>CM027674.1:31455000-32757500 GCA_015731905.1 Salix dunnii | reverse complement strand
CTTCAAGCCTTTGTATATTTGTTGCTAAGGGTTAGGCGCTTAACCTAACTCTTTTATATCATTTTTCTATATAAAGTAGAAACAAATATCATGGTGGTTCACTTACCTTTTAATTTTGACTTGGTTTTTAAATAATATTACAAATTTTAATAGGTTTATAATTTTTTTAGCTTTCAATGGCACTTAAAATATCAACATAATATTTTGATTTTTTTCAACTTGTTTTAACATTTATTATTATATATTTTATTAAAAAAATATTTTAGTTTTAAACATTGTGTTCACTAAGATAAACAAGAGTTATATTAATATAGATAAATAATTTTATACTTGAGAAATATATATTTAGTAATTATTTAAAATGACGTATATTTTTTATAAGAAAAACTACATCCAAGATTATATATATTTATTTTTATTTCAACTCCTCAATTTTTATTTAGTCAATACTTTTGTAATTAAAGGGACAACAAGAATCTTCAACCAAAAGAAATCAAAGAGTGATTGCATTAAAATAAAGAAGTTTACTAACACACATAACTCTTGATATATTTTATTAAATACACATAATAACTTTATTTGATAAAAGAAATTGAAAATAAATATATTTTTAAGTATAATAACAATACTAAAAAAATTTCAAACCTAAATATTTTCTCATGTTCTAAAATATTTTAGCCTCCCAAAACATAACATACTACGAGTATGACTATTTTTGAAGTTTTCCCTAAAAAATACTTCTTACCTCAAGAAATGATCCTCTCATGTTTGTATACATGCAACGAGTAAATAACTATGATGTGTTTTCATTGGATTCTCTCAAACTCGTTTAATCTCAATTTCGTCCATGTCATCGTTATAAGAGAGAGGCAAAAAAGTTTTGAGATTTTGGGGGAAAATGTAGAGTAAAAAATCTCATAATTTCTTTTAATAGTTATTGGGGGAAAATCTATTTTCCATTTAAAACACAAAATTACTTGTAAATGCATTTATTTTAGCTTGTCATTTAAATACTAATCTAATATGTATTTTTTCTTATAGTTTGTTAGGTTTATATAAGATTTTTTTTGTGATTTTTATATTCTAAACTTCAATGATAACACTAAAGATAAATATAAAGATATATTTTTTTTGGTTAATAAACAATTTTATAAGTCAAAGTTAGCAATTATTATGGTGAGAATAACAAAATATTTAGGTAAATAAGTTTCATGAAAAATAAAAGAAGAAAATTTTGGATGTTAAATCAATTATTTAGTTATTTGACAACCATAAATAATTTAATAATATTTCATTTGAATAATATCTTTGTTTTTTCATCAACATTTCCTATATTCTATTAACTTTTCCTTTTCTATTTCTTGAAAAAAAAAGAATGAATAAATAAAAATATCTTAATGATGCTTGAGGGACTTGATTGTATTTGAATGAAAAGAAGAAGGATTGAATTGGGTTAATGGGCTAGAACATCAAAATAGATTCCAATATGTGAACAAAAAATAATTATTCAAGGCTCAAATGTTGATAAAGGATGGTGAAGTGTTTGTTTAATTTACATGGGCCATAAGTCTGATCTTAAACAAGGATTTCATGAATTCTGCATAATCTAGGCCTACTTTTATCATAGGCAACATATCATGTTTCAGTGGGTTTTCATTGGTCTACAAGAAATAAGAAAAATCTAAATTTAGTACCAAACCTATTTATTGACTCTCATTTGCATGCCAAATCTATAAATTAAATCAATTAATTTATGTCACACATTTAACATATCCAATATTCATGCATATATCATCAACATCAAAACTTAATTGTTACTTTTTTGATACATTGATCCAATTGATAAAACTTAATTCTTAAAATTTTATTTTTGATATCAGCATATCAATATTTTTAAATTATAAAAATATTATTTAAAATATTTTAAAACACTTTTTAAAAGAAAAAAAAACAAACAAATTAATGTAATTTGTAACAAAAGAAAATTGAAGCTCATCTCTAAGTTGGATTATAACATTCCATGATGTTATCTTGTTTTATCGACTAACTTGTTTGGAGAAGCCATATTTTCATAAAAAAAAGTTATAAGACAATGATATATTCTTTAAAAATAATGTTAAATATTATGTATAAACAATATAAACTATAAATATGTCATGTGCCATATGGATTAGGGACAACACCACACCACCTCGATTCATAAAAAAAGGATAACAACAAAGACCAAACCATATAGCCTTGAGATAAGGAATGACAAGCCATGTCCACACTTACAATCAAAGTCCTCGTCTTATGGAATTGAAAATTTTCAATTGTTCATCTTACTAAGAATTTGTACTAAAGAAAAAGATTGAACCATGTATTTATAGAAAATAAAAATTCAATAAAAACAAAATACCCTAACCACTTGGTCTTGAAATGGACAACAAGAAGCAATGCTAACTTTTTTCTACCACTCTCCATACTCCTTTCTTATCAAATTAAGAAATTTTAATTGTTCATCCAAAGAGAATATGCTCAAGAGAAAGATGCATTGAATTCCATACCATTTTAATTAGCAAGACAACAAAGATTGCTGCTCATGTTTTAGTGGCATGCCAAACGATATTTTTTAAAAAAATAATGTAAAAAATTATAATTATATTTTTAATAAAATAACTTATGACTCAAGTAATAGATACATTTGAATTGAATAAACTGATTTTATTTTAATTAAATAAAAAACTAAAAAAAATAGTAGATGGTTCAAATTTAATAAAAAAGATAACTAAGGATTTTGTTTTTCAAAAAATAAACAAACAAATGATGCATCTCAATTCACAACCATTAATAATGTGTTTGGTATTGATTTTGCTTTTGTGGTTAAGGTTTTAAAAAAATAGTTTAATGAAAAGTACTTTAGCTGTGACTTAAAATAATTTTTAAAGTGTTTGGTTAAAACTTTAATTGAGTTTGAGGTTAATTAAAAACAGTTTCAAATGCTTTGTTACCAAGCTTTTCATATTACTTTCAACTTGTGAAATTAATTTTATATATATTGTTTTTAAATATGTAATAATTATAATAATAAAATATAATTAATAATTCAAGTAAATTAGATACCCGTTTTCATTCTCCCATCAAACTACTTGTAATTTCATCAAGAACTATAAATCCATACGTGAAGACCTCTACGATCCTAGAATAACATATAGTAAAATATCATTTGAAACAAATTGCGAGACAAAAATTATATTATGATATCTTTCTAATATATTTATTTATATTTTAATTAATTTTTAGATTATTTTAATATTAAAAATATATTTAATATTAAAATATATTAATATTAAAACATTATTTCTCTCCCCAACACCCCCCAACCAGCCCCTCTCTCCTCACTGCACGGAAAACAGTAAATTTTTGGAGTGGGGTCCACATATTTTTTCTTCTTCAAATCTTTACATTAACCAAACACTCAAAATACCTATTTTCTCTACATCACCAGTCACACCGCACTTCCAAACACCCATTAAATATGAAAGGATAAAAAGGACATAAAAACCCAATCCTAGTCAACTTGAATTAGTATGAAAAGCCTATAACCTCGATAATCATCCCAAGTCCAACCTAAAATATCTTGCAAGACTTATGACCCTGATTATGAGATTATGATAAATTTATAGGGAAAAAAAATCATATTTTTTTTTAAAACACATTTACTTGTATTAACATTTTAAACTCATGACTTAGGTCGTTAAACCAAAAAACAATTATCTAGAAAAACCAAAAGGTCTAAAAGAACAAAAACAAACGAGGATCAAAATTGACATAAAAAGTAAATTCAAGTTTTTTTTATTGAATGGTAAAATTAAGAATAAAAATCACTTTAACTAAAGGAAAAAAAGAGCATTAAATCGATAAAAATAATGTACTATAAATATGTCAGGTTAACTCCGGTCACCACTGCCACCAAATATGTCACCACAACCACTAGTAGAGCTTCATCTTTCACCTTTTTTGCTTAGGTGTTTCTCACGTAATATGTGAACAATGTAGAGTGAATTAATTCACTCTACACTATTCATTTGGCTGTTTTTTTTTAAAAAAAAAGAACAAAAAAAATCCAAAACAATTATATTTATATTTCAGGATTTTTGTGATTTTATCATATTTTTTTATCATGTTTTTTTTCAATTTTATTTAGTAGATCTATATTGAAGTATAAACAATTTGATTTTTCTTTGAAATTTCTAAAAAACTCTTATTTGAAATATATATGTGTGTGTGTGTGTGTGTTTTCTTTTCATGTATACAGCCGAATCCTAAAACGTTTCTGACCATATTTTCATAAAAAAATAAAAAATTCTCATGTTTTAAAATGCAAAATGGATATCGTAACTAGTTTATGATTATCTATTAGAGTTCAGCTAAAATATTAAAATCTTTCAACAATCATTTTGTTCATTTTATTTAGGTGTAAATTTTAATATTTTGGATGTAAAATACAACCTTAGATATCAAAAAGACAATAACTATAATGCTAAAATTTGGACATTATAATGGTTAGATTTTTTACCCAATAAGATTGAGACTCACGCATGAAGAGAGATCTACGTTGAAACTTAAAAAGACCATTAAAAAGAAATGTGACCTAGAAAAATAATAAAACAACAACAATGTAACTTACTTCAAGTAGAGTGTACTAGGGATGATGTATTTTTTTCTTGCACAACAAGTCCTTTTACCCAGATTTTTGCAGATTATTAAGTTTTATAATGATCTTAATACTAGGTGGCGACTCCTAAACATCATAATCATAATCTTATAATTATAAAAAAAATGTTTTGTCGACACCCCCGTCTCTAGGGATGGGCGCATAGAAAACACCGTCGCGACAAAAATAACTCCTTATTTAACATGACAATTATGTGTAAACCATTGGGAAATACAAATGTGTCCTTCCACTCTAGTTTTAATTCTATTATTTTTTAATTTAAAAGTGATTTAGTTGATTTATTGTGCAATATAAAAGAAAAAAACTTATCCTCATTCAAATTATTAATGACCAATGAACCTTGTAGGAAAAAAATAAACATACTCTTAATTGTAACCATTAAGTTTTTTGAATGAATAGACAAAACTATCAAATTACTCTTTCAATAGTTCTCCTAGTGTCTTACCCTAAAAGTAAAATGTAATCAATTCATTATAAAACTTATTTTTTTTATAAATATAATTTTAATATACCTTTTCAATTAAAAAATATTTTTAAAAAATACATTATATTTTAGAAAAATATACATTTAGAAACATACAATACACTTAATAAAATAGTTAATAGAATAAACAAAAACAATGTAGATCAAAGAAAGAGAGAAAACTCTCTAATTTTATATGACTCTTTATAATATATATGTATATTATTTCTTCTTTCAGTAATACATTAATTTTTAAACACGTGTATATAAAATTTTATAACTATATACTATATTGTCAAATGCATTGAAAATGATATAATGGCAAACTATATTAATTTCTCCCCAATTCCTTATCTTACCAAATTAAAAAATTTCCATTGTTCATCGCATCATACGAATTAGAGAAGGATGCATTGAAAAACTTCAATTAGAATACAAAAATATTCTCCACCATCTAATTTCCTAAAGAAAGAAAGAAAACAAAATAAAAAATGAGACGTGGTCCACAGTCTTCCACGTCACCAGCATTTGCCATGCTGCAAGTTGTCGTGCCCACCAACCAGACATACCCACGTGTACTTAATTCTGTCCGAACTATAAAAGATCCTCAAAATCAAAATTCGAAGTGGCATAAATCCATAAAAAAAAAAAATCAATCAAATCCTGATGGCATCAACCACAACCGCCGCATCCATAACCACAGCAGCAGCAGCGACCACCGCTGCAACCATCACCAAATTTCAATCTTCTTCTCTCCTCAAACTTTACTCGTCCTCGCAGTTACCCTTCAAATGTTCCAAATTGACAGCATCTCGCGCGCCTTCAAGGCTTGCAATTTCTTGCACTTTGGCCCGAGAGGCTGTTGTTAAAATGGAGGACGTGGTGGATTCTGACCCGGCCCAATGGCAACGACCCGATTCTTTTGGTCGGTTTGGTAAATTTGGGGGGAAATATGTCCCTGAAACCCTTATGCATGCACTCACTGAACTTGAATCTGCTTTCCATTCCTTAAAAGATGACCCTGAATTTAAGGTATCACTGCCAACCTACTCACACATTGGGTCTTTATCTATATATTGCATTTGTGGGATTATTTAATCTTGCTGGAAAAAGAATGTTTATTTCATTTCCGCTGCTATTATATATATATATATATTAAAGTAAAGAATTACAAATTTGAAGCAATTATTTGACGTTTCTGGTGTATAAACATTCGAAATCTAAATGTTTTTCTTTTTTATATAGCACACATGCCTGAAGAACTCAAAGTATTTCTGGGATTCATGAAAATATGAATGTGGGTTTTCAAAATACTGAATTTGGTTGAGTGAGGACGAGGGATGTAATGCAATGATGCCAGAGTATTTCTATTAATTGGAATAAAATTTATGAAATGAATATTTTTATATTGCAGAAAGAACTTGATGGGATATTCAAAGATTATGTTGGAAGGGAAACCCCTCTTTATTTTGCCGAGCGGCTTACAGAGCATTATAAGCGGCCTAATGGTCAAGGGCCTCATATTTATCTCAAGAGGGAAGATCTAAACCACACAGGTGCTCATAAGATTAATAATGCTATTGGCCAAGTCATGCTTGCCAAACGTTTGGGAAAACAGCGCATAATTGCTGAGACTGGAGCTGGTCAGCATGGAGTTGCAACAGCTACCGTTTGTGCACGATTTGGTCTTCCATGTGTTGTTTATATGGGTGCCCAAGATATGGAAAGACAAGCGCTTAATGTTTTCAGGATGCGTCTTCTTGGGGCTGAAGTGAGAGGAGTTCATTCTGGCACTGCAACCTTGAAAGATGCTACATCAGAAGCTATACGAGATTGGGTGACTAACGTGGAGACAACCCATTATATTTTGGGATCTGTTGCTGGGCCACATCCGTTTCCCATGATGGTGCGTGAGTTCCATAGGGTGATTGGTATAGAAACAAGAAAACAGGCACTGGAAAAATGGGGTGGGAAGCCAGATGTGCTGGTTGCATGTGTTGGTGGTGGTTCAAATGCAATGGGACTCTTTGATGATTTCATTAAAGACAAGGATGTTAGGATGATTGGTGTGGAGGCTGCGGGTTTAGGTGTAGATAGCGGCAAACACGCTGCCACTCTGACCAAGGGAGAAGTGGGGGTGTTGCATGGAGCTATGAGCTATTTGTTACAAGATGAAGATGGACAAATAATTGAGCCTCATTCTATTAGTGCAGGGTAAAACTTCCAGTTGACTTTTTTGATTGCTTTTATTTGGTTTTTACTATCACATTCTTCCCTGTGCTTATTCGGTATCATTGTTTTGCTCAGGTTGGACTACCCTGGAGTTGGACCCGAGCACAGTTTCTTGAAAGATAAAGGACGTGCTGAATACTACAGTGTCACAGATGAAGAAGCACTGGATGGTATGTAAATCCTATTAAGATTTATTGTTAGCTCCATTGTCAGGCTTTCAAGGTTTACTTCGTTGATTTTCATTAATGCTTTTTGATTATCCATGTAAACTATACTTTCTCAGTATTACTGGGTTTCTTGTTATGTGATGCAACAAAATTATGACGTCCTTTCTCTCTTGTTAACTAGTTTTTTAATCTTCATGTGCAGCATTCAAGAGATTATCGCGATTAGAGGGCATAATCCCTGCTTTGGAGACATCACATGCACTGGCGTATTTGGAGAAGCTCTGCCCCACTCTCCCAGATGGAGCGAAGGTGGTTGTTAACTGCAGTGGCAGAGGGGACAAAGATGTTCAAACTGCCATAAAGTATTTGCAGTTTTAATGGTGCTTGTGATGCTGTTTGTTTACTTAATAGAGGAATAATAGGCCAATGCTATCTTGGTCATGGAAGTCTTGCAGGTTTTTTTTTTTATTGTATGAAAAGCTTCGATGTTGTCAAATGTTTGGACAGGGACTCCATTTTTCATCAAATCAAATCGTGCATTTTTCTTTCACTCACCTTCATATATGTACCAGAAAAGCTGGAGCATCTATTGTATGTGGGATGTACTAGAATAGGTATCAATCCAGAAATTAGAATAAAGCATGCATATTTGATATTGCAAAATAGTTGAGGTGATGTTCTTCTGTAGGATGCTTTGGAGTATTAAAATAAAAATTTCGATGCTGTTTGGTTTTGAAAACGAAAGTGAAAGCATTTAATGCAGCTAGCAGCTACAGGATGCATTTGATTTTCAAAATGTTTTTAATTTGAAAATAAATTATAGTAATATAACATTTTTAAAGTTTATTTTTGATATTAGTATATAAAAATAATTTAAAAATATAAATAAACTAAAATAATGTAAGTTTTTTTTTTTTTGGCAAACACTGCCAACAGCGTGGCCAAATGGTGGCTAAATATATAACATAGATTTCTGTCAAAAAATTATTTTTAGATTATTTTTTGTTTTAAATTAATTATTTTTAGATATTAAAAATAATTTAATATCTATGATTAGATGTCAAAGCATCTAATTTCTTTCAGTGCAGTTCTAACCCTTAAATATGCTTCAGGATTCACATCAAACTTATTCTAATGTTCAAACCTCAATAGATTAATTTGAGTTGATGATAATTTTTTTGCTTCTTTTCTCCAACTCAGTAGCTGGCTATTAAAAAGATGTCACTGGCAAAGGCAACCTTGCCACGCAGTTAACTAAAAATATGAAGCGGATGAAATCATGAATCAAAAAGTGGAGATGCAACTAAACAAGACCCAAAACCCCATTTGTTTGTGATAGAAAAGATGGTGATGAACTGATTTTCATGGTTGGGAAAAACCAGGGACATCATCTCGGAGAAGAGCCCGCAGACAGGGAGGCTCTTCTATCCAGGTCACAAAATCCTCAATATACAGTAGGGTTATTGAACCATTTTATTTCGGTTAAAATCACTGAAATATTTTGTGTTAGACAAAAAAAAATAAATTGAAATATTATATTTTTGTTTAATTTTAAATATCAATCTGTACCAGAAATACTGACTAGATACCAGACAAAATACCTTGAAATCACTCCAGATATACTGTTTCAGTCTTGAGAAAAAATTAATTCTCGTCTCTCTGGCCCAATGACATATTACACACACACTACTATATATATTATTGTTTATGAGATGTATTAAAAATGTAAAAATAAAAACTAAAAAATATATATTATAAAAAAATAAAATTGTGTCAACTTTGATTTTATAAATAAATATTTTTTTTTGCTTTTTAAATTTTTTCACTTAATTAATTAATTATATATAAATAACGACATGCCGAAACACTCCAAAATCTAAACATTTTCTATCAATAAAAAAAATAAAACAATAACTGAAATAATATTGAAAACCTTGATATTCATACAATGGCCTATCGGTCTAGTTATCTTTTCCAGGCAAAAAGTCGAGAGAGGTAACTTGAGCCTGATAATTTAATTCTTCCATTTACATATTAAATATTATGATTTTTTAAAAGATTTATATGTGAAGTAGACAACACTGTGAGAGTATGTAGTATTATGTAGATTGACAATAGAAATGCTGAAAAATACGCCGACCTTTCAGTGCCATGGAGGAGACGGTGCCTCCTGTTGCCAGTAGAGTCTATTTGCACCTTGGTGGATGAAGGAGCCGCAGCCTCCCACTTCATCCACTCTTAAATCAATCCCTGAGCAAGACATGTTAATAAATCTTCTTGGCTGACAATATTTGAAAGAGACGTGAGCTTGGAGACCTGGGCAGTACTACAATAAACTCTCCATATCTCAATGTTGCGACAAGTATTTGCACATAAATAAATGTTCACTTGTGATTTGAAATTTTCATTCTATATTTGATTTTCTTTAAAGAGTTTCCAAATTCAGAATCCTAAGTTGGGTTTTTTATAGCATCAGTCTCATCAATGAAGATGATGAAATCTAGAGGCTATAGTGCTATACAACAGCTTTAGTTTTGCCGTTCAGCTTTATTTGGATATGATCCTTTTACACCACCTTGCACAATTGATTGCCAAATCTATGGATAATATTTTACAAGATCTATTAATATATTTAGCATGACTCTTGAAGAAATCATCTTTAAATTTCATTCAAGGCAGTTGCTCCTAGACCTCATGCATGCATGAAAACCAATGGAGCCTTGCATCAGCTAGGGCATGAAAGTCTGTCTCCTTGAATTAAACATGGTGATTGAGATTAAGATTTCCATGTCCTGAAGAATCGAGTTTTCATCAACAAAACTCTCATTCCAATTTCCAATTATTTGTGAAAAATATACAGAACTACAACTAAAAAATATATAATGACTTCCATTATTTTTTATTATCATCTTCGTTTGACAAAGTTTTTCAGAAAATGAATCCACAAAACCAGCGGATAGTTATTGCCACACCGCTACCCTAATCTGAAGGTCTCCGGCTGTAGACATGCTTGTTCTCTCATCATATATTACATGAGTAATAAAATTGCCAGGTCTGGGGCGATCACTGCTTTGCCTGCAAAAACAAATAAATGATTAAATTAAATAGATAAATCAGGTTTACGATTTAGAATGTTGAGCACAGATCTCTTCCTCTGAAGGAAGAAACCAAGAATATTCAAAGACAAAACCAGTAGGTATACCTAGGAACAAGTTGAAAACGTTATCTTCACAAAGTGAAATAAATAATAGGAACCTAACTTATAAAATTCTTAATGTTAGGTAGGCTTTCTGTGTGGCCCAACCTAACTGACGGGCAATGTTTGAGTCAACTAACTCCAAAAATATTACGTTACTTGGGTTATCAGCTTTCATAATTGGTGGTTAACACCTAACCCCATCATCAACTAGTTCAAGTGCTTGCTTGCTACAGTTAGTTGATGTCTCCACTGTCAGCAACTACCATGCTACAAGATTGGATGATGAAAAGAAAAGTGCAGGAATTACATTTTCTACCACATCTAACAGTCAAACGCAATTCTGTAAAATCTTGATCCATTCCTTGCCAATTTTACAGAACTCTCAAAGTCAACATAACATAACACGGTTACTGAAGTTGTCATGAAGTTTCCCTTGAATGAAACCTAAACATTACATTGTGCGCGTGATGTAGGTAAAAGATCTCCCATATTTGTAATTATCAAAGGAGATGCACATGGCATAGTTTTGCTAAGTCTTGGATATGGGGTTGCATCTGATAATCAACTTAAATTTGCATTCAAAAGCATTAACTGCCAAAGAATAAGTTGAGATGAAATCGGTAGTGTGGTTTGGCTATGCTTTTATATGTCTTGAGCAGGCATCTGATAATTCTGAAACTTTATGCTTAGGATGCTACATGAATACTCTCATGAGCCCCGTGATAGTCAATACATCTTATTCCCACCAAAAGCATTTTCAGCTTTTCATATGGCATCTTTAACATGCAAACAATTGACAGGGGAAAAATGCATACAAATAACATTTGTCTGTATGTTGCATACAGAATTGTCTCAAGGGTATGGATGTGTTTTTGAACATCTCATGGGTTAAGGTAAATTATCAAGCATCATAATAATTCATTAGAAGAGAAGTGAAGCAAATTACCTGGGAATACAGGAAGGTTCCAAGGACAGCGATGGCCGCTCCAAGAGCATTGACGGGCTGGACAGGTGTGTGGAAAATGATAATGGATGAGACTATGACAGAGATACGCTTCATGGTATTTCCAATGCTGAAGGTCAAGGGAGAGATCTCATCCAAGGACATGTATGACACTTGATTGTAAAGATGATAGAATACACTTTGTGCTGCGATCCACCTACAAGGCAAAATAAGAATCACTTATGCATTCGTTGTTTATAGAAAAGCACGGGAAAATGTAATAAATATCACCCACACAAACATATGCAGAAACCCGAAGTCAATTCCCAAAGGAAATTAAATGCATGTTTTGAATTATTGTACAAGAAAGTTAAAAGAAGCTTGCAGTACATTGTAGTGGAATATTACAAAAAAGGTACCAAGTTCAACAAAATTGACCACAACAAAATAATAATTGATGATCAGTTAAATGCTTGGTCACTCTTGTCAAAATAACACTGGGCCAATTAAGTGGAACAAAATGACCAGAACACATTTCACAGTCATCAAACATAAATCAAACAGGACCAAATTAGCAATTAAAGTCTTCAGACTGTTTGATATCTAGTACCAACTCAATTCAATATGTTATACATCAGACATGACATGTAAAATAAGTGCCATTTGATTAAAAGCAAGACTGCATATAAATCTAATTGTGAGCCATCACATGGAATTCTAACAGGATGACTATTGTTTTGCAATATAATTCGTTAGTTTTTCAGATAGAAATACCTTTAGACTTCAACTTTCTTGACAACAAGAGACAAGTATACTAGGTAATCTTAATGTTGGTCAATCAAACAAATTCTTGCAAATTTAATTTACATTATGATTTTTAAAAATCTCTACCATGTAAAAACAAATCCATATGGATGAAAAGTGAACACATCCAACCAGTACAAGGAAAACTGAGTTTGTAGTTGTCAGCAATTACCATACAAAATGCGGTCCAATTTCAGAGAGGGCTGTTTGCCAACCAGCAGCCCACATCTGCGGTCCCTCTACAGCGATAGCAAAAGGTGTGAGAATCAAGAGTGATAACATAGAGAGACAAGCATAGTAGTTCATCCCACTAACAGACTTCCCCTTCATGCCCTTCTTTGAAAATATATTGCGGAAAACAAAAGCCAAGTTGGATATCATGGCCCCCATAAAACCTGAAACAGACAGCCAATCAAGGTCATAATTTTGAAAACAATCCATTAGAGAAAAATTATTGAAATCATGTTCTAAGCCCTGATAATCTCCTAAAATGACTGAATATCAGAAAATGCCAAACCCATGTCACATGACGTGCTAGAAACCAATAGCCTTGAAAAGAAAAACAGGCTGACAGCTTGACTCCAATACAGTGAGAAACAATGCAACAAAATTAATATGAATGATAGGAACTCAGATCATAATTTTGGTTTGATTATCATGAAGAAAGAATGGAAAAAATAAAGAATGCATTGGACTTGGTTTTAAACAGCACAAAATTCAGTCCAAACTTTTATTTAAATGGAATATAGCTGATTGAGTGTTGGCTTTTTTGCCATCTCAATTCCATGTAATGAAATATCTGAGATCAAAAAAGCTGTTTAATTTCCCCCCCCACATCTTCTCAGCAAAACTATAAACAAGTTACAGATTATCTTAAGATAATCAAATCAAATTTCAACAAATGAAAGCTAATATTCTTACCAATCATGTTGAAGTTGAGCTCAGTAACAGCAGCTAATGCACAACCACCAATGATCGGAACAAGGGACAGGTAAACTGATGAAGGGAAAGCCTCACCCAATAGGAACCTTGATACCAATACGCTGAAAGCAGGCTCACCACTCTTAATGATATGGGTAAAGGAAACCGCAACCTTCGACATGCTCACAGTTGCTGCTACATGCCCAATTGTATGTGCCACAGCAACCTTAACGAGAAAATAATTATAAGTAAACACAGAGTTGCAAAAAATAAAGTAAAGAAAAAAAGAAAGCATATCATAACCAGATTACAAATCCAACGAACATCAAATTATGTTTAGAAGACAGGAAAAGTGTAGAAACAAAACTCTAGTAAAAATTGCTACAAGAATTCCAGACCTTGGAAATTCCCTAATTTGAAATCTAGCATCAAAAGCCACCATAAATTGAACCAAATTCAGATATCATCCTGACCTGAAGTGCATTCTTGATTTGTATCCAATTGAAACCAGTAAAATTAAAATAGGCGAATTGAAACTTTAATTTCTCAGCTTTATCAGCAATCAAACAAAGGCTATTTTCATTTATCAGAATAAATAAATATATAAAAACATAACAACATAAAAGCACGAATATCAAGCCATCATAATTTCTCTTCACTAATCGTCAACTTTCCTCAGCAATCATACAAAAGGCAATTGTCTTAATACCCAAACCAAAACAAAAACGTCACTTTCCCATATTTTCCATTCAAAAAATTTTCTGACAAACCAAACAAAAACCTCACTTTCCCATGAATTTCTCTAACTTTTCTATCAAATCAAACAAAACCCAAAAATCAAAACTTACAGGGAATAAAGTCTTCCAAAACTCAAAATCAGTCTTTGGTGCCTCAGCAATCCGGGTAGCCCATGAGATCAACATCATCAGAGATCCACAAGCAAGAGAGAGTGTAGAAGTCAACCATGGATACGGAAAAGCATTCAAAACCTTCTTGTTGTAAATATTAAACACAACATTCAAAGCCCACCAAGTAGCAAAGTAAATCCCAATTTTAACCTTTTTAGCGGCCTCTGATTTCACCTCAGGTGCCTCAATTGGCTCTGATCGATCAGCCTCATAGGCTTTGCATGTGATCAAGCTCCTCTTTTGAGGCTTTGACAAAGCAAAAGACTCAACCCTTGACACATGTAAAGGCTTGGACATTGAAAGAACTGGGTTTGAACTCTTATTGCCATTTAGTGAAGGCAAAATCAAAGATCTTTGTATAGTCGACGGGTTTTTTCGGCGAAAAATAGTGTCAGATCCATTGATTGTTGGCGTTATAACAGATTGCTTGACACTGCAAATCATGATGTAATTTTTTTTATCGTTTGACTCAAAATCCAAAAGGGTCGAGTGTGTTTATCTCAAAATCTCAAAAAGCCAACTCAAAATTTAAATACCATTCCGTGAAGATCAAAGATCAAGGATCAAGAGAGTTTCAAAAGCAACACGAACTCTAACAAACTAGTGTCTTTATCTAAGACTTTCTTAATACACAAACCAAAGCGTTAAAATCAATGACACATAATGATCTTGAAGGGATATAAATTTTTTCAATGAAAAAAACAATGATTTATAATCTACTGAGCAACATAAATAATTTTTTAGAAAAACAGTGTGAAATAAAGAAAGGTTCTCTTTTTTTTATGGGTGGTGGGTGGGTACAAAGAGAGGTCAAGAGAAGAAGGTGGTTTTAATTTTACTTTCTCTGAAATCTCAGTCCAAATAGAAATTCAAGAGTGACGTTCGGCAACAATCATGTGATCTCTTTTACACGTTACAATGAATTTTCCCTCTTTTCAACAACTTTCCTCTTGGAAAAAGTAGTTTTTTTTTTGGGGGGTGTCAATGGGGGCGGCAAATGTTTCTGTGTGCTTCGGTTTTGTTGTGAGTGAAGGGGTTTTAAGGCTTGAACCAATCAAGCATTGCGCAATGTACATGTGTTGTGTTGACCACTTTGTGTTTGCGTGAAGCATGAACATGAAGAGTTTGACTTCGGCTCCAAGACTTTGACGAAGGTAAAAAAACGGAGATGATTTCTCCTGGATTTTCGATTGTCTTGAGAGTTCCACGTTCTCAGGATGGTCAAAGGAGTTGCAAAATTTGTCATTTACTTAGACTGAGAGAATAGACCTAAGTGCCTATGTTTGGAATTTTGAAAGTGTGGTTAATTTTAATTTTAAAAGTATTTTTTATTTAAATAATATATTTTAAATTTTAAAAATTATTTTTTTCATCAACATAGAAAAATAATATAAAAATACCAAAACTATTTAATTTAAAATAAAATAAAAATTTATTTTTTTAAATCACTTTTAAATTATAATGCCAAATAAAATCTAAATTTATACACAATAGTTTTAGAATTTAGAGTTGATTTCTCTCTAATTTCTTAAATTTTTACTTGAATAAAAAAAAGAAATTGTTGGTGTGATGATACAAAAAATATACCATATGATTATACAATCGGTAACATGCACTGAAATTAATATGCTAATTATTAAAATTATATAGTGATTCACCATTATGGAAAAAAGAGTCCAACTACCGTTTTCTCTCAAATTGCAAGATGGTGATTTTTGGTACAGCTGAAGCTAAACTAGATTTGAGTTTTAAATAAAGTTTAATTTTTTGTAGGATTTTAAATTTTATTTATTTTATTTTTAAATTATTTTTTGGATTTATTTTGGATTGTTTTGATATATAAAAAATTAAAAAAAATCATTTTAATAAATTTCAAATATGTTTTTTTAGATGTAATGGTTAACATGTGTATTTTTCCTTTTCCTTTTTTTTTTTTATAACAATTATGATATTTTTAAATTCAAATAATTCATATTAAAATTAAGTATTTTACAATCAAATGTTAGATAAACCATCCATATTTAAATTATTTTTGTTTCTTACTTGTCAATTAAAGTTTTGTTTGACATTGTGTTTTAAAAATATTTTTTTAAAAAAATGAATTTTTTAATATAAATTAAATATTTTTTATATTTTAAGATTATTTTTATATACTGACATAAAAAATAATTTTTTAAAAATAAAAATATATATTATTTTAAATGAAAAACATTTTCTCCCAACAAAACAACACTAATTCGCATATCATAATGGAAAATTCAAGTTATATATAAAATAGTATTATTTTTAAGAAGGTATAGTTTAGACCAAAAATATGAACCAAAAGTTTAAAAAACAAATGAACATCTTTCATTGAGAACTCTTAAAATGTGATAAAGGTTGCTTTTGAAATTGTTTTTTTTTATTTATTTAGAAATGCATTAAAATGATATTTTTTTTATTTTAAAAAATTATTTTTGACATCATCACATGAAAATAATATAAAAAAACTAAAAGAAAAAAATAGAATAATTTTTTTATATATTTTTTCAAAAATATGTTTCAAAATTTATTTTAAATTAATTTTATAGATTTTTTTAAATTTTTTTAATGTGCTAATGTCATAAATAATTTTTAAAAATAATAAAAATATCATTTTGATATTTCTTTGAATAAAAAACACTTTGAAAATAACCCCAATCACATTTCCAAACATACCTATACATTATAACACGTAAGAGTTTTACTATAGTATTACATACACTTTATTATGAATTACTATAATGGGATTATCTTTTTTTTGTTTAGAGTTCACTCAATTTTTTTGCAAGGTTAATGTTTTACTCAAATTTATTAGAATGGAAATGTTCTATTATAAGCTTGCAAAACATATCACTCTCCACCATTTAGATATTTCAACTTGGGTAACACACTACTTGGTTTACAATCTGTAACGCTCATTTATAATCAAAGAAAAAAAATCTATAAGCTCAAAAAGGATCTCAAGGTAAAATTCTTATCCAAAGGTGGTTTACTAGGCTATATAAGGTACAAAATAAATAGTGCCTTAATCATGTTCATATATGCATGTAAGAGTATGGTTTTGATTAGGATTTAGGCAAGTTCTAGAGAAACAAAACCTATGGAAGAAAAACACACATGAAAGGGAAATAAAGATCAATATAGACGTGTAAAGTCTTGTAGGCTTATGTCTAATAAATTTAGTTACTTTAATCCTAAAGAAAAATAACTTCACTAAATTTTTATTACCCAACTTTTGGGACTCACATTATGCATGCACAAAAAAAAAAAAAAAACAAGAAAATACTAAACAAATACATCAGTGAGAAGAGTATGCTAGAATTCCTAGGAAATTGTCAAAAACTAGTTAAGAAAGATTAAATATAAATATTAGAAAATCTGACAGTGTATTTTTGATTGATAAAAGGCTTTATTTATAAGAAAAAATCAATTCAAGAAGGAAAAAACAAAATTGAATGTTTGAGGACTTTGTTAGACTTTTTCAAAGTTGATATGAGTTTATTGAGGTTTTAATTGCAATAAAAAATCATTTCATAAAGTCAATTTATGCTTTATTGAGAGAAATTAAAGTATGGGGTTGAATTGTAATTTTTAAGAGCTATTTTGGTGAAATCAAGGGCTTAATTGCATACATATTGAAGTTTAATGGACAATTAGGAATTTAGTTGAAAAAATATAAAACCAAGGACTAAACTAAAAAATATGCCTAAATGTAGAGGCTGAAATTGATCGAGGAGCCAGATTGAAAGTTTATCCGTCAATTTAGGGTCAAAATACAAAAATTTAGAACTAAAGATCAAAATAAAAAGGCTTAAAACTTAGGGGCCAAAAATTGAGTTTGATGGGGTGAAATTGAAAGAAATTTAAAGTTTAGAGGCAATTATGTGTGTAATTAAAAAAGATTAAAAGAATATGGATTCAATTAAAAATTTTCAAATCTCAAATTAAAAACTCTAATCTCTTTTATAATGTTTGAGTGAAAATTAAAGTGATTGGATACTAGATTTTTCTTCATTGTATGATTCCCAACTTATACATCCTTTATTTTTGATGAAATGTGGTATAATTTGAAACCTATGTTGATGAGTTTAGGATAAATGTTCCTGGTGTTCTTTATCTTTTTTTTTGTGTATTTGATCTGTTTTTTCAAGTTTAATCTATTTTTTATGTTGTTTTTGGGTTAAACCAAGATTTTTGGTTTAGTTTATATTTGGAACAAATCTTTTGGGTTAACCCGTTCTGGTAAAGAGTCTTTGTGTATTCTTTATGCCTTGTTTGGTTTGTCATATTTTTATTAATGAGTATTTTGGCATATGGGTGTATTTGGTTAATACCTTTTTACTTATTTTAGATAGTTTTATTTTAGGAAAAAAATAGTTTCTACCAAAAAAAGCCTAAACAAATATGTAAAAATAATAAATATTTTCTTTTATCATGTATGTGGACAAAAATCCTAAAATTTACTTAAGCATCCTTACTAAGAAAATTTAAAATATATTGACATGTTTAAAAACTATAGCAAGAATTTTACAAGTTTGTAAGATTTCAAAGAATTTTGGCATTAATTTTAAAAGTTTGTTTTTGGCAAGAAAATATTATTCACTTTAATATAAAGGAGGGAAAAAAATATATTCTAAAATGGTTTAATATCCAAAATATTATTATGAATGATAAATATCATTCATTTTTAATATTATGATATATAATCTAAAAGAGATTAATATCCAAAATAATATTTTGGATAATAATTTTATTATTCACCTTAATATAAGTATAAAAAACCTACATGTGGTTGATATCCAAATATTATTGTAAATAGTAAAACTCATTCACTTCTAATATAAGGATAAAAACTACAAAGAGATTTTATTTGAAGTATTATTTGGAATGAAACGACAACAAAATTTCAATTTTATCCTAAAAAAGCCTCTATGATAATTGAGGATATTTCACTTTTTAAGATCGAGTTTTGTTTTAGAAAACTAAGGTTTGTTCATCATAACAAACCTGCCATGATAGGCAAAAGTGAAGAAAATAAACATCATCATGCTATAACAAACACCAAAAAAGAAACACTACAACTTACCTCAAATAAGACATACTAGAAGTATCAATATATGTTTTTTACGCAACAAAGTGAGTGCAATCAAAATAACTTGCATTCACTTTGTTTTTTTTGCTAAAATGTTAAACTTTTTAAATTTTCTCAACACCTTCTTTTTTAACATATATTCCCATGTCTTACAACTGAAATCATTAGTAAAAGTGAGGAAGTATTTGCTTTCTCTTATTAAAGTAAACAAAATAGGGTCACACATATTTGAACACCCCAAATCAAGAGATTAAGATACTCTTGAACTCTTTTTTGGATATGACTTTCCATGCTACTTTCCCATTACACACACTTCATATATTCCGTTTGTGTGCTCTAGATTAGGTATTCGAAGAACCATTTTGTTTTTCTCCATCAACATCAATAATCCACAATTTAAATGTCCATATCATAGATGCCTTAAATTCATCATGTTGAAGAATTATGCTTAAAATATTTTGACATATACATACTCTAATATAGAGAAAATATCTTGTTTCTAATCATTTTAATTGAAGATATTGTAGTTCAGACTTATGAAAACTTTTTAGATTCTTATATTTCATCTACAGTTCAAAGCCTTTCTCTAGAAATTACCCTAAACCTAAATTTTTGTTCTTCATGTTTGGAGCATAAAAACTTCTTATATGAATTTCTGCTCACCATTCTTAAGTTTAATAAGAATTTTATCTCTTCCTTCAATTGGTCTTTGAGAAAGATCTTTAATGGTAATGTTAGTTGTATAACTTTCATTTATATCAATAAATGTTTTCTTCATACAACATATGATTTAATGATCCTGTATCCGAATGCTAGGTGGTGGAGTTGCTGCCATTAATTTTTTCACAAGCCAATAATAGTACAAGTTCTTCATAATCAATTTCTTTATCAACAAAGTAGACATTTTAGTCTTCAAATTTGTATTGTGAGCAATCTGAAGCAAAATGACCATACTTTTTACAATTATAACATTAAATGTTTGCATTATTATTCCTCCAATTTAAATATCCTTTATGACTTCTTTCTCTGCTTTTACCACGACCTCTAAAATTAAAATTTTGATTCCCTACTTCATGAGATTCTATATTGTTTAATGATATTCATTTTCTATGAAAGAACCTTCCTATTTGAAATGCTCCTCTACCAAACTCACTAGCATTCTTCACATTTAACTTTGCCTATAATGCTTGTTTAAGAGATCTTCCTTCTCCCTTCTATCAATTTTATACTCATGGGCTTGCAGAGATCCTATTGATTTTTTTTACTGTCTGACTTTCCAAATTCTTTGATTCTTTAACTATTATAACCATATGATTAAATTTTGAATCTAGAGACCACAGAATCTTCTCCATCACACGAACATCATCAATATTGTCACCATTCCTTCTTACTTGGTGAACCCAATAGATCACTTTCATGAAGTAATATGAAATTGTCTTATTGCTTTCATTATTTAATTTCTTAAAGTTTCCTCTCAATGCCTGTAACCATTCCTTTTTTGTCTTTTTAACTCCAGTACAAGTCTTGTTAAACATTGTCCATGCTTCCATTGAGTGGTGTTATTATCCCAAGAGTTGTTTCACCAAGTCCTTGACAAATCATGAATAATGCCTTATTATCATTCTTTCTATATTCTCTCAATGTTTTTCTTTTTGCATTACTTATTGTTGCCTCTTCTCTTCTTGATTCTAGTTTAGTGTAACAATCTTCAATTACCTCTTATAAGTCTTGTGATCATAGTAGTGTCTTGTATTGAATACACCACATATCATAGTTTTGTTTTGTAAGACGGGGAATATGAAACTGAGAATTGTTATTGTTAAAAGCCAGATCTACTATCAAACTCTGATATCAAATTTGTTGAAAAACAATACTAGAATAGAAGAAGAGTTACTACTCACATAATTTTAATAGAATACAATATATTAAATAACAACACTTTCATGCTTTTGAAAACTATCATTTGTATGAGTGACCTTTTACTTTGAAATAGAGGAAACTTGACATGAGAGTGTTTTCTAATGTTCTTATTAATAAAGAGCCATTTGTATTTAAATTGACAATGCAAATGGATTTTTTTTATATTGTCCAAACTATTCATATGAGAGACATATTGATTTATGAAATTCATAGCATCCTAGTATAACAATCTTAGACTTAACTTTGGAAAAAAAAGTATAATAGATTTTTGAGTTATTAGAGATTACCTAAAAGGATCATCGCCTAATCTTTAAGCTTTTAAGGATCATCATTAAGAAGGTTCACCTGATCTCTAAGCATGTAGGCATCCTATTAAAAATATTCACCTAAATTCTTAAGTTTGTTAGATGTGAAGTGTCCAAAAATATTATAAAGCCCTTTAATCCTTAAAAAAAAAATACATAAATCTAAAATTAGGGTTCATATAAAGAAAAACAATCATGAGAGAAAATCAAAGCCCATAAAGAAGACATTAGAAAAAAACTTGAGGGAAAATTCAGAAAGAAATAGAGATAAAATCTTAGAAAACAAAGAGAGATACCAAAATAGGGCAAAAAAGCCTTAATTGTCACATTTGTTTTCAAGAAAAAACTCAAAATCCTTTGTCATTTTTTTCAATTGTTAAATGATATAATTAGATGTAAAATCAAAAATAGGAAATAACTATCACTTTTCCTTTTTTTTTTTTTTATTCTTTTACTCTCCTATCTCACCAGCATATAGCCATAGTCCAAAATTGGACACTTTTTATTCCCATCATTATTTGAATTCAATAAGTATAATTTCAAATAAATTTACTTATTGCATAAAAATAACAAAAGTAAAATCAAAATTGCATCATCAATTGAGTCCATGATCCAAATTCTTTATCACCAATTAGGGTATTTTGTTCATTTTCTCATATTTGGAATTTTCTTTTCAGTTAGGATGAAAACTGTAATTTTAAAACATAATGACTAGGTCTAAGTCAACCAAATTATAAAATCCTTTGAGTAATGTTTCATTAATAATATTAATAGTTAAGGAACTCAACTAATCAAACCTTATAGTTTAACAAAACTAATAAGCTAGTTTGTTAATGAATTTCATTTTCTTTTTAAATTATTTTTGCTTTCTTTCTTCAAAATAAAATATAAGAGAAGACAAGGAGGTAAGATGAAAAAATTGAAAAATAAAATAAAGTTTTCTACGAAAAAAAATATTGATTATAGATGGTCAACATCTTGATAGACTATTTATTCATTTCTATTACTATAGATACTAATTAATTAATTATTATAATACATAAGGATTGATTTTTCTTTTTTACTATATTTATACCTTATACCTTATCCATTATCCATGTATATCAGATATACCTTATCCATTATCCATGTATATCTGATATACCATATCCATGAGATTTCAAGTATCTATTCAAGTATTAATTATCTAATATATATTAAAGTATATGCAGATAATATTGGATTCAAAACCATTAAACCCCATAAAGTTTAAATTTAAAATTACTATCCTACTAAGTTTTAAAGTCCAAACAAAATAAAAAAGTCAACAAAATTGTTTAAAAAGTTGATTTGAAGGCGCAACTTATTGAGTGAGTTCTATTCTATATGATTATAGCTAAAAATTGTAACCGTATAATTAATGAGTTAATGAGTTAATGTGTGTACCTCATGCTAACTTATGGATGACTATTGTGCTATTTAAGCATCATGTGTGAGACTATTTAGCCACCAAACTTCATCTTCCACTACAACTTATGACAAATTTTCTCCACCTATAATTCAATATTATCCCCTTTAAAAATTTAGATGAACCCCTATAATTTATTTATTTTCTTCATATCTGGTCCATATTCTTTTATTTTTGAATTATTTTAAAAAATAATAATTTAATTTCAATTTTCCATGCCTTTTTTTAATCTATAAATAATCTATCAAATCATAATTTATGTTTTGATTTTTACCCCCTATGAGTTTTAAATCTTTCAAATTTGGTCTCCATTGTTTTAATTGCTATTGTTTTGTTTGGGATTATTTTTATTTTAATTTTATAATTTATTCCTTGAAAAAAAAATCTATGAAATTTTATCCTCACTATATATTTTTTTGTTTACAACTTTTTTTTATATTTTTTTAGTATGATTTTATTCTTCAAAATTAAATTAGTTGAAAATTAAGTTCTTGATTACATTTGAGTCTATAATTTTTTAGGGTGTGAGTCTTATAAATTTGACCATGTTTAGGAGATTCACCCATGTTTGTTTGTTTTTTTGTTCCTTTTTTAAGCTAATATTTGCCTTTTCTTTTTTTTTTAGTTTTTCTTTTTTTCTTTTTTATGGTTTTTACAGTGAAAACTAAAACTAGAGGAATGAAATTGGTAAAAGAATAAAATAAAACAAAACAAAACATAGAAAATAGATAGACTTTTTAATTAAAAAAAATCAAGACTACGAATAATCCCTAAAGAATCAACCCTATATTTATGAAAATATTGATACAAAAAATAGAATAACATCCAAGGGTTTGTATGATTTACCACTTTTGTTGACATGTTAATAACTATTGATTTTAATATATTTCAATTCATGGTAGGCTCAAATTTGAATATAACCTAGTTAATGTCGTAGAATATAAAATGAGGCTATGTAATTACATATCATTGATTTCATATAGACATGTGTTGAGGAGTAGAGAAATATTGCCAATTGGATAGAAGTGTATTAGATATAATTATTCTTTATGAGACTGTAATTGGAAAGCTAAGAACATCTCCAACGGGAGAGTTTAAAGGAAAAGACAAAAAATATTTAATTGTCATCTTTTATTTTCATAGTTTAAGGGAATAACTATACATTTCATAGTTGAAGAGTTATTTCTACATATTAATCAAAAGAGCTAAAATTTTGTTTAATATATTTCTATAAGAAAAACTAATTTTTATTGGGCTTGTATTAGTTATTTATTATTAATAAATAGTAATATCAATATTATATATATTAAAATAAAATTGACTTTTATATATGCCTTTTTTCTCATTATATTATATATATAAAAAATATTATATTTACAATATTCAAAAATTCATATTACTAGTTGGATTTTTCTAAATAGTTTTTTTTTTTTTTTTTTGTTAAAGATGCTTTAACATATGGACAAGCATATGGCCACTTCAAAAATAGAAATTTTGTGCTGGTTAGCAATGATGAATCGATTTTGTACAAAGAAATCTAATCATTGTGAGCACAATAACATGTCCTCTCTACAATAGATTTATTGAAAACACATTACACCTTTTCATCTACTGCATTACTCCTGGTTTTTCTTATCTAAAGTAATTCGACGTGGAAAATTTCAAAACCTCTTGGAGACTTCTACAATCAATGGTGAAGCTACAACTCAAATAAATTCCAAGTCAAAGTATAGAACTTAGTTTTCTTTGGAAATTTGCGAACTATTTGGTTGACAAGGAATAACATAGTGTTCAATGCTGTGCAATTGAATTGACCGTATCTCTTTCAATTGTTGATGTATAAATTTTTTGTATGCATTAACTAGATAGAAGAATATTTATATATAGGTGTTTAATTTGACTAAAGGGTATTAGTTTATGGACCAACATTGCCAATAAATGGTCAAATTTTTAGCCTAAGTATATGTGATTTATTTTAGTTTTTTTTCTTGTACTTCATCTTGTTAGCCACCATCTATGTGCTTAAAATCCTTCAATTATTATTAATCCCTCTCGTTTATATATAAAAAAGTATAAATCTTTTCAAATCTTGGTGTTATTTTCTTTCATCATAAATCCCCATGATGCTCAATCTATCAAAATAGATAATAATTATTATGATTGTGTCAAGACTTGCTAATGGATCTCACTTAGGTCACACTCATTCAATCTTGTAAAAAACATTGGTACATCCCTTTCAAATCATCAAATTTAACTAATCAATCATTTGTACTCAATCTTTCCTGAATTTGTAACTATTTATTCATTGATGCTTCTTTATATTTAGAATAATTAAATTTGGGTTTCTTTTAGTAGGAAAACTAAAGTAGGTGGCACTATAATAATCATATATGAATATAACTAAGATACATGGATAAATTGAGGTAGCTGATGTTGGTGGTTATCATAAGTCAATTATAAATCTATCATAACTAAGCTATGTGGATATTTTTATATGATAATTATGGATCGGTGGGACATGACAAAGCTCATGAAAAGGTTTGTGTTGTGTAATGTGATCAACCAAGCAAGAAAATTCATAATTTTTTATTTGATTCTTAGATCATGCTCAAATTTTATCAAGAGATTCCAAAGACCAATTTAAAAGAGCATAGTTGAGACCTAGAAGGCCTACAAATTATTCTTACAAGGTGTTGTTTAGACTACTTTTGTTATTTTTCCTTGTGAAGAGGTTCCAAAGACTGAGTTCAAAAGAGTAATCAAGGTTGAAAGCTTCCAAATTATTCCTTGAAGTTGCTAATCAAGCAACTTTTATTATTTCACTACTAAATAGCAAGAATATGATGAGATATTTCATTGCTATGAAAGCTTGATTCCATTGGACATATAATTACTAGTGGAATCACAAATAGAAAAATATTATTAAAAAACATATTGTTGATGATTTCTATTCCATCACTAATATAATTATTAGTGGGTAAATAAAGCCAGACAAAAAAAAAAACACAATTAGCAATTATTCTATTGGTAAATTCATTGGTCAATATAGAAAATTATGGATATATTGAATTTGTCAAAGAATTACATTTATATATATGTTACCGATGCTAACAATTGCAAGTTGTAATTTTTTTTAACTCTCAAGTATTCTTCGAGAGACTTAGTGTAATGGTAATTTTATTAGTATTTCACATTCCATTAGTAATCCTATTGGTATTATATGTAATATTTTCTTAAAAAATAAACAATAAAATTACAAAAATAAAATAGAATTAATTTTCTTTAAAAAGGAAATTTGTATTATTAATTAAAAAATATTATTAAATAAAACTTATTTGTACAAAAGGTAGAAGCTAGAGGAGGAACACTAGTACTAGTAAGTGTTGTCAATAATAACTCGGGAACATTCACGTTATCCTTAAGTTAGGTTATCACAACTTAGTTTTCTTCTTATATGATCACATGGATAACTTGCGATTACTAGCTAAATTTGGATTATGTGGTCCCAACAATCAAGACACTATTTTTCATCAATATATCCTCGTTCGTAGTGTTACATGAGTTGTAAACCTAATTTCTATCGATTCCATTAATAGCTCCAGCCTCCAATCACAAATCCAGATCGAGTTATAAGAAAGTAATTTTTTTCCCATAAAATCCAACATATCATGAACTTCTAGGCTTAGTTATTAATGAGCTACTACACCTTTTTTTGTTTGTTCTTCTTTTGCATGTGGATTTCAATAAAAAGCTCCATTGATTTTGGATTGGGCCAAAACACCGTAGCTTATAACATATTTTTAGTTGGAATATCTTTATATAATACAATAATTTATATATATATATATATATATAAACTATCATGTAAGATAGAATCTTACCATCCACTTAGGTGAAATGAAATAGAATGGATTTATCGGTGTGTGTGGTCATAAAACTATAAATCTTTATGGTTTGGTTCCTCAAATCGGACTAGGATCACCTTAAGAAATACTCTGATATCACATGTTGAATATAAGCATCACATATACCTTACGAGATGTGTGAAAGTTTGAAATCTCTTCATATGGCCATGTCTTTCTAGCCTAGAAGATCTTTATCTTTTACATATCATTTTTGCTTTTTTCTAGGCTTTGTACCAGAAATGATGCTACTTGATTCATAGAGAAATGATGCTACTTGATTCATAGAAAAAATATCGAATATGATAACAAAAAATAAATTTTTTATAATAACATTTTAAATTTAAATTTTAAGTGCGATGAACATATTTGACATAATTTTATGTTACTTATTTCTACACCGTTCTTGTTTTCGTCTAAATCAAAAACTTACATTTGGATATGTAGTTTATCACAACTAATTAACCCTATATTTATCGAGTAAATCTTCCTATATTAACAACCCAATTACAACAGTGATGTGTTTTCAATAATATACAAAAAGCATGATGTGTTTATTTGCGCCTGAAATTGAAATTAACAAAATATAAAAGGGGCTTTGATGCTAAAATGCTGGTGGAAAACACAAAAAAACATGAGATTGAGACTATAGAAAAATCCTACCTGAATCTTGCCTGATCAGGAGAGGAAAATCTAACCTGATAGGGGCCCGCTCCCTTGCTCCTAAACCCTAGGGTTCCACCAAACACAATGTATTCACTTGCCACGTCAGACTGCCATTCTGTCCTTTAGCCAATGAGACAGTGAACATTTACCTGGCAGTATAGTCTTTCTACGTGCCCATAAAATGCCACAGATTCAGTGTTCCAAACAAAACCCCATTTCATACATGTATAGATTCAGAGATCTGCTCTGCTGATCATATCTATCATCTATTTTGTTATATATCAATATAAATTTGATATATAACATCCATTTGTGGGTTCTCTCTATTTATTTTATTTATTTATCTATTTGTTCTTTAATTTCACTTAATTTGTATGCGTTAGGTACCAAATCATTTTTTTTTTTCAAATTTCAAATATTATTTTGATTGGTTTTGATTTTTCAGATAATGTTGATCGTAGTTTCATTTCTAGCTTTTGTGTTTTAGCTTTAATTTTTCTATACAATTTGAAGATTGTTAAGGTAGAAGACTAGTGAAAACTAATTAATGTAGGGAGATATGTTTGTACCAAAACTTTAACCTAATCAAACTAACATGAAAATGAATATATTCCAGATGAACATGTCCGAATCCGACGAGATCAGTCAATATCAGGAGATAAGCAGTGATGAAGAGATTATGCGTCCTGATATCACTGATGCGATCTCAATCACTGATGATGGTTATAGTACTGGTAGTGATTATACCGAAACTGATGATACTGAAAATACGGATAGGTGAGTTGTTAATGGAGATGTTGCTACTGCAATTTGATCATTTTATTCTGATGGTGAAATGTTTTTCTTCTTCTTTCTTTTTGATCAGTTCGGATGAAGGGTTAGAGGAGTTGAAGAGTGCTACTGGCGAGGAATTAGGGTTACAGGTAATTAGTCTTGCAAGATATACATGTAATTATAATAACCTATCTGGAGATATTCATTAGGGCTAGTTAAGATTTGCATGACATTTTCTAAGGTAACAGAAGAAAGGGTATAACATTTTTAATGAAAAACCCTAAAAAAAAACAAGTCCAATACCATTCTAAGATGAAAAACATATGTACAAAGGCATCTTGTGCTAGCGAATCTTGATCTCTAGCATATTTTGATGTTTCCACCCTTTCCTTTAAGCCCTTTTTGGGTTGGGAGGGTTCATTAAAAGAGATGTTTTTAAGATTTCGTTAGGGTTTTTATATGGTTTCAATGATTAATTTTGTAGTTCATTCATGATATTTTTTCGAGATTGATTTTAGCTTTGACTTACAGGAGGATAATATGATCCAAAATAATGGATATGTTCCATTCAATTCAAATAATTATCAGTCCCCTCAGCTTTCTCCTCGAAGTGATCAGGTTGAGTCAGTCTCATCCACAAACATGGCTTTGGAAATAAATGATCGAGCTAGTGACCTTTTAATGGCAGTCTCAGTTGGTTCCGATGCAAACAAGACAAAAATCATTGAGATGGCTGTTTCAGCCATGGACGAGCTAGTAAGAAAGGCCTTCGCAGGACAACCTCTATGGCAGCACCGAAAAGATTGTGACCTCGAGATTCTGAATGAAGGAGAATATATAAGAGAATTCCGTCCATTTGATGCTAGTCTAGGAGAGCTAATAAGAATAATTCAGATGGAAGATCCTCAAAATTTTGCAAACTTATATGACCACAATGCAAGCCCTAATGGAACTCAACAACACAAACCCATGTTTCAGCAAGATGCTGAAACAAACCACCTTCAAACTGAAGGTTCACGACATATAGGGTTTGTTCGTATGGATGCTACTAGCCTTGTTGAATGCCTCATGGATTTGGTAGGGTTTCTTTCCTCTATCTTTGTTTAAGTATTTAATCGTTAACTCATTTAATTAAATCAAGTTTGGAACAGGAAGGATAATTGTTTTTCTTATTTTGATAAACAGAAGCAGTGGTCATCAGTTTTTTCTGAAATCGTCTCAAGAGCAACAGTACTTGGAGTCATATCAAGAGGAGAAGCTGGGAACTATAACGAAACGTTACAAGTGGTAATTTAGCTCATCAAGCTGTTTGAATATTATCATCTCCTTCATTTTATGAAGATATTAGTGAAATTGTGTCAATGGTATGCAATATTATCAATAAACCATCTCACTTAGAAGATTAAGCTATTAGGTGAGTTCTCATAATATAATTTATATTATTCCCTAACACACCTCTTAAAGTGAAAATTATTTAGACTTAAAACTTGTACAAATCCACGTTACCTTATGTTTGATTTTTATCAAATCAAAATAAGGGTGGTGAAATTCAAATTAGTGACCGCTGGGTCAACAAGACTCTGATACTATGTTAAGGAATCATCTCATCTAAATATTTAAACTGTTAGGTGAGATCCATAATATGATTTATATTATTCTCTAACAACTATTATAGTTAGAATTGAGTACATACTTGCAATGGGGGCTTCTATAAATCACAATGAAACGTAAATAATCGAAAAGAGTCTTCAAGTATCATGTCATTGGATGTTCGATGAAACAAAAATACTGTCGGGAAATTATCATGATAGATTCAACAACAAAAAAATTTGTTAACAGGTACCCTTCAAATGGTATAATGTTTTTTTTCTGGAATCTTCAAGTGACTCGAGCTAGCATTGATTGCGAATTATATGTCTTCGTATTTTGGGCACAGTATAATTTTTTCAACCAACAAACTTTGCATATGAATAATATATATTCGATTTCATAAGATGTTCTCAATGCAATGCTTTACAGATGAAGGCAGAATTTCATATGCCTACACCACTTGTTAATATTCGAGAGAGTCAGTTTGCAAGGTATTGTAAGCAGATAGAACCTGGAACTTGGGGAGTTGTTGATGTATCCTTGGACAGTTTATTCCCTTATCCACTCGTAAGTTTTCGGAGAAGACCATCAGGTTGTTTAATCGTAGCAATGCCGGGTGGATACTCTAAGGTGATTACATGTTCTAATTGGAAAAGCACCCCTTAATTTATGTAATTTACTTGAATTAAGTCTCTAATTATATTTCCATCTTGTCTTCATCAAATTCTGCAGGTTATTTGGGTTGAGCATGTGGAAGTGGACAATAAATTTGTCCATAGAATGTTTTGGCCAATTGTTCTCCCTGGTTTTGCATTTAGTGCAGCGCGTTGGGTTGCCAGCATAGTCCGGCATTGTGAACCAGTTGGGAATATGATCTCCAATTCCCTTCATATTGGTAAATACATTTTCTTTTTCTGCTTTGCTTGAAGTAAATTAAAGAAAAGAACAAATGTGAGACTCAAATTTCTTATGACTTTAAGAAAAATATATATATTCTGGTTAACCCATTACAGTTTTGGTTTGATATTGCACAGAAACAATACCCCGAAATGGGAAAACGAGTGTGTTGAGGCTGGCTCGTAGAATGATGAGAAGATTTTATCAAGACTCCAGTGCTTCTACTGACAATTTGTGGGTCCGAATACCTCTATGTGATGGAGAAGATTTTAGGTTGATGACTAAGACTATTTATGATCTTAATGGAAACCCTAGTTCGACTTTAGTTTTCACAACATCTCTTTGGGTTCCAGCTCCACCAAACAGAGTCTTTGATCTTCTTTCTCGTGCGGATTCTAGAAACAAGGTATCCATGATGCTTAAACTTTAAATCATTGTTTCCCTTTTATGATGATAGGAATTCTCCAAAGAGGATTCGTTTATGGATTCCTCTTTACCGTGTTGTCAGTCGAGTCTTTAAGGGTACGGTGTGTGTGATGACAAATGATTTATGATCTGAATAGTAGGTCTTAAGTTCGAGTCAGAATATGTATTTTTTATAATAATATGTGATAACCAGGATTTTACTTGCTCACTCAGAACCACAAGAATACTTTTCAGGGGTGATATTTGCTCGCATAAAAAAAAAAAAAGTGTTAGTCCGTCGATTTTAGAAAGGAAGTTAACTAAATGAATCAGGTCGATTTAATTAACTGCTATACCACTACTACTTCTGATTCATCTCGCTATAAACCATCTGTATCACACACTCTTTAAGCATTACCGTTCAGATTGTTTTCAATATACTTAAAGCCAGTCCATTAATGGCATCAAATATTCGGGTTTGATCACTGTTTTGAGACAAGAAGACGAAGACTGTTGGGACAAAGAGGACTTGTCCTGTCCTTCCTGTTCTGATAGAACCTAAATTCACTGCGAAATATCTTAGATATTTATATATTTTTATTTCCATCCCTACAACCAAATATGTTTCTATCATCTCATGTGTATTTGTGACAGTACTAAACAAGAAAAGCATTAAAGATCAAGCCAAATATAACATGTAAACATCATCACCTATGTATCTTACATAAATATTATAGTTCATGCTGAATAGCAGAAGTAGATTTTTGACATAAATATCTTGTTTTCTCCTCCAATATGCTGTATTTGCGAGTAGAATTGTCATCTACGTTGGCTTTTCATGCAGTGGGATTTGCTTGCCTTTGGATACGCAGTTCAAGAGAATATGCATATCATCAAGGGAGAAAGTCCGGGGAGCCGCGTGTCAATCATACAAGTGAATGTAAGTTGCCACCTTTTTTCTTTCTTATTCAAAAGTTCAACTCTATGAAACCACACATTAATAAAGAAAAGATTTCTTGAATATGCAGTCTGCTCCGAACCAGTTAGAAATCTTGTACTTGCAAGAAAGCTACAGCCATCCAACTGGATCCTATGTTGTTTATGCTCCAATAGACATTCTTACTATGGGCATGATGCTGGGTGGTGGAAATCCAGATCTTGTTAGTATTTTTCCATCAGGTTTTGTGATCCATCCTGATGGGCCAGTAAAGAATGGAGAGGAAACTAGAGGAAGTCTTCTCACCCTCTCCTTTCACATTATGGATGGTTCATTTTCGGAGAACTTTATTCCTGCTGATTCTTTGAATACTATTACGAAAATCCTCACAGAAACTGCAGCTTTGATCAAGACAGCTCTTTTCTCTGACAATCTATAAAACAGTTCAGCATCCGGCACACATAAATCTATACTCGTAACTTTCCCACAGCTGGTGAGGCTTTTCGCTGATCTTTTTGATAATTTATCATCCTAATGATTAATTTTTCAAGTTCTTTAAACCCTTCTTAGGGCCTAGGATGTTATGAATCTTTCTATATATGTGCTATGTATGGCTAGCTAGGGTTCGTCGATCGTCATTTTAATTCTGATTCCCTAAGGATTTGCACACATGATTAAACTGTCTAAAGAAATACACGAGGCCATAAATGGCTACAGATTCTGAAAAAAATATATGAACAAGGATTTATCAAAGCAACCAAATATAATTTGGAACAGCTATGATCGGTGCACAGATGGATTTGAATTTATGATCATTCCTCCCTTCCTACCAAAATACTGTTTCACTTGGAACGGTGATTCTCAACAAATTCCTGTATGTTCTGTTTCTTTAGTGCACTTAACTGGTATTTTTCCACTTAAAAGGGCATGGTTCATGGGCATATACAAAGGAACTTGCTATAAAATACATAAATCTGATGAAGTTTACAGAAAACTAGCCATTATTCTTAATCTTTGATGCCGTTTTGTTGACCTTTCTTAGAAATTGCCACTGTGACTTGTACCGACATTACATCTATATGCATTTGAATCAATGTCAAAAGGTACTGAGTGACATTCTACGCGAGCTACTAAAACATTATATTCTGCTGAAAAAATTCATCTCATGGTGGATGGTCGATGCTAGTGGTAGTTTTCTTCTGCCCGTTCCAACTTTTGACAAAAATGAAATTTTGATGTCGAGGATTTATACTAATTATCGTGCTCCTTTTGCAGTGGAAAAGAAAGAGAGAAAATTGTACAAGGAAAAACACAACAGAAAGTGATGACATCTGCTAATGGCTGGGGATTATAGACTGCGATATATATGATCCCCATGTATGTTGAATAAAAAGTAGGGATTGAACATTGATGCTTTCTGAAACTTGTGTTCTGTGGACCTTAATTTTGTATTGTCTAGTGTAACTCTTGGTTTTAGAACTGGAACCTGTTCTCTTGTTTTCATAATATGGGATTTTGGAGACACTGTCTTCTGCTATTGGACGTAGTTTGGTTTAATTAGCATGTTCATGCACATGGTTTAGGGTTAATAAATCTTGACCCCTCGAGGTATGTTATCATAATGAAAGAAATGTTTGCTTTAAACATGCCTAGTTCACGGGAATGTGACATTTACACTAAAATGGTGTACAAATGTAGCACTAAACTAGGGAGTATATACAATTACAATAATCACTCATCTTCTAGGAAGGATATCTGAAAAAGAAAGGTGGACCTGCAATAGTCGGTAAACAATCACAAAGGATACCTCTGACCACATTAATATTTTAGAATTAACCTATTATCAGTACCCACACCTCCATCTTCTGTTGCCTCTAAAGCAACAGAATCGTAATTTGAACATAATCCCATTTTGACACATCTTGCATGGAAATTGATAGCTTTGCCTGAACATGTGAACAGATACAGAATTATGTATATTATATTGATGTATATGATTCCGTGATGTACAAATTATATATAGCTCGTAAACTCTATTCTAATTAAGTCAATCACAGTATCTGTGATTGGCTCAATTAGTAGCTAATTACAAAGATTGTGCTAATGACAATGAATGACAGATTTCTTTCCTTTAAAACTCCCCCTCAAGTTAGAATGTGCATATCTATTGCACCTAACTTGCCAAGATGTGATTGGAACAAGGGTGCAAATAATGGCTTAGTGAAAATATCAACAACTTGTTGTTTTGTTTGTGCATGAGCTATATGAATTTCTCCATTTTGAATTCTTTCATGAATAGTGTGACAATCCAATTCGATATGTTTGATTCGTTCATGATAAACTGGGTTAGTTGCAATGTAGAGTGCTCCTTTGTTGTCACAGAGTAAGGTAGCTGGTTGGTGGTGCTCTACTTGTAGATCTTGTAAGAGGTATCGCAACCAAGTTAGTTCACAAGTGGTTGCTGCCATGGAGCGATATTTAGCTCCTGCAAATGACCTTGAGATAGTAACTTGTTTCTTGCTTTTCCATGATATGAGTGACTTGCCAAGAAAGATACAATACCCAGTAACTAAGCATCATGTAAAAGGACATTATGCCTAGTCTACATCACAATATGCAGTCAAGTGTAGCGGTCCAGTGGAGGAGAATAATAACCCTTGTCAAGGGGTCCTTTGAGGTAGTGAAGGAGTCGTCATGTTGTGTCAAGGTGGTGGTTTTAGGGCTCATGCATAAAATGATTGAGTGTATTTATTGCATATGTTATTTCTGATTTTGTTATTGTGAGATAGATTAATCTTCCAATTAGTCTTCAATAACGAGTAGGGTCTTTGAGAGGGTCACTCCCTAGCTTCCATAGGATATTTTCCAGGTTTGGCACCAAGTAAACCCGCATCTTCCAAGATGTCTGGCATATACTTCCTTTGACAAAAGGAAATGCTAGATATGGTTTGTGCAATTTCAACTCCAAGTAAATACTTTAAGGATCCAAGATCTTTGATTTTTGAAATAGGTACCAAGAAAAGTTTTGAGGTCTTATATGGCATCATCATCATTTCCAATGATTATCATATCATCAATATATAGTAATATACCAATGAAAGATTTACCACGTGTTTGTGTGAACATGGACTAATTTGTTTTGGATTGGAAAAAAACCAATTTTCTGCGTAGCAGATGAAAACTTACGAAACCAGCTTCTAGACACTTGTTTGAGACCATATAAGGATTTGTGAAGATGACATACCATGTGTCCCCCCTGCTGTTGATACCTCGGTAATGGAAGCATGCATACTTCTTCATGAAGGTCGCCATGAAGAAAAGCATATGGAGATCCATCTAATGGAGTGACCAATTATGGATAGAAGTAGTAGTGAAGAGACATCAAACAGTGATAAGCTTAGCAACTGGAGTGAATGTCTCAGTATAATTGATGCTTTCACGTTGGGTGAATCCTTTAGTGACCATCTGGGCTTTATATTTTTCAATAGAACCATCAAAATGGTATTTGATTGTGAAAACTAATTTTCATCTAATTGGACAAGGGCTAGCAGGCAACGAAACTAAAGACCAAGTGTTGCTCTCCTCTAGAGATGCAGTTTCAGAAGACATGGCCTTAACCCAGTGTGAGTGTGTCGTGCCTCCTCATATATGGTAAGTTCGACCAATTAAGAGATATTTTTTATCAAAGTTTAATAATGCTTCAAAAAATTAGAGTGGGATACATACCAGGTAATGGGATAGCGAATACCAAATGTGATTGGGGAAGAAGCGTCAGGAGCAAGCAAGGCAACATGGTGAGTTTGGTAATCTTTGAAGTGGGAAGGGGGTTTGGTAGGATAGGTGGATCGACAATTAGGTTGAGGGTGGTTGTTGAGTGATTGTGAGGGTGAATATGGGGAAGGTGTGGTGTGATAAATAAAGATAATGACCTTGAGATATCGAAGGATAGCGTAAAGGCTTCATCGAACACCACAAGAGAGGGAAGTGTGGTTTCTTAGGTGTTGGGATTAGGTTTGGAAGAGGTAATCTATTTTGTGAAAGAATATGTAGAACAACAGTGTCATCTTGAGTGTCGAATGAGGATGTGGAAAATGGGAATATATTTTCATGAAAAAACACATCTCGAGAGGAGAAAAGTTTTTGGGTACTAAGATCATAAAGACGATAACCTTTTTGACCAAGTGAATTACCAAAGAAGACACATCGATGAGCTCGAGCATCAAATTTGTGTTTGGGGAGAAGATTGATGACATAACATAAACAACCAAAAACACGTAAAGTAGAGTAATTGGGAGATTTGTCTTGTAAAAGTGCATATGATGATTTGAGTTTGAGTAATAGTATAGGGAGGTGGTTTATGAGATAATATACGGTTTGTAAACTTTTTCTCAAAAAACACAAGGGTATGTTAGTTTGAAAGCAGAGTGCCCGACTCATATTTAAAAGATATTAGTGTATAAGCTCAACTATGCCATTTTGTTAGGGTGTATATGGATATGAGTGTTGAGAAAAAATACCTTTGTCTTTGAAAAAGGATTCAAGAGATAAAAATTCATTCCCAATATCGGCACACATGGTTTTGATAGGAAGGTTGAGTTGGGTTTGAACCCAAGATAAAAATGATTTTATCACCCCTTGGGTTTCATATTTAAAATTTAAAAGATGGATCCATGTAAATTGGGTCAAATCATCCACAATGGTTAGAAAATATTGTGCGTCTGTGTAATTGTAAGTTTTATATACCCCCAAATGTCACAATTAATTAAATCAAAATGTGCATTCGATGACATTAAAAGAGATGAAGAAAAAGATAAGTGAGTTTGTTTTGCTAAAGGACAAATCTTACAAACATGATTTGGATCACAAACAATTTATGGAATTTTAATGGAAAGAAATTTAGTAGGTACATCAAATGGATGTCTAAGGTGTTGGTGCCAAAGATGGGAGGTGTGGTGAACATAGTGGACTAAGTGTGAATTTTTGGTTAGCATTGAAGTAGTAAAGAACATTAAAATGCTTGCCCAGGCTAACTGTCCTCCCTGTGGTTATGTCTTGTACAATACAAAACTTGTCAAAGAAGATCACAATGCACTTTAATCCTTATATCAATTTGCTCACAGATAATAAGTTCACATCCAATTGTGGTACATGAAGAACATGATGAAAAGTTAAATTTTTAGATATTTTAATGGACCTAATATTTTTTATTTATGCTTTTCCTCCATTGTCTAAACACAAAATCATGTTGAGTATTCAATGTGTTGTATGTAGGGGTGAAATATGAAATATGATATGAGGCTCGATTGTCCATTATCCATTATAAATTTGAATGTGGATCATGTTGTGAAAGATGGCAGGTGTGTGACAATACCTGTTGCGTTTTCAAGTGGGAAATTACCAAATTGATTATGTATGAGTGCAATCAATTGATTGTATTGTTTAGTGGTGAAAAGTTGGTTTGCCATTGGGATTGTTGTAAATGTTCAGGAATTGGCCTCTTTTCAACTACGTAGGTTGTGGTTCTTCTATTTTTAGGCTTAACATTCTTGCCATGTAGTTTATGGCCCACAGGAAAACCATTGATAAAATAAAAATTATGAACTATATGGGTGTCTTTATCACAATAAAAACACTTAATGGGATTTCTTTGGTAGTGATCAGGGGGATTCTTGTTGTTTCTAGCATAGAGGATCTCATCGATGCTGAGATGTCGAAGCCTGTGTTCCCCTTTATAGTCATGTAGCGACCAATCTGTATAATAGGGGATTCAATTTGATGGTTTTCCACATCCATCTACTATTTGTGATGAAGAATTAAGCCATGAACATGGAGTGTGCCAAAGACCAACGACATCACTAGAATAAACCCACGCACAGTTGTATAGGGATCATTAGGTCTCATTAAAAGCTGCATCAATCTCTCCCTCTCCTCTATTTGGGCTCGTGTTTTGGAACCCTTACAATTACAAATGATGGGTTCATGATAGGAATCCAATTCATCCTATAGGGCCTTGAGTTTGGTGTAATATTTTGTAATAATGCAGTGCCCTTGTCGACGTTCAATGATTTCTTGGTGGATTTGGTAAATCCTGGAGTTGTTACTTAGTGAGAAGTAATCCTTAAGATCATTTCATACCATGGATGCAATGGTGCAGTAAAACACATTGCTTGCAATATTAAGATGCAGTGATTGCAGAATCCATGACAACACCATATCATTTCATCTCTGCCAAATAACATATTTGGCATCTATGATTGTTGGGGATTTAATGGTCCTATCAAAGAATCCTAATTTGTTCTTGGCACCCAAGGCAATTCTCATTAAATGATTCCATTGACTATAATTATGGCCTTCGAGAGGCTTGGAAAGGAGGACAAGACCAGGTGAGTCTAAATCGTGTAGGGTACGTGGTTCGAATGTGTTGGTTTTAGATTCAAATGAGTTTTTGTCATCCCTGGTGGTGGTCTGTTTTATTTATGGTGGAGGAGGTTGTTGTGGTGGCAGAAGGTGTTTGAGCAGAATCACTAGTGTTGGTGCTCTAATACCATGAAGAAATATAGAATTCTGAATACTGTATTGATGTACATATTATATATAGCTCATAAACTTTGTTCTAAGTAAGTCAATCACAGATCAATCATAGTATCTATGATTGGATCATTCGTTGCTAATTATTTGCTAATTACAAAGATTGTGCTAATGATAATGAATGACAAATTTCTTTCCTTTAACAACATGCTCATGGGAATTTCATTTATAAACAATATAACTTCATCCATGGAGCAAAACGCTTCAAGGATTCACAACAGAATAACATTTAAATTTGGTAGTAAAGCACATTAAAATGGTTGCCAGGCTAATTGTCCTCCCCGTGGTCATGTCTTGTACATTACAAAACTTGTCAAAGAAGATCACAATACACTTTAATCCTCATATCAATTTGCTCACAAATAATAAGTTCACATCGAATTGTGGTACATGAAGAACATGATTAAAAGTTAAATTTTTAGATATTTTAATGGACCTAATATTTTTTATATATGCTTTTCCTCCATTGGCTAAACACATAAAATCATGTTGAGTATTCACTGTGTTGTATTTAGGGGTGAAACATGAAATATGATATGAGGCTCGATTGTCCATTATTCATTATAAATTTGAATGTGGATCATTTTGTGAAAGGTGGCAGGTGTGTGACAATACCTGTTGCGTTTTCAAGTGGGAAATTACCGAATTGATTATGTAGGAGTGCAATCAATTGATTGTATTGTTTAGTGGTGAAAAGTTGGTTTGCCATTAGGATTGTTGTAAATGTTCAGGAATTGACCTCTTTTCAACTGCATAGGTTGTGGTCCTTCTGTTTTTAGGCTTAACATTCTTGCCATGTAGTTTATGTCCCACGGGAAAACCATTGATAAAATAAAAATTATGAACTATATGGGTGTCTTTATAACAATGTGCTAATGATAATGAATGATAGATTTCTTTCCTTTAACAACATGCTCATGGGAATTTCATTTGTACCCAATATAACTTCATCCATGGAGCAAAGCACTTCAAGGATTCACAACAGAATAACATTAAAATTTGGATATCATAAAAATACATCAAGCATGAACTCTGTTTTATTCATTTGTATTGTCAACCCAAATACAAGAAGCTCACTATTAGTAGGATCATTTGAGGACACACATCCATGTCAAGTTTTCCTATATGAGAAAAAAAATGTTCTCTAGTTCAAATCTTCTTTTCTTGCTCTTGTAGATATTTGATCAAAGAAATTTTATGATCTTTTATGTATGCCTTAAACTGGAATTCCTTAACACTAGTTATTATATTTTCCACATCATGGATTTGTATTGAATTATCAAGAGAAAAATATAATTGTAGGGTGTGTGAGTAAAATATAGTAAAAAGAGAAAGAATGTTTGTGTGTGTTTTTAATTTATTTTATTTTAAATAGATGATAAAAAATATAAAAAGAAAAAAAATATTTTAATAAAGAAAAAAAATTAATTACATACGACCATGTCTCTGAAAAATATAAAAATATATTTTTTTACTATTTCCATATGAAAAATAAAAAATACACATTTACATGCAGTAACTAGTTTATTGTATCGGTGAGAATTTGGTCAATACTTTTGTCATAACCCGATTTTGGGTCATTCCCTCAATCTACCCAAAAATAATAAAAAAATAAGATAAAAGGGTTGGAGTTGGCAGAAAAATCAAGACGGAAATTTTGGATGTTTTCAAGATCCCGATCATACTTTTCTTGTGCACGGAAATGAAGGAAAATACAGATTCAAGGCTAATATGATTTATTATCAGATAAATCTGCGTGAAAATAAAGCCAAAAGATATAATTATATTTTTATGGGCCAATTCGATTTAATCGTTGGCTAATTTAAAAGTGTAATTATGTTTGAGAATTAATTTATGTTCCAATTGAAGGATTTAATTAAGCACGATGACTTAATTATACTTTAAATTGGTCAAATTAATTTTATTAAGGGCTTAGTCAACGAGAAATCAAGTTCTTGAATTTAATTTGGGTTCAATTGATGCGATTGGAATTTTCGGAGATTGATTTGAATTTTTAAGCCAATTATGTGAAGTCGCGGGCCAAATTGAACAAATTGAGAGTTTAATAGTCGATTGGGGGGTGAAATCACGCACATGAGAAACCAAGGACCAGAATAAAAAGGTAGAGCAAAGCTAAGTTTGAGATTGAATTTTTGGGGGGTATAATTGCATAAAATCATGAGTTTAAATCCAATTAGGATTACAATTAGAGCAATTATAAATTGAGGGACCAAATCATATTTTTATCTTTAAAAATCTTTGAAAATTGCATTGTATGTTCCTCCTTTAAAATTTTTGAAAGTTGCGCTACATGTTCCAGCTGCATGATTTTTGAAAATTGCACTGTTGCATGGTCCGACGTGCCTGGCTTTGAATGATCAGGCGCGCCTGCATTCAATTTTCAGTGGCGGTATGGTGCATCAAGCATTTTGGCAACCGAAGAGTTAAGTTTGCTCTGCTATAAATAGCAGCACGAAGAGAAAGACAAAAAAAGAAAAAAAAACAATACAAAATAGAAGGGAAGAGGGGATTTTACGTGGGAAATACAAAAAAAAATAGAAGACAGAGAACAGAGAGCAAAACGAGACAGACAAAAAAAAGAGGAGAAGGTAGCTTGATCGGAGAAGAGGAAAATCTCACGTAAAAAACTCTAGTCATCTTCTTCAACCACCCCGGCATTCCCAACTCCTTTCCTTTTCTTTTCTTTTTCTCTTGGTCATTCGACCGTTTTCTCTCTCTCACTCTCGGTTCATCAACTCCGACCACCATTTAAACACCCATATCCACCTTCATCACCATCATCATCCTCCCGTCAACTTCAAAAGCTCAGTCATCTTCCCAGGCAACGGTAACAGAAGCAACAGCAAGGGCTGCGACATAGCCACGTAAACTTTCGACGTCCACTTCAGCCACCATAGGCCTCCATTTTTTAACGCCACCACGACCAAAAGAACCACATCAACACCCTCTATCCAAAGGTGTTAACAGGTAAGTCATTCATCAAACTCTAAAATTCACCATATTATTGTTCATCTTCTTCATTTCGTATGCGGGGAGTGAATTAATTCACTCCCTAACGGGTCGGGCTTGGTGCCCGGTCTGAACATTAAAGTAGACGGGCTTCCAGCCCATTTAGGCTGGAAGCCCAGCTCGAAAGAGAGACTGGTTTCCGGCTCGTTTGGGTTGGAAGCCCAACCTAAGGATAGATAGGATTAGGCCAGGCCGCGAGCCCAGCCCAACTCATCCAGACCGCGAGCCCCGACCAACACAGCCGGGCTGGCAGCCCAGCCCGAGTTAGGTTTGGGCTGGAAGCCCAAACCCACTTTTTTCTAGGCTGACAACGCAACCCGAGGCAGGCTGGGCTGGCAGCCCAGACCTAAAAAAGGTGGGCTGACAGCTAGCCCACTAGCAATAAATAAAAAAATATAAAAAATATAAAAGGAAAAAATAAAAATATTGTTATTATTATTATTTTTTGAGAAAAATATCTAAAACAAAAATATAATTTTATGCATACAGCCAATACACTAGCATATTTTAAAAATTCTTTTTGTTTCAAAAATATATATTTTAGATTGGATTTAGCAAAGAAAAATCTTTTCTCATATTTTTGGATTCTACAACATGTTTGTAAAGATCCAAAGAGTATTAGGCAATATTCCAAAAATATTAAAATCTTATTTTTTGGGTTTATTATTCACTGTCGGTGTTTGGATAAATAAATCCTAAGGGGTTAATATCCAAAATATTTGGCGGGAATAATTTGCTATTATCCACTATCGATGTTTGGATAAATAAATCCTAAGGGGTCAATATCCAATATATTCATCGAGGATAATTTGCTATTGTTCACTATCGGTGTTTGGATAAATAAATCCTAAAGGGTCATTATCCAAAATATTTGACGGGTATAATTTATTATTATTCACTGTTGGTGTTTGGATAAATAAATCCTAAAGGGTCAATATTCGAAATATTCGACGGGGATAATTTGCTATTATTCACTGTTGGTGTTTGGATAACTAAATCCTAAGGGGTTAATATCCAAACTATACGGCAGAGATAATACACCATCACCATTTTAACTAACATATTCTTTGAAAGATCAAAACCATAATAAATCATAAGCAAACCAAAACGTTAAGCAGCTTACCTTAGGTAGGGAGTATTAGGGGTGCTAAAACTTTCCCTTTATGCAACCAGTCTCTTGCCTTAGAATCTCTGAAAGAGCAGTTTTAGGTTTCCTAGTAACCATAATACTAGGTGGTGACTTTCTTTTTCATAAGATATAAGATTAAACCCGCCACATGATTTTCCCCGCTCACGGGGAGGGTCGTCGCGACGCCGCGCTCTCGCGGTGGGGTGTGACAACTTTAATAATTTATAATTTAACTCATGAGAATTAATGTTAAGTACTATAGTATAAATATTAGACTTTGAAATAGGATGACATTTAAATATTTTGAATTAATTGATAATTGTTAGAATTATTCTAAGTTTTCACCAATTTTAACTAATTTTATTTTTCACTGTAACATACAGGTTGTAGAAAACCCTTTTGCTTTCCAGGATAGGTGAACTATGTAAAAACACCTACATAAGTTCTATAAGAATTTCTTAAACACACGAGCTCATAATAAAATTCTAAAAGCTGGATTTATTTACATGAATGAATCTTCACCTTGTGCAATAAAAAGACTATCGATTAGGAAATCATCAAAACCTTTAAACCACATTCAAAACCACATAATGTTGTTTAGCATTGATATGTTGTGTAAGGGGTGTTAATACATTCCTAGCCACATCTAGTATCTTACCTTTGAATTTCTAATAGAACTAGTGTATTCAAATTCTTAGTGACCTTGAACCAAACAATTAAATAACTATTTCTCAACATCTTGGTGCCCAAATAACAATGTGTATAAGCATTTCATATCTAAAAACACAATGAAAAAAATCTATATATATTTGTTTATATTAATGGGAAAAGGTCTAAAACGTGTTTAAGAGTGTGGTTAAGGTTGCTTTTCAAAGTAATTTTCATTCACAATTGTATCAAAATAATTTTTTTTTGAAAGAGTAGGATATTTTTGACAGCATATAAAATGATTTAAAAAATAATAATTTTTTAAAAAAAAGAGAAGATCTATATATATTTTTTTATATTAATGGGAAAAGGACTAAGACATTCTTAAGAGTATAGATAAGATTACTTTTCAAATTACTTTTTATTCAGAATTATATCAAAATAATATTGTTTTCTGAAAGAGTAGGATATTTTTTACATAAGCATATCAAATGATCTAAAAAAATAAAAAAAAATAATTTAAAAAAAAGATACATAATTCAATTTTTTTTAAAAAGTATTTTGAAATGCAATTAAACATGAGTTGCTATCATTTAACAGCCACTAATTAATTTGATGACATTGTTTTTCCTGTCAATCACCGATTATTTCCTATCTTTTCCCAATTAATTATATTGGCTTTGGGACCATTTTGAATGTTTTGACATTCAATGTATGTACGTCAATCATTCCATCTTTACATCACCTAGTTATCGCTCAGTTGATTAATTGCCATATTGAACGATCATATCACAGGATTTGGCGATACTTTGATGATTATTTGTTTGGTTGCAATTGATTCTCCTTTTGTTTCTTCTTAAATTTGGTTTTATTGATTGATGATCCTTAAAATCATGTGGTTTCATATTATGGTTTTTTTACAATGGAGTTATGTTTATCATGTAAGGAATTCTTTGGTACTTAAGTTTCTCCATGTTACAACTTACTTAACATTATTTTTTTAATGTTATGTTCAAATTCAAGTAATCTATCTGAATTTATTTCAAATTCAAATCGAGTAAATCTTTTTATAAAAAAATAGACAAGAGTGATACATACATGTTAGTACAACATTTTAATGCCATGAATCTTAAACCATGTATGTAGTTGCTAATTTATCTGCAACACAACATCCGTTGTTAATTTTCGTTACTGGATTATAGTCAATAACAAAATTTTCATTGCTGGGCATTTGAATTGAATGGAAAATCTGTTGCTAATTTTGTTGTTGAGCATCATTTCTGATTTTTTTTATCAATATTTATTTCTTGATTTATTAACTTTTTAATTAATTATGTAGGGATATTTTAAAAGTAATTGAACATATTTAAATAACATTAATATTTAACACTAAGTATGGTGTAAATAAAAGTCATAATACAATAGAGTAAGGTGGACATATTAATCCATATGTGACATTCAGTTTGTGTTTAACTAGAAAGGTGTCTATTGGATACAGCAAGTGCATTAGATTAAGGTTGTCCGTTTCAGTTGAAATGATCGAAACGTTTTGTATCAGTTAAAAAAATAAAGCAAAATAGTGTCGTTTTTATCCCTGTTTTTATTCTAGCTTGTACCAGAAATTTTGGCTGAAATGCGCCCGTATTGCACCTGATGTGTCGTTTTGGTCTCCCACTTCTCTCTCTCGGTCTATAACTCTATAACTATCTCTAACATATAATTATATGTGTGTGTGTGCATGGGCGTGCGCCCTCTCTTTATTTATGTGTATATATAAATCTAAATCAATATATATATATATATATATATATATATATATATATATATATATATATATATAATAAAATTATTGCATCAACTTTAATTTTATAAAAAATAAAATTATATTTAATTTTATATATATATATATATATAATTAATTAATTATATATGAATAATATAATTATGAAATAATATACCGAAATATTCCGAAAATAAAAAATCTTGTACCAATAAAAAAAATAAATAAATAAAACAAAACTTACAGCTATGCACTAGATAAGGTGCTGAGATCATCTAGATGCTGAGATCATCGGTACCTTTGTTCTCGTCTGCACTGTCTTCTCTGCTACTGACCCAAAGATGAACGCAAGGGACTCCCATGTTCCTGTATTTTCTTAATCTGTACACCTCTCCAATCCCTCTTAAATTCCTGACCGACTCATAGGGATATATCATGAAATTTGAGATCTGTCGTGTAAATCGTTTATAATCTGCCATCACGCCACAGGGAACGTGCCCTCGATCTAACACGTGTCCTTACATTTATGCTCATGTAAACTTAGTACGTGCCTTGTGAATCACACCATTTGAGATGGAACAGCCGATGAGAGGGCAGAAGTTAATGGAGTTTCGTCGTCTCTTCGCTCCTCACAAGGGTTTAATTGGGGGTCTAATCTCAGCCTTGGATAAACGAGCGCCTTCATATCATCTCCTTCCTTCTTCAGCCTCAGTCCCTCCTGATTCTGAATACAGAGTGGTGCTTTTCCTGTACACTCTCTCTCTCTCTCCCTCCCTCCCTCGAGAGAAAGTTATATACAAATATATACGTTAATGGTTGAAATAGCAAGCCACGGTTGAGGAAAATGTCATGCACAATGATGGATCCAATATTATATAAAATTGATAACAGCTTAATTTGTGTATAAATATAAACTCCTTACCTCCCCTAGCTGTTAGGCATGTGAGTTTTATCGTTTCAACTCACGAGATGTATTTACAGAACAACTCCCATGCATCTATGGATTCCACATTTCACAGCCGAGGACTCCTCTTACTCTTTAAGCTGGCAACAGTCAGAAACGTTTACACAACGAACGATAGCGCAATATTCAAATTAACGAATAGAATTTAGAATTGCCCGGCCGGCGGGCAATTTCAGCAGCAGACTCAAACTGTTCTTGGGGAGCATTGTATTCTTTCGTGTTTCCTTCAAAATTATCTTCGTTATCTTCAGGATTATAAGGCCCAATTAAGAGTTCTAACGCAGGAATCACATACCCTCAGTACGCATACTGCAAGGAAAATAAACCTAGAAAAATAAACATAATTTATGGGGATAAATTAACTAGAAAATCTAGAAGGACGTATAATTTGTACAAAGAATTAAGAAATCAGTAAACGGAACTGAGAATTTCTTGTGCACTTAAGGTAGATCAGATAATGAAGAAAAAGATTTGGGGAACAAGGGTTGCTAGGGAGAGGAAAGGGCATATCATCTGGTTGTTAATGGCCTAGAGCTTAAAAAAGAACCCTAAATGATCTCGATAGTGATATTTAAATTAGAGCTAGCATTATTACTTTTCCTTCATGGTTTCATTTCCTCATTTTAGCAGAGCCTAAGGTGGTAGTGACCCTAGAGTTGGAGGCTATCAAAGAGAGAGTATTTCAATGAAGTTTTCCTTGAGTTTGGTCGCATGATAGGAATACCTGATAAGTTTTCCCCGGATGCCATGATTTAAGATGTTTCTATAATAGTTTAATTTACGAGGTGAAATCATTTTTAATTTTTAAAATAATATCAGAAATTTATTAACCTAATAGTTATTAGTTATGTAAATTTCAAATCAAAATATTAGAGAATAATATAAATTATAATATTTTAAAAATTTATCTAATAATTTAAATTCTTAAATTAAATGAGATATTTAATTATTATCTTAAAAGTTTTCTTACAGCATTTTCCACTCTTTCCACTAAGGCCCTGTTTGTTTCCCGGAATTCACTTTCCGGGAAACCACTTGATTTTCCGGAAAATTTGGGAGGAAAACATTTTCCGGAAATTGTGAAAAATTTAGAAATGTCATTATTTGCTGATTATATCAAATTTGATTCTCAAACTTTTGATTGCTATATATAATTTGTTTTGAATATTTATTTTTCAATTCCATCTCTTAAAATTTAATTTTTATATTAATTTTGATTCTTATTTTTATAATTGCTATTTGCTTTTTTCTTATCATTTTTTTATTGAAATTTTTTATCTATCAAATTTGGTCCTCATTTTTTTTATTGTTACTTATTTTATTTGAAATAATTTATGAAATGTTAATTATTATTATTTTAATTTATTCATCTTTTATTTTTTAAAAAAAAAATTTAGATTTGATCTCTATTATTTTGATTATTATTTATTTTATTTGAGATAATTTATGAAATTATATTTTTTTTCAATTTCATTCTTACTCAACTTTTTAATTTATAAGATTTGTTCCTTATTATTTTAATAAACTTGAAAAAAAAATTAATTTATTAATAAATTATTTTCCAGATCATTTTCCATAATATAAACAAACACTGGAAAGTGTTTGCCAGTTCATTTTCCATAATACTACCAAATATCAGAATTCACTTTTTATGAATTCACTTTACAGGAATTTATTTTTCCTGAAATTCACTTTTAAAAAAAAAATCACTTTCCAGCAAACAAACAAACAGAGCCTAATAAATAATCGAGATTGTATAAGATTTTGCACTGATCAGTCACTGTACGTAGGACGAATATTTAAAACCAGAAGACACATACTGTAAGGTATCTTTTCGTGTCGCTTTGCCCCCCTGTCCCTGTCCCCTCGCCACCACTCTTATGATCAAGGCCCTCTCTGGATTTGAAAAGATACCGTAGTGTACTGAAAAGTGAAACATTTACTCTTCAGTACAGCACTAGCTTTCGAAAGTAATCAAAATTTCTGTACTAAGGCAGTATGGCTGAGTTCCTTATAGTTTAATTTGGGGCAACTCTGTAAGCTGCATGTAATTGTAAATTCTGGTGCATTTTAACTTCGTCTCTTCAAGCTGAGAATTCTGATACCAGTTAATTATTATTGTAAGCTTGTGAATGAAGAATCCAGCCTTTGATGAGATGAATTGGAGCATGGAAGCATCGTTTCAGTATGAAGTTCAGGACAAGTTCCTACTACGAAATTGTGGGTTCTACAGGTACTGTGTATATATAGCCCCAACCTGGAACACTAAGTAGTGACTCAAAAGAATTAATCAATGCTGAAGGTTTTGAATTTCGATGGTGATTAATCCTTGTTGAAGCATTTGAATACATGCAATTCTGATCAGTATAGGAAGGCTAGCTAGGACATTTGAGCTAATAAATACAAGAAAACAAAAGGTTTGGTTGTTGAAACATTTAATTATGCTGTCGACAGATGAAATGTTTTTTCCTGGAATTTTCTCATCAAAACTGATGTGAGCAGGTCATTGATTTGTGCGAGATGATTTCATGCATTCACATTAATGTAGTTCAGCTTTTCTTCCCTCTACTCTACACTGGCAACTCTTTTATATATGCCGTGAAATATCAGGAAATATATTAAAGAGTCACTGAGAGGTTGATATGGGAGTGTAGGGCATATCGCCTCATAATTCGGCCGGGGATTGTGGTTAGCTCCTCATCATATAATCTGAGCGTTAAAAGGCTTAACATTTTCAATCTATATCGATTCTATCTCCAATTCATGACATTTTTTCTCTGTTATGGGACAGTTCTGAGCTTTCCAGACATTGGTTAAGCAGGCAGCTTTGAAATTCTTACGAGCTATTCAAAACCCTACTTGGATGCAGTGCTCAAAAGATTACTAAGCATATTGTTTGAGTTCATTTTTACGGCTTCTGTTGTTTTTATTGTTATTATGAGAGGTCCAAGACAGAAACTAGCATGAAATAGAATTCGATGTACAGGACTGTTTCGTGTTTACTAAAAAGAATGCATTCGATTACAGCAGCTTAAATTAAAGAAGCTTAAGTTTTTTTCCATTTTTCTCAACGATGATTAGAGCAAATTATTCCATTAAATGTTACAGAATGCCTTCAGCTACCATGTTTCAAGATATTATGGGACCATTTACAACAGGGGAGCTGATTTTGATGGATGTATCATATACAGCACACTATTCTAGAAAAAACCCTAGCCATATATGCAAATGGTACAATAATTTTCCTGACATCACTATCGTAATCATAATATGCCTGAAGGCATTACTGCCTTTTGTTGCTCTATCACTGTCGGCTGAAAACACTTAAAACCCTAAGAGAAAGGATATGTGAGAACACGTGTCATGACTTGCTTCGAGGTCATTGAAATTGAGAAACACTGCCAGAATTTTTAGCTCAGGAATTGATTAGGCCGGCATGATCTTTACTGGCGAACTCATTCACGGTGGTTACTATTTATTGTAAAGAAAATCATCAGTGATTCCTGTTTTTTCGGTAAAGGAATCATCGATGAATTTACAGATAAAAAAACATGTTAAACAAAAAACAATTATTTAATTTATTCTACTAGTATATTCCTCAGTGAATATAACATATCACTCATAAAAAAAATATTGTTTATAACTTGATTAGTATTTTTTTTTTTTAATATTATAGATGGAGTTAATCCTTTGGGGGTTAAATAGTGGCAATGACAATTCTAGGAGTTATTTTTCAACTATCTGAAATATATTGACAAACTTCATCAGTCGATAAGACCATCAGTAATTTTAGTAAAATATTATTAAGAAAAATATAATAAATAGAGTAGAAAATAGATAAAATATAATAATGAATTTGAAAATTTATCGGTTCAAATACAATTCATCATCTAGAAGAGAAGGGTTGGTGAACAAGGAGGTGGGTCGTCGCTGAGACTTATATATATATATACATGCCCTGCTCATGTGTGATTTCAATTCCATAAACAATCATCATACTTTAGTTGTTTTAGCACTAAGTCATTTTTGTCTCCAAATGAAAGAGAATTGTTTATGTTTGCGGGAAAAAAAGAGGAAAAGAGAAGAAACGAAATAGGGGCGCCTATTATGAAATTAGAAGCTCTGGTCTTTTGATTTAGGTCTTTTATATTGATGGATTTAAATACATATAATTAAATATTAATATTTTTAACACATCTTTTGGTGATTCTATATGTAATCTTTAATGTAAAAAAATTGATTTAATAAAAAAATTTCAAAAAAAAACCCTTAAATATCATTGACGATTTCCCAGTCTGTCGATGATTCCATGTGTAAAAAACAATGAAATCTATAATGAACAACTCCAGCCTCTAGAGAATATAATGAAGAATTTAATTTTTCGATGATTCCATATGTATATTATAATGGAATAAAAGTAATGCTTTTCAACATTCAAGAATATACTGACAGACTTAATTCATCCATGATTTATATGTATATTCTAATGGTTTGAAGGTGTAATTGTTTTCTAACTATCTACAATATATAGATGTAAATAATCCATACGTGATTCCATCTATATAATTTTTGTCCATCGATGAGTCCATCTATAAGTCTCAATAGCAATGCATGTAATTTTTTTACAAGTATTTTAGAATTAATGAATGGACTTAGTCCATCAGTGTATCTATTGGGATTTTATAATCTATCGGTAATTCTTTCTATATAAAACAATCTTTATGTTCAAATCATATATGTATTCCTTATTAATCCCTCTTGCAAAATTAAATTCACAACATAATAACACTAGTTCTATGTATAATAATAAAATCACAAAAAATATTACACTCATTTTAGTGTAATCATAAATTCACATCATTAAAGTGAATCTCATTATACATTCATGTTGAATAAATTATCAAAATTTTCTTCTTCTTCTTCTTCAGTTCTGTCATTCTCATCTCCATCACACACCGTCCAACTCAATTGCCTATTGTTTACTTGCAAAGTGAATAGTAACAATGCCAAAGGAGAAGGAGGAGGTTAGTTGTTGTTGTCGACGTGTAAAGAAAGTCAAGCTAGTTTTGCAAAAGGTGGTGGCCCCTAATATGATGGTTGTAGGAAGTGAAGGAAGGTGGTTGCAATGGAGGGAGAAGACAATGTTACTGCTACTTTTGTCGTTGGGGGGGAGGAATCTAAAGTCGTCGTTACCGAAGGATGTGAAAGAGCTATCATCGGAGCCAAAGAACTATTGTTTGTTGGTTATCGATGGAGCAACTATTACCGAGGGAGAAGAAGCAGATGGTGGTGGCAAAAATGAAGACTAAAAGTTATTGCTTGGGAAAAAAGAAGAAATTGGACTGCTATTAATGATGGAGAAGGAGAGGACTGAGGTTGTCGATATTGGGCAAGAAGAAGACAAAACCTGCTGGTGTTGAGGAAGAAGAAGTTACTAACCCATCGACGGTAGGGAAGAAGAAGACAGGGACAATGGCTTCGGGAAGTTGCTCTGTAGTTTATTTTTTATGTTTTGTTGTATTCCTTTATTTATATGTTTGGTTCTCTATTTCTCCCCTTTGTTCTCCTTGTTCTCTCTTTTTTTGTCCTCCTTCTTTCTCTCTTTATTGCTCTCCCCACTAGTTTGTTATTTTGTGTACTACATTTATCCAAAGTCTATTAGTGTTGCAGGACATAGGAGCTGTCATGCAAGAAATGGTGTGTTGCGGGGCATGTGTTAGGTAAAGCACAACATCATCATAATAGTTTTTTAAGATTATGTTTAAAATAAAAAAAAATGATGCAAAAGTATTAGAAATTAGAGAGTAAAAAAACTAGGTTATGACAATTTGGAGTTTTTTGGTTGGAAAATTGAGAAGATAGTTGTTTTTTCTTCAACTTTGCCTTCTGATTTATCCCCTCGTAGACCATGGGTTTCGCCTTTCTTTATAGCTGGTGAAAAAGGATAATCTTTTCTATATTGGAGTAAAATTTCAGTAGCTAGTTCAAAACTGAATCATCATAATCGTTGGCTCAAAGTAGATGTTATGAACTATCAAATTTGACAACTCTAGTAAGTTGTCTAAGTTTTCAATTTTGAGGATGAATCAACACGTGTGTAGTGTCAATCAACCAAAACTGACCATCTACTAGTATAGTCAAGAATTAAGGGATCGTTTTCACGCAAGTTTTGTCAAATTTGATGAAGGATATTGGCATTAAAATGCATGCAAAGTTGGTGCCACAACAGGATTTTTTCAGTAAAAACTTGGGAAAGAAAATGAATCGTGACTAAATGAGGCGTTGTCTGACCCTTCTTTTTTCAAAAAAAAGTTCATTTTGCTCCTTTATCTTATGATGACTATGAGTTTATTGCAATTTTCCCCAATATCAACCAGATGACCTAGTAAAAAAATTAACTTGTCTCTGAAAAATTCAATCTTCTCAATTTAACCCAAATTAGGCTCTCATACTTAAGTTTACACCAATGAAACCTTGAATAAAATTAATTTGACTTATTTAAATTATGATTAAGTCATTGCATTTAATTAAATCCTTCAATTGGACCCTAAATTAATTCCTAAACATAATTAAACTTTAATTTGACTCATGATTAAATCAAATTGGCCTATTAAAAATTTAATTATATATTTTGACTTAATTTTTATGCATATTTATTCGATAATTATTTATTTTAGACTTTAATCTGTCTTTTTTATTTATTTATGGGCATGATAGAGATATTATCGACCTCTCGAATCCATCCAAAGTCTTCAACTTAAATTAAAAACATAGCCTTTTATTTTTATTTTTATTTTTATTTCAAGTATATTTTGGGAATAACCCATAAATGGGTTATGATAGTTATCATTATCTTTACTGACTTTTATATGTTCATTGGTTCTCTAAATATTAGTTAACTCCTTAACATCAATATTAATAAAAGAATTGTCATGAAAAAATGAAATTTCTTTTTAGTTGGTAGATGGAGTAACTTGATATGGATTAATTAACTCATCAAGTTGAAAGACATCATTTCCTGCAACTATTTCATCAATTCTTTCCTAAACAACTTGAACACAACCCCTGGATTTGGTTCTAACTATAGACAATCAATCAACCCTCGAATGATCTTTTTTTTTTAAAAAGGAGTTTGTGTAAATAAACTTATAGTCTAGGAGTGAGTGGGAAGTATCTAAGTTTTTTATATGCAACAGGAATCCATCCACGCCAGTTTTGGGTATATAACAAGAATGCAAAAAAAATTTGCAGCTAATCAAATTTATATTTTCAGGTTAGAACATCATGTAGAAGTTTGGGCACATATTGATTTTTAGGTATCCTAAAGTCAAGGGATCTCATCATAGATTTGTGTCATAAAATTCTCTTTTAACATATTCTTTTTAGATAAAATGCTTCTTTTTCGTTTGGAAATTTATCGCAATTAGCCTCAGTTAGCCCATGCTCTGACTTAATGGTGAACATATATACAACAAGTGATGATTTATTTTGATACACTCATCCCCTAATAGTATGTCGTATTTCCATAGTCTCGTAAGAAACATATGGTTTCACGTATGCAAACCAAAACAAATATTTTTCCATGAATCCTTTTAAATCTTTATTTATACGCATGTTACATGGACATTTAATATTGTTTCAACTAATATTTCTCATATTAGATAGTATATAATTAAGAAAACCCTCAACTCCATCACAATAATCTACCTTATGCAACAGTGTGAGTGAAACTCGATACATCCAAAAACAATCATCCATTACTTTATTAAGTCTTTATAGAATATTGATGACGGCATATATTAATGAATTATATCATCTTAATAAATTTTCTAACATTGGTTTAACTCAAATTTATTCAATCTATTTTAATACTAAATATAAACTATTATGAATTTTCTATGAAGATTCAAATTCCTCCACATTTACTATAAATTTTCAACTTAACAATAAACTTGATAAAATATAATATGGATCCATTAAATAAGTCATTATTTATTTCATTACAAAATACCTAAGTCACAAAATCCAAAATCAATTCCATCAGATTACAAGCATATATAATTTTTTTTTAAATCTCAAACAAACCATAACATGTACACATCATGCATTCATGCAATGAATTTTTATAGGAAAAAGGTATAAAACAAGTAAACACATAAACAAAATACATTATATTACATCAAAATGCTAAAAATATAATTAATATTTTTAAAATGAGTCAAAACAAAAAAATTATAATTTTGCTTACTTAATTTCCAGTTAAATGACTAGGTTAGCTAGCAGGAAAACGTTTTAGCTTCCTTCTTTCTCATGATCATGCAAACTAAGTGAGTAGCTAGTGACCAAATTATAACTTAAAAATTATCAATGGATATAAACGATGAGTTTATTTCAAGTTATTTTTTTTCCATTTTTCTCGTTCTTCATACTTTTCTTTCCTTTGTAACTCTCTCGATATACATCAACAACTGAGATTTTCCAATAGTAGTGAGGAAAGCACTCTATCGACTGTAATTTACAGATAGAATTTTCCTGTATTTTGTCAATTTTGAGTGATGAAAAATCCTCATTTATATTACACCATGATGTTTCCGTGGCAAAATTAAAAACTTGCTGGACCACTAGCAGTTTCTGTCATGTTGAAACTTAGAGCCTGGACCACTTTATGTGCATTCAATTTTCAAACATATTGAGTAATGGCCCCGGGTTTGTACATGAAAGCTTTTGTCTGTTCCGAAAAGCTGTAATATTACGTACGTGTTCTGCATAATAATAATGATCGACTCATCCTGCTCCTGCACTTGCTCTTCCATGGATCATTCATCAGAATAGAAGGTTAAAGCATGCAGACTTCGTCGAGAGATGGCCGGTGGATTGGTCCAGATTCATTATAAATCAACAGTGTGCATCATTTCTTGTTAGTTCATATAATGCCATGGCCCGTCTGCTTCAAGAAAGCCAAATTTGATTCTGCAAACTAGCTACAGTTTTGTTCTTCTGAATCGTGGTCAAACTGCTGGCACGGGGATGTGGTGGATGTTTTTAAGCAGTGGGGGCAACTGGGGCCTGTGAAAAAACATGAAATATTATACACGAGGCTTCTGTAAGAAATGGTAAAGGTACTTAGTGTGTCAAGTGGATGAAGATTTTTCGAGTATGAAAGCAGCCAAGAAAGTGACCAATCTTGACCAGCATTTAAGGCTGTGTTGCTTCCTGGAGCGCCATTAGCCGTGTCTAGCTTCGAGGATTCCAGCACTAATTTATCAATTTGCTGCAGTTCTAATTGTTAGGTGTGAAATTAAACTGAAGGTCAAGAACACATTTCATTGTCATTATGTTTTCCGACAGTAAAATCTGCGTGCAAGTTGAAAAGGTTCCAACAAAGAAATGCAGAATTCAAGTTAATTATGCCCGGCCTACTTTTGGGTTTTAATTACTTGTATCCCTTACTACTAAGGTAAGTTACTGTTTGTAACTGCGATTTAAAAATTAACTGGAATTAGTTTATTTTATAATCTAATTTAAATTAAATATAATGATAAAATATAAATTGTGATAATATCTATGATATTTAAACAACAAAACTAAATTATTGATTTTCTACCTATAAAAAAAAAACAATCATTGAAAATCCATTACTATATTATCATGATTATAACAACTAAAATTATTATTATCATTACTGTCCAAACAATTAGAATCATTAAATTATTTTAAGAAATAAAAAAACATTTAAAAAAAACAAGAAAACAAAAAAAAATCATTAAAATTATCATTATTATTGTGCAAGCAATGAAACCATAAAATTATCTCGAAGAATAAAAAAAACTTAAACAAAAGAAAACTAAAAAATGTATTATGAGCATAAAAAAAATCATTTTATCCGAAAAAGAGATAAAAATAACAGAAAACACTAAAAAAATAACACAAAGAAAATATTAATTTTAAAATGATCACCAATATAAATTAAAATTTTAGAACTGATCCGAATAAAAATAAAATCTCAATAAAAAATAAAACAAAAAATTAAAATTAAAATTAAAAATATATATGTATATATACAGACAAAAAATAAACATTGGTCAAGAAGGACAAAAAAAAAACCAAAGGAATAAAAAATTAAAAAAATAAGTGCCGAAATGAAAAAAAAATATAATTAATTCCAATTGAAAGACAAAACTACAACAAATAAAAAGCTTGGGACCGGGAAAAATAAAGGGATTTTTTTATAGTGTTATTTTAAAAAATTAAAACAATAAGGACTAAAATGATAAATACCATATATGACAAATTTCAATTGAATGATAAAATTAAAATAAATTAAAACTTGCGAACCAAAAACAAACCAAAAATAAATAGAAATGATTGAAATGAAAAACAACATATATGATCAATTTTAATAGAAGAGAACAATTAAAAACAATTAAAATTTTCATTCAAGAAATCAAGAAAGAAAGTAAAATCAAAAAACCAGGGACTGAAATAAAACATCCAAAAATATAAAGAACCTTACGTATTTTCTGGCTGCAAGAGAGACAAAAGGGGGGAAGAAAACTTATCCAACAACGATTCCTAACATGCAACATACCAGGAGGAAGGAGATATGGTTGCGCACCTGGTGATACGACTACAGAACATTTTTCACGCCATTTATATTATAGGTAATTTGGTTTTGGTGGGTCTATATGTTAATTATAGTAAAAAAAAAAGTTATTATGAGACACAATGATTCTGTTAAGTAAAGTAAAAAATTAGAGGAAGGAAGTTTTGTTTTTAATTTTATTATGATCGCCTCCTTTATTGGCTGTCATTTGTCAATATTTTACTTTTAATTTCAAATATTGAAAAAATTATATTAAATTATCTACAGTGAAAAAATATACATATGACTTGCCCCACACTTCGCTATATTCAAAACTAAATTTTTTAATATGTAAAAAAAATGATAATGATCCTAGATTTTTTTTTTATGATGTTATACATCTGAAAGAAATAATAAACCTACAAACCTTTCAATTATTTTTTTATATATATTCAATTTATTATGCATAAAACATTTAAAATAATGATAACGATTATTTTAAAGTTATTTACTCTTTAAAATATATGAGGCAAATTATATATTTTGATATTTATTTAATATTAATGTCTTAAAATATATATAAAAAAATGAAGTAACTTTTCTTTTAAATCTCAAATTAATTTAATTTCATTGTTTTGAAATACTTTTAATATAATAATATGAGGAATAAATATTAAAAAAAATCATTCAATTTTTTTTCATAACAATAATGGTGGAGGGAGCGATAATATTATCAATAATAATTAATATTAAAATATTAATTATTCACAACAATAATTATAATGACAGCTATAATAAATATGATAATTTAACAGTTATGATAATAGAAATTAGAATAATACTTGAAATAATTCATTAGTCGGTGTTGTTTTTGTTAAAAAATAATTTTTATGGTTTTTTTATGTATGGTCTTTCAGATACAATATCACATAAACAGAAAAGACACGAAGCCACAAGAAGATAAAATGGGTGGAAAATTTATGTCAAATTATCTACAATAAAAAAAATTTACGAGCAACTTGCCCTGCGCTTCGCCACAACCAGAACCAAAGTTTTAACATGTAAAAAACATATTAATAGTCCAAGATTATTTTTTTTATGTTATGCATTTGAGCGAATAATCAACTTAAAAAACTTTTGATTATTTAGTATTTTTATATATTTATTTTATTATAAATAAGACATTTAAAATAATAATAAAAAAATATTTTAAAGCTACTTTTTGTTAAAAATATGTGAGACTAATTATATTTTTTTTATGTTTGTTTAATATTAACGCTTGAAAAATACATATGTAAAAAAAAAAAAGTTAAGTTTTTTTCTAAATCTCAAATTAATTTAATCTCAGTGTTTTGATTTCTTCAATGAAAATTCTGATCTGTTACAATTATACCCTTCAATTGAAAATCATTATATATGTTGATTTTCACTATAATCCTTATTCTTTTGATTTTTGGTTTGCTCTTGGTTCCTTTAATTATTTCAGTATGCAAGTTTTAATTTATTTTAATTGGCTTCTCCAGTTGAAATTTATCATATATTCTAGCTTTCATTTTGATCCTTATTTTTCTATTAAAAAAAAATACATAACAACTTGTTTTTAAAATATCTTTATTTGTTCGGTCCTAAGGTTTTTATTTGTTTCAATTTTTCTTTTCAGTTTGAATTAATTATATATTTTATTTTTCATTTTGGTTTTTATTTCTTAGAATTTTTTATTTGATATTAATTCCTTTGGTTTTTTGGGTTCTTCTTAGATAGTGTTTATTTTTTATTCGTAGATATACATCTATACTTTTAGTTTTTGTTTTTTTTTTATTTTTTTATTTTTTATTGAAGTTTTATTTTTCTTCAATTCAATTCTGAAATTTAAATTTATATTGGTGATCATTTTAAAATTAATATTGCTCCATTTGTTCTTTTTTTGTGTTTTTTGTTATTTTTATCTTTTTTCGGATCATATGATTTTATGGTTTCATTGTTTACGCAATAATAATAATAATTTTAGTTATTATTTTTATTTATCTATTTTTACTCTTTGAGGCAATATTATGATTTTAATTATTTGGCTAATAATATTAATAATAATTTTAACTATTATAGTTATGATAATGATGACAATGCAAGGATGAAATTTCAATGTTTTTTTTTATCAATTTCAATTTTATCCTTTGAATGAAATTGATAATATATTTGATTTTTATTTCAGTCCTTATACTTTTAATTTTATATTTTAATCCCTTGATTTCTTTTTATGATTTTAATTTTGTTAAAAAAATTTCTGATTTTTTTAGTCTTTCATTTATTATATTTTTTTCATTATTAGAACAAGAATAACAATAATAACAATAATAATAATAATAATAATAATAATAATTTAATTTTTTTGCTTGCTTACACTTTTGTTGATGTTTTTTTTTATCGGGATAATTTAATAAATTTTATTGTTTTGATAGTGATAACAATGATAATTTTTTATTTTGTTTTATTCTTTTTTTTAATCTTTTGTTGAAGTTTTTAGGATTTTTTTAGCCTTTCATTTTTTTTCTTTCATTATTAACACAAAATAATAATAATAATAATAATAATAATAATAATAATAATTTAATTATTTTTCTTGCTTACTCTTTTGTTTGAGGTTTTTTTTCTTAAAATAATTTGATAATTTTTATTGTTTTGACAGTAATAACAAAGATAATTTTTATTTTTTATTGTTTTTTTTTTTATCTTTTGTTGTAGTTCTTACAATTTTTTTAGTCTTTCATTTATTTATTTATTCTTTAATAATAATAATAATAATAATAATAATAATAATAATATCTTACTTGTTTTTCTTGCTTACTATTTTGTTTATGCTTTTTTTTTCTCGGTATAATTTGATAATTTTTATTGTTTTGATAATAATAGCAATAATAATTTTAGATGTTAAAAATCCTATGTTGCTATCATTATAATATTTTAAATTAATATTGCTTCTGTTTTTCCCTTTATTCTTGTTTTATTTTCTGTTATTTTTATTTGCTCTTTTGATTCAATGATTTTTATGATTTTATTATTTGCGCAATAATAACGATGATTTTAGTGATTAATTTTTTATTATTTTCTTATAAAAATATTTTTTTTTTAATAATTGTTCATATCAATTTAATTATTTTGATTGCTTTGACAGTAATATTGATAATAATTTTCACTATTATAACAATGATAGCGACAATAACGTGAGGATGGATTTTTAATTTGTTTTTTTGTTTTTTTATCGATAGAAAATTAACTATTTATATTTTTTATTTGATTATTGTATATTTTTATTTGATATCAATTCATTTAGTTTTTTTTAATTTTTGGATAATGTTTATTCTTTATTCGTCTATATGCATCTATGATTTTAGTTTTTGTTTTTTTATTGGAGTTTTATTTTTAATCGGTTCATTCCTGAAATTTTAATTTATGTAAATAATCATTACTCCCTTTTTCCCTTTATTCATTTTTTTTTTGTGTTTTCTCTTATTTTGATTTATTATTTGGATTAGATTATTTTTATGATTTTACTATTTACGCAATGAGAATGGTAATATTTGTGATTTTTTTTAATTGTTTTTTTTATAAAAATATTTTGTTTATTTTTTTAATGTTTTTTCAAGGAATTTATTTATTTTAATTTTTTTGATAATAATTTTAATTGTTATAACAATGATAATGAAAATAACGTGGAGATGAATTTTCAATTTATGTTTTTGAGTTTTTTGTCGATAGAAAATTAACTATTTATTTTTATTATTTTATTATTGCACGTATTTTCACAATTTATATTTTGTTTTTGTTTGGTTTAAATGAAATTATAAAATGAACTAATCTTAATGCTATGAATTTAATAATTCAAATATCTGAATCTTCTTGTTTTTTTAATGATGATGATAAATTAATGCTGGTTATTTCGTTAAAAACTGTTAAACAGATAAATTTATAGCGATTTAAAATTCATATATTTTATAGAAAACTTGCACTTAATATGATTTCTATACAAATTTATTGTTTTCACTAAATTTATAATACAATAAAAAAAAATACATATAATTAATATTTTTATATTGAAAAAAATATAGTGCCGTCCGTGACAAGGTACGGGAGCATTTGGCTAGTATATATATATAGGTTGTGCCGCAAATATGGAGTGACTTGTTGTGTTTTCAACACATTTTAAAAATGTATTTATTTTAAAAATATATTAAGTTAATATGTATTTTAGTTTTTGTGTGAAGGCACATTCCCATCATGTGGGGCCTCGAGAGAAATGTATAATTGGTATTGGTGAATGAAAATGCTAAAAAATTAATTAGAGCGAAAAAAATCAGATCATTGAAAAAATTGATTATATTTTTTTAAAGACTTCTGGTTCGATTTTGATTGTTTAAGGTTAAATTCAATAAACTGAACAACTCAAATAAAAAATTATAATATTTTTTTATTCTTCCTGTTCAGTTCTATTTTTATATATAATTTCATTTTAGTGAAATAAAAAAAATAAAAAGACTTGGTTAAAGTTAAAAAAAACCTAATAAAACAAAAATTATTTTTTAATTTCATGGATACTCTACATCGTTATTGAGCAAAAATACAAAGCATTTGACCTCAATTTAGGAACCTTTCTTCTTCTTCTTTACCTTAAGAACTTGGACAGCCCTACAATAGTGAGTGGGGTCCAATGTTTTCTATAGTAATATTTTTAATATAATAATATAAAAAATAAATCTTATAAAATAAAATAATATTTTTTTAACAATAATTATGGTGTCATTTATAATATAAATAATAATAATTATAATATTAATTATTTATAATAATATTTATAATGACAGATATAATAATTGTGATAATTTAACAATCATGATAATAACAATGACAATAATAATCAAAATAATTCATCAATTGATATTATTTTTGTTAAAGGTTAAATTTTATGATTTTTTTATGTATGATATTTCATATCTAATATCACATAAACAAAAATATACGAAGTTACACGTAGAAGAAACAAGTAAAAAAATTAGATCAAATTATCTACAATGAAAAAAATATACAAGTCAATTGCCCTTCACTTCGCCGTAGCCATAAAAAAAAATTTAATATGCAAAAAAATATTTATGGTCTTAGATTTTTTTTATAATGCTATATATCTGAGCAAAATAATCAGCCTGCAAAACTTTCGATTCTTCCTATAGCAAAAATATTTACAATATTAATAATAATTATTATTATTGTTTATTAGGTTTTTATATATTCATTTCATAATGGAAAATGTGTTTAAATAATGATAATGATTATTTTTAAGGATTTTTCTCTTAAAAAAAATTATATATTTTGATAATTTTTTAATATTAATATCTTAAAAAATATATAAAAAATGACGTAAGTTCTTTTTAAAAATTCTCAAATTAATTTAATATTAGTATTCTGAAATACTTCAAATATAATAATATGAAGAACAAATCTTAAAAAAATAAAATAAATATTCTTTTTATAACGATAATGACAGTGACAACAATAATATTGTCACTAATGATTAAAATATTAATTATTTACAATAACAGCTATAATAATTGTGACAATTTAACAATCATAATAATAAGAAGAATAAGAATAAGAATAATTCATTAATCGATGTTGTTTTTGTGAAAAAATAACTTTCGAAACTAAATCAATTTTTTTTTTGGCAACGCTTTTAATATTTTTAATTTAATCCTTCATTTAAAATTATATACATATTTTATTTTCATTTCATTCCATATACTTGAATTTTTTTATTTTAATTCTTTTATTTTCTAGAGATATTTCTAAATAGTCCATATTTTTATCCATGTTTATATATATATATATATATATATATATATATATATATATATATATATATATATATATATATATAGATATATGTTCTTAATTAATTTTTTTAGGTTGTTTTGGTTAAAAAATTGCTTTTACAATATTTTTATGAATAATATTTCAAATATAATATTACATAAATAAAAAAAATATGAGGCGACACAAAGACAAAATAGGTAGACAAATTTGCCCAAGTTATCTATAATAAAAAACTATAAGGATCACTTCCCCTGCATTTTGATTATAATGTTCCTTTTAGACAGAAAAAAATTATTTTTAATAGATTTTATCGATTATAACTTTACTAATTAAATATATATATATATATATATATTCTTCTCTAGTTGTAAAGTAACATTTAGTTGTTAGGCAGAAGAGATGAAGATAATAAAGACAAAACATGAGACAAGGACATAAATGTCTTCAGCAGTGGTGTATAAAACAAAATGAATATTTTTATATATTTTTTTGGTTGATGATGGACAAGTACCTTTAAAATTTATTACTATAAAACTTACATATTGAAAGTTTTATATGACATGAGTTTTAAAACTATGTAAATAAACATTTTTATCCTTACAAATAATTTTAGAATTAAAAGTTTTTTATTGAGATATTTTAGATATAAGAAATAATAAATATTATCAATGGAGACATATACACTATATAATTCTTGTTTTGAAAGTATATAAATAATAATTCTTGCTATCATCTACGATTTAAATATAAGAGAAAGGCTGGGATTTAAATATGATGAGTGGAGGCCAGCCATTGGAGCCAAAACTGAGTGATGCTTGGAAATGGTGTCGAATGATGTGCTCAGTTATTGATCATGACTGAGTTACGATCATAGTTGAGCTTTGCCCTACCAATTTATTTTTAAAAAATAGGTAGATGGGCTCGTAAAAAGCGTAATCAATGCCTCTTGTCTTGATGCCTTGTTTGCATGCTTTTATGAGGCCTTGGATTGGTTGGTTTGAATTATTTAATTAATTTCGGCTAAATATAAAAAAGAATACCATCTATTAACTCTGGAAAAAAAATGAAATTATTATTGAAAATAAAAAATGGTCGCACAAGGTTCTCAATCCATGTGGCAAAGACATGGAGCCATTGTATAGACTAGGTTAGGGTCCAATGGGTGCTTGATCAATTCCCAGCAACTAATATAATTAATAGGGAGGGAGTAGGTTTAAGAGCTTAGAAAATATTTTGATATCTTACAAGATCTTCGATCTTATGAATGTCATAAGGTAGATGGAAAGTCAATAATCATAGAGTAGTGATTGAAACATGTAACCTCATTGTTTATGTAATATAAAAATAGGGTTCTTAATACGCTTATTTATGTTGGTTTGATGGCTCATTTGACATTAAAAACTAGGTTTTTTTTTTTAAAAAAAACTACTATATTTCAGGGATGAGTAAAAAAAACAAAAAAACAAAACCTAAAAAATCAAAAACAATTAACTGAGAAAACCAAACCATTAAACAAAACTATGAAAGCGATTAGATTTTAAAAAAATTTGATCCGATTTGGTTTTTTAAGGAATAAAAGTAAACCGAATCGGTTCAAATTGAAAAGAATTGTTATAAAAAAATTTTATTCTTCCGATCACTTCACTTTTTTTTATTAAATTATTCGGTTTCAACCAGTTCTAGTCCGGTTTAAATTTTTTTTGACTTGATTTTTTTAATTATTTTATTAATAAAAACAAAATCAAACCGACACAACTTATCCCTAATATATAGGTTAAGGAGGAACACCGAATTGCTAGACATGACTATATTGATTGCTCTTACTATATCGTGCGCCTAATCAATTGCTTTTATTATAAAAGATTATAATGAAGCAACGGTAATGCTTTTTTTTTTGGAAAAAATAAGGATAATATAAGATTGTAACTATTAATGTAATTGATCCAGTATACTTTGTTGATTTAATAATATAATAATAAAAAAACAGTACTAGAAACTCATTGTCATGTAAACATTGTCACATCACAAGAAAAGGTGCTTATTGAGACTATTTTTAATGCACTATGAATAGTTATATAATGACATCAAAAGAGTTCTCACATTCCCAAATCAACGATCCAAAAACCAAATTAAATCAAATATTATAAAATAATATATCATTAAGATATTTAATCAATTAATTTAATTTATTTCAAACATAAAATTTCTTTTAAAAATGCTAAATTTTACAAATAGCAATAAATAAATAAAATATTGACACTAACATAAGGTATATGTATAGTTCATTTGTGTTTTAGGATTGGGTTTTACACTGAAGCATGATCTTAAGAAATCTTAAAAAAATTTCTATGTTATCTCAGGTTTGGGTTATTTGATTAATGATATAATGATCTTTGAAAGATTATATAGTCTTTAACTTCAAGATTCTTAGGATTAGTAGAGATGTGCGCAAATTGATCTGGATATTCAAGTTAATAAATAAAAAAAAGGGACTTAATTATAGGGCTCATTGACCATAGGAAAGGTGATAAATTGGCCAGCACTTTGTATTCTTAACTCAATCACGATCTTGCTAAATTAAGGTAGGAAAACGATAGCTTAAACAACATGCTAATATAATAACTAAGCATGGGAAAGGCATCCTTCCTTTAAATATCTTGACTGAACTGAGCTTATGCTAAATTTGGGGTTAGGACAACGATGGCTCAACATTCCGGCTATAATAATTGTAATCCAAGTAGTAAAGGTCATTAATTATCCTGACAAATTATATAACATATGATACAATCAATTAAGAAAGGCTGCCCTAGAAATTAGCTAATATTATAACAAGATCCCTACAAAAAAAAAATGATTAAAATGTTTTTAACTTTTACAAAGCTGCCTGAGGTATTTCTTAGTATTTATTTACTATTGCGTTTTAAAAGTGTTTTAAAAAAATATTTTCAAAAATTAAAATAAATAATATTTTTTATTATTTTGATGTGTTAATATAAAAAATTATTTTTATATATTTTTATATATAAAATATTTTAAAAAATATTATTTTATGTGAAATATTTATACAATTTTTACGAGAAATACATCCCTTTCCCTTGTTGTATATTCTTTGGAGTAGAGGTTCATCATAATAATGAAGCATCTAAAAGTTAGTTAAAAATAAATTAAAAATTAAAAAAGAAGAGCATCAATCATGTTGCACTCCTGTATGACGAATGTGTTGGCAATGCTGAAACAAATATTAAATATAAATAAAATATTGAGTGAACGTCAGCCTATGCCGAGCAAAGCTATAAACAATTTGGTAAGCAAAACTTCCAGCAAATATTGAATGGACTCGCCGGAGGTCGTTTTAGCTCTCGGAAAATAATGTTTGCTGAAACCCATTCTTTAATGTTTCTTTCTCTATCGAGTCAATACTTTGCTCACATCATTCCAGCCAATGATGGGTGCCTCTAAATGTTGCCTTTCATCGGATGACTTTAAGTACTATTTGACATGGCATTTTACAAATAGTTTTTAAAATTTTAAATATTTTTTATTTTTATTTTTTATTAAATTAAAAAAAATTAGATCATTTTTATATATTAATTTTAATAAATAAATAAATAATATATATAAAAAAAAAAGAAGTTATCAAGTTCCAAATCCAATAAAACTAAGCACGTCAATATTCTTTTCTTTCTTTCTCGCGATATATCAAGTAGGACCAAACTCGAGCCACATGAAGGGTTATTAAATGGTAATTAAGATTAACATAGCATCTGTATATGTACTAGGCAAAAAAAAACCCACGATATATGTTGTCCTTGGGCATTAACCTTTAGGGTAATTAAATGCTAAATTAAGATTAACATTAGTTACTGTTAGGCACACTAATTACCTCTTTATAATTATCTCTGAAATTTATAATTTTAATTTTTATTCTCAAGAGTGTCGTTCATTATAATATCAAACAAGCACTTAGTTAATTAATCTTAAAATAAAATGTATGGTTATCAATTATGTTTCTTTTAAATAAATTGCAGTTATATATGAATCTAATCTTTATCATTAATGATAATACTATAGTATTTATAAATATTCCAGTATTTTATTTATAATTGCTTTTTTATAATTAGTGATTATTCTTGTTAGTTACAATATTACGAGAGTCTTGAGTTTGAGTTTGAATGAGAATATATATTCTTTTTAAAAATTTAAAATAATTAAGATTTTATTTGTTCATTAATTTTCATTAAATATATTTTATAAAAAGTAGATTTTCTCATTCTACTAATAATTTTACCATATTAAATGTGCGAAACAATATATATATATATTGGTAAGAATTGAAACTCTCAGTACAGAACAAGTGTTTTTTCAAGGCGTGATAGGAGGTTTTGGAGCAATTTCTCGTGAGATAAAGAGAAGGTGCCATGTCTCTTTCTCTCTCCATCTGTGAATTGTTCAATGCGATTAAAAAAATAGTGGAAGTATAATCTCTGTTCTTTTGTATGTGTATTATTTATATAATGATCTGCGACGAATATTAATGTGAAACCCTCTAAAATTTAATCTCTCCAACTCCCTTTGGCCCACGTATAATATACCCTAGATTCAAAGTATATGATGATCAATCCTCATCTATTTTATTTTATTTATTTTCAATCTGCTCTATATATATACATACATATATAGCGCCTCCGTGGAACTAGCCCACAAACTTCTTTTTCAGAAATGGAGAACTCAATGAGCTGCAAACCAATAATCTCTTCTTCTTTGAAAACAACTGGTCGTGATAGTTCTGAAGAGAGTGGCTGGACCATGTACTTTGATGATCTATTTGCCCATAACAATGAAGAGGATCAATATGAACATGGTTCTTTCTCATATGATCAGGATGGAAGCTGCTCGCTGGTCTCTGATGCTGCTTCTGTGGTTGTGAAGAAGTCTGCTGCTGATGATCATGGTGAAGAACAAGTTGATGGGATACCCATTGATAATAACAGAAGTTTCAGATACAGTTTAAGTTCCAAGAAAAGAAGAACTAAAGGAGCTTTGATTGATGATTCTTTGGAGGATACTGCTAGTTCTCCTGTTGATAGTCCCAAGGTTAGAAATCTCAATCCCCCCCCCCCCTCTTTCCTGGGATTTTGTTTTTTTCTTCAATTTGTTTTTGTATATGTCAACTATCTGTTGTTGAAATCTTGTGTGAGTAGGTTTATGATGGTATGATGATAAACCAATACAAAAGGAACACGAACCAGAAGGATAGCATGGAAATCTCACTGGTAAGAGCATCCATTTCTCGAGTTTTAATAAGTTATTCTTCATGCACGTTCTTTTTGGCAGGTTTTCAGGTTATCTTCTACCTAACAGCAGGTTCTTCTGGATTTTGTAGGACGAAGGAAGTGCTTCGAGGCAGCAGGTAGATAAGAGAACTGATTTCGGTTTTATTGGAGGGGGGAGTGACAACACAGCACTGAAGAAAAGGGGTCTGTGCTTAGTTCCTCTTTCTATGGTAGTAAATTATCTCGGCTAAATCCACCATTTCTCATCATTTCTCTCTAGCTCTGTAGCCCCCTTTCTGTGGACCACTACATTACCCTGTTTTATGGATGGCATTGCATGAACAAAAAGGATGTAATGGGATTAAGACCCATCATCATCTTTGTGGTATTCGATAATATTTATAAATACTTGTATTAAGAATTGGAGAATAATATAAATGATATTTTAATATCTTAATTAATAGTTTAAGATTTTAGATGTAATGATTCCTTCATATAATATCAAAGTTTCGTTAACCTTGCGGTCACGAGTACGAATCTCATTATATTTATTATATTTGATAAAAATCAAGTAGAAGATAATATATATCTATACAAGTTTCAAACCCAAAAAAATTTTAGATCTTAAGCTCATGCAAAACCTTCTCTCATCATTCTTGTGTATGCTATAAGGATATGAAGAAACATATCTGTATTAGCTTAACCTGATTCAAGGGTACCTAAGCATGAAATTTGAAGGGTTTTAAGAGAGCAGAAATTTTTTCTCCTCATGTTCAGGCCCCGTGAGGTCGAGAGTCTGTGTTCATAATATTTGCTGTTGGCTACAGTCCCTACGCAGACAGCAATAAACATGTTTTTTTGCAGCATTTTCCATTGAAACTCATGTAAAAAATTGCCCCGGCAGCTACACCAGACACCCACTCAGTGGTTCATCCTCCCGTTCCAAAATTTCGCCTGAAACTAGCTGACCAGCGTACACCATAAGGAAAGAGCTGGCATCCATATTCCAACTGATAGTCTGGTTAATTTTTCTACCATATTCTACTAATTAGCACCACTAACTTCAAAGCTTTCGGTTCCTTATCTTGAGTATTTATTCGGGTCTTGCCTCTTTTTTCCTTAGAAGATGATATTTATTAAGTATTTTTCAACATTATATACCTAACAACCCCACTAATCCTCCTGTATTAATTCTGTCTCAAAGAGACAAGAGACAAAACTCCTTTATTTCTAATTTATAAGTACTTTACAGAAAGAATTTGTTTCGTGGTCGAATTAATTAGAGAGGAATAAATCTAGTTCGATTCCTTCATAATTTAATTTGAAGATGAAATCGAATATTTAATACACCACAGAGCAATTTACAACGTGCCACTGCCGTCTAGTTGGAAGATAAAGCTAGGGGTGCATAGGATAGATGTTTTTTTAAGGTTGTTTTTGTTTGGAAATATATTAAAAAAATTATATTGTTTTATTTTTTAAAAAGTATTTTTGATATTAGAACATTTGATTTAAAATACTAAATAAATTTAATTTAAAATAAATAAATATATAAAAATTTAGTATTTTTCTCTAAAATCTTTATAAAATACAAAAATAAACATATACTTTTTGACTGAGTTTGTTGTTTTATGATCACCAAAGTAAAAATATCAATCACCATAGCTATGTGCCGACTGCCGACATAGCATAGTGATCATAATAGTAATCTCATCTCAATTCCAAACTTCTCCCTCGCATTCTAACAATCTATTGAGGGGGAAAAAAGTCAAAGCATAGGATTTTTGCACTGAGTCATTTATTAATATAAAAGTAAGAGGACAGAAAGATGAACAGCAAGAGATGGAGAATGCGACAAAAAAAATATAATGCCATTTAACTATGGGTTTTTCTGTATTAGATTCAATGAGCCATAATGGGTTTTTCTGTATTAGATTCAATGAGCCATAATCCCGTCACGGGGATTAAATTTTTTTTTTTATCTAGTTTTAATATTTATAATTTTTTTTTATTTTTTAATATAATTTTGATCCCTTGATTTTTTTTCATCCTTCTGAGATATATTTTAATTTTTTATTTGTATCTATACACCTTTGCTTTTTGTTTAGATTTTTAATTTTTATTGTTATTTGTATTTGTATTAAATGCAGTTTGTGTTAAAAAAAAAAAACATTGTAAGTTTAGCTTTGATGGTGTAAAATGAGAGTGAAATTCTCTCTTATGCATGCATAGTTAAACGTGAAATATTTGAAACACCCCCATAAGTAACTCTTCTGTTTTGTCTTATTTCAAGCTACAAAAGTTATTTTACTGTGCACTAAAAAAGTGAAATCATCTAGACACCCCACTGACAATTCTTGATTTTTGTTTTATTTGAGGGTATTATGGTTATTGTACTATGCAAATAAATGAAAAAAAAATTGAAAATACCTCTGATACCATGATATTATTTTAAATATATTTTACATAATAAAATGAATATATAAAAAACTAGTATATATTTTTAGACGTTCTATGACACTGCACACGTCGTCCAAAATGTGTGTGAGCTTGACAATTGACAGCGTGTCTTTGGACGCGCTTACAGTATCGTGGTAGAAAATATAATAAAAAATTACTAAATTATCAATACACCCCTATATTCAACTCTTGGATTTTATCTTATAGGGGGTATGTATGTTTTTATACAACTTGTGGTGCACGTCAGCTGACCCAAATACCCCGGTTATAAAAAAAAGGTTCAGGGATTAGTCATGGTGCGCACAAGCTATCTTGGATACCGTAGTTATAAAAAAACTCGATTCGGGGATTAGTCGTGGTGTGCTTAAGCTAACCCTGAGACCCGGTTATAAAAAAATATATAAATGGAAAAAAATATAAACGGGAAAACACAATAACAATCCATATTGTTTTAAGAAAATTGGTTGGGAAATCGGTCATGGTATGCTTAAGTTGGCTTGAAGACCCAGGTTATAAAAAAAAATATAAGTGAACAAAAAAATATAAGGAAAAAAAAAACAAATAAAATAAATATGTCTGGATATTAGTCATGATGTGCATAAGTTGACCTGGACACTATGGTTATTAAAAGAAAATCGGTTTGGGGATTAGTCGTGGTGTGTTTAACTTGGCCCGGAGACCCTGGCAATAAAAAAAATATATAAGTGAAAAAAAGAGCAAAAAAAATAAAGTTTTAGCTGGCTTAGAGACCCCGATTATAAAAAACTATAAGTGAAAAAAAGAAAAAAAATATATAAGCGGGAAAGCACTATAGCAATCAATATTGTTTAAAAAAAAATTGGCCTGGAAATTAGTCGTGGTGCGCTTATATTGGCCCGGAGACCTCAATTATAAAAAAATATATAAGTGAAGAAAAACAAATATAAGAAAAATGGGGGGAAATATACCAGCGAGAAAGCACTGTAGCAAGCACTATAGCAAAAAAATTGGTCCGGGGATTAGTCGTGAAGTGCTTAAGCTGGCCTAGACACCCAAGTTATCAAAAAAAAATATCAGTGGGGGAAAAAAACATAAAAAAAAAATACATAAGTGTGAAGGCACTATAATAATCAACAATATTTTGTATGGGGATTAGTCATGGTGCGCGTAAGCTAACCTGAACACCCCAATTATATAAAAAATATTGAGTCTAGGGATTAGTTGTTGTGCGTTTAAGTTGGCCCAGACATCTAGGTTATAAAAAGCAAAACAAAAAATATATAAATAGAAAAAAGAAAAAAAGTATAAATAAGGGGAATATATGTTTCAGGAAAAATACACAAAAAAATAGCTTAATAAAAAAATGATAAAAAAACACTTTAGTGGGAAAGCACTGTAGCAATCCACAGTGTTATGTGTGGGGAGCTACAATGCTTTCCCCCACACTATTTTTATGGATAATTTCTTTTTCATACATTAAAAGTTTATGGATAATTTATGGAGCACATAACAAGCTTAGATTAGAAAAAGGCTAAACGGGAAGAACTCAATGATTTAATAAATATTTATTATTTGATCATAATTAAAACAAATTGAAGTTGTAGTTTTATTTTTGCACCTTATTTTAGTCAAATTAAGATTTTATTGGTGATCTTCTTTAATCAAAATCAAATTGTTCCTTTAATTTTATTGGCCTGAAATTTTAATTTAAAGATCTTTGACTAGAACTTTGATATTTGTAAATAACTCGGTCAACCTGAAATATCATTTAGCAATCCTCTTTAACAAAAACCTCAATTTAGAGATCTTTTTTAACTAGAACATTGGTTTTTTCTTTCATTATCTTTTTTTTCTTGAATCCAAAAAATATATATTGTATAAGTAAAAACTTATATTCCTGATGGTAGACTTTTTTTATTCTTATTAATAACAGGTTTGAACTTTCTTCTTTTCATGATAATTTTCTAATAGAAGGGTTCTTCTCAATTTTTTCATATATTTTTTTGTAGGTTTGAAAACTAAGATTCTTGATGGCAAGGTTCTTCATTTTCTTTTTCTTGATGATATAGATTGATCAAGTTTTTTGTGGATTATCTTGGTGATTAGTGATTGTAAGGTTGACATTTATTCTTTCTTATGATTAGATTTCATGATGATAGAGTTGAAAATACTATGCTTTCTGATTGCTGGTTTGATCTCAATTCCTTATCATGGGGTTTGAAAACTCGATACTTCTTGATCATAGGGTTGACATGAAGATTCTTCCTAATAATGGATCTGAACTTATTTTTTTCTTGAGAATTTCCTAATAATATAGTTTTTCTCACTTTTCTTTATAATGACTAGGTTTAAACTTATATTTCTCGATTGCAGGGTTGCCCTGATACTTCTTGACAACAAGGTTTAAATTGATATTTCCCAATTACAGGGTTTGGAAACTTGGTGCTTCTTTGTTATCATAGATCAAGAATGTTTTCTTTATCAACTCTAATCAATAAAAACTTTGTTGGATTTCAATGAGGATCTTCTTGGAAATTTAATAGACATATATGCAATGTTTTGGGGTTAGATGACATACATGTACTCTTACCTAGTTAAAAAAATATATTCCCTTGTATTTTCTTAATGCTCCACTGTCGTAAAGTGTCTTTGCTCTCTCTCTCTAAAGATTTGTTAGTCTTTTGATTCATTGGTTCATTCAAGTTTGTCACACATGATAGTAATTTGCTCAAATATAAGTGTAGTGTCTATCTTAAGTTTTCCATGGTGATCACTACTCTCACTGCTTATTAAGTTTGATCGTGCTTTAGAATGTCATGTTGCTTAATTTATTATGAAGAAGCTTAACAAGTCATCCCGCTGCTAGAATTAGCAGCTTTACTAATGGAAATATCTATTGGTATTTAAACTCATTGTATGTAGGTAATTATATTACCGATATCCTTAAGGATTAAAATCTTTCATCGGCAAAACTCTCCTTGATAATTCTTGTTTAGATAGAGATTATGTCGATATTTTCAATATTGACAAAGAAAACACCCCAGAAAAAATCCCATTAAATTCCATCGGTATATCCATCAACATATTAAATATATCATTGATGGAACTCCATCAGTAATTCTATCAACATATTGTCAACAATTTTATTAGTCGAAATGCCATTTAAAGTAATTATTTTCCAACTCTCTAAAAAATACCGATAGAAATTTCTTCAATAATTCTGTATCTAATATTTTAAAACTATGTTTTTTAAAAAATATATATATATTAAAAAATAATATGAAAATATATTTCATTATTGGTTTTACATTTAAATACAATAAATATAAAACAACATCATTGTTGGAGGAGAAAGACATATCTAGTTTAGATGGAGGAGATGAAAAGACATCATATATGCAAAAACGTGTTGATTTTACTCATTTTCTTCTAACAATTTTGCATAATTTAATTTTATATAATATTTTTATTTTTTACATTTTAATATTTTTTAAACTAATCCTAAACTCTTAAAAAATGAAATTTAGAAAATTAAAAAAAATAAAATTAAAAAATAATGGAAACAATACTTTAAATAAATAAATAAATAATTAGTTAATACTCCATTAACAACAAAAAAAATATCAATTAATAATTTATGAACATAAGAAATATTAATAAGAAATAATGCAATAATCTCACACCAAAACCATTAAAAAATTAAAAATAATATAATAATTTCATACCATACCATTAAGAACAAAAAAAATACAATAAAATAGAGACAAAAAAGAAGAAGAAATATTACCTTAAATTCATTGTAATTCAAGCTAGGATTAGAAAAAAAAAAAAAAAACAAGTATCATAAGAAACATTAGAAGAGAAATGTTAATTAAAAAAAAAGGTAAAAGAAGATAAGAAGAGAAAGACATACTTTTTTTTTTTATCAAATATAAATATATTAAAAATCAAAGAGTAATCATGCTAGGCTAACGAGCAAGTTTGCTTATATATATATAGACCAAGAAGAGAATATGTTCCTGTACTAAAAAGAACTAACAAAGTTGTTAAAAACAAAATTTACATAAACAAAATGAAGGGAACATGTTCCTTAGAACAAAGGCTATAAATAAAACACATAGAACAACATCATAGAACCATAAGTATGGAGATCCACTAAACAGATAAGCCTAAAGGAGACACGATTGGACTGCTAGGGAGTAGCTAATCCTTCACTGGAAGAACCCATGAATAATTCACTTAAAAAACCTCGACCAACATTAATGGAGTGGTGTTCTTTTTCATAAAAATAAAAAATTGTGAAGAACATCACTTGGAATCTATGAAACACCTTCTCAACTAAAGTGCAAATATTGTCAAAAATTCTTGTATTTATTTCTTTCTATACTAGATAAACTATGATGCCTAATGAGGCTTTTCATATTCTAGATCACATGTTATTCATCTTAGAGGATAGATCCCCAAAGAATACTAGGCAAAGACTTCATCTGCCTGTGGATATTCAGCCATAAAATAATTTCTCCCCACAAATAGGCTGTTCAATCATAATAGAATAACATGTGATGATGTGCTTCTCTTATCGATTACAGAGAATACAATCAGTATTTATTGAAATGAAGTGGAGGTGATCTTTAGTTTTGATCTTGCCCAAGACAGCAAGACACAAAATAAAATTGTATTTTGGCATAGACCAATGCTCCCAAACCACTTTATCTCAATGAACCTTTCTATCTTATCTCCGAAAAAACTTATAGACATTAGCCTAGAATCAATAATCAGCATCACTCTAACTACTCATATTAGTAATAGCTGCAAAGTTATTACCATAATCTCGAAGAAGCTAATCTTTTAGGAAGATTATAGTCTTCCATAAAAGAGATGGAGTTTTTTTAGCCTAGACCACCCAAGAGAAAGAAAGACATACTTAGTTTAAGTGAAGAAAAAGAAAAGATAAGAGAAAGGATGAACAATGAGTGATGGAGAGAAAGTGTCGATGACGTGTGTATTTAAAATAAAAATAATAAGAAAGGCATTTAAAGTAATTAATTTTCAACTCTTTGATAAATACTGACAGAAATTTCTTTGATAATTCTGTCACTAATATTTTAAAACTATGTTTTTCAAAAAAACTATATATGGAAAAATAATATAAAATTAAAAATATATTTAAAATTAAATTATCATTTTTACATTTAAATACAATAAATCTAAAAAAGCATCATCGCAAAAGGAGGAGGAATACATACCTAGTTAAGGTGAAGGAGATGAAACGACATCATATATGCAAAAAGTGTTGATTTTACTGTCTTTTTTTTTTGTAATAATTTTGCATAATTTAATTTAGTACAATATTTTTATTCTTACAGTCACAATAAAAAATTTCTCTTTACTCCTAAATATTACTAACAGATTTATCGATAAAATATATACAGCCCACCAAAATTAGACAATCGCAGCGCATTGATTTAGGGAGAGGAAAAAAAAGACTAATGCCAAGTATCACTCAAAGGCATTCTACTAGCAATCTATACGGCACAGTTTCATAAATTCAGAGCCCATCTCTTGCTTTTGAAGTAGCACTTTTTTGTTCTGAGAAAGCAAAAAACAAGAATGGCTGCAGTTCTTCCTTTCAAGGCCAAGCACTTACGGAATCCCAAGTTCAGAACCCAAAATTACGAAAAGATCTTCAGAATGTTGGGCAATGGAGGAACAGTCATAACTCTTTCACTGTTATATCTTACTGGAATGTTAGCTTGAATACTGATAAAAGATGGTGCAGACTCTGAAAACATTGCCTGTTGATCTTTCAGAACAGACCCCCAGATACCACAAACTATAAAGAACACGAAGCAACACTCACGACAATATATATATATATATATATATATATATATATATATACATACACACTAGCAATAGCCATGGCACTTTTATCTTGTCGCGGATAGAATTATATTTTTTTTAATTTAAAAAAATATTTATTATGTATAATTTTTTTTATCATAATATAAATTTAGATAAAATAAAAAATCTGTATAAAATTTTTATGAAGTGCAAGTTTTTTATAAAATATATGAATTTTAAATGGATATAAATTTATTTTTTTAGGAGATTTCAATGCAATAACCATTATAAAATAAGTAGTTAATTTTCTATCCACAGAAAGATGAAAACATAAATTGAAAATATATCCTTATGTTATTGTCATTATCATTACTACAACAATTAAAATTATTATCAACATTACTGTCAAAATAATTAAATTGCCCTGAAAAATTATTAAAAAAAAGAAAAAGATTTATAAAAAAATAAAAAATCAATCACTAAAATTATCATTATTATTGCATAAATAGTGAAATCATAAAAATCATTTAATTCAAAGAACAAATAAAAATAATAGAAAACAAAAAAGAAAGAAGAATAAAGGTAAAACAAAAAGAAGCAATATTAATTTTAAAATGATTATCAATTTAAATTAAAATCTCAGAATTGAACCGATTAAAAAAAATCCCAACAAAAAAAAATCTATAAAAAAACTAAAAGTATAGATGTATAAATACGAATAAAAAATAAACATTGTCTAAGAATTAAAAAAAAACTAAATGAATTAATATAAAAAAAAAACTCAAATAATCAAATAACAAAAATAAATAATTAATTTTCTATCCACAAAAAGATGAATACATAAATTAAAAATCTATTCTTATTTTATTGTCATTATCATTACAATAACAGTTAAAATTATTATCAACATTACTGTCAAAATAATTTAAATAATTAAATTGCCCTGAAAAATCATTAAAAAAAAACAAAAGATTTTTGTATATAAATAAAAAAAAAAGACCACTAAAATTATCATGATCATTGCATAAATAGTCAAATAATAAAAATCATCTAATCCAGTGAACAAAAAACAAAAGCAAAAAACAAAAAAAATAAACAAAGAGAAAAAACGAGCAATATTAATAGTAAAATGATTATTATAACAGTTAAAATTATTATCAATATTACAGTTAAAACAATTCAAATAATTATATTGCCAAGGAAAATCATTACAAAAAACAAAAGATTTGTATAAAAAACAATTAAAAAATAACCACTAAAATTGTCATTATTGTGGTGTAAATAGCAAAATCATAAAAATCATTTAATCAAAGTCACAACTAGTAAAATCATAAAAATCATCTAATCCAAATAACAAAAAATAAAAAGAGAACACACAAAAAAAAAAGGGAAAACAAGAGCAATATTAATTTTAAAATCATTATCAACATAAATTAAAATTTCAGGATTGAACCGATTAAAAATAAAACCCCAATAAAAAAACAAAAACTAAAAGCATAGATGCATAAATACGAATAAAAAATAAACATTGTCCAAAAATAATAAAAAAAATAAACTAAATAAATTAATCTCAAATAAAAATATGCAATAATCAAATAACAAATATAAATAGTTAATTTTCTATTCACAAAAAACAAAAACATAAATTGAAAATTCATCCTCACATTATTTTTATTATCATTGTTATAACAACTAAAGTTATTATCCACATTACTGTTAAAACAATTAAAACAATTAAATAGACCTGAAAAATCATTTAAAAAAAGCCAAAAATTTTAATAAAAAAATAAAAAAAAATTATCACTAAAATTATCATTATTATTGCGTAAATAGTAAAATCATAAAAATCATTTAATCTAAAGTACAAATAAAAATAAAAGAAAACAAAAAAAATCAATAAAGCAAAAAAGAGACCAATATTAATTTTAAAATGATTGCCAACAAAAATTAAAATTTCAGGACTGAACCGATTAAAAAAAAATCTCAATAAAAAAATAAAAACTAAAAGCATAGATGCATAAATATGAATAAAAAATAAACATTGTCCAAGAATTAAAAACAAACTAAATGAATTAATATCAAATAAAAATCTACAATAATCAAATAACAAATATAAGTAGTTAATTTTCAATCCATAAAAAAGACGAAAACATAAATTGAAAATTCATTCTCGTATTATTGTCATTATCATTTCTATAACAATTAAAATTATTATCAACATTACTGTCAAAATAATTAAATTGACCTGAAAAATCATTAAAAAAAAGCAAAAGATTTTTATAAAAAAGACAATAAGAAATAATCATTAAACTTATCATAATCATTGCGCAAATAGTAAAATCATAAAAAACATCTAATTTAAATAACAAATAAAAATAATAGAAAATTAAAAAAAAATAAAGGGAAAAATGGAGCAATATTAATTTTAAAATGATTAGCAACATAACTTAAATTTCAGAATTGAATTGATTAAAAATAAAACTCCAATAAAAAAAACTAAAAGCATAGATGTATAAATACGAATAAAAAATAAATATTGTCCAAGAATTAAAAAAACAAATGAATTAATATCAAATAAAAAATTAAAAAAATAAGGCCCTAAATAAAAAATAAAATATATAATTAATTCCAATTGAAGGATGAAATTGAAACAAATAAAACACTTGGGACCAAAATAATTAATAGAAATAATAATGATAATTGCTGAGTAATTTTATCGAAAAATTAAAAGAATGAGGACTGAAATCAAAAGTTGCATATATGACCAATTTCAATTGGAGGACCAAATTAAAAAAAATCAAAACCTCCGTACAGAAAAAATTGAAGGAACCAAAAAGAAATAAAAAATCAAAAGAATAATGACTGAAATAAAAACTTCCTTATATAATCTCTTTTAATTGAAGGACACAATTGAAAATAATTAAAAATTCAATTAAAGAAATCAATAATAAAACCGAAATCAAAACTTCAAGGACTAAAATAAATTTCTTCAGCTAAGAGAGAGAAAAACATCAACCAACACAAAATCATTCGTCGCCGCTTACTCGAATACCTATTATCGGAACGTGCGTGATGGAAGACAGAGGACATGGAGGTGCACCGTCTGACACAGAGGAAGTTAATTTTTGACTGCGGGAAAGAGCCGCACACGCCTCCTAAAGGGCACGTGGGCGTGAAACACTGCCGGTGCGTCTGAACGACGTGCATGCAGTTCGTCCGAAAAAATAATAAAATATTAGCTAATTACTTGCATGCGTCCTTACCCTATTGATATTCACGTAAAAACTTGCGTGGAAAATACATCCCTTCCCCCGTTTACTGTACGCTATTTTATCTTTTTTAGGAGTTGTTTCCCTTGATTCACTGTGCAGATAATTGTGAAAAACTGAAACAACCCCTAGTACCTTGCGTCACTATTTTGTCATTTTCAGGGGTTTTGTTCAATGTTTCACTATATAATAAATCCAGAAATATCATCCGTGTCTCATGGAAATTAAAAAATGCCCTCGTTCCCGAGGGTTAAAAATTTTTAGGTCTGGGATAAAATAGTAATTGCACTATATATATATATATAGACACACACACACACACACACACACTAGCTAATGCTCCCATGCCTCGTCGAGGGCGACATCATATTCTTTTCAATGTCAAAAAATATTAATTATGTAAGATTTTTTTATTATAATATAAATTTAGATAAAATAATAAATCTATATAGAAATCTTGTAAAATGAAAGTTTTCTATAAATATATGAATTTCAAATAGATATAAATTTATCCGCTCAACAGGTTTCAACAAAATAACTAGTATAAAATTATTATTATCATTAAAAAAACAGAAAAAAATTGGATATCTGAATTATTAAAATTACAATAGTAGTTAAAATTATTATCAATATTATTGCCTAAATAGTTAAAATCATTAAATTGTCCCAAAGAATTAAAAAATTACAAAATATTTTTACAAAATGTAATAATAAAATAATCACTAAAATTATCTCTATCATTGCTCAAACAATAAAATCATATGATCCGAAAAACCAATAAAAACAACAAAAAACACCACAAAAAAAAAAAAGAATAGAGGAAAAAAATAAGAAACATTAATTTTAAAATGATCACCATTGTAAATTAAAATTTCATAACTGAACCAAATAAAAATAAAACCCCAATAAAAAATAAAATAATAAAATTAAAAATAAAAACTAAAAGTATAAATGAATAAATATAAACAAAAAATAAGCATTGTTAAGAAGGACTGAAAAAATCAAAGGAATCAATATTAAATAAAAAAAATAAAAGAATAAGTGCCAAAATAAAAATACAATATATATAGTTAATTCCAATGGAATAAAAAAAATATAACAAATCAAAATCTTGGTACCGAAAAACAATAAAAATAAATGCAGACATAAATCAAAATTTCATAACAAAACCGGATAAAAATAAAACCCTAGCAAAAAATAAAATAGAAAAAAATTAAAAACATAAATACATAAATATGGATGAAAAATAAACAATGTTCAAGAAAGACCAAAAAAAAAAAGAAATTAATATCAAATAAAAAATTAAAAGAATAAGTGCCAAAATAAAAAAAAAATATATATATATAATTAATTCTAATTAAAGGACAAAAAAGAAGCAAATCAAAACTTTGGGACAAAAAATAGTAAAGAGATTTAAAAAAAAAATTATTGAAACAATTAAAAAAATAAGGAGCGAAATGAAAGTGACATATATGACGAATTTCAATTAGAGAACCAAATTAGAATAAATTAATACTTGCATACCACAATTAATAAAGGACTGAAAATAAACAATTTAAATTGAAGGGTATAATTGAAAATAATAAAAAATTCCATTGAAAAATCAATAAAAAAATAAGATCAAAATATCAGGGGTTGAAATGAAACTAACACAAATGTCAAGGACCGCCCTGTACTTTCGATGGAGGAGAGAGAAACAAGCGAGGGGAGAATAAACTCGTCAACCGGCGATTCTTCAACCTGATAAAGATGCCACGTGCCGCACCTAGAGACAAAGAACATAGAGGTGATTATTCTGAGATGTCGGACGCCCTGTTTTGACCGTCGTAAGACGTTGCACGTGCCGCCTAGCTAATTGTGTCATTTTACTGTGCAATAAATCTAAAAATACTCCCGGTCCCGAGAACTAAATTTTTTTGGTCTTGGGAGTAAAATGGTAATTTTATTGTAGTAATGAATAGTGAACTATATCTAAGAAATGCACAATAAAAAGGTCACGAGATTTTATATATATATTGTTCTGATAGTAATATTAATAATAATTTTAACTATTATTTTAATCATTTTACTATTAATATTACTATTGTTTTCTCTTTGTTTATCTTTTTTCTCTCGATTGGATGATTTTTACGATTTGACTATTTATGCAATGATCATGATGGTTTTAGTAGTTGTTTTTTTTTTTTGTACAAAAATCTTTTCCTGTTTTTAATGATTTTTCAGGACAATTTAATTATTAAGAGTGTTTTGACAGTAATGTTGATAATAATTTTAACAGTTATAGTAGTGATCATGATAATAATATAAGGATAAATTTTTAATTTATGTATTCATCTTTTTGTGGATAGAATTATTTATTTTGTTTATTTGATTATTGCATAGTTTTTTTTATATTAATTCATTTAGTTTGTTTTTATAAATTCTTAGATAATGTATATTTTTTATTCGTATTTATACATCTATACTTTTAGTTTTTTTATAGTTTTTTTTTCTTTGAATTTTTTTTTATCAGTTCACTCCTGAGATTTGAATTTAAATTGGTAATCATTTTAAAATTAATATTAGTTTTTTTCCTTCTTTTTTTTGTTTTCTTTTTTTCCTTTATTTGTTTTTGGTTTTCTGTTTTTTTTTTGGATTAAATGATTTTTATGATTTTACTATTTAAGCAATAGTGATGATAATTTTAGTGTTTTTTTTTTCTTTTAGTTTTGGATGATTTTTATTATTTGGCTATTTATGTAATGGTCATGATGATTTTAATGGTTGTGTTTTTTTTTTCTTTTTTATACAAAAATCTTTTGCTTTTTTTTTTTTATGATTTTCCAGGACAATTTAATTATTAAGATTGTTTTGACAATAATGTTGATAATAATTTTACCTATTATAATAATGATAATGATAATAACATAAGGATAGATTTTCAATTTATGTATTCATCTTTTTGTTGATAAAACTATTTATTATTTTATACAAATTTATAATTAAAATTTTTTATACAAATTTATTATTTTGTCTAAATTTATATTATAATAAAAAAATATAACATAGTTAATATTTGGCCTTTATACTTTTAATTTTTTGTTTTCATTCCTTGATTTCTTATTATTTCTATAATGATCCTTACTGTTATTCATGTATATATAAGTGTGCTCTTAACTTTGATTTTGAATTTTTTTATTTCTAGAATAATAATAATAATAATAATAATAATAATAATAATAATAATAGTTTAATTAATAATTCATTAATAATTATTATTATTATTAATAATTTAATTTTTTATCTTTCTTACTTTTTTGTTAATGTTTTTTAGGTTTTTTTTGCTCAAGATAATTTGATAATATTTTTTCTTTTTGTAGTAATAACAATAATGATTTATATTTTTATTTAATTTTTTTTATTAAACTTTTGTTGTTTATTTATTCTTTCATAATAATAATAATAATAATAATAATAATATCTTAATATTTTTTCGTGCTTCCTATTTTGTTTATATTTCTTTCTCTCAATATAATTTACTAATTTTTATTGTCTTGATAATAATGTGAATAATAAATATTGCTCGCTTTTTGCCTTTATTTTTTTTATTATTTTAATTTGCTATTTGAATTAGATGATTTTTATGATTTTACCATTTACGCAATAATAATGATAATTTTAATTATTAATTTTTATTGTTTTCTTATAAAAATATTTTGTTTTTTTAATCATTTTTCAAGTCAATTTAATTTTTATTATTATTTTGATAATAATGTTTATAATAATTTTAACTCTTATAACAATGATAATGACAATTGTGTGAGGATGAATTTTCAATTTATATGTTCAGTTTTTTTATCAATAGAACAGTACTGGAGAATATTTATTTTTTTATTCGTATCTATGTATCTATTTAAATTCAATTATAAAATTAACTAATCTTAATGCAATGAATATAATAATTCAAATATCCAAGTCTTTTTATTTTTTTTAATAACGATAATAAATTAATATTGATTATTTCATTAAAAACTATTAAACAGATACATTTATAACGATTTAAAATTCATGTATTTGATAAAAAAAACTTGAACTTCACAAGATTTCTAGACAAATTTATTATTTTAACTAAATTTATAATACAATTTAAAAATACATATAATTAATATTTTTTACATTTAAAAAAATATTGTGCTGATTGAGTTGCTGGTACTCTAAGGAATAAAAAGCCATCAGATGCTTAATTTTTTCTGGTTTAAAATTGAGGATTCTAAAAACCGAAAAATCTGAAATCTTTTATATGATTATACAAAAAATATTATTTTTTTTCTAATCTAATCTTTCTGATGATATTTTGAAGTTTCCTTACAAAAATTACCTCGAAAGTTTTTTTTTAATAATTCTTCCTTAAAATCTAGGATAAAATGAAGGGTAGGGATTGTCTAATTGCCTATTTAGAAAAAACTATAAAAGTATTTTTGGAAACAAAATTATTTTTTTTTTGCTTTAAATGAAAAATATTAATAGTTTTAAATCATTTTGATATATTGATATTAAAAATAATTTTTAAAAAATAAAAAATATTATTTTAATATATATAAATAAAAATATTTTATAAAATATCCGTAACTACATTCCCAAATTCCCTTTTAATCCACGCGATTGCTAACTACATTCCATGATAGCCATCCCTCCCATCCAAACTCGTGATTTCGATACTCATTGATGTAACCTAGGGTCTTATATGATTAACTTTTGAAACTTGAGGGACTATGCACATAATTATAAATAATGTATATTTAGTTATTTAGTGAAGATTAATTTTTTAAAACATTTTTTATTTGAATATATATATCAAAATTATTTTTTTATATTTTATATTTTTAATTTAGAACATCAAAATAATTAAAAAATAAATAAAAAATATCGATTTAATATATTTTTTAAGTTAAACATACAAATAACTCGTGGATCTAACTTTATTTTCAAAATTTAAAAGCATGTGTTTATATAGAAGTTAAATAAAAACAAACAAAGAAAGAAAATATATTTTGAGATTTTATATTGAAATTTTAAAACTTCTACTCATTTGGAAATGAGAAGAAAAAAAGGAAGGAAGGAGATTACAATAAAATTAATTATTTGAATAAAAGTTTATCCCTATTATTTCTCTAATTTTATGAGATTAATTTTTGTGAGTTAGGATATATTTTTGTTGGAAAATAGTTTTCATGAAAAGTATATTTCTATTATAAACCATAATTTTATGAAATTTTATTGCTCATGCACGTGCGAAAATATTAATTATATAATTAAAATTGATTTTTTTTATTAAAAATATTTAAATACTAAGAAATATGAAACGCAAAGTCTCTTATTTTCAATTAAAAAGATATAAAGAAAAGGAGTTGGTCTAAACCCATCCCTATCCCCCGAAAAGTCATCAAAATTAGGGTTTGTTTGTACATTGTTTTAGTATAGGGAGCAATCTAGTAACTACTTAAACATGGAGGACTTCACGCCTACTCAGCCCTACACAGTATGCCTAGTTACGGTAACACTGTAACAGTAACCCCTCTTAAAAAAAGCAAAAACCACACATAGAGCAATTTAAAAAAAAAAAAAAAAACAGATCTAAGCGCTCATTTCTTGTGATTTGAGTGCTTATATTATATTTTCCCTAATCTTCTGGATTTGTCTGCGAGTGATTGGAATCAGAAGCCATGGTTTCGACGAACAAGCTCAAATCCGTCGATTTTTACAGGTCTGATCGATCTCCATTTCTTCAAAGATTTCGCTTTATATTATGAATCTGGAAGCGTTAAATATCTATATCTATATCTATATCTATATCTATATATTAATTAGGTCATGAATGAGTTTTGTTAATATAGTAAATGAAGTAAGTGTATGTTTTAATTTTCAGGAAAATTCCTAGAGATTTGACAGAGGCATCGTTATCAGGTGCAGGATTATCGATAGTAGCTGCCCTAGCTATGATGTTTTTGTTTGGAATGGTATGTAGTTTATTCTCTACCACTTTTTCAGTACTAGATACGCAGGTTGCTGCTGCATTTTAATAATTATTTTAATGTGCAGGAGCTTAATAATTATTTAACAGTCAGCACCTCTACAGCTGTGATTGTTGACAATAGTTCTGATGGAGAGTTCTTACGTATTGATTTCAATCTTAGGTAATTTTATGTTTTTTTTTATATTATTTTTTCGTTATTTAAATCTAGTCTATACCATGTTTTACTCTCTGCATAGGAATTCTTGCTATTGAATACAGGTTGTTTGGATTGAGCATATGATTTTTCATTTTAAGTTGAGGTCTAGAAGAGTGTTATTATCTTGGGATTTATCCCTTGTACAAATGCATACAAGGAATTATGTCGTTGCATTTGGTGCACCATAAATAAGCAGGATAAGTATCATTTCCTTGAACTATGGTGAAGATGTTTTTGTTTTTCGATAAGTAGAGGGGAGTGTCTGGAGTAAAAGTTTTCTCATGGTGTTATGCACATAGGTTGTAGTTGTTCAAGTGGCAATTTTTTTTCTTCAATTTCTTGTCTCAATTTCATCAAAGAGATCTGGTTTTATATTGCCCCTCATGTGCTTAGCTTTGAACTTGACCTATAGGTGTGAACCTAGTTTCAATTGTCAATCTATTTTTGTTTCCTCATCAAAGCTTTTAGGTTTGTGGCTGATTTTTATTATGTAATGCTGTAATACTTTTGTTTCCTCTCAAAGCTTCAAACCTCTATTGATGCCTTAATGCTTTTCCTATGTAAATTCCTTGGCCTTACATAAGTAACTGCTAATCCTGTATTAAACTAGCTGACAAATAAATTTCTTTTTTCTTGTAGCTTTCCTTCACTCTCATGTGAATTTGCATCGGTTGACGTGAGTGATGTGTTAGGAACTGTAAGTTTTTTCTATCTATTCTTGTGTTTCTTCTATTTAGTTTTATGAAATGATTAGATATGTTTTTTAAAAGGCTTTTTTATAAATTATTTTTCATTTTGTGAAAGTAACTTGGGTGTTGACCGTCAATAGCTGCCCAAGACTTTAGAAATTAAGGTTCTCTTCTAAGTGTTTAGATTGACATTAAGTGGAAAAATATATAAAGGCAGACGTAGGTGCCTTTGGTTAAGTAGGATTTCTTTGAAAAGTAAAATAAACTGACCAAAATGTCCACAAAGGTATCCTCATATGTGAATGGAATCATAAAAATTTCCAGGGATAATAATTTTTATTCCTCTTGTACTCCAAGATAAATTAGATGCCATTTTTGCTTTGCTGTATCTTTTTTTCCTTCTATTTAGAGTGCAGGTGCAATTTTCTTCTCGGCAATTTTCCCATATATTTTTTTAAGTTTGATGTTCACTGCATGCTTGCCTTTTACTCCTAGATGTGTTGTACAATATGGTGAAATATACTGCCAATTTATTTTCTGAAGACATTATTCTGGACTGGCCTAAAAGTTTACTTTCTTTTTTCCAGAACAGGTTGAATATAACAAAAACAATCCGAAAATTCTCAATTGATCATGATTTGAAGCCCACTGGATCTGAGTTTCACTCCGGACCAGTTTTGCATCTCATCAATCATGGAGATGAAGTTGATGAAGGCAGTGAAGGTTCGGTATCACTCAAAGCTCATAATTTTGATCAATACTTGCATCAGTAAGTTGCTGGAATTCTATTTACAGATGTTTGTTAGGTTCTGAATTTGTAAGATTTTCTTGTATTGATTTCATTGATACCTTTGTTTAATTTTTATGGAGTACTTTCTTCTCAGGTATCCAATTTTAGTTGTCAATTTTTATGCTCCTTGGTGCTACTGGAGTAATCGCCTGGTAATATTACGTTGTCCATTTATTGCTTAAAGTTCAGCTTGAATATTAGGATAGAAGACCATTTGGGGTGTCAGATTAATAGATTGTGCATCTATTAAGATTTTTGCAATTATACAGCTTCTGAACCTAATTCTTCCAAGCAATACTTTGCATATGTAGTAGGTCTTGGTGTATTTGAAATTGTCCAATGAGCAATGTCATGTGATCTTAGTGTCAGGAAACTGCTCTTTGATATTACTGAGAGATAGGAACTTATAGATTCATGATAAGAAGCTCATACTGTGGGCATTTTTGTGACTTCAAATGTCTTGCTAAAATCATCTAAGGGTTTCGGATTTTTTGTCTTATTGTTTGTTATTGAATAACTACTCAGCTATACTTGGCAAAATCAAATTGAACCCATCCTGCATAAATACAATGATGACTGGTAGACCAAGTGTTTTGCTTTCTTCTTTGCTGACTATATTCTCTTGTTTCAGAAACCTTCATGGGAAAAGGCAGCTAAAATATTAAGAGAAAGGTGTTTTTCTTTCCAACTTTTTCTTTTTTTTTCTCCCTGAAAATAGACAGAGCCTTCATTTGAAGTAAACTGTTCCCTGATTTGGCATTTTGTTATTTAACTCCCACAATGTACATATATTTTATCAGGTATGATCCAGAAATAGATGGGCGGATTCTATTGGCTAAGGTTGACTGCACTGAAGAAGGTGATCTTTGTAGAAGGTATTTTCTTGATCAATGTTTCCTGCTTGTATATTAATTTCTTTTGGAGGACAAAGGGGTAATGGGTTTAGCATTTGAGGATTGCATTTCTATTCTGATGATGTAGCTAATAGATTTTGAAATGGCATTGCTGTAATGTGTTGAAAGATTTCTTCCAACTCAATATTAATTACTGTCTGTTTAGCTTCACTGTAGTTCATGGCGTTGTTCTCTTTCTCTTTTACCCCTGTTGCAGGGTTTAGTTTCCTAAGTTGGTTGTTTATTAATTAAGTGTTTTTCCATTAATTTTCAGGAATCACATACAAGGGTATCCATCAATTCGTATTTTCCGTAAAGGAAGTGATATTCGGTAATACATTTTCATCTATACTCTTTTTATGCTGTTGTCTTTTATGATTATCTTTTGTTTATGTTGTATGCTTTCTTGGTGCATTTTTATTTTTAAGGCAACTGTAATGCATATTTACTCTTTAAAATTGACATCTGAGTTAAATTTATTTTTGTAAACTCCCTTATTCTCTTCTGTTTAGTTAGGAGACTTTCTTTCTTTCGTTCTTTTTTGTAAGCAAAATTGGATTTAAAATGTGGAAACAAGGGCTGGCTTCTTCATGGACATGAGTATTTGCAAGAAGCTAAACAAATTAAAATCTTTAAAATTGACAAAACCCTAGAAAGACATATGAATAAAAAATCAAAAGGTGCACAAGACAAGAAATGATGATGACCCATGTCTTTAGCAAACATATAGATATCTGAGATTTTGAGATGCTTTGATAGTCTTAGATATAAGATTCACTTGTATTCATTTGAAGATTGTCTAGTTTGTTTGGTCTTCCTTAGGTTTCAAAAGTGAATGTGAGGCAAAAATAATGAGGTAGACTGAGCCTTGAAGTGGTGTGTCTTGCATTCGAATAAACCTTCTTTTTTGTTGTTGGTTCAACATCCGCTTATGTCAATTTCATTATCTACTATCCTTGGCTTAGTTTTTGATACCCTGTTTTGAAGTCTTCCCTAATTTTCATTTATTTGGTTGCCAACACCAATTCCTTTGAAAAATTTAACCTTCTTTAAATCAATCAAGTTGAAATTTCCTAATCAAGATTATGCTACATCCATTTGCAACACTATAAAGAAACCAAAAATTGAAGTTTCAGAATGCATAAAGATTGTCATATATAAGCTAAGAAATGAAATATTATAACAAAAATGGAGGGTGGAAGGAATATACTCCTCTTTGTAGTTTCAGGTCTCCCTTGCATTTTCAATCTTCACAGCATTTTTGAACACCTAAAATGGCCTGCTTACAGCAATAGACATCAACTTATGCTTTGATTTATTGCTGAATACAACATTTTTTGTGTCCTATCCTTTTCCTTTCTTTAATATCCGGCTTTGTTGGCAAACTTTGGTATTGGGCATTTTTCAACCGTCACAGGGATGACCATGGACACCATGACCATGAATCTTATTATGGAGATCGAGATACAGACAGCCTGGTTAAGGTATGAACACTTCTTTATTTCCTGTTTTAATGTGCAAACTTGGTCTGTTCATGATAATTGAAGCAAACCTGGCATACTTTCTATTATCCCTGGCAGACAATGGAAGGTTTGGTTGCACCTATTGCAATGAAATCTCAAAGGAATGCTTTGGAGCATAAACCTGAAAATGCAACAGAGCATGTTAAAAGGCCAGCTCCTTCAGCCGGAGGATGTAGAATTGAAGGATATGTGCGTGTAAAGAAGGTAAACCTCCCATTCTGCATGGAAAACAATGGGATAGACCCTACAGTTGCTTGTAGATATGCTGTGTGTTAGTTGATCATGGTCAGAATTAGTAAACAAAATGAAGATCAATACAGTCATTCAGCCACCCTCAGATTCCAACAATTTGTTGTGTTGAACTGTATTGTACTCTGCAGGTACCAGGCAACCTCATGATCTCTGCTCGGTCAGGAGCCCATTCATTTGATTCTACCCAAATGAACCTGTCACATGTCATATCCCATTTCTCATTTGGTATGAAGGTTTTGCCCAGGGTAATGAGTGATGTGAAGCGTTTGCTACCTTATATTGGTCGAAGTTATGACAGGTTGAATGGCCGATCATTTATTAATCACCGTGATGTAGGGGCCAATGTCACTGTAAGTTGTCATTTGCAAGTGGTTCTCTAGATAATTATTTAATTTACTTCTTTAGTGCGCACTGCATGCTTGGCCATAACTCATCAGCATTTCATTGTGAACAAAGTTGACATCTCAACTACACCAACAACGTTTATATGCATGGGGACAAGATGGGCATAGAATGTAGATTCCTAATTTTTCTTCAGATGGATGCATGAATATACCATGGATCCACAATATAAGATTATTCATTTAGGATTTGGTCTTGGACCACAACCATTTTAAATGCTCTCAAGGGTGAAGAGAATGTAGGTCCTAAGCAGGAGTTTTGTTAGGGTGAGCCAGTGATGGTTGATGGATTAAACATCCTCATTCTTTGTAATGTTAGTCATGGTTGTTGCTATCAGTATATGTTTAAAATCAGACATTAATTATTTATGTTTGAGATGAATTTATTCCTGTTCCTGATCATAAAATCTCGAACCACCCATGTTCTGAAGGCTGATGAATGGATACAATTCTGGATAATGTGATAACCTTGCAAATTTAAGGATATCATAACATTCAATTTCTATAACATGGTGATTGCAGATAGAGCATTATCTCCAAGTTGTTAAAACTGAGGTGGTTACAAGAAGATCTTCAGCTGAGCATAAATTAATTGAGGAGTATGAATATACAGCTCATAGCAGTTTGGCACAGACTGTGTACATGCCTACTGCAAAATTTCATTTTGAGCTATCTCCCATGCAGGTTCAGTAAAATAAAAAAAAAAAAGGATTCCTCGTTCTCATTTTTTATTATTGGACTAGAAGATTATTCATTGTGTGCTCCCATTTGTTTCTGACACTTTTTTGTTCTACTTCTGATATCAGGTTCTGATCACTGAAAATCCAAAGTCTTTTTCGCATTTTATCACCAATGTCTGTGCCATAATCGGAGGTGTCTTCACGGTTCGTATTTAAATTTGTGTTTCTTTATTCTGTTCTCTCCGACCACAAGCAGATGCAGTTTCTGATAGTTTTTCCCTTTGTATTTCAGGTGGCTGGTATATTGGATTCAATTTTGCACAACACATTTAGAATGATGAAAAAAGTAGAACTCGGCAAAAATTTTTGATAGGAAGATGAAATTTGATGTATAAAATCTGTTCTCATACTCCGTTTTATTTAGCAAGGATTTGATTAGAACAATTACAATATTTACCTGGTTATGAATTTTTATAAGCTATTATAATTGCTAATACAAGAATTTTTTCATGGCTCTCTGCAACTCCTACCTAGGCCGTTTGACTGCTGCTATGTTTTTTTCCCTTCTAGTTGAGGAATAGATGCCGCTTGAGACAAGAGCCTGTTTCAAATGCATGCTCCATGATCAAGCACAATGGATATTGGCCCTGCAATGCCTTCCCCCCCTCATTCCTCACCGCCACCAAAATGGGAATCATGTGGCTTTTACAAGGAAAAAGTTATGCTATAACTGTGGGATATTGTTATTGCTCCAGGCTGGAAGTGCTCTGTTTGCCACTGGTAAGTGATGGGAGAAAAGAACAATTTTTTTTTCTTCCAAATTTCTTGCAACCCCACGGTGGAAATTTTATTTATTTCGTTCTATTCAATAATGTTACATGAAGTAATAAGCACAACATAAACTTTATCATCCGGAACAAATGAATGTTCGAACACCAATACACCTTCGAATACCCAGTCGTGATCACTGAGCTCAAGTCAGGAAAATCAGTGAGAAAGCCAGAGGAATAAAAAAAATAAAATGGGAATCCAATACTTCGAATGATTTTCCTCCTAAAATGATAAGACAAGAGATGAAGCAAAGATTGCTCCCGTGGAACCAGCGAAACTCACGAACATTGAAGAAGCTGAGTTTGGTGGCACATCTGCGGGTGCCTGAGCTGGGTTTGTGTCCACTATTCCTGCCGGAGGAGTCTCATCGCTGCTAGGTGTAGGAGCTGGGACCATGTCAGAGTAACCTGGAGATGGAGGAGAAGCTGTGGTGGTTTGGTTTGTGTTAGCAGTTGAATGCTTGCTTGATCTGTCTGCTAAAACGACGACGACCAGCTTCTCATTCTTGAGACAGTTATCTTTGTTTCCACTAATGAAGTAGTAAGGTCCGGAATGTTTGAATGTGATGACAGTCTTAGCGTCATGGAATGTTGCAATTGGATTCGTCGTAGTGCAATTATCATAGTCCTCCTTGCTTACCTGAAGCACCGAGTCTTTGCTCGAATCATAAGAAAACACTGCAATAACAGAGGGGGAACTAATTCAGTTATCATTAGGGATATGTCAACAAAATACAAAGATTATCTTAAAAGTATATGTTATGCTGAAAGATGAGATCTTGGGACAATAGGTCAACTTACAGAGGGAGTCTCCGATCTGAAATCGGGTAATGTTGGCCCAATCATTGTAGTGGTTCTTCGAACTGGTATTATCAGGCACTGTCCAGCCTTTCAGATCTCCTCCGACTGGGAACTGAAATGCACTGCTCTTCTCTATCATTAGCAAGAAACTCAAGAGCCCCAAAACATGAAAGACTTTGTTTTGGTAACTAATGTAAGCCATTGAAAAACAATAAATGAGATGAAGAGCAAGTGAAGTGTCTTCCACCCAAAATCTAAAATCTCAGTTTCAGGTGAAGTTGAGGTGTGACAAGGATGGTGTTATGTTCAAGGTTTTTGTAGGCCAAGTTGCATGAACTTTTCAAGCTGTGGCAGAGAGGCTTTCTTCTACCTTTTTCATATTCTAATTTTTTTGGGATTTCTTCGATACCAGTGCAAAGCATATGTAAATTCTTTTTTCAAGTAACTTAACCTATAGGTTAATACTTTACTTTGACTATGATCAAGAATATTCATCACTTCTGCATTGGGTAAAGCTAATGACATCTAATATACACTATAAAACCATGTCTGCTACCACTAGAAGATACAATACTTTCATGAGTTCATCTTCAACCATTAAGCTGGTATATGCTAGTTTCTTTACTTCTTCTCAAGCACAGGAGCTCTGGATGGCTTGATTTCTCACTTGGAAATATAAAGTTCTTTCTGTTTATGTTTCAGAAATGGAATATCATAGAGGTTGCATCTGAGATGAGTTAGAAGTTTCTACTTATCGTCTTCATCAATGGAAGACAACCAAAACAATGGTCATCAAGTTGTTTGCCAACTTTTCCTTTCGAGCGTTAACATGATAGATGATGTTAGTAGCTAGTGTCTTTTTTCCAAATGATAGATAAAACTCCTAATGGATTTAAATATGCATGCTTTGACATGTTTGTCATGGAGGAATACAAGAAAAAGGGAGCCATTAACGGTTCTTGTTGGCAATGTTCATGGTATGAACTTTTCTTTGGTCAAATGCTGGGTTTTGCACTATCGATATCTGATGACTTATCTGATTTGGTAGTGTAATTAAGATTACATTCGAAAATGTTTTTCATTTTAAAATATATTAAAATATTTTTTTATTTTTTTAAAAATAATTTTTATATCAACAAATGAAAATGATATAAAAAACACTAAAATTTTTAATTTAAAATAAAAGGTAAAAGTAAAAAAAAACATCAAAAATATTTTTCAAACATATTCGCAAACTCCGCCATAATGTGTTTGGTATTATAAGTAGTGGTTGCTTTTCAATGTATATTTCATTTAAAAATATATTAAAATATAGTTCCAACGTTTTTTTAATTTTTTAAAATTTATTTTTGATATCAATACATAAAAACAATTTCAAAACATAAAAAAAAATTTAAAAAACTCTTTTAAAACATAAAAACAAGCATATTCTTAGAATATATCTAGTTTGTGAATAAGCTGAGGTACCATTACTGAAACAACAGCTTCCTCTTTGGCACCTCCAGCATGAGGAAACAAGCTCAAAACTGAAGAGCATGAGTTTTAAAGAGCACTTCATCATGCTTGATCTTCTGGCCTGTTGCTAGAACAGAAAAATATGGCTTGTACAGCTCTTCAGGGTAAAAAATTACTGTGAAAGGGACCGAGCTACTTTGTCGATGTCGTAGCCAAATAGGACATGCAAAAATAGCAAGCGGGAAGATTTGGTTGGAATATTTGAAGAAACTTTGGACTCAATAATCATGATCAGAAGGAAAGAGATTTACAGAAACCGACGTTGGTGGGATAATGCCAAGCTGCAGGTAATTTCCTTAAAGTTTCCTGGTATTTTCTTGAATGTAAACAAGCATGTTGTGGGGTTTTTCATGGGACAAAATGGGTGCATAGAAAGGCCGATTACACATCCATGAGAGAAACTTGATCCTTGGTCAGCGATACGCCATGGTTACATCAATTTTCTTTAAAATGTACTGAGAAAAATAACAAGGTGTTGCTGATGTTATTTGTTAAAAATATAAATCAAGAACTCAAAATTTGATGTATATTAGATATTGAGTTGATGCATATTAGATATTGAGATGGTGATATATTGGATTGATTTAGATCAGCTTTAACTAACCTATTTAATTTTTACTTCGGGTGATAAGATCATGATAATTAAATACAGAAAAATCAAAATAAATCAAGAAGTTCAATTCTCAATAAAACTATTGATGAATGATAAAAATGAGGGGAAACAATCAATTCTAAAATAAAGCAAAAAAAAAAAAAAACCTCAAGTCAACTCAAATAAACCTCATACTCTCGTAATCTAGGTCGTATTAACAAAATATCCTCATAGAAAACAAACTTGAATACAAAACTCATTTCTCAAACCAACACAATATTGAAGGGATAAATTGAAGAGAAAAAATCAATCTAAGAAAATAACAAAAACCATGACTCGAGTCATAAAACTAGGATAGAATAACCTTATAGAAAATAAATTGAATAAAAAATTAACTTTCTACTAACCAAATATTTAAGAATAAAATTTATTTTTATTTCAAAAATACAAAAAAAAAATAACTCAAGTTAACCTGAGTTAAACTTTTAAAATAATGATCTAGGTCATGAGACTATAATTACTCTATATGATGTAAATTAAAAAAGTTACGAAGTCAAATCCCTAACTAATTCAATGCCGAATAATAAATTTTAAAAAATAATTTAATTAAAAACCTTAGAGAAAAATAAATATTAATAAAAAAATATGAACCAAAACACATAAAAAATTGACTAAGCTTGGAATGAGAATCTAGGTGGAGAGAGGAAAATAGAGGAGAAGAAGAAAAAGATTGGGATGACAACGATATACCATTACCTTTAATTCACCATACATCATCTAACATTGAAGCCCTCACCATAATGGTTTAAGAGACATAACAAAAGAACACCTTTTTAAGTTAGAAGAGGTTGTATACATCTCAAAGGTTGTGTATTTAATATATTTTTCTTTTATATTATATTATTTATTATGATGTTTTTCTAGTTTTTTTCTTCCTATCTTAATAGAATTTTTTTTTCTAGTTTATTTTTTCTATTTGATTTTATTAGGGCTTTCAAGGTTTTTTTTTATATAAAAGGTTGTAATTGATTTTTTTTTCCAAATATAGATATAAAGAAATAAAATTAATCATTTTAAGAGTCTTCTCATATTTATAGTATTCTTGGTGTTTAAGAGTTTAAACTTGTAATAAATCATTTATCCTCCGTTATTGTCTGCATAAAAAATTATCTTTTATTATTATTATTATTTTTTTTTATCATATAATTGAATCAAGATCAAATGTTTAATTTTTTATTTCTACTAATAATATTCATGAATTCTATCTTATCTCATCGAGAATTATTGTAATGAGTGTAAAGTTGTTAGTTTGGATTTGAGCTTTGTTTGCCATTTAAGATGAACAAAACACAACTACAAAATAAACCATAAAAATATAGACAAAATATTCATTATCATCTGTCATAATTCAGCAACCAAACACGCACTATTATTAAAAAAAAAGATAATAAAAAAACCAAAATATAGTAAGAACCACTTTTATTCTTTTATTCATTATCTTTTTCTTTGAGACCGTGAAATTTAAGAGAGAGAGAGAGAGAGAATATCGATTGAGTTGAAAAATCAAAATTTAAATCTCTAATTCTTCAAAACCTTATAAAAAAACAAATAAAAAAAAAGCTTCAAAAAACAGAATAAATTTGACCATTAGCATACAAAATGAAAAAGCAAATTGCAAATTGATATAGGAGAAAAAATTGGTGAAATAGCATAGTTTGACCATATCACACTTCAGAAGTGTGACATTTACTAAATATTGTTATTTCTAAGTATGACAAGGTGAAATTTCACTCTTCTTCTTCAACAAAAAGACTGGTTTATATTGTTTAGTGAAATTGGTCGACCGATTTTGAAAATAACAAGGAAAATCTCAAAACTACTAAAAATAGGAGTTTTGTTGAGAATTTTCTATATATAAATATTTGAAGATTTGTGTAGCAATGCAATGACTATTATAGGGAAAGAGACATCCAAATATTTTGTACAATTTTAAATGTGACCTAACGGTTGGATCAAAAGTTATAGCCATTTTGAGTTGTTATTCTATTTTAACATTATCAAACCTCCTATTAAGCCTAGGCCTGTATCTATTAGGCAATCCATATAATTTGTTTCGGTTAGATCTTTATTTAGTGATATGGATGAGTCATATTTGACCACTCAAAATCAGTCATTACTGTGTGAACCATAAATTTATAGATTTTAATTGGAGTTTATTTTTATTTCTAAAAAATAGACAAAGATATATATTTTGACTCAAAAAAAGTATTTGAAATAAAACTTCATAAAATTATAGTCTTTATATGAAACAATGGACCAATTAATACAATTAGATTTGACATATCAACATATTAAGATAAAAGATTAGAGTTTCACCCTGTTACACTTTAAAAGCATGATATTTATTATATATCGCTATTTAGAAGTATGTCAACTTTCTTTTCATGCATAGAAATAACAATATTTAGTAAATACTGTGCTTTTAAAATGGAACATGGTCAAACCTTATTATTTCAACAAATCTTTTTGAAATAGTGTTATCCTATCAAATTCTTATATATACTTTGCTAATTTTATCCAAAAAAATCCAAAAGCAAGAGACAAAAAACAACTGCCAATTAATGAAAAACCAAACATGAACAACACACATTATATAAAATAAGTGTTGAGGAAAAAAAAGTAGAAAATTTACAAATCAATAATGCTCTAAATTAAATTAGGGTTAGATGAAGATTCAATACTCTTTTTTTCATATAACCCCTCCTCGATCTAAAAGAATCATATCTCTTTTCTTGTGATACCTCTAACTATGACAAAGACAAATAAAGATTCATTTTTCTATTTCTCTTGTATCTCCTATTGAAAGAATTAAAAAGAAAAAAACAGATAACCATTTGATTTGAAAAAAAATAGCACAAATCTAATAGAAATAAAAACTCATTTCTAAAAACAAAAATAGTTCCAACAACAAACATTAATGTTGTTGGTATAGAGAGGAACAAAAAAAAATATAAGAAAAAAATTAATTATTGAGAAAAGGAAAAATAAGCAAGTTGTATATAGGGGAGAGAAAAAGTAAAAAGAAAATATAATGTAATTATAATTGTAAAAAAAAAACCCTAATTTCTAAGATAAAAATATGTATAATGTAATTATAATTTTTTTTTTTAAAAAAAAAACAATTCCTAGTTAGATAACCATTTGCAAAATACATACATGCTAGAGAGAGAAATATTTAATATTCAGAATTTAATCATATTAAGAAACTTCCAACTTGTTTTAAGATAAGAACCATACTTATAAAACCTGGAATGACCTCGCAGGTCAACTAGGGGCTTGGTCATCATAGGGCATGAATTGTTATGGGTCGATGAAAAACTCGGTTGACCTAGTTAGAAACTCGAGTTAACCTGATGACTCAGTCAACTTATATCTCAACTCGTTGATTTTAAAATAAAAAATATTTTAATTAGAGTATATTTTTTGAGAGGTTAATACTAATGAGTTTTCATAATCACATTAAGAAACATCCAACTTTTTTTAGAGGACAGCTACTATTGAATAATAGTTTTTTGAGATTTTAATTAGAGTATAGTTTTTAGTCTACAAGTTGACAAAAGTTTTATATTTTGACTCATGAAACATATATGATTTTTTTTTTAATAAAATCACGGTTTTTGTGTGAAACAATCAATTGATTCATACAACTTGTTCAATAGGCTTACTGATTGAACTAGAGGATTGACAATAAACTATATGCTAAGTTGTTGCCCTTTAAAAGCATGACTTGTTTAAATGTCACTATTATAAAGTATGATAGCGATTTTACTATGCTTAAGAATACTAACATTTAGTCAATGTCGCATTTTAGAAGTGCAACTAGGTGAAAATGTGTTATTTCACTAAATATTTTTCAAATGGTGTTATTTCGCCAAGTCTTTATACTTATTGTGCTAATTTAAAAAAAACAAGAATTGTATTTTTTTGAAGTGAATGAACAATAAAACAAAAGACTACCTTGTGGGATTAAAAAAATTAAAAACTACAACAACATTTCATTTCTACATGTGCTCAAAAAAAAAATCTGTGATTTTATTCAAATGAGAAATCCAAGACATATTCTATTTATTAGGAAAGAGAAAAAAAGAGAGAAATGATATGTTTGACTTCAAAGACTTATCTTATAAATTATATTATTTTAATATATTTTTAAGTGAAAATCAATTGTTACTATATTCTCATGCACTTTCTAATTTTAGAAATGTTAAAGAAAGAGAGAAAAAATATCTACAATATAGCTTTAAAGATAAGAACATAGGAAAGGAAGATATTGTGCTAAAAAAAGAGAAGATAGAGATTATGAAGAAACAAATTACAACAACATCATCTCTACATTAAAATTTTGTTTTCTTTTAGTTTCTTTGTTATTTGGTAATACTAATGAGTTTTTGTAATATAAATAAATCATTTTAGTTTCCATTAATGTTAGATTTAGATTCGATCATTCAAATTAACATTCATTAATGCATCTTTTAAAATAATTTATTCATGTTGTTTCCTAAAAAAATCACTAAAATAATAACACATTAAATTAATTCAGATCAACCTAAATTAGCTTGTCAACCTACAACATCATGAATTTAATTGAATTTAATAATTTTATTTAAAATAAAATATTTTTATTTAATTGTATAAAAAAATAATAAAAAATGAAAACTCAGAATGAGAATTAATATTAAGATGTCAATGGAAAAAAGAAGAAGAGAGGAAACACATTTTCCTTATGCTTCAACACGAAAAGCAAATTACCACCAACCTTTTACGTTTATCATTTTAACTTTTTATATATAATTAATCCATCATTGCAATAACGTGACTTGATGAAAGATAATTTATGATCTACATGACAGGTCTTGAGTTCGAGTTAAGATGTGTATATCTTATGAAAAATTAGGATAATTATGTTTTTATTCGCTTACTTGAACTTACAAAAAAATACTTTCTAGAAAATAAAATTATCTCGCATCTAAAAAATTAAATTCTATCAATTTTATTTAAAAAAAAATTCAAAAGATCTTGGCTTCAATATTGTATATATAAAAAAATATTTAACGGGAATCAATTTAAGTTAACCAGTTTAATAACATTAATAAATTATAAATTTAGGATAGAATTGATGCCTTGATGGCCCACGGCTATCCAATCTGGTACCAGACAAAACATCGGTTACTCAACAGGAGTCAAAGTCAAACAGTAACCGTTTTTTCCATCTGTTATTATAATAAAGAGCCTCTCCTTCTCTCCTGGGCCCAGTAGCACCACGCCTCCTCCAACAATCATGGCGCGTCTCCTTCACCCTCCGCAAGGTTCCCGTGGGGCAGCTCCCAGCTCTACAAAATCCAGAGAGTAATGTCCTCTCATTACCCGCCAAAAATGGCACGTGGACTTTGGGAAGACCAACTGACCAGGTCGTATGATCACGCCCCTTTCTCGCCCCCTCTAAAGCTTCTTCGATCACCCAATAGAGATCAAGTAAACTACCAAAGGAAAGGGGGGAAGAGTGCAAGGTAATGAATACAGCCTCTACCAACAAAATCACTAGAAAACACAAGTGAAATAAAAATATAATTCATATTAATAGATATTAATTACTAGTATTTTTATATATATATATTTTTTAGAATTGAGTGCTTTTTTCTAAAAATAATCATAATACACTAATTTAATCCAAAATTAATACTCGATTTTTGTGTTTATATTTTGATAAAATTATAATATTATTTTGGAAACGATTCGATTATAATATTATATTAGTAAATAATTAAATAAAATTTAAATTTAAATCTTTTACTCTTGAAAAGGTTGAGAGGAAAATAATTTTCTTAAAAAAGAAAAAGAAAAAGCAAAAAGAAAAAGAAAACAGGAATATTGGTGATGGGAGATGAGAATCGAACTATGACAGAGTAAAACAGCATGAACATGACCATGAAAATAACCCCACAACACTTCAACCTCTAATTATAATTATTACCCTTTAATTTATTAATAAAAACACAAAAACAAATCAACAGCTAAAAACAGAAACACTGAAAAAAAAAAAAAAAAACACTTTCGTTTTTGTCTTCTCATATTTTCCTGTTTTGAACTGGTCTTGTTATTGTCAAGGAGCCTGTCTCCCTTTCCAAACCGTTCATCTTCTTGTAAATCTCATGATTTTAAGGGGGGCAAGCTCCTGATTTCTGCTTTGTGAGTTCTTTTTCTTGGTTATTGTAAATGTGGAGAAATCCTGGACTACCTGCTGATTCATATTATCAGGTCCGGCCTGAATGCACGGATGTTCCAAAAACCAGATTCAAAATCAAGGTTTGCGTTAAAGTTTTGATTATTATTATTTTTTTTAATTCTTTGAATGGCCATTTTGTCTACTTTGCTCAAAGTTTTTTTTTGGACTGCCTTTTGATATTCATGAAGTGCCCATTTGTTTTATTTAGATCAAAGTTTTGTAATTTTGGTGTCTTCTGGCTTTGTTTTGAGGTTTGTGACGTGCCCATTCGGTTGATTTGGGTCATAGTTTTGAAATTTGTTTCTTTGTAGCTTTCTTTTATATTTGCTGGATATCCATTTGAATAAATTGGATCGATGTTTTGGAATTCGGTTCATTGTGGATTTATGCCGGGCACTCATCGTTTGGCTAGTTTGGATTGAAACGGTATCTCTTACGTTGATATGGATCAATGTCTCGCAGAAAAAGGAAAATATATAGCTTGCAATGTGAAAATGATGCTATTATGATCATTACATACGGTTGAGTTCGAGGAAAGATGATAACTTTGGACCATAGATGAAATGGTTGAATGATTGATGCATTAAGAAAGGCACCTTTTTTTCTGTTTTATTTTAAAGCTGGGTGAATGGTCAATTGGATTGTTCATTTGATTTGTTTAATCTAATTTCAAATGTTTAGTGAAAAAGAATTTTTATAGCAATAATTACCAATGTAACATAAGATTGCTTGTTAAACTGGGAAGTCTATATATGTACACATAAGCTAGCTTGTCGTGAAATAGTTCATATTTATTGGTGGTGCTTATTGAACTTGAAACACATTGCCTGTACTGGAAATAACTGCAACTTCCTTTGGTTTCACTTTTGTAGGCAGGTAAAACTCTAAGTCCAAGGAAATGGCAGGCTGCATTTACACCAGAAGGGTACCTGGATATAAGCAAGACCCTTAGCCGAATCTACCGTGGGGCAAGTGTTCTTTCAAGAGATCTTATAATCAATTGTGAGATTTAATGCTCATAATTGTTCTTTTCCCTTTTTTAGGGGATCCATCCATCAATTAGAGGAGAAGTTTGGGAATTTTTACTCGGCTGCTATGACCCTAAGAGTACATTTGATGAACGAGATGAGATACGGCAGCACAGAAGGTAGTCTGTTTTCTGCTCTTCACACGTGTAACATATGGGAAACAAACCACAGAAAAGGATCAGGATATACTTTTTCAGTTCAATCAAAGTTACTGACTAGACAGTGACTTATTAATTTCTTTTCTTTTATTGTGACAACGGGAATTACAGTGTGAAACAACTTGATAATTCCAATATTTGGTTCTTGTCACCATCTAAAACCAGACTTTTTCTTTGGGCTAGGCAAGTTTGATAATTTATGGACCATGAAGGTGAATGTACTAAACAAAAGACTTTGCTCTCATTAGGTTTTTTAATGACTCTGGAGATCTTGTTATATAATACTACAGCTACAGTGGGGACTTCATCTCCTTGCATGAATATAAATATAATCTAGTTGAGTCAGAATCTACCCTTTAGAAATGTAGGCTTACTAATTTTGAGTCAAGTACTGTAATTACCCTTGCTTTTTGTGCATAAACCTTTGAAGTTTTATTCCTACTATAGAAGACATGTAAACATTGTTGTTATGTTGCACCTTCAGGTTACAATATGTTAGGTGGAAAGAAGAGTGCCGCCAAATATTTCCGGTTGTTGGAAGTGGCAGATTTATCACAGCGCCTGTAATCACTGAAGATGGTCAGCCCATTCAAGAACCGTTAGTAATTCTAGAAACAAATCAAGACAGATCTGCTGAAACTGGCAATGGAACAAATCAATCAAGAATAAATGGTTCCTGTTCAGAAATGGTGAGAAAGCTTACTAGCCATGGTCCTTTGGACCAGAAAGTGATCCAGTGGCTGCTTACCTTGCATCAAATAGGTTGGTGATGTTCATGTATTAATGCATATTTCTCTCTTCCTTGGTGCTAAATTAGTTCTTGCTCTCCTGTCAATGCTTTGCTGTCCCAGGTATTAATGGAAATATAAAGCATTTGCAAAGCTAATTTTCTTGTTATGCAATAGTTAATGATTAATCGATGTTCTCTCATTAATGCACGCTTGTTACCTTTAGACTCCGGCTTTAATATTTATAATCATTGTTTTACCATAAATCTCTCTCTCATGCAAGAATGCAGAGTTTGAGCTAAACTGTTCCTCTAATGCTTTCGTTCATGTTTATGTTTTCTTTTATGGGTATTGATGTCATTCCTTATAGATGGGGTGGAACTGCAATTTTATGAGAAGGAAGATGGGGATGGGGAATTAGGTAACATTGAAAATGAAACAACAGAGGGAAAGGCATAGAGTTTATAATATTTGGGGGTGCAAATTTTTGAAGTCCTGTGACCTTAACTTGAAGGATACAGTTAAAAAAATTTACAATGAAATGTGTAAAGTTTTTAAAAAAGTTGAGGGTACCATGGCCCCTCTAACCCTCCAATTAGTTCCACCCCTGCATATAGAAAAGATATGCACGTTGCACTCTGTTAATTTGAACCTCAAAATTTAATTAGTCATAACTGCATTATTGTAATCCTGAATTTTTTTTGTTTGTTTGTTTTGAATGACTCTTTCTGATTAGACTAATATGGATGGTAGGTCTCGATGTGCATCGCACAGACAGGACATTGGTGTTTTATGAGAAGCAAGAGAACTTGTCAAAACTTTGGGACATTCTAGCTGTTTATGCCTGGATTGATACAGATGTTGGCTATTGTCAAGGTAGATGATTAAATGACTGTCATGTTTGTGAATTTGGGTGTGTGTGTGTGTGTGTAGATGAAGATTCTCAAATCACTTCCTTTTGCCACTCGGCTTCTAATGTGGCCAGTATAGGATCTTGGCATGTACATTATTGTACATTTTATTGACCTGATCTGCATAACAGGAACTTATGAATCAACAAAATTTCAAAACCTAATACTTGGTATTTATAGACAAGTCCAAATGCTTGAAATATATGTGCTTAACATTTTTAGATCGTTCTGTAGACTACAATAAAAGACCATTCTCATAATTTATGCTGGAACGTACGAGGAGTCTGTTCACATAGTTGACGGTTGCCGTGTGGTTGGCAGAAATCTACTGTTGGGAATAAGTAGCTGCTCGCGGCCTTTTCAATCTGTTGCTTTTGTGAGATAAGACAGTGAGGTTGAAGAAAGCAGCCCCACTGCCAGAATTTGTGTTGTTGCATGCTCAAACACACATAAGACAGTCACTTAAAAGATCTTAGTTTGAAACTCATTTCTTTTTCCCCTTTATTTTCTGGGCCCTCCTTATTTTGCATTTCCACTGCTAGTTTATATTGCTGCAAGTTCTTTGTAATAAAAGTCACAACCTTAAAAATCAAGTATCTTTCATTATCCTCATTCTCCTGTAACCTGGATAGCCAGATACCTCTTTTCATTCAATAAATAACCATCAATTCTGTCACTTAATTTATAATAGACTAATCAATGATAGTTACAAAATTAAAATACATTTTTCTTCTTCTGTTTGAAATTCTGGTGACCTGAAAATTAATATTGATATGCATGTGTACAGTCATCTACACAATGTAACCTTAATATTGCATGAGATTTGAAAAGATCTGGACACGTATTGGGTTGTAATAGATTGAGCTAAAAGAAGCAACTCCACAAATATATCTTCTTTGTCTCTTTTGAATACCTATGTTTGGTTGCTGAAGTTCATAATAATTATGCTAACCCTTATATGATGTGTCTACCTATGTCTTCATTGACGTAATGGGGTGTAAATTTTAAAATCTCAAATGCATGAGTGGCTGACAGGAATGAGTGATCTTTGTTCACCCATGATAATGCTGCTTGAAGATGAAGCTGATGCGTTTTGGTGTTTTGAACGATTGATGCGCAGATTGGTACGTTCTCTTCATTTTCTTTGTCTCTCAATTTTGTTCGCAAGATGTTTTACAGTGTGATGGTGCTCTTGAATAATAAATCCACGAAAATCCACAACGCCATTAAGAGGTAATTAACTCGTGAGATACTAGTAAATAATGTTTCGATCAAAGTACGAGAGTGGAAACCATCAAGTGATCCATTTGAAGCTAAAAGTATAAATATTCAAATAACCTAAAGATAATTAACCTTATCATCCACTTCCATGCAATAAGAATCCGGTACAAGAATAGTAAGAAAAACCCATGTGCTTTATCCAAGAGCACCGTCACACTGTAAAACATCTTACTCACATAAATTGGTTCCTAGCCTCAGTTGCATTGATCACTTCTTTTTCTGCTTTTGTTAATAATTTGGGATTTATTTTTCTGCATTGAAAAAACTTTTATGACCAATCAAAATGTTTTTTGAAGTTTCCACAGCTCTAGCTTCATTATTTTTTTTCCTTTATATTTCCACATTCTCATCAATTTATGTTATTTGAAATTTTGTAGCGAGGAAATTTCAGATGCACTGAGAGCTCTGTTGGAGTGGAGACACAACTTAGTAATTTGGCCGAAATTACCCAGGTTATCGATCCAAAACTTCATCAGCATTTAGGTATTGTCTTAAATTTATGATTTCCCCATTATGTGTTTGTGTCAGCCTCTATGTTATACAATATATGATTGTTAATTCTTAAATCCCATTCAGTTTAGTAGTTTATTACTCCTTACTTCTTATCTCTCTTTATTAGCACTTACCAAAAGAAGATACACGTTATGGAGAGAGAAAAAGAAAACAAAATTGTTTACTATGGAATCTTGAGTATAATCGATGGATCAATGGATGAAAGCCTTAATTGTCACTGTTTGCTGCCTTGTTGCATGAGGAAAAGGGACAGCACCTGGAGAATTTTTTAATTAACTTGTCTGTGATGAAAATGTTGCTCTGTGCTTTTGCTCCTGTAAGGTGGCTTGTTTACATCAGTGGACCTTTGCATACATTTGGAGGACTCTGGAACCTCTAGAGTTTTGTCAATTTTAAAATAGCCCTAAAATTCAAGGTTGAAGTATCATGTTTGATATCCCTGTCCCAACCAAAAAAGAACAATAATAATTATAATCAACTATATCCCTTACATTTTCAGACTGATACATGATGAATTTCATAGCATTCTCATACTGTTCATTTCATAGTAGATTTGGTCCCCTTGAACTTCAGTCCTAGTTCTACCCCTGCTTTTTTCAGTGGTGTCATATTTTCTTATGAACAAGAGCTGAGCGAGAAATGGAGAGCATTTCTTTAAGATGGTGGTTATGTCCTTCCAAAGTTACCCCTCTCCTGATTTGAAACTTGAACCAGTTCTTATCTTATATTTTTACCTACCAATGAGCTTGTAGTCAGTGGTACTCTTGCTTAAGTGAGAGGGGAGGGTCTTTGGTTTGAGCCTCTCCTTTGTCAAAACTCTAATAAAATTGGGAAATGTTCTTCAGGAAAAAGCAAAACAATTATTTGCTTTATTACCCCTTTAAATACCCTTTTTTAATATCTAGATGCTACATGGGAACAAGGGTACAGGATTACGAAAGTTTGATCCTATGTGTACATGAATGTTTGCCTTAGTGTGGTATCAGCCATGATATTGAAATCAACTTATGTTATGATCTGCCTTTCAGAATGCAGTTTTCAGCTGTGATTCCTTAGCAATAATAAATCGTTTTCCCAACTTTCTTCATTTATCTGAAAAAGGAAAGTAAAGTTTTGTGTTGATCTTTGAACACAGATGCACTTGGTGGGGGCGACTATTTATTTGCTTTCCGCATGCTCATGGTTTTATTCCGCCGAGAATTTTCATTTTGTGATTCACTCTACCTATGGGAGGTATGGTTCAAGTTCGCTATATTATTTTAGTTTGGTTTATTGAAAAGAGTATTTATAATCAAGTGGTTTTCAGATTGCCTCTCATCTCATGTTTTCCTTGTAATTTAAAGCTATGGGTAGAACTGTTTATCTACAGAATTGGTCTTGTCAAAAGTTCAGAAAACTCAGTTCTAAACTGGTAATGTGTATGCACATTCTAGTGATCATTTCCTCACCCTATCCTGCAGTTCATCACCAAGCTGTGGAGTTTATTTATAATTTCAGAACAAAGGACAGTGAAGGACAAATCTTAGATCCTTCAGAAATCTGCTGAGCCAGCTCAACCCATTTTCTATCTTAGTTGCATACCTTTCTTCTTGCTGAACATAAAATTGTGCTTCTTATGTGTGCTTTCTTTTCCTTTAATCTCTACAGATGATGTGGGCCCTTGAATACGACCCTGATTTGTTCTCCATTTATGAAGAGCCAGAATTAAATGGCGAGAAAGCTGGGGGATCTAAGGGGAGAACAAAGTCGATACGGCACTATGGGAAGTTTGAAAGGGAAAACATGAAAAATGGGGCAGTGAATTCTGAAAGTCCCCTCCCCATCTCTATTTTTCTTGTTGCCAGTGTATTAAAAGATAAGAGCTCTATGCTTTTGCAGGAGGCTCGGGGCCTGGATGATGTTGTCAAGGTAAGCTTGATGAGTTGATTTGTGCCCTATGCTTTAGAACCTATAAAATATCATTTAGTTTAGGAAGGGCAATGTTCCACCAAGCAGATGCATGTAGGAGAAATTGAATAAAAGTGGAAGTGTGGTAGTGAAGGCGGTCCACAAACCCTATTAGTTTGTGTGATGGGTGGTTAATGCAGCTTGAGCATCACCCTTTCTGAAAGCATGCGTCTCAAGAAAGATTCATATTTCAATTCTATGCAGCCCTGATTTCTCGCTCTAGTTACTATAGTTGGGCGTTGCTTGTTGAGGATAAGTCTCAAATCCCAAGTATGGCATTGTTATTTGGAGTCTAACAATAAAAATGGGGCAAAAGCTTGTCTGGTAACATGGAGATAGTTGAATGAGTCCTCCACAAGTTATTCAACCGATCCACCTAACCAACAAATCAACACTGACCATGCTTGTAGGTTTCTAATGTTTATTTATGCTTTCATCTAGTGTAGATTTGTAGTAAGAAAAACAACATAAAACTTGCAAAACATTTTTTTTTAGTAAATAGCATACTACCTCGATAATATTCCATGAGCTAGCTCCTGTGCTGTGAAAATCTTTGTATATCGATATGATTTTTACCTGCTTATTTTCTCATTCATTTTCTTCTTTCGCAATGTCTTTCAGATATTGAATGACATGACTGGAAATTTAGATGCCAAGAAAGCATGCAGCAGTGCTATGAAACTTCACAAGAAATATTTAAAAAAGGTGTTTTTTCTTACCTTGGAGTGCTGTTATGAATCCTGATGTTGTATTTGAAATATTCAATCATTTGAAAGGAACTAGAGAAAGCAAAGTGTTGGGGAAAAAAACCAGAATAAGAAAGTATAAGAGTCAAAACTTTGCATCAACCCTTTTTTGTCTTCAGTTTTTCTTAGCATTTTGTTTCTATACCAGATAAATATTTGAAAGGCAGGGAGGAATACCTTTTTCATTACACTTATGTGGAGAGTTTTTTTAATTCTGAAGGAAACTGAGAAAACCTACCTACATCCAGAAGGGTTATAACAGCTTGCTTGCTGATGATTTCCTTGTTATTGCCAAGGCAGTTTATATACATGTTTTTCCATGGGATTCTGAGCTGCTTGTTAATTAGCTAAGTTCTTTTGGTTATTCCTTGAACTTACAGTCATTCATTGCTCTTGCAGGCGAAGAAGCCATAGCCTACAATGAAACACATGATTTTTCCCCAGCTGATAAATACTGGGAAGCTTTCATTTTGTATTTTAATTTTTCAAGCGATGCGATATACTCCCACACAAATTTTGGCTTGGAGATAGCAAAAATTTATAATTGCTCCAACCTGCAAAATGGTCTTACAGACAGCAAATTGTTGTGTAAACCAGCCTCTTCAACATAAGAATCTATGTACAAACAGAACCATGTATCCTTTCATGTTGTGTTAATATATACATTATAATTTAATCATCAATGAACAAAAAAATAATTTGCGTGTGGAACTTGATCTCTAATTCTCTGTTGAAGTTCTTTTTTCTTCTATTTTCAGTATTTACATTAACTTTAATAATTCTTTGTCAAAAATGGACTAGCGGATGAAGATTTTAAAGCATAAATTCCTTAAATTGAGAAGTTTCTTCTAGTCTCCTATGCAAAATCCCCCTGTGACCAGAAGCTTAAGGGATGAGTTCTCCTTGCCTTGTTTCTTACATTCAAATATTTTTTGGTTTGATCCAAAATGTAAGGTGAGAAGAAACCTAGTAACTCGGCAAAACCAAAGTCATTGAACTTGCTCAGGATTGACTTCGTTCAAGGATGTCATTGGTTCTATGATTTATCATGGTCAATTAGCTCTGATCCGATACAAGTGAATTTGAGTTTTTAACCGGATCACATTGAGTGAACTTTCAAGTATATTTTTTAAAACCCATCCTGGGTCTGGTACCGGATTGACATTTCGGGCAGGCTGGTTTAGTAACAATGAACAAAACTGTGGTTTCATTAGCTCAGCTGCTTGAAAAAAGGTAAATCAGCATATATTTTAACTTGGCAAAAAATCAACACTGGAACTGGAATATTAATTATTATTCTTTAAAGCCCCAGATATTAAGCTGATCTTGTAGAGTATAATCTGTTTCTAACTTTCAAATGATATTAGACAGGTTCAAATAGGAGCTCCCAGCAGTTGGTCTTAAGAGGTTTGTCATGTTGAATAACAATTGAAAACATTTTCTCAAATTCTTAGTCACTGCAACCTTGATTATTATTTTTTTCATAGAATGAACTACCGGAAGCCCTTCATTATGTTCCTATCTTAGGACAAGAATATGTCATCATTAGTTTCTGTGAAACAACATTGTATGAACTGATTGATCAGAAATATTTCTTAGTTCAAGAAACATGAGTTGTTGAGATTCATAAAGCTAAGACAAACCTTGCTAGTATGCATGAGGCTGCAAAAATCTTATTTCAGGATAGAATTGCAAAATTACACTATATGGTCTCATCATTTGATGCAAAAATCAAGAACCCTACAGATCAAATGTACTGAAAATTATTCTATTACCATCAAAACCTCATCAAGGCATACTAAATAAACAAAAAGACAGCTATGGAATCAGTATACAGAGGAAAATTCATAACTGTTTTGCATATAGTAGTTGGGATTTTGTAAAATATATGACATTTTTTGTTCAGTTTTGAACTTTGTTACAACCTTTCTCGGCTTCCGTTTGATATTCCACTTCGGCAGATTCAGGCCCTGAACTCATTGTCGCATCATGCTCCATTTTTTGTCGGACTTCTTGCTCCGCTGCAGATGCAGAAAAGTTGTGTCATGAGCAAGAAAGTGGTTACTGTTTAGTCTTTACAAAAGTGCTAAAAAGCTTTCATTGAAATAGATACAGGCAAAACAAATGCTCAACCAAGCGAATCCCATACAACAACAAAAAAAAAAAAAACAGAATTTTAACCTTGAAAAATGATCAATGGAGGTGATCTGTCATCATGATGAAAGTCATGATTGCCATGATTACGACTGTGAGGAACTTAAAATGAGATTTTTGCTCTGCACTCGACAGGGGGATTTGCTTAGGCAGAGCACACTCTTCTCCATTGAAGAGTATTCTTGTAGGAAACCCATCACCCCGTGCTATATTTATGCCCGGGGTATGTTTTTTGGTAAATGATATCTTAGTTTGTTGCTTTCCAGGAATCCTTGGATCTCCTGGTTTAGTTCCATTTACCTCTCCCACCAAGAAATTCAAACCCGGTAGGCCTTGAAGGAAGATAGTTTTGTTGAGGTTGTCAAACGTGGTTCCATTGAAGGAATACACACCTTCAAGGCCCTTGTAGGCCTTGTCTATTTGGATTGCAGAAAACCAATCCTCGAAAGGAGAATTGTCCCAGTTGAAAAGAGTGATACTAGCAGTCCATCCAGTCTTGTAATCAGAATCAATATGCCAATTGATGCTAACTGGACAATTATCAGGACACGGTCTTGGGTTTGGAACTTTGAATTTATTCAGATCAGCCCATGCTAATGCCTTGTTTGTCCTGTTATCAAAAGGCACAAGAAGAGACTCTGTTGGGAGAAGCATTGCTGTTGCAGTCTTGCTGCAACCGTTATTATTATCACAACCACAGGCACAAGTATTGCAGGGAATGGCAGATCTGTTGTAATAAGCAGAGAAAGAAACACAGCATCGTGAAAGCTTCTCCTTCGGACGCGTTATGTTGCAAGTTACTTGCCAACTTGCAATGGCATAAGTTTTAGAATCAAGTCCACTTGAATCAGGAAATTCTGTTGGATCTACTCTGATTGGAGGGCCACACTTGTATTGAGGATTGACAACACCATCAATCTTCCATTTCTCGGGTGGTACAAGAGCAGTTCTGTTCAAGAAAGGAGGCATTTTGAAGACTTCCAATTGGAATATGGACCTTGCCTTGCTCTCATCCATTATAGATGGCAAAAGGGTACCATTTCTACAGCAGTATGGCAACTTCCCAACTTGTGAATCATTTTTTCTGTCCGGAGGAAGATCTGAGATGGTTGGCTTTTTTTCACAGTTCATAACAGTGGAGAAGTCGAAATCTTTGTAATATTTTCCTGCAGGACCGTAAACGCATTCAGAAAAGTCTCTTTTGTGAGTGTAGGCTCCTCTCATCTTGGTAATGAACTCTCCATTCATCCATTCCCAGGTTAAATTCCAGTGATCAAGCCTGCCTAATGGATTGATATTATCAATAGTAACTTGGGCCTGGTAGTTGCTACCGTAGGCTTGAAGCACATCGTAAGTGAGAGAGAGATCCCCGTATCGACGAGGCAAGAATTTGAGATTTTTCTTCTCAACCTTGGCTTTGGGATCCTTCTTACAGCAAACTTGCATGTAGGTTTTTCCTGGAAGGAAAAGAAAATAAAGTATGAATATTGTTTTTATGGAAACTTCGGCTGCAAAATTTTGTGACTGGATATCGAAGATGGGTTTTATATATACATATATCTATATGACAGCTGAAAATTGTAGCAATGTTGATTGTACTTTTGATGACGTTTATGCAGCATGATATGGAAAAACATATAAGATTTATCTGAGATATTTTTGCATCAGTGTGATCGTTTGCATATGGCGAGAAGAAGGCAAGAACTCAGATTCGAGTCCCTGCCTTTGGGCCTGGCCGGTCGGGAACATTTCACAGATTTGAACAAGAGAAGAAAAGGAAGTTCTTTGTATTAACAGAATCTATCTAAATTGCTTAAAGATAAACCAAGTGCAATGCTTAATTTGAACGAAGAACATGTCCATCAAGACATGAGGATTGCTACCTTTCAAAGTTGCTTTAGGGCATTTGTACCCATCATTAACAAGCTTTATATTCTTTGGCATGGGCACTCCAGGTGGCTTAATTCCAAACACTGAGCCTGTAATCTCAATCTGTGCAGAAATCTGGGTGAAATCTCCTGCTGTGTCAATTGCAGTCTTCAGGTCAGTCATCGGATTTCCTGCGAAGGTTGTCCCGTTGCCAACTTCCATAGGGAAATCATCACCATCGACGATGATTGCCCCGGAAGCAGACACTAAAATTTCTTTGTGCTGAAAGCCTACAAACATCTGCCAACCCTTTAGTTCATATTGACCTGTATTGGTTATCGTTGCCAATGATTTGAATGCCCATGCCTGTGCGGATGCGTTCTTTACCCTTGGATATTCTTTTTCGCGAGATATGAAAGAATAGGTGAGAAATAATCCATTGCATTCATCCAGGCCAGGCGGTGGCGCTGCAGGATTTGCATAATCATCGGTTTGGCCATGGCAAACATGAAAAAGTATAGATGGTAAGGCAATGAGGATTAGCATTACCAGTTTCCATGGAACCTCCACCCCTAGTTTTGCTTTCATTTTCTAGTTTCTTGCAGGGCAAGAATGAATTTATTGTTTCAATAAAAAAAATATAGAGGGAAAAAAAATATGGTTATGTCTAGGCCGGTGGTGATTTTGCCGCGTTCAAGAACGCGGCTATGAATGAGAAATGGGGAATCACTGAAATGGAAACCCAAGTTAGAGTGGTATGAGAAGCTTATAAATTGGAATGGAGATAGCCAAGACCGAGTCTTATACCAGTTCTCTTCCTCTAGTTTTCACGGTTGGTTCGGAGGCAGAGTTCTTAGGTGGAGTTCTAACTATTTTTAGATGGTAATAACTGAATGTAGCTCTGCAATAAAAACATTTCTTTTCTTTTTTTAAAAAGAAAAAGAAAAAAAGAAATGCACTTTCAAAATGATTCCAAGGGACCAGAAACTAACCTGAACCAGCTCACAAAGAATGGATTCTGTAACCCCTTCTGCCAAACGATTTTTGAGTTTATGGTCTTCCTGTTTTCATGGTCAAGCAGGCTTGTCCTTGTTGGCTCCAAGTCTCTTCTTAACCGACCAAAATGCAGCAACAGCCAGCACGATATCAGTTGCGAGTGAGATCGATTATTCGCCCTCTCCCTCTCTTTCTATTCTAACCCTCCTTGTTTCTATCAACCATAGCTTTCTCAATTAACAAGAGTCGGATGGAACTAGATTTGATGGAAATCAACGGATGATAAACAGCCACCCTAGATGGTTTTCTTTTGTAATACAAACATGTTCTGAACCAGCTAAAAACCCACCAGATATTGCAACCCTAACCATGTTTCTCAATTTGGTGGAGTCAAATCTCTGTTCTTATCGGCATGAACCCCTGCCAGATAAATATATTTTTGGTCAACTAGGAAACCTGTGTTACAATATCACCAGATTCGGTTTCTGTAGAGCCAAAACAAGTTTCAGTCCGATAAACGGGACAGGACTTGGAGAAAAAGAAAAAAAAACAGCAGCCATTAATGCATTCTTCAAGAACGATTTCTCATATCTAATTCTCTGAAAAGGGTTTAAACAAAACGAACTGGCTTAGGCAGATCTTATTAAGCTCGGAAACATTTCCTGAGTTTTTCTACAACATTCTGCCTGCACATGGACTGCTTCATGGTCGTTCTCTTTTCTCTTTTATATATCACAAAAAAATTGAAAAAGTTGTCATATTTTCTGCTGATGGTGCAACATGATTTTCTTCTATCTATATGACGCTAAGTCTGGAAATACACCAACTCAAGCAACGGCGAGTTCTTCCGCATTGCTGATTTCCTCAACAAACTGTGCTTTTGGCTCCAAATCAATGAATTGGTTGGATTTGCTTGCCAGATGCGAGATGCTAACCCTCCCTTGACGCTTGATATAGTCAGCAACAGCCCTCATCTCTTCTTGTGATATGTATATGTATTTTCCTCTATCATCCATAACACCAGAAAGTCTCCCTGATATGAAAATAAATCTAACATTAAGTTTCCAATCAAGGGTAATGAACCATCTTAGAGAAACTCGATTATGCATTAGAAACTATTTAGTGAAGAAAGAATATATTTACTCCGCATCAATCAATGATGAGGCATATCATTTTCATATCTTGTTGCAAACTAAACCATGACAGAAAACACTAGCATTCCAATGGTCATGGGTAATTACAACTTTCATTTATTTCGTTAATTTTTCTTTTCAAGAAACACCAACAAGACTTTACCACAGGAAAAGACGATTTAAGAGTTGTTTTTCATTATAAATTATAGCTGGATGGTGGAATGATGAAGGATATAGACCAACGCGCCACACAATCAACCTAAGGAGAAGATTCTACAGTATAAGAGCAAAAATTACAGAACCAACCTCACACTAGAGAGGATAAAGAGTGGAAAAAACTAGACAAAGAAAAAGGTCAAATTCGATAAAGATATTTATACTTGTGAGGGTATTGCAAGAAGAAGGTTTAGTTTGAATATTTGATATAAAGTTCCAGAACCCAAAGTGGAAGGAAAATAAACGAGCAGAGAAGTAATTAAAGCAAATTAAATCAAATTAAACTATGAAAGCTGGTACAGGGCACTAACGATTGCTTAAAACATATATGCAATGAATAAAAGAGATGCAAGAACACATACCCATACTTTCCAAAGAGGTGATCCGGTTGATGCATTCCTGGATTAACCAAAGATATTAGGCACCCATATGAGCAAAAGCAGAGGCATCGATGTCATATTTACATGATTTTGCTCCTAATTACTTGTACAACCAGATGCATATAATGAAACAGCCAGTGGATGAGGATTGTGAACAATTAACAAATTGTTCAGCTCTAACATTGTTCAAGAACTACCATTTTTTAGTATATTAATTGTTACTGTCAAATTAGATCCTCATATACAACTGTGTCCAGAAGGATGAACTGGGAATAATGGAGAATGGTTTAGAGAGGGTACCTGAGTCCGAAGCTTAAATTCTGCAGCAAGATCTTCCAAAGGAAGACATTTATGTTTCTGCAAGATCACATTGCAGAAAACAAAGCAAAAGAATGAGCAACATAACTTTGACTTTCAATTTTGAAACCTTATCATCACCGATGAAGTTTCTTTTTACCAACAGCAGATCACAGTGTATGATAGCAGATAAAAGTAAGATAATTTTTAAATGTTTGCTGAACTACAAAAACTTCACATTTGATGGAAAAATTCATTTTCTCACATTACAGGGAGAAATTAACAGCTAAAATGACTAGCAAGAAAAACTCACATATTCATCATGAATTAAGGGACAAATAACTTAAAGAGATAGTTCACTAAGTGCAGGACTGAGATTACCTTTATGTATTCCACAAAACCAGACAACAAATCCTGATTTCCATCTTGCAAATCATTTCCTGTTGATCCTTCAGCATCCACTGAAAATTCTCCTTTCCATTTATCAAACTCCAATGCAGCAGTTTCCTCCTCCTTGGCCTGTCGAGCCTTGGCTTCTTCTTCCTAAATGAATCATGACAAATTTCCTCAGCTAGGAATCCAACAAGCGATATCCCTAAATACCACAAAAGGAAAAGTAAGCAACCCACTAGCATGCGCTCTTTTGCCTCGCGTTCTTCATCTTTCCTCCTCCTCATTTCTGCATAACGGTCTTGTTTGGTCAGCCTTGATTCACGTGCTGCTTCCTCAGCCTTCACAACAATAAGTAGCTTTGTCAAGTCAAATACTGACAGTCCAATAGAGAGGGAGAAAAAAAAAACAAGAAAAATCAGGGCCAACAAAAGAGGGCAACAACTATGAAAAATGATTTTCAGTTTCCTTTGTCACACCTTCTCTTAAAGCTACTCTAGATTCTTTCACCTTATAGGCAACTTCACTAAAGTTCAGACAGAAAAAAACTGCACTTTTCTTGCAAAAATATAAAGGAAAGTAAAAGCGCACCTGTCTTTGTGCTTCCCTCTCCTGACGTTTCCTCTCCCTCTTCGATGCCTTATCCTCATGATAAGCACCACCAACAACTTCATCGTCACTTTCATCGCCAGCATCTGCACACTCCACAATTCCATACACTCAACACAAACACCAGTTTCCAAACCCTGAAGCCAATCATTCAACATGGAAAACACAAAAAAACTACTACTCGAGAGACGTATTCACTCATCATAATACACTTTTACATCTCGTTGTAACTAATATAAACACACAGGACAGGGCGTGCCAATCGAAACCAATTCAAAAATTTCAAACAAACAAACAAACAGTAAACCTTCAACAGTTGCTTCAACATTTCTTGATGAACTGGCTCCAGCTGCTGGTCTTCTACGCATTCTACGCGTACCAGTTGCACGCACAACTGTCTCTCCTCTCGGAACCTGAAAAATCCAAAAAAAAAAAAATCATTACTCAATTCTTTAAAGCACAAATACCGAGAAATTTTTTAACCTTAAAAATTCCTAACCAATTGTAACCACTGACTGACCTGCCGTTCTTGTTGTTGCGGTTCGTCTTGCATTCGATCTTGACGGCGTTTCCATAGATATAACGGTATTAAACCGAAGACAAGAATCATTGAGAGAATCAAAACATATAAGTCCTCCATTCTTTTATCAGATTACGATTTTTCTCAACAACCAAACAGACCTTTTCAAAATTTTAATTCTAATGCAAGAATTGTTTTTCCGAGAAAAAAAACTGAGGAAAGAGAGATTAAAAGGAACTGTTACTGCTCAGACGACGTGTCAACTTCATGATAAAGTAAAAGGAACGACATGTGTTCTATATTTTAAGGTGTTGGATGACGTGTCGTCTCGAAACGACTTTATTATTATCATTTCTTGCTAGTTCCTCCAATTTTTACAACTCTTTTTCGAGGCTGCTTCGTCTCTTCAATGGAGAAACTGAGGATAGTAGTGAAGGAGATAGCCTACGCACAAGACTACACTAAGCTCTCTACACTGCACCAATCTTTAATTCCTATACTCTCATTAGCTTCCTCTCTTTACAAAGTTGTTCTCTCTATTCGCCACTATCTCTACCACCTTGGCTTCTTCTCTAAGCACAGGTACGAATGACTCCGCTTCCTGTTTGGTCTCTGAGAAAGTACAAGGAAATAAGATAAAGTGAAAGAAATCTTTGATTTTTTAGTATCTTGTCATGTGGGTTTTTCGTGGTTTCTAAAATGTTTTGATATTTTTTTGAATTTTTGTTTGCCTTTGCCATTGTGTGTGACTAACAAGAGCATAGCTAAGGCTCAGAAAGTACAGTTTTCTATTGGGTTTTTTTCTGTAATCTGTGTATTTTTGAAGGTTTCCAGTGCCAGTGATAAGTGTTGGCAACTTAACATGGGGAGGAAATGGGAAGACTCCAATGGTTGAGTTCATTGCTTCATGGTTAGCTGATTCTGGAATTTCACCTCTCATTCTTACTAGGGTATTTTAACCTTTTTCTCCTTTTTGGTTTCATTTTTTATCTGGTGAATGATTACATTTCCAACTGGTTAATGATATGATGATTGCTAGCACGACTGTGCAATCTAATCTCTGCATGTGGGTTCGCACATTGGCATGCACAAGCCATATTGCATAGTTATGACAAGTGCATATTTGCTTAGTGTTTATCTAGTTGTATGGAGCCATTAGCTTAGCTGAGAGATTAATGTTATATTCTCCTGTTGGTAGGGTTATGCTGGTGGAGATGAAGCCAGGATGCTCACTAGGCATCTTCGTGGGAAATCAGTAAAGATTGGTGTGGGTGCTAATCGAGCAGCAACTGCTGCTTGCTTTCTTAAGCGACATGGTCACTTAGATCCTCGTGATTATTTAGTTGAGGGCAATTGGCATGAACAGAAAGAGGGAAGTCGGATTAACTCTAGAAAAATTGGTGTTGTGGTTTTGGATGATGGAATGCAGGTATTGTAATTTCCTTCTATGTTTTTCCTCAAAATTCTTGTGATGCTGCCTTCACTCTCTCTGTGTTTTCTTATATATACATGCTTACGTTCTGTACTCTGCTTGCTTATTTTGTACCCGTGCTTTGATTTTTTTCACCCAATTATTGCTCTTAATCAAACTATGAAATGCCTATCTATGTGCTTTCTGTCTTTAATATATTGTCTTGATAAGCTGACCTGCATATAATGTGATTCTTATATTGTGAATTGAAGTCATTTCATATTCAGCCAATTGATTTTTAATTTTCTTCAAATCATGAAGAAAGATATACTTGGCTTATAGATATATTGGTAATGATAGTGTTTATTTACATGGAAGATAGCACTGGAGCCTGAAGCGTGACATAGAGATTGTCATGGTTAATGGACTAACACCATGGGGAAATCATCAAATACTTCCACTTGGACCTTTAAGGGAACCTTTGAAAGCCCTCAGAAGAGCAGACGTCATTGTAGTTCATCATGCAAACTTGGTACTTAACAGTGATTTTTTCGCAGTTTATCAGCGTTTCTTAAATTTTATGTTACATTTAAAATTCTGCATTTCTTAATGCTCTAAAGCACATAATTCTTTGACCACTCATCCTCATTTTCAAAAACTTTTATGTATATTTGTTAAGATTAAAAAAAATATTTTTTTTTTTTATTTCTAAGCAGGAAATTGATTCAAATATGTTGAACTCAAGGTTTTGCACAGGTTTCAGAACATAATCTCAGAGACATCAAGTTAATGGTGCAAGAAGTTAAAAAATCTCTTCCTATTTTTTTCACTAGAATGTCTCCCTTGCACTTCTTTGAAGTAGGAAATATGAACACCAGAATACCATTGGATATCATATGCAATGGCGTCGTGCTATGTGTTTCTGCAATTGGCTCAGCGAATGCTTTTGTGCAGGGGATGGAGAAGGTATTTTGCCCCTTAACCTTGATCTTACATTTTATTTGCTTAATTGCTTTATATGGAGAATCTTCACACAAGTTAATGGAAGTCCAAAAAAAAAAAATACTGGGAGACAGATTACAGGTGATATATTCTTCTCCAATCCCTGCCCCTTGTTCCCCTTTACTGTCGTGTTTTTATCTACGAATGAGAGGTGTTTTCTTGGCAGATGGGAACATTATATGTTGGTCGACTTGATTTCAGTGACCATCACACACTTCAAGACATGGTACAATTCCCTTAGTCTCTTGTCTGAGTTTTATATTTTGGAATCTCATCTAACAGCCTAAGATTTTAGATTGAGATGGTTTTTTGACATGATATCAGAGTTTTATTGATCAAATAGTCATGAGTTTGAATCTCACCCCTCAAAAAAGCTTTTGCTTGAGGATGTGTGCTAAAGAATAATATGAATCATTTTTTTGGATCACATTTAACAGGTTATGCTTTTGGATTGAGATGGTTATTTGACATAATTGATTTTTTTGTAGAGGGGAAATTCATTGGTGAAATATTTCATTATATAGATTGCCACTACTAGCAATATCAGTATTATCAGTACAACTCATCTCAAACTGCTAACTAATTGTTCAAAAAGAAGGGGAATAAATGAGAGGTTGAATTAAAAATGATGTAACATATAGTGTTAGGCTACCATATTATCTTGTCCCTAATTAGCTGTTGTTGATTGTGGTGCCAATTCTACATGTCAATCTTATTGTCTTGTTGCCAATTAATTTAGGATATTGAGATGATCAGAATGAAACTTAAAGAGCTGGAGGATAAATTTGGCTCCATGCCAGTTGTTGTCATGACAGAGAAGGTGAGGAGGTATTTGCTGTACTTAGTTGTTGGTTCCAAGCTAGTCGATGTACTTGATTGCAAATTGTGATATCTTTTTGTTCCTAGCTTATGTAGGAACTCTAAAGGGACATATGCTACTTGGTTTCATTTTACATGCATGTCCCATTTATGGCACATGTAATTTTGCAGTTTATTTACATTCACTGGGAGGATACCTTTCCTTTAAATGGATATAAGCGTACCTATTTTTCATTCCTGATGAGAATGCACGTGCAAATTTTAGACCATATTAAAACTGAATTGACTGCAAAATCCTGGGCTATTGAAAATGTGAAATATTTAAATAGGAATTTTAAGAAAAAAGATCATTACTTTGTGTGTATTTATTATTTTTCTCCATTGAATTGCCAGGATTATGATCGAGACCCTGAGATTCTCAGGCATTTGAGTCCTTATAAAGTTATGGTACTCTGCTCAGAATTGCAAATCATTCCTTGTAGATGCAACGGGGAAGATGATTTCAAAAAGTTGTTGAAGGAGATGGTGGAGGTAAAATTTTTAGGAGCAAACCAGAACTAGCTTTCAGATACCAACCCCAAGGGTCTGAGCATAGATTAGTTGATCCGCCACTTTTATGTATTCATCTTTTATTTACGGAAAAGTCGAAAGATAAGCAAACGATGTCTCAAACTTCATATACCTTAAAATGCAGGCCACGACACAACACATGCTACTTTTGTGGTATAGTCCCCACTTTCATCTCTACCACATTGGCCTCAACATTGCCTGAATGAATAGTTTTACGGTCCCTGCCAAAGATTCATGATGAGAAACCCCTTGTTACCTATAAACTAGAAGAGGAGGGGGTTTTACTGTACCCTCATCGCAATCACTGTAATATTGATTTGGGTTTTTTTTCAGTTCTTTTCTACTTTATGTTTTCTGTTAAGTTTCAATTTTTAATATTATATTTGTCTTTTTTCGGGGGGTAAATCCACTCGTATGACATAGATGTTAACCTGATTAACTCAAGCTTTTTTCTTAATTAATTTTTTTTCTCAATCTTGTCTTATAACATTAAACTGGTTATAACATTAAACTAGTTGAGAATGAGACTAAATAATTTATTTTGTTTGTTTTCTATTAGATAATTTTGCCTCATAGCTAGGAAATAGTACTTAACCGTTTAACTTGAGCTGATTCAGATTATATTGTGTTTTTTTAGCATTTAATATTAGATTAGTTAAGAATTAAGTTTTATAATTTGTTTTGATTTTCTTTTTATGAAGATATCTTGGTTTTATGATTAGGTTAATGTTATTTTGGTATTTTTGCCCCAATTAAATGAGGGTTTTTTTATTTGATTTCTAATAGGTTATTGATTTCTAATAGGTTATTTACGTCTCTTAACGTGAATCCTTCAATATTGAATTTTCTTTTTAATAGAATGCCCCCATCTTATGACTTGAATCCTAAGTTTGGCAAGTTAACCTAATTGATCTAGTTTTTTTGTGCTGTTTTTAGTTGTTTTTTTTCTATTTTCATCCATTAATATTGTGTTTGATTGAGAAATAGATTTCATGATTTGATTTGTTTTGCTTTTTATTAGATTATATTTGTCTCAAGATGGGTTTGACTTATTTTGTCACTTTTTTAATATAAATATTTACAAATTTTATCATTCAATACTAGATTCGGCATAATTTTTTTCAGAATTGAGCCTTAGAATTTGATTTGGTTTGTTTTATATGGGATTATCTTAATATTATAATTAAAGTAACATATTTGATAGATTAAATAAGATTTTTTTTATTTTTTTCATTGAAGTTATCTTGATCTCATGACCCTGATCATGGGTTTAGTGGATTGACTCATTATATTTTATGATTTTTTTTTAATATATTTTTTTCAACATTGAACTAATATCCCTAATTGAATTTTATTATTTACTTTGATTTGTTTCCTATTAGTTATTTTGGTATTGTAACTCAAATAGTAAGTTTGACAAGTTTATTCAGATTATTTTTTTATTGATTTTTATTTTATTTTTCATAAATAGATTAATTGAAAATTAGATTTTAAAATTTGATTTGATTTATTTTTTATAGAGTTATTACAATCTCACAGTTACAAATGACAATGAATGATATTTTATAGATAAATCAAAATTAACTCAGGTTTATGCTTTTTTACTATAATTTTAAAAAATTTCACAATCTCACAAAACAATTAGTAATTAAAAAATAAATATCAAATTGGATTAAAATAAATAAATTCAAAGGATAGAATAAAAAAAATTAGAAAAGAGGTGATGGGAAAAAAACTAATTGAAGGCCAATTGTAGTTGATAATCACACGCTGTACCATCATAAAAGGATAAAGTGACATGCACAGATTAAAAAGCACTTATGGGGAAGATGGATCGTTGCGTGAACCAAAGTGTATGATAGCATTTCCTTTTAATAATATTATATTTATATTAAAAAAGCAAAAATATTCCTACCTTAATATGTAATGAAAAATACAAAAATATTATTAAAGGAAAGCTAAACAATTTTTGATGTCAAGGACAGTTATATATTTTTATTGTGCACATAAAAAGAAAGAGGTTGAGAAGGCTTGAGACATCAAACTTTTACTTTTAAATGTAACTTAATCTATATGCTATGCTAAAAAGGTAATTCAAATACCAATGTGCCCTCTATTGCAGTCCATGCATTCCAATATTGTTAATTCTATTTAGTTGAAAATTTATTTTTTTAATTGAAATGAATGTTTCAGTACTCCGTTTCAAGGTTATATAAATATATATATATATATAAAATTATTTAAAATTATACAATTTAATTTTCAAATATAAATACAAAAATAAAAATTAAACTAATATAATTCAATCGACTTGATTAGTATAAAAATAACATGAAAATTAATAAAAATATAATTTAACTAAAAAAACCAAGTTGACATTTTAAAAAATATTTAAATAACAATATATTGAATTATTTAGGACAACTTCAGTTAACCTGCTTTATAAAACCGTGATAACTATAAATAAAATAAATCAAATTATAAAATTCAATTCATAATAAACTTGTTGCTTAATAATGAAATTGAAAAAAAAAATCAAACTAAAAAAACACATAAAATAATTTTTTTAAATAAAATTATAAATTTATATAATATTAAAATAATATCTTCATTAATCTCGCAAGGTCATTATATTCACTGATTACTCTAGAATTTTAACATATATAATTATAAATATATTAAAAAACTCTTCATAAAATTTCATCCCAGTCCAAAGATTAGATTAAAAGATAATGTACAAAACAAAACTAAAATAAACTAAAATGTTCCAGACTAAATTTAAGAATTTAGATGAAATTTCCCAAACCAAACATTCTAAATGAGATGAAATTTACTAAAATTTATTCTATTTCTATTTTTTGAATTAAAACAAAATTTCCCGAATTCAAATTCTAAAGGAGATAAAATTTACTATAATTTGTTCTATTTCTATATTTTAAATTAAAACAAAATATTTCGACCAAAATATTTCGACTATTCTGAATTGACGACCTTGATGCATTCTCTAGGTCATAAGCACACATAATTTCCATACAAGTTCTAAACACAAAACGCTTTTTCATACATTTAACTTCGCATACACGACACTTGTTTTATAGCTAAGCTCATGGACTTGTGAATAATCTAAAATGCCAAAAAAATAAGTCCCTGCAGCTTGGGATTGATATTGAGAGCTTGTTCGCTGATGACATTGTTCTAAACAAAGAAGCATTTACCTGCTGAGGAAACGAGGCAGGAGACCCTTTGTGTAACAGTCATTGCTTCTGTCCTCTGCTGCGAGGAAGGCAATGGGCCACCTACTGAATTCCTTGTCATTTAATATGACATTAACCAAGAACACAAAACATCATCGATAATTTATTGATCGACTCGATATAGAAATAACTATTTAAAACACAATTGCAATCTGTCAAGTATTCCATTATCATCCCATAACATAGAAAACAGATATCCGGATAACACCAGAAACAAAAGATACAAATGTCATACAGCCAAACATAGGAAAGATAGCAATAGCTTCGATATCTCTAAAGTTCTTGATAGAAGCAGGGAGAGCACGGTGTGGAGTTTTAGATTTTCTGCAACAGCTTAGAAACCATGAATTTTAATATTCTCCTTCTTCACAATGCCAGCCTGACCAAACAAAACAAGATCAGAAATTCGGATCCACCTAAATATCAATACTTGGAGACAGCCCAGAAGAGAAATTTTGAATGTTAAATTCATCAACTCGCTAAAGGAATGGAAATTACTTGAACAAGAAAGGTAGAGACATTCTTGCGCTGGTCACCTTGAAGTTGAATAACCTATACAGAAGAACAATCACATAAGCAACAAGAGACTAAGAATTCATTAAATGCTAAGCTGAAACACACATACCTGGCCTAATTCAAGGTCCTGCACCACTGTACCATTACAGCAGAACTCTTTCTTGAGGTCCTTGAGTATCTTGTTATAGCTGAAATCTTTTTTCAAACCTTGCACAGTTGTCAAGCTTTTTCTACCATTCCGTTGCTGTGTACGAATGTGCACATATTCTTTTGCCCCAGCACCAGAGTCCTCAGCATTTGCATCAGCAAAAGGATCTAAAATAACAAACAGCATAATTGTCACACATCTAGGTGTAGATAGAGTAGAACTTTTCGTCACATTTCAGAACAATAGAAATATCAGAGTACAATACAATTCATGAACAAACTGGCAACGAAATTTAAGATGAGTAAAAAAGCTAGCTTACCAAAAGCAGTAGGAGTTTGGACTTCGAGATCAGACATAAAACCTTAACTGTTCAAGGAAGCCCAACAACCTAAAAGCTCAGACCTGAATAGCAACAACTCCGTAAGATTAACTTTGCCAGGAAAATAGAATTTTTTTTACCCTATCCTAAATCACAGCATATTTTTTAGGACACAAAATCAAGTCCTTCTAATTTTACCATCAAAAAGCAATGAGTGGAAACAATAAATTACTCCCTGCTCACACTGGGGCAAGCAGGTAAGGCCGTTTATGAACTAATCAATCATGATATAACAAGCTCACATAACAAAGTTGTCAGCCAGTACATCAAAATTCAAAATCCTAGATTAATAGGTTGCTTGTCACCAAACAGAACAATACAAGCTACAAAACCCTAAACACAAACAGAACATGTCATAAATTATTGCTTATCACATCCGTATTCTAAACACAAAACCATCAACAAACAAACAAAAACACAAATACCCATTTGATGTAAAACAAAGAAGCTTGCTTTATAAAAAAAAACCCAGATCTTGACTGTCTAATTGAACATAGAGATATGACCACTCGCACAAACCAATAAGCCAACCAGACAACATACACAGAAAACCTAACTTCAAAAAATGAAAAAAAAATAAAATAAAAGAACCCATCAATCAAGACACCAAAAAGAAGGCCATATATCAAGAGAAAGACTAGAACTTGCAATCAATCCACCAAGATCTGATCTTTTTAAACAAGATTCGCAAAATTAACACGAAAAGTTCATAACAAAGCTAAAAACTAGCATAAAAAGAAGACGAAATCAACTAATTAGAACATAGAGAAATTACTTGATCTGGTGACTAGGGTTTCGATTCGAGATTTCGATTGATTGATTAGAAGCGAAACCCTGTCAAGCTTTTTCTGATAAAAGGCTGTTTGGTTACAAAAACAGCAGAGCTCTATAAACTATATAGCGATAACAAGCGAGCGCGTGCTGGTTTTTGAGTTTACATTTTTAGGGTTGGGTCGGTTAATATAAGCTCTACTCTCAAGGATGGCGAGTGCATAGAAACGCCTTGTGTTTTCAAGTGATGATTTAATAGAAACGGAACGTGGCGGATAGAGAATGCGAGTAAAGAAGACTTTGTAGTTGGAGGTAGTGTGAAGAAATTTGATAGAAAAGCGTTTGTTCTTACCGAACGACACCGTTGATGAATTAAGAGTTTAGGACCGCTTGTTTGTTTCTATGGGCCTTTATTATTAATTGCTTGTTTCGCTTTTACCATTGTTTTGTTATTTTCTAATTTTTTTAATAAATTTATTTTATTTCTAAAAAATTATTCATATGTTTATATTAAAAATATTTATAAAAAAAAAATCAATCTGATGTATTTTAAAATAAAGAGTATTTTGAAATGCATTTTTTTTCATATTCTCAAATTAACACTAAAGATCTAATTTTTAATACAATTAAACCGGTTTTTAAAAACATTAAATTAGTTTCTTAATTTTTTTTTTATATATGTTTGAAAAAAATAATATTAAAAATAAAAAAAAAATTATTTTAAGATTTTTATAAGAATATCTTGTGTTATATTAGCAAACACAATAGATTGTTTTTTTTTTTTTGGATTGTGTCGCGATATCATGTTTAAAAATATTTTTTTATAAATTTTATAATAATTAAATAAATATTCAAAATAATTTTACTAATTTTTTCTTTCAAATAGAAAAAAGTATTATATTATTTTTTATTCATATATTTCAAATATATGAATTTGTTAGCTGCCCATTAGAAATTAGATCTAAAAATACTTTTTAAAAAATATAAACCCTAAAAATTGATTTTTGTTAGCTACCAATTAGAAATTAGATCTAAAATTCCCAAACTTTCTTGAAAAGGAAAAAAAACGTGAAATAACCCCATTTAAATTTGTTATTTAGGTAATTTAAAAGGAAATTGACCCTAAAGAGCCAGGAATCATAGCAATATTGAAATTTCAAAAAGTTGATAAAAAATTATGTTTTTGATAGTGTTTATTTTGCATTATGGTTAAAGTTAATTTTGAAATTATTTTTCATTTAAAAATATATCAAAATAATATTTTTATTTTAAAAAAATTATTATTGATAACAGCACATGAAAATGATCTAAAAATATCATAAAAATAATTTAAAATAAAAAATAAAATAAAATATTTTTATTTTTTAAAATATTTTTAAAAAGTAATATCAATACAAATATGTAAGAAAAAAAGAGAGACAAACCTAACTGAGGGAAGATTCAAAAAAAAAATTAATAAAAAGAAGGTAAAGGTTGTTGAGATATATACCCAATTAAATTTTTTTTTGTTTATTTTTTCCTGCAAAATATGACCTATTAGGCTATTAAATTAATATTTTAATATAAAAAAATAAGATTAAGGGGCAATTTCTTCCTCTTACTCCAATATGGCCTCCCATATGCGTATTTAAGTCTATAGAACCGTGCTCACTTAATTATTATTATTTTTTTACAATTAAAAAAATATTGAAGCCATGTAAAGTTTTATATTGGTAGCTTAGGATGGTCATCTAAGACTATGATTTAATGTGAAAGATACTTGTTATAATTTTTAGAAGGTTTGCTTGTGCTTCATATAACAACAACGTGTAAGTTGATTTTATTGAAATATTCAATGATATATATATCAAGCTAGTAATATATTTTAACACCAACATACTAGATAAGAAAAGTTCTGCATAGTTATTTGGTGTTACCCAACAAGAAAGCGCGCCTACATGACAATATTTGAAAAGATTCAATAAAGACATTATCAATAAGGAAAAATTGCTTGAGCTAATAGCTTTAAAAGGCCTTGATACAAGGATTAAATGAATATGCTTTCTAGAGAAAATTTTATATTGTACTAGAAAATTTTATATTGTACTAGAAAAAAACCTACTCAAAGTGCAATAAGTTATGAAAAATCATATATAGGTAGAAGAGACCAATATGCTACAAAATGAGCCTTCTTGTTTTTACAGGAATAACCATCATGAATGACCTTCCAAGTTAGAGTTGTCAAAGCAAACATCTTGAACTCAAGTGTGGTTGGTGTGAGTGGTTCGGCACTCTCATCCCTTAAGCAAGGTCTGGGGTTTGACCCCTCCTTGTGTATGGAGCCACCCATTTGGGAAGCACTTTACCCCTTCGTGGGCCGACCCGGTACGAGCGTGAATTAGTCCGAGTCAACACCCAGGACACCGCGTGGTTTGTACCAAAACAAAAAAGTAAACATCTTGACACAATCTTCGAGACATGTTTTCTCTGAAAATCTTTTCCATACTTATCACTCATATAACCTAGCATAATCATTACTAAGAATACAAGTTTCTTGTATATGAATGACTTATTCAAAATGATTTTATATTTTCTTTAGGTGATGAATGAGGGTCTTGCATCAATTCTATTAGAAATGTGCAATTGCTTCTAGAAAATGATTGACTTTGATCTTCCAAATACATTAACACAATTATCCTAGGAATGTGAAATTCTTCTAAGATAGAATGAACCTGGTTTCCATAAAGCAATAGCTTCACAATTGTCTAAATAATGGTTTGTCTTTTTAATGCAATAACTAGAATTTACTTGGCCCTCCGAATACAACAACATGATTATCGTAAAAACATGCAATTCTCAAATAAATGGAAGAATTTGATCTCTCTAGGGTAATAAATCCATAATTATCTTACAAAAATGATTAACTTGGTATTCTTATTGTAATAACAACACTAACCAAGAAACCTATAACCACGATATTTTTTAAGTATATCTCCTCTCTTTGGGTTTCATTATTAATGGATTTGTCACATACGAGCCCTTTAGCCCTTTAGGTTCCGTTATGTATTTTATGGAGACTTGGAGAGCTTCTGATGGATAAAAAATTATCAAGAATTATCATATTGAGTGTGGCTTTGTAGTCTTATGGCTCATGGACTCTGAGACCAGGTGCCAACACCATGAGTATATCACTTCACCAAACTTATTTGAGTTTAGTCGTGTGCTAAGTTTAAAGAAACATGAATATGTTAAGTTGTTAAGCTCAATATAGTTAGGCAATCATGTGTTAGTCTAAATCAATGTATGTTAGAATAATTATGAGACCCCATATAGTTGGGTTTAGAAAAGGAGAGAGGAGCCCTATTTCTATTTCCATGGGCATAACCACAGAAAATGCCAAGCTCTTTAGGTTTAGCCAGGGAGAAGAGCTCGACCCTCGTAGGCTCGATTTTTCTCATTAATACATATATAAAGTATATTTATCTTTTATTAAATATTATTGGAGCAAACTGACACTTCAACCTCTTATTTCTATACAATAACAAGACTCGCCAAGATATGAATATCAGAGTCAATCAATAAAGATCACACTCTATCTTGTACACTCTGGAGAACAGAAACAATTCACCAAACAAGAGAGGAAAGAAAAGATTTCCAATGCAATACAGTACCTGCTTTTGCATAGGGAAGCACACCCGCTGCGACTAGACATTAAAATATTGACACCTGTATTTATAAAAAATTAAAAAAAAATTATTTTTTATTTTAAATTTCTTTTTTTGATATTTTTAAATAATATATTAAAAAATATTTTAATCCATTTTAATAAAAAAATATTTTTAAAAACATCTTCACCCACTCTCATCTACTCCACTCTTGTCCACTGCCAAACAAGCACGATATCGCTTGCCAAGTATCAACCAGGTCACCAAACCCATTTCAAAAACACAACACAGCTAAAAATCCTGTATAAAAAACAAGAGAGTCACCGCCCGAAACCAGAAATCGTCATGCACATTGGATTAAATTTTTTTTTTATTTGCGTAGAAACTAAGGCTTGCAATGGAAATGGGCATTAAACAGCCTCTCTCCATGCAGTACAAACAAGAACAGAGAATTTCAAAGAGTCTTAGCAGTACAAACAAAGAGTTTTATTAAAAGTAACCATCAAATGATGGCTACTGCACACACGAGAACCATAGTCCAGAGTCTTAGCATATAAACCATGACAAGGAGAACCAGCACAGCTCAGTTAACAGCCACCACGGAGACGAAGGACAAGGTGAAGGGTGGACTCCTTCTGGATGTTGTAGTCTGCCAGGGTGCGCCCATCTTCCAACTGCTTCCCAGCGAAGATTAACCTTTGTTGGTCTGGGGGAATGCCTTCCTTGTCCTGGATCTTCGCCTTCACGTTGTCAATGGTGTCTGAGCTCTCAACCTCCAGAGTGATGGTCTTTCCGGTCAAAGTCTTGACAAAAATCTGCATTCCTCCACGGAGACGCAGCACCAAGTGAAGGGTTGACTCCTTCTGAATGTTGTAGTCAGCAAGAGTCCTCCCATCTTCAAGCTGCTTACCAGCAAAAATCAACCTCTGCTGGTCTGGGGGGATGCCTTCCTTGTCTTGGATCTTGGCCTTCACATTGTCAATGGTATCAGAGCTCTCCACCTCCAAGGTGATGGTCTTTCCTGTGAGGGTCTTCACAAAGATCTGCATGCCTCCACGAAGACGAAGAACCAAATGAAGAGTGGACTCCTTCTGGATGTTGTAGTCTGAGAGAGTGCGGCCATCCTCAAGCTGCTTGCCGGCAAATATCAGACGCTGCTGGTCAGGTGGGATACCCTCCTTGTCTTGGATCTTAGCTTTCACATTATCAATGGTGTCGGAACTCTCCACCTCAAGGGTAATGGTCTTGCCAGTCAGGGTCTTCACGAAGATCTGCATACCACCTCTCAGACGCAGGACCAGGTGCAGGGTTGACTCCTTCTGGATGTTGTAATCAGAGAGGGTGCGGCCATCTTCCAGCTGCTTGCCTGCAAAGATCAGCCTCTGCTGGTCAGGGGGGATGCCCTCTTTATCCTGGATCTTGGCCTTCACATTGTCGATGGTGTCACTGGGCTCCACCTCCAAGGTGATGGTCTTGCCAGTAAGGGTCTTCACGAAGATCTGCATGCCACCTCTCAATCGGAGCACCAGATGAAGGGTCGATTCCTTCTGAATGTTGTAGTCGGCAAGGGTACGCCCATCCTCAAGTTGCTTGCCAGCAAAAATGAGCCTCTGCTGGTCTGGTGGGATTCCCTCCTTGTCCTGGATCTTGGCCTTTACATTATCAATAGTGTCAGAGCTTTCCACCTCAAGGGTGATGGTCTTGCCAGTGAGAGTCTTGACGAAGATTTGCATCTGAACGGGAAAAAGAGAGATCAGATACACCGTACGGCAGAAAATCAACAAAATATGTGAAACAAGTTTCAATCAACCATTTAAATATGATAAAAAAATAATCTTTACAAACAATAAAAAGATTTTACAATATTATATTTGAAAATCATCTAAAAGTAAGCCAAAAAAATTAAAAATCAACAGATCAAAGCTGAAAAAATCATGAAAATTCCCCTTCATTTTACTAAATTAACATCAAAATTAAACGAATATAAACATGAAATATATAAATCATTCAAATCTTATAAAGCGCTAGAAAACGAGGATCAATCAAGATCTAAACAACAAAATCAAAACATCAAACAGATCCCTTGTTAATCAATCAACTTTTCAGGTAGCGGTTGTTCCATGACACTAACAGATCTTAAGAATTAAGCATCAATAAATTTTATATATATGTGAAAAACATGAGCAGGAGAAGCAGAGCCATACCTTGAAAGAGTTGAATGACTTTTAACAGAGAAGATTTTATCACAAATGTGAGGATAAGAGACCTGCTGGAGCGTCTTCATATATAGAAATTCGGTGATGAAATTACCGGAATGCCCGATCAGGACATCCAGTTGAAACACGCCACGTATTTGGATATCCTTGCCGAAGACACGGGTTTTTTATCTTTTCTATTTTATCAATTTTCATTTCTAGATGGCTCCAGTGGAGCCAGACGCTGTTAAGGAAACTGGGGTTGAAAGTACCACGCTCTTCCAGTAAGCGTGCCTACACGCTACTAGCATAGGTGAATTATTTTATTGCCAATTTATTCATTACTAAAGTAAATTCGTTTTGTATCCCTTTGGAGAAGTTTTTGAAGCAAGAACTCGTGCATTTATCTATTTTTTTCTCGCATTTTCTATTTTTATTCTAATTTTATATTTACTTGATTTTCAATTATTAAATTAATATAAAATATATAAATCATTCATTTAAATAATTTTGAGTTTTAATCAAATATACAAAAGGAACTTGAACGTTAATAATTTTGAATGATAATAATGGTTTTGAAAGGAAAGAAATTTACTATGTAGCACGCGGTTACTGTTTATGTTTTTTTAATATAAAGCATGGTTTTTTGTTTTCTTTTTTAATTCTTTTATGAATATTATTTAATTCTCCATTTAGAACAATTTATTTGAGAATTAATAATATTATTCTGTTTTATTACAAGTAATCAGCTATTATTGAATTAAATATGCGAGTTCCTTTTTACTCCTTTGCTAATATTGATCTTAAATTTATATTTAAAATTATTATGACACCTACGCTAAGATTTCCAGTGCTATTTAAGGCATGAGATATGTCTAATTTGCGTATAAAAACAATAAATAAATAAATAATTGAGAGAGTGTGGTCCACGCGGTATGAGCGATGATTCGTCTAGATCTTTCTTCTTTGGCGTCTTGCCGTGTTGGAACGAGTAAACGGTAGGTAGCCGTTGGACGCCAATAGAATAGATCACAAGATGCAAACGGTGTTAGGATGTGGTGGACAATCCTTTTCCATCATTTGTTGATAACAAGGTCCAAAATAAAAATAATAATTGTAAAAAATAAGTCGGTGATGATTTATACCAAGTTTTAAGTTCGTCCTTATTCTTTATGATAAATTTAATTATATACCTACAAAATCATTTTCATGTATTGACATCAAAATAATTTTTTATAAATAAAAAATATTATTTTGATTTATTTTCAAATAAAAAACACTTTCAAAAAAACTGCAACCACGTTCTCAAACAAATACTATCTTATATTTTTTTTAAGGAAAATTATTTAAAATCGTACATTATTGTTGAATCTACTTTTGAAAGTGATTTTCATTCAAAAATTCATCGAAATGATATTTTTAATTTTTAAAATTATTTTTGATAAGTGCACATGAAAATAATCTAAAAACATCATTTTTTTATTTTAAAATAAAAATTAAAAAATCTATTTTTTTCAATAATATTTTTAAAATGCAATATCAAACACCGTCTATATGCTCTAAACACTTCCCTTTAACATTAAACAAAATTATATTTATATGTCGATTACAGATTAACTTTGAATTTTGATTAAAAGATAAAAAGTCACATGTTATTAAAGGTGTTTTTATGCTTAAGATAACAAAATACAAAAAAATATATATTATATTATATAAAGATCTAGAGCATGTTTACGTAAGTTTATAAAAATATCATAAAGATGCTAGAAATTGCAAAACACGAGTGAATGAAGAATGAAGAGAACAAATGTCATTATCTATTAATGTGTGAAAGAAATAAAATTGTAATAAATATATTTTTTGCTTTTGTGAATATAGTTGTATAAGATATTGTGAGTACGTTAAAAAGAAGTAAAGGTAAGACTGAAAGAAGAGAATAACTTTAGTTGGGTCACGTAGAAAGAAGAAAGATATTAAAAGGACAAGAACATGGAATATGTAATAAGAGTAATAATTATTATATAAATATAAAATTCAATAATTTCACTCATATTTAACTAATTTTTTTCCCTATATTTTATATAAAATACATTAATTTTATTTGTTTTATGTTTTGAAGGTATTTTTGGATGAAATATACAAAAATAAATAAATTTAATGTAATTGACATATTTGACCATCAGTCAATATTTTGTGTAAAGCATAAGCTCTACAAGTCGAAATGATATGATTCCATTGACATTAAAAAGCTAACAAACATACAATAAGGAAGATTATGAAAATTACAACCTTCAAAGTCAAATTTTGCATTCTACCAGTAATGACCTTCGACCATTTCGACTTAAATACCCCGAGTTATAGAAGTTCAATTGATGCAAACTCAATTTTATTGGATTTCTGACTCCACGTCATATTAACACTCAAATGTCAGCCCAAACGATGTGTATATGATAGAGATATGAGTTTTCGAAAATGACAATTAAATTCTACCAGCAAACAGGTTTCGTGAAGAAACGTGTTTAAATTATGTTTCGAAGCATCCAAACCAGCATCCAACTCTTTATTTTGGCAATTTAGCTCTAAGTCAAATCTTAAAGATTCAATGCAAGGGACCGACCCCTTACTTGCTTTATAATATCTTAAGTGTTGTGTTTTAAGCTATGATGATTAATTTATGTGACCGCAACATCACAATAAATTACATGGTATTATATCTATAGAATTGGAAAAACAACTAATGTACATAATTAAGTTAAGGATTCTATTAATTATACATATAATTAAGTTAAGGGTTCTACTAAATATACATGAAAAGTGTGAGTATATAATATACCTAATATAACAAAAATTACATTTAATATTTATATCGACCATGTCTTGTAGTGTGCGGTGATTGTCAAATTAAAACAATAAATAATTAATTTTACAATTGTACACTAGCATCTACATAAATTTTAATAATTCTTAGCACACTAATTATCCTCTCTTTAATATAACACATTTTCTCTTTCAATCTAAAATTTTCATTTCTTACAATTATAATTTCATCTCCACCTTAAAAATTGTATTGAATATTCACAACACTTCATCCCATTAGTTTCTTTTTAATAATAAAAACAATATATTATTGGATTTCATTCAACTATAAAAACAAAAGATAACGGCTTCCATCTAATGATGAAAACTACAAACATTAGCTTTCATCTAATTATAAAATTAACATAACAATGACTCATAATCATAAATATTAAAAACAAACATTGACTTTCATCTTAGAGCAATACAACATTAGTTTTTAGTCAATGATAAAAACTACAAACATTAGCTTTCATTTGATTATGAAAGTAACATAAAAATGACTCTCATTCATCAATGAAAACAACAAATATTGACTTTCATCTACATATCATTGGCTTTCACTCAATGATGAAAACTAGATGAACTAACTTTCATCTACTTATAAAAGCAACATTCAGGATATTATATGTAATAACATCTTTACGCAAACTTTTATTCTTTCATATAATATCCAAAAATTCGCTAATTTTTATTTCACATCAATAACATATTTATTAATGGGATTTAACTATAAGCATAAGCACAGGTCACCTACTAGCAGTAGAGCTCTACTCATGCTCCTCTGCTACTACTGCACCACACTTGTGGTCTCTACTATAATCATAGACATATCTAATAAACTATCTTTATTCAATAATATATTTCATAATAACTATATTAACAACTAATATAGGTATTTTTTTAATTATTTATTTCAATTATTTTTTTCTTTATATTTTATGGTTTTTTTTCTCATTTCACATATTAATATCATCATTTTTTGTACGAACATTGTTATCATTATACATTTCCATTCCAAAAATAATTCATTTCATTTAGAATAAAAGATGTAATATAACATGTTCCCCAAGGTAAATGACTCAATATTCACCTTTAACGTGTTTAGAGAGTTGTTTTAACGATTTTTCAAATCTATAACAGAGGTCACTTTCAAACCTCTCCTCAAGTTTTTAACTATATACAGAGTTCTAGGACTCCGTTTCAATAAAGGTTGGACTATTTAGAAGATTAAAACACGGTTCTACAAGTTATTGAAGGGAGTTTAGCCTAATTTTGCCCCCTAAGACACTCTAAATTACTCATCAACAAATCAAACTTACTGTCTTATAGGATTTGTCATGCCCCAGTCTCGGTTGGTGACCCATAACATGAGTTATATAGATCCCAATTGAATAAAACCAATTTCCTTAGTTATTAAAAATTCATAACTACAATTCATATGACAGAACCTCCTAATTCCCTCATCCTTTTATTTGAATTCTCTACGAAAGCCAGGAGGAATATCTGTCCATATTCGTCAACCTTGCCATTTACACACAATGTCCATAATTAAACCTTTCCTTCTCAACCCTTACCCATATCATAAACTATATAAAAGTGTCAAAAAAATATATCTTTTAAGAGCCGATTGACTCTATTTATTTCAATCTTCCCTTTTCACATCAACATAAATATTTTTATCGATTTCACTAACCTTACGAACAATATTCTTCTAAACCCAACCCTTACTATTTCAACATGTATTTTTTTTCCTTATTTCAACAACAGTTGAACACACCTAATCAAGCTAAATATATAAAATTAAACATCATTTCCCTTTAATGCATGATGGCTGAAAAGCATGGCCATAAGGAACTAAGAGTCCTCTTATTCCTTCCATACTAATTTCATTAAATTCACATACATGTTCACATGAACAACAACCTATTATAAGAAATTTTGTAAGGAAAACCATAATTTCCCCTTCCCCCCTCTTTGCTCTTCAAATAGCTAGCCACTATTAACTTAACAATCCATACGTTTTCTTTGATGAATCATCCTGATTTCATATCCCCAATGATATACATCACATGAATTGACTTAATTTTAATTTCATTAAATTCACATACATGTTCACATGAACAACAACCTATTAACTTAACAATCCATACGTTTTCTTTGATGAATCATCCTGATTTCATATTCCCAATGATATACATCACATGAATTGACTTAATTTTAATAATGAATACATTTCTTCCAATTCAAGTCTAAGACACCTTAATTAAAATTCAACACCAAGGCACTAATTTGAATTTGAATTTGAAACGACTTATAGAACCATGTTTAGAACTCTTTACAAAGCTCGTAATATTCTGGATTTTTAATCCAATATTTGATTCTCAATAGTACTTGTAACATCTTGATATTTTGAAAGCAATGATATTTGGCTCATTGCAACACCTTTTGAATTTATTTGGCTTATGCTTATTCTTACATCCAATAATATTTGAATGCAATGATATTCTTAATAATATTTGGCTTATTGTAACATCTAAACTCAATTAAAATCCATGCTTGTAATTTTAACTAATTCCTAGTAATTATAGAAATTTTCGTTATTCTTTGTGAAAATCAATAATTCAGGCCAACCCCATTTACAGTTGCAAATAATTTGATATTCTTCAATGAATATCAATTTAATCCTCCACCATACATGTTTATCTCTTTTCCAGTTAAACCATCTACTATCATATTTATATGCACATCAATAAATTCTCAATCAAACATATATAAAAATAATCAGGAGAAATTTCCTACAAGGTACCAAGTACCTACTCGAAAATTATAATTGAGAAGTAACCCTCTATTGATATCTTTCTTTTGAAATATCCCCTATATCAAACGAAGGTTCATTGTTAATACTCTCGATTCAAATCAAAAGTATCATTTCCTTTCAAGTTCTTGCAAATCATTATTTCTTTATGATCCACACATTTAAGTTTATCTTTATATCTTTTTATTGTTCAAATACTTATATTTTTCATGTTCTTTAACTAATATGAAATTTAGTCATACTAACATATTCAATTATTCCTTCCATAAGCATTGTTTTATGACTTTTTTTAATGGTAAGAAAACCTAATTTCAACGTTAAAGTTCCCTAAACCTCACCTTTTGTAATTTACAAAATATGTTCAATAGAGTTCTCATTTGGACTCTTCTTGGTTTTTACATTATATTTAGAGTTTTAGAACTCCACATTTGGTGATTCTAGTCTCAATTGAAACATAACACCATAACCTGTAACTTCTATTATGTAGCTTATTTCCAATCCATTCATTTTCAAATCTTAAAATTCATATCAACATAGAACAATAATTATGTCTAATAACACACAAGTTAACATATTCTTGAATTGTTGTGCATATATAGAGTTATACAGCTACAAATCGATCCAATCCAATTTAATTGGAAAGTTAACACTTCTAAACACAACTTTTTTATGGGAACTTATCTTTAATTCAGTCATTTCAAATCTTAAATCTAAAATTGAATAATCAATCCATCATGCGAAAGATAATCTATTTTTTCTTTCATATTCATGCTTTATCCAAGGTTATATAACTCAAAATTAAGTGATGTCAGTCCTGTTGAAAATATAACAACCATAACTATAACTTTTATCAAGAATAAAATCTTAAATTCAATCATTTGGTTGCCCTAACCTCAGCAGGAAATTGAGTGATTGAATTGTCCAATCCCAATAAATAGATTAGACAACATAAGCTTTATAAAGGTTAAATTATATCATAACCAAATAGGTCATAATCTAACCATACGGTGAAGTTAACCATTATTATGTCATGCAACATTTATACAAATATCTGAGCCTTTTAACGAATAGATATTCATAAATAAAAAATAAAACTAAATTGACCTGCAACTTGATAATATGTTGTTCATCGATGAAGGAAGGTGCGAAGTATAACATATCAACATTCCATACTAATCCAAAGGTGAAATAGCAATTTATAGATGTTGGCAGTTCATTCTCTCACTCACTCTTTTACAACTCCTCATTTGGAGAAGAAAAGGATAGTGTTTATATAGTGTGATATTTTTCAAAATTATATTTTGGCCCAAAAGAGTTGTTATTAAAATCACACAAAAATAGTTTACCTCAAGTAAGATGTCTTATACGTTCCAATACTGTAATCTCCAAACTTATATAAAAAAGCCTAGAATATTCATGTTTTCTTGCAATTCTAACCAAATAACTAGGGCAGTGACTCCCCCAACCCCAACGCCATTGTAAGAATCTCACGACATTACAAGTGACATATAAAAGGGTATTACTAAAAAAAATATTTTTTAAAAATAAATGAGGTCAAATGTTGCTAGCTTGAAAAGCCTGATCTAGTGCTTGGCCCACCTATAAAAAGGCCTATGAGCAGGTATGCTAGGTTTAGGCTTATGAGCAGGTATGGTAGGTTTAAGCCTATACACGTGGGCCTTTGTCTTTTTTAGTTAATGGGGTAGATGATTGCAAAAAAGAAAAGATGAAGATAACATGTTGTTTATAAGTGCCTCAAATCCAACCACTAGTGTGGTTGAAAAAACATGTTTTTTATTTTTATTAATATACCTAAAAATCTATTTCAAACTTTTTTTTATACCAAAAACACAATCGACCTTTTCTTTCTTCTCCATAAAAAAAAAATTTAAAAAGAGAAAAATAAATTTTAATATCGAAATGTAATGTTTAAAATTTATAAGGATCAATTACCTATTTATAAGGGCAAGGCCAACAGAAGAGGCATCCCGAGAGCCAAAGCTATATTTTCAAAATTTTAGCTTTTTTTGCTCTATTTCATATCTCCAACGGGGAGAGGCATCTTGATAGGCAAAATGTCTTTCTTCAATTGAGTAGCCATTCCTATATATTTTGCACTGCACACAACAGCATCAACGAGAACAACAATTGAATCAATTGAAAAAAACATAGATAATTAAAAATTTCTTCTCGGCCAATCATTTAATCGAAAAACTCACAGCATAAAAATAAGGCTCCAGCGTAGGCTGGAGGACGTCTTGAGAGAGAGATGCAGCAGCAGCGACAGAGACTAAGGCTCTAGCGACACCAAGAGACGAGAAGAATGGGTTGAAGATCCAGCGACTGTGGGAACTGCCAGTGTTGTTGGTGGTGCTGAAGAGTGAAGCAAGGAGGAAGCAGTGTTTGATGGTGGAGAGTGCACCGCTGTCGTGGAGGGTGGAGGTGAGGGTCCGAGAGAGGACAGAGGAGGTGAGGGCGGACGCTCTTTTCATGACAGTGAGCAGAAAGGAGAGGTCTGTGAAGAAGAGAGGATTTTTTGTTGATATTTTTGAGACTTTGTTTTAGGAAATGTGGGTTTTCTCGTTTGTGGGGATAATGGGGCAGTGGGGGGCTGAGTGTGCTTGGTGTGGGGGCTGGGTACGGCGCATGGTAGGGTTTTTTTCAGTGTGAAAGATGAGGGGGATGAATGTGGGGGTTTTATATTAATTATTATTATTATTATTATTATTATAGATAACATAAAAAATAGGGGTATTAATTTGATTGAATTATTTGTAATGAAATGTATTTTAATTAATTATGTTTGAACTTATTGGTTATTTATTAATGTGTTCATTTTGTTTTTTAAAATTTTTCTAACACTCAAAGACAACATGTAACATTAATTAATTTCAAATACAATAACAATAAAAAAAAACATACAATTACTTGAAAAACATAAAATAAGTAGTTTAAATTTTAAATTTTAAATATTGCGGGTCTTTTAATTATATTTAAAAATAATAAAAATAATAATTTTATTATTGGCGGGTTTATCAAAAATAATTATTTAATTATATAACTTAATCCTATTAATTATATAATTAATTGTATAATTAAACTATATACAAAATAATTAAATTTTATTTAAAATAAGATAAAAAAAATGGCTCTCCAAAATGGTTCTATACCATTGGACAGCACACCAACTCAAAATCCATTTACACACTATTTAAAGAGCTATTTTTATGATTTGACTCTGCAAAATAGCTCTTGCCATTAGATTTGTCCTAAAGATAATTTTATGATAACTTAAAGAAATAAGAGACTAAAACAAACTTTGTAAACAAATTGTAAAGACACTATCTATTTTATGCAGCTCTCTATTTTCTAATTCAACTCTCACCCTTGAGAATGCACAATTGAGTTCTAATTTTAGCTAAAAAATAATTAATTATAAAAAAAGCAGCTCAAATTTAGGGGCTTAATTCGAAGCCCAATAGTAATTCCATTTTTTAAACCCAGATCTCTACATCTCAGCCCATGCCCTTCTCAATTCGACAACAACCAAAAAAAAAAAGAAAAAGAAAAAGAAAAAAAGAAGCGCAGTTAAGTAGTTCTTCCTACTGAAAGCTGCGAAGAAATACATCACAAAAAACAATCACGCGCTTCAGATCTCTTTTATTTAGCGTTTAAAACAATGGCTCCTGTTGCTCCCCGATCCGGCGACGCAATCTTCGCTAGCGTTGAACACGTGGTATGCCCTAAACTCTCTCTTCATTTTGTTATTAACCAAACACGAACTCGTGGAAACCTAGAATTCAATCTGATTTAATTTTAGTTTCCTCCTATTTTACTAGAAAATCAGGAAATTCTTGTGAAGAAGGTGTTTTTTAGATGTGTAATTCATGTTTACTAGTGAATTTTGATGTAGAATGCGGAGTTATTTACGTTGACTTATGGAGCAATTGTGCGTCAGCTGCTTACGGATCTTGAAGAAGTCGAGGAAGTTAATAAACAGCTTGATCAGATGTAAGTGTTGTGTGTAACCTCTTTGTTCAAATTTTAATTATGTTGTAGTAGTCACTGTAATTGCTTAATTATGATTTTAAAAATTAAAGTATTGATTTTATTTTGTGTGGTTTTTTTGACCTTTAAGTATGAAGATATATGGATTCAACGTGAAAAACTAGTGAAATGATGGTACTAAAATTAGATATTTACTGAAAAGAAAAATGCTTGGAATTTGAGAAGCAATTTTACATCTTGCTTGTTGATTTAACTTGGCGATATAATTCTGTGTCGAACTCTGAATCGATCATATGATTAGTTGATTATTTTTGCAGGGGTTATAATATTGGAGTTCGACTGATTGATGAGTTTCTAGCAAAATCCAATGTTTCCAGATGTGTGGACTTCAAGGAGACAGCTGATGCAATTGCAAAGGTCTGCTTACATTATTGAGTCATAACACAAAGACTTAGTTGGCCAAATCTTCCTCTTGATTTTTTTGAGGCCAGTTGTTAGACACTGATGTTCCAGCTTCTTGTTTACGATGCATGAAGTGTGAATGAAATTAATATATTGCTTATTGCTCTCCAGCCAGTCAATGCGCTACCCTCTCTGTTATTTTGTGTATATTGAGCAACTTGATAATGTGAATGATTATAAAGAGTTGAATCTGTAGATGAAGATAGTTAACATGATCTCATCTCTAGCATTGATCCAAAAATGATAATCAACGTTGAATTTAATCATTAATTAAACCTTATTTTCAGCATGTTTGCTACACTGTTACTGTGTGTTTAGTCATAGCCTTGAAGAAAAGGCAATCTGTCCAACTAAACTTGACTGATACAATCTAATGTATGTAGTGTTGAATTTGCTTTCAAAAGCATGGACAATGTCTTTGGTTGGGAAGGGAACTTTGAAACTAATCCCCACTGCCTGGTGAAGTGGTGATTGTTTTAGTTTTTGTAGGGTAGTTGGTAGTCTTAGTTTAGATGAGATAGTTCTGGAATGTGTTCTTATTTTTTGGCTTTCTTTAAGTTGTGACTCTTTGGTATATCATTTTTCATGACATGTTCTTGCAGCTGCAATTCCAAATAACTTGTCAATTTTCTTGCAAGCAAGTAAATAATAGACTAACAAAGCTCTTATACAGATTGGATTCAAAATGTTCTTAGGAGTAGGTGCCTCTGTTACCAACTGGGATGCTGATGGGACATGTTGCAGCATTGTTTTGGATGACAATCCCCTGGTAGACTTTGTTGAACTTCCAGACACATGTCAAGGCCTATACTATTGCAACATCTTAAGTGGAGTCGTTAGAGGAGCACTAGAGATGGTGAGTGCTATCCTCTTTCATTACACAATTATCATTGTCCTTCTATTCAAATGCTCGTGGGTTATTATTAATTTTTTTTTGGTTTTTGTCCTTGTTACAAAAAAAATGCTATAGAATAGTGGAAACTTGGTTTTGCGCTCCCTTGCTTTCATTGATTTTTTGACAAGTAAATTATGAAGTTGACATTTAGTTAGTACAGTAATCACCTCCCATCTAAAGTTTTGATTGTAACACTTAGGGTTAGAGAACCAGCTCCGAGTAAGTCCAATCATTAAAGAACATGATTCTCCAGTGGTATGACAGAGATGATGGTAGTCACCCTTTATTTTATACCTTTGAGCAGCAGACTGTGTTTTAGTGAACTTGTCAGGGCGGAAAGAAATGCTAGATAATGTGCCTGTTGCTCTGAAATTTCCTTAAACATCAAGCCTGTATTTTGAGGGCATTAAAGCTGAGTCTGCATCAAGTTTTTCTTATTTGATGTTGAATTGATCTGTCTCATCTTTGATTTCAGGTGTCAATGAAGACTGAAGTGACATGGGTTCGTGACATGCTTCGAGGTGATGATGCATTCGAGTTGCAGGTGAAACTTCTAAAGCAAGTTCCAGAAGAGTACCCATACAAGGATGACGAGTAACATAATTGGGCTCTTGGTGTGTTATTTACACAGTTTGTGCTCTTTATTTCTTGTCCATCTCTTATGAAGAACATAGAATTTTCAACATATTGTCTTCTACTAATGCTCATTTACATGAACTTCAAATGCACTTATTTTGGTATTTATATTCTTTTAGGGAGTATGATTAGACATGACCACCGGAAACTTGATTGGTTGATTTTTTATATGTTTCGGGAGTGAGTATATACATATACATATATATGTATATATATACAAAATCAACCAATCACAACAGCCTTCATGACCACCGGAAACTTGATTGGTTGATTTTTTATATGTTTCGGGAGTGAGTATATACATATACATATATATGTATATATATACAAAATCAACCAATCACAACAGCCTTGATGGAACCATAGCTTCAATTATTACCTTCAGTTTATATATAACAGTGGGTTAGTCGACCCAAATATCGATCAGTATTATGATTATTATTAACATTGCACTGTCATTATTATTATAATCATTATTATTTTTACAACAAGAATCATCGCGATAATGAGCATTATTATTTTTATTAATATAATTAAAACTATAATTAGTATTATTATAATGTTGTTTTTGTTATTATTAATATTTTCTATATTATTTTAAGAGTTATTGTTATTATTACCATCAAAGCCGTAATTATTAACATCATAAGCACTATAATCATTACAATAAATTATAATTGCTATTATCATTATGATTAATAATGTAACGCTTATCGTTTTGATTATAACATCTAAAATTATCATTACTATTATAATAAACTATAATTGCTATTATTATTATGATTAATAATGTAACTATTATTATCTTGATTATACTACCTAAAATTATCATTATTATTATTGCTATAACAATAAAAATTATTAAATTATACCTAGAAATAAAAAAACTCAAGAACCTTAACCAAATGGTAAGCAAGAAAAAAAAATATTCTTATTCTTATTCTTATTGTTATTATTATTATTATTATTATTATTATTATTAGTGTAAATAATAGAAAAAATAAAATTACATCAAAGAATAAAAAAAAAACCTAAAATTTTTAATAAAAGAGCAAATAATAAAATAAAATAAATAACAAAATAATAAAAAAATTATTAGCTGAAAAAAAATCATTTGACTTGAAGATCAAATAAAAAAACTTAAAGAAAGCAAAAGGGGAAAAAATAAGAAATATTAATTTTCAAATGACCACAAATATAAACTAAAATTTAAGAACTAAATAAAAATACCACCTCCTCAAAAGAGAAAATAATAAAAATTAAAAATCAAAACTAAGAGAGTGTGTGTGTGTGTGTGTGTGTGTGTGTGTGTGTATTGACATGGAAAAAAAATAGAGACTATTTCAGAAATATAAAAAATAAATAAAGGAATTAAAATAAAAAACTAAAAGTATAAGGGCCAAAATGAAAACAAAATATACGATTAATTTCAATGGAATGAAAAAAATTAGAAAAATCAAAATTTCTGAACTGAAAATATTAAGGGATTTAAAACCAATTTGAAAATTAAAAGAATTAGGACCAAATCAAAAACACAATATATAATCAGTTTTAATCGAATAACAGTTGGAACAAATCAAATTTTCATAATGAAAATCAGGAACATACCAAACAATTCAAAGATCAAGGACTGAAATGTAAACAGTATAAACAAAGAGGACAACCGTACACTTTAGCATGCAAAAAAGAGAAAAGAAAAAAAAATCAATCACCGCCACGTTCCCGTCCACCTTGGAACACCACGAGCCCCACTATGAGGTGGAGGATATGACGGCAAATCTGTTGAGATGCCAAAAGGATATTTTTAACTATCGTATAACACCGCACATGTCACCAGAATAGAGCGTCACGAAGAAAATTATCATCGTGTCGGGACGACGCGCCAACAGTGTCTGCAGGAAAAAGTAATAGCAAATAGTATAAATTATCTAAACACACCTACAACCAACTCTTGGATTTTATCTTTTATGGGTGTATATCTGTATTTACACATTTTTGAAAAATATGAAATGTCTGAAACACCCCCGCAGACAACTCTTGCGTTTTGTTTTTTCGGAGGGTAAAAGAATTCTTTTATTGTGTACTGAAAATGTTAAATTACTTTAACACTCTCGCCGGTAACTTTTGTTTTTTGTTTTATTTGAGGGTATTATGAGTATTTTACTGTGTACATAAATGTAAAAAATAAAAAATGCCTCTAAGTCTAAGGCTAAAAATACTGTACACCGAGGGGTGAAATAATAATTTTACTGTTACAATCTATAGTAATTTGTGTCCAAGGTTGCAGTAATATGTAAATCACTGATTTTCTTTTAGTATATAGGATGATATGTAAAATTACCATGAAAAATTGATCACAAAATATTGAAAAAGCTAACCTCCACTGATATTATGATTAAAACATAATTGATAACTTGCATGTAATGTTTAATGGCAGAATTGAATGAATATAATAGTAAAATAATAATAATTATGCGTGTCTATCAAAATAGCTTATATTTCATGGGTGTTTATACGGTTCAGTTGTAAAAAGAGCGCATTGAGTGCCGGTCAATCTTTACAGAGAAATAAAACAGTGTCGTGAATTTCATTTTGTTTTGGTGGAAATATTTTATATTAATTAAAAAAAATAATATAAAATGGTAAAGTTTTTATCTCAATTTAAATTTTAATATATATTATTCTTTAAATGTTGATAATGTTATCATTAAAAACTCTTTTTAATATTTATCATCATATACAATTACTATTGGTAAATTCTATTAAAAGGGCGATGGTCAAATTTTCAATTCATAATTTAAACTTTTCCTGTTTATTTTTTTTATTTTAAATAACATTATTTTTTTATATTAAAAATAACCCTCAATGAAACAAAAAAAAAACATGAAATTGACAAGCAAATATTAGCAAAAGTGGTTTCCTAGAGGCAGAAAGAAAAATACAACAATTTATGTCGATATGCCTTGTGAAGATGGTGTGTGGGAAAGGGTAGCAATTACAACAAAAGGATGATGACAACCAGATCTAGTCCTTATTGGTGAGAAAAAAAACATGGATTAATGGTTCAAACACACTTGGTTTTGTTTGAGAAAGAAAGATGGAAAACAAAGACCGGCTTAGCTGCAGAATCCGGGAATTCTTTGCTTTTCTTTTTTGACTTGTTGATTGGTTTTAACTATGAATTTGGTGTCTTATTTTGCCCAGCAGAGGAGACTCATCTCTGAACATACTAGCGTGGAAGACACGTTGAGGCTTTTGTATGGCCTGTATTTGTCAGGTGGCACGCTCGTGTTTCTCTGACTCGGTTTCTAGATGCTGAGGCGACAACAGAAATAATTCTCAGGTGGGTTGATGGAGAAGGGATGGTGGGTGTGGTGGGTCTGTAAGGGACGTGGTTGAGGTAGAGTTCAGTGAGGGAGATGGCTACTGTGAGGGAGAAGGCAAAGATCGTGTCTATGGGTGTTAAGGTGAAAAATGCAGCGTGTCACATCTTGGACGTGGGCTGCAAATGCAAAAGCAACTCTCAGATGCTTTTGTATTTGCGACTGTAACGCTAATTTATTGGTGAGACTGCTAATAAAAAATTGGAGTCATATTTGGTAAACATATATTTAGCTCTGCGGCTGAACCTCACCACAGGTTCAGCCACAGAGCCGACACCATCTAAAATAAGATAAAGTCTATAAAACTAATCTTAATAATAAAATCCAAATAAAGTTTTAATAAAATAAACTAGGATATGCTCAATATCCTAACCAGATAGATTGTTTTGAGCTATTTTATCACCTTTAACTATAAATGTATGTGATTTATAACACGAGCTTGATATCCTTTTCAATATATATAACATAATTATAAATGCATTTAGTGAATATTTGGCAAGAAGAATAACAAGAATTAATTAGCGCGCACGCTCACACACACACACATATAGATTTTAATTTTTTTCTTCCTTTAATTGCATTCTTTTACCGTCTAATTATATGAAATTAAATTATTCTGAATTATAGTATAAATATAAAATTCAAAGATAAAAGATTGAAATGTAAAACATAAAATAATACATGTCTCACTCTGAATTTATGATAATTTTTACTTTAGTAAGAAAATAATTTTATTTATTTTTCAATCTCTAAAAGTTAAAGAAGGTAGCAAATTTCTAGAAAATGATGAAAAAGAGAAAATGATTAGTTATTGTGATTTCAACCATATAAATAGTCAAGTTTGGTGTCAATGAATTTCATTTGATTAGGAGAGTTCAATGATATTAGGATATATTAAATCATTTTTACTGGTCATTTATGTTGACTTTAAACCCGCACGTCCGATCTTTGTTTTTTTCTCATTTGATTTTTTTTGTCTCATGAATCTCTATTTAATTTAAAATTTAGACTTGAAAACTAGTGGAGTTGAGAGTTTTGACTTGTTAAACTAGATTTAATAATAATGTTGAAAAATAATCTCTAGCTTGATTTTTTTTTTTTTACATTAAAAAGGAATTTGTAGCATAGTGCGAGAAGCAGACTACTCGAAGACTAATTCCATTAGTTTATATCAATTAATCAGCAGAAAATGAAATAGATTTCAATGTAAAAAGAAATTTATAAACTCCAATAAAAGCTGCAGGCTCTAAGAACAAACTGCATGAGTAATAACTCGGGGAGTTTTGGGTGGAAAGTCAACGTGTAGGATTGTGAGGGTAGTTGAGATTGTTTTTAAAAATATTTTTAATTTAGAAATGAAAATAATATATATTTTTTATGTTTGAAATGATAAAAAATCACCAAAAAAATAATTTTAAAATAAAAAATAATTTTTTTCTTCAAATTTTTTCAAAAATATTTTTGAAATGCAATAGTAAATATGGCTTATGTACCTAGATTGTGAATTAGTTTGACTAATTAATAATGGACATACATTTATTATTATAAAATGGTTAGTTTTGTAAGCATGCAAAAATGTAGAATTATTGTACACTGAGAATATTGTAGAATTTTGTCACAAAATGAGTGGGAAGAACGTTATAGGCCTAGAATTATTTTTAATATAAGGCTAATTAATATTATATCGTGCACAAAAGATTGAAATTGATTTCTAGCACGCGTACTAAAGTATACACTTAAAGTGAAGGCATGTAAGTATTAAAATATAATTTATATTATTCTTTAATACACTCTCTCAAGGGAAAATGTAGCAAGCACAACTATTAAAATCTCTTATTAGATAAACACAAATGAAATTCAAATCCACGAGTTATTAAATGATGTAATTGAAATAAAACTGATCAATATTTGAGAATAGATATCTTATCTAATTTTAAAAGATGTAATAACTAGAGTAGACATGTATGATTTCTCTCATTACAATCTGGACACATATTTAAAGAAAAGATCAATAAAATAAATTTATAGAGATTTAAAATATCTTGTACTCTCTCTTATTGTATGCAACTTTACAAAATAGAAAGATTTCTTTCCTTATATTTTGCTAACCATTTGGCTGAAATTGAAATATATCATCAAACAATGCAAACAATTTAAAAAATTAAACATACTTTCAAACACAAAATCGATTATTTATTAAAATCAAACCACAATTAAGCTACACAAACCAATTAATTATTCAACAACCCATGATTTATTTAATTTCAATTCAACTCAATATACCCAATTTAAAAAATATAATTCATCATCAAATAACTATCATACACCTCCTAAATCAAAACATACTTAAATTGTAATTGTTATCAATTCCACATGAATTCAATTTTCCTTAAATTTTCAAATAAATTATAAAATTAACACAAAAATTGGTACCCATTAAATTAACTATCATTTCTTCAATTCTAACACATAAATTACAAAATCACACTCAATTTTATCAAGTGACAAATTAAATCAATTTTCCCCAAATTCCAAACAAACCCTAAAATACAAATCATGCATTAATACAATTAAATTATCATTATAAAAAAAAAGTAAAAAACTTTATACATAAGCAAATTACAAATACTTAAAAAACAAATTCAATAAATCAACTTAAAACATAATTGGATAGGTTAGCTTACTTGGTGGAGTGAAACTTGATAACAAATAAAACCAAGAGAGGGAAGCTTAGACTTCTAGAGAGTTGTTGTGCTGGTTGAATTTGAGGGGTGGTTAGAATTTTTAAGAGAGAGAGAGAGAGGGTTTCTGTAATTTGAATTGAAAAAAAAGAAGATAAAATGGGGGAAAAGAGAGAAAAATTGAATTTTAATTCCTTTTAACAATCCACTAAGAAGATAAAATGATACCTAAATATTTGATCGAAAATCAATATCTTCAGTAAAATTAAAATTGTGATCATATTCGGCAAAATTCATTTCATCTTTTGATGTTGATAATGTTATCATTAAAAACTCTTTTTAATATTTATCATCATATACAATTACTATTTAACGGGAAAAGTCGATGGAATGTAAAGAAAGCAGTGTCAAAGCTGAGGGGTTGAAATAATAATAATAAAAACAAACAAACAAAAAAAACATTTAAGCATATATGAGACGTCGATTGAGAGATTTGTAGTCACGAAGCGTCTTTATACATCATCCTCTTCAATGGAGACAATGAGTTACGATGAGGGATGTTTCAACACGGAGTTTATTGAAAACATAAAATGCCAGCAAGTGCAATATTTCATATAAATTTACAGTTATTTTCGTTCCACCTCTGATTCCTGATTCTTGACTTCCTTGTATAAGCTTATAATTTTCGTCATAAAAAATATAGACAATCACGTACGTCAACAGCGTAATTACCTAGCATTAAAATCCCCATGGCATTGCCGGATTACCAGCTGACGACGATCCATTGCTATGGGGAAATTACGTAATCATGAGGTGTCACATCTTAGACATGGGCCGCAGATGCAAAAGCAACTCTCATATTCTTTTGTATTTGCGACTGTAACGCTAATTTATTGGTGAGACTGCAAATAAAAAATTGGGGTCCCGTTTGGTAAACATATATTTAGCTCTGCGGTTGAACCTCACCACAGTTTCAGCCGCAGAGCCGACACCATCTAAAATAAGATAAAGTCTATAAAACTAATCTCAATAATAAAATCCAAATAAATTTTTAATAAAATAAACTAGGATATGCTCAATATCCTAACTAGATAGATTGTTTTGAGCTATTTTATCACCTTTAATTATAAATGTATGTGATTTATGACACGAGCTTGATATCCTTTTCAATATATATAACATAATTATAAATGAATTTAGTGAATATTTGGCAAGAAGAATAACAAGAATTAATTAGCGCGCACGCTCACACACACACACACATATAGATTTTAATTTTTTTCTTCCTTTAATTGCATTCTTTTATCGTCTAATTATATGAAATTAAATTATTCTGAATTATAGTATAAATATAAAATTCAAAGATAAAAGATTGAAATGTAAACATAAAATAATACATGTCTCACTCTGAATTTATGATAATTTTTACTTTAGTAAGAAAATAATTTTATTTATTTTTCAATCTCTAAAAGTTAGAGAAGGTAGAAAATTTCTAGAAAATGATGAAAAAGAGTAAATGATTAGTTATTGTGATTTCAAACATATAAATAGTCAAGTTTGGTATCAATGAGTTTCATTTGATTAGGAGAGTTCGATAATATTGGGATATATTAAACCATTTTTACAGGTTATTGATGTTGACTTTAAACCCGCACATCCAATCTTTGTTTTTTTCTCATTTGATTTTTTTTTTGTTTCATGAATCTCTATTGAATTTAAAATTTAGACTTGACAACTAGTTGAGTTGAGAGTTATGACTTATTAAACTAGATTTAATAATAATGTTGAAAAATCATCTCTAGCTTGATTTTTTTTTTTTTTACATTAAAAAGAAATTTGTAGCATAGTGCGAGAAGCAGACTACTCGAAGACTAATTCCATTAGTTTATATCAATTAATCAGCAGAAAATGAAATAGATTTCAATGTAAAAAGAAATTTATAAACTCCAATAAAAGTTGTAGGCTCTAAGAACAAACTGCATGAGTAATAACTCGGTGAGTTTTGGGTGTAAAGTTAACGTTTAGGATGATGACTGTAGTTGAGATTGTTTTTAAAAATATTTTTAGTTTAAAAATTAAAATAATATATATTTTTTTATGTTTGAAATGATAAAAAATCACTAAAAAAATAATTTTAAAATAAAAATAATTTTTTTCTTCAAAATTTTTCAAAAATATTTTTGAAATGCAATAGTAAATATGGCTTATGTACCTAGATTGTGAATTAGTTTGACTAATTAATAATGGACATACATTTATTATTATAAAATGGTTAGTTTTGTTAGCATGCAAAAATGTAGAATTATTGTACACTGAGAATATTGTAGAATTTTGTCACAAAATGAGTGGGAAGAACGTTATAGGCCTAGAATTATTTTTAATATAAGGCTAATTAATATTATATCGTGCACAAAAGATTGAAATTGATTTCTAGCACGCGTACTAAAGTATACACTTAAAGTGAAGGCATGTAAGTCATTTATGACCGAGCTATATATATATATATATATATATATATATATATATATAGCTCGGTCATATATATATATATATATATATATATATATATATATTAAGATTTAATTTTTTTAATTTTTAAGATTTATTTTTTTCTTATTTGGTGTAAGAAGGATCACCTTCAATAAGCACCACAAAATCCCAACAACTCCTTATATAAGATTCAACAGGCTTTCATTACTGACTAATAAACTTTTAATTTTTTCAATTTGGTCAATGATTCAGTCAATTTGACCTCTATATTTCTGTATCCTTTTTTTAGTTTGATCATTGAATTTGAAGTTCTTCAATCAAGTTTCTAATTTTCCATTAAACTTCAAAATTTATACAATTAAACCCCTAGTTTCATCAAATAAACTTTTAAAAATTGCAATTTAACACCTATATTTTAACTTCTTTATTAAACCCTCAATAAATTAAATAAACCTTGAAAAATTACAATTGAGTCCCCAAACATCCAATCTTAAATTTTGATCATTGGATTGATTTTTTTTCTCTTGTGAATAGAGCTTTCAACAATCGAAGATATATTGTTAGATTTTTCAATCTTATATATCTTGGTCTTCCTCCACAGGCTTTGATAATTTTCTAGGTGTTTTATTATATTCTTCTTAATGATATATGTTCTTGATTTTTTTTTTGTGAGGTCTCGAAAATAGGTAACAATCGTTTGCTTCCCCATTTTTTTTTATAATGAAAATCGATATCATTGCATTATGGAAACAAGAAATCCATCAAAAGAATGACAAATTACACAAAAGTTAGGGCAAAGAAAGCCATCAAAAGAATGACAAATTACACAAAAGTTAGGGCAAAGAAAGCCTAAAAACAACAAAGATTAAACCCAACTTGCAGCATAAGAGCCAAGTAACCAAGTCATCTAATACGTTCAGGCTGTCTTTTGCTAATGAATCAGCCAAGGGATTAGACCACATTTTTTAAATAATGTAAATGGTGACTTGTTCCAGATGATAATGCTTCATCTAAATAATGCAAATGGAAATTAAATTGATATGAAAACTTAAACTGTTAGGTGAAGTATTAAAATATAATTTATATTATTATTTAACACACTATCTCAAGAGAAAACCTTTTAAATTTGAAATCTGTACAAGCTCACATTACATTGTGCTTAATTTTTCATCAAATAGAATGGAGTGATGAGATTCAAACTCGTAATCGCTGGATCAATAAGGTTCTGATGCCATGTCAAGGAACCATCTCACCTAAAAACTTAAACTGTTAAGTGAGACCCTAAAATATGATTTATATTATTCTCTAATACACCCCTCAAGTAAAAACTATTTGAGCTTGAAACTTGCATAGACCTACACTATCTTATACTTGATTTTATCAAATATAATAAGGATTGTGAGATTCAAACTCATGACCGCTGAGTCAACAAGACTCTGATACCATATTAATGAATCATCTCACTTAAAACTTAAACTGTTAGGTGAGGTTATATAATATAATTTAACATAAATATCTAAGAAAAACCAAAATACTGTTAATTCTCATGTTCATGTGAAATGGAATGCATGCATCTAGCAATGATGTTTACAGAAGCATTGAACACAGAGAGGTAGCTCCTCCAGAAGTTGAAATATCGGGCTGTCTAGGTTTCTCTGGTGAAAAATGAACAACCATGTTTCCATGCTGGATATCAAGTCCAGGATAAAAACATTTCAAGTACAAGAATCTTGAAGACAGGGTAGTGGTGGTGGTCTCCTCAAGTTAGAAAGGGAACATGTTGCTGTTCATCCACATGTTTTGGTATTCATCCCGGTGGCAACATCGCAAGTAGGTGCAGCGACTCCTGTTCGTGTATGCTTTTGTTTTATATATACACACACGAGTACAATATCGCTCTCTCTTGGTCCTCATGAAAGGCTTGAATTTTCATGTAATTCAGATTATTAGATGTACTAGTTGTAAATCATTCATTTCAGTGGTTGCAGGGTTAGGTAGTTGAGATGAATGCAAGCTGATCCGAATATTTATTATAATAAAAAAATGGGTGATGCTTTTATTATAATAACTTTAGAGTTCATGAGTTATTTGGGGTGTACACAGGCTGATGTGAATATTCATTTTAATAAAAAATAATAAGTGATGCTTTTATTATAGTATAAGGATTTGTTATTATTTTATGAAGAATGGGAAAGATTTTAATAAATACAAAGAACCAGAGTACATAATTTCAGAATTAGTGTGCAAAATTCACTTTGATCCTTCTACTTTTCAAAATTAAATTTTTTCTACCCTCTACATTTTATTTTCTAGTTTTAAGAGTCAACGGATTCTATTCGGGAAAAAAAAGAATTTAATTTGAAAAAGGTTAATTTAGTATTAAGAAATTTTATTTGAGACCATAAATGGATTTATCAAGATCTCTAGAATTTATAGGTGTTTTGTGTCCAAATAAATTGAAAAAATAATTTTTTAAGAATAAAATATCCCTGTTATAATTTCTTGACCATCCTCTAATAGCTGAATTCTGGGACAATAGACGACGCATTTTTTTTTTTTTTTAAGATGAATAACGTGGTGTTTATATTTTAATGTATAAAAATAAATTAAAAAAATCTAGTGTGGGAGCCACACCTTTTTTTGATGGGCCAGACACGTAAGCCCAAAAACATGTGTGACTTGTTTTTTTAGGTTTGTTTTGTAATATATTTCATAATTATTTTTGAAAAGAATTATTTTTATATTTTGTTTTAAATTAAATTTTTTTGTGTTTTTAGATCGTTTAATGTGTTGATATTAAAAATATTTTTTTAAATAAAAAATATATTATTTTATTTTTATATTTTATTTTAAATTAAATTTTTTTGTGTTTTTAGATCGTTTCATGTGTGATATTAAAAATATTTTTTTTTAAATAAAAAATATATTATTTTATTTTTATCTTTTATTTTAAATTAAAATTTTTTGTGTTTTTAAATCGTTTCTTGTGTTAATATTAAAAATATTTTTTTTAAATAAAAATATATTTAATATATTTTTAAATAAAAAATAATTTCATAAACAATTTGAAACACACTATATTGTATTATTTTTTTAATTAACACTTTATTCCATTCAAATAGATTGATTGTACAATAATTAGAATTGTTTTTATTGAATACCAGTGAGATTTCAATATATATATATATATTGATTTTGGAATTATAAAAACTAACACTATATGTCACGAAGGATTTGAGGGGAGAACATAGAGGTATTTTTTGTTTGAAAAATAAATAAATAAATAAATAATAATTTCGACGATTAAGATAAATCGACTATTTTCCTTATCCATCACTTCACCTCACATCCTTCAACTGTAATCACTCAATTTATTCTTCCCCTTATCCACCTCTCCTCCTAAAAATAACTCGAAAGGGAAACGTAGAAGCACATCAGGCAAAGATAGAAGAAAGTGATTAATTTGTATCAATTGGTTGAAAAATACTTTAAATCAGTAAGAAATTAGCAAATAAACAGCACTGTGTCCACGCTATTAGAGTATTTAGTAATGCGTTTCAAAAATATTTCTGAAAAAAATTATTTATTTATTTATTTATTTTTATTTTATACTTTAAATAAATATTTTTTAAATTATTTTCATATGCTGATATCAAAAATAATTTTTTTTATAAAAAAATATCATTTTAATATATTTCTAAACAAAAAACGTTTTTATAAATTATAAATTAATATATATATATATATATATATATATATATATATATATAAATTATAATAATTTATATATATATATATATATATCAAATATAAATTATAAAATAAAACACTTTAAAAAACTATCCTTACCATAATATTTCATTCATGTCTGTATATAAAAAAGGAGTTAATCAAACCAGTTGTGCAAGAACCAGAGGGAAACTATTCTATGTAGCTCATGGTATCCATTTCAGATTATCTTTACATGTTGATATTATTTTAATATGTATTTAAATAAAAAATATTTTAAAAAATAAATTTATGTACAAATACATCTACTAAAGAAGACAAGTTTATGTGCTGGTAATTATTATTATTATTATTAGAAAATTATATAAATCATATTTTAAAATCTCATATAACAGTTTAAGTTTTTAGATGAGATAGTTTCTTGACATAATATAAGGGACTTATTGACCCAGCGATCACGAGTTCGAATCTCACCTCCTCTATTTTATTTGATAAAAATAAAAAACAAAACAGTATAAGCCTATACAAATTTCAAACTCAAATAACTTTAATTTAAAGAGGTATATTAAAAAATAATATAAATTACATTTTGAGAATTCATCTACCAATTTAGATTTTTAATTGAAATAATTCTACAGTAGCCAAGAGACAGTGGTGGCCCTTGAAGGTGGTTGATATTTTTGTCCTCCATAGCCTGAAGCTGCTGCTAACCACGCGGACATCTAACAATTTAAGATTTTAATTGACATAATTCTACGATAGCCAAGAGACAGTGGTGGCCCTTGGAGGTGGTTGATATTTTTGTCCTCCATAGCCTGAAGCTGCTGCTAACCATGCCGGCGCCAGACAACACCACTTGAATGTCAGGTGGGCAAACATGTGTATGGTGCTCCGACGTCTCCACCTTCTTCTTCAGTCGTTGTTGCAGCCAAAAGAGAAACAGGAAACAGTCGTACCAAGTTGAAATCACATAAAATAAACGAAGTTCATGAACTCGGTGTCCTAATTTGACATCAACTATTAATTTCTTGACACCTCTCCTGGAATCATCTCCCTCCCAAATTCCCGGGAGACATGAATAGACTTTCAATGCATATCACTAACTTTCTGTGAAAAAATATCACGAATTATTGTTTTTGTCGAGTTCTTCACGCTACTTCAAGTTTCCCCCCTTCACCTTGTTTGGTATTGCGGTATAATTAGTGTTTATTAATTTTTTTATTTTAATTGAAATTTTTTTAATGCTTTTAGATTATTTTGATGTACTGATGTTAAAAATAATTTTTAAAAAAATTAAAAAAATAATATTATTTTAATGCATTTCTAAATTAAAAACACTTTAAAAAACAACTGCAACCACAACCACACTCCCCGACATTTCCTCACCCTTTTAAATGACCTAAGTCTTGAAATTACGTCATATATAGAGGGGAATATGATATTATAGTTTTTTTAAATGGTAAATGAACATTAATTAATATGTACAGGGAGCTAATTTGAACCTGTTCTTAATATCTATCAATCAATTTACAGTAATAAAATTCTTGCATTAATTTCTGACATAGACAAACCAATCAATCAACATGAAATAGTAAAATTATCGCATTTTTTTTTAAATCTACTATTAATTATAGCGTGTTAAAATAGCCATGTTCTAAAGAAAAAAAATATACTATCAAATTCGAGATTTTAATTGGTCTTGTAATCCAGATGCACGTAAGATAAGCTGAATATTCATGTTAAAAAATATATATATATATATATATATATATTAAAATATATATTTGATTTAAAACATATACTTTTTTAGTGTTTTTTTTTTAATGATTTCAATGTTAGAAAAAACATTTTAACATATTTTAAAGAAAAAAAATGGGGTGAAACACAATATTTGAAGATGGAACTAAAAGAGAAATCAAAGCGTATCAAGCTATGCAGAAATGGCTAAGAACTACATGATCAATATTAAAATTATTGCTTTTTTTAAAAAAAGATTATGGCATGTTAAAATAGCCATGTTCCAAAAAAAGCTAATATTAATCTAGAGGTTTTAACTAAAAGATTATGGCATGTTAAAATAGCCATGTTCCAAAAAAAGCTAATATTAATCTAGAGGTTTTAACTGGTAGTTAGTTTCATGACCCGTTAGACTAATTGAAGTGTGTATAAGCTGGCTCAAACACCCACATTCTAAAAAATTGTATTTGTTAAAATAACCTTGTTTGCAGAGAACTTGAATATTAACCAATTATATTTAGTCCCACTTAAAAAAGATGGGTCTCTCATATCATTTGAGTATATTAAATCATAAAACTTTGAAGGAAAAAAGAGAATTCAGGAAGAAAATTGATGATTAAAAAAGGGAAAGAGGTAAAAATTGAATACTGAAAAGATATGAAAAAAAATGTCATAAACTTAAACACAATATATGTTTTCTATAAATGAAACATTCTACATTTTATTAAATTAATCACAATCATTAAATTTTCAAAAATTAGCACAGAAAATCTCTCGCATTGATTTCACCTAACTGTTCATTTCCATGGCAACATATAAAAGAATATCGAAAATATTTTCTTTCACATTACTGCCAAAAAAGATAGTATTTCATTGCTAAAATTCTCAAAAACTTTTCCCATTAGATGACTAATTAATGTGAAAGTTCAATGAAATAATCTAATTATATTTTTGTATTTATTATTTTATAAAAATATAAATCATAATAAATAACTAAATAAATGGAGATGTACCAAGTTGAAACTCTATATGGTATTTTTTTTTTTATAAAAAAAAAATAATAGATCAATACTTGATTTAGATCATGCTTGTTTACGGGATGCATCTTGCGATACACCTTTTATAAACATAAGTTTGGCTTTTTTTTTTTTTTTTTTTTATTATTTTGATTAAATTCTTGAATATTTATTTTTTATATCAACTCAAATAAATTAGATGATCGGATTAACATTGGATTGATCAGATTAATACATTTAATATGAACTCGATAAGTCTTGATAAGGGTGGTGTAAAGTTTCAAGATTAATTGGATTACAAAAATGCATTGTATTAAATCTCCTTTTAGATGAATTTTTTTCCTTTTAAATAAATATAGATGAATTATCTCACTCTCTCTTGTATATATACATAGGGGTGTGGAAAAGTGAATCTGATCCATGATCCATATGTATAATTCTCATCCATAAGCAACAAGGAAAGAGAGGTGAAGAACATTCAAAGAGATATGATTGAGGTTCTCTCATAATTTTTTGTTGTTATATTTATTAAAATTAAACCATAAAATCCAAAATAAATGGAAATGATTGTCTTAACACATGAGAAAAAAAATACAAAGATATAAGCACTTTTCTTTTTCTTTTTCTTTTATCTAATTTACATAATTATATTCAAAATAAACACTGAGACTTGAATCCAAATTAGATCGTGACAACTAACATCTATGAAACGGATCATCATAGATAAGATCCTGCAGCTCAAGAGAGGTGATCTTCACAAATATTGTTTCCATACCCGACATAGTTTCCTTTCTTTTCGAAATTATTTACCCCCCCCCCCCAAAAAAAAAAAAAAAACAAAAAAACAAAAAAACAGATGTATTATTTCCCAAAACATCTTAATTGATCGGTGTAAATATCGTAGGACATCGATTCTAGACTATGATCATGTCTGGTTACGCAACAGGACAGCCATGGTGTAAGCATCCCGAGGATGCAATAAGCCGTTGCATGCCATTACCAAGTATGTAATACACTGCTGCACTCCCAAGTTTCCTTGCTCTATATATACTGATGGGTTACTCATCTTATATCTTCAATTTTGACAAAGATCACATTCTTTCGTTGACCCCATCCGACCCTTCAAAAAATGGACCCTCCATTTCAAGAGAAATACAAATCCCTCTTCAGCGAATATACTATGGTGTCAAAAGACAAGGATGATAATCTGATGAACTCTAATGATGGCTTTGAGCTTCCTCTCATAGATCTTCAGCGTTTGACTCTTGAAGACCCGGAGATCAGAGAGCAATGTGTAGAAGAGATAAGGCAGGCCGCGAGTGAATGGGGATTCTTCCAAGTTGTCAATCATGGGATTCCGCAAGAGATGCTGAAGAGCCTTCAAAACGAGCAAAGGAAGGCTTTCCAGCACCCGTTCAGCAAAAAGGCTGAAGACAACGTTCTGAATTTGTCTGCAAATAGTTACAGATGGGGAAACCCTAGAGCCACTTGTTTGAGGCAGCTCGCATGGTCTGAAGCCTTCCACGTGCCTCTCAGTGATATTTCAAGAATCTGTGACGAACACAAGAGTCTCAGGTAACTGTTGAATGTCCTATTATATATATATATATATATATATAGGCTAATTCAAAACTAATTATGAAAACAATGATTAAATGCTTCTGGGATTCTTCTGTATATTTTCGAGCATATATATGCATCCTTAAAATGTCCAAGAACTTACTATACCAAACGGTGATATATAGATTCAGACCAAATCGTTTGAGAATCAAACTCTCAACTATGAAATCCTATATGCAATTTAAGGAAATATAAGTTGAGTATAACAAAATGAATCTCATGTGTATGCAAAGTTAATGTTCTAGCTAGAGATTTGTAAAGTTACATCAATATTGCTTTATGAAATTAAAGAAACAAATATATAGAGCTCTTATTAATCATTGTTTCTGCACCCCTGATCTCTGTCATGAATCTCCTGTTTTGTTCTAAGCTTACATCTCTTCAATTTGGTCTCCAAAATTGCTCTTATTAATCATATGTGTCTCTGTGTGTGTGCGGAAGAGAACAATAAACCATACAGCTAAACTATAGTTAATTACGGAGGCCTGACCTAACTAAAACCAGTTAATTCTTTAATCTTGAGGTTTTTTGAATGCACTCACAAATTCAAGGTTCATCCAAGAGTTTGCTAATTACCTTAGCCAGTGAGATTAAGTGAAAATGAACTATCCAATTGCCTACTGTAATGATGATCATGTGCATCCAGAACTTATATAGTTCTGAAAGAATTGGGTTTAACATAAAAAAATCAGGGGTCACTGCAGCTTGTAAGGCCTGTGATGGTTACAAAAAGAGATTGTGCACAAGGGTCTCAAATGCTGGAGATTCTACATAATTTAGACAAATAGATACATAAAAAGCCATACATCTCCTTTCCAAATCTTATCTAGGTCATATCAAGCTGGTATGTTTTTTTTCTCCATGCATGGTCGATGTTTCCTTACCACCTAACTGCCAAACATTTGCTAGCCCCATTTGCTCAATCATTTCTTCTATGCACCTGCTCTTTTCACCAGAGGACAGGCTTTGCTTTTTACTTGGATTTTTCTTCCTCTATTCAGCTAGTTGCAGCTTCTATATCTCTTTATGTTTTCATGGTGTTTTATTGATTTGATATCCTAATGTTCGATAAGTTCGTCTGTTATACTCACCATGAGTTGAAACAGTAAAATGATAATTTTGTCTATTAAGATTAATTAACAAAGCTTGATATTGGAGGCAAAATCATCTTTTCTAGAGGATTTATTAGTCTCTAACAAATTAATTGGGGTTAGATTCATATGTACAGACTTTTTATTACTGTGAAATTATTGTGGTGCCCTTAAAATAAATAAAAATATATAGTTTTTGTGTGGAGACTTTTTTTTTATAGTGTTTTTATTTTATTTGCATGGTAAAATACACATATATAACTTTAAAAGTTAAAAAATTTAAGCGGGTTAGTCGAGTTAACCCGAGTTTACTCAAGTTTTTTTCTAGATATTTTTTCTCTCAAATTTCATAATTTGACATTAAATTATCAGCTCTTGAGATTTATAATTTTTTTATGGGGATATCCCGGATGTGAATTAGTCGGTTAACACTTTATTTAACTTTAAAAATTATTAGGTTAATGGTTTAAAAAAAAATCTATTTTTTTTTCATGATTGCATATAGTAGGTGACAAGATAGCTAGTCAAATGATCATAGGTTAAGGGTTATCTCAATTTTATATCTCGAGTCACGTGTTAGTCAACTTAATCTTAGTTTAAGTTGTACTATCCATAAATCTCATCTCATTTTTTTTTCAAGGGTTTGAACTTGTATCTTTTGATGGAAATCTCAAATCTTAATCACTTGGTAGTATCTCCAGGGAATGATTTATTTTTATAGCAGAAAGAAAGAAACTAGAGTTTTTCAAACTCTAAAATTACAAACTTAAATTGTAAAAAATAACTCTAACATGATAAATTATGAGCATAAATAACTCTTAACTTCTTAATCTTATGAAAAATAACACACAAAACTATTTAAATAGGAGTTAAAATCTACACCAAACAAAAATTTGAAACCTGATTTGAAAAGGAGTTGGAAAATAAATAAAATCTATAGCAATAGCTTTTGGATTTAATCTGAATATGAAAATTGCCTAAGTTGATTAAAAGTGAGTTAACCTATTATAGATATATTATTGTAGAACATAGCAATAAAATCTTAACTTGATCTAACAATCTAATTTATAATTTTATTTACTTTTGCAAGTTGACTCGTTTGACTCGTTCGGAACTCTTTCCGGATTTATACTTAGGAAATATTTTTTACCTTTCTTCTTTGCTATACTGCGCTCTTTTTTTGAGACAGCAATCACCAATACACATTCTTGTTGCAAACATAGCCATAGAATTTATCACCAAAACATGTTCCAATTTTCATTTCTCCATTTCAAGGAAAACTTAAGTATATTGATATGGAGAGGAGAGCCTCTGAACTTGTATCTAGTCTTTCTAACACTAGCTACTCCATCTTTCCAGAGCAAGCATTGAAGATTTCGCAGCAACAGCAAACACATTAGCTCAAGGCATGGCAGAAATTCTGGCTGAGAATCTGGGAGTTTCATCCACTTTCTTTCAAGAGAATTGTCCGGAAGAAACTAGTTATCTTCGAATGAACAGATACCCTCCATGTCCATTCTCTTCTGAGGTCTTTGGCTTGGTGCCTCATACCGATAGTAGTTTCCTCACTGTGGTAAATCAAGATCAGATTGGAGGATTGCAACTTTGGAAAAACGGAAGATGGATTAACGTTAAACCTAATACAGAAGCTCTAGTGATTAATATTGGTGACTTATTCCAGGTATGTTTCTGTATAAACCTATACGTACGATCAGTAAATATCTATTTACATAGTTTTTTTTTTAATTAAATGATAAGTGATATTTTTAAACTTACAAGTTAATTGAGACTAATTTTATTTTCTTAGACGATGTCAACGATTTCTCTAATTTATCTAAAAATCACGAGTTCAAATCTTATCACTTTTATTCTACTTGATAAAAAAACAAGAACAAGGTAATATGGGTCTATACAGGTTTCAAGTCAAAAGAGCTATCACTTGAAAGGTTATATTAAAAAATAATATAAATCATATTCAGAGTCTCACTTAAGCAGCTTTGAGTTAATAAAATTTGAGCCTTAAAAATCAAAGAATGGAGCTAGCAAAATCTACTATAGTTAGCCTCATAAGTACTGAGGTTATTAGATTTTCCTTCATACCTCCTTGCTATTCCCTTTTAATTCGGTTGCATATTTAATTCATGTTTGTGCCTACTAAAATCCAGGCACTGAGCAATGATGTTTACAAAAGCATCAAGCATCGGGTGCTTGCTCCCCAACAAGTCGAAAGGCTTTCTTTGGCATTTTTCTATTGCCCCACTTATGAGACTGTGATCAAGAGTAGCGTCAAGCCATCGATGTATAGGGAGTTCACATTCAGAGAGTTTATGATGCAAATTCAAAGGGATCTTAAGGCTACTGGTGACAAAGTTGGGGTCTCTAGGTTTCTTCTGTGAACGAGCTCGTATGTTTGCTGGAAAATGTCAAGATAGAACTAGTTAAATAAAAGTTTCCTCTTATATATAGTGCTGTTAATTTCGATTATTTTGAATTGCAACTTAATTAGTGATTTCAATCTCTAAACTATATCGATAGAATGTTTTTTCTTTCTTTTGTTTGAAACGGGAAGTGGGGGTTTTCCTAAGCTTTGAGTTAGCCATGCTAAAACATGTCAGGCGTCGGTCAAAAATACTAGATTATCAGCCTTGTAAGCTCTCGTAAATATTTCCAAAACACCAATCAAGCTCAAGCTTGGTGTAAAAAGATATTAACTATGATATATGACAAGACCACTCATCTCACTTATCGTCAAAACAAATCTACTTGTAAAATCTGAAAGCACCAAACACTTCGGTCGAGTTCATTCCAATAAATTTACCAGAGATGTATAGAGGGATACAAACCTGCAACCTAGATGCGTCAAACCTCTTACTATGATTTGTATAAGTTAATCCTGCAAATGATTTTCCAAGAAATAGTTACTTTGGAAGACACCACCAGACAACTGCTTTCATCCACAAATTCAAGGACAGTTCCTTGTCTTGATGACAGCTTCAAAAGTGAGACGTCATTCAATTAAAGATGATTTCCTGTGAATTTTGTCCACAAGCTGTACCATCATCGATTGAAAGGCAACTCTTATGTTTCACGTATGGTTTGATTTCTTCTTTGCACAGAAGAGCACAAATTCCCTACCATTTTGGCCTAACTCCAGCACCAGAGCCAGCGTGATTTCAAGTGTGTCACGTACCTGGGGTTTGGTGGGTTATATATATGTTTTCACTCTCAACTCGCAAGTCCTTCTAGTCTCTATCCCGACAGGTTACTAGGCTCTAGCCCGACAGGCTAATATGACCTCGCAGATCACCTGCATTTGACCTCTTAAGAGATAGGTCAATCAATTTACTATTATTTACAAGCTAAATAGCTTTATATCAATCATTTGAATAGGTCATAGAGTAAACTAGATAGATATTACCTGTTGCACTGTATCCTAGGTTAATTTTGTTTATTAATATTGTCCCACATGGTCGGATAACAAAAGACGCCAAGGTTTATGAAATATCAGTAGAAATCATACCCCTTCTTTATCTACAATTTTACCCCTCACCTATACTAGAGCGTTTATCCTTACGTTTACTAGCTCTTGAAATCTATTGTACCCTAACGTTATCTAATGTTTTCAATTTTAACATTTCATCCACTTACTGGAAAAAAAAAAAAAACAATTAAGATCATGAAGGCTTGCCAAAGACCTGCTGATGACTTCAGGACCCTCAGCTATCCACTTTCTGTCTATTTAGATTTTTTTTTTTGGGCTTTAGACAAGAATTTTTTGTGCCTTTTTTGAGGGGCTTTCAAGTTACCTGCTCAATTAACGATTCTATCAGGTAAAGTTTGGGGTGTGTAATTAATGAATTCATCTTGTAGATTTTTTTTTTTGTTTTTTTATGCAAGAAAACCCTACCTTATAGAATACGCACTTTATGGGTCCATATGAGTGACCTGGATATTCCAAATTTTTACAAGGAATGTATATACAAACTCGAATTTAAAGCCTGCTATTCAGATTGCATGCCTATATTTCTTGGAATATCTTGCCGATTGATAAAGGGTAGAAATGAGAGCACTGTCACAGCTGGAAAGAATCATAGTTAACCACCATTCGTGTGAGGTCCATAGAACCTCAGTGTTTACCTCATCATTTTGGTTGGATAATAATAAATTTTCTTTGTCGAACTCTATATCCTGCAAGAATTATTAGAGATATACCGCTGCAAGGTTAGGGTAGGCTAGGATAGGCAGTATATACATACATCTTCCATGTTTGTCTGCTTGTCACCGCACCAACGAGACAAGCTTGACCCCAGAGTTAGTTGACATTTGTCCATAACTTGCAGATTGCAACCCTAGACAGCTCCCGTCTGTTTGAAAGAAAATGAAACTTGTAGCTTCCAGGAAACCTGAAAAGAAAAAATACCAACCTCACTGAACCCTGCCAAAGGAAAAATACACATTGTACTTGCTCGAGATCAATAACTATTGGTTTGAGAAAAGTCCACACTTGTTCATGAAGACATGACAAGACCCAACATTGGCTCTTTTCCCTTCCCTTTTTCCCTTTGTTGTCTTTTTTAGATCCCTCTCATTCTCAACAGCGATCATTTCCCCGTAATTGCTGATGGTGCTTTATTGAGAAGTTCATAGTCTTTGTGCTGCCTTCAATGCATGGTTCCAAATATTTTGAACTTAAAACGAGTGCTACTAACCAGTAATCTCATTTCGTTTTGGCTCAAACGGTTGAGCTTTTGTAATAGTTAAAAAAACAAGATAAAAAATATTGTTTTTATCTAGTTTAAAATTTCGGTTTGTTCTGAAAATTTCACTCAAATTTCAGGCGGAACATTTCTGTTTCGTTTCGCCTGTTCTGTTTCAGTCAAATAGTATTTTTTAAATAATAAATAGTTTTATAATATAAATCATATCTCTTAAACCGACTGTTAGATGAGATAAAATTTTACGAAAAGTCTCTTAATATATTTATATATATTATATTAAAATTTCAGAGCAATAAAAAAATATAATAAACTTGCAAGATTGTTTATGATATTTTATTAATATTATATATGTTCATAAAAAATTATTTTATTGTGTTTTTTTAGATTAAATTCTATAATTCTAAATAATTTTATTTTTGAATCTGAACTATTTTTTTTAAATTAATATATATATAAAATACAACTCCGAAATGAAACTCTAAAATGCTATAAAATTGAAACATTCAATTGAAAAAACAAATTATGAACTGAAAGACAAACTTGCTACTAAAACATGCATCATGCTATACTATATATTTCCAAAATATGGAAAGACATAAAAGGGACATATCCGTTTTCTATCTGTCTTCTTCAATTCGAATAATCAACTCATTTATTGTAACTAGGTAGTATTAATATTTCTCAAGATGTCTGAAGTAAGATCCTACGCTTCAGTTCTGTTGAAGTAAAGCCTAGACTACTGATCGGAACTGAAAGTGAACAATTGACAAGGAAAAAGAATACAAAAAACAAACACCGAGGCTTGGTTGAAGCTCGTTTCAGATTCCTGATGACTTTAAACCATATATATTTTCCTCACTGTTTGTTAGCTGTTGTGCTATATGTTATGGACTGATTTCGGTCCAATCTGATATTCTAATTTTTTACAGAGGTGAAGGGAACAAGCAATGGAGTCCAGGGATGAACAATCTAAGCTACAGTCTAATTTTTTTTCCAGGTATCTGCAGAGTATAATAGCCAAGCTATAGGATTTCATCTTCTATAAAATGTCGTAGAAACTAAATCAGTGAAAGTGGGCTACTTCTAGCCCATTCCTTCTGGAGATATGAAGAGATATGAAGACCCATTACTTATTATATTACGTTATAAGCTTGTAAAACACAAGACCTTGTTAATTTGTGTGGCCTTCTGGACTTCGTTTCTTGTTTTTCTTTTAAAACCAAATAGTATTCTCCAGTTAATTTTCATTTATCAAAAGATATGTTGTGCTCGGATTATGGTGGCCTTCCACTTCATTGTGTTTTCTGAATAAATTTGCTTGAATCTAAGAATCAATGGCAAGTGTTACAAGGGATGTGAGAGGACATGCTTGCTTTCTAGTACCTATTCCTGTAAAATGAGTTTCTTGATCGAAATTTTAAGTTATTAGATGACCAAAAATTCAAGTTATTAACTGAGATTCTAAAAAATAATTTATATTCCCGTGTAAAATATCTTCTCAAGCGGAGAAAAATTGAATATCAAACTTGCATAAACATCACCATTACATTGTATTTAATTTTATTAGTAAGAAAAATATTAATTGGTGCCTCAAATATATTTTATATTAATTTCTAACAAACACTAAAGACATAGTATCTCTTATAACAATTGCACTATGGACACCACACAACAATATTTGTTTTATTTTCATCCCTTTTATTCTTTATTTCTAGTTTTACCCCTTTCAGAAAATTCAAGTTAAATTGTCAAAGAATGAAAAAATACAGAGTTATAGAACTAAAGTGAAAAGACAAATAAAATGAATGGTGGTTTTAAAGTTTACACAAAAAGTTCACGTTTGTCTTTCTGTTTTTTCCAATGATACATTTGATGTCCATGAAAAAGATTGATCTTGGTGTCTACGAGTTCTGTTTAACAAGGGCATATTACCTTGGATGTTATTTCACCATGAAATTGCTTGAAAACATAGATCTAGCCTTATTTTTTAGGGTTTTAAGAAATTAATCATTTTGAACTAATTTGTTTGTTGTTTTAAGGCATAAACAAGTTAACTTAGGTCTCTAGGTTGTTTTCTAAGAGTGTTTTGGTAAAAAAAAAAGGTTGGGAAATATATTTTTAGGTTTAAAACCCGTTGTCTTGATTTTTTGATAACCCTAAGGTCATCGGATTCTAGTTCTATAGATGAAACGTCCTTTGCAAGTAAAAGGTGATGTGTCATATATTGGATTTTATAGAAAAAAATAAAGGTGGACAAATAATTAAAAAAAAACTAGACAAGCAGGCCAAACCATTCTTTTAAAGTTAAATGTTGAATTAAACCACATACCTAGCTTGTTTGATTTTATTTTTTAAATGTATTTTTGATGGTTATTAAGCTCGACTAAAAGCAATGATTAGGGAAAAGGGTCAAAATGGTCTGCTTAGGTTTACCAAAAGAATATTTTTTAAAAAATAAAATCAAAATGACCTCGTTGTTAGCTTTTTTATATATATAGAAAATGTCAAAAGGTTTTGTATTGGGTTTTGAGCCAATTCTATTCGAGATGATTGAGTTACGATCAACCTGAACTAATGAGCAGGTCATGCTAAAGTCAATTCCTTCTTTTTATTAGACCTAGCTTGGCCTAAGCTTCAGGTAAATCGGGTAGCGGGTTAACCCAGGTTTTATATCGATAGTTTAAGAAAAAAGTGTAATTACACGAAGAGAGATTGCATAAATTATATAAAGAAATGCCATTAATGTCAAGGTCATTTGTGATGCGGGGAATAGGTTCTATTGGGTCTATTAGTGGACACCTATTCATTACAGTAGTGATTAATTACTTTACCTAATAGATTGAAACACACACATATATACAAGTAACTCAAAAGGTGATAAAAAAATTACAGAGAGAGATTTAATTTGTCAATATAGATAATCTGAAAGAATAATCACAAATATGCTCAGAACTTCAACAAGAAGATGATCACAAGATTATGCACTAAATGGAAAATTAAGCATCTAAACTCAATCTCTTACAAATTTAAGATGAATAGACTTCAAGAAGAAACTAATAAAAACATAAATAATATTATTTGAAAGATGTCAATCGCTTATAAAGATTAGCATGAATGTCTCCCTTGTGCTCTCCATGTATATAGAATAATAGTAAGCACATCAACTGGCACTACAACTTATTCATTGGTATATGAAATGAACATAATTACACCTCTATAAGTGAAAACTCATTGTTAAGAGTGTTGATATAGTTTGACTTAGAAGAAGTTGATTGAGTGAGGATAAGATATGAGTAGTTAAGCATGATTAGTAAAAAGAGACTGACATTAATTTTTCATCACCAATTGCATCATAATAGAATAACTAGAACACATGACAAGAAAGTTTGATCAAGGGTGTTCATGGATGGTGATTTGGTTTTCATGAAGATTCTATCACTATCCAATAATTATCATAACAAATAAGAATTAAATTATAAGGGCTCTTATATAGTAAAGAAAACATTCTCCGAAAGAGCATTGATTTTAACCAGCATGTATGAAGGAGATATAATTAAGCTTGTGAATTCAAGAAATACTTTGTGTAAAATTATTATTCTTATTAATAAAATAAAATTTGGCATTTTTTCACTGTTTATTACAGTTACAAAAGGGGCTTTCTATTTTTTTTAACCAGATTTTTTATTTATAACCGGGGTATCTGGGTCAGTTTACACGTATTACAACTAATCTCTGGACCTATTTTTTAAAATATTTTTTTTTAATTTGTTTTTGCCACTTATACATATTTTTTTGTTTTTTGTTTTATAACCGGGGTGTCCAGGTCATCTTACGCTTACTTTCAAACAAGAATGAGCAGTGAAAATCACAGTGATGAACAATTAAAGGTGTTTTCCCTTGCACTTTCTTTGTTAATAATCGGGTTGTTCAGGGCAGTTTATATTCAGTATGACTAATCTCTAGACTTGCTTCTTTTTTTTTATATATTTTTTTTTGCCACTTTTACATTTCTTTTGTTTTTTATAACCGGTGTCTGGGTCAGCTTATGCGCACCATGATTTTTCCCCCCATATATATATTTTTTAATAACCGGGGTGTCCAAGCCAGCTTACGCGCGCCATAAATAATACCATGACCCCTTTTTTATATATTTTTTCTATTTTTTCTCACTTACATAATTTTTTATAACCAAGATGTCCGGGCTAACTTATGCGCACCACAACTATTATTATTAAGAAAAAAGCTAAAATAGCTTGCTCAAACACTATGCACACACTCATAAAGCACAATGGATTACAACAGTATATTAACGATTTTGCCCCTCAGTGCACCTCAGCCCTTGCCTTAAGATCAAGGGTATTTTTTAATTTTCCATGGGACCAATTGACATTACTAGATTGTTTGGGGGAAGTTTTGTTTTTTCCCCATATTTTTGCACAGTAAAATAGCCATGAGGACAAAAATTCACAAGAACCACCGGGGGCATTAAGGTTATTGCATATATTTTTTAAATAGCTAAATACAAATTTACCCCTATATATGACCTGTTTATTATTTTTGACAAATGATAATTTACTATCATTATTCTAAAATACTTTTAATATAATAATATGAGGAATAAATCTTAATAAATAAAAAAAATTAAACAACAATGACAGTGTCATCGATCGTATGACCAATAATAGTTAGAATATTAATTATGTATAATAATATTTATAATGACAACTATAACAATTGTAATAAAAATTCATTGGCCAATGTTATTTTTGTGAAAAATAACTTCCGTGTTTTTTTCATGTATAATATTTCAGATCTCATATCATGAAAACAAATATACAAAACCACATGTGGACAAGATAGGTAGTAAAACTATGCCAAATTATCTACAATAATAAATTAAAAAATTACCCTGCATTTCGTTACAGTGGGCACCAAATTTTTTAACATGTAACAAAATTGTTAATGGTCCTAAATTTGTGTGTGTGTGTATATTATTTTTTGGACTTTTTCCTTAAAAAATAGGAGAAACTAATTAGATATTGTGATTTTTTTTTTCATATTAACGTCTTACAATATATATAAAATTTTGAACTGACTTTTCTTTAAAAATCTTACATTAATTTAAACTCAGTGTTCTAAATTTTTTTTAATATAATAATATGAAGAAAAAATCTGAAAAAAATCATCTTTGATAAATTTTAGCAGTTGTATTTTTATTATCTGTCAAATAAATTATTCAACAAATAATTAAAATATGCCCAACAAACAATTAGTATGTTGCAGGCAACAAATAATATATCTTTAGTCAATATGATCAATTGCGGTTTAGCTATCTACCAATTAAATTATTACCAAAGTAGTTAAAACAAAATCATCAATCAAAGTATTTGCTGCATAAAACAAATCACTCATCTGTGCTACAATTCAACGATTGTAATTTTACTATTTGCTAATGAAAGAATTAATGAAACAAACAAAACATACACAACAATCATAAAAATTTTTTTTATTCAATTGTACAATCTACCGATTAAATAATTGTCAAAATAATTTTAACAGTAGCAATATTCAATCACTCTTAGGCGGAAAAAAAAACTTGTTTCTACAAATTCTATCAGTTATAATTTTACTAATTAAATATAAAAATAGCAAATTACAACATGTATAAAATCAATCTATTTCTTACATTAAAAAAAAATTCAGCGCAGCACGCAGCCAAATTCGCTCATTACTATCTAAAAATTACCCAAGTCCTTCAATGTTATCTCTTAATATTTTAGAGCTTATTTGGTATTAAGATAGCAATTATATTTTCAAAGTATTTTTTATTTAAAAATATATTGATTTTTATATTAATGTGTCAAAATAATCTAAAATATATAAAAAAGTTAAAATATTTTTTTAAAAGAATAAAAAAATAGTTGATAAAGATGTCATTTTCATCCAACTCTTCTTCTATGGATGGTAGTTGTCAACAACAACAACAACTATCCTGCAAACGGATGCATTCCATTAAAAGAAATTCATTAAACTATTATCCATTAACCATTAAAAAAAAAACAAAAAAACACAAAGTTGTTCCCATGGATATGCAAAGCAACACTCATCCACCTCTTACATCATCAAACACTACACAATGCCAAAAGCAAATTCTATCTCTCTCGTCTCCTCTCTCTCATTCTCTGCCGACAACCTCAAGAAGACCCCTTTTCTTTCTCCACTTTAATTTAAAAAAAAAACTCACTTTTTGAAACTTATTGTTTTTTTTTCACGAGCTCTCTCTGCACTTGATAGCAAGCTTATTAATTTTGATATTGGTTGAAATGTCCGAAATATTTTTTTATTAATTAAAAAGAATAATAATATTATTTTGATTTTGATTTAAATTTTAATTTATTTCTGATTTTTTTGTCAAATACGAAACATTCCGATCATATTATCTATGCCATTTCAGCTAAAAAAATATATTTTACTTTTTAGCCATACACATCCTAATTACAATTATATCACCGACCCAGACCTTGAACCTTTCCACCTGTCCATGCCAGTGAACTTCGAAGTGGCTTCTTGCTGTATATTTACATACATAACCCTTTGTCTTCTTAGTTTTCTGTCTGACGTGGGATATTTGAAATACTAATTATAGTAAAGCCCTTGCTATTTGTCCCGATGTGGGATAACTTCTCAGCGTATTGTAAGTCCTTTGTCCAGCTATCATAAGTCATACAAATAGTAAATTTATAGTAAATTTATACTTTATATATATATATATAAATAAATATATATAATATAAAAAAATAAAATGTTGCAGATTTTTAAAAAAATTATATTTAATTTTTTTGCTTTTTAATTTTTTTAATATATATAATTAATTAATTATACATGAACAATACAATTCTGAAACAACGTACCAAAACATTCCCAAACCAAAATATTTTGTACCAATAAAAAAAATAAAACATCAACTAAAACGGTACTAATCACCTTGCTTGGTAGAAAACCAAAAAACAGAAAGTTATAGGGTATCTTCTCTTCTAAAATCTCTCTTTTAAAGAAACCCATTTTAGTATTTATTGCAATAATCCCAGTTTTGTAGTATTTTGTTCAGTTTTAGCCCTCCTCTATTATGTGAGCCCAACTTTGCCCAGCTGTTGTTTCTTCTTCTTCTTCCGGTTAAAGCTTGAATCTTTCTTGTTAATACTATGAGCTATGGTTTTTGAAATTGAGATTAAACGTGTTTGTTTTATTAAAATTATTTTTTTAAATTATATTTGTTAAATGATATTTAAAAAAAAGAATTAATATATATATTATTTATAAAAAGAAATATTATTTAACCTCCAAAGTCCAAACACCCTGTTTAAGACGCCAAGTAGGGCCTGGGCCTGAGCCTGAGGTGTCATTTGATGATCAATCAGATTGCAGCTGAGATGTTTTACAGGAAAAGAGCACAAATCCACTCACATGCCACGCATGTACCCCTCTCACTGCACTACAACCTCATTGGCTAGATAGTCAAACTTCTTCATTTCTCTCACCAACCTAAGACTCCATTGGTCAAGGTATATAGCCTAAATGACCTGCATGTACCTTTATCACATCTCAAAACCAACAGAGAGCTACAACGTGCACCGTGTCCCCTCAACTCCTCCTTTATAAAAAGAGAGATAAAAAAGGACCACAGCTCCAATTATTTTCTCGACGCAAACAAAGGAATCTCTCCCTCTTCTTGATTTCCTCCACCATTCCCTTAAACCCTTTTCATCCTCGCCGGAAAACCACCTCATCATGCCGGATAACGGTGGTGGTGGTTGTTGTAAGTGCTGTTGTAAATTCATATTCACTTTAGGGTTAACATCACTTTTTATGTGGCTCAGCTTACGTACTTCTTCACCTGATTGTCTACTCAGCAAATTTTATATTCCCCTTAACCAAACCTTCAACTCTCCAAACATGACGACCCTTGAGTTTGAGCTTAGGCTTAAAAACACCAACAAAGACAAGGGTGTGTACTACGATCCTATAAACGTTACATTTTTCGACAGTTCAAATAGGTCCCATTCTATTGGGAATTTCGTTGTGCCAAAGTTTTATCAGGGGCATAAAAAGAACGCTAGAAAGAATTTTACCATTTCAGATATCAACCGGGAGTTGGTTATCCAGGCTATCCAGGCGATTCCGGTAAACAGGTCGACGGCGTTTTTCAGGGTGGATTTGGCTACTTCAGTGAGGTACAAGATTCTTATGTTCAAAACTAAGAGGGATAAGATCAAGGTAGGGGTTAATATTGAAGTCAATGGTACCGTTGCTAAAGTCAACCGCAAAGATTTAAAACTCAAGTCTAATGCAAATAAGATAAGGAGCTATTATGGGCAAATGGGAGTTCTTTTAGTTGAGTTCTTGGTTTCAGGTTTGCTTAGTTTTTGGTGATTTTAGATGGCATTGTTTCTACTTTCTTGTCACTAACAGATTTTATCTGCAATGTATACATGGAAGTAGTGATCTACTTTTTAGTATTGAAATCGATTTGACCATCTCGTGATTGGTTTGCTAGTGATGTATATTGAAGCATACAACTTTCATTTCTGGTGAATATATTGCTGGTTTGTTCTGCTACGAGATGCCAAAACATGCAGCTCATAAATATCTCCACCTGTTTTCTTTTAGAATGGTCAACTTCACGAGCTAATCAATTATTGGAGTGAGTGTATGCTTTAACTTGTGGACTGCAGTCTCCTTATTTATTTCTGAGGTGATGATTACATGAGATGGAGGGATTTTTCACAGAACAGAATGAGGGTCTGCATTGCTAAGCTTGCTTGATATTTTTATTTTCTATTTCAGACAGTATGGTTTGCTTGATGAATTGTTGACATGGCTGGAAATCATGGTTCTAAAGCAGGCCTTTTCTCTTTCCCCGCATACAAGTTTGTTGGAAAGAATATTGATTTCCCCAGCATTCAGATTCATGGGTATAACCATGTCTTCTATTCTGGAAATGTCATTGTTATAAAACTTAGCAACCTATTGAATTTTGGAGTATGGTCAAGGCCGGATTTTATTAGGAACTTTTTTCTACCAAAATGACTTCATATCGTGGGTTGACTCGCCCATCCAAGAGTCAACTCGTGAGTAGAGTCCTGGGCTTGTTTGACCCCCGGTTGGGTCCTATAGTCATGATTGTTGGATGCTCATTTTGGGGGAAAAAACTCATTTTCTCACTCTTTTAAGCAATGAAATGGTGATTTTTGAAAGATATTGCTTGCATTAGATTCCCATTTCTTCGTTAAAGATGATATGGACTTTTGGAGTACAATATGCCTGATGATAATGGGAAATGTTTTTAAACAAGCAGTTACCAGAGAATTTATGAAGACGTTTCTTGTGTGGCAGAACAGGGCCTCCAGCTCTGCTTGGGATCAGAAAGTGCTATCTAAAGTGAAAGCATGATAATCCTGTGCATGACTCACTGATAGATCCTGGTAAAACATGAGAGCTGCAATGAACTTTTTAAGTCTAATATTTAAAGCAGACCTCGTGCTAGTATCAGTTTGGAAGTGTGACTGTAGTTATTTTTTTTAAGTATTTTTCATTCAAAAATACATCAAAATAATATTTTTTTATTTTATAAAAATTATTATTGATATCGGCGTATCAAAATGATCTAAAACACTAAAAATAAAAAATAAAATTCAAATTTTTTCAAAGACATTTTTGAAATGTTGTGCCAAAAAAGCACTAAATCTCTATTAGCAGGATAATGAGATAGTGCTTCGCGTTTAATCTTCTCTTGTCCACCGCTCCAAGCCAAAGAAAAAGAAGTGTCTTCTGTTCTAAAAGGGCTGAAGCAGAGAATAGTTGTTAAGTTGTGCTACTGGGTTTCAAATTTACGTAATCTAGATTTCACTTTCAACTAAGTAGAATAATGGTGCACAGAAGGGTTTTCTTTGTTTTTTTCCTGTTTTGGTAGCAAGAATTTGAACAGGGTTGGACTGATAGTTAAAGGATCTGGTTTTACGAAAAGCTAGACTTCAAGCATCCCAGTGTAATATCAGAAAGTTAAAGGCAATAAAAATTATGGGTGCTTTTGTTTATGTGTAACAACAAGCTTGGGTTAAAAAAAATGATTGGAGATGCGAAAAAAAAGAAAAGAAAAGGTTCACTGTCATTGTCATGTGGACTGAGATTCGTATCCTGACACGTGATAAGAAGACTTCGATTGATCGAGGAAAGCAAGTAACTGGAAGTTGTTTTCTAAGTTTTGCCATGGATTATTAAAGATCGAAACAAGGTAGCTACCATTTTCCTTGCAATTTCACAGAATTCATAACCCGTTTCCATATAATTTTCAACTGTAGTGCCATGCCTTTGCTTAACTATTTTCAAGTACGGTTATGCAGGAAATGTCCGAGTACGCCTGTTGATGCACGAGGTTTTATGTGGAGATTTCTTGGCAATGAAACTTTATAGGGAAAAGGTTCATATATATATTCATACCCCAGAAGAGGTCATCTTTATTTGAAATATACTATCTGCCCCTCGAATACTTTCAGTTCTGGATTGCTTGGCTGATAACAGTGATCATCATATTTGATTTCAGATTTATTGGAAAAGATTTCTTCGAGCTAAAATTAGATAAGGTATGAATATATATATGAAAAAACTTAGAAATGGTAATTTCCTGTAATTCTATCGGTAATGATTCCGAGAATGCAAACTGCGATGAAGGATGGGAAATTTGTGGTCTTTTTCTTGCACATTTTCTGCAAGGAATGAAGCATAGCAGGGTGCTGTCATATGTCATAAGCACGGTAAGAAATGACATGGAGCTCAAGTGGAAAACATAATTCTCTTCATATGATCTGATGCCATTGTTATTCTCCAAAAAAACTAATGATTTCGTTTAATTTTGTTTCATTTAGAAGCTTGATTTATGAGCTTGAGTAGTACGTGTTAGAATTCAAAGATTTGAACAGTAACTGTTTATAACAGGTACTGTTTAGATTGAAATCTGGAAAATTAAAAGAAAAACTGAAGAACAGATTAATAATATTTCAGGAAGAATTTACTTTTATTGAATTGGAAAATTCCTCGTATAAAGATTCAAGAATATGAATTTGAAATAAACTAGGACTCGCAAAGAGTTTTATTGCTTTTAACAGGTTTATATAAATCCTGTTATGAATAGGAAAATAAATCTGAATTTATGTAAACTAACAAAATACAAACTTCTGCCTAATCTTTCTTTTCTTCAAGCAAGCTTCATCAATTCTGACACTCCTCCTTGAAGTTTGCTTTGCACATTACCAGCCTCATCTTTAGAAACTCTAACTTTGTTGGGGGTAGAGCCTTTGTCATTAAATCTGCAAGTTGGACTTCGGTTGGATAGTAAAGGATTTTGATGAACAAATTCTTCTCAGCTTCCCTCACTTCATGAAACTTGACATTAATGTGTTTTGTTCTCCCATGCTGGACTGGATTTTGAGCAATTGCAATTATTGATTTGTTGTCACAATAAAGCTCAGTAGATGAGCTCTATTTTTGTCCCAAATCTGCAAGAATTTTGCTCAACCATATGGCCTGATTTGCAGCAGCAGCCATGGAAATTTACTCAGCCGTTGTTGTTGATTATGCCACCACTTTTTGCTTCTTTGCATTCCAGTAAATTACACCTGAACCAATGCTAAACACATAACTCGAAGTGCTCTTCATGTCATCAACACTCCCAGCCCAGTCACTATCTGCATACTTAACCAAACACACTCCTCCTGTTTTTGAGTACCTGAGGCCTAGATCACTTGTGCCTCTAATGTATTTCAACACCCTTCTAGCAATTCTCATATGTATACTACTTGGTGAACTCATGAATCTTAACAGCAAACCAGTAGGAAACATCAAATCTGGTCTAATTGCTGTCAAGTAGAGCAAACTACCCACCAGGCTTATAAAAACAGAGGGTTCTTCCAACTTCTCACCATCATTCCTCGAAACCTTCTCATTTAGTGCTAATGGAGTAGCTACTTCCTTGCATGACTCAAGTTTGAACCTCTTTAGCACATCAACAACATACTTACTTTGGAACACAAACACAAATATTCTTGAGCTGCTTTGGTGAATTTCCATCCCTAGAAAATAATTCATGATGACAAGATCAGACATATCAAAACACATTCTCCATCTCCCTTTTGAATTTTACTAGCAATTTTGTATTGCTTTCAGTTACCAACATGTCATCAACATAGAGGGAGATTACCAACTGCAAGCCATCTTTATCTTGCTTTAAATACAAAGTGGCCTCATTTTCACTCCTCATGAGTCCTAACTTAATCAAGTGAGTATCAATCTTGTTGTACCAAGCCCTTAGTGCTTGTTTTAAGCCATAAAAAGCTTTGTGCAACTTGTACACTTGATGCTCCTTTCCTGCAATTACAAATCATTCTGATTACTGCACATAAATGTCTTCAATGAGTATACCATTTAGAAATGTTGATTTCACATTTAAATGATATACTTTCCATCCCAGCTAGCCAGCAAGTGCAAGAAGAAGCCGAATGGTGTCATGCCTTGCAACTAGAGCAAATGTGTCTCCATAATCAATTCCAGTCACTTATGCAAATCCCTTGACCACTAATCTAGCTTTATGTTTGAACATTGAACCATTAGGATTAAATTTGGTTTTGAAAACTCACTTCACACCAATCTCCTTCTTGTCATAGGGTAGTGTTGTCAAGCTCCAAGTCCCATTTCTTTCAATAACATCAATTTCAGTCTTCATGGCTTCAACCTAAGCTAGAATGCTTGCTGCATTTGAGTAGTTAATTGGTTTAGCATGAACTAGATTGCATCTTTCATACACATTAACTAGGGATTTTACTTTACAAACAGCTGAATCTATGGTTGCCTCAATGTTAGATTGATTTTCATCCTCACCATCTCTTGTTCTTTCCACTATAAGTTTAATGATAGCTATGGTTCTTTGATCAATTTCCATCAATTCCCAATTCCAGCAAACATATTCATCAAAAACCACATCTCTATTAATCTGAATATTAGCTCCCTTTAGATTGTATAGTCTACTGCCCTTAGATTTAGTTCTATATCCCACAAAAATCCCTTTATCTATTGTCTCATCTAGCTTCCCTCTCTTGATAGTAGGAATGTGAAAATAACACAAGGATCCAAACACTTTAAGGTGTTTAGTAGTGGGTCTCGCACCAAACCAAGCTTCCAATGGTGTTTTTCCAAGAACAGACTTGGTTGACAGTCTATTTAGCAAGTAAACTGAAGTGTTTATTGCTTCAACCTATAGGAACTTCAACAATTTTTTTTCAAACATCATACACCTGCACATCTCCATAATTGTCTTGTTCTTCCTCTTAGAAAGTCCATTCTGTTGTGGAGAGTAAGGCATTATCAACTGGTGCACAATCCCAGCTACTTGATAGTAGGTTTCGAACTCTTTTGATGCATACTCTCCTCCATTATCAGTCCTTAACACCTTTATTTTCAGACCATTTTGAGTTTCTTCCCTACACTTAAAATTTTTAAACATTGATAAAGCTTGTGACTTGTTTTCAGGAAATGAACCCAAGTCATTCTACTGAAGTCATCAATGAACAACACAAAGTATGTATTGTTATTCAAGAAGGTTGTCTCATTGGTCCACAAATATTAGAATGAATCAATTCTAGCTTTTGTGTTGCTCTTTTGGATATATTATGAGGGAAAGGTATTTTGTGGTGCTTTCCCAATTCACAACCTTCACAAAGTTGTTCATATTCAAGAATTTCAGGCAAGCCTTCTATCATGCCACTATTATGCAGCATCTTCAATGATTTAAGATTATAATTTCCAAACCTCTTATGCCAAACAACACTATCATCAATTCTAAAAACTCAAAATATGTCCTTCAACAACATTCAACTCCAAATAGAAACTATTACCATCGATTTTTATTTTTGCTATTGTCAGGTCGTGAGCATCAATGATAAAGCAAAAATTTTCCTTAAATTCTACTTCATATCCATTCTTAAGCATTTGTGCAGCACTCAAGAGATTTTGATCTAATTCTAAAATGTAAAGGATATTTCTAATGACTTTTGTACCTTTACCTGTGCTGAATGTAATTGTACCTTTACCTTTGGCCTACGCAATATCTCCAATCCCCAACTTGTTCTTTGGCTTAATTGTTTGATCAATTGAAGAAAAAATGGACAAATACTTGGTCATGTGGCTAGTACAGCCACTGTCAATTAGCCATGAATTTTTCTTGGAAGTGTTTCCAACTTGTAGAGCCATGAATAGATGCTCATCATCATCCTTGTTTTCCTTAGTAACATTTGCATGCTACTATAGTTCTTGTTGAGGTTGCCTTTTCTTAATTCTGTAAAACTTCTCACTATGGCCATGGTTGTTGCAAAAATCACAATGAAGAATAGTTTTCCCCTTAAACCAACAATCTTTCTTAGCATGATTTGTTCTTTTACAATAAGAACAAGGTGAGAAAGTTTGTCTCATTGATAGCATAACAATCTTGTTCTTAGGAAACATAATTGATTTTTTGTTGTTGAAGTTCTTTTTAGGCAGAATAGTAGTCTTCCTTTCGTTAGTTCTTGCTTGAAATGCACCTTCAATAGCTTCATCTCTCATCTGCACCCTTTGCTCTTGTATATGGAGTTTGCTAATCAGTTCTATAATAAGAAGATTCTGCAAATCACATGACTCTTCTATGGCAGAGATCTTGGCCTCAAACTTCTGTGGGAGAGAAATCATAAGTTTTTATACAATCTCATGGTCTTCAAATGTTTTCCCAAGAAGTCTCATCTGATTTACAAAGTTCATTAATCTGTTAGAATATGTCTTTATAGATTCATTGTCTTTCATTTTCATCAACTTAAACTCCCTCTTAAATGCCAGTAGCCTCACTGTTTTGTCTCTGTTGTTGCCTTCAAACTCAACTTGGATTTTGTCCCATTTTTTTTTGTGTTTCCAGGTTCATTATCTTTGTGAAGACATGGTCTGAAAGTCTAGAATGCAGGCAAGCAATAGCCCTGTCTTTCGTAGGGTTCAAGAAATCTAGAAAATTAAAAGAAAAACTGAAGAGCAGATTAATAATATTTCAGGAATAACTTACTTTTATTGAATTGGAAAATTCCTTATATAAGGATTCAAGAACATAAATTTGAAATAAGCTAGGACTCTCTAACACTTGAGAGTTTTATTGCTTTTAACAAGTTTATATAAATCCTGTTATGAATAGGAAAATAAATCTGAAATTACATAAACTAACAAAACACAAACTTCTACCTAATCTTCCCTTTCTTCAAGCAAACTTCATCGATTTTGACAGTACGAGGCATATTACATTTAAGTTGCGGCACTACAGAATTTTAGAACCTATTTAAAAAATCTAGTTGTTCCTGATAGTAAGCAATCTTATTGCACTGTATCATATAGTTTCCCACAGTGATTCTGCTTCAATGAAAAAGGGAGCTGCCGATTTGTGGTTCTGTAACAAAGTAGCCTTTTTCTGCAACCTTTACTTTCTTGATAATTGCATTGCAGTTGGATTTATTATTTGTTCAATGTTAAGTGCCAGTTACTTCTTCCAACAACAGGATGGATAGATCCTTCAAGATTGCATGAGCAAGTGCAAGTCTTTGGTTTTGACCTCCTAATTGCTGAATTCCTCTTTCTCTATAGTAGGTATCAGACCCATCTTTCATTCCACTGAATTAATAGCCAAGGATTGTACTCTCTCTTTTCCATGTCAAAGCATGAAACTATGTTTGAAAAATTAGCTCTACACATATGAACATGGCTGAGAATGAGTTCTTATTTTTATTTATTTTTACTACAATATACTGGATAAATTCTTTTGCATTGACAAGAACTGCAGCCTTTTGTATCTCAGATTCTCTTGCATCCTCTCCACTATCGCGAAGGCAATTTTTCGCGCTTTGCACCCCGCCATCCCCCGAGGTTTGGGGAGATAATGGCGCGCGGTGAAAAATGAGGGGTTGTTATAGCCGTAAAAATTACGACTATAATTATAGGGAGTCGCCACCTAGTATTACAGTCACTAAGAACCTAATGGTCTACGAGAGTCTTGGGTAAGAGGACTTGTTGTGCTAGGGGAAGACGCGTCACCCCTAGTGCACCCTACCTAAAGTAAGCTGCATTGTTGTTTAACTGTTTTTCTTAAGTTTATTTTTTTACACTACATTTAAAAAAGAAAAATATTTTTTTTGTCCGCAGGTGTACTTTACGATGTAATTTTACACCGCAGTTAAAAACCTCTTTCTTTTTCCTACGAATGTACCTTACAATGTAATTTTACACCGTAGTTAAAAATTCTTTTTATCTGCAAGTGTACTTTACAATGTAAATTTACACCGCGAAAGCTAAAACAAAATAATTGTTAAATTATTTTTGATATTTTGGCCGAATACCAACGGATAATCGTAAATTGGTTACGATACCCAATTTTATTTTAAAAAATGTGAAAGATGCAATATATTTTTTTAAGAAAAATATGCTTGGAAAATCTTGGAATTTGGCCTTATGCATGAAAACAACATTTTTTTTGTGAGTTTTTTTATTAAAAGTAATTTAAAAAAAATTAAAAAAAGTCTGGGCCTGGCCCAGCTAAATGGGCCGGCCCAGCTAAATGGGCCAGCCCAGCAAAATGGGCTGCTAGACTTGGGCTGGGCCGAGTAGTCCAACCCAACAAAAAGAAAGAAAAAAAGAAAAAAAAGAAGAAAAATAGAAAACAAGGGTCAGGCAGAGTGAATATGAATTCACTCTGCGTACTGCTCACGTATTACGTGAACAGTAGCAAGGTGGTCGGCGTCGCCAGAGTAGGCGTTGGAAGTTGCTGGTTTACGTGCAAAGGGGCTGTCATTGTGTCGTCCCTGTTACTGCTGGTTAGTGTGGGCACCAAAGAAGAAGGATGATGGCTAGGAAGCTACTGGCGTGAAGGGGGAAGCTTCGAGTGGTGGTGAGAGTGGTCTTGAGAGAACGTAATTGCCAGGAGGGAGAGAGAGAGGAGTTGCATTGGGGGAGAGATGGTTGCCGAGGAGAGAAAAAGATGGTTGTTGGTTGTGTTGGTTCAACCGGAGATGAGGAAGATGGTTAGGGTTGCTGTCGCCGGAGCCAAGGAAGAAGACGAAGGGGTGGTTTGTTGCAGGAGACGAGGGGGATGAAGCTCTCTCTCTGCATCTGCGTAAATTTTACCCCTGTTTCCCTTTCTTTCTTTTTTATTCCTCTTCTTTCCCAGTTTTACGATGAACTCCCACTGTCTCAAAAATTTTCTCCTCTTCCCCTCTCTATGAGTTTCTCTCCTCAGCTTTTTTTTTATCGTGTTTTCCCCTCTTTTTTCAACTCGGTTTCATCACCCCATTTCAAATTTTCTTCCCCGGTATGCTCTCCAAGTTTTCACAGTGACAGTGTAGTTTTTTTTAGTTTTCCCCCCTCTGTTTTCAACCCAGTTTTTATCACTCCCTTTCTGAAATTTTATCCCCTCCTTTCTGTATATTTTCTCCTCCTATTTATAGGTGAAGAAGGCATGGCGCATGGCATGGGAAGGGTGTCCAGAAAATGGCTCAGGAATGGTGTGTTATAGGCACGACAAGGTTGAGCATGCTGCAGCATGGGTGAGCATGCAAACGACAACCCCTCTTTTTTTTTAATAAATAGGTTGTAACAAAAAAAGTTTTTCAACGGGAAAAAACCAAGAAAAACGATGTTTTTATCTTCAATTTTGGCTTCCGATTTCACCGAAAGAGTTTCGTTACCGAAAATTCTGATCGTTTCGATTTAACCCAAATTAGGCTCCCAAACTTAATTTCTCACTAATTAAGCCTTTAATAAAATTAATTCAACCCATTTTAACTGTAATTAAGCCCTTTCGCTTAATTAAATCCTTCAATTGGTCTCTCAATTAATTCTGAAGAGTTTTTTTTGCTGAAAATCTCAATTTTCTCAATTTAAACCAGATTAGGCTTTCGAATTTAATTTCTCGGCAATCAAACCCTCAATTAGATTAATTTGACCCATTTTAAGTGTAATTAGGCTCTTGCGCTTAATTAAATCCTTCAATTGGGCTCTCAATTAATCCCAAAGAGTTTCGTTGCTGAAAATCTTGATTTTCTCAATTTAAACCAGATTAAGCTTCCGAATTTAATTTCTCGGCAATCAAACCCTTAATTAAATTAATTTTACCCATTTTAAGTGTAATTAAGTCCTTGCTCTAAATTAAATCCTTTAATTGGGCTCTCAATTAATCCCAAAGAGTTTTGTTGCTGAAAATCTCGATTTTCTCAATTTAAACCAAATTAGGCTTCCGAATCTAATTTCTCAGCAATCAAACCCTCACTAAAATTAATTTGACCCATTTAAAGTATAATTAAGCTCTTGCACTTAATTAAATCCTTCAATTGAGCTCTCAATTAATTCTGAAGCGTGATTATATTTTAAATCGGCCGATGATTAAATTAAATTGGCCCATAAAAATATAATATTATCTTACGGCTTAACTTCTATGCAGATTTATCCAAGAATAAATTATTTTGGCCTTTAATTTGCATTTTCCTTTGTTTCTGGGGAAAAAAAGGTACGACCGGGCTTCCGAAAATGTTCAAAATTTCGGCATTAATTTTTCTACCGACACCAGCCCCTTTTATTTTATTTTATTTATTTTTTGATATATTTTGTGGAATCACCCAAAAATTGGGTGATGACATCCACCATGGACAGTACTTTCATGGATAGTTTCAGCAAACAGTGTTGTTCTTGACTGGCTAGTGCAATATGAGATCCTAGAGCTCTCAGATTGTAGCTCTTTATCACCTGTAGATCAATAAAAACAGCTTCTTTCAAGGATCATAAAACCTTTCTATAAGTCTAATGATGGTATATTTTCCAGAACCAGTTGGCCCCACCATTGCCACTGTCTTCCCTGCATCAATTTTAAGGTTCAAGTCATTGAAGATCATTTGATCTGGTCTTGTTGGTTATGCAAAGACATTGTTGAGCTCCACTTGGCTGTTTAACTTTCTCTTCATGTTTGAAGTACCCAACAAATCAAGAATCATTAATTGAATAGAAGCTTCTGTTTCATAAATGATACCAAGTAACAAGAATCAATAAGCTAAATGAGGATGCTAGTATCATCATGCGAGCAAATATCAATAGATAGAAAGAAAGATGCAAGTTTCTAATACAAATCATATTGAATATGAACACCATAATTTTGTACTCCATCTTTTCTATTTCAATTAAGTTTTTCATTGCATTAACTAATAACTGCTTAGACCTCCCATTTTCCAAGCGAAAAGAAGACAACAAGTAGGCCATTGCATAAACTAAGATGTTTAATAGCATCCAGGTAAGAAATAAAGTCCATAGAACCTAGGAAAAGAAGGCATTGCAATATTAGGCAGGATATTGTGGCCAAGTCCTGTCAGCTTGCAGAAATACGTTCTACAAATATAAACATTTTAAAGTTCCTTTTGAGCGGGAAAGGATGGAGGATCGACAATGATAAATTCCCAGGGAATAACTTTTGCATGGATAAAGGAATCATTAACCTCCAGGTTATCTCCTGATTATTTGTTAGGAAGAAATTCTGAGAAGAACAACCATTCTGCTTCAATGATAAGAAGAGCCTCCACTTTGTATTCTTGTCAGAGAGTAGTACGCTCCTCCACGACCCAATTCCATTAGTGCACTGTGTGAACCTTGTTCCACAACTTTTCCATTCTTGATAACTGCAATACAGTTGGATTTCTGTATCGTTGACAGCCGATGAGCAATGACCACACATGTTCTGCCAATGATCATCTTCTCTAGTGCCTCTTGAACTAAGCTCTCTGACACACTGTCAAGTGCACTAGTTGCCTCATCCAACAAGAGGATTGATGGGTCTTTGATTATTGCACGAGCAAGTGCTATCCTTTGTTTTTGACCTCCAGACATCTGAACCCCTCTTTCTCCACAGAAGGTATCATATCCATCTTTCATTCCACTGAAAAAACACACAGATGAAATGGAATGAGAGGCTAATAGCTTCAATTTCCAGTTTCTCAGATCAAATCCAGACAGAATATATACATAATTTGTTAATTTATATCACAATGCGTCCTTAGCTCAATTTTCGCCCTTTGAAGTTATAACCATTACTTCTTTTAATTGGAAAATTAACTCTACTCTATAAACAAATATAAGAATGAAATTTCTGTTAACATTGACTATAATGTTTTTCATACCTGATAAATTCATGTGCATTGGCAAGAACTGCAGCCTTTCGTATCTCAGATTCTCTTGCATCCTCTTTACCAAAGGCAATATTTTCACGGATAGTACCAGCAAACAGTGTTGGTTCCTGACTGACTAGTGCAATATGAGATCTCAGCAATCTCAGATTGTAGCTCTTTAGGTCCTGTCCATCAATAAAAACTGTTCCTTTCACGGGATCATAGAACCTCTCGATAAGTCCAATGACGGTAGATTTTCCAGAACCACTTGGTCCAACCAGTGCCGTTGTCTTCCCTGCATCAATTTTAAAGTTCAAGCCCTTGAAGATCATTTGGTCTGGTCTTGTTGGATATGCAAAGAAGACATTGTTGAACTCTACTTGTCCCTTCAGCTTTTTTTTGATGTCCAAAGCACCCCTAGAGTAATTTGGGTCAATCTCGCTTTTCCTATCTAGGATTGCTAACACCGATCGAATGGCATTCCCTCCTTTGGATAAATCATTGGTCATGCTTCCAGCTTCTGCAATGACATAAGCAGTGAAAAGCAGTATCAAAAATGCCTGAAAAAGATTCTCTGGGGATATTAAACCTTCCGTCAAAAGCCTTCCTCCGTACCAGAAAGCTAGTGCAGTAGAAGCTGTATTAAGAAATTGTGAGCTAAACAAGCCAAAACCTGACAGCCAAGAGTGTCTAGCACTCTCCTCTCTGGGACCTCTCAAGGTAGCTCTGAAAAGCCCCAACATTCTCCTCTGAGAAGAGAATGCGGTTATGGTTCTATGGTTAATGACAGCTTCACTTGCCAACTGACTTCCTTCCTTTTGAGCCTTTTGTGCCTTCCCTGCCATGCTTTTCATCAAAACACTCTTTGAATAATAGCTCCCAACAACTAATGGCTGTACTGCAATCATCAAAAGAGCTAGCCTCCACGTGAGAATAAGCCCTAGTGTATATGCAAAGAGAGACCCGAAGAATGCTTGAACCAGCAATGATATTCGGTCCCCAACAAGAGATCGAAACATGTTGGCTTCAGTGGCTAACTTTGCACAAATTGATGCACTTGTGTTCTCGTCATCATCAAACCACCCTATTTCAAAAGTCATGAGCTTTGCTAGCAGTTTCTCACGTACTCTCCTTGTCAACTTTTCTCCCATGATTGCAAAATTGTAGTGTTGGAGGAGACTAGTGATGAAATCTAGAGCAGCAATGCCTAAGAAAACAAGAGACAATGTGTTGGATTTATGCTTGGCGGCGGATTTGTCACTGAGAAAGTAGTTTGATATGAGTGATCCCACACAGTAAGCATTAATGGGTTGAACTGCTCCAGAACCTATTGCCGCCAAGCATCCAATCAAGGCACTTTTCCATTCCGGTGCATTCATTCTCAGCAGACGCCACTGAGAAGGAGCTGGATAATTCAGTTGGTATAACTCATCGAAACTTTCATCTGCGGGATCGTAGATTGAGAAGGAATAAGGGGTGCCCATAGAGAATGCCGGGCTGAAGGGGTTTAACATTGGAGTGCCTGTAACGCTTCTTATCACACTCAGTGGGCTTGGCGCGGGAGTCATCCTATGGAAGATATTCCCATCATTGTGATAAGTGAAGTCATTAGAAGCTTCATTTTGTGCTGCCATCTGCAACTGCACCATCCGGAAGTATTCCCCGCCCTGTCCATCATTTATTTGCATTAGCTGTTCATGTGAACCTGATTCGATTACTCTCCCTTCTTGTAGAACCACAATCTGGTTTGCTGTTCTGATTGTGGAGAGGCGATGCGCAATGGTGATTGTTGTCCTTCCTTTCGATGCCTCATCTATTGCGTCCTGAACTATTCTTTCTGACTGTGCATCCAGTGCACTGGTAGCTTCATCAAGAAGCAGGATTTTGGGTTCCCTGATCAGAGCCCTTGCTATGGCAATTCTCTGCTTTTGGCCACCAGATAGTTGGAATCCAAATTGACCAACCTGAGGAATTCATGAAGATGGTGTTTAAATCAGAAACTACTGTAATTTTATCTTACATTCTAAACTTTTCAGACTTCAAAAATTCTAGTTAACTGAATTTAATGGCAAACATGACTGTTGAATAAATGTCTAGGAAATCAAGAACAACATGACCTTAACATTCAGAATTTGAGTTACATGCCTAGAAACAAAATTCATAAATTAATTGCTGTCCATTTTCTTACTAAAGAAACATCTGAGACCTGCTATAAGAATTTATTTCCATCAATGTTTCTATGAAGTGCTATTGAAATGAATTCGAGAAGAAGAAAAAAACTGAGTTAAAAAATATAGCTTACTTGAGTTTCATATCCATCTGGTAACTTGCTAATGAAGTCATGAGCATTTGCATCCTTAGCAGCATTTACCACTTCATCCATCGAAGCTCCTTCCTTCCCAAACGATATATTCTCCTTTATAGATGTTGCAAAGAGGACTGGTTCCTGGTTAACGAGACCCATTAGAGATCTCCACCATTTGAGCTGAAGTCTATTTACTTTGTGTCCATCCAAGAGAATCTGTCCTTCATTGGGATCATAAAATCTTTGAAGCAATGAAATCACTGTGGATTTTCCAGAACCACTACCTCCCACTAGACCAACTGTCTTACCAGCTGGAATCCTGAGATTCAAGCCTTGCAAGATTGGTGTGTCAGGTCTTGATGGATAGTTAAAATATACGTCCTGAAATTCAATTTCTCCTCTCACATATGATAAAGCCTTCCCCTTTTTATCTTCTGAGTCTATACTAGGAGTTCGATCAATCATTTGAAAAATACGAGTAGAAGCAGCCATTGCCTCTGTGATGGAAGTTAGATTTGGGAGCGCTCCTAAAACACTCCTGCAATTGAAGAGTAAAAACTATGAGTTCTTGAACTCAAATTAAATCAGTTAGCCTGCTGCAAAGCAACTATAAAAACAGGAAAATAAACAAAAGGAACTTACAATCCTCCCATGATGATATTGATTCCAGCTACGAAGATAGAGCCGCCTTTTTCTCCTTTTTCTGTCACCAAATAAGTGCCTAACCAAGCCTGAAAAGACCAACCAACATAAATCATTCCCATGCTCCCCATCAGCAGTCCCTTTGCGAAACCTTGCTTTATTCCTAACTCCATTGTCTGTTGAAGTGCTCGACTGAACTTATCAAGTGTTTGATTCTCTGCTACATATGAATATATAGTTCTTATAGAAGAAATAGCTTGTTCGGCTATCCCACCAGCTACTCCATATGATTCAATCGTCTTCATGATCACATCCATCATGAGCTTCCCAAATACAAGTCCCGGGATAATGAACATCAATGTGAAAGGAAGAGCTCCCAGTGCAAGCTTCCATGACAGCATGTAAGAAGTCACGAGGCAGAAGAAGAAGGTTGACATATATGCGAGGCAGTTGGGTATCTACAAGCAGCATAAGATCCATTTTATAATTTTTATCACAGAGTGAAGATGAAGAAAATAGAATTATCTAGATTACTTATTGCATATAGTCAGGTCATGCCTCAGGGATGCATGCTTGAGCAAGTGACCAAACATTTTATCACTTTTCCTCCAGATAGATTCAAATCCAGCAGACTAACATAAATATGAAAGCATTTGGTAGAACATCTTACGCTGAATAATATCAAATTCTTGACTCAAAATGCATAGTTTATTATTTTTTATGTTTTTGAAATTTGGGCTATGCTTGTGCGGTTTCGCACTGTACAACCCTTAAAATAACTAACGTGTAGTCTTTACCACCAATGTAAAAGCCCTTTTGAAGTTGTTTCTATAGGAGTTTCAACGATCAGGCTTATGTGCAAGTGAATTGAAGAAAAGAACAATAATAAACGCAAACCTTGTCGCATATTGCTACTTGGATTGAATTGGCATCATTAGAAATGGTTGAGACAACTTGTTGAGTGGTGGAAGAACCAGCTTCTTGGGTGTCAAAGAAACCAACTTCTTGTCTAAGGACAGATTTCAGATATTCCATTCTCATTCTAGAAGTTTGTCTCTCAGCAGTTCTTGTCCAGCAAAGTCCTTCTGCAAATGTAAAGATCAACCAAAATGCAACAAATTAACCAAACAATCAGCTTCCCTTTATGTGTCGACTAATATTTTTCAATTGAAAATAATGAAACTTTAAATCATTAGATTTACTATCAGTGAACTCACCAACAAAAGCAGAAAGTCCAACAGCAATTGCAACATATAGCAGCTTGAGAGAGTACTGACAAGTAGAGTTAAAATAAATCCAAATGAGCTTGACAGTCAACGATATTAAGACGGGGCAAAAAGAATTCTGAATCAATTAAGAGATGAAGAACTTATAGAATGTGGGAAAGCCTAATGCATGAATTTACACCAATAACTTTAACATTTCCATTGTGTACTAAGAAATCATGTATGTATAACCACTGTGGAGGTAGTTTCCGCGTTGGATGAGCTAATTAATCAATCATTATTCAGGTTCTTCAATAATACTGTATTTTATATTGGTATATGATTTTCAGTTAAAATTTATGGAGTCAAAAACTTCGCTCTCAACATATTTTCATGAATGTCACTGGTGCAACCACCTTAACTATAGCAAGAAGGATTATTACAAGGGATTGCTAGAACAAGATAGTTTCGAGGACTTCAAGATGCTCACCTTGTTTACGGTATCATTAGACAGAGATGCACTGGTGCTTCCATATTCATTGATAACATGGCTAAGAACATACATTGTGAGAGGATATTGCAATCCATCTCCAATGCTGCCCAAAACCCCAAAGAACATCAACAGCTTGTCCTTCCTATCAGCGTACCGAAACATGCTACCTTTGCGTCCCATTGTCTATACTAATTCTAGGAGAGCGATGAGACTTTCAATGATGTGCTCATCTTCATTAATACCTAAAATTTCAAAATATAGATTGCTTTTTATATGCACTATTAAGGAGTTCTGGGAAATAATTAATTATTTGCGTCACTCTCTCTTGTATTGTTTTATCCCATGTAATCTTATGCTACTCCAATGCCAAAGTACATTTGCCGGCAGTTATTTTACGGCAAGGAATCAAGGAATCATAAAACAATCAGGTAGCATGCCCCCATTTTTTCTTTGGATTACTGTTTATTTTATCTACATGTTGGTCTAAAAAAGTTGCTTAGATTTATTGTTTATCACTATTGTTGAAGAAGATTTTGACACTTAAACCCCATGAATTAGAAATAATCGACGGTGACCTTGATTTGATGATTCTGAGGCCTTTGTTCCTTGTAAAATCATTCGAAGCATTTTCATAGTAGTTTTCTTCTTGGCCAGGCTCTGATTTGGATTCGCACTTCATTCATGTCTCTCTTTAAAACAAGGTTCTGCCTGCAGCTATGACCTCCTGTCAAAAATGTAAAGACAGGATGCTAAATTATAGCATCACTCTTTTGGCGAGCATTGAGACTTTACTGTTTCTTATAGCAGAAAAAAATATTTTCTTTACATCTGCAAGTCTCTTATGTAGATCTCAAGAGACATGACGCGTGACTATAAAAGTTTAAGATAAAGACAATTGTTATGATCAGTTGCCCAGTGGTATTGAACTTGTCAACTGAAAATAAATCTACACATTCCCATGTCATTTATGCCCAGTCGTCTTTGATAAAGACCCTGTCATAAATATCAAATTTGAGGCATTCGCTAAGGATCTTGCTTGACTGCAGACAATTTTGTGCCCCTTTTTCCTCTTTGTTCAGAAGGTATCTTCAAATACAAAAGTTTAGGGCTTACAAAATCTTTATGTTGCTGAAAAACTGGTGAATTTTAGCCCCTCCTGCTGTTCAAGCAGAGTGAGATTAAATGTAAGATCCATTTATTGCAATGGAGATAGCATTTTATTAAATTACACCTCAAACTGCATACAAGACAGAAAAATACTGCAGTTAAATCTTTTTCAGTTTTCCTAAAATCCAAAAAAAGAAATATTGCATCCTTAAATTAGCGAACATCCAATCCAATGTGAGTTTGAGAAAAAAAAAACACCAAGGTCTTTTGAAGGCCCGCGGATGAACAGAGAGACTAAAACTAGTGAACTTGGTTTCACAAACACTTGCAGAATAAATCCTATGTTAGCACTAATGGAGGAGAAATGAACCTTAAAAGCTGTGTTGTGTGTTTTTGCATTGAAAATGACGAATGATAGGCTCTCATGATGTGTTGAGTTTTTTTTATTTATGTTAAAAATTAATTGATTTTATATATGTTGTATTTTATTATTTTAATATTTAATTAGTATAACTGTAATTGAAAATATTTGCTAAAAACATATTTTTTTTCTCATTAAAAAATGATTAAATGTTATTATTGCCAAAACTCTTTTGATAAAATCTATTAAATAAAAAAAAATCTATGTAGAAAAATAATTGTTAAATGTATTGCTTATATTATTATATTAAATATATTTTAGAATAATAATAAATAGGTCATATATATATGAAGGTGTTGAATTAAATAAATATCAAAATATATAATTAGTCTCACATATTGATAAGGAAAAAAAAAATATCAAATAATTATTATCATTATTTTGAATGTCTTATCTATAATAATAAAATATTTTAAGACCTAACAATATTAACAGAAAAGCAACTAAAAAACTAAATAAATGACAAAATAAAAAATATTATTAGATTTTAAAAAATTATTTGAACAGAAGAACAAAAAATAAAATCATTTTTGAAATGAACACGAACAAAAATTAAAATGTAAATATTAAAAAAAATAACCTTAACAACAGTGGAAATAATAAAAATTGGTAAGACCATAATTATTGTTAGAGAAAAAAATTCCATATTTTTTTAACATTTATATTATTATATTAAAAGTATTTAAGAACAATGATATTAATTTTGTTTTTTAAAAAAAAAATAGGTCATTTATATATATTAAAGCTCTAATATTAAATAAATATCAAAGTATATAATTAGTCTGATATATATAAAATAAAATAAAGCTCACAAATAATAATTATTATTATTATTTTGAATGTTTTATCTGTAATGATTACAAAATTCAATACCTAACAATATTAACAGAAAATAAATATTATTATATTTAAAGAAATTACTTAACTTGAAGAATTAAAAAAAAAAAGAAATAATAACAAACATTATTTCGTTAAAATTTGGACATTAAATAGAAAAACATAATAACATTGGAAATAAAGAAAAATTGGAAAGCAAAACTAAGAGCATATATATATAAACATTGATAAAAATAAGAACTATGTAAAAAATATGTATAAAAAATAAAAGAGCTAAAATGAAATCCAAGATTAAAAGTATAAGGGATAAAAAAAAAACATATGGAATAAATTTAATTTAAATGAAAAATACTCAACTAAATCCAAACATTGAAATTAAATAATTGAAAGCAAAACCGGGAATTAAAAGAATTAGGACCGAAATGAAACTGAAATGCATAATTCATTTACATAGAGAGAAAATTAAAAGAAATCATACTTTGATACCGAAAATATTAAGGATTTATAATAAATTTGCATGGAAGGATGAAATTGAAATAAATTAAAACTTTAATATCAAAAATTTTAAGGATTCCAGACCAATCTACAAAATTAAAAGACTAAGGACCTAATTGAAACTACAATATATAATCAATTTCAATTGAATGATAAAATTGAAACAAATCAAAACCTATATAATAACAATAAGGGCCAGAAAAACAAATTCTAACATTCAGGGACTGAAATGAAATTTGTCAAAAAGCAGCTGCGCTAACATCATCTGGTGCAGGTAAGAGAGAGAAATAGTGTGGAAAAATTCAAACGACCATTAACACGTCTTGGACACCACAATCACACGCGCCGCATCAAGTGAAAGAGGGCATGGCGGAAAATCATTTTAGACACTAATTGGGCATTTTTGGACGAAGGAGTAAGCCGCACATGCCGTCCAAAATACGTGTGAACACTGAAACAGACGGCACGTCCGGCAATGCACCACATAGTAAACCGACACAAAAAAGAATAAAAAATTGGTTAATTTTGGATCGCCCCTTCCTCCAAGGCATGGTTTTTGTCCTTTTCAAGAGACAAAATGGTTATTGCACTGTTTAATAAAATATATATAAAAAAAAGCCGACCAGACAAACCGGACCGGAACGAAAACGTGCAATAATTGTGGAGCCCCTCAGGCCAGGCGCCCTTTTTCATCCTTTTCGAGGGACAAATGCGTGATAACATTGTTCATGGACGAAAAAAAAGACTCACGTACATGCGTTAATCACCGGAGCAAATAGCGAGTCCACAGTGACAATGAGTCATGGTGAACAGTAGACCACCAAGCTATTTTATTGAGTGGGTATGCCCGCGCGTTGCGCTAGTCTTTTTTGACGCAATAAACTAATTGATTGTTATGCATATTTTAATTGATTAAATAAAATTTTAAATAGTTAAATTATCATCAATAAAATTTGTTTCAAATTGGTTATTTATTTTTTATATTGAAGTTATTGAATGTTGCTATTGTTCGAATGTTTTGATAATATTTTAATCGGTAAATTATCTATGTACATCGAAGCGCTTGTAAATAATTTGACTAAATTTTTTTACCCGTTTTATCTATATTTAGTTTAGTATATATTTTTTTTATATGATAAAGTTGTGTGGGTCAATTTTGAACAAAAATAACATCGATTAATGAATTATTTCCATTATTATTATATTTGAATCATCATGATTTTTAAATTATCATAATTACTATAGTTGCTATTATAATAATTATTGTAGATAATTAATATTATGATATTACTGACAGTATTGTTATAATTGTTATAATTATTATGACAATAATTATAACGATAACCAACATAGATTTTTTATATATTATTTCAATTTTAATTAGTATTATTATAATTAGTATAATTTTTTTTTTCATTATTGATATTTTTATATAATTTTATGTGTGACTGTTATTACTATCATCAAAATCATTGTTAGTTATATCATAAACACTATAACTATTAGAATAAATTATAATTATTATTATCATGATAGTTTAAAATTTCGCTATTATCATCAAGATTAAAACACTAAATTATTATTATTAGTATTTTTAACATAATAAAAATTATTAATTTATCCTGAAGTATAGAAAAACTTAAAAGTTTAACAAAAGAGTAAGCAAGAAAAAATAAATCTTTAATTATTATCATTATTATTGCTTATATAATAAAAAAACAAAATGACTTCGAAGAATAAAACAAACTAAAAATTATTAAAAAAACAAAAAAAAAACTAACAAAAGATAAATAAATATTATTAGCCTTCTCAAAATCATTTGACAAAAACATTTAAAATGATTACTATTATTATTGTATAAACAATGAAAAAACATTACCTTGAAAAATCAAGAAAATGAAAAATATAACAAAAGACTACGCAAAAAAAATTAATGACAAAACAAAAAAATTAGTAGCTTTAAAAAAATATTTTGAAAAAACATATAAAATAATTCTTAGTGTTATTGCATAAGTAATTTTAAAAAAATATCTCGAATAATAAAAAAAAAATGCAACATTATAACAAAAAGGAAAGAAAAAAATGAAAAAATAAAATAAATATTATTAGCTTTAAAAAAATAATTGACCTGAAGAAAAAAAATTTAAATGACCACTAACACAAATTAAAATTTAAGGACTAAATAAAAAAAGAGAGACAACCCCAACAAAAGAGAAAATTGGAGAAATTATTCTTACTATTATTGCATATATAAAAAAAACACTAACCTCGAAGAAAAAAAACTCAAAATTCAAACTAAGGAATAAGCAAACAAATAAAATAAATAACAAAAAAAAAATATTATTAGCCATAAAAAAAGTTTTTATATATATAAACAAAAACATGAATTTTCAAATGATCACCACCACAAATTAAAATTTAAAAACTAAATTCAAAAAATACAACTCAAACAAAAAAGAAGATAAAAAAGTATTCAAAACTAAAACAGAAAACATATACACATAAACATGTACAATAATATGGATTAATGCATATATATATATATATATATATATATATATAGGAATTAAATTCTAATAGAAAAATTAAAAGTATAAGGATCGAAATAAAAATAAAATATATGATTGATTTCAAGTGAAGGATCAAATATCAAAATGATAACAATTCATATTTCTATACCAAAAATATTAAAGGATTTAAAACAAAACCAAAATTAAAATAATAGGGACCGAAATGAAAATGCAATATATAATGAATTTCAAATGAAGGACAAAATTAAAAATAATACAACTTGTTACACCAAAAAGACTAAGGAATTTCATACAAACCAAAAATTAAAAGAAAAGGGACCGATATGCAAACAAAATATATAATTAATTTCAATTAAATGATAAAATTAAAACAAATCAAAACTTTTATTACAGGACTGAACAAAACAATCAAAAGCCAATGGACGGAAATGAAGCCACCATAAACCGGGGGGACTGGAGTACAAAAAAGGGTACAAAAAGTTACATTTTGTAGACAAGGGTACAAAAAGTTCAACCAACCATTTGCGCCTCTACGGACATCATGGTAAGCCACGCGTCACTCCATTCGACCGAGAACATGGTGGTGCATCTTCTGAGATGGCGAATGGATAATTTTCACCACCGTATGACACTTCACGTGCCATCGGCAAAGAGCATGAGAAAGAAATGTGTAGACACGTTTGCACGACACGCAAACAGTGTCATCGGGAAAAAATATTTTAAAAAAAATCAATTACCTAAACACCCCTATAACTACTTCTTTCCTTTTGTCTTTTTAGGGCTAATATACATATGAATACATTATCAAAATTTGTGTAATGTTTGGAAGATTATCGCTAACTGTTTTGTTCTTTTCTTATTGGATGACTCAGTCGTTATTTCATTGTACACAGATCTTTAAAATATCAAATTACCCCCAGTTTTGTTACTATACAATGCGTGGAGGGAGGGGTAAACCGGTATTTTTACTCTGTAAAAATACACGGGAAATATTGAAATACCCCCAAATAATTTGGTAACGGCCTTGTAGAAAAATAAAAAAATACCCCTAATACAAAGGAAAGGATTGAGGCATAGTGGGGGTAAAATCGTTAATCCACTATTGCAATCCACAATATTTTATAAGTGCATGTATAATTTTTATCCAAGCTCTTTTAGATTTTGTTTTAATAGCACCCGGAAAAAAAAATATTTGGAGTAAAAGACACACATTAATGTAACCATGGTGGGATCTTGTTTTGCATGGGCATGGCTTGAGCCCAGTAGAGATGATCTAGCTCATTGAAGTGCCTATTTGAAAATGTGTTTGTAGTTTTTTTTTCAAACATATTTAAAATAATATTTTTTTAATTTTTAATTTTTTTATATTAGTACATAAAAAATATTTTAAAAGCGTAAAAAAAATTACATAAAACTATTTTTTTAGAATCTCAACCACAAAAATAAAAACAAAAACAATACCAAACACACCCTAAATCATTCAAAAATCTTATTTTTAAACATATTGAATTTTAGAATACCATCAATAATTTTACTTTTTTGTTTTTTTGCTCATTGATTTTCTTGGTACTTTGTAAACTTTATTTTATAGTCATTTTATTCTTGCAAGTTGTGTTGGACATGAATTTTTAGGGTGGGCTTTTATTTTACTTTGCATGCTTTCATGTTGGTCGATAAAAGAAATATTTTAATATTACATCACAAATCAAAATTATGAAATGGGAACATGGGTTCAACTAAGAAAATAAATTGAAATGGACCAAAATTAAGAGGAAAAAACTGGTCATCTTTTATTTGCATTGTTCAAAGGGCATATATTTATATATTTTGACACTTCTTTTTCCAACATCAATCCCCCAAAGTAACCTAATCACGTTGACCCCATTGCCGTGTTAGATCAGTGTAAGTGCAGATGTAATTATCATTTGTTCATTGTCATCGATGCAAATCTGTTATAGCCAAGGTTGTCAATACCATTTCGGTTGTCATTTTATTTTTTTATTGGTACAAAACATTTCGGTTTCGGAGCATTTTAGTATGTCATTTTGTGGTTATACTATTCATATATAATTAATTAATTATATATATGAAAAACTTAAAAAGCAAAAAAATTAAATATAATTTTATTTTTTTTAAATCAAAGTTGATAACAATTTATTTTTTTATAATATATATATTTTTAATTTTTATTATTTTTATTTTTGTATTTTCAATACATCTCACAAACAATATTATATATGTGTATGTGTGTGAGCTCGCACGCGCACGTATGTATTTTTACAGGAGTGATAAATTGAATTTCAATTCACGTCGTGAATTTTTGACTTTTAAGCAGCCATTAACAATCACAATCAAAATAGAAACCGAAGCCAGATAATAAATCCAGTCTACAATCATAATGTCTAAATTTATTTAGAAAAAAGTGATTGGTGTACCTTTAAAATAGCCTTTTTTATGTTTAGTTTTTTTTTGTAATATATTATTGTGCAATCATGTTCATAAAATAATAAATAACATTTTATTTATAAAAAAACTTAAATAATATATATATATATATATATATATATATATATGTATGTATGTATGTATGTATGTATGTATGTATATGTATGTATGTATGTATGTATGTATGTATGTATTTAAAGTCACCAATACCAAACTAACAAGTTGTAAGTCATATTCGAAATGACTTGCAGCAGGTCTGCCAAATAAGCATCGGGTATGTTTGGTATTGCGGTTGCTGTTGTGGTTGAAGTTGAAAAAAAACTGTGTTATAAAAAGCACTTTTACTGCGGTTCAAAATAAGCAGTGAAGTGTTTGGTTAAAATTATGGTTGAGTTTAAAGTTGATAAAATATTTTTGTGTTTTAATCCAATATAGTATATTCATATTAAATATTAACATTATACAAACACATTTTATTTTATATTAAATAATAAATAATACTTGAATAATGTATAGCAAATAAATATTCAATATATATAAATATTTATATATTTTAAATATTTATTTGATATATGGAGGAAATTATTTATCTGCTCTTGAAAATATATACAAGACAGTGGTCATTTTTTGCTTGACAAATGGAGGAAATTATTCGATCCCAGTCTTGTATCCACTAATTTCTCTACTCTTTTGTCCTTTCTTTTCTCTTACATTACTCATAGAATGGCCACCGAAAAGAAAAATGGGAGCAATTGTTTGTTATTAATTAGTGGTCAAGGCACAGATCTCAAACAGTCGGTCGAGAATGTTGAAACGCAGGCAAAGCAGTTTACGAGTGCTTTTTCCAAACCTGCGTTTCAACTTAATTTTATGTGGGTCCCATGACCACAAAACCTGCTTTTTTTATTTAACCAAACAGCAAAACTACAACTTTTTTTAAATCTTGGTTTGGAACTCAATACCAAACAGGCACATCATCTCAAAGCAACCTTATTTTGGTCAACAAGAGGTTTATCATGAAATTAAAGAGCTTACGACATTATATCTCGAGTTTAAGATAAGATATGATTTTTTTATAAAAATATAAAATAATTTAAATTTTATTACTCCATATTTTAGAAATGACTTGTTCAATTTGGAATGAAACCATACTTGAAACTCAGACAGATGTGGGCGTTCAATGATGCAGCAAATACAGCCAAAATTGTGATTGCCTTGCCGTAATCCTGCTATCCATCTACAGATCACGAGGAGAAAGGGCAGTCCCCTTACTTCTGTTTTTTCTAGAAATAAAGAAAATAATACTTCATGACGCTTTCAATTCGAAAATCATCTCATAATCTTCCATCTGTCAAAAACATTGAAGATAAAACAACCCAACTGCAACCAGTAAATTGATGAGAAGGTGGTAGAGATGAATTATCAGCATCTTCCATGACAGTTAATAACATTTTCCATTTTCTCCATCAACAATATGTAGATGAGGAACCTGACAATCTCTCAGAATTCGGTGCATAAAACAGCAGAAAAGGCCATTCACAGGCTGCTGATGCCCCTTGCTTCATGCTTGGATCTTTTTTCATCACAGAAACAGGTCAGCATCCAGGAACAGAAACCAAGATGGACCTTCCAAGAATCAATAGCTGACAAGAGAAGAAAAAACAAAACAGAATCTTTTCTCACCGGTGCTGATAACACTAAGTGTTTTCCAGGAATCAATAATTGACTTTAAAACAAAATACAGAAGGAGAAAAGGAGGCAACTAGAATTTGATATTGGTGAAAAATATAAAAATTATATGTAATATTTGGATGTAATTGCACCAAATGTTGTAAGTGATAAGTAAGAGCAAGTCCAATGGTAAGAGCCATTTTTAAGAGCCAAATTCTTAAAATTGCTCTTTGAATAGTGTGTATATGGTTTTTTTATTGATATGTGCTCCAATGGTAAAAGCCATTTTAGAGAGCTATTTTTTTTATATTATTTAAATATAGTGCAATTATTTTGTATGTAGTTTAATTATTCAATTAATTATATAATTAATAGGATTAAGTTATATAATTAAATAATTACTTTTAAAAAACTTTCTATCGATAATTTTTTTTAATTATATTTAAATTTAAAAAATAAATTTAAATATAATTAAAAGTCCCACAATATTTGAAATTTTAAAATGTTAGAAAAAATCTACCAAAATTTCATTTGAAGTTATTGTATGTTTTTCAAGTAATTTTATGTTTTTTATGGTTATTGTATTTGAAGTTAATTAATGTTACTTATTGTCTTTAAGTATTAGAAAAACTTAAAAATAAAATAAAATGAACATATTAGTAAATTTAAAACATGTAATTAAGTTAATTGATCAAGAAATTTCTAATTTATCAATTTTATATAATTATTTTTTTATGCTAATTATTATTATTATTATTATTATTATTATTAATTTTTAGCCTAACCTCCTCCACCCCCCACTCCTATCCACATACACACACATGTCCGTTTATTCTAAAAACCCTACCTTCTCCATTTACTTGCGCCGCCCCACCTTTTAGAAACCCTCACCCTTGGCTTTGCCCTCACTTCACCCTACACCCTCCCCCACCTCCATAGCCACTGCAATCTTCCCAAATCAATTAATTTTCCAGTCAAAATGCACTCGTAAATCACAATTTGCCCATTTTCTTTGAAGTACAACCAAGCATGATTGTTAAGAAAAGAAAAACCAACAAATCTTTCCAATTGGAGGTTGTTTGGTGCAAAGATTCAAGCTGCGAAAATTGGTTCCTATTCATACCTGGCAATAATGCTTTCTTCCCTCAGTGCTGAGTGGATTGAATCGGCTTGGGATTTTTCCCGAACACCAACGGTATAATTCCAATTCCAACGGCTATATATTTTTTTGGCTCTCCATTGAAAATGTGTAAAAATGGCTTTAGATGTAAAGAGACGCTAAAATGGCTGCTCGATTGGCTCTCCCGTTGGAAACCATAAAAGAACAAAAATAGCTAAAAAATTCAAATATTTGGCTTTGGCTGGTGAGATGCCTCCGCCATTGGACTTGCTCTAACCATCTTATCTAAAAACTTAAGTTAATAGATAAGGTCCTAGAATATGATTTATATTATTCTCTAACACACACTCTCAAGTAAAAGCCTTTTGGTTTTGAAATTTACACAGGCCCGTGCTATCTTGTACTTAATTTTTTTATCAAATAGAATGAGAGTAGTGAAATTCAAACTCGTGACCGTTGGATCAACAAGGCTCTAATATCTTGTTAAGGAATCATCTCACCTAAAAGCTTAAGCTAATAGATGAGATCCCAAAATATTATTTATATTATTCTCTAACAGGAAATATATATTTAAATTCTAATTAATATAAACTTAACTTGTGAATATCTATAATACACCTACAAAAAATATCCCAGCTCGATATATTTAACTCGCTCGAATTAAAAAATAAATAAATAAAATATGTAATTTATAAAATACAAAAAAATAGATTAGATACAATAATAATGAGCACAAACTCAACCCAAGTATAACACCTCTAATGTATACAAACTCAACCCAGAGATTAGATATCGTGGTGAACCGAAAAGAAAATTTCAAACATTTCTTCTATATATTATGCAGAGAAGAGAAGGGATCGACCAGGAAATCAACATAGACAGAGGGCACAGTAGGGCCTGATTATTGTTGCTCAGCAATCTCTTCTATGTATCACTCTACTCGCATTTATTCTACTCAGAATCCCAAGGGTGCGAGTAAACTACGGTGTTTTTCTTATACGATATGGAGAAGTCTCTTACGCCGGGAGTCTTCAGCATATTCTCTTCGGCATGCCAAAATTGCATCGAGTTTTTGTTTAATGATGGCTAAGTTATCCACTTTATTTGGTACAGGTTTGGCACTAATGTGTATAATATATGTCATTCTCTCATGGAGTTTGATTATTGATTATTTTTGTATTTTTAATCTAGTAAGATTATTACTCATGACTTGTCTTGGTCTAGTTTTTTCAATTGTTTTATGGTTTATATAGAAATAGAAATAGAAATATAAAGTGATATTTTAGCAAGGTTTTCTTATGCCCTCTAAACCTTTGGATCTGAACCTCGATCACACCTTGAATTGGTCTAGGGTGCAAACTGATAAAACAAGTTCTACAGAACACGCTGTGGTCTATCTCCATTGGAAACCTTCCAAACTTAGTGCTTGCAAAGTTAATGCAGATGAAAATAGAATAAATGCCACTAGTCTTAGTGGTACTGGAAATGTTTTACATGATTCAATTGGGGTCTGGATCCAGGGCTTTGCTATAAATTTGGATGTATGCCCTATCTTTGAGGCTGAATTATGAGGTATTTGGGGGGGCTTAGTTTGACCTGGGATTATGGATACCAGAATGTGGACATTAAGTGTGATTTTTGTGCTGTTGTCATTCTCTTAACTTCTGTTACAGTCTCAACTCACCCTCTATACAACATTTTATACTATAAAATAAATATTCATGACCATTGGTATTGCACAATTAAGCATATTTACTGTGAACAAAATGTAGTTGCTGATGCTTTGACTACTAGAAGTTACTTCCTTAAAGATATTCTTGTTGCGGATGCTAGGGGTGTTGTGAGACCCCGTTCCGTTCTGTTAACTTCTATTACAGTTTCAACTCACCCTCTATATAACATCATTTTCTACTATAAAATAAAGATTCATGACCATTGGTATTGCACAATTAAGCATGTTTACCATGAACAAAATGTAGTTGTTGATGCTTTGACTACTAGAAGTTATAATCTTGGCTGTGGTCTCCATTTCTATGAGGCTCCTGACTTCCTTAAAGATATTCTTGTTGAGGATGCTAGGGGTGTTGTGAGACCCCGTTTTGTTCTATTAACTTCTATTACAGTTTCAACTCACCCTCTATACAACATCATTTTCTACTATAAAATAAAGATTCATGACCATTGGTATTGCACAATTAAACATATTTACCATGAACAAAATGTAGTTGCTGATGCTCTAGCTACTAGAAGTTATAATCTTGGCTTTGACCTCTATTTCTATGAGACTCTTGACTTCCTTAAAGATATTCTTGTCCCTGTTTTGTTAGTTTATAAGTTTTTTTTGTGTTTCTTAAATGTTTTTGTATTTTTCTCAAAAGAAACCCCCCCTGATTTTAATGACAATACTATACCCATTACACAAATAGTGAGTTTATTTTTATTTTTAAAAAATATTTTTTTAAAAAATTAAATCTTTTTAATTATTTTAGATTTTTTATATGTTAATATCAAAATTAAATTTAAAAAAAATATTATTTCAATGTATTTTTAAATAAAAAAATATTTTTAAAAATAATTATTACAACCATAATAAATAGCATCAAAATTTATTTTTATTAAGTAATAAACAAGTAATTGGCATGTTATGAACAAGAAAATAATTGTCGTGGCTCACTTACAAACTAAAAAGCTTTTATTGTGTTTTTGTTAAAAATTAATTATATTTTTTAGATTATTTTGAAATATTGATTTTAAAAATAATTTTTTTAAAAATATTAATAAGTTTTAAAATAAAAAATATTTTGAAAACAATTACTGTACTTACATAAAAATATACCGAGAAAAAAATCTCTTAAATACTTAAAAAAAAAAAGAGTTTTATTTTACTCTATTGATAGCATATCGAAGATTATGACTTCATAGAAATTAATTTCAATTTTCCGAGCTAAAAAGGAGAGGGTTCTTAAGGATACGAAAACAGAGAGCCTAAAACCCTCTTCAGTCCTTATATTTTGTCATTTCGAAGACGAAGCCACTGCTGCTTAATCCTCACCCCCACCAAATGCCATGCCTAAATCCAACAGCCTAAGTAATCTCTTCCGTGCCGGTGTCAAAACCACCAATACCTCCACCGCCGCCGCTGGTGACAGAACTCTCGAAAGCTTCTTCACCAATCTCGAATCCAAAACACACTCGAAAAACCACCCCAAACCAAAAACTTCCTCTGGGTCCAAAAAACAACCTAAATCTAAACCTCAACCTCCTCCAAAAAAATTAACCTCTGCAGTTAATTCTAGCCTTCCTGCTCTCAAATTAGAAGAGTCCGATTTTGGTACACCTTTTTTTTGTTCTTTTTTGAACAAATGAAAATTTTTGTTTCATTTCATTTTAATGTTTTGTTTTGTGTGATTAATGCAGAGGATTCAGTAACAAACCCTACAATGCAGGACATAGCAAAAATTATAAATGGTATGTGTTTTCGATTTTTTTACTACATTAATCAGAAACAAGGTGCAATTTTTAGTACCCAAAAGAAAGAAAAAATAGATGCTAAAGAATTGGTTTGTGTAATGTGATGTTATTGTTTCATTTCAATTGCCAAGAAAAGAAAATTGATAGAATATTTAAGTTGTTAGAGCTCTAGTTTGGATATCTGGGCTCATTCAAGAAATGGGATTTCATCATCATCATTATTTTTTTTTGCAAATTGGTGTTCTCTGTGTTGTTATTATTATTATTTTGTTAGATGGGTTTTGATTATTTTTCGCAAATTGCTGTTTTTCATTTCATTTTATTTTCAATTTTTTTTTTGGTAGATGGTGTGAAATTTAAAACGCCAGATTCAGAAGAAGCAGAAGATGAGGAACTTGTAAAAAAAGCTTTGGAGATACCATGGCTTTCAAGATTGAAGAATAACAATATAGGGATGCTGCGAAAAGACATATCTCGTGAAAGGAAACAAAAATGGGTTTTCACATATAGTCAGGTCAATCATATTAACCGAATTATTGATACATGTGCTGACAAGCTGGGGACAGATAATGCGATGGAGGTATTTGGAAAATTGGGAAGGGAAACAGGTTTGAAGGAGTTCAATGCATTGATGAAGAAGCACATCGAGCAATGTAGGGAAACTGATGATGAGAGTGTTGCAATGAAACATATTTCTGCAGCTCTTCAACTTTTTAAATCAATGAAGGAGCAGGGTTTCTTGATAGAAGAGGAAACTTATGGTCCATTTCTTATACTCTTAATTGATAAGGGTTTGGTGGAAGAATTCTATTTTCTCTCTGACTTCATCAAAGATACAAATCCTAGTAAAAATGCACGATTAGGTTATTATGATATGCTGTTATATATTGGCATCAATGATGAAGAGAAGATTCAAGAACTTTGCAATTATATTTGTATTGATGATGGGGACAATAATACCAGTTTACGAGGTATGTGCCTTTTGTGTTGGTCTACCCTGGAAAATAACTATTATCTGACATATATGTTTTGAATCAGCATGTTAAGTGTCTGGAAAAAAATTGGCAAAATCATGTTCTCTTGAGCCCCCTTTATAATACAATCAACTTTTGTGCATTGTGCATTAGTGATAACTGCAAGATCTGATTCCTGTTGCAGAAAATTATTTGCTGGCGCTCTGTGAAAGTGACCAGAAGAATTACTTGTTGCAGCTGTTAGAGACTATGGATATAACAAAATTTTCATCGTTGGACCATTTAGCCAGTATCTTTAAATCCTTAGGGAGGCTATCATTGGAGTCCTTTGCAAAGAAGTTCCTATTGGTGCTCAAAAGTTGTGGTATGTTAATTATTCTATTATTTATTTGAAATTCAGAATCCTGAACTCATTCTTTGTTGAAGACCATGAATACCTATTGATAGCTGGAAACTAATTTGTTTCTCTAAATCAAAATAAAAGGTGCTGGCATCTTGAACTTTTTTCTAAGACTTCATTTTTTAAAATTATCATTTCATAGCTACATTTTTCATACTAGCTTCTTTGAAAAATTATCACTTCTAAGACATTAATTCAACTGGATTGTCTCCAATGACCACATTGTAGAACCTATAATTTTAATGCCCAGCCTTCTGATACGGGATCTCTAGAACTTCTTTTTCACTTCTTTTTTCCTATTAAATGAAGATTTTAAACCAGGCTCTAGTTCTGGTATCCAAAAGAGACTGAGAATGTATAAGATCTGATGAAGACAAAACATGCATTTCTTCTTATATGCATTGTAATGTATTGCTATTATAAAGTGCAGATTATGGAGCAGAGGATATCTCAACTCTCATCTTTAGTTATGCTACTAGCATCCCAAATTTAGCGGTGAGGAACTTCTCATGAATGCTGCTGGTAATGTCCTCAAGGCCATGATTCTATGAGGCACAACTGCTTAAGATGCATTTTGCTTCTTTGAAACAAGCTCATTCTGAATAAACTTGAGGGGAAATTGAATGTTGTTTGCATTAATAATTAGTATCTGATAGTAAGGTGCTTGTGATTGATTCATAAGCATACTAGTGGTATTATGATGTTTCAAGATTTTTATTTTCTATACGCTTATTTATTTCTGTCAATTTGGGTTTAATAAAGTGGTGGTGATGAGCCAACTTTGCTATTAGTTTGATCATGAATTGGGAAACTAATGAGTAAGAAAATAATTTGCTTATTGTAACTGTAAGTTTGGTAACAAATGGCTATGCTGTGCTAATCAGAATGTAATTCTGAAAAAACACTAGATGTTGTCTAGATTCATGAGATAGCCATTTTTATTATAACTTGTTCTGTTGAAGAAAACCATATTTTGTCTGTGAAACTGATAAAAATTGTCTGATTGACTACTTATTACATAATAGGACCTAATCTAGTTTCAAGGAGACCTATTTTGAGAGTCACGTTTGACAAAATCTTTCCTTCAATTTAATTGATAGGAAGGCATTAATAATCATTGAATGGGATGCAAATAGATGGGTACCCAGGCAAGCACGAAGATGTCAAGATTTATTGACACTATATGTCATTCAGACTGGTGCTATATACTAGAGCTCCTCATCTGGATCATGCCATATCTTTATTGTTATCTGTCAAAGTGGCTATAAGTATGTGCAATTTGTCAATCACAGGTGGCTGTTTATTCATCACAACATCACTACTTAGTCCTTACTTTTCACTTCACTTTTCATAGGGCATGATGTTGATTTCTCTTGTTTGCAATGCCTTGACAGTTGTTGGATATGTTAATGGCCAAAATTACCATATTAACTATTTTGTAACTGTATGTCTTAAATTCCGTAACAAATACATATGAACTCGGATATTTTCAAGTGTTAGCAGTATGGAAAATTCATTTCAATGTCTTTATGCATTACAATTCTTGAAAAGGTTTGTTTTAAATTGCCTTAAACACTTTGAATGTGATGCCACCTGCTGTAGATTGAGGATGTTGTTTCAAAGTTCAAAACCCTGCACACGATACTGAAGATGAGTCCTTCTTCAACTTCATATGAGAAGCTTATTGTGTACAGTTGCAATTTACTTAAGGTATGACCTAATCTTTTTACTAAATGGGAGACAGATGTTCAAGGTTCTACCTTCTTCAGGTATTGATTCATTTGAAAAGTTGAAAATGGGTATTCTCTTCTTGTTCAAGGATTGAACTACTTAAGAACCCACATTGAACCTATAAAATACTCTATTTATCTCCATATATAAAATTGATCTACATTTGTTCATCTTAATGCAGGTGCATCTTGCTCTTGATATAGTAGACCAAATGTGTAAAGAGGGTTTAACTGTGTCCATAAATACAATACATTCAATATTGAATGCAACTGAGGAAAGCCTTAATTTTAATTTGGTATGTTTTGTTGACTCTACAAATCTTGGTGTGTGTATATATTTGGTCATTTGGATACTCCAGTTGATGTCTCATAGTGTGTGATATTATCTCACCCGAGGCCACAGAATTGGCCTTTGAACTCGAGTTTGATTATGTTGCCAAGTTTGATTTGAACTCAAATCTTAATAGCTGCAGATGTGCTTACAAAATAACATTATCTGTCTTCTGTGCAGTTCAGTCCCCATGACTCATATTTTCTGTTTAAATTCTTTGTGGCTTTATTCTACTATACTATCTATTGTTTTCAACTGTTTTTCCATGCCTATCTTTTCTGACCTTGTTTGATGTTTAGGTTCGGCGAATCTATTCATTGATTTATCAGCTGCACTTGACACCAAATAATGAGACATTTAGGAGCATGATAAGTTTGAGTGTGAAAATGAAAGATGTAAGTTGCAAGTGGCTCTCTTTCTTGCTTGCTCTCTACATGTGTTTCTGCTGTCCTGTGCACTTAATTTTATTTTCATTTCCCATGCTATCTTCTGCAAAATGATATTCCCATGTGCAATGGTTATTTATTCTTCCCCATCTCTTCCTATTCAATGCAGTTTGAAGGTGCATATGGTCTGCTCGATGATTTGAAGAAATTGAATTTGGCACCGACAGCCAGCATGTATAATGCTATAATGGGTGGATATTTTCGTGAGGTAACTTAACATATCAAGATATTCTTCCTTCTCTATCTCATGTGTTGTTTGATATATTTTCTTACTGCAAGTTGGTTATGACTCATTGCACAACTTGTGACATTTTCTGCAGCTCTGCTTTATTTGGTATATCATTATGCCAGCTAATATGGATGTTACATTTTATGCAAGTATATTTTATATGTAGTTTTGACCTGTACATGGGGTAACTGCTAGTTGCCTGGTTAGATGTGTTACAAAACTTGAGAGAAAGGGGAGAGGGGTAAGGATGGGCATTTGGTGCAAAATTAGGTAGAGGTTGCACCTATTGGGGGAAGGTGAAGGTTGTCAATGATATGTTGTGCTTTTGAGTGACTGGATTTGAGGTAAGGGAGACAAACACAAAAATTAGATTGAAAGCAGAGGGTGATGTAGTTCAAGGCAATCCCAAGGAATGAGTGTTTCTTTTTTCCATTTTATCTCTTCATGACCCAAGCTTTTTGGGTTGTAATGACCTTACTACAGATTACTGAAGAAGCTAGGGATTAGTTTCTAGATATGTTTAGGACTGCACTATTTATTTTTTTATCTCAAAAAAATTTCCATTGTATGGAAAATTAGGATTCATGTAATGATGTCATTTTGCTGGGATGGGGACTTTTATTCAGATATTTTTCTGTACCCTGTAGTTATGGGTCTGATTTATAATCACATGAATGTTATGATTGTGTAAACTTTGCTTTATTTATTAGCTCGTACATTTTCATGCAATATTAAGTTGCTTCTCCTTTATAATTGATTTTGCAGATATGATATTTAACATGCGCAAAACTGCTCATGTTGCACCCTAGATTTTGTTATTCTTCTTAACTACTCATGTTTTTTACTGTCTTCCTCTTATGCTGAATATTCTTCAGAAAAACATTAGGGGTGCATTAATGGTTCTCAAGCAAATGAAACTTGCAGATGTGAAGCCAGATTCGTCATCTTACAGTTATTTGATAAGCAACTGCAACAATGAAGAGGAAATTATCAAGGTAGTTTGAGACTTGCACTGTAGTCAAGGTGTCATGTTTCCCTTTCTGTATGAAAGGAAGCTCATATTCTTGTGTACTTGTCAACTTGCATTTTTTTTTATTTCTAAATAAAAAGAGTACAGTGTCAATACATCTCAAACACAACACATTGTGGATTGCCATCTGGTTATTTGCTTTCAGTATTATGAAGAAATGAAGGTTGCTGGAATTCAAGTATCAAAGCAAATTTTTATGGCACTTATTAATGCATATGCTACATGTGGGCAATTTGAGAAGGCCAAACAGGTAAACCGTGTGTAGATTCCCTCTACCATCACAGATTTTCATTGTAATTTCATCACTTTCTATCTTTTGAATTGTACACTATTTACTTTTTTTTGTGAATGCTTCTTCTTCCACCACCCTGTCATCCCCCTGCCCAATCTTATGGCTTGTTTGACAGGAACCTCGCTAACTGACATTCATCAAGTTCACAAAAGCCCGTCTTTCTTTTTATGATCCCATCCTCTATTTCTTCTAATAAAATTTTCTTCTTGTGTCAAAGGAGAAAAACCCACCATTAATTTGTTTCCTCCCCATTTAGTTAATTTTGTTTTTTGAGGTACCCATATCACTAAGCATTCTGTATGATTTGAATAGTATATGTTGTCTATGGTTATTTAACATATCCAATTCTATGTGGTAGGTACTCCTGGACAAAGATCTTCCGATTAAAAACTTAAATGAAATTAGAAGTGTGCTCGTCTCAGCTCTTGCTTCACATGGACAAATGACTGATGCCCTCAGTGTGTATGAAGAAATGAAGCAAGCTGGATCCAATCTGGAACCCAAAGCTGTCATAAGCCTTATAGTATGGTTTTTGAGGATACATGTTTTTTGCCCTTTATTTCGGTCAAAAATGAGATTCTTTCTAAGATTCTACTTGCTTAGGAGCACGTTGATTCTGAAGGACAACAAAGCAGGCTGCTTAAACTACTGGAAGAATTGGATGATCCTAATTATTGGGTGGATGGCTGTTTCAGAGTTATCCTATATTGTATTTGTAATAAGGACCTAAGGTAAATTAACACCATGCTTCCACTTTCTTGAATGGTCTATCTGCGTGACCTATTGCATTTTTTTGGGGGGGTTTTGCTTAATGTTATGTTCATTAATTTATTAGGTCTGCTGTGTATTTGCTCAAGCAACTAAAAGAAAGGTTCCTTGATGATGAATTGGCAATGGAAGCTCTGTTTGATGAGGTTTGCTATTGGCTGTCCCTTGACCACCTTTATTATAGCATGTAGCTCTTCAAATGTAGATATTTGTCTCATTTTCATTTATAGCATAACCTTTAGCATGCCGATGTTCAGACACTATTGTGTTGCGGATAAACCTTTCATATATGTTAGACTGTATTAGTGAGATGTTCTCTGAAATATGTGAGTTGCAGATTCTGAACTTGTTGGGTTTTTGTTTTCATTTCTGATCTGTGATTTGTAATGAGTTATGTAAACCTATTTATTTATGGAGCTAGCATTACAAAATTCACTGTTCTGACATAACTAAACCTGCTCTCTGGTTTGACTATCATTATTTTTTTAGGTTTTCTCACAAGTTGCTGAGACAGAGCCAGCAGATGTGCAGATTGGCATGGACTTGCTTCACGCCATCAAGGATGAGCTTGGCGCTTCACCTTCACGAAAATGTCTTGATTTTCTCCTTACTGCATGTGTTAATGCCAAGGATTTGGGTAATTCTCTATTGATTTGGAAAGAATATCAGGCAGCTGGGCTTCCTTACAATGTTACTAGTTATTTAAGGTATTTGATTCGTCCCATTTGTTAGTTCTCGTTTTCGGTAAGATGGAATGTTCAGGTTCAAACTTTTGGCCTTATATGTGCCTTTTCCCTCTGATGCTTTGCAGGATGTACCAGGCCCTTTTGGCTTCTGGAGGCCACGTATCCGCGAAGGCTATGCTAAATAAAATTCCAAAAGATGATCCCCATGTTCGCATTGTAATCCAAGCATGTCAAAGAACTTATATTGGGCACACTTCTTTAAAGGGAGAAAAGAAAAGGAAATAAGGAAAAGGAGTGCCTGATAAGATAGGTTAGAATTTTGGAGGGTATTCGAAAGAAAACAAATCAAAGGTAATGTAGCAGAACATTCATTGATATATTCTTTGCAATAGTTATGAAAATAGAAATGACTAGTTAATGGCCGCGCCTCGAGTTAAGAAACGGTATTGAGCTGAGCTCCGTGTTCGGGAAAGAACTTTAGGCTCCTTGTTTGTTCTCCGATTGGAAGAAATGACAGTGAATGAAGTCCTTAAATGCTCTTTTGAGTAACCTTATGCAAGCATTGTTTTCTGATCTTGGACATAAAATGTGGAAGCAGTGATTGTAAGATTTGCTTGCCAGTCCTGTCATGTTGTGGTTATAAAAGACTGTCATGTTATGGTGATAAAAGACTTGAGATCAGTATAACAGGTCTTGAATTCAAGTTAGAATATGTATTTATAAAAATTAGAAACAATTGAGATTTTATTTTTTTATCTAAATTCACGAAGTGTATCTTCTACGAGGTGGGGTTTTCTTGAATTAAAAAAAAAAAAATTGCTTGCTAGCAAACAATACTAGTATGCAAAATTTATGATGATCCGCAATTTGCATGAAGCCATGTATTTTCCTGAAGGAACCATCACACGTCTGCAATTATGAGTGATGAATAGCATAGCACGAGGGATTAAGAGAACTCCCTTTTGTAGCAAGAGGAATCTCAGAGCTTAGGGATCTATAAATTGAAGATTTAATAGAGTTCGTAATCAAAAAATCTATAAATATTTTCGGTCTTAAAATAAAACATTTAAGTCAAGCTAGGCAAGTGAAAGTCATTCACGACATGTATTGTTTTTGCTCCTCTTTCTATATGCATTGTTCTCCTGCTCCTTGTATTATTTCTCTTTTTGTAAATTATTTTCTCCTCTTAATTTTTTTTGCTTAAATAATGAAGGGTCTCTTATCACTTATTCTAACATGGGACTAGTGTCACTGGAAACATGATGGGGGTGTTTGAGAATGTGTTTGGAAAGTATTTTTAAAAAAAATTGAATATTTTTTATTTTTATTTTTAATTAAAAATTATTATTTTTTGTGTTTTAGATTATTTTTATGTATTGATGCCAAAAATAATTTTAAAAAAAATATTTTGATACATTTCTAAATGAAAAACACTATCAAAAGCAACATCAACCATACTCTTAAATAAGCACTTAAGCCTAAAAAGAAAAGTTCACATTCAAGTTGACCCAAGATGCATTTCAAGAAAAATCATTTCTATTTCAAGCTTTCACGATCCCTCAAAGCTCATTTTAAACAATAAAAACTCATTTTAAACAATAAAAAGTCATGTATGAGTAAATAATTCATCTATTAACTTCAATATAACATAAAATAAAATATAAATTCAAAATATAAAAAAACATTTTAATTATCTTCAATATTTATATAAAGATAATTAAGATATTAAAATAATACAAATGGTTTTGTTGTAGCCACAGTCATAGTGTAACCTGGACAATAATAATGCGTTGTGGGTTTTTATTATTATTTAATTTTTGTCACTTTATTTTTTTATCATTTCATACTTATTTGATTTAAAATTAGGATTGGTTGTTTGTATTGGTTGGATTGGTATGGGTTCTTACTATGTTAGGAAACAAACTTTTACTTAATTGATGATCGGTTTAGCAAGATCAAATCAATCTTGTTGGTTCAAGATAATCTAAATCTTAAAGATCAAATTGAAATTTAAACACACTCACATCTATTTTTTTTAGCTAGCTCAAGGAACATAGAAATGATTGATACTTGTAACTCAAATGCTAATTTATGAGAAATATCACATTGCTATGATGATGCATTTGCCTTCCTCCAAGCTCCTAAGGAGATCTTTACCGATGCCATTAGAACTCCCTCAATAGTGGCATCCTTATAAGTGTATTGGTGTAGGGGATCCATTGTAGTTTCACTCGTTTATTTTTTGTCCTTTCTCCTTTTATCAATATTCATATTTGACTGTCTCCAAATTAGAAAAAGAGTTGTTAATTTTTTTATCCTTTCTCTAAGTCAGAAATAAAGTTCAAGTTACAACAAAACTTAAATTACAACAGATTGGTGACAGCAATAGAGATAGTTTTCAACACAAATTTAATATATTATTTTATTTCGCACTGTTTTTTTGAATTATCAACCTCGATGACCGGATAAAGAAGGAAAATTTAAGTAACATTAAAAAAAATCTAATGAAAAACAACAACTAGAAGAGGGAACAAAGGAAACAAATCACATTATAAATATTTAATCTCTTCATTCACCAAAAAAAACTTCATTTTTTCTGTGTTGATTTTCCAACAACTATGAACTAAAATTTGGTCTTCAGTTCAAGGAAAAGGCATCATCTTCAATACTAAGTTATGAGAAGTTACATTACATTGTAATTATTTTATATTCAAGCACTTATTTAATTCTATTTCATAATTATGTCAATGATTTGTATTCATGTTTATTGAATTGTTTTAAGATAGTGTGTGTGTGTGTGTGTACTTTCTAGTTTTTTCAATCTATTATTGTTGTTAGTGACTAGAATAAGAAGAAAAATAAGCTTGATTTGATTATTGCAACTATCATTTTAATTTATTAGAAAAGAATAAGCTAAGTTAAATTGCTTAGGCTTTTGAATGATTGCTTCGAATAAATATAAATTTTGCTCTTAGGGCTATTGTCAAGTGAATTAGAATTGTTTTTTAATATCTAATGGTAAGGAATTAATTAAGAAGTTTTATATAATTAATTTATTCATATTCTCCTTGATTTCTCTTAACTTTAAAGGACTTTAAATTTATTTGCTTGAATTAAAAAGATATTTATTTTACTTCGATGATCAACATATTTATAAGAATGGATGTGTGGACCTTAGAATTGAGTTAACAACATATCGATTTATCATTTCTATTGTCTGAATTTATTTTCTTTATTTTTTTATTAAAAAATCCCTAACATTTTGAGTTAGTATCTTGTAGGAAAATTAAGAGAGAATTTCACTTGGGTTCAACTTGGTCTGCACCATCATACTATGAAATATTATTTTTGTGATAGTGAAACCAGAATTAATATTTAGAAGTTCCAATGACTGACTAGGAATTGTAATTTATCATTTATTATAACTTTGTTTTTCATAGGGCTATCCTAATTTTATGATCTGAATTATAGATTTAACATACTCACTCTAGTTCACTATAGTCTTTTTTTTTGTCCTTTTTATTATTCATTTTTTTTTTTAATTTCATCACTCTACATTTGAATGGCTATGAATTAAGCTATGTATTTATTTTTATTTTTTCCCATGGGGTTATATCAATTTCAAGACTCAGGTAATAGATTTAACAAGTTAGGTGATGTTAACTCGGTTTTTTGATTTTTATTAAAAATTGAATTATTATTTTTTCAGTTTTTTCTCTTCAACATTGGATTGTATATACAACATCATATTTGATTTTTTTTTTTTCATATGGGATATCTTATTTTTATAACTTGTATCATGTATTTGGTAGATTAACTAGGGTTAACTCGAGTTTTTGTTTTATTTTTTAAAATTGGATTTTTTTTTCAATTTTATTCTTCAATATTTTCTTAAAATTAGGCTTACATGTTTGGTGTTGTTTTATTCTTAAATTTATTTTAAAAAATGTATTTTAAGTATTAGTTTTTAAGTCTTAATTTAATTTTTTACTTTATTATCAAGTGAGAGAGTATAGTAATTTTTCACAATATTTGTATATGTTTTTTTATGTAGGCCATCATAATCATTTCTTTGTTTAATTTGATTTGCTTATCATGATTGTCTATTTTTGTTATCATATAATTGAATAAAACAAATCTATTGAACCCATTTAAGTTAATTTGATTTGTTTATCATGATTATGAGTAACTAGTTTTTCTTACATCTAGAAAATATAATAGCGGCTTGTGCTTTTTTCTTTTTTTTTATGTTAACTTCTTGATTTAGCCTTTGACATAACATATGCTACCAATCTAGTTTCTTAATTTTGAGACTAATAAAAAAATATGAAGCTTTATAATATAATTTATATTATTTTCTAACATATTTTTTCAAGTGAAAGTACTTTGTACTTAAAACTTACACAAACTCGTGCTATTTTATGCTTGATTTTTATGAAATAGAATGGAGATGGTAAGATTTGAACTTGTGACTACTACATCAACAAGGGTCTGATATCATATCAAAGAACTATCTCATCTAAAAGCTTAAGTTTATAGGTGAACTCCTATAATATGATTTATAAAATGTCATTTATATTCAATGTGGGGAAACACTAGCCCACATTTTTTTTTATCAAAGAGCAATCACATTTATTTTGGAATGCATCATTGGATCTGACACCATTTAATGGCTAGCAATCTTTTAAAATATATATTTTTTAAAATGATTTCTATAAAAAGTTGATTCTTGAAGAAAAAAAATTATGTTTGACAATGTTATGAAAATTAATTGAGAAATATTTTTCAATATTTGGCTATACCATGAAATATAAGTTAGAAATTCATTTATTAATGTTTTTTTTCAAGTTTATGTTATATATTTATAACATTATACATAATTATTTGACCATTTACAATAAAAGAAAAAAAATACAAAAAGTATAATGGTGAAAGAAAACATATTTTATCATATATTTATTTTATAAAATTTAACTAAAAATATAATATAAATATTTTAAATATAACATTATAAACATATCACCTTGTTAAATATATTTAAGGTAAGAAATATTAATATGTTTAGTTGTTTACTGGAAATGAGTCGGAACTCATTTTATCCATGGATATATCAAAGAAAATAAGCTAAAGATAATACATTTTGAGTTATTAAATTTGTCAAAAATAGTTTTTTTATCAAATATCTTTTGGTGTTTTGAGAACATTGCAAAAAATTGTTTTTTTTATGGTATCCTAATTTTATTACAAAATTTATATGATTTAAAATGTATGATTATTATATAATATAGCATGTTTTGAATTCAAATGTATTTTCTAGAAATTTTATCTAAATTAATGTATTGTATGAAATAATATATCAAATGAATATAATTTTATATTGTATATTAATATATCCTAATATATTATTTCTTATATAGATATATTAGAAATTATTTATTTTCTAATAACGTTATATATATTTAACGTTATTATTTTTCACTTTTCTTTAAATGAGTAAATATTTGTCACCATTCATTATGGTTTATGATGGCAATTTAATTTCAAAAAAATAAAATAAAAGTTTTCAACTATATTATTTTTTTATTTTCTAAAAATAAAATTGTCCAGAATCCAAGCCGCTGTCGCGGAGCGGCCATTAACCTAGTATGATCGAAGCAACCCGTCACCCGAACCTCATAACAAAAGATTGACACGACATGTCATTCGTACTCATTACCCTTCTGCCCCGCTTCCTGAACTGAAAACCAAAAAAAACCCTCAGAGAAGCGATTTTGGGGAATCGAAAATGGCAAAAATCGCGTTAGGCTGCGAGCCAGTAGTAGGATCACTGACCCCATCAAAGAAGAGAGAGTATAGACTCACTAACAGACTCCAAGAAGGCAAAAGACCTTTATATGCTGTTGTTTTTAATTTCATCGACTCGCGTTACTTCAATGTCTTTGCCACTGTCGGTGGCAACCGGGTAAGCTATAGATAAAAACCCATTTTGTACTTCTGCTTTATTTCGATTCTTTCGGGTGCATTCTGAAGTTTTTGAAGGGTTTGCTTTTATGGGTTGTTTTTTGGATTTTTGAGTTTTCGAGGTTTGTGATCCAGAGATTAGAGCTTTACTCAAGCTTTAATGTGGTTGGTAATGTAATGAAAGTAGCTTTTTTATGGATTAGCTTTACAGGAATCGACATCTTGAATCAAAGTGTCGTTTTTCTTTCTGTTAAGCTTGATTTGTAGACTTTTTTCTGGAAAAGAATATTGTATGCGAAAAATTTAGGAATTTGATAGTGTAATTGTGTCTGTTACTTTAAAAGTTAATGCAATTTGATTGGTATTGCTATAAAAAAGAAAGAAACTCTTAAGAGTTAAGGTATGTGGCCACTGGATGTTTTTATCTTTTTTTGGGTGTAAGCTGGTGAAATGTGTTTGATTATTAAATAAAGTTGTGATATGCTTGCTTCTTTGTTTTCAAGTTTTTTTGTTTGAGCTTTTTAGGTGATACATGTTGTTTCTTCAGGTGACTGTTTATCAATGTCTTGATGAGGGAGTTATAGCAGTATTGCAGTCTTATGTCGATGAAGATGTAAGGAAATAATACAGTTGCTTTTAGCTTTGATATCTGAGCTCGTGAATAGTAATGTAAATCAGTTTCCTTAAAGAACATTTGGGATTTCCATGTGCTTTGTAGATCAGAAGGATGAGTCTTTTTACACGGTGAGCTGGGCATGCAACATTGATGGTGCGCCATTTGTTGTGGCAGGAGGAATCAATGGTATTATACGAGTCATCAATGCCAGCAATGAAGAGATACACAAGGTATCTTAGTTCTTAATCAGTAGCTTTTATCAAAAGTAGTCTTTGTTTCTTTTCTTTGTTTGACTGAAGTGGCATGACATGATCTGCAAACAGAGGTTAGAATTCTGGCATCTTTTGTCATTGAAAATGAAGCATGCTGCTTAATTCCGTTTTGCTTTTCCATTTCTGAATCATTAAACAAATTTCTATGGTGGTTAGTGGCTGTTCATTTGTCATTTGAAATTTTCGAGAGCTGCTTTTATACGAGTAATATATCCAATCATTAAATACACATATATGTACACTGTGCAGAGTTTTGTTGGGCATGGGGACTCGATAAATGAAATCCGGACTCAGCCACTGAAACCATCACTTATTGTATCTGCAAGCAAAGTAAGTAACATGCCCATTTTCTTTTTCATATGCTCTTTTTGTGTGTATTGACAAATGTTTGATTGGATCAGGATGAATCAGTTCGGTTGTGGAATGTTCATACTGGAATTTGCATTTTGATATTTGCTGGAGCTGGTGGTCACCGCAATGAAGTTTTGAGTGTGGTAAGTTTAGATGATGTAGAGTTATGCCTCCACTACAGCAATAGGAAGATATTATTATGTGTTCAGCATCTCATCACTTCCTGTCTCATAACTCGATTGAAACTGAATAAGGTTGTGGTGGTTATTGCAGGACTTCCATCCTTCAGACATATATCGCATTGCAAGTTGTGGCATGGACAACACCGTTAAGATTTGGTCAATGAAAGGTAAGCTACTTATTATTTTCTGTCTTATTTGGTGCTGTCAACACTCAGTTTTATTGGTATGAAAAATGGCCTTATCCAGCCCTGTCAGACTTGATGCTTAGACTATAATGTACAAGTCACGAAATGATATATGGAAATGTAGAAGGTTTTAAATTTAAGTCCTTGCTTCAAATGTTCTCTTTTACTATAGAGAATGATGACCTCAATTAAAAAGCATCATTTTTTTAATTGTTTTTCTTCCTTTTTATTTTATTTTGTGTCATCTACCTATTTGCAGAGTTTTGGACATACGTAGAGAAATCTTTTACATGGACAGATTGTCCTTCAAAGTTCCCCACAAAATATGTGCAGTTTCCGGTGAGTTATTTTCCTTTCCTTCAACCATCGACATAAGAGTGAGGAATCTGTTATGTTGACATGTGAGTTTACTATTTGTCTTTCAGGTGTTCATAGCTTCAGTTCATTCAAACTATGTTGATTGTAATCGGTGGCTTGGTGATTTTATGCTGTCAAAGGTGAATACTGCCTCATGAAAGTGTGTTTTGTGATCTAAAAAATTTAGTTGAGAGGGATGTATTGTGCTATTTGCTCGTATGGCTATTAATGAACTAGTTTTGATTGACACTCTCTTTAAGATTGCGTATAGAATTTATCATTTCTGCAACAAATTCTACTTCTTTTGGCAGTAGCATTGGAGTTTGGTATTATGTTTAATGTCAACCTGCGTTTACCATCCCCTAGATAGATGTGAATAGTTTGGGATCCTAGATGAATATACTTCAAGTAGATGACACACCTGAATCCTCAAAACAACCATCATTAACTTCATTTGAGAAGCTGGCAGTAGTGAGAAAATTGTTTTGAATTGGTAAATGAGACTTGATCTGCATGTGCTTTGAGGATTGCTTTATGGTAACTTAACTGAGAATCATAATTCTTTTTTAAAAAAATACTAATCTGACACCCTTGATCCATGCATTTTCTGTAGCTGGGAATTTGCAGTGGCAGTCATGCTTATCCTTGTAAGTTGTTTTGCACAATTGCAGAGTGTTGATAATGAGATTGTGCTGTGGGAACCAAAAATGAAGGAGCAGTCTCCTGGAGAGGTTAGGTTTCTTCATTGATATTTTCTCTGGAGGCATCTTAGTGTTCTGATCCGCTTCTGTTTATTAATATGTATATTTATTTCCTGTAACATGCTGATTTTGGTGGGCCACATGAATCCTGACCATTCAACTATCTGCTATTTAGGGCACTGCCGACATCCTTCAAAAATACCCTGTTCCAGAATGTGATATTTGGTTTATCAAATTTTCCTGTGATTTCAATTACAATGCAGCTGCTATAGGTAATGAGAGGCCTTGGGGTTCCTTTGCTGTTTTTGTCCATTGATTTTTGCTCAAATAATTTCCCAAATTCAATAACGTTAGTATTTCCTTGTTTCCTTTCTTATATTTAACGTTGTGCGTAATTCTTGTGGATACTTGATCTGTCTGCATTCTTTGTGACAGGGAATAGGGAAGGGAAGATATATGTTTGGGAACTACAAAGCAGCCCTCCTGTTCTCATAGCAAGGTCCTTGTCCTTTTTTATGGTTTATCTTCTGCTGTGGAAGAAACTTGTTCTTCGGTTTTGTTTCACATTGTGTTTCAAAAGCGTTTTTAAAAAAATATTAAAAAAATATATATTTTTTTTTACTTTCAATTATTTTTTTTGTTTTTAGATCATTTTCATGTGCTGATATTAAAAAAAAAAAAATATTATTTTGATGTTTTTTTGAACGAAAAATACTTTTAAAAGCAACCTTAACCATAATCTCAAACATACACTTCATATGGGCCTTGTGTTCACTTGCATTTGTTCACCAGTATTGTTTCTCTCTCAGGCTATCTCATGCTCAATCCAAATCTCCTGTTAGACAGACTGCAATGTCCTTTGATGGAAGGTAATTCCCACATCAACTACTGTTCTTCACCTCCTAATGTTTCATGAATTTTTCTTATTTGGTAGCTAGTGAAATAGCTAAATTCTCGTTGGTTTTGAACGTTGCAGCACCATTCTTAGCTGCTGTGAGGATGGGTCAATATGGCGCTGGGATTCAACACCACCACCCTCATGAAGTTTATATCCAGGTGGCCCCGTCGGGGATTTGATGTTACAGTTAACTTACTTTAGTAGAGTGGTTTAAGGCTACTGTAACTTATTTTGAACTCTACCACCTATTTGACCGTGCACCTCTGCAGCCGGATGTATATTTTTGTTTTTCACAAAATTATTGGATACACAGGTTCTTTTGACTTGTTTTTTATACTAACAAGTTTTGAGTGTAAATTAAAAAGTTTATGCAGGTATTTAATTAAATAAATGGATAATCATGTGTAATTAAAATAAATAAAAAAATCATTAATGATCATTAAAAGCAAATTTGAGAAAAATAAAAAAATAGGGTAGATCAAATACGATGATCTTGTAATATGAGATATTTATCTGGTTATGTTAATTAAATTTGTTTATTAAAATTAACTATTTAATTAACTAAATGATAATAACAATACTCATAAAATTGATTGGATAAAAATTAAATATTACGAGGGTGTATATATTAAAAATATTATTTAAAAATAAATATTTATATTTTCTAAAATTGAAATCTGTACATATAAAAAAATATAGTTGAATTTGGATAATATATTCAAAAATTAAATGAATACAAAACATTTAAAAAAAAAACTTATATTTATATAAGACTAAATGAGCAAGATAAAAAAGAAATCATAAAGGAGATTGATTGAAACATAAATAGCTTTTCAAAGAAAAGTATTTAAAACCTTTTTATTTTTCATTTATTTACCGTAATATTGTATAGATGGTCAAGAATCGTATGAAATCATCATTAAAATAATACTTTTTTTATTAGAGAATTAATTAGATTTCCTAAATTAAATAGAAAAATCCAAACAAATAATTTTATCCTTACAATATCACTTGAGAAGATTTTGAAATCAATTATAATAGAGATGTTAGGTTTCTATATTTTGATTTGAAAAAATAATGGTAGTAGAAAGAAGAAGTAGAATATACCTACAGATAACTTGAATATTAAATCAATTGTAATTTTATTTTTATAATATTTTTAATTATTTTTTAATTGAATTTACTCGAGTATAACTCAAATATATAAAGGTTATCACCTATATAAACATTTAATTATTTTTTAATAAATGTATAGTATATTTCATTCACTCCGAAAAACATGTGATGCTATAATATTATGATGAACTTCTTTATAATATAAATTTTGATCCTTTTTTCCCACTATAAACATTTCAAAAACTATAAATAATATTTTATAAAGATAAAAATTATTTTAAATTGATATAAATTTATTTATTTAACAGATTTTGATGAAATCAATAACATAAAACTTTCACAACCATTAAAAAAATAAGAAGATTTGGATACCTGAATCATTGAATTCATTGTATTATGATGAACTCGTTTAATAATTTAATTTAAATCAAACAAAATAATAATATATAAAATATGTAAACACCTAAAAAAAAAAAATCAAAACTTTGAGACCGAACAAATTAAATGCATTTCAAACAAAAAACATCAAAAGAATAATGACCAAAGTAAAAAAAATACCATAAATGATTAATTTCAATTGGAGGATAAAATTAAAAGAAATGAAAACTTGCAGACCAAAACAATTAAAGAAAACAAAAATAAACAAAAAATCAAAAGAATAAGAGTTGAAATGAAAAATAACACACACACACACACACACACACACACACACACACATATATATATATATAGTTTCAATTAAATGGTACAATTAAAAAATTCAATTTTTTTATAAAAAAAAAATCAAGGAAAACAAAATAAAAAGATTAGGGACTGAAATCAACAGCCATCGACAAAGAGGACTGACATGTTTCTTGTCGCTATAGGGGAGAGAAAAGGGATAAAAAAAAACCTAACCACTGATCATCGTCTGCCCTCCTTTTGGTTACACATGCCCCACCAATGGAAGAGGATATGGCGATGTACCTGGAGATAAAATGGACAAGAATTTTCACCTACTACAGGATATTGAATAGAATTTTCACCAACTACAAGAAACCAAACACGCCTCTCAGGCGTGTAAAGACACTAACAGTTGAAGCGCCAATACGATACCCCTGTAGTTAAACCAGAAAAAAATAATAAACAAATATATAATTACCTCAAGACCCCTCTAGCTTATGATACTAACAAAAAAAAAACATATTAAAATATCATTATGTCAATAATGTGTTTTTGTCGTTTCGGAGGGCAATATGGTAATTTTATTGTTCACTCAATGATGAAACACTAAAAATACCCTCACCTTTAGTTAATTGTTTTTGTCTTATATAAGGGTAAAGATATTAATTCACTATTCATGATTAGTGTCAAAAACCAAAAATACCCTTGATCTTTCTTCACTTTTTTGTCTACTTTCAGGAGTAAAGTTGTAGTTTGATTTTAAAAGAAATGCAAAAACACCCTCAAACATTCAGATAATATCAACTGGTTCTATAGAAAGTTGAAATACTCCTAAGACCAAATCTCAAAGGAATAAATGAATAATTATACTATTACAATCTATAATAATTTGTATCTATTGCTATTTTAACACGTTATAGGATTTTCTTTTATCTTCATGGAAGGGTTTGAGAATTTAAGAGGACAAAGATTTTAATTTTTGAAAGCTCAATTTAACGACAGTGTACGTTAATAACTTTAAATTTAAGAGGAGCTTGACTTTCATGGGCAGTAGTCTGATTGAGGGATTGTTTTAAAGGTCTCGAATTTCATGGAGGATTTCGGTTTATGGAATCCAACGAGAAAGTTTGCTCGGAAAATGAAATTCCAATCTTTTTTTTTTTTTTGTTCTATTTACTTGGAGATTCCTTCTTTTTTATTATTATTGGAATCTCACTTTCTTAATATAACTTCAGTGTTTGTGACGAATATATCTTCATCTTTACAATATATATTACCTATAATATAATTGCCGTGGGCATTTTACTATTTTGCACTGTAGCTTCTGAGTGTGTTTACTGTGGATTGCGATAGTGTATTTTTGGGTCGGTTCAGTTCTCGATTCGCTCGGTTCGGTCGGTTCTCCGGTTTTCCGATTTTTTATTGTTTTTTGCACAGTGAAATCACGTTTTTAGCCCTAGAAAAAGACAAAAAAATGTTTATGGGTGTAGGGGCTCCGCGGTAATTGTGCACTTTCGGATCGGACCGGTCCGGTCCGGTCCGCCCACCTTTTCTTTATTTAATATTTTTTCTAAAATGGCTAATTACCAGTTTGGCCCCTAATAAGACAAAATTGCTGACTTATGTACAGGGGCACGCCAATCATTGACTATTCTTTTTTTATTTTTTTTCTTTAAACTGTCGGCGCGTGAGTCACACGCGGACGACAGTGTTTCGCCCCACGCCCTCTTTCAGAGGCGCGTGAAGAGTGATAGAGTCTCCGGAGATGCACTACCGGCGTCTCAGTAGATGCGCCGCCTCCATGGACGCTGCGGCGGCCGTTTAAAGCCGCGGAAACGTTTTCTCTCTCTCCTGCACGTCAAAGTGCAGGAGAGTCCCTCGAGTGTTATTACTTTTTATTTAGGTCCCTGTACTTTTAATTTTTTTTATGGTCCTTATTTTTGTTATATAAGTTTTAATTTAGTTCGATTGGGTCCTTCGATTGAAATTAATTGGAAGCGCAATTTTCACTTCAATCCTCCTTCTTTTAATTTCTGGACTGGGTTTAAATAAATCATTAAATGCGGTACAGCAGTTTCAATTTATTCAATTATGTCCTTTGATTGAAATTGATAATAAATTTGATTTTCATTTCGGTCCTTATACTTTTAATTTTTTTCGGTACAGCAGTTTGAATTTTTTCAATTTTATCCTTTAATTGAAATTGATAATAAATTTGATTTTCATTTTAATCCTTATATTTTTAATTTTTGATTTTAATCCCTTTATATTTGATTTCTCTTCCGGGCCTTATACTTTTAATGTTTTTTTTTTAATCCCTTGATTTCTTTTTATTATTTAAATTTTCTTAAAAATTTTATTGTATTTTTACTCTTTCATTTATTTATTTTTTTCATTATTAGCACAATAATAATAATAATAATAATAATAATAATAATGATGATGATGATGATGATGATGATGATGATGATGATGATGATAATATTAATATTAATTAAATTGTTTTTTCTTACTTACTCTATTGTTGATATTTTTGAGAGTTTTTTTTCTAGGGATAATCTTATAATTTTAATTGTTTTAGCAGTGATAGCAATGATAGTTTTTTTTTTGTTTTATTCTTTTATATGATCTTCTGTTGAAACTTTTAGGAATTTTTTTCCCTTTCATTTTTTCCCTTCCATTTTTTCCCTTCCATTATTAACAAAAAAATAAAATAAATAATGATAATGATTTAATTGTTTTTTCTTGCTTACTCTATTGTTAATGTTTTTTAGGGTTTTTTTCCTCGGGATAATTTGATAATTTTTATTTTTTATTGTTTTCACAGTGATAGCAACGATAATTTTTGTTTTTGTTTTATTCTTTTGTTTTATCTTTTGTTCAATTTCTTAGGATTTTTTTTTCTTCCATTTTTTCCCTTTCATTATTAAGACAAAAATAAAACAAATAAATGAAAATGATAATAATAATGATAATAATAATAATAATAATAATAATAATAATAATAATTTAATTGTTTTTCTTTTTTACTCTTTTGTTAGTGTTTTTTAGGGTTTTTTTCACTCATAACAATTTGATAATTTTTATTGTGTTGACAGTGATAACAATTATAATTTTTAGTTTTTATTGTATTTTTTTGTTTGATCTTTTTTTGTAATTTTTACAATTTTTCTAATCTTTCATTTATTTATTTAATCTTTAATAATAATAATAATAATAACAACAACAAAAACAACAACAACAACAACAGCAGCAATAATGATAATTTAATTTTTTTCTTACTTGCTATTTTGTTCATGTTTTTTATTTTTTTCTCTCGATATAATTTGATTATTTTTATTGTTTTTATAGTCACAACAATAATAATTTTAGATGTTAATACTCCGATATTGTTACTATTATAATATTTTAAATTAATATTGCTTCCTTTTCCTCTTTATTTTTTTTATTATTTTTATCTGCATAATAAGAATTTTAGTTAGTAATTTTTTTTCCTTATAAAAATATTTTGCTCTTTTTTTAATGTTAGTTTGCGCTTTTTTGTAATCTTTTATGACACAATGCCTACATTCTAAAAGATGTAATATATACTTGCGTAACAAACTCCACTTAAAATTTTATACATTGTATCTCTTAAACTAGAACTTTTATTTGATTATATAATATAAATTTATCATTGTGAATTTAATTATGTTAAATTATATACACAAGTATACCCGCGGCAACACGCGGGGGCACTTAGCTATAATAATAATTTAATTATTTTTTCTTACTTACTCTATTGTTAATGTTTTTGATGGTTTTTTTTCTTGGGATAATTTATAATTTTTATTGTTTTCACAATGATAGCAATGATAGTTTTTGTTTTTGTTTTATTCTTTTGTTTTATCTTTTGTTGAAGTTCTTGGAATGTTTTTCCTTCCATTTTTTCCCTTTCATTATTAAGACAAAAATAAAACAAATAAATGAAAATAATAATAATAATAATTTAATTGTTTTTCTTTTTTACTCTTTTGTTAGTGGTTTTTAGGGTTTGTTTCCTTCAGAACAATTTGATAATTTTTATTGTGTTGACAATGATAACAATGATAATTTTTAGTTTTTATTGTATTTTTTTGTTTGATCCTTTTTTGTTGTTTTAACAATTTTTCTAATCTTTCATTTATTTATTTAATCTTTAATAACAACAACAACAACAACAATTTAATTGTTTTCTTACTTGCTATTTTGTTCATGCTTTTTATTTTTTTCCCTCGGTATAATTTGATTATTTTTATTGTTTTTATAGTCACAACAATAATAATTTTAGATGTTAAGACTTCGATATTGTTATTATTATAATATTTTAAATTAATAGTGCTTCCTTTTCCCCTTAATTTTTTTTATTATTTTTATCTGCACAATAAAAATTTTAGTGATTAATTTTTTTTTCTTATAAAAATATTTCGCTCTTTTTTTAATGTTAGTTTGCGTTTTTTTGTAATATTTTATGACACAATACCTACATTCTAAAAGATGTAATATATGCTTGCGTAACAAACTTCACTTAAAATTTTATACATTGTATCTCCTAATCTAGAATTTTTATTTGATTATATAATATAAATTTATCATTGTGAATTTAATTATGTTAAATTATATACACAAGTATACCCGCGGCCACGCACTGGGGCACTTAGCTATAATAATAATTTAATTGTTTTTTCTTACTTATTCTATTGTTAATATTTTTGAGGGTTTTTTTTCTCGGGATGATTTATAATTTTTATTGTTTTCACAATGATAGCAACAATAGTTTTTGTTTTTGTTTTATTCTTTTGTTTGATCTTTTGTTGAAGTTCTTAGGATTTTTTTTCTTCTATTTTTTCCCTTTCATTATTAAGACAAAAAAAATAAATGAAAATAATAATAATAATAAGAATAAGAATAATAATAATAATAATTTAATTGTATTTCTTTTTTATTCTTTTGTTAGTGTTTTTTAGGGTTTTTTTCCCTCATAACAATTTGATAATTTTATTGTGTTGACAGTGATAACAATGATAATTTTTAGTTTTTATTGTATTTTTTTTATCTTTTTTTGTAGTTCTTACAATTTTTCTAATCTTTCATTTATTTATTTAATATTTAATAACAACAACAACAACAACAACAACAACAACAACAACAACAATAATTTAATTGTTTTCTTACTTGTTATTTTGTTCATGCTTTTTATTTTTTTCCCTCGGTATAATTTGATTATTTTTATTATTTTGATAGTCACAACAATAATAATTTTAGATGTTAAAACTCCGATGTCGCTATTGTTATAATATTTTAAATTAATATTGCTTCCTTTTCCCCTTTATTTTTTTTTTATTTTTATCTGCACAATAAGAATTTTAATTATTTTTTTTTCTTATAAAATTTTTTTGCTCTTTTTTTAATGTTAGTTTACGCTCTTTTGTAATCTTTTATGGCGCAATACCTACATTCTAAAAAATGTAATCTATACTTGCGTAACAAACTCAACTTAAAATTTTATACATTTTATCTCCTAATCTAGAATTTTTATTTGATTATATCATATAAATTTATCATTATAAATTTAATTATATTATATTATATACACAAAAATACCCGCGGCAACGCGCGGGGGCACGTAGCTAGTATGTATATATATATATTGTAAAGATGAAGATATATTCGTCACAAACACTGAAGTTATATATATATATATATATATATATATAATTAAACTCCATATTTATAATAATATTCATCAGTAGACAATATTACACCTTATTTTAATCATAATTATGAAGCTCTTATTATTTTAATTATTTAATACTTTTTAAAAAAAATACTTGAAAAATAAAAAATATGAATAGTAAAAATATGAAGTTTGATAAAAAAAATAAAAAAAACAGAAGAAATTTAATTTGGTAGAAGGAAATGATAAAAAAAAAAAAAAAAAAAAAAGGAGGGGGGGGGGGGGGGGGAGGGGGCGGGGGAAATAGACACTCTAATTATATGGAAGACTTTCTACTTTTGGCTCCACATATCTTCTACGTATAAATGTAACATATCATGTGTGAAAAAAGTAAGTGTAACACATAGTTATTTAGTAATAATTAAATTATTTACTTTATATTTTATATATTATATATCATATTGGTTTCTAAGTGGTGCATAATTTGGTTTTATCTGAATTATATGTTTTTTTTATAAAAAAAATAACTAAAAACAAGATACTAATTCAATATTTTTGAACTTAACTAAATATTGGTCCCAAATATGTATAGATAGAGCTAGTTGTCATAATAATCAAATCTAAACTCAATAAGATTGTGCACGATTATACAAGTTTGATAAATTATCAGACTCATTGTCTTTGACTTAGTCAAATGTTGAGTCATACTCTTTTTTATTCTAGGAATCTTGACATTTATGATTGCACCATGAGTCATAGATATTTTATGTATACTCAAATCTTTTCTTTTAAAAAAAAAAAAAACAAGAAGAAGAAGTTACATATGCTATAAAAGGGATCGTAAAAATTCTTCAAGGAGAGGTTCAATTATTTTTTCTTGATTTTTATTGTATATTTATATTTAAAATTCTTCTCTAAACTATAATTATATTTTCTCTAATAAAATATTCACTTAAACATCGTATAATCTTCGAATCAATTAAAAAATATATTTTACAGGATTCATACACCAGTCACCAAAGTAATTTGACTAGAAAGAATTTATCAAATTACCATAATAATCATGAGAAATATGTTTGCAACTACATTTTTTTCAAAATTCTCAAGGATACAAAGAAAATTCTCAGTGATCCTATACTAACAAACACAAAATTTCCAAGTTTGAATTGGTTTATTTTCCTGGAATCACTTTGTCAGAAGATTATATCCAATCAAGGAAATTATATTCCATGAACCAAATGTCAGCTTTCATGCATTTAATAGCTAGGAAACAAATGTTGCTTTTGTTGAAAATGGTGCAACATCCACCCACTACTTCTTTGTTAGCTTCAACGAGCTGGTCAAGCTTGCCAAGCCGGTTCGTCATCGATTGAGATTGTTTTAAGAACATCGAATCTTTTTAATTTAAAATAAAAATAAAATTTTAAACTATTTCAAAAATACTTTTAAACATAAACAAAATCAATCTAATCTTTTAAGGCCAACAATTGAACAGTATCTCAAGGCATCATTCGGGTCCATCTCCTCGGAACAATGCTTGTGGTCGTCGAAAAACAGTTTCCTTGTCGTGAGGTCTATTGTCGAAGTGAGTGCATGTTAGGGTTGGGGCACCACTGATCCACAGATTTATATTTTTTTTAATTAAATTTTTAGGCCAAAAAATTATTTTAAATTTAAAAATAGTTTAACGTATCCCTGAGGTAGCTAGTTTTCCTTCATGAAAGGCATTCTGGAGTCTAGTTTTAGATTGAATATCTAGACTGCTTTTTTATTTTATTTAAACTTTAAATGATACTGTCGTAACCCAATTTTTAGGTTACTTCCCAAAATAAAATAATAAAAATAAAAATAAAATAAAAGGGGTTTGACGTCGGTAGAAAAATCACGGTGAAAATTTTGGAATTTTTTTGAGGTGAATCGTATCTCTTTTATGCCCAAAAATGAGAGAAAATACAAATTCAAAGTGAAAATTAAGTCAAAAATCATAATTATATTTTTTATAAGCCAATTTGATTCAATCATGGGCTAATTCGAAATATTATTATGTTTGAGAATTAATTTAGGGTCCAATTGAAGAATTTAATTAAGTGCAAGGACTTAATTATTCTTTAAATTGGTTAAATTAATTTTATTAAGGGTTTAATTGATGAAAAACTGAATTGTTGAATTTAATTCGGGCCTAATTGAGAAAATCAGAATTTTTGGAGACCCAATTGAATTTTTCCAAGCTAATTTGGCATAATTAGGGATCAAATTGAAGACAATTGAGAGTTTAATTATCAATTGAGGGCCAAATTGCGTAAATCAGAAGTGAGGGACCAAAATGAAAAAGGCGCACAAAGCTGAGGGTAATGTCGAAATTCGGACAAGGGCACAATTGCATAAAATTACATATTTAAATCCAATTAAGGGTGCAATTATAACAATAATAAATTAAAGGACCAAAGTGAACTTTCACCTCCCCAAAGCTGCCACAACATGCACCGATCAGCCTTCGCCCCCCCGACAGCCGCCTGAACACCACCGCCAACAGCCCACCAACAGCTACCACCACGCCGTCTGTCACAGCCACCGCGCCGCTGACTAGTCGGCCACCATGTCAGGCCAAACTCCCCTATAAAAACCACCATAGACGCTGCATGCAAAAAGGAAGAAAAGAAGGAGAAAAACTGGAAAAAAAAAAGGAGAAACGGGGAGGAAATTCTAGGGAAATTTATAGAAATTTCTAACATAAAAAACAAGCAAAACGAACACCATCATCTTCATCTTCGTCGGCGTCAGTTCTCTCTCTTTCTCTCTGGTTTCACGGTTCTCTCTCTCTAGTTGCAAACTTCGGCCCTCTCTCTCTCTCTCTCTTCACCACAGCTAGTCGTTCGACACCCTAAAGCCACCTTTATCATCACTATAAGACTCCCATACATACCAGGAATCGAACCCCACTCTTCGGCGAGGTAACAGGCCAGGTGGCAGTAGCAGGAACCCAAACACCGGCGACTTTGGAAGCCTCCTCCGGCCACTACGGGCCGCCATTTTCGACGCCACCACGACGGGAAGGATCACCTCGATCTCCTCTACACGGCTGCATCATCAAGTAATCCTCTCGTCGAAGTCGATCACTACTGTTCATAAACGTGAACAGTGATAATACTACACTGTTCATGTTCTTCTTCGTTTAGTTTTTTTTTTTTTTTAAATGGGTTGGGCTGGGCTTACCAACCCAGCCCAGTATACGGGCCCAGTCGCTGAAGAAGATGGGTCGGGTTTTTGAACCCGGCCCAAACACAAGATGCATGGGCTTCCAGCCCATTATGACTGGAAGCCCAGACCAAAATAAATGGGCTTCCAGCCCGTGATGACTGGAAGCCCAGCCCAAGACCCTTTGGGCTTCCAGCCCTCACGGGCTAGAAGCCCAGTCCATTCAAGTTGGGCTGTCAGCCCATTGTGCTGACAGCCCAACCCATTAAAAAAATAAAAAATAAAAAAAATAAAAAAAAATATTTTTATATTTTTTTTTCTACTATTATTATTGCAAAAAATTTCAAAAATATCAAAGATGTGTTTTCATGCATACGGCCGAATTCCAATATTTTCCAAGCATATTTTTCGTAAAAAAAATATTGCATCTTTCTCATGTTTTAAAATAAACATCGGATATCGTAACCGGTTTATGATTATCTATTGGAATTTGGCCAAAATATCAAAAATAATCAAAACCATTTTTGTTTTATCTATTAGAGTGTAAATTTACATTGTAAAATACATCCATGGATAAAATTTTTTTTTTAACTACGGTGTAAATTTAAAACGTAAATTACATTCGTAGATAAAAACTAAAAAAAAAGATTTTCTAACTGCAGTGTAAAATTACATCGTAAATTACACCAGTAGATAAAAAAATAAATATTATTTTTATGCAGTGTAAAAAAACAATTTAACTTAGAAAAAACAATCAAATGACAATGCAGCTTACCTTAGGTAGGGTACACTAGGGGTGATATGTCTTCCCCTTGCACAACAAGTCCTCTTATCCAGACTCTCGCAGACCAATAGGTTCGTAGTAACCTTAATACTAGGTGGCGACTCCCTTATATTTATAGTCATAATTTTTACGGCTATAAAACAAACCCCCCTATTTTTACCGCGCGTCGTTGTCTCCTAAAACCGCGGGGGATGGCGGGGCGCGAAGCGCGTAAAAATCATCGTCGCGACAGATATCATGAAAATAAACTTATTATCAGCTCGATTAACATCTATGAGTTCATAAATTAATTATTGATGTCTCAATCTGATATTATATAATAGGATAAATCTTCAATTTATTTTTATATTTTTAATTAAGTTAATTTTATACATGAATATATATATATATATATATATATATATATATATATATATATATATATAATATATATATATATATATATATATATAAAGCTTTTAATCTATCCTTCTAGCAAGATTCACAAGATAAACAATTAGAATTAGCCATGTGAATTAAATATCAAAACCTTCCATTTGTCTACGTGCAAATGCACTTTAAGAAATAAAAACTATTAAAAGAAAGTCATTTACATTTGGAGTGCAACCACCACTATAAAATTTTTTATCAAATATAAACAAAAATGTTTGTCGCGATAGTGTTTTTTCATGTTTCACAATCTGCTATCCTCGTATTGAGTAGACAACAACTCGTTGTGAAAGAGAATATTTATTTTATAGTTGTAAAAAATACGACTATTTAGGAGTCACCACCTAGTATTATAGTCACTAGAAAACCTATTGGTCTACGAGAATCTAGGTAAGAAGATTTGTTGTGTAAGGGGAAGACGCATCACTTTTAGTGCACCTTGTCTAAGGCAAGTTGCATTGTTGTTTGATTGTTTTTCTAAGTTTGATTTTTTTTTGTCTGTTGGTCCTTTCTAAGGTTCAACATAGATCTCTCTTTGTGAGAGAATATCTATCTCATTATGAGTTGAAAGACTAACCAAAAAAATTTTATATTGAATTTTAAAAACCCATTTTTTAGCTATCCGCGAGTGTACTTTACAATGTAATTGTACACCGCGATAGTTAAAACAAGATAATTGTTAAATTATCTTGATATTTTGGGCAAATTCCAATGGATAATCGTAAACCGGTTACGATATCTATTTTTTGTTTTAAAACATGAAAAGATGCAATATATATTTCTTACGAAAAATATGCTTGTAAAAACCTTGGAATTCGGTCGTATGCATGAAAATAATATATTTTTTTAGATGCAATTTTTTGTATTTTTATTAAAATAATTTTAAAGAAATTGGGTTAGCCCTAGGCCAACTAAATGGGTCGGCCCAACTTTGTTGGGCTTCGGTTAAACCCAACCTAGCCAACTGCATTGGGTCGAGAGCAATCCAGCCCAAGAGATAAAACAGAAAAAAAAGGGCAATCGGTCGTTCACATAGCGTGAACAGTAAATGAATTAACATTGTTTAAGTACGTGAACAATGATGGGGCCGATGGTGATTAGAGGCTCACCTGCTACTGTCGTTGAATAGAGGAGGTTGAGGTGGTTCTTCCTGTGGTGGTGGAGTCAAAAATGATGGTCTGTGGTGTTCGGAAATAGCAACGAAAAAGGGCTAGTATGAGTTGTTGTTGTTGTTGCTTCATTGTTATAGTGTTGCTGGAGACCAGTTGCTGCTGATGGAGATCACGGTGAGGTTGCCTGGGATGAGGTAGGAGGAGATGCTAGTTTGGGGAGCTGGTTAGAGGAGAGAGAGAGAGAGAGAGAGAGAGTTGCTGACTACTGCGGGAGAAGCCAAACTGGGTTGTTGTAGCGTGAAGAGAGAAAGAAAGAGTGTTGCCGATGATGGAGGAGATCTTGCCAACGTTGAGGAAGAGGAAGAGTGGTTGTCGGTGGTTATACTCGCGTGCAAGTTTTGGTCATGGTGTTTCTACCATTTTTTCAACTATGTCCATCATCCCACATATATATATTTTTTTTTGCAAATTTTCCCTATTATGTGTATTTGTATTCTGTGTTCATTCCCCATATCATTCATGCTCTTCTGTCTCTATGTTTCTTCCCATTATCTATAGGCGAAGGAGGTAATAAGTAAGCATGGAGTTGATGTCCAGTAATGGAGTGTTTTTGTGGCAGGTTGCAAGAGTGCGTTGAAGGCATGGCCACAACATGGCTCCGGTAATGTCTTTATCTAGTTTTTTTTCTCAAAAATATAAAATAGATAGACAAAAAATAGGTTGTGACAAAAAGGATTTTTCAATGGGGAAAACTAGAAAGAACGATGTTTTTTGTTCAATTTTAGCTTTCGATTTCACCCAAAAAGTTCCGTCGTTGAAAATTCTGATTTTCTTAATTTAACCCAAACTAGGCTTCCAAACTTAATTTCTCACCTATTAAGCCCTTAATAAAATCAATTTGACCTATCTAAAGTATAATTAAGTTATTGTGCTTAATTAAATCCTTCAATTAGGCTTTAAATTAATTCATAAACATAATTACACTTTAAATTGATCGACAATTAAATCATATTGGCCCGCAAAAATATAATTATATCTTTCGACTTAATGTTTACATAGATTTATGCAATAATAAATTATTTTAACCTTAAATCTGTATTTTCTTTTATGTTTTGACACAAAAAAGGTACAATCGAGTTCTTGAAAACATCCAAAATTTGTACTTTTATTTTGTTTTACTTTGAGTAAATTTTGGGGAAATAACCTAATGCCGATGAAAAAAATTAATTGATACATTACAATAAGATTTATTAACACTTTCTTCACTATATTTTTGGTATATATCAACAAAAGTTTTTCATCAATAAATAACAAGAAAATTATATATATATTTTTAAAAAATAGTAATGTCATGTAATTTTTATTTATTATTATACGTGTATTATATATTTATAATTTTTTAAATAATTTAATAATTTGCCCGATCTCATTTTCAAGATTCTAATCAAATTTATGACATGTGAATGTTAATTTATTTATTTTGTTGCATGTTTTTTTCATGTCACGGGTTCAAAGTATTTTTATGATGAGATTGATTTCATAGAAATCAATATCAAGATTTCAATAAGGGTATAAGTAGTCATTAAAAGAATTATTAGGTTGCATATCATACAATTCATCGCCTTAAAAGATTGGTTTAGATACTAAGAATAAAGCTAATAATGGCTAATTAATATGATCTTGATAAAAAAAAAAATTTATATTCCATGCTTTGTCAATATCATTTAATTATTTATCTTTAATTGTGCCACACACACTATAAAAGATATAAGGGTTCAGTTACTATTTATTATAAGACAAATCACTGTGAATTACAATTATATATTGCTCAGTTTCAAGTTGATGTGGATTGTTCAGCTCACCATATTACTCAGTTTTATTTATTGTTCACGATAACATGCGAAAAAGTTCTTGTAGCTCAGTGGATGAGGTGTTTAATTTCCATGTAGGAGTGACTTTTTTTTGCTTCTTCTTTTTTTGATTTTTTTTCTCTTTATCATTTTTTTTTGCTTTTTTTCCCTCTTTTTTAACATATACATTTTGTTTTGCTTTTGGTTGTTTTTTATTAGTTTTTTTTTTTTACTTTCATATCAAATGATTTTTTTAGCTAATAATTTTATTTTATTTTATTTTCATTTTTTGTTTCTCTTTTATTAAAATTATTGCTTTTTTTTTCTTTGATTGAATTTTCCCCCATTATTAACACAACAACAGCAACAACAACAACAACAACAACAATAATAATTTTAGTTTTTATTTCTTGCTTCCTCTTTTGTTAATATTTTTGATTTTTTTTCTCATAGTAATTAATAATGTTATTGTTTTAGTAGTAATAATAATGATATTTTAAATGTTAAGGTTTTGATGTTCCTCTTGTTATAATAAAGTGTGTTCATGTGTTTTATTAAGTCAAACCTTACATGTATAGATGTTGTATTTTATTTGATTTTTTCAATTTTTTCATTTGATTTAAATTGATAATATATTTGGTTTTTATTTCGGTCCTTATACTTTTAATTTTATATTTTAATTCTTTTAATTTTTTATAGCTCTTAAATTGTCCATATTTTTTTTATCATGTTTATATATATATATGTGTGTGTGTGCGCGCGCCCCCCCCTTTAGTTTTGGTTTTTAATTTTTATTATTTTCTCTTTTGTTTAGATAATATTTTTTTTATTTGTTTTTTCTTTTGGTTTTTTAATTTATTTTCACATCAAATGATTTTTTTAGCCAATTATTTTTAATTTTTTTGTTGTTTTGTTAAAGTTATTGGGCTTTTTAATTCTTTTATTTAATTAATTTTCACATTATTCACGTAACAACAATAACAACAACAACAACAATTATAATTTTATTTTTTTTCTTGCTTCCTTTTTTATCAATGTTTTCGATTTTTTCTCCTCTAAATAATTAATAATTTTTATTGTTTTAGCAATAATAACAATCATATTTTTAGATGTTAAGCCTTCAATATTGTTGTTGTTATAATAGAGCATGTTGATATATTTTATTATATAAAATCTTGTATGTATAAATGTTGTATTTTATTTTTGAACTATCAAAATTTATTAATTATTTCAATCTCAATAATTATAAAAAATATTTATTCAATCCGCAACATAATACGGGTAATTAACTAGTATCATCTACGCTTCATTCCACACGAGCCCATTTGTCTCCATTCTCTCCTTGAAAGGTACGTAAAATTTTAAATATTCTTATTAATTTATTTTCCTTTAATTCTAACGAATCAATTTATAGTCCATTTAGTTTCCACTAGTTAATTACCCGTACTATATTGAGGACCGAGCAAATATTTTTTATAATTATTGGAATTGAAACAATTAATTGATTCTACTAGTTCAAAAATAAAATATAACTTCTATACATGCAGGGTTTGATATAATGAAACACATTACCACACCCTATTATAACCATAGTAACATTGAAAACTTAACATCTAAAAATATCATTGCTATTATTACTAAAATAATAAAAATTATTAAATTATTTCGAGGAGAAAAAAACTCGAAAACATTAATGAAAGAGGAAGTAAGAAAAAAAATTAAAACTAAAACTATTATTATTATTATTATTATTATTATTATTATTATTGCGTGAATAATGGAAAAATAAATTCAATAGAAGAATAAAAAGACCCAAAAACTTTAACAAAAGAACAAAAAAAAATTATTAGCTAAAAAAAATCATTTGACGTGCAAAAAAAACTGATAGAAAAAACCATAAGAAAAAACATAGGAAAAAAAAATATCAATTTTCAAATGCTCATAAACACAAACTAAAATTTAAGAATAAATTTTTTGAAAAAAATATTATCTCAACAACGAGAAAATAATAAAATTTAAAAACCAAACTAAACACACACACATATAAACATGGGCAAAAATAAAGACTATTTAAGAGCTATAAAAAATAAAATAAAAAATTAAAAGTATAAGGGCCGAAAGGAAAACCAAATATATTATTAATTTCAATCAAATAAAACAATTGAAAAAATCAAATAAAATAGAATATTTATACATGCAAAGTTTGATATAATGAAACAAATCGACACACTCTATTATAATAATAGGAACATCGAAGTCTTAACATCTAAAAAATCATTACAATTATTGCTAAAAAAATAAAAATTATTAAATTACCCTAAAAAAAAACATTAACAAAAGAGTAAGTAAGAAAACAACTAAAATTATTATTATTGTTGCGTTAATAATGGAAAAAAAATTCAATCAAAGAAAAAAAAGATAAATAATTTTAATAAAAGAGCAAACAAAAATTAAAATTATTAGCTAAAAAAATCATTTAAAGTGAAAATAAAATAAAAAATAAAATAAAAATTATAAACGGAAAAAAAATGATTTAGAGAAAAAAAATAAAAAATAAAATGCATAATCGGGTGGGAAAAAAAAGCACGGTCAGGGGGGGACAAAAAACATCTAAGTGGGGGAAAAGAAGGCATTAGTGAGAGTCGAGCCGTGAATTCCTGACTAGTAAATTAAGACTTTATCCACGAAGTTATAGGTTTTTTGTTGTAACTTGCTGTGCCAAAATAAATAAATATTATTAAAATTGAACGAACCAAACGAATTGAACCGTCGCGAACCGACATGAAAACTGAGCAACACTATTGTAATCCATAGTGATTTATCTTGCAAGCTACAATAATCAAACCATAACTTCTTTTAGTATATAGTATAATATCTCATCTCATCCTAAGAAAATTTTTTCTTCATTATTAAAATACAAGAGCTAATAAAATTTAGTACATGCTCTCTCTTTTTTAATTTTTTTATATAAACAAATAGTTTTTTAATGTTTTAGGATTATTAATTTATTTCCCTTTATTTCTAACAAATCAATTTATGGCGCTTTTAGTTTCCATATCCCATTCCTTATCCTGAAAATTTTTTCTTAATTATTAAAATACAAGAAGTAATAAAATTTAGTTGATGCGTTTTTTTTCATCTTATTTATAGAAAAATTAATTCTTGATGGCTCGGAATTTTTATTGTTCATTTGCTGTTGTCAAGCAATGTTCAAGTCTTTTTTTTTTTCTTCCTTATTTTACAATTAATGTTTTTGAGACTTGTATTTTTCATGGGGGTATTGTTGACCAATATTTTAATTATATTTTTAAGACTTATAATATGGTTGATGTTGATTAAATAAAAAGATAATTCTTAAAATTAAAAATATTAAATTCAATAAGATTTATAATTCAATTCACAAATTCAACATATTAATCTTAATTATCTTATTTTTTAATTAAATATTTTTATCTTCAATTTTGTTTTCTACCATTAAAAAACATGTTAATCCACTGTAAAACATAAATAAAAAAAATAATTTAAATTTAAACCCTAGAAACAACAAGCTGTTACACCGATACATTGTAATTATCAAACCACTAGGAAGGCATGTTCAAAGGATTGGATGCATGAACTCTACAATTCCAAGCATAAAATTTATAATATTATATATAAAAAATCTTTGTATTTTTAATTATTATGTAATTTACGCACGAGCTGTTAAAAAATATCATCCCACCAACCATGAACTTGCACAGTGCTCAAGCACACCGCCAACCTGGTAGCCAAATTCAAAAACCAACACCTTCACTCTCAGGATTTCTTTGCACTTAAAAGTAATTAGACGAGAGTATGATTGATTGAGGTTGTTTTTGAATGTATTTTTTTATTTATAAATGTATTAAAATAATATTTTATTTTATTTTAAATTATTTTTGACATCAGCATATCAAAATAATTTTAAAACATTAAAATTTTTAATTTTAAAAAAAATAATTTTTTTTTAAATTTTTTGAAAAACACTTTTCAATCGCGCTCTTAAACACCCGTCTAATTATATATTAGATCGTGTAGTGATAAGAACTTGAGATTAAATATTATTCTTTTTGTAGTTTGATGTTTGAGTCTTATGATTACTAATATAATAATTACTAGAGATTTATATAATTATTAATTTTAAAATTTATAAAATTAATTAAGATAGAAACGAGCGGGTCTGAACATTCGTATTATTATTAATAATAAAAAAAAGATTTATTGGGAGTTAGGACACCAAGCTTTGAATATAATTGCATGTTTGGCTTAGCTTTTGCACCGCAGGTTTGCTGCGGTGCAAATTTTTTTTTTTTTTTTGAATAAAAATTAATTATTTTTTTGTGTGTTAGATTATTTTGATGTGCTGATGTCAAAAATAATTTTTAAAAAATAAAAAAACATCATTTTAATATATTTCGGCACGAAAAACTTTTTGAAAAATTTTGAAAAGCAACCGCAACAGCAATCTCAAACACCCCCTAATTATGAATAGCCACCCAAGCTGTTGAGCTGACCAGCCCCGGAAAACTACGCCGCCCGTCCAAAATCCAACTTAAAAGGAGATTATGATTGATTGATGCATGCTTGGCCATCAAGAAAATTTAGCTTCTCTTGCAAGCCCAAGAAAATCCCTATTTCAATTCCCTATTATAATTAAACTTAATTTTAATATTTAATTTGAGTTTAACTGTGAATGATTTGTATTTTAAGAAATATAAAATTCAACTCGATTTGTTTTTATATTATTATTGTTACTTTCATTTTATTTTAAAAAAGGAAGTCTTTTGAGAAAGTTACTTTTAATATTAATTTTTTGAGTTCCTTTGTAATTGTAAAGTTGACTTTTAAATTATTTGTATAGTATTTTGAGAGATTGGGTTCAATTTGCAGGAGTGTTTGGGAGTGTGGTTACAGTTATTTTTCAAATTGTTTTTCGTGCTGAAATATATTAAAATAATATATATTTTTTTATTTTTTAAAAATTATTTTTGATATCAGCACATCAAAATGATCTAAATGCACTAAAAAAATTCATTTAAAATACAAAAAAAATTTAAAATTTGCAAAATACTGGTTGAACCGACATGCCAAACATACACATATCTTAACATTTCAAGAGAGTTTTAAACATTATATTTTATTAAACCTCTAAATTAAATTAAATTAAATATTCATACATTTTAAGATAGTATTCATTGTATAATCAAAGTCCATTTGCCATGAGATAAAGTTATTTTATGTCTGGTATGGTAATGAGATGGGTGATGTTTTCAATAATATTTTTTATAATTACATAAAAATAATTTTTTTAGATTTTTTATTTTTATAATTGAAACAAACAAATTAAAATAAATAAATATTTTTAAAATACATCTAAAAATAAAAACTATCACAAGTCCATACACCACAATTCCATATATCTCTGCACCAGGAAACTCAACAATTGATTGCCAAAATTATATAATTATAAAGATACTAAACAAAAAACATTAGCGGGTATTTAATATTTCATTTCAAAAATGTTTTTTTAAAAATTAAAAAAAATATTTTTAATTTTAAAATATTTGTAGATCATTTTTATATATTAATATTAAAAATAATCTTTTAAAAATAAAAAATATTATTTTAATATATTTTAAAATAAAAATATATTTCTTTAAGAGAGAGGTGAGCCTCGTCGGCCTGAATTTATGAACTCACCTACCTGTGTGTAGTTCGACAACTCGTGTTGTTCGATTTATCTTCTCATCACTCGAATTAAATGCTTTTTGATGAAACTTCTATGATTTTCTTTTTAATAAGCCATCACTTCATATTTATTTCGAAATATTGAGTTAATATTTTTTTAATCCAAACAAATTTCTAAAATCTTTTTAAACAAATTGATAAATTAATTATGTGAAATCATCTAGCTAGCTAGCTAAAGTCTTTATCTTTATATATATATATATATATATATATATATATATATATATATATATATATTTACATTATGAAATTTATTATTTACATTATGAAATTTATATATATATATTTTTTTTTTATTTCTGTATAATAAAATATTAATTTAATAGCCACAGAAGACAGCACCCCCATAACATGCGATTAGTTCAACGACGATGATCAGGTAACGCAAACATCAACAGACCTCCAGTATTAAATTAAAAGGAGGAACATAGAAGGGCTAAGACCAAAATCAAAAGAAACGACATACAGACAGACAGACGTGAAAGGAGACTCCTTTTTCTTTTATTTTTTCCTCTCTTACCAAAATTAAATCATTCCTCTTCTCATTATCTTCTCTTCCTCTCTAAAATTCTTCATAAAATTTAAAAATTCTCATTCAAAGAAACTTATCAAATTCTCTGTACCATAGTAATTAATCCAATTCTTTTTTTTGAAACAATAAAAAATATTTATTCCTTTCTCTTTGTATATTCCTCCATTTCGCTCAATTGTTCTCTCAATTGGGTTTTTGTCGATCCTTTCCCCCTCAAAATAAAAAAAAAGAAGCCCATTTCTTGAAGTTGAAGTGGTGGCTTTGTGCATATTAATTTAATTTTCTGGCTATTTGTTTAGCTTGGTGTTTAAAAGAAAAAAAAATATAAATTTGGAAATCATGGACGCGGTTGAGACCTGAAAGATTGAAATTTTTTGGGTCGCATTTAGTTTTTTTTTTTTTTTTTGGCTTGCTTGATTTCTATTTGGATTCTTCAAAAAAGGAGCAGTCTTTTTTATGCTGGAAGAAGAAATTGGAGAATCAGAGGTTATAGCAAATTGGGTTTTGTTGACATCGTTTTCTTGGCTTTTGTTACTACTATTATGAGGAAAAGTATTGTTAGCAGTGATGTTCAAAAACAACAGCAGAAGAATTCGCGGGGGAGAGTTAATGGTAATAAAAATGGGTTTTTGCCGAGCTCGTTTCGGGCGATTTCGAGTTATTTGAGGATTGTTTCATCTGGTGCATCGACGGTTGCTCGGTCTGCTGCATCGGTTGCACAGTCTATTGCGGATAGGGACGATGATGCCAATCACGACCAGGTAATAAAGTAAAAAAATAAACTCTATGTTTACTCGTTTAAATTTTTGGCTATGTTGTGTAAGATTGTAGAGAAGCGAAGAGGTTAGATTGTTGATTTTTGGTTGGAGAGATTGAGTGTGCAATTTTGCTGTAAAGCTACATGATCTTTCTGGATTTTAGGGTGGCCCATGTTTATTTTTCTGTAATTGAATGTCTTGTTTTTCTTAAGATATTTGGGTGTGTATAAATGTGTGAATCTGGAGTGCCCAAGCTGAGTTTGGGAATGGAGTGGGATTTTTGAATGGAAGCAGTTCTTCATTTATGGTTTGTGATTTGGCCATGAAATTATAAGATGTTCGTGTTAAATTTCAGCTCATTTATGGTTTCTTGATACTACTACATTTCGGTTTGTTCTTTATTAATTGGAGTTGGTTTAATTTGGATTAAGCAGGCAAAAAATTGAAGTGGTTTTTTATTTTTAGTTTTAAAAGAGGGGATGGTGGATAGATAGCGAGGGAAGGAGAAGGAATAGGAAAAGGAAAGGTGCTATCTTGCATGACTGAGTGCTTGTTTAGAGCCACGGTTCAACTTGCTTTTCATGCAAACTTTTTTTTTTGCTTCAATTTCATTTTCTTAGTGTATTGTATTATTTTGATGTACTGATGTCAAAAATAAACTGAAAAAATCCATCCATTCCTTTGATCCTAACATTCTTTAAAGTGATCAAAGTTGTAAGTATTATGAGAAAGCATGAATAGAGTAGGTTTTTGTTTTCTTGCCTTTCATCTTCATCTAAATACACTTTTCTTAGTCAAATCAAACAAGAGAAGTTTGGATTTGTAGAGATGGATCACTTGTAATCTTCCCTCCCTCCCTTTTGTTCTAAGCCAATTCATCCCTTCTGTGACCAAATAAACTGTAAATGTGAAAGATATGCTGAAGTCTGGTGCTGTTAGCCATTCCAAACTTGTTGCATTAATTTAGTGCCTGGGGACTTCAAATTTGTGTTTCAATTGATTTAGGGGACATATATATAAATAGAAGTCTTCTGTCTGTTTTTTGAGATGAAAGGGGGATGGGCATTTTTTTTGTTCTCTGCTGCATTTCAAAAAGATTGAAAATTCTAGCATGCCCATTTGTACTTATCTTGCAAGTTAAATTACTGAAATTTGGACTGTTGATTGCATAATCCACAATAAATAAAATGGAATGTTGGTCTGTGATTTCTGGTCATGGTGGGTTGAGGTTGAAATACTGGGTGCTCAAAATAATAATAATGTAATACAAGTTAAAACTTCGGTTTATCTCTGTAACTCACTCTGAAAGTGTTGGGCTTGGAGATAGATGTTTAGTTTTCTGGGCCATTTGAGACTTGAGAATTTTACTCTGCTCATTTAAAATTGTTAGACATTTGAATGTTTACAGTGTGATCTAAATTAATTGTTCAGCTCTCATGGAAATAGACCATCTAACTTTCTAGCTGGATGCTGTGTTAAAGAATTAGTGGTCAGGTGTTTTTTCTTTCTCTTGCAAACACTATCTAACTCCTCCTCAGTTTGGAAGTTGCTAGTCAACTGGAAGCTCTGGAAGTTTTGAAAAGAAGTTGATGTATGGTTGAAAGATTCTGATTTCGTCTTAAATGAATTATATGTCCTTTGCAAGTGTAATTTTATCCAGCACTCCTTAGTAGTTTGGTCTGAGGCTTTGAGTTGGTTTGAGCATCCTGCATTGATGTGGCCTTGTCATGTTTGTTGTCTTGGAAGAAAATTGTTGGCACGTGCCTTTTGCATTCATCTGTTTCTTTTTTTATTTTTATCTGTAGACTGTTATCTTTCATTTTGTGCCAATAGAATCACATCGTTTCTGGAATTCTTGAAAGTTGAAATCAAGAATTGAGTGGTGATAGCTCTAATCCTATATCACCTGTACATTATGCAGGTCCGCTGGGCTGGGTTTGACAAGTTAGAAGGTGATGATGGTGTCATTCGGCATGTCCTCTTGTTGGGATATCAGTCTGGTTTTGAGGTTTGGGATGTTGAAGAAGCTAATAATGTTCGTGACCTTGTTTCCAGACATGATGGCCCAGTGTCATTCTTACAAATGCTGCCAAAACCATTAACATCAGAGGGATCAGAAGACAAGTTTGAACACAACAGACCTCTTCTAGTAGTTTGTTCTGATGGGGCACAAGATGGGCCGGCTACCTCATGCAACGGGAATGTCTCTAACAACCATGATCCTGTTAATGGTAGCGCTGTGCCAACTGTTGTCCGGTTTTATTCTCTTAGATCTCAATCTTATGTACATGTGCTAAAGTTCAGATCAGCTGTTTATTCTGTAAGGTGCAGCTCTCGAATTGTGGCTATTTCTCAGACAGCTCAGGTTTGTTTGCTTGTGCAATTTTTTTTTCAGGCACCTTTATTTTTCTGGATGTGATACTTATGTTTAATATGCTACAGATACACTGTTTTAATGCAACAACATTAGAGAGGGAATATACTATTCTTACAAATCCTATGGTCATGGGGTCTCCTGCTTCTGGGGGCATAGGCTACGGGCCTCTTGCAGTTGGTCCCAGGTGGCTGGCTTACAGTGGAAGTCCGGTTGTTGTTCCCAATTCTGGACGCGTTAGCCCACAACATCTAACATCTTCTATGAGTTTTTCTGGTTTCACTTCAAATGGGAGTTTGGTTGCTCATTATGCAAAAGAATCAAGCAAACAACTTGCAGCTGGAATTGTGACTCTAGGAGACATGGGATATAAGAAGTTGTCCAGGTATTGTTCAGAGCTCCTACCTGATCCTCATGGTTCCCTCCAATCAGGGAGTCCTGGCTGGATAAGCAACGGAACTGTTAATGGCCATTTTTCGGATGAAGATAACATTGGAATGGTGTGTATTGTGCCTCTCCTTTTGTTTTGTTGAAGTGCTACTAGAACCTTACTTTTGTTCTCTGCTGCTCTTCTTTTTACCGCTAACTAACTTCAAAGTAAATGTGTTTTGTTTGCTTTAATGAGCTTTGTTGGAAAATCTGGTTGACAGGTCAACTGATTACTGGTATTCCCAGAATCCAGTTGACCGGCTCCTGGGTTTATCTTTTACTAACCAGCTGACTGATCCTAGCATACTTTGTATATTTTTCTTGGATTTATACGGTTAACCTTTTCCAAACAAAAAAAAAGAGCTTTGTTGGAGAGAATGAATGGATATTATTACCTTGTAGCAATGACACAATAAGAGAATTAAGTTACACTCCTATGTAAGTATTGTTCATTTGTTCTGAGGGATGAGTTTCTGCTCATGCATGTTATGTTAGGAAGTAGTTATGAGATTATGCTACTGTGTTTCATCTTCAATAGTTTTTTCTGGCTTGATTTTGATTTTCTTTATGAACTGATACAAGCATGATTACTCTTGTATATTTTTATGTCCGCCTTATGCACTCTCTGTTTTTCAGGTTGTTGTCAGGGATATTGTTAGTAAACTTGTTATTGCCCAGTTTAGAGCTCACAAGAGTCCAATCTCAGCGTTGTGCTTTGATTCTAGTGGGACCCTTTTAGTGACCGCCTCAGTCCAGGGTCATAACATTAATGTTTTTAAAATAATGCCTGGACTCCAAGGAAGCTCTTCAGCTGGTGGTGCGGGTGCATCTTATGTACACCTGTACAAGCTGCAGCGTGGATTTACAAATGCAGTAAGATCAGAACAAATGTTTTCATGTTTTATTTGGATTATTGCACCATTAGCACTTTAGATCTGATCTTTGTTTATTCTGTTTCTTCTGGATTTTTTCTCAGGTTATACAGGACATCAGTTTCAGTGATGACAGCTACTGGATTATGATAAGTTCGTCACGGGGGACAAGCCATTTATTTGCTATTAATCCATCGGGAGGAGCAGTAAACTTTCAATCTCCTGAATCTAGTTATGTCTCAAAACACGGTGGTTTGGGAGGAACAAATAGGCCAACTGTTAGTTGCCCTCCCTGTTCAGGTTTACATATGCACAATCAACAGAGCCTTTGCGCAACTGGCCCCACAGTTACACTATCTGCTGTCAGCAGAATAAGAAATGGAAATAATGGTTGGAGAGGCACTGTAACTGGTGCTGCAGCTGCTGCTACAGGAAGACTGGGTTCCCTTTCTGGTGCTATTGCTTCATCTTTTCACAAATGCAAAGGAAATTATGATATGTATGGGAATGGGGCCTCTTTCAAGTCAAAGTACCATCTTCTACTGTTCTCTTCTTCTGGCTCTATGATACAGTATACTTTGAGGATATTGGATGGCATTGATTCAACAACAGTTGGGTCTGGACTTAATGTAAATTATGAATCAGCCGCAGAAAATGATGGAAGATTAGTTGTTGAGGCAATGCAGAAGTGGAATATATGTCAGAAACAAAATCGAAGAGATCTAGAAGATAATGTCGATATATATGGTGACAATGGGAATTCTGATAGCAACAAGATACATCCTGAAGGCATAAAGAGAGGAAATAGTATATATCCTGAAGATAGAGGTGCAGTCACAAGTACAAAGATCAATCCAGAGGAAAAACATCATTTGTATATTTCAGAAGCTGAACTGCACATGCATCAAGCTCGTTTACCATTATGGGCAAAACCTGAGGTATTTAAAGAAACTGTTGATAAAAACATGCAAATTTTGTTGTCTGTAATTGTGTTAATTTCTGTCAATTGCATGCCAGATATACTTCCAATCAATGATGACAGAGGGAATAGATGTGAATGATGCAGATGCAATGCTAGGGGAAATTGAGATTGAAAGAATTCCAGCTCGCATGATTGAAGCAAGGTCAAAAGACTTGGTCCCACTTTTTGACTATCTCCGAACACCGAAATTTCCACTTTCAAGGTGCGCTGATTTTTTTTAATTTGCTGATTCTGTGGATTGAAGTATTCAATTTTATTGAATAAAAACTCATTTGCTCCTCCAAAATGGAAAGACCCCTCATTCATTGCTGCTTTCCTCAATGATGTTGAAAATTTGTTGGATGATGGAATCATGGTTTATATCTATGGCCAAGGAAAACTGTGTTAATTTTTTAGGTGCTGCAAGCTGCCAAGTTTTAAAACGTATGGTGTTTACTAAAATCTCTGTACTGGAGTACACATCCTTGCATTTTTTTTAGCATTGATTTATTTCTTGTCCTTGTTTTCTCTCTCAAAGTTCTTATGGGAAACAGTGAAAACCCCATATTGATTATGATGTAAATATAATCTCACACATACAGGGTTCCTTCCTTAGATAGCAATAGTAATGGGAGTCTGCAGCATCAAACTTCCGGTCTGTCTGAATATGGCAGGCTTTCTTGCAGGAGCAGCTCTGGCTCCCTTGATTCCATGGCTGAGAATGGTGTTGTAGTGGCTGAACCTTGCAAAGGTGTTGAAGAAACTGGGTGGAATGGTTCTAGGATGCCTGTAGGAACTAGGGGCTCTGTAGATAGCAATGGCAGTCCTAAAACAAATACTCGGCTTGAGGTTGTAAATAGTAGAGAGAGTTCTAGAATGGAGGCTCAACTCAAGTTTGTAAATAACAACAACAACGAAGGCCTGAAAATTGAGAATCATTTCGAAGATGAAGGTGATGAATTTGATTAGAGGTACCTTTCTACCCTTCAAATATTCAGTTTTATCAAAATAAGGAGTGCCTTTAGATTTTTCAGCTCTGGAGTATCATCAAACTGAATTAAGCAAGCACACAATTATGCTGTCATGCTCTAATAAGAACCCCCCCCTCTTATTTTTTCTTTCAGGCATGCCTTTAGATTTTTCAGCTCTGGAGTATCATCAAACTGAATTAAGCAAGCACACAATTATGCTGTCATGCTCTAAGATTCTTTTATTTCGTGGAACGTTCGTTAACCATGTTAATATTGTGGATTGGAATGTAGACAAGAGTGAGGCTTAGGTGGTTTGACTGTGAATCAGAATTGTGGATACTGTTCTGCTATTGGGGATTCGTACTTCTGTTGACAGTGTAAATAACAGGCGCATATTCCCAACACTGGGGCTGTGATATGTAAATAATAGCAAAACTGTTCGTTCTTAATCCTGTTCAAAATCAAACTTTTTATTTTTTTTACCATTCTCGTTCAAATTTGTTGACATTTAAGTTTGCTATATATTATGATGATCGAATGCTTCTGTGCACCTTTCTTCAGATAAACCCTGGAAATATCTTGTCCAGGCATGTCATATCGCTTAAAGAGTTATGGTGGTCTTGATGCACTCATTGAGATACGCTGCCTGATGGAGCCATGGTGGTTTTTCCTTGCTGTGTAATACGATCAGGCATTATTGTTCTGTGGCATAAACTTCTGAGTCTTGGTCCGCATCATCCCATTTCTCTTTCTCTGGACCCAGTTTTTGTAGTTCATCTCTCCAAATGTCGAGCTTCAAAGAAAAGACAAAATAATGGTCCTTTTAATATATATAAATAAAAATTCCAGAGGCAGGGGCTGACAAATCATGCAAGGGTCCGGGCTCGTTTTTTCTGCAACAAGTTAGGAAACTGCAGGGGTTTAAATAGTATATATATTTTTTTAAATTGTTTTTGAAAAAAATTATTTTTTATTTTAAATTATTAAGTGTTTTCTGATTGTTTTGATGTATTATATTAAAAATATTTTATTTAAAAAATATTATTTTAATATATCTCTAAATAAAAAACAATTACTATATCAATATTAAACTCTAAGGCCCCGTTTGTTTGCTGGAAAGTGGTTTCCTTTTGAAAAGTGAATTCCGGGGAAAATGAATTACTGGAAAGTGAATTCCTAGAAAGTGAATTCCGATGTTTGGCAGTGTTATGGAAAATGAACTGGAAAACACTTTCCAGTGTTTGTTTATGTTATGGAAAATGATCTGGAAAATAATTTATTAATAAATTAATTTTTTTTTAAGTTTATTAAAATAATGAGGAACAAATCTTACAAATTAAAAAGTTGAATGAGAATTAAATTGAAAAAAAATATAATTTCATAAATTATCTCAAATAAAATAAATAATAATCAAAATAATAGAGATCAAATCTAATTTTTTTTTTAAAAAAAAATAAAAGGTGAATAAATTAAAATAATAATAATTAACATTTCATAAATTATTTCAAATAAAATAAGTAACAATAAAAAAAATGAGGACCAAATTTGATAGATAAAAAATTTCAATAAAAAAATGATAAGAAAAAAGCAAATAGCAATTATAAAAATAAGAACCAAAATTAATATAAAAATTAAATTTTAAGAGATGGAATTGAAAAATAAATATTCAAAACAAATTATATATAGCAATCAAAAGTTTGAGGATCAAATTTGATATAATCAGCAAATAATGACATTTTTAAATTTTTCATAACTTCCGGAAAGTGTTTTCCGCCCAAATTTTCCGGAAAACACTTTCCTGAAAACCAAGCCAAATTCTTCTTTGACCGGAAAGTGTTTTCCGTTGACCAACTTTCCAGAAGACAAACAAACATAGGAAAGTTTGGAAAGTAGTTTCCCGGAAAGTGAATTCCGAGAAACAAACGGGGCCTAAGTGCCACTAGATATTGCTTTGAGGATGGTAAAGTTAGGGATATGATCTCTCTTCCCTTTCAATTACCAAACATCTGAAAACATTGACCGACTTACAGAATTTATAGTGTTATTGTATTTGTAACTGTGGTTTTCATGGTTCCAATTTGATGACAAAGAGCTTGTAAGTATATTAGATCTCGAATTCAAGTTAAAATATTTATATCTTATAATAGCATGAAATAATTAGGATTTTATAGACTTATATAGACCTATAAAATGTGTTTTTTAAAGAATAAGGTTTTCTCGTATAAAAAAATATTTGTAACTATGTAGGCATGTTTTACAAAAGGTATTTCAAAATATACTAAATTAATATTTTTAGTGATTTTTAATAATTTTGATGGGTTAATATACAAAATAAAAAAAATATATTTTTTTTTAAATATTTCTTAATGCACTACCAAACACGTAAAGTAAACAACTACTCAAGTTTCTCTTGTCATTGTCAAGAAGTATTATGCAAGAAAATCATCTTAATAAAGTTTGATGTAAACTGTTACTGTCTGAAATTGGAATCACGACAGGCAAAGGCTATAGGATAATTGAACGATGTGATTGCTGGTTTTTAAATGAAAAAAAATCAGAAATAACTTGTTTTAAGAGTATTTTTTAAATATAAATACTTATTTTATTTTAAATTAATATTTATTTTATTATTTTAATGTGATGGTGTCCAAAAATAAAATTTTAAAAATATTAAATAATTTATTTTTAATATTTTAGCTCATAAATGTACACGATGACCACGGGGAACAAAATCGTGTTTTGGTCAATTTGGACACTCAAGAATTTATGGCGTCGTTGATCTTTGGCTGAAAATTACGTCCCAAAGAAAGGAATTGCAAATTGAATTCTCGACTTAAAAGTGACGATAAATATAATTAAAATTATGTAATAATATTGAATTCCCAAAACAAGATTGAAATTATTATACATTTTTTCCCCTAACAAATCAAAGTTTAATCTTTTTATATATAAAAAAAATTATAAGAAAAGCGTAGAGAATAAATATTCTTAATAAAGCAATATTATTTTTAAAATATAATGTACCATACCATTTTAATCTTTTTTTTTTAAATAACAAAGATTGCAAATTCATGTACATAACATGTAAAGTGGGGCTTTGAATTATTTTTTTATATTTATTTATTTTTAAATAATATCATTATGTCAAAAATAATTTAACAAATATCATTTAAATATATTTCTAAACAAAAATTATTTTTAAAAACAACTTTGATTACATTCCCAAATCACAACAAAGTTTCAAGATTAATGTCTAAGACTCACAAGTAAAATTATATAATAAAATTAATTGATTGTGGTGTTAATAACATCATAGTTTAGAACCCTAAATACCTGATTTCCTCTCCCATTAAAGTTATATCATATAAAAGATTTCAGACAAATATTTACTTGGACCAATTCCAACGTCTGAAACTTGTCTATGCATGTCCGTGTCTGATGTGACCTCGTCGCCGGGATTCTAGGTTGTTTTTTTTTGTCAGGTTTCTAAAAAAGACTCTTTCGATTTTCACTAATCCCCATAAAATTCTTCATGGCTCATCTTCTTATAATTGATAAATGGAGAAGAGGAAGAGAGATTTAGATCGTCTTCTGAAACAAAGACTTCTCATGGTAGGATTGCTCTTGGAATAGTATTCTCTGTCCCTTTTTTTTGTTCTTTCCTTTTTTTTTTAAATTATTCTTTATAATTTATTCTTCAGACTGTTTTAGTCTGGAAAAAATATTCCAGGGTTGCTTCTTGATTTTGCAACTATGATGAGACTCACAATCGAAGCAACACCATGACAGAACTTTGGTGAACAGGATGCCAAATCCTGCAACTAAGTTTTTGTTTTCTTACAAAATGTCTCCATCACTACCAAATACTGGCCATGCATGTTTAATGTCAATGAATTTCAACTATGAGAGAATACCTACCTCTTTTTCCATAATATTCGGCCGACCTCATCCATAGCAAAGCCAAAATCTATTTCAGGGAATAAGCAACGGCAACACTATCAGATAAATTGATTCCAAAATGCATTACACGGCAGATAATCTCATCTAGATCGCAGGTCTCTTGGCAATGCTTAAAGCATTAGTTTCTCTTCAAGGTTTCCCAACACAAGGCTGCACACTTTCTTTGTCTTGCAGCTTCTTACACGAAAAAAAAAAGAGAAAAGAAGAATATTTAACAGCCATACACAAGCTTTCAATGAAGACCATGAACCCTTGTTGGTGGAGGGGAGTATTGAACTTCACATCAAGATTGCTCACCAACTTCTCTCGGGTGTTTCTAGTTCTTCAGCCCTGTAGACATAAGGAATAACCCGAAATGTAGTTAGGAGAAGAGATAGTAGGAAACATTATTCTTCTTAAAGATACTGCAACAATCTATAATCAACAAAAATAGTTTCAGAATAGAAAAACAAGGAAATAAACTGTTTCAGATATAAAATGACCGACCTCTTTTCCTTTCCGAGTGTTGTTGAGGCTGCACATGCCTGGAATCGTCGCTGAACAAGCGATTTAACCTCATAATCTTGCCATGTGATATTATTCCACCATTCCAGCTCTCCTCTTATTTCTTTAATAGCTGCAGCATTGTATGCTGTGATAGGAAGCTTCACCAACAATGAGCAGTTGCTCGCCCCGATCCTCTCCAAAACTGGCAAGTGTACTGTTCTTGTGCAGATACCCTTCAGATTGACCATATCCCACATTTCTATTATTTTTAACTTTGGAAGCTCTGAACTAGACGTAGATCCAGCTATAAGACGCTTGATCCTTTTACAGTCACCTACCTTAATCTCTTCAAGGTTTTTTAGCTGTCGAAGAAAAGAAAAGGATATCAGCTGGTTCTCCAGTCTTCGGCATTCTACCACTTCCAAAGTCTTCAGCATGCCGAGGCAGCCTCTTTTAGGGACAATGCCTTCCAAAATTGCTGACAGATTTTTCAAGCGTCTAAGTTTCAAATGCTCCAAATTAGGTAACATATTTCTCAGGATAGTCTCCCCGTCTATCAAACTTGTGATGCAACTACAACTTGATATCGTCAGAGACTTCAAGCCTGATAAGCCATGCAAATTATGCCTGACAACTACTTCAGATAAATTATCCATGCCTCCACAATTTACAAGGTCCAGTGCACTTGCATTGCAGAATAATCCATCGAGCCCTCCTGTCATCAGATCAACCCCTCTAAGAATGACCCTCTTCTCATCATGTTGAGTAGGCAGATAATTTGAATAACAGCTCCTTGGACTAATCCTTATATTGAACTTCTTCAACCTTTTCAGCCAGTCATTTTGTAGGGAAAGGCAATTGACAGAGTCTAGCCTTAGGTGAAGAACTGAAAGTTTCTGCAACGATAGCAACTCGTCAAATGCTGCTCTTGGTTCTCCTACATTGCCCATAGCATCCCATTTATATGCACTGGAAGACATGTCCAAGGCCTCAAGGCTAGATAACCCCAAAAGAGCTCCAGTTTCGATGTTTTCTAAGTGAAGGGTGTGGGACAAGTTCAAATATTTGAGATTACCAAGCATACCCCTTTTCCAGGGTAGTTCTCGCAGCCGTGTGCCAGAGAGATCAAGCATTTGGAGTTCGCAAAGATCTCCAAACAGGGGTAATTTTTCTAGATTACAACAGTCTCTTACAAGAAAGGTCTTGAGCTGGACTAGATGAAGTAGGGTGGAAGGCAATGATTTAATTAGAGTGCCACTTAAATTCAGGACTCTGAGTGCTCTCACTTCTCGAAAAAAGTTATCAGGTATTTTCTCTAGAGGATTACCTTGGAGAAGTAGCACGGTCATCCTGGAGCATCTAAACAGTTGGCTAGGAAGCCTTGTAATGTTGCAGTTGATGAATGAAATCCTGGTGAGAAATTTCTGCAGCTTCTGTGGTATGACAGACACTGAAGTACCTGCTTGGCAAAAGAATCCTGTCTCCATTGAAATCCATATGGCCATATCCCTCGTCACACCATGCATCCTTACAGTTCCAACGCCTTCACCTTGTTCTAGCATGCAAGAATCCTTCAAATTTTCAATCAAAGAAATCCCATAATTGAATGATTGCTCAAGAGTTTGATGGTCATCAATTAATCCATCAGCAATCCAGCATTGTATCAGTTCATCTGCTTTAATTGAAAAATTTTCTGGGTATAGAAAGCAATACAAAAAGCACCACTGATGAATCTTACTTGGTAACGAGATGTAACTCAGATTCAATGGAAAATAAACTTCTTCCATAACACTTCTGACATGAAGCGATGAATGTTGCAATTGGCAAAGAACATTCTCCCAGAGCTCAGTCATGCTTTTGTTCCTCATTGAACTCCCCATGGTCTTGATTGCCAATGGCAACCCGCAGCATCTCCTAGCTATTTCTCTTGCCAGAGGATTTATAGCTTTCAACTCAACCACTTCTCCTGCGCTTTCGGCAAACAAATTCCAAGCTGCTGCTTCATTCAAAACATTCATTTTGATGTTTACATTGGTCATCATTCCCCTGCACACATCAAGATTTCTAGTTGTCAATAGTATCTTGTAGTTGGCATGTTCACCACCTTGTGGAATACCCACAATGTCTAGATCAAGTTTCTCCCAAACATCATCAAGAATGAGAAGAAACTTCGTCTTCATCAAAGTTTCATGCAGTTTCAATGCTCTCCCTTCCATGCTCTCTCCAACGTCAAATTCGATATTCAATCTCTCAGCAATTCGACATTGAACCCTTTTCAAGTCCAAGTCCTTCGAAACTGTGACCCAAATGACCACGTCGAATGACTGCATCAAGGGAGGGGACTCAAGAAGATTATTGAAGTTTTTTACAAGAGTAGTCTTTCCGATTCCCCCCATCCCCCATACAGCAATCCTTTTGATGACACTATCATTCAAGCGTCGCAGAAGCTCCTCTAACATTTCTTCTGCTGCTTTCTGACCTGCAAGAGATGGTGCTGTCATATTTTCCACTGGCTTTATTGGAGGCTTTCTGTCAAGCACCATGGTTTGCAAAGTGCATGAATCAATAAGAAGCTGTTTAACCTCTCCACACTTCTTTTTCGCCGTTTTGCTGAGACGAAAGCGGGAATGCATGCAACAGTTTAGATTGCTTCCCCAGACAGAAGCATTGTCAGAACCTTCCATTATCAGCTGCACATCATGCTCAATTTCCTCCACCCTTTTTATCCAATCCATAACTTGCGATGTTGGATTCTTCCCTTCTGTCATGGCTAGCCTAACATCTTCCTCTAACTCATTCTTTCGGCTAATGAGTTTTTCTTGTTCACTCCGCAGTGATTTCATGTTACCATGGAGACTTACAAGGGTGGAGGTCTTTCTAAGAACAAAGATGGACATACATTTAGTAACTTCAAAAACAAATGCACCCACGATTTCCATGGCAAGCAAGGTTGGGTCTAAGAGCTGAAGATGAAAAGACTACTTATAGGCTCGTGGGAAGGCAAAACCAAAGAAAGTCCAAAAGGCTTTGGTTACGACAACAAGAACAAGGTTCACCCATGTTTGTCTCCATTATATTACGTTCCAAAAGTAGAAATTTCAACAGGCAGTTCTATTCCGGCTTCATCGAATTCGTTACATGGTTTTTAGCTACCACATGAAGAAATCATCGGGGCGTTCATCATCTGCAGAAAACACAGAAGCTTTTTGTACTGACATGCACCAAAAATTGGTCAGCAATCTTCTTCCTAAATTATTACATTGTGAATATATCAACGCATATCCCAAGAAATCAGATTGCTAGTGAATAGCATATTTGTCATCTGGCTGTGTTTCATTTCACTCTTGTTCTTGCATGCCATATTGATCTCATTGTTACAACCGCAGTGATTAATCGTTTGATGATATTCTGTGGTGATCATATTCGATTAATATGAAAAAATTCTTATTATTCTAGAATTAAAACTTGAAAAAAAAAATTATTTTCTGTCCACAACAAATTGCTTAGTTTCTAGTAGCATAATCCATATCGTTGTGCTATCTTAACAAACCTCTTCGAGATTACACGAGTTAAAGAAATAAATAAATTGGGATTATTTATTTACCTAAAAAAAATTCTTCATGTTCATTTTATAAAATAAACTAAAAAAAAAATATAAACTGATAAATCATATAAATAGCTATTAATAATAATTAAAGATTAAAACGAGGAAGTAATTCTCATTCTGATTTTTTTATTTAATTGTATGCAAAATAAAAATGAATATTCATGCAACAAATGTTTTTTATCCAAATATATATATATATATATATATATATATATATATATATATATATATATTTTAAAAAAGAATTTATCATAATTTTAAGCAGATTAAAAAAATAAATATACGCCGATAATTCAAAGTGGGAATATTATAAAGATATACAAATAGTAAATATGAGAAAAATCATATAAAATACTGGCAACAAAAAAAAGTATATTTTATTTGCATTCAATGTTTGGTAATAATACAAATTAAGAATAAAACATTTTATGTATTATTATATTCTCCGTTTGTCATTATATTATTGTAGATAACTTACGACGACCAATGATGATGACAACTAAGTATGGTGATGTGGCCTGTACAACTCATAATATAATTAATTAAACGCAAAGCAATATATTTCAATTTTACTCCATGATTACTCAATATCAAAGCAATGTCTTTGCCCACAAAATAAATGAGTACAAGTTATTCAACACTAGATAATTAAGTTATACATTACCCTTTATAGACAATAATGGACCGGTTGTAGGCAAATTAAAATTTTTAGCTCTTAAAGAATTTCTTAACCATTTTCAGAAATTGTGATTTAAAAAAAATATATAATTTTTTAATTTTTAAAACATTATAAAAAATATATGATTTATTAGACATTTACTAAATTAATAACTGCTAATGTGAGATATTTTTTTGAGTTGATTTATGATAATGTTCATCGAATCTTCCTTAATCATTTTTCTTCTTCTAAAACAATAAAACCAAGTTATAATATATTATTAACATGGATATTTGTTTTTGGATGTGAGGAAATCTATTGACAAGAAAATATATTTTATGGGTTTAAGTGAGCGGATAAAATCCCGGTTGTCTCAAACTCTTATAAAATATGCATGTTCTGACTCGAACTCGAAACCTGCTGTATAGATTGTAAGCTCTCTGTCATTGCGTCACGCCTTCTAGAGACTATTAACTTGGACATATTATAGACTCACCTAATCATACAAGGATAGAATGAGCCATTTATTTTTTGAATGTTTAAACTATTTTTTAATTGTTTTTTGCTTCTTCTTCTTCTTTTTCTTTTTGTAGCGGGCGAGTTTGAAGATTTTTACTAGAAAATAAGGGTATTTAAAAATTAAATTGTAATAGGCAACTAATTAATAGAGTGATTAAATTATGAACGAATTTCTAGCACACTCAGCCTATATGTCAAGAATTAATGGCGAATTGGATGGAAATTGGATAAAGGAAATACTTTAAGAACTTTTCTTAAATAATTAAAGAGATCAATTAATTAGAAAAAAATAATTAAATATATTAAGAAAAATATAAGGACTAAATATACGTTCAGTTTGTCATGATGCTCTTAGATTTAGTGAGTAAATTATATCAAGAAATTATTCAATATAAAAAGCTTAGTTATTAGTTAGGTTTAGAATTTTATTATATTTAATAATATATAAAACCGTGTGCATGTATGTATTTATCAAAGACTAATATGTGTATTTGTGTATCTAAACAGGAATATATAATAAAAAAAATATAAGTAATTAGAGTTTTGAAGCCCGTAAATAACTTCCATTTCGATTGCATATATTATTTTTGTACTCCACTTTTGTTAATTTTTTTCTTAAGAAATAATATAACTCATCTATTAATTTCACTCGCATAGACCTCATTTAGAGGGTAAAAAAAAATAATATATCCAGAAAAAGTTATAAATAACAGGTGCACAATTTTGTTTCTGTTAATGTTTTATTTTTTTTATTAGAACTCGGTTTTAAAGTATTTCAACATTATATATATATATATATATGTGTGTGTGTGTGTGTGTGTGAGAGAGAGAGAGAGAATTTAACAAAAACAATAATTCAAATATTTAGAATTGTGTAATTTAAATTTCAAACATGAGTGAAAAAAGAGAGAGAGAGAGAGAGTTGATATGATATAACTTGATCAACTTGATGAGTTCAAAAATAACATGAAAAATTGATAAAAAAAAAATAGTTTAACTAAAAAAAATCAAATTGGCATTTTAATTTTTTTTTTTAAACGATGATATATAAGATCAACTCGGGTCAACCTAGGTTAATCTTTTAAATGTGTGACTTGTGTTATAAGACCATGATAGCCTTAAATTAAAGCAAATGAAAACAAATCATAAAGTTTAGTTTGTAATAAACATGTTGTTGAATAATAAAATTGAAAAAAAATTAGTCTAAAAAAACATAATAAAATGATTTTTCTCAACAAAGTTATGAAACTAGATAATATTATGAGAATTTCATCCTCAATCTTGCAAGGTCGTTGCAATCTTTAATTGCTCTAAAATTATAATATAATATACCAACAGACTCATGGTAAAATTTTATCTCAATCTAATGGTCAAATTAAGAGCTATGATTGATATTTTTAAATTATTTATTATTTAAAAAATAATATTTAGCCGAAACAAAACAGGCAAAATGAAACTAGAACATTTTGGACGGAATTTGAGCGGAATTTTCAGAATAGGCTGAGATTCTAAGTGAGATAAAATTTGTTTTAGTTTGTTTTGTGTTTTAAATTTAAACGAAATGTTCTAGCCATTACTTTTCATGGATTAGAGTGATGATTATTATAAAATTTTCAATCTAATTCTCAATTGTTTTAATAATCAATTGTATTTTTTTTGAAATAGAAAGATACAGAAATGAAATGAAAAATACACTTAAAATAGGTAGAGCCTTTCAATTTTATTTGAAAAGTACAATTGAATCTTCTATTTTATTTTAATTATTAGGTGAATGATCCCTCTAAGTATAGAAAAATTAATTTTAGTACCAAATTTTATTTTTATTATTTTTCAATTCTTTTTTTTGTGAGAAGAGAGTGAAGGGATGGACAAATTCTGATCTAGAAAAAGAAGGATTTTGTTGCTATGAATACAACTACCAAATAAATGGTTTTTCTAATTTTTTTATATTAATAAATTACAAAGCCATATTCAATTTTTTTGGGTTGGTGTCTTTTTTCACTTTTTTTTATAATTAACTTGACTTTGTTTTGTATATTTTTTTTATCATATAGCAAACTAAATAGTTTTAGAAAAAAGATATTTATTAAAATTTATAAAATCTATGGACATTTGTTTTTGGATGCGAGGGAACCTCACCTCCTCAGAAAGTGTATTTTATAGTCCTAGGTGAGTGAGTAAAACCCTGATTGTCCTAGACTCTTACAAGGGTGCACGTCCGAACTCTTACTCAAGACTTGTTGTGCAGATCACAGGCTCTCTGTCATCATGTCATGCCCTTTAAGGATAAAATCCAACTGGAAGAATGTCAAGTTTGACGACTTAAACATTTTGTTAATGTTAGTGAGGATTTAAAAATTGAAAAGGTTGATACAACATTATTTATCCAACATCTATTCATACTATTATAATGATATATTGTTTTAATAAGAGAGAGATATCATGTGAACACACGCATGCACATACACACATGCATATAGATACACTCTCTCACACACTCTAGTAAATTGACTCTTAGGGCCTGTTTGGGAGAGCTGTTGCGGTAGCTTTTCAAAGTGTTTTTCGTGCCGAAATATATCAAAATGATATTTTTTTTATTTTTTAAAAATTATTTTTGACATCATCACATCAAAATAATCTAAAACAATAAAAAAAATATTTTTATTGAAGAAAAAAAAGTAATGCACCGCAGCAAACCTGCGGTGCAAAAGCTGCCCCAAACAGCTTCTTAATAAGTTACAAGTAAGAGCAAAAATATAATTTAAAATCTCAAAAACAAGCACTGGTGATGTATATTCTAAAAAAATAGATTTTAACCATGAATTAAACAATCTTTTTATGTAACATTGAGATGGGAAAACATTCGATCTGCCGAGGTTAACATAGATTAACAAGTAGAATTCATGAGGGTAATCTAGAAAAAAAATTAAAAAGCTTAATAATATATTAACTCAATGTTGGAAGATGAAATCAGTAAAAAAAAAAAAATAGCATTTACTTTAAGAATTAAGTGAGCTTGAGTCAACCAAGCAAACTAGCGACACAAGACATGCATATCATTATATTCAATAAATTCATTATCCTAGATTTTACAAAACAATAAAGTGTATGTTAGTTTTTTATACTAAATATTTGAGATAGTAAAAGCTTATTATTGATAACAAATATGAAAGTGTGTTTTTTTTTAAAAAAAAAAACAAATCGAAGGTATGAAAAAACATTAAAGAAAAAAAAAATGTAGTGTTTTGAATTTTATTTTTTTTAAAAAAAAAATACATGAATACCCTTAGTGGCTTAGAATTAGGTTAAGGGTGTTGTAGTAATTGTACAAGCTAGTAAATATAAATAGAAAAGAAAAGAAAAGAAAAAGAGAAGTAATCTGAAAATTTGAGAGAGAGAATCGGGAAGAGAGAAAGAAAGAAGAAGAAGAAGAGAAAAGAGGGAAAGAGAAGAGGAGGAGAAAAGAAGGAGAAATAGTTGTTAAGGTAATGTGTATGTTTTATTATGTATAAATATGATTATTAGTTACAATTTTTTATTGTATTGATTGTTAGGGTTTGAGGATTTTATTTGGGTTTGAGGATTTTATTTGGGTTTGATTGATGAATTAAGAGAGATGTTAAGGGTTGAATGTGTTGGGTAATGGTTTAATTAGTTTGATTGTAGATGATTTTGAAATTATTTGATGTGTTTGGTGTAAGAAAATATTGATAAATGGTGAAATAATGTTGAGAAATTTCGAAAATCCCTTACTGGAATTCTGGGTTGAGGTTGAAGATGATGAAAAATTATTTTGGCCCTTTTTATGAAAATTACAGTTTAGTCCCTGAACTTTGGAAAAATTACAGTTTGGTCCCTGGAGTAAAATTGGAGATTCTGGACAGAATTGAGGTTGAATTAGGGGCAAAATTTCAGTATAGTTATGAATTTATGAGGAGTTCAATTAGTCACTCATTATGATAAAATTACAATTTGACCGTAAAAATATAAGAAAATTACAGAATGGTCCTTAGATGGAATATAAGTATTTCAGATTGGTTTAATGGATAATTGAAGCTTATTTTATGAATTATTATCAATTTTATGAATTGTGTATTTGGAATTAGATTTCGGAAGAAATCTTTGTTTTAGGTTTTTGCGAAAAATTGATAGTTTGATTCAAAAACACATAGGATTATGAGATTAACTCTTAGATATGTTATTAAAGGTATTTTACTTCTTTTGAGTTATTTTTTAGTATATCTTATTTTATATATTCAGATAATCCTGATATTCAACCTGCGTAACGTCAGTAAGATTTCGTCAGCATTCTGCTTTTGAACCTTGTTTGCTTTTGGATCAGGTGAGTTGATAAATAGTAAAAAATGATTAATATGCATTAGAAATATTATAAATATTTGATTTGCTAGTATTTGGATTATGCTTCTTGATAGTATATACATTGATTATTATTCTTGATACGATAAAGAATAATCGATTATTGAATATACGTTCTTGATATAAGCCAATATCTACTTGTGAATTGATAGCTCCTCATTTGATTTATGACATGAGTTGAGCCTTGAGATATGAATATATTTGTTTGATTATGATATATATATACACACCTACGGTATGCTAGTCAGAATACCGACGCTAACAGAGGAATGTTAGCCTTTGTGCACATCGTATCTGAAACCCTAGTTGGTCGGGGGAGTCACCAATCTGTGCGGACTGATCATCCCACAGTACGGAGCCTCATGCTCATTGCATTTTGATTTTCTGACGAGCTTTACCTATTACGTTCTTGTTATGACCTATTTGAGAAAACTTCTTATATGAACTCCGAACCGATTCGATAATATATTTCTCATTGTTATATTATCTCGCATGTGTATATTGGATATTATCTACTCACTGAGTTGTTGAACTCACCCTCCTATTATTTATTATTTTCAGGCTCGTAGCTTGCTAGCAGGTCATTTTTGTCCTACTCTTGGAACCTGCTATTATGGTTGTAATTGATACTTTTGTTCATATGTCTAGTTAGTGCTCCACAATTATAACAGTATGTAATCAACTCTTGTATAAAGACAATTGAATTATGTTATAAAGTTTACTTTGATATTTCTGCTACTTTGAACTCTGAATATGAATGTTAAGTTTGTGTGTAAGTTTGGGTTCGCATAGGTGTGAAACCTTGGAGGGGAACCATATCTATGTGCCGGTCACGGATCCGGGAATCGGGTCGTGACAAATAATTTGAATGTTATGCATTAACTCGTTAACCTTGCAACCTTACTCTTGGACTCAATAATGTTCAATGATTTTTTTTTTTGTCAAGTGTTTAGCACAAATACAAAATAGCAAAACAAAATCAAAATAAGCATTAAAAAAAAAAACCCAAGCATGTGGGCCTTCTAGCCCAGCCCGCTTGCCTAGGAATATCTTTAATTGTTTAAGTTTTTAAAAGAGTGAATGACATGTTGCTTGACTTTTTTTAAAAAAAAAACACGTCCTTTTCTTTTCTAGAATTAGGTGACCAAAGGTCGCTAAAAAAATAGATCTTCAAATGTTTTAGCACCCCAAATGGTTTAATAAAGTCACCTAAAAAAATTAGATAAACAATTCAAAAAACCAAAATCAACTCATACCCAAAAACATTCTCTCGTTTAGATTTGCCTCCTCATACAAAACAAAAGAAACAAGACCCATAGGTAAAAACTACACTTATGAAATGAGACTGATTGACACCAATCTCAATTTTTTTAGTGATTGGAATTATCGTCAACATTCACTTTCTCTAAATACTGGAATCTTCTGTCTTCTCACTCTCCTTCAAGAAAAAAACTAAAAAATAAGATAAATAAATTTTGATATCTAAATTTAGTTTCTGATTATTAAAGAGTGTGATTACTTAAAAACAAAAAAAGATGGGGAATCAAAATAATTGTTTGTATAAAATCCAAAGCTAGCACCTATTTTACACGATATTTTCACTTTGTTCTTTTGGCTTTGAAGTCAACTATTTTTTTTTTAATAATAGTAATAATATGCAATTGGATGCTAATTTGGGCTTAAAATGACTCAATTGTGCCAAATAAATTCAATGATCAAATTAAAAATACTAAAAAAATTAAGTATTATATTCCATAGTGATTTATGGGAGGATTTAAAAAAAGGGATGAAAAGAACTTGGAGACAAAAATATAAGAGCAACTCTAATAGTAAAAGTCATTTTAAAAAGCTAAATTGATTAAAATGGCTTTTTGAATAGTGTAAAAATAGTTTTTTTTTATTTTTGTGTATTTCAATGGTAAAAATCATTTAGAAGAGCTATTTTTTATATATTATTTTAAATATATTTGTCGTATAATTATATATCATTTTATTTTCTTGTTATCAAAAGAAAGTTAGCGTCAGCGTTGTTGAAAGAGGAGGGAAGATTTGATTGCTACACAAGGGCAGACCAATTAGACTAGGCAAGCAAGTTTAGTTATCGTAGGTTGAGATCAAGTAGCTTTATGTCGCATCTCGTGATATTTTTCTTCAACAACTTGTTATGCTCAAGCTTGAAGTCCTCATATATGGTGCTTTAAATTTACCCTAAATTTTTCTACTTTTTTAGTGTTCTTTATCTGCTGGGTTTCTATGGTTTTTTCTTGATGTGTACTTTTCTTTTTCTTTTTTTAAAAAGCACTTTATGATTTTTGATCTGTGACATAATCAGACAATTAACAAAAGATTGACTATGTTCTTCTTCTTCTTGACAACAATTTACATATCTAAGTTGAACAATGTTTCAACGATAATATTTATTTCATGGCTTTTCTTTCTAAGTTGCTATAAATAGTAGATGAACCATGAAATAACTATTTTAGCTATTCAAATAACTATTCTGTTGGAGATATAAAAACTAAACAAAATTACTAAAATGACAATTTTTGCCTTTGCCTCTTCCGATAACTATGGCGTTGTAGTTGCTCTAAGAGTTTATTATTCCATGGCCAAAGTAGAAATTTAATTGTGCATAAAAAAAGAAAATAACAAATATAACTTTATATAATATGTTAAAGAAAATTGTGTTACGTAAAAAAAATAATCTTATCCCGGAGCTTAAAGCATTGTCTTTTGTTTTCAAGGGCAAAATTATAATTATATTACTGCAATGAATAACAATTTATGTCTTGGTATATAATAGGGGATTTTTTTTTTCATAGTGATTAAACTTAAAGGTTATTATCACAGCAGAAAATGTTAAACAAAATCAGAAAAGTATATACATATTCGAGAGAGTTGTCCAATGATATAATGAAAAAAAAAATCTTTATTATTCAAGTTTTTTAATGACTTGGTTTTATAGCAAGCAGAAATGATTAAGGGGGACCGGATAACCATGATAGTAGTTTTATTAATATATTAAAATGTCTAATCAAGACAAAATCCTTAAATTTAATGTTAAAAAATCAATTGTTCCATCGTTTAAAACCTAAAAGACAATGGCTGGCTCCTCCTTTTTTGGGTAATTCTTTGTACAGATGACACTCAGAACCAAGATCCAAGAACATAGTCCTTTTCATAAAACAATCTTTTTTTTTTATTATTATTAATTGATCTTTATACCCAAGAAATTATCAGGAATAATAATATGCTGCATTTACATTTGGTTGATGGGCTTTGCTCGAATAATTTTTTTTTATTCTGAAATGCTTTTTTTTTATTATTAATCGGGCATGTCCAGGTTAATTTATACATACCTCGATTAATCTTATAAATTTCAAAGTTAATGACCATACAAATCTTCAATTATCATTATATTAATAACCACGGGATTCAAAATGGATTCAAAATTGAGGACACATTTGAAATGCTGAATTTTGATAGTAGAGAGGAGTCATCATGCAAGGCAAGTATTGTTCTCCTAATTAATGATGATCACAATGAGGGTTATTTGGTCAAGCAAGCAAAGAATTAATACATTTTACTCTACAATGGCCTAAATTAACATCAAAGCAATGTGTTTTCCTACAGAATAAACTATCGCTAATCATTAATAACCCCTAGCTGTAGAAGGAAAATAAATTAACCCTAGAAAGTCAAATAAATGATGCATTACCCTATCAATAATTTTCTCGTCTTAACAATCTCATGGCGAATCGACGTTGAGCCTATAATGTACAAGTGCATGAAGATGCCACGGCCTCCATCATTATCATGACTCAATGGTGTCATTTGCTCCCTCTAATCTCAATCTTTTCTTAGCTTGGTCCTCTTACTTTACTTTCTAATAATGCCATCCAATTTCATGACAATCGGCCATTCTATCAATAGAATCGTTTGTTTCCACGTGTACAATAAAATCGGTGGGTGTGGGCAATGATGCCAAGAGCAAATAACTTGAGATTAGAAGGATGGAACTAGGACAAATAATAAAAAAGGGACCAAAGTGAAAATAACTAGAAGGGTGTTTTCAATAATTTAAAGGGATCTTGTTTTAGAGAGAAGTAAATATAAAATCTACAACACTTTCCAAGCTATCATTATCATCTACCTCTCTTTTCTCTTGCTATAACAAAATAAAAGGTATTACACGTCCCAAATAAAATAAAAAATATGCTGGAAGACCAATTAAATCTTGTCAAAATAATTGCCCTACATGCCATTCCATGAAACAAACGACCTACCATTTGCAATACCTCAAGTCTTCACTTGGTTTGTTATTGAAGGAGAAGAGGAAGAAGAATGGCTTCCTGTGTTTACACTCCAAATACAGTCCAAGACGAGGAGTCGTTTTCCATTCAGAAGGGCTGTAATATCAAAGTCCAAACTCCCTTGAACATATCCCAAAAATAAACTTCATGTGTTGGCAAAGCTAAGTCACACCAAACAACGTAGCCCCTAGCTAGTCAAATATATGTAATTTACATATATATATATATATATATATATATATATATATATCAACTTCCCTCCTTCAATGCCAAGGCAAAGTCTCCAAACCCTTAAAAAACAGCGTCTTCTAAGTCCCATGTCTCTTTCTGCTTAACAACTCTCCTTCCTATCTCATGTATATTGAAGCATCCACAGCACAAGTTTGAACACACGCACGCACGTCTAGCCTAATTGCTAAGCAAGTTTAGGTGACCGATAGCAACCTCTGTAAACTCCTATCAAATCCCTCCTTTTTACAGCAGAATCCTTACTTGGGTTTCTTGCAATTCTACTCCTCATCGATCGGCTCTTCTGATTGCCAAATAATGACATAACCAACCAGGAGAAAGAAACAAGACACGGTTCTGTCTTGGGATTCCTGTTTCTTGGTTTCGCTGCGTTGTGTCTGGTTTAAAATAAAATGCAGCTTCATATATCACCAAGTTTGAGGCATGTAACAGTTTTTCCTGGAAAAGGTGTTCGAGAATTCATCAAAGTGAGGGTTGGAGCTAGAAGGGTTTCATATCGGATGCTCTTCTATTCTCTCTTGTTCTTCACATTTCTTCTTCGGTTTGTGTTCGTTTTGTCCACAGTTGACTCCATTGATGGCGAAACCAAGTGCTCTACACTAGGTACATTTACAATAATATTACTATATTGCAATATTCGTCCTTCTTTGATCTTCCGCTCTTCATGTCTCTTACTAGTTTTTTTTTAAATGCTGACCATTGCTTGCTTTGATAGATTGTGATATTATAGTTTAATTAAGAAGGTTTATTTGGCGAGATTAATCATAAGATATACCTTCAAATTTTGATGATGGTGTTTGATGGACCACTGAAAAAATATATATTAAGATAGAAAACATAACATGTAATGACCGGCTTGCTCTTTTTATTTAGTTAATTAATTATTTAATTAATTCAATAAGCCATAGAGGTCAACGTTTCTAGCGAATATAAGCTTCACCACTAGAGTTTTAAAAAATAAATATCCTTTCAACACTTTAAATATAATGCAACATCCAATTACATTTATCATAGAATTTGTGCATAAATGTCAGTTTTGACTTGACAAGTTGTTTGTCTATAGTGTCATTTTAATAATTTAGTGTTTTTTTTTATATTTTTATATCATTTTAATAGCTTATTGATATTAAAAATAAGAAGAAATATTTTTTATATTTTCAAATAATTGTTTTGATATCAACACATTAAAAGCATGATTGGCAACTTGATTATTAGCAAGCATATTAATTTGAGATCCAAATCAAATTAAGGTTCCAAGAAATAGGAGATAAACTTGGAAATGAGTTAAATTAAAGAAATACTGGAGAGAAAATATGTTATTATTTTCGGACACATTGCATGACTATTATGAAAAAAATAATTAATTAAGGACCAGATTAGAAGATATTAAAGCATGCATATATGGTAGTTCAGCCCTTGCCAAGCACTCATTCTCCTTGCCCAACATCTGGCTTGGATACATAAATTTACGCACAAGCCCCCAAGTTTTCATAGAAAATGTCTAAGAATTCATCAACTGGGATTTTGATAACCTTGCTTAAAAATTGTGTGAAAGTGAAAGATGGACCGACATATCCCACTTACAACATTTATTTACCATAGTTCTTTCCAGATTATAGTTAGTCAATCAGTTCTAGGAATAATATATAGTTTGTCGATTCATTACCGAATCAAAAGATTTGATATGTTATAACCTATGGTTGGTGTAAAAGCATCCTTAGCCTATGAGAGGCTACCAACATTACTTAATAATGCAAATATGATTTGACTATCATTAATTTTTATTAATTAATGTTTCCTTAATAATAATAATAATAATTATTATTATTATTCCAATGATAGGTTGCCTGGGGAAAAGACTAGGGCCAAGGATATTGGGGAGAAGGCTTGACTCAGCTGTAATTAAACTCCTTAAACCCTATAGTTTTTTGTGGCATTAAGCTTGCTTAATTAGTGTGATTTAAACAAACATTGCTAATTGAAATTACTGTTCGGCATCTAAAGGTACCGGAGGTTATATTTCAAGTACTGGAACAACCACTTGGCAGCGATGAATTGAAGGGAAGAAGAGATATTCCTCAGACGTTGGAGGAATTCATGGATGAAATCAAAAACGCAAGATTAGATGCGAAGACTTTTGCTCTCAAGCTCAGAGAAATGGTACCCATGCACGCTTTTATCATCTCTTTTGTTTGTAGTCAATCGCTAGGTTATTGCTCTCGAGCTATAAAATTGATATTTCTCAGGTCACTCTACTTGAACAAAGGACTAGAAATGCCAAAATCCAGGAATATTTGTACAGGCATGTTGCATCAAGTAGCATACCGAAGCAGCTCCATTGCCTCGCCTTGAGGCTAGCCAGTGAGCACTCCACCAACGCAGCTGCTCGACTTCAGCTCCCTTTGCCGGAACTCGTCCCTGCGCTCGTTGACATTTCTTATTTTCATTTTGTCCTGGCTTCAGACAATGTTCTTGCTGCTTCTGTTGTAGCCAATTCACTTATTCAAAACGCGTTGCGCCCCCAAAAGTTTGTGCTCCACATAATAACAGATCGGAAAACTTATTCTCCGATGCAAGCATGGTTCTCACTGCACCCTTTGTCTCCGGCAATAATTGAGGTCAAGGCGCTGCATCATTTCGACTGGTTCGCGAAGGGGAAAGTGCCAGTTATGGAAGCAATGGAAAAGGATCAGAGGGTGAGGTCACAGTTTAGAGGGGGGTCATCTGCAATTGTATCAAATAACACTGAGAAGCCTCATATTATCGCAGCAAAACTACAAACACTTAGTCCCAAATACAATTCAGTGATGAATCACATTCGAATTCATCTACCCGAGGTAATAAAATACTCAGTAATTCTGCAGAAACATAATCTTTTAGTCAATACTCAGTTTCAATGTTCTGTTTCTGCAGCTGTTCCCGAGCCTAAACAAGGTTGTGTTCCTGGACGACGACATAGTGGTGCAGTCCGATCTTTCGCCTCTCTGGGACATTGACATGAATGGAAAGGTCAATGGGGCAGTAGAAACCTGTCGAGGGGAAGACAGGTTTGTCATGTCAAAGAAGTTGAAGAGCTATCTGAACTTCTCTCATCCTTTGATATCAGAAAACTTCAATCCGAACGAGTGTGCCTGGGCTTATGGCATGAATATTTTTGATTTAGAGGCTTGGAGAAAAACCAACATAAGCACAACATACCATCACTGGGTTGAAGAGGTAATCATCAATACAAATATCCATGTAGTTTTCAGCAATTGTTGACGTATCTTGACTACCAAGTTATTGAAAATTTGCTCTCACTTTTGCTCTCCATTTCAGAACTTGAAATCAGATCTGAGCTTGTGGCAGCTAGGAACATTACCTCCAGGTCTGATAGCATTCCATGGTCACGTCCACGTTATCGATCCCTTTTGGCATATGCTGGGTCTAGGCTACCAAGAAAACACAAGTTTGGCAGATGCTGAGACTGCCGGCGTCATCCATTTCAATGGTCGAGCAAAGCCTTGGCTAGATATAGCATTCCCTCAACTCCGCCCCCTGTGGGCTAAGTACATCAACTTTTCCGACAAGTTCATAAAGGGCTGTCATATTAGGGCATCTTAACTTGAGTTTTGAGATGGAAATGTTGACTGCGATGGTGATTAATATATGTTGTCTATATATAAGGAGAAAAAAAGGGAGAGAGTTCTTCACAAATTCAAGGCCTTGAATTCAGAAAGTAAAATATTCATAACCACAGGCATTTGTATGCTTGATTTTTTTTAGAATTCATCCTCTGTGGGTCTTCCCTTGCCTTCTCTATTACTTCAAATCTTGATTCATTCTTAATGAGCAATTGAGCATGTTATGGATTCTCAGCCAATATATATATTCCTTTCATTTACCATTACTATATTAATTTCTTGCTATTAAAAAATAAAAAAGAAAAGAAAAGGATAACAGTATATATCTGGCTGCGCTAGCTTTTGATCAGAATGATTTCTGTTGAAATTGGCGTAAAACAATTAATTAATGGCAATTTATCTGATTATCAGAGGTAATGTAGCCGAAAGGTCATGCCCAAAGTTTGAATGTTTGACTTCTTAGCACCAATGGTAGCATAATTTGCAAAGCCATTTCTTACACGTGTCGATATTCCCATCGATTTTCAACAATCAATTAGGTTCTTTTACCTATTCCAGTCAAAATAAGTGGTCGATTAAAATAGGCTACTATTTATCTAGTCAAATATGTACTCTTTATATAATATATGATTCCACTTCAGTATATTTTTCTCATCATTTTTAACAACTACCCTTTTTTCTTATACTATGTGCTTTTCTCTTTACGGGAGTGAATGCATTATTTTGTCGGCCATGCATGGCATTCCTGCTATATTGACACATATCTATAAACATCACGTCATATCAAACTCTATCAACAAAAATCTTCAGACAAATTTAGATCTCCGGCATCACTTTGGGTACAATATATCATTTACAGTTATGATATCGAGCAACTGCGAACTCTCTGGCGCCAAAAACACTGCCACATCAGCTGAACTCAAAATACTGATGTCTGTATTTCTTACGGAAGAAGCTTCAAATTGCTCTACGTTGCTTGATGATATATGAGATTGAAATGCTTCGATGCCTCTGTTCTTCAATCTGGGACTCGGCCTGATTATTGTAAGCTTGACCTGTCTTCCTCTCTTCTTAATGGGCTGGCATTTAAAAGCATTGAAGGCAAGTAGGGAAAGAGATGTCGGTGAGTCATCTACGACTAGGGTTTCTACCTGGAATCTAGGTTGCTTCAGCTTCTTGAGTTTGTCAGCAAGTTTTGGGTTGTTTAGGGGCTTCTCTAGGGTGGTTAAGAGACTAGTTTTGGCTTGAAGCAAACATGGAAATGGACATGGTGATGATAGTGGTTTTCAGGGAAAGCTATGTGTGGGAAGAGGGTTTTATGTTGTAGAAATTTTGTTGAACGATCTGTAGTTTTGAATGATTGGATGTGAAAATTTGAGACTGGAAGCCATTATAGTTCTTTAACAGGTTAGCAAGATTTTGAAACCAGGAGAGAACTCGAGCTGCAAGCAGCATGAGATACCATGTCATGGCATCTCATGAGATTCCAATTTCCATTGCCACTTCCATGTTTCTGAGAAACAGATCCAATTTTCCGCCGGATATTTCTGAGAACTTTTGCCGGGAACCATGAAAACTGCCTCATAACCGAAACTCCACTCGATTCATCCAAACACCGGAAGTTCTTGATATCTTCTACTCAGTTCGATGGCCAGACACGATGCACTATAATTTGAAGCGGTAATAATTTCACCCAAACGGATCCAGGTAGGGCGTGGGTGATGGTCATTGTTATTCCAGGCTGGGGTCACCCAGACTCAACCCATTACCATTCCTAACTACAAAGAACAAGGCACATGCTTGGTTAATTCCACGACCATTGAGGAAAAGAGATTAGTACTTAACCAAAGTGAAATTTTATTTATTCTATGACTGATCCCCTAGTTCGAAGGGTCCCGGAGTCCAGCCGAGGTTAAGGTGTACCACGGACAATTTACCAGTAACAGGTGACCTAGAAGAAACCAGTTGATTTCTAAAGCCTAAGATTACATTGCAAATACAATCAGTCAACCACCAAATCCAGTGAGAACTTCAGCAAAAACTAATACAGACAGCAATGACAAAATAAATGCACTTGTTTTGGTACAAAATGCAAACCCAATTCATAGCAGGTCGCCAATTTACGCAACTGGTGGGTGGAGCACGTGATCTTGCGACGTGTCCACAGCAGCAGGTGGCATGAACTGCCACATAGCAACTCCTGGATAACCAATGAAGGGCATTAATTTGTTGCCAAGTGCTTGGCCTTGGCCTTGAGTAGCGAATGCAGCAGGGATTGCAGGAGGGGCAGGCATGAAGCTGGGTTGTGAGCTCATGGCTTTCAGCTGCTGCTCCAGCTTCTCCTTCTCAACCTTCAGCCTCTGCTTCTCATCTCGAAGCTCTATCTTCTCAGCCTATGCAAGACAAAGGACATTCCAAAAGAATTGCAGTGGTTGTATTAGGATGCAGGATATTGTGCAAAGGGAAGAAATCAAGCACCTGAATATATAATTAAAGCCCACAAGTCCATCAAAATAAAAAATAGAATCGGAAGTACATAAATGCCACAAAACCTTTAACTCTTTAATCTTCTCTTGAAGACTTGAATTCGAGTCCTTCAACTTCTGGGCTTCCCCTCTTAACTGTGTCACCATGCGGACAGCATCAACCAAAATAGCAGCCTTGTCTGTTTTGGGAGTTCTTCCAGGCTCCAGGATAGAGCCCAATTCAATAAACCTAGTAAGCATTCCAAATACAAAGTGTGAGTGCCCAGGAGAAGCAGAGAGGGGGGGAGGGGAGAAGAAAGAGAGAATAAGAGAGTACTTGTCATTCAGCCTATCCCTTCGCAACTTTTCCCTGCATGCTTTGGAGCTAGATGCGCTACATGATTCAGATCTACCCCTGCAGCAAGGAAACATGTATGAAAGAGAGGTGGGATAACATCACTTCATGACAAACTTGCTCACTCCAATCCACTAATTTAAAATGTAAAACAACAAATAAACAATTCATGCATGCATCATGCTTTGGTAAATGCAGAGCAGATTAACAAAGTATCGTGTTAAAAATCACTTCATCAACTGCATTCAGAATAGCTTAGCAGGTTACAAGATAACTCTACACTGGTATTCAATAAAACATCATCTTCTACCTGTTTGGAAACACCTCCAACATACATAGGTCCCACCGAGGAGCTAGTAGTAACAGTTATCATAAGGTAGTACAAAAACCAATTCAATGAATGCACCTGGAATGGTTCTGATTCAGATCCAGTGTTGTAGTATCTTTCAGACTTTCACTTCAAGAACAAACATTACCAGAAAGCTTGATTGCAAGTGACTAACAGGAAAAGACAATCCTTACCGGTGACAGTTATCATAAAGTTGCACAAAATTCAATGAATGCACTTGGCATGGTTCTGATTCAGATCTAGTGCCGTAGTATCTCAGACTTTCACTTCAAAAACAACCATTACCATCAAGCTTGATTGCAAGTGACTTGACAGTAAAAGAAAATCTGATTTATTTTCCTCAATTCTGGCATCTAAATAGCCAATAGACCATTAATTATGTAAACAAGGTCTTCGCTGCCTGTCTCAGCATAAATGCATCAAAAGGTGGTGTGGATTTTCAATTTCAACTGCTAAAACTTTTTAATGAAAACATGTATAGGGGGATAGAGTTGTATCAGCTCAACAGGATTAATAAACATGTAATAATTAAGAATGAATTCAACAATGAACCCACCCCTTCCTTTTTAAATAGAGTAGAGCAGAGAGAGACAAAAGGAGTGATGTACCTCTTCTTGGTACATGGTTCCTTCTGCATATCACATTCCCCGAATGATCCATCGATTTCCGCTCTACACAGATGATCACACATGCACATATAAATATAAGAGATCAAATGAATAACCACAAAAGCAGCAAGAAAAAAGGCCATCCAAGTCAATTTAAGTGCTTGTTACAAGTATGTTTGTATATCCAAAACTAGAAGAGTATATATCTCGAAAGAAAGAAAAGAAGCGTGTGAAAGTAAATAAAATAACAATGAACTTAGAACACAGCCTTAGAGTGAAAAGAGTTGATCTCTCCCTCTCCCTCTCCCTCTCCCTCTCCCTCTCCCTCTCTCTCTCGCGGAATTGCTGACACCAGCCACCAAGCAAAAATCAAAAGCTGCCCCATTTAAACTACAAAGGATAGTAAGTATAACCTCGCTATCTGCAGGTATAAGACCTCCAACTAATACAAGGCGTGAATAATTGCCTACCATCTCGTGCAATTGATTATACACGAATCACCCCTCTATTTTACAACATAGTTATACTACAAGTTCCTGTGTAAATGATGCAACTCAAACTCCCACTACTTAAAACTGAAGCTCGTGTCAGCAACCACATTAGCCTCTAAGGACAAATCAAAGCAAATACACCACACAGTAAGCATCCTTCAAGTTTCAGCAGAGCAATTCATCTTGCAATAAAAACGGCATAAACCACCAAATTCTCAAGAGGAAGAATTCAAAAGTCGTCATATTTTATGCAATCACATAAGCCGATTTTAAAACTCACCTGACCACTAGGATTTACCAAGCATAAAGAGAATCTCACATAACTCTTTACAAACCCTAATCACTAAAACCCCTAAATCAGCTAAAAAAACAATAATATTTATTGGTATAATATAAAGCTAAAAAAACCGTAATTCAAAAGAGAGAGGTCCTACCCGTAATTAGGACAGGAAACGGTATCGGTAAGAGAAAAAACGTTTAGGGTTTGTTGTTTTTGGTGTTGTTGATGATGGGGTTGAACAACGGGTGGCCAAGAGAAAGCAGAGAAATTTGGATCATGAGCTGGAATATGTAATTCATCCATATTTATGTATTGATCGTAGTCAAGCAGCGAAGCCGCGTTTCCAGGTGACACCATTTGTTCTTCCCCCTTCAATTTAATTAATAAATCAATCAATTGATTGATTGATTTTTCCTTGGAAACAAACAAGCAAACAGGAGTTGGGGAAAGGAAGGGTTAGGGTTATGGGTGTTTCCGTAGGTTTTGTTTTGGGGGGGAATTTTGGGGAGAAGCAGAAGATGATTATTTGATTGGTGAGGTTGGTGAGGTTGAGAGGTGGCCTGCTGGTGGTGGAGGTGCTGAAGATTCGTTCGTCGCTCCCTGTATCCGTTTTATCTGGGCTTTTCTTTGTTTCCTGGGCTTTCTTTAGCTTTAATTATTATTATTATTATTTTACCAGGGTATCTTAAAGTAAATTTAACTTGAAACTCCGTTTTAAAAAATTATAAAAAACATTTTTTTATTTTTTATTTTAAATTATTTTTTTAATATTTTTATATCATAACATGCAATATTTTTTGCTGCTGAACCCAACGCTCGTTGGTAGCTAGCCTCTAATTATTTTGACTCTTGGATTATTATTTTCCATACAATAAAAGCATTAAAATTCAAGATTTTTAAATTTTTTATGTGGATTGAATCATAAACTCTTCAAGTTTTATTTTGAGATTTGACTAATATTATGAATACATATTAATTTTATAACCATAATTAATTGAGATAATAATTAATTAAAAGTTAAGGTTATTAGTAATAAAACTAAAAGAGATAGGCTATTTACTGTAGATTATTGTTTATTTGATATTTACTTTACTGCTTCGCGTCTATGTGAGCTCTGTTTTGTTTTGTTTTTTTAAATAACTAGTTTTTTTATAAAAAAAAAAAAAAGGAATTTTTTTAAACCGGATTTTTTTTAATAACTGGTTTTTCTACTGGACATTTGCTCTACTACTTCGCGTCTACGTGAGCTCGGTTTTTTTAATAACTTTTTTTTAAATTATTGAGGTATCCGGACCAGCTTACGCACATCACGACTAATCTCCATATTCATGTTTTTTTTATATTTTTTTCCTATTTTGTTTTGCCACCTATACAATTTATTTTTGTAACCGAGATGTCCGGATCAGCTTATATGCACCAAGATTTTTTCTTCTCAAGTATATATTTTTTTTCTTCTGGGCCAGCTTAACTCGCCACGGAATAATCCTTGGACTTTTTTTTTAAACATTTTTTTCTGTTTTTTTTCCACTTATATTTTTTTTATATGATCAGAGTGTCCGGATCAGTTTACACGCACAACGACTATTATTATTTTATAGAATACCTAAAGAAGATCGCAATTCCAAAAAGTAATGAATATATATATATATATATATATATATATATATATATATATATATATATATATATATATATATTAAGGCACTGATATGAAATAAATAGTAAAATATATAATTAATCTAATATAGTTATCAGAGAAAAAATTACAAATAATTATTATCATTATTTTGAATGTCTTATCTACAATAATTAGAAATTTCAACACCTACTAATATTTAAAAAAAAAGAAATTAAAAAATAAAATAAATGACAAAACAAAAATAAATATTATTAGATTTTAAAAAATTATTTGACTTGAAGAATAAAAAAAAAAGAGAATAATATAATAATAAGCCGAACAATTGCGACACACCCAATTGCCAATGAATGCCTAATTGACTACAAAAAAAAAAGTAATTTATCTCTAATTGATTTTATCGATTATATTTTTTTTCATCAACCGATTATATGATTGTCAAAACAATTAAGACACACCAAACAATCAATCAATTGCAGTTTTGCAATCTATAAATTAAATAAATCAACACACAATAGCAATTAACCAGAAATAATTCATCTTTAATAGATTTTAGCAGTTGCATTTTTGCTATCTACCGGTTAAATCGTTTGTTGTCGTTAAAATAAATTCAACCATCAACAAGTTCGATACAATAATTTTACTAATAAAATATTAAAATAATCAATTATAACACACATAAAATCAATCAGTTTTTCACATAAATAAAAGCCTAGCGCATCTCACGGGCAAATTTGCTTGTTATATAACTATATATTTAGATGTATCCAATAATAAACTTATATATTTAGAATCAGATAATAAATTGAGTAAATAATAAATATAAGAATAAGAAAAATAGAGATTAGGATAATGAATAGAGAACACTTTCATTTCCAATAATTTTGTAAATACACATTACTAACTCATCGATTCAACAATGCATCTATTGATGCATAATTGTATATAAATATTGATAATATCAAAACTCATAATAAATACAGATTAAGATCAATATGGATAGATTGGAATAAACTTGATGACGAATGAATGTAATAAGAGAGAGATGTAGGAAGATATTTGTACATTATATAACATTATATAATTTTATAACATTTCTTTTTGGATGTGTATTGTACAACCTTAAAAAATTGTCTTATTAAAAACCTTATCAAGAGAGCCCAATGGAAGAAAAAAAAACCCTTGGTTATCTACTTGAGTTTTTAAGTTGTCGCATTCCAATATTGCATTGCAATCCTTCAAATGTTGTGCTTGATAATGTTTTAATAAGCAAATCTGCTAGATTATCTCTTAAGTAAATTTGTTAAATATCAATATCACCACACTTATCAAGTTCATGTGCGGAAAAAAATTAGTGAGATGTGTTTTGTTTAATTTTTTTATGTATCTTTCTTTAAATTGAGCTATACATACACTATTGTTTTCATACAGAATGATTGAAGTTTATCTATTAGAAGATAAAACACATATTTCACGGAAATATTGAGTCATAGATATCATCCACATGTATATTTGGCTTGCTTTATGAATTGTAAGTATTCCAGCATGATTAAATAAAATGACAACTAATGTTTGCTTTGTAGATCTCCATGATATAACAATATTGCGACATATAAAGAGATAATCTTTTTTAGATCGATCTTTTTATAAATTAGATAAATATCATGCATATAATTAATTATCAACATTATCTGAGAAAAATAAACTCATATCCATATTTATTCGCAATGTATGAAAAATATGTTTAATTTCATTCTAATATCTTCGGGTAGGAAAAGAACTATATTTTGCTATCAAATTCATAGGGAAGATTATATAATGTCGTGCATTATTAACAAGATACATTAGTGCACATTGCACTAGAATATGGTAGTCTAAGATTAAGTAGTTATCCATTATCCTTACAAGGTCTAAAAAGATTTTTTTAACATCAAGTAATCAAACAACTATTATAGTACTTAATGAATATGTTTTATCCATATAAAATCTTGCAATGAAAAAAACATATGCTAAATGTTAGATTTGCAAGTCGAGATAAAAATTTATTTTCTCCCAAATCTTTATTCCTAAATTCTTTCTTTAAATAATTTATTGTTTTTGATATCTCTTCATGAGTTCAAATAATAATTAAACCATCAACATATATAGTAATGAAAACATAATCAAATTATGATATCTTTTTAAAAATACATGAACATATATGGTCATTATTATACAACTCCTTTTTATAAATACTCATTAAAATAATTATACCATGTATCCTAATTACTTTAACCTAGAAATATTATAATTTGATTAATATTTTAAAAAATACAGATACATATTATTTTATTTGTATGGTAATCAACATTCAATTCCACATGTTTTGTGATGATATAACAATAACACGTGTGTTCTTTTTAATATTTTTTTAATTTATTATAAATATATATATATATATATATATATATATATATATATATATATATATATATATATATATATATATATAGCAATGAAATAATAGACTCGCAGGGTGGTAGTACATTTTTGTTTTATTAGAAAAATTTGGGTGAAAAAACACTTTTTTGATCACATCATCGTTAAAAAAGAATCTTCAATCTTGATCAAACGGGAAAATGATTTGATTAGATTCAAATTGATCAAAATATGAAGATCAAACCCAGCAGGCAAAAATTCAAGATCATGATCGTACGGTCCAAATACCTTGATAAGATTAATTGTCGTCGTATCTGTTTTTGGTCTTATTAACAATATTTAAGAGTGGGCTAGGGGAAAAAAAACATTGAACACTTTTTATAAAAATTAATTAAATTCTTTTATTTAATTTATAATTTTCAAGTAATTATTATTAATAATTTTATAAAATTAAATTTGTGATACAGATGTACTTTTTTTTAGATTAATAATTTAAATTAAAACTAGTATTTTAAAACATAAATACACTAAGTCAGATATAAAAATATTCTTTAAAAGTATATAAAAAAAAAAACTAAAAGTGTTTATTTTTAAATTAATATTTCTAATTAGATATGTTTCTGTTCTTTTTTTTTTTCAGGACAGCGATCTAAAAGAGAAATGTGTTTATTTTTTAATTCAAAAAATATTTTTTTATAATTTTAAATCATTTTGATATATAAATATAAAAATAAACTTTAAAAATAAAAATATATTATTTTAATATATTTTCAAATACGAAAAATAAAAATAAAAAATGTAATCTATATATATATCCTTCTGTCCAAATTCACAATGAAAATCGACAAGGCTGACTTGTAGCAAGGTAATTGGTGAGTAGTGATGGTATGGTGGTATGTCATGGTATGGCATGGCATGGTGAGGAGAGAGAATACGCCTGCAGCACTTCCACCTGTCCATTAAGCGCGTGCTTCAAAACAAGACAAAGGCAAGCGAGCTCCCCAGTTCCCAAAGCTCCCACTTGCTGTCCGCACGCGTTTTTGCTCCAGCTTGTCCACATTTTTTTGTGGAACGTGATAAGATTAATATAGAATAAAAATCCTTTTTTTAACGCTCACTTGTGGGTATTTCAAAATTTTTTATATAAATGCACGATAAAATAATTTTATTTTTTAGAAATTATAAAAAAAATCGTCCCAGTTCCGGTTTGAACTGATTTGATTCGGTTCGGTTTGATTTTTTATATTCAAAACCGGTTGAGTTCAAGACAATGAAATATTACAGATTTTATAAAGTGACTAAGTGTAAAACCTGAGTTAATTAATGTACATAAGTTTATAATAACCACAAACTTACAATCATTTATCAAAACATGAAATGAGATTACATTCAAAATAGAATGATATATTCTCAATGATATATATCCCACTACATTACAAAGTTGTGTCCATTGAATATCAAAATGCAAGCAATGAATATTCAAGTAAGACTTGGAATAATAACCAAATCTTAATAAAATTGCAATTAGTGGATAGACAATTATTGATCATTAGATCTCACTACCCCAACCATTAAGCATTTTATATAACTGACTACATAATTCTAGATCATTATATATTGCCAGATTATTTTCGAACATAAAAGTGTGAGACTTATATTAGAGAATGATATAAATCATATTCTGGTGACTTACCTAATTACTTAAGTTTTTAGATAAGATGGTTTCTTGATATGGTATCAGAGTTTTGTTGACCCAGCAGTCATGAGTTTAAATCTCACTATCCCTATTATATTTGATACAAATCAAACACAAGGTAGTGTGAGTATGTGCAAGTTTTAAGTCCAAAAAACTTTCACTTGAGGAGATATATATTAGAGAATAAGATAAATTATATTCTGAAATCTCATCTAATAATTTATATTTTTAAATAAAATAATTATTTTACAGTTCATTAATGAACTAGAGATGTGAAGGATAATGGCTGTGGCACAATACAAACATAAAGAAATAGCAGCCCCGACAACAAAATTGTAAAGCAGACACATATTGTCTTTTATGGGTTTGAAAATTGTTTTAATATATTGGTTAATTTAAAAAATCGATCAAAAAAAACCTGCTAAAGATAGCACTATAAGGATGAATACTGTCTTGATTATTACTATCATTTCTGATAATATTATTTGGTCAAGAACCAGTTAAAGAAAAAGGGTGGCTGCAAGGATGGGTTGGGGACGGCTTCTGTGAATGCTAAGATGAATATGAGATATAAAGTGTACACATATATATAAACTGTAATCTGAACCGGTTCAGATCGGTTTTATTAAAAAAATTATAATTGAAACAAAACTGAACCAAAAATTTATTTAAAACTTATAATCAGTTTTTTTTAGTGGTTCAATTTCTATCGGTTATTTTTTTCTGGTTAAATTGATTATTTAATTTTTTTTTTGCTCACCCTTAATATAAAGTGATTCTAGTTATTAACAAATCGATTCGAGATCTTATTAATTTTAATTTAATTCAGGTCGAGTTTTCTAATATATAAAATAGATTAATACGATATATCAAAGTTAAAAATCTAAATTGATTTATATATTTTTTCAAAATAATAATATTTTAATTATATTTTTGTCTGTGTTAACTTATCTATCAAAAGCAATACACCAGTGATTAAAATCTTACTCTAGGTTAATTTAATAATGAACTATGGAGTCACCTCTGAAAGGATTATTTTTTTTTCTTCCTCACTGACAAGGTCACGAGCTGGACAGGCATAAATGCGGCCTTGCTAGTGGGTATACACTTCCCATTTTATATTATATGCTTTTGATGCGTTGCTGCAAAGTGTCTTCATTATCATACTCGGCAATGCCAGAGATTGATTGGAAAATGCTCGCACCCTCTTGCTTTTGCCCTAAAGTAGAGTGAGTGGAGAAGAGAACTAGCAAATTTTTTTGTTGGATGCGGGGAAATTTCATCCTTTGAAAAGTATATTTTATAAATATATAATTTAACTCGAACTTGAAACCTGATACGAGAATCAGAGGCTGTTAACGCTGGCCATTGAATGAGATTTCCAAGCCCTGGAAGCCAAATGGGATTTCCAAGACCTGGAAGCCAAATGATTTATGATTTTTCTACCAGAACCACATCACAAGCAAGCCAGACCCACTAATCACAGGCTCAACTTTGGAAGGAAAAAAGAAACTGCAAAACCCTCGAGCATGGCATGTTTCAGAATGTGATGGCACATTCTCCTCCACTGCCTTAATTGGTCTGTATTTATTGTCCGTGAAAACTGTGAGCAGAACCAGCGACCCTTTTCCTTATCTCGTCTGGATTTGCACCCACCAGCTTATCAACTTCAGCCCCTCCCATCATCAATAAAAATGTTGGCATGGCCTTCACCTCCATCTTCCTAGCTACCTCCTGGTTTTTTAATGCGGGCTCAACACCCAGAGAGAGAGAGAGAGAGAGAACGTGACATGCATTGATATTGGACATAATTAGAGCCACTTGTCAAATATGATTGTGGCCGGGGATCATGTATAATAATGTATAAAAATCAGTGTTATTAATCTTAGTAATTGTTCGCGAGGTAGGTAGTTGAGTTAATGGTTGTCAAAATTACGATTTTAATATGATATGAAAGTGGCTTTAAAAACTCGAATCGTAAAATCGTAAGATCGTACCCGAATTTGTCCGAACAAAAATCATAAAATCACAACTAAAATCATGTGAGTAGAAAAATCATAAAATCAGAGGTAAAATATTTTCAAATACAATACATCATAATTATGGATATAAAACTTCATTAGTTAAGATTTTACTAGTCAAGTTAACAAGGTTTGATGAGTTGACTCACAAAATCGTACGATTTTACGGGTCAACTCGCGATTTTGATAACCATGGTTGAGTTTGTTTATTAAAATATTTTTTATTTCAAAATATATTAAAATAATATATTTTTTTAAGTTTTTAATATTAATACAACAAAACGATTTGAGAACATAAAAAATTAATTTAAAATAAAAATAATAATTTCAATTTTTTAAAAATACAGCGTCAAACAAACTAATGAGGGAGCCGACTTGGATCTCAATCATCTTGGTTTTCATTTAGATTTTATTATTTTTTTAAAAATAATATTATTTTAAATAAAATTCTTGATATAAAATATTTTCAATTGAATTGAATCGATTTACTTAACTCTTGAGACCTATCTGTTTAATAATTTTGGCCACACCAACTATTATCAGAACAAAAGAATCAACGGGAAAGCATATTATGATTAAGCAATGATTATTTTTTATGCAATTAAAAAAAATATTAACCATCATATGGATTTGATTTGTCTTCACTGAGAAGAGCGCAATTATAAGATGTAATGAGTGATAGCCTCGATTTAACAAATTCCGAATTTTAATACCATAAACAATATTCGAAAATTTGACCAAAAATCTATCAGGTCAAAATCCCTGTTGCAGGCTTGCACATGTTTTGCCTTCTGATTACCTTCCAGTGGGCCAAAAGTTCATCAACTTTAAGAATCAATCACCAGAGTTTCGAAGATAAAAGGAGTCCGTACACATTTGTGAAACAGGAGGAGGTAAGCCCTGGCAACTGTGGCATGCCAGCATCAATTTCTATATGGCTGATGAGATGAATATGCGCGTTTATGATTTTAAATGGTGATGTTGAACAGATTAATTTACCTTAACTACATCAAAATCAACCGAGAGAAACAGAATATGTTTGCAGCTCGAGGCTACTCCCTCGAAGAAAGAATTTCATGGCTGCTGCAGGATTCCGAAAGGACAGACCAGTTCTTAGTTTCTATGAAATTTTAGCCTCCAAAATGATAATTCACAGTATAAAAGCTGAGTGGGATTGCTTGAAACGTGAGTTCTAAGTAGCTGGATCATCAATGCGGTGGCGGTACGCATGAAAAAGAGAGAAAATTACTTGCTGGGAGAATTCTTTACTGGTAGCTTGATTGATGAAGAAATCCCACGATTTCTCTGAGTCTATTTTGACAACTCTAATGACCTGTGACTGTCCAGTCATCTTTTCTTCCTTTGTCTGCTTTGTAGCTCTTATGCTCTGCTTTATAGAACTACTGAGTTAGGCAAATTTATTAACTCGGGATGCTGCTTGTGTTTTTTCTATTTGGTTTAGAATGAATGCAATTTCCTTTTGAATAAGATGTGACTGAATCGATAATATTGGACCCACTTTTGGTTTGAGTTAGTCTAACATATGTGGAAAGTAGTTTTCCTTTATCAAGTTAATCATGCATCTTTGAAGTTTTTAACTCAAAGTCGGTTTGTTTTTATGTTTTAAAATATTTTTTTATTCAAATTAATTATTTTTTGTGTTTTTATACATTGATGTTAAAAATAATTTTTTTTTTAAAATATTTTAATATATTTTCAAGGAAAAAACAATACCAAACAGCATCTACATCTCCATCCTGTAATTATTGGTCTCTTTAATTTGAAGTGCCTCACAAAATATTATGTAATGAATGATTGTTAGAGTATATTTGGTGTTTCAAGTTAAAGAATTATTTTATTTAAAATTTAAATTATTAAATGAGATTTCAATATATATAATTTATATTATTTTTTAATATAATCATAAAATGAAAATTTTTTAAACTTGAAAACCATAAAGATTCATGCTTAGTTGTGTTTAAACTTGTTGACTAAGCTCAAGTTCCTAATCTTTCTCGATCCATTGCAGGATCTTCCACGTTTATGGGAGACAATTAACGATGTAAAATGAACTAGTTAGCTTTGTTCAATTCTTGATGATGGAAAGATAGACTTAACTGCACTCAATCAAGAATTTATGGATAAATTCAAACAAGTTCTGCAGTAAGCTGACAAAGGTTGCTGGTTCTATCAATATTCTTGGCATTTTGTGCTGATATAGAAATTCCGTCTTCCTTCCACCTCCATTAGCTTTCTACTAAGATGGGGAACGTTTAATAAGTATATTTGGAAACAGACACATAGTCTACAGTTTAGTTTTGCTCTGGCACAAATGTCAATGAATTACTGCTTCTACAGCTCACCCATGTTTTCCTTCTATATCCATACAAGGGGCTCGGGATGATTATCCTTACCATCATCCTGATATTGAACTGATAGAACTTGATGATGCCTGCTGTCCTGTCCCTCCAGGCAGGACCTTTTTTTATATCAATATATGCTTGCTTCTGTCTGCAAATGAGATTGTTAGAACTAGGTTTTATATGTCTACTTGACCTCTTGCTGTTAAAATATACATTAAACATTGTGAGGAGAATGAAAGAAATTATTATATGTCCTTGATGAGACACTCATGTTCTTATTTGTTCAAACCAATTATCATGGAAATAGATCATGCAGATCAATTATCTTATTTTCTGAAAATTAGCTAATATATTGATGAGAAGAGTCCCTGATCTACCTGTAAATAATAAATTGTGTATTCCATCTATAGCTACTGGTAGACATATATAAGAAGGTTTCTTTCAGAAAATTTTTCTATTATTTTGAAATTGTGTTGTTACTGCATTAAGAATTTTTCAGAGCTTGAACAAAAATGATTGAAGATATTTATAATCTAAATTTAAATTGTTATAAGAATTTAGCATTCGACTATATAAAGATTATATAAAGTATATAGCAGAGAACTCTAGTATTAAGTTAATATAATACCTGTGCATAGAGCATGGTAGATTACCAGGCTTCCTCTTGACCTTGAAGAATGAAGAGGCCATTCTAACTGGGGCGGATTCTCCTGGCTCATGTCTTGGTTCATGATTCTTGCAGCTGAGAAATGAAAGTTCTATGCTCCTCAGGATGAAATAAAAGGGTGGGTAGGAGCTGGGAGGTCTAATATGTTCTATTTTAACACTTCAAGGTCTGAAATCTGCTCCACTTTTAGAATATAGACTATAGAGGTGGTCATGTTCACAGCACAAGGGCATAATTGAAAAGGGCTATAATTAGCTTACCATTTAGTGAACAATGTGCAGAAGATATAGTCTAAAATTTAAATCCCAGACTTATTGGGGCAAAATGTCCAAACTATCCTTTGCGAGGATATACTTCTGGTGGTCACAAGTAACCAATACTTCCTGGAATGGATATAACACAACCTAACAAAGAACTCATTACAGTTGCTCAAAGCTGCCACTCTTCACACTTCAGAATGGCTCATCTGACAAACTTAAATGGTGTCACTGAGACCCTGCCAGCCATGCCAAAGCTTATCAACGTGCAGAAACCTCGAAAAAGGATGAAAATAACTGGATTGCTAGGCAAGAAGCCGGTTAATCTTCAAGAGAAATCATTTCAAACTACAAGAAGACTAGCTTTAGGCCTTGCTTCAATCGCTCTCATTGGAAATTCCAGTACCGGTGTCTCTCTCGCGGAGGATAATTGGTGGGCTCGTGATATCCCCTTGCCCGTGCCTTCTGTGGAGAACAGTAAGCTTTCTTATAAGCATCACATCAGAATGTGCTAAGTTTCTCATTCTCTTTTCTCAAAAATATTTGCCTGAGGGTAGAGTTCTGATATGTTCCCGTGATATTGCAACCATTCATCATTGTTTATGGAATGCAGAACTTGCAAATGAGGAGACAGGCACACGTTCTTTTCTGAAGAAGGGAATTTATATGGCAAATGTTGGATTACAAGGTAGCGCACGTAGGGTTAAGAGATATGCCTTTGATCTCTTAGCTCTGGAGGATTTGATAGGACCAGACACCCTGAATTATGTCAGGAAGTACTTGAGAATCAAGTCCACCTTCATGTACTATGATTTGGACAGGATTATCTCTGCAGTTCCAGTGGATGATAAGCAACCTCTTACTGATCTGGCTAACAGATTGTTTGACAACTTTGAAAAGGTAAATCAATGGTTACAAGAAGCGAATTTTCCTTTTATACGAGGTTGAAGTACTTCGAAAGCTTTCTTTGAACTAATTGTTCAGTTTCTGATTTCATTGACAGCTTGAAGATGCCTCAAGGAAGAAAAACCTGTCTGATACGAAATCAAGTTATCGAGACACAAAAGTACTTCTGCAAGAGGTCATGCAACAGAATCCAATTGATCTTAAGAGTAAATTTACCTATTACCCGGATGGACTTCAAAGTTAGTCGAGCCTGACGGGTGGTGAAGAAATATATTCACATTACAGTGTACTTTCTATTTATTCTGAATTTGCAATTTTAGCCTTCCCACTTGCATTTCAAAATTCCTCGTGTATTTTTAGGCAAACGGCAAAACTAATTAATATGTAAGAAAATGAAAGCAACTAGGAATTAAGCAAGGACACAGTGTGAGTAGGTAATTACAACAGAATTTCATAGGGAACTCATTCTCGAGTAAACAAAATAATAATTGAGCAAAGCCTTTTAGTAATAACAATGTAATGCACTATACAGGTTACTAACTATCAGTTCATGTTAGGATTACTCTCACTTTCTCAATTTACCAATACTCAGTGACAGAGATGCATAATACTATCATCTTGTGTTAGAATCAGCCCAAACTCAAGCGAGAATCAAACGATCGCATGTTGGCTTGACGTCGAGGAATGCCTATCTCGCAAGCGTTAACCCTGGACGCAAATCGGAGTGAGCAAAGTGACTCACCCAGTGAAGAGTGATCAGGAGATATGTTTACAAACATCAGTGTCTTCGAGTCTCCACCCAAACATGGCTGAAAGAACATGGGATTAAAAGAACAAAAATATCTTAGACCACCAAGATAAACAAAAACAGTGGGAAAGGATGACGCGGAGTGTTCATGTTAGCCAGGATTTAATTTGAAAAGACACAAAATTATGTTTTACTTCCAAGACAATCATTCAGGTAGTTTTCTTGGGGTGTGTTTTCACCTACCCAAACAAAAAACTTTGTAGAATAAAAGCTCCAAGAAGAGCTATTAATTTATCTATAAAAAAACTTCTTTTTTGCTCAAATGATGGCATAGGAGATCTCAATAAGATATATGAAAATACTTTATAGAGAGTGGGGAAAAGATGAACCTCTTATAATAGTGTAGTGTGAAGATCTTATAAGAAGAATCATCCTCATAACAAGCTAGTCTCATTAGTAGTTTGTATAAGATTTTGCTACGAAAATCATATAAAGATAAAAAAAAACCTGATTTATCAAAGATTATTCCATACAAGCAGCACATAAAGCTTAATATTCTTCAGTCTTTTAAGTTATTTACCTGCAGAAGATAAGTAAGCTTTGAGTTTCTGAATGGCACGTGATCCTCCTTCTTTGCCAAGGAGAATATAACGTCACTTAAGGATGACAAGCTTTTATTGATAGCCTGATAAAAGTTGCAGAGAGAAATTAATTTGATTACTAAGAGTGAATTAATTATATAAAAAAAACAGGTCACAATAGTCAAGTCACATACTTGGGTTTCTCTCAATCTATCTCCAGTCGAGCCACTCTTGGAAAGGCGTTCACTCCCAGCAAGATCAATAAGATTCAAAACACCTTGTACTTGTTGTTCTGTGTTCTAATGGATGCAAAGAGACATTCAATTTAAAGGGGAGAAAAGAAAAGGAAAAACAGAAAAGAACTTGTGGAAAACAAAGGTATTGTTACCTCATTATAACCAGATATTCGCAATGTGAAAACAAAGTGACTTCTAGATGATTGCTCATTCATTTGGGTCTTGCCAACAGACCTACAAGAAGCGGAATTTTCAAGTTTTCATTATGTAGCACTGTAGATGAGGGTAACAAATTGAAGACATACACCACATTTATTTGTGTGCATACAGAGGAATTTTCCCTTTTTGAATACAATAAAATTAGATTTTTTTAGTGCAAATTTCTATCCATAGTAGCAAGTATCAACAATAAGAAGAGTTGAAAATGCAAAAAGAAAAAATGGAGATTCACAAACATTGGACAATACAGTATTGCATAAACATAATAGATGGTTAAACAGCACCAAAAAAAAAGTACGAAATGATTAAAACCTCTATTTTGGACAGCCATATTTTAAGGATAGAGAAATGACTAAAAAAGCTCGAGAAAATATTCATATTCTAAACATTACTAACCTACTGTTAGATGCCTGATCCAAGAGAAAAGAGACCTCTCTCGTACTGCAAACATCCACAACAGTGAGATCGGAAACAAGTGTGTTCCCATTGGCATCATGCTTAATTGCATATTGCTTTCCATTGCTACCATACTCTGTTCTTGATGAATCTTTAGTTGACAATAAATCTCGAATTGTTTCATTGTATATTTCCAACATTGACACCTGTTATTGTTGTAAAAAACAAATGCTTGACTATGATACGTAGAATTATGTCATGGATTCTAACAACAAATGAGATTACTTTTCACCTGCATTTCATATTTCCAGCCTTGGGATTGAAGAGATTGCCTAGTTTGGAATATTTGTTCTAACGACCTGGGTATCAACCCCTTCTGCGAAGGGTTTCCTGGTTTGCCCATCATGGTGTAAGTTTTACCGGAACCAGTTTGGCCATAGGCAAAGATGCAAACCTGGAAAAACAAAGGTAATCATCATCTCTTAATGCAAGAGAAAAAAAAGAGAGAGATCCAAGATTTTTCTTTTTAATCAATGATTGAATGAACTGGTTAAGATAAACTTAGTTACAAAAAGAATTAAGAGACAATGAGTTGAAACAATTAACTTAAAGTTTCTCAAAGGGCTTGAAAAAAAATAATCAAATAAGCACATAAGTGCACTCATGCAGTTGCCATTTGCCACATATATGTTCGTGAAAATGCAATAAAAAAGACTCTGCTGGATAAATCACCTTATAACCATCAAGAGCACTTTGAACAAGCTGAGAAATTTCTACAAAAACATCCTCTTGTGTTGAGTCGGGCATAAAAACTTTATCAAAAGTGAAAGAATATTTTTGCCCTGGTGAGAAAGTAAGCATGACATTAGTCTGAAAGGTTCAAGATAAAAATTTGAACAAGAGAAATTGTATTCTAGTGCTAAAAAGTTCAATCAAATATTAAGTTATTTCAAGCATACCATTTTGTGTCAAATCAATGCCTCGTCCGAGAGCTTCTGTTGTTGTGGGATAAGATACATCTTTTCCATCAGCACCAGGACTATCCTCTGGCAACAAAGGCCGTACACGACAAAACACACGAATATTTCCCTTTAGTTCCTGCAGCATAACAGAGCCTTGTAAGATAAATATATGTTGTACTCAAATAGAAAATAGTAGGAGACTTTATGATTACCAATATTGTATTGTGTAGCTTTTTCCTTAATGTCTCTCCTTCAACAATTTTAAGTTCTGCATCTTCTAAGCGGTTTTGTAACTCACAAATAAGTTTCTTTTGTTCTTCAAATTCCGTTTTTGCCTCAAATGCAAATAAATCAGATACCTAAAAAGAGAATAGCCTTGACCATTATAATAAATTCAAAAAACACTATAAAATAGTAGCAAACTAATCAAGCACATTGAAAAATCTCTTGCAAACTCAATAGTAATACCCTTAATTTATTTTGGGCAGCGTCTAGCTGGTCCTGCAATGTCTTCAACTGGTTACCTTGGGATACACATCTTTCCTGCACATAACATTTAAGAAAACATAATTGCAAATACACTAGACTAGTGTGGGAATGGAAATTTAAATTTTAAAAACAAACCTTCAATTCATTTGATTTTACAACCAGCTCTTCACAATTAACTACTTCAGCTGTTAAAGTCTGCACTTGCAATTGCAGTTGATCACGATCCTCTCTCACCTGTTGCAACTCTGCCCTTACAGATGCAACTTCTTTCACCAGCGCATCCTTTTGCTTTGCAACATCATCCACGGATGCCTGATAATTTTATCCATCAATGAGAGATTAGGAATGCTAAAAGAAAAGAGGGGAAAGAAAAGGAAGAAAAGGAAGAAAAAAATCCTTTGCTTCAACTGGATAAAGTGCAGTATAAAAACAATTTACGTCCAGAAAACCACACAACACTACCGTTATTAGCATGCCCCACTAAATTTACGTCCAGAAAACCACACAACACTACCGTTATTAGCATGCCCCACTAAGATCTTATGAACTTTTAACAAGGCTGTGCAAGAAAATAAGCTAGCACTCATATAACTGAATATTTGTAGACTAGACAAAAATCTTATCCAGATGATTGCATGATCAGAGCAAGCAACCTAATTTAAAACCCTTCACTATCTATGGAGAGGCCCAAATAAACTGTTTATCCATCTTAAAACCCTTGGCAAAGGGATGCCGATTGTACAGCTTTCCCATCTAATACTGACAACAATTTCCTAAAGCAAGGATGCTAAGTTAGATCACCGAAATTTGACAAGCTCACCAGATAGTCAATGGCACGTCACCTCATTTAGTGACACTGTTTGCTTCTCTACACTGATGACAATTCCCGTAATACCAAGGTACAAGGCTAATAATTACGTATAAATAGACCAAACTTCCAGAGCAGCAGTCTCTGTCCTTTTTGATTGTTATATTTTCCAGACTAAGCACATTGGCATGAAAAATCATAGCTAATGTTGAATGACAAGTGGTTGGATGAAAAGTGCTTTTCAACTTCCCTTGCATTCCAAATTTGAGATCTATTAGTGAAGATATCCCTAACAGCCTAGAATCTTAGGTGGGATGTTTCTTCAATGTTAGTTCTTAACAATATATGAGATGAAATTAAACCATTTAGCAACTTCAGATCATAATTTAGAACTGCTTACATAAAGAAGCTTTCAAAAAAGAATTTATTTCCTCTTGTATTTGGGTTGCATCTTTTAGTAATGTGTATTCAAGTTTGACTTTGGACTTCACACTAGTTTCCCACCTAATCAGTTATACTAGCGACATTCCTCATTTCGGGGATTCACACATTGTAACAAGATATGTTTTCAGAAAACAGGCCTGTTAAGTATTAGAAAACACTAGATCTATAAGAAAAAACAAGTATTGGCGGCCTTTTTTTCAAAGCAATAGCTACAATAGTGCCTGCAACCTAAGTGCACTAAGAACCAACTGCAATCCTGATAAAGAGAGTTTAAAAATAAAGCTTTCTTGTTAAAAAAAGTGTCTGCTCTTGCAAGAGCATTGAAGTCATCTCCCTCACTATTCATTAAGAATAATATTGTACCATGCGCTTAACTAGTAAATTTCACGAGAAATTATTTAACACTTCAACCAAGAATAAAAGGAACGAGACCAGCTTACTTTGCACGAATTAAATTGATCTTGCAATGACATGTATTGACCCCCTAAGTTGCTGAGGTTCTCTACCATAGCAGCTTTCTCTTTTTCTCCACGCTTTACACTTTCATGAGCTGTATCAAGATCGGTCTGAAGCTTGCTATTGTACAGTTGTAAGCTTGAATTGTACTCCTGTAGCAACTTGTACATATCACTCACTGATGTTATCTGCAGAATTCAACAAAGCATATAAGCTCACGAGAAAGGCCACTTCATAAAATCATCAGGACTATTTCAAATTACATTTCCTATATTACCCTTTGATTCGCACTTTGAAGCTCTCCTTGAATCTTTCTGAGCTCTTCCGAGAGGGAAGCTTGTGACTTCTCAACGGTAAGCCTAGCCTCTTTCTCTCTTGCAAGAGAATCCATTACAGCCTGGAGAACCCAGAAAAGCAGAAGAATTACGAAAGATAATTCACAGATCAGTATCGTATCGATGATGGGACCACAGTTTTCATCTACTCCTCTTACCAGCTTCTCAGATTCCTCTTTGCACAGTTTATCTTGTAGAGAAGCAAGGCTCTTTCTCAATTCCACAATAATCAAATTTAATTCTTCTTCCTTGTTTTTCATTATCAAATCTAAAATGAAAAAAACATCCATCAGCAACCAATTAACAAAAAGAAAAGAAAGGGAAACATAAAGCACACATACCCATTTCAGCACATCTACTCTCAGCAAAATCCAAAGCATTTTGCAACTTTTCTTGCTCATAGAGGTAACTTCCTTCTAGCTCTTGAAACCATTTGATACATAGCCTTAACCTCTTTATATAATCCATCATGTTTTCACATCGCTCCTGCAGAACCCCAAAAAACAGCCAATCTTGAAACAAAAATTGCTAACTAAATCACTTGTAACATTAAAAACCAAAAACAAATTTCAATTAAAAACCAAAAACAAATTTCACTGACCTTGTAATTGAACTTGTTTTTGTATCTCATTCTCTCATTCAATAAAGCATAAACATCTTCTCTTGTGAACTCAAAGCCACCATACTCTGATCCAGCATTACTAGGTGGTGCACTATTTAAACCAACTTCTTGTTCACCATTTACAACTGAAAACGCATGCCTCATTCTGAAATTATTTGCCGTCCCGACCATTTTTTTTCAAATCCAAGTTCTTGCCACTTATCTACACGCACCTCATCACCGATATGCTTCTGAAAATCCAGCAAAGAAAAGAAATGAACATATCTTTAGCCCAAAATACGAAATACAAAAAATAGCTGCTCGCATGGAGATGAAAGCCCGGGTTTTAAAAATGTGAACTAGAAGCTAAACATGTGAAGATCACAAATAAACTTCTCTCAAAAAACAAAAACAAAAAAAAAAGACCAGCCCATTTCTAAGAAGAGCATGAAGGGAAAAACCCACATTTTAGCAATTTAAAAGGAGCTCACTTGTGCAGAAGGATTATTAGCAGCAGCAGAAAAGAACAAGATATTGTAGAGGAGTTAAGACATGACTCATGAGACATAAGTGGAGGTTTGCTCTGCTTCTTACAGGCCATTTTGAAGCCACAAGAGAGAGAGAGAGAGTGTTTTTTTTTTTCTATTTTTTATTTATTAAATAAAGTCGGCATTAAATTCCAATCTTATTTTCATTAAAATTTAGTTTTGTTTTTTATATTATTTTTTTATCATTTTCATATATTTAGGTTAAATATAAATTTTAAAAAATAAAAAATATATTATTTTAGTTCAAATAAAAAATAATATATTCTATACCTCCAAAGTTACTTGTGAATAGAGAGATAGGTGTGTTTGGTAGAGTTTTGTGGGGGCCATTGATTGTATTCAAAGCTATCAAGTGTAATCACAACCATTGCTTTTAAGAGCAGGAAGGAAAGATTATAATTTGCAGGGCAGAGATTGCAGGGCTCAGGATAGAAATTAGAGTGGGTGGGACTGTGAAATTCTTTTTGTTTTGTTTCTATTTTCTCTTTTTATATGAATTTGGGGTAAAATAAATAAATTCAGAAATATGGAGGGCCACACAAGTTAATTTATCCATATATAAAGTTAGGTTGTTACAATAGTATATGGTGTGGTGTTGGAGATGGGTCTACAGCTTTTTAAGAGCATTATGCTGTCTAGAAAAGCAGTCTTTTTTATATGCATTCTAATGGTAAAAAAAAAAAAAGACTCAATTGTAATATATTTGATGTACAATTATTTTAACAGCATGATATGACTTAATTAATTTGATAAATCTAAACATAACTTAAAAGATTATTTAATAATTCAATATTAAAATATAAAATTAATAAAAAAAATTGAGTTAAGGTAAACTTGCAAAACTAATGGTATGAATTATAAGATTACAATAATCTCATATAAAACAAAATATAGATTTAAAAATAAAAAATCAAATAAAAAAACTATTGTAATAAATAGTGTTATGACATTTTTTTTTGTAATACCTATAAGAAGAGCATTTTTGTAAGAAAAATGCTAAAATGACATTTTGTTTAGCTTTTTCTCTTGGAGAATGAAAAATAAGCCATAAAATCCAAAATATTATTTATTTATTTATTTATCCTCTCCATTTAGCACTTGGGTTGGAGATACTCTTAGAAAGTGTTCGGAAATATAGTGATAGTTATTTTTCAAAATGATTTTTACTTTGAAATATATAAAATAAAATTAAAAATATTTTTGATATTAACACTTCAAAAAAATCCCAAAACATTGAGAGAGAAAAATTTCAGCAAAAAGATCAAATTTCAACAAAAACCAAGCTCAAACCATATGCTAAAAAACACATTTAAATGGAGGATAGTTGATGGATGCTATCATTGTTAAGAAATGAATAAGACCCAAATGCCTTCTACATTTATTACCTTATCTTTCTTTTTGGCAATCACTAGATTTTTATCATGTGGAATACCATGGGTCAAATAACTTTTTTTTTTAACATTTAAAAAATAAATATACTAGGAAGAAAAAAAATATGATGATTGAAAAAATTTTAAAACAATGAAACAATGATAAAATAATTTTATTAAAGGTGAAATTAAAAAGAAAAATAACTTTAATAAAAGGAAAAAAAATCAAAGGAATAGGAGTAAGATTGAAAAAAATAAAATATAACAAATTGAGAATGAATGATGAAATTGAAAATAACTAAGACCTTACAAAAGGGTTGGAAAAAAATTAAAAATTAAAAAAATAAGGATGAAAGTTGAAACATTAATAACAAAAAGGACCAATGTGAGATTTTTAGAGGATGAAAGAGAGAAAAAAACCTTGTGGGTGAAAAAAATCCTACCACCTTTGATATGCACTATACCAAGAGAAAGAAAGCAAAACAATATTTTACAATGACATACTGAGAGAATCATTTCAGAGAGTCATATGCACCATTCTAAATACATGAGCATCTCCCGCGTACTAACACAAGTAATTCATACATAGGCAACTTTATATTTATATGTACACTAAAATATCATAATTCTCCGTAAACCATATGACAATCACGCAAAAACTAAGGTGAAAGGATGAATTGGCTTTCCGAGACAAGTTTTGAAAATTTTGAATCAAAGGACAATATAGTCAATCATTATGCTGAATAAAATAAATTTTTTGAAAAGGCTCTTGGATCTAATTATAATATACAAATCAAAATTTTTGAATCAAAAGGTGTCTAGCTGTTGAGCCTAAAAAAATCAAAATAGAAAAATATCAATAAGCCACTAAGAGGCGGTATGAGTAAGGTTGTTAATTTTGTTTTGTTTCATCTAAAATGATTGATATATCTTATTTTAGTTTAGAAAACTAAACAAATCTAAATAAATTTTATCTTATTTAAAAATTTTGATTTATCATGTAAATTATGCCTAAATTTTGGTGAGGACGTTCCAGTTCCATTTTGATTGTTCTGGCCAAATAGTATTTTTTTTTAAATATTATTTAGTTTCACGTTATCAATTATATCTCACAATCTAACTATTGGATTTAATTGAAATTTTACAATGATTATTTTGATAATTTTTTTCATCTCATGTTAAAGGTTAATCATCCAGGTTGATACTAAAAAATGTTGCCTCAAAAAAATATATCATCTTGGATTTTTTTAAAATCAAATTATATTCTTACTAGTTTTTTAAGTTGTCATTGGACTTATCAATTCGGTCAAGTTTTACTTTCACTTTTTCACTTATATTTAAAATTAGAATTCCATTCTTATTTGAATTAAAATATATTTGCTTATATATAAATGTAGATATAAATAGATAAATAGAAAGTACAACTCCTAAACTGTTTACTTAAACTCTACAAAATTATAATACACACACACACTGGCCATGAGAGTGGGGTGGAAATGGTATAGAATTTTATTCTCATGGTAAAATACAAATTCGGCTCCTAATAAAGTTTGTTGGATTGAGCTCAAATCATTAAAAAAAACACCTACTTATCATTTTATTTTATATACTTTACTATATACTATAGGGTGATCTAGCGCAAGATTTGGATTATAGCTTGAGCAACTTAATTTTAATTAAATAATTTATTTTAAAAAAATCAAGATAATGTTGTTTTGATAATGAAAGTAAAAAAAAACCAATGAATTTACCGGATTGATTTTAATTTCTTAATTATTTTTCAAAAAATAAAATGATTATTTGACGCCGTCTTTCAAAAATATTTTTTTTTTATTTTTAATTAATTTTTTAATATTTTTAGATCATTTTGATACACTGATATTAAAAATAATTCTTAAAAAATAAAAAAAATACTATTATAATATTTTTAATAAAAAAATATTTAAAAAAAACAATATAATCTTTTATATAAAACCATAACCGGATAAAAAGTCAAATCATTTGAGGTTATGAATTGACCAGGTTTGATAACTCCTGTACCAAGTGATCTGTAAATATACTAAAATATAAACTCGAAGAGCCTCCAAGATGTGATGAAAAGCTGACACGTTTTACATCACAGCACTTTTCCCATGAGCAATCTCAAATAACTAAAATGTGTGCCTCCCATTTTCCAACAATAAATATTTTCACAAAAGCAAATACGTGCCATATATTGGACCAGTCCAACTATATAATATTATATATTAAAGAGAAATAAAGTGGATGGCACGAATAAGGGGCAACCATATATTAAGCTACTCTTATATTATTATTAATAATAATAATAATAATAATAATAACAACTAATTGGGTGACAAATTGGGAAAGGTCCAATCAAGCACCAGATTTTAACAAACACAGACTTACCCGCATTATCTTTGCTTTTAAGTCACTGTTTCTCGTGTTCCAAAAATATTTTAAAAAAATTAAATTAAATTATTTTTATTTTATTTTTCATTTTAAATATAATATTTTTGATATTTTTAGAGCATTATTTTTATATGTTTATATAAAACATAATATATTAAAAATAATTTCAATTATACTCCCGAGTAATCTCGAACAATAAGTGAATCTTGGTTAGCCAATAATTGTGTTAATACATGAATAAATACTAGAAAAATAAGGGAGTTGATTGGAAGAAGCAACATAAAAAATAATTATTTGATAGAATCGAAGGTAGAAACATACAGACACGATGACATCTGTAACGATGATCAATATATTTTAGGGTTTGCATGAAAAAAGCTTTGGAAGCCGGGATGATAAATATAATTAGCAGAAGTAGCTCTGAAGGTTTGGCAATTGGATTCGTATCTTTTGGAGAGTAAATTAGGTTTTCAATTTGAATATTCTTTTCAAATTTCAAGATGGATGCGAGAATTAAGTAGATAAGAGGAAGGTTACTTTAGTGTAAAATAGCTATACATTACTCTATTTTTATGTTATATGATTTTTTTAAAATATTTTTTGAAATTTTAATTTATATTTTTTTAGTATTTTTAGATCATTTTAATATATAAATATTAAAAATAATTTTGAAAGTTCAAGATGGATGCGAGAATTAAGTAGATAAGAGGAAGGTTGCTTTGGTGTAACATAGCTATACATGATTCTATTTTGATGTTGTTTGATATTGTCTTTTAAAAATATTTTTTGAAATTTTAATTCATATTTTTTAGTATTTTTAGATTATTTTAACATATTAATATTAGAAACAATTTTTTAAAAACTAAAAAAAATTATTTTAATATATTTTAAAATAAAAAAACCCTTTAAAAAATAATATTAATTACACTTCCAAACATTACATTAATTTAAAATTAAAGTGAAGGACAAACCCAAGTAAATTTAAAATTTGATGTGTTTTTTAAATCATTATAGTAAAAGAAAACGACCAATCATGGTTGAGCTAAAATTGAAGTTGACGAGTCACTACATTGATTTGATGGGGTAGGTCATGTCTTATTATAACCAATGAAAACCCGATATATTTTCAAAGACTATAGGTTAAAAAAAACAAGACCGGCAAGGTTGCCGATTTCCGAAACCAGAGAGGTGGCTAGTGAGGTTAAATGTCGTGAAAGGAGCATAGAGTCCCTTTCCCATACCTAATAATCAAACAAGGCCATGACTTAGAATGTATTTTAATATTATTGATATTTTTAAAATTAAATAATTTTAATATTTTTAAATTATTTTAATTCATTAATATTAACAATATTATTTTAAAAATAAAAAAAATATTTTAAAAAATAACTTCAAAGAACAGTCACCGACAATAAGAACATAACTACTCTGTCATCGATTAGGGCTAGAGAGAGTGTCTGAGCAGTGGTATATAGCATAAGAATGGACAAATAATTTTGCCTTTGCGTCGAATGGGTGTCAAGAATTTTAACTTTCACTTTAATAAAAAACTTTCTCATCACTCTTTCCTAGATTTGGTGACGAATATACAAAGAGAAAAAAGTCCCCATCTCACATGGTGCGAGTAGTTGTTATATCTATTTGGCTTTGGGTGCCCAGTTCCACTCATGTGACCCTGTTCATATAATAATAATAATAAATAAATAAAAATTAATCTCTTCTCGGATGCTTCTTCTTTAGCGATTCTCAATGGTTGATGTCTTTCTAAAAGAGTTTATAGATTCTATCCTATGCGTGTTGCCCTAACACATATCCACTGAAAAGAGTGTTCCATGGCGATATGCTACACTGTTTTCCAGCTTGAAAAACCAGCTGAATCTTCTCTATACCACCAGATGGAACGATGTCTAGCCATCTTTCTTCTTCTTCTCATAGCTTTAGTATTTCTTGGGGTCAAAGTTACCGTTGAGAAGTCAAACATCGATCACTTGGCTTGAGAGAATGTGATGGGTTTTCATTGATTTTTGATTTGTTGACATGCTAGTGCATGTGCATGTTGTCTTGTTGCTAGGGTTCGTGGATGATTTAATGGCAATATTAAGAAACTGGTGGCATTTGTGTGAATGATATTTGCCTCTTCATGAAGCAAATGGGATGAGATCTACTTTGATTCAGCGTAAAGATGATGAAGCTTTCATCCTGAAGATAACCCATTTTATTTGGTGTGATCTTAATATGCGTAGTGAAGCATTAAACAATGTTAACTACATGTTGAAACAAAAATAGATCTAGGAGTAGGAGTCAACGAGTAATGTTTTTAGCCCTAAAAAACAAACAGATAGTTTATCCTTGGTAATTTATAGCTTTTTAAAATTAGTTTAACTCGGTTGTTAGAGTTTAGTTGGTCGGAAATAACTTTCAACTTGCTATAAAATTGAGTAGCATTTTTAATTTAATTACAAGTTACAATTCTCAACTTTTAACTTCTGGAATTTACTAACACTACGGTTCTCGCAAATTCTAAGAAATTTATCCAACATTAAAGATTAAATAAAAAGAGAATGACTTTAGTATTATGAAGATTTCTAATTAATCTAAGAATCCTGACGATCGGCAATAAAGAAGGAGGATAAAAAAAGCAGAAAGTAATAAAGATAAAATTTAAAAAATATATTTTTATTCTCTATTTTTGTCTATCATCTCGCAAACATGAGCTACACACCTACATTTGGTTCAAAAGGGGTGTATGTCATTTCTAGCACGTGAGGTCTAAAATGAGTAACAACAATTGTATTAATGATTCAAAAATAATTATTTTGAATCATTTCATTTAATACATTGCCAAAATTTTGCATAATATTATGTCAATGTTTAAACATTGAGTTTGTTATAAATAGCTTTACTAATGGAATCATGGACATAAAAATATAGTTAGAAAACATATCGGTAGTGATTTATATTTTGTTGATAATATAATCACCAATGGATGTATAGATAAAAATAACGTACCATACAAAATTAGTTTGTTGGGCATTTTGTTGGTAATTATGTTAGTATTGTATTTAATATTTTTCAAAAAAACTAAAATAAATAATAACAAAACTTAAAAAATAATTAAAAAATAAAAAATTTCCTATTAATTTAAAAAACATTACTATATAAAAAAATCAAATCTTCAATACAATCATGAGATCAATGAGGTTAACCCCCCCCCCCCCCCCCCCACATACACACAAAAGAGGGTTGCCAACAACTATTCAAGGACCAAACAATTGATACACGATGACTCGTATATATATCCTCGGTCATAATGTTAGAGATAACATAAATCTAATTTATATCAACTCCACTATTAGATTCAATATTTATCTATAAATCCAAATCGAATTTCAAATGAGTTAAAGGATCGTTCTTCGTATCTCTCAAACAATCATTTGTTATGTTTTTTCTAGAAAGAAAGAACATTTCAGCAAGTTGCTGAGGTTAAACCAACTTACAATGAATTTTTGAGCTTAATTATCCAAATAAACAAAACATTTCCATACACAATTTCATCATCAATGATATCGTGTGAGCCACCTAGTTACTGTATTGTATGTAGTGATTATTAATTCTGAAATCACTCCCATTTGTTACTTTCCACGTAAGCAAATAATGATTTACATTCACTTTGGTCCTAATAATTGGAGAGAAAAAAGAGTTATACTTTTGGCCAAGTGAAAAAGCAAAAATCATATATATATATAAATTTTTAATAAAGTTTTATTAAAACGTGTACTTTTTAGTCAATTTTACTGGCTAATCGGTTCGATTAAATAAAACGTGGCACACTAATTATGCTGCCTCTGGTTCGAGTCAACGCAAATCCTTGAGAGCCAAACATGTGGCAGATTTGTTGCTTTAAAGGCCGGAGGGACAGCAGAGCACTACCTTGTTGAAAATGCTTCCCACTTGGCTCCATTCCTTTGGATGGCCTGCAACGTTAAAAAAACAAAATTGTAATAGGATGGGTCTTTACGACCATAGACGTGTTGTTTTTCTGCTTTAAAAATATTTTAAAAAAAAATTAAAATTAAAATTAAAATTAAAATTAAAAATAAAAATTTTCATTTTAAATTAAATTATTTTAGTATTTTAGATTATTTTGATGATAAATTTTTAAAAATAAAAAAAATATTATTTTGATATATTTTTGAATATAAAACACTTTAAAAAATAACTTTATCTGCATTCCTAAATAAACACTAAGAGCTCGTTTGGCACGCGGCCAAACCGGTGTTTTGGCCATTTTCTATTTTTTTTTTTTTTTTAGTTTTGAAAAATGGCTGTTTAGTATTTTAGATCATTTTGATGTGCTGATGTCAAAAATAATTTTTAAAAAATAAAAAAACATCATTTTAATATATTTCGGCACGAAAAGCACTTTCAAAAGCTACCGCAACCGTCCTCCCAAACAGGCACTAAGTGATGCATGTTTGTCATTGCATTTCAAAAATGCTTTTCAAAAAATAAAATAAATTTATGTTTTAGTTTTTTTAATTTAAATTAAATTTTTGGTATTTTTAAATCATTTTCATGTGTTCATGTCAAAAATAATTTTTAAAAAATAAAAATTATTTCAACCTGTTTTCTTATCAAATTTATAATTTATTTTGTTTTAAATTAACTTCTTAGTGTTTTTTAAATTGTTTTAAAACATTGATGTAAAAATTAATTTTTTTCTTAAAATGTATAACTTTAATATATTTATAATAAAAAAAAAAAATGATGTTGCATTTGACTAATTTCGTTGACTTTTATTGCTGAAATCATGATGGCGATGCACTGCCCCATTTCCTTGGCATTTGGCACCATTGACTGTTTGCCATTTTCTTTTCCAAGAAATAGGTTCTTTTTGGAAACATGATACCAAGTTCTTTTCTTTTTGAAGGCAGAAACCGCGTCTATGCATTCATTTAATTAATTAATTAATGTGGAGAAAAAAATTATAAATTGCTATTTAATTAATTAATGAGAAGCTAGTTTTGTGTTTTTAAAGGAAGAAACCGCGTCTATTCAGTTAATTAATTAATGTAGAGAAAAATATATTAAATTGTTAGTTAATTAATGACAAGCTAGTTTTATATGCTTTATTATAAAATACAATTTTCAAAGCACTATGTTGAAAAATATTTAATAATTTTAAACATGGGTACAATATTTTGAACATTATTCATGCTGATTATGTGTTTGTTTGGTAGTGTAGTTGATGTTGTTTTTGAAAGTATTTTTCGTTCATATATGCATCAAAATAATTTTTTTTAACAAAAAAAATATCTTTAATATCAGCAAATGAAAATGATCTAAAAATAATATATTTTTTTTAATTTAAAATATTTTTTTATAAAAATATTTTTGAAATGTAATGCTAAAATTGTGTCCATAGTGTTTTTTGCTTTCTTGAATTTATAATAAAATAAATTAAAAATCAAGGATTTGCATGTAAGAACTTCATGGGCCTTCTCATTCCATTTTGTTAATGGATCTAAAGCAAAATATTAAAATTGTTTTGACTGGAATCCACAGTCATATCAAGAGCCCAATCAGGATCCATCATAAAAGATAAATCATCCAAGATAATAAAAATAAAAGATAAAATAGAATAAGGTGGAGATGCGGGGTATCGATCCCCGTACCTCTCGCATGCTAAGCGAGCGCTCTACCATCTGAGCTACATCCCCTTTGCTCTTCTGTTTCATTTACAAGATATATCATAATAGTTACAGTCGTTTTCCTTGTCGAGAACCGACTTGCATGCCATATGCGGAGACCGGATATGGTTTTATGCTTCTTGTAGTGCATATTATAGTAAATTTCTTGATTATGACATATTCAAAGACTAATCATTGGATGTGGTTTATGTTCGTTTTGTTACTGCAGAAACCAATTATTCTCTATCTGCTCACCTTCAGTGTCTGTTTTCCCTTTCAAGAATTACTCAAACCAATGGTGTTTGGTGGAGCAAAGTACTTTTTCTTAGCCTGATTGACCATTTTCTACTAACACACATCATGCTATTTGCTGCGAAGGAGATGCAATTTTGTTGGCAATTCTAACATTATTTTGGAAGTGGTCATGTATTGGGGTAAGATTTTATGAATTACCAGTTTAGAGATCGACTAGCTGTGGTAACCTTAGTCTTGTCACTTTCAGGTGAACAGTTCGTAAGGTTCTAGGCTCAGATCCTTCAATCAAACCTTCCCCTCACTCTTGATATTAAGCCCTTTTATGTTTTCTTTGTATGTTACTGAGCCTGTCTGAGAATAAGGTGAAGTAACCTGTCTTAAAATAAGGTAAAGTCTTGTTCGAATCACCTACTTCATGTCATAATGAATGGGCATGGGAATTTATGGCTATAGCCGATTTATCATCCATCTGATCAGTTTTAATAGGAAATGTTTCTTCTTTTTCGCCCTTTTCTCGTTGTGATTTTCTATTTGATCTCATGCCTGGAATTGGTCTTAGTTTTCATCAGAAAAGAGTGGTCTCTCAGCTCATTTCTCGTTAGAATACATGCTTGTTCCAGCGAAAGTCCTCCGAACTCGCCATCTGCAAGGCATCCTTGCTGTGTTGACAAGGATTACGTAATAGTGATCGTCTCAGGTTTCAGGAATGATCATTTCTGGACGTCTCTCTTCTCTCTTACAGCAGAAGATTTGACATAAACTATATTCTGAAAGGGTAAGTTATGTACACAGAAGATGTAAGAGATCACTCATTATATTTGTTAGGAATTAGGAGGAACATGTCCTCGAGCAGTTTAATTTTTACAGACATCAAAAACTAACACCTAATCAGAATTTTTCGTCACGGTGCCACTTCCTGAAGTGCCAGAATCCGAAGTGCTCTTGGGGATTCTTACTTCCAGAAACATGTCAGTGCTCACATATGCCTCAGTTTCCCTCCAATCGACATCTTCTGGTAGCTCAAGCCTTCTAACATAACCAGTTTCCCACCACTGGCCTCTTCTCCAGTCTTTTGTTTTCGACTGATCTCCTTCCGGCTTCCACTGCCCACTAATTTCCATAACCTTCCCATTTTCGACATAAACTTGTACGATATTATTCCCAACTCCTGCTTTAACAAATCGTAATTTGAGAAAACTCAAAAACATTCCATGAAGGGAAAACTTGCTTCAGTTTAACCGATGGAGTTTTTCCCTTTTCTTTCCAAGTCTTCTGATTTTTCCATTTCTAAGAGGTTATTGTTTTGATTTCATCATTAGTAAATTATTCTCTAATTCATTTCGAACATGGCGAAGGCAATTATATGACAGATTCTCTTGTTCAGAAAGATAAGCCTGTGACTCCAGAGGTTTTATAGTTTCCTTGGTTCATGATCAAATAAGGTTCTGAAATTTTAAATATGTTTGAGAATTGCAACGAACACTTACCTGGTAAATCTGCTTTTAGTACATAAGCATCATCTGTCTGGAACCAATCAATACTAGTCTTGCCAGAGCTCCGAAGATTAGATAACAAGACATCTGACTCAAAATCCCAGAGTGGAAATGCATCCGAGGGATCGAAAAACTTTCCAAACAACATTGGACTGAAAAGTGATCCATCACCAAAGATCTTATGCACTGTGGGACTTCCATGGGACAAAATTCTTTTGAACGTTTCTTCACTTAATGAAACACACCATTTGTGTGGAGTTTGATCTTCTGTACGAACTTCAAGCAATTTCCAACTTGCCATTACCAACCAGAGCTGAAAATTTTCAGAATTTTTTTTTCCTGGAGACAGTTTTTAGGCTTTGGACTTCTTATAGTGAGAGAGGAGCCTTTTGATAAAGCAGAGAACAAATTCCTTGAGAATATTGGAATGGCTGTAAAGCCAAGTTGGAATATTTTCCTTCAAGGCCTTGTTCAACAGTAACAAGCAATGGAAGGAGCCATGCATTGATGCCATGTGGCTACGTATTGAAATTAGTCTACCTCCGTATGGGTGTGTGATAGTAAAGTTATGGTTGTTTTTGAAAGTGCTTTTCATTTATAAATATATTAAAATGATATTTTTTTTATTTTTTAAAAATTATTTTTGATATCAGCACATCAAAATGATTTAAAATTTCATTTAAAATGAAAAAAAATCAAATTTTTGGCAAACGCCGGTACAACCACAATGTCAAACGGGGTCTTAAAAGAACGGAAGAGCTCCCTTACCCTTTAGGATGATATCTATAGTAGAGAGGCCAAATAAATAATTTTAGTTATTATAATTTTTATTGATGATTTAACTAAGTTGTAAGTTGTTTGATTTTCAGGGCGATTATCTAGTGACACCTAAATAATGTGCATTGATATAGTTGTATAAGTGTGTTCATTTGATTTTTATCGAGGGTAATTTCTATGAGATCAATCATTTGTGTCATATAAATCTTGACCATGTGATGATCATGATATTCGTGGAGCGAAGGAGATGCAAAACACACATCTTTCATCAGCATGTTGGTAATTTGACACCAATACTGTAGGATATGATGATGTTGACTATTATTTTGATAGATAGGAAACTTGTGACTAGAAATAGAGGCTCAATTGATAAAGATTTTTTATGTGATTGTCTACTAGAATGAGTGCCTTAACCAATGCTTATAGGAGTGGCTATATCAAATTTACATGGTTGGATGCTAAGTTTAATACCCAATTGAAGCGATAATAATCTAGTTTTTTATTTTTGGTATTAATCGAGCGGAAATGCCTTCTAAATTAAATGCGGAATAGTAGACCCAATTAGGTCATAATACAACAAAGAATAAATCCCTAAGGGAGGTTCCTTTAGCACATCGGATCCCCTGCCTAGCAAATCTCTAGTTAGCCCATAATTAGCTAACCAATCGATCACACAATTGGCCTCCTTGTAAACATGAACTGTTGTAACTTCTCAATCTCTCCCTAATATACCTTTTATCTGTATAATAAGATTATAATTTTTATCCACACTCACGCTATCCCCATTAATAAGACCAATGACAAATCTAGAATCTGACTCCAAAATCACCTTTCTAAACCTCTGCCCCATGTAATTTGTAACCCAACATAGATAGCCCATAACTCAGTAGTAACTGATGAACAAATACCAATATTCCTTGTAAAGCCCACCATTCAAGTTCCCAAATGGTCTCTAATCACTCCTCCAGCACCGGTTGCTCCTAGATTTCCTTTACTGCATCCATCCATGTTAAGTTTGATCCATTCTTCATCTGGGTACTTCCAACCGACTTGTTCAATGTCAGAGCTTCTGTTCCTTTCACCATTACCACTCCTCTGGATAATCATAGTATCCCTAACCATTCTTTGTATAGCGAGCACAGTTCCAAAGCAATTTTCCTGATGCAATCCAAATGTTCGATTGCATCTCTCCTTCCATATATACCATAGAGCTACACCGAATACCAGTGGCCAATCCCCCCAATGTGTTCCCCCATTCTTGGTGGACAAATTTGTTATCAACCATATATACCAACTTTGCCCAAAAAAAAACTCTCTCTCCTCTGCTTTGACGACCAATCTAGTTGATTATATACACTTAAATGTATATGTTGCATATGTTTAAAGGACTTATTTATCATAAGTATTATTTGAAATGTAACTCTATTGTACTTGTTAATGGTATTTGATGATTTTTACGCCATTCCAAATTATAACTAAAAAGAGCTATGCATGCATATCTATGTTGCGAACTGTCGCGACGGCGATTTTTTACGACGCTTCGCGCCCCGCCGTCCCCCGTGGTTTGGGAGACAATGGTGCGCGGTGAAAATTAGGATGTTTGTTTATAACCGTAAAATTTACGACTATAATTATTCGGAGTCGCCACCTAGTATTAAGGTCACTAGGAACCTATTGGTTTGCGAGAGTTTGGATAAGGGGACTTATTGTGCAAGGGGAAGACGCATCACCCCTAGTGCACCTTACCTAAGGTAAACTACATTGTTGTTTGATTGTTTTTTTACACTGCATTTAAAAAAATAATTTTTATCTGCTAGTGTACTTTACGATGTAATTTTACACCACTGTTAGGAAACCTCTCTTTTTGTTTTTTTATCTACGGATGTAATTTACGCTTTAAATTTACACCATAGTAAAAATATATTTTTTTTATCCATGGATGTATTTTACAATGTAAATTTACACCTTAATAGATAAAACAAAAATGGTTTTGATTATTTTTGATATTTTGGCCAAATTCCAATGGATAATCATAAACTAGTTACGATATCCAATTTTTTTTTTAAAAACATGAGAAAGATGCAATATTTTTTTTACGAAAAATATGCTTGAACATGGAATTCTTCTGCCTCATCTCCACAGTGCTTTTATTTCCTATTATATTTTAAAAAAATAAAAAATATATTTTTATTTTTTATTTTTAATGGTTTGAAATTATTTTCAAGTGTTAATATCAAAAATAATATCTAAAAAATAAAAAAAATATTATTTTAATATATTTCTAAAAAATATATATTTGTTCTTTTTTTTTTTTTTCGTTTTTTTTGGACCGGGCCTTGTGCCCGGCCCGACTCACTCGGACCCGACCCGAATCACTTGAAACCGACCCGCATGAACAGTGGGACGAAAATTTCATCCCGCTGCATGCAAATTTGGAGAAGACGATGAACAGTCGATTTTTCGACTGTGAAGAAAGGTGTACCTGATGATACCGTTAGATAGAGGGGATCTAGGTGGTTGTTCTGGTGGTTGTGGCGTCGTCAACGGTGGCTTGTGGTGGCCGGAGCAAGCCTCCAAAGTCGTCGGGGCTGCGTTGCAGTTGCTGCAATTGTCGCTGTGGCTTCGCCTGAGAGTGGGGCTGGTTGTTGCCGGAGAAATGGGAGCTCTTGGTGGTGGGAAAATGATGCTTGGTGGTTGGGATGGATGGTTGCCGGCGTTGCTGACCGAGAGGGGAGGAGAGAGAGAGAACTCTCTGGTTTTAGAGAGAGAGAGAGAGAGAGAAACCGAGATAAATGAAAGTGGAAGAGGGGCTAAAGCTGGAGACGAGAGGGAGGAGATTAACTCCAAATTTTTACGTAAATGGTGCTGTACTTCTCTACTTCTCTGTGCTTTTCCTCATCGATTTTTTTTTGTCACCCCCGTTCTTCGTTTTTTCTTTTACGTGAAATTTACTTTGTCACGTTGATGCAGCCCCTCTGCTCTGTTTCTATACTACCTCAATTCCCCTCTACGTAAAATATTTTCTCCTCTGTATCTACGTCAATCCCCCTCTGTTTTGCTCTCTCTTTTTTGAATCTTCCTTCCCCCGGTTTTCCCCCAGTTTTTTTTTTCTGTTTTTCTTTCGTTCTTCAGCCCATTCCCCTCCTCCGGTTCTCTAATTTCCCAGCCCTATTTATAAGTGAAAGAGGCATGGTGAGGGTGTCTAGGTATGGGTTTAGGAATGGTGTGGTATGGGGGAGAGTATGGCCAAGCATGCTTTTTTTTTTTTTTTTTAAATAAAGTAGGCTGGAAAAAATGGGGTTCTTATGAAAATAAATTTTCGATGAGAAAAATGATGTTTTTATCTTCAATTTTGGCTTTCGATTTTACTCAGAAAGTTTCGTCGCCGAAAATTACGATCATCTCAAGTTAACCCAAATCAAGCTTTCAAATTTAATTCCTCAGCAATCAAGCCCTTGATAAAATTAATTCAACCCATTTTAAGTATAATTAAGCCCTTACGCTTAATTAAATCCTTCAATTGGGCTCTCAATTAATTCCGAAGATTTTCGTCACCGAAAATTCTGATTTTCTCAATTGAACCCAGATTCGGCTTCGAAACTTAATTTCTTACTAATTAGGCCCTTAATAAAATTCACTTGACCCCTTTAAAGTATAATTAAGCTCTTGCGCTAAATTAAATCCTTCAATTGGGTTCTCAATTAATTTCGAAGAGTTTCGTCACCGAAAATTCTGATTTTCTCAATTGAACCCAGATTCGGCTTCGAAACTTAACTTCTCACTAATTAGGCCCTTAATAAAATTAATTTGACCCATTTAAAGTATAATTAAGCTCTTGCACTAAATTAAATCCTTCAATTGGGCTCTCAATTAATTCCGAAGCATAATTACACTTTACATCGGCCGACGATTAAATCAAATTGACCCATAAAAATATAATTATGCCTTCCGACTTGATTTCTATGTAGATTTATCCAAGAATAAATTATTTTGGCCTTGAATTTGCATTTCCTTCATTTTTGGGCAAAAAAAAAGTACGACCGGACTTCCGAAAACGTTTCACATTAATTTTTCAGCCGACACCAACCCCTTTTTATTTTATTTTATTTATTTATTGGTATATTTTGGGGAATCACCCAGAAATTGGGTGATGACACCAACTATGCAAAACTTGTGTAAAAATAAATAAATTAGCAGGTGTCTTATGTTTTTTAGGTATATGTATTTTAAATTATTAGATTGTTAGAAATAACAATATTTTAAATATTATTTTATACTTTTCAATGTTTATTAACATAGCTTTGGTCATGAAAGCATATTTATATCGGGCATCTAGAGAACTCACCCCCTTTTATTTTATTTTATTTATTTATTGGTATATTTTGGGGAATCACCCAGAAATTGGGTGATGACAGTTGCCCCCCTCTTTACAATGCTTACGACTAATAAAAGACTTTAAATAGTAAGCGTTGTAAAGAAATAAGAAAATGGATTTATCAAACCAAGAAATGGTCAATCCATCCTAAATGAGAATGAGGGCTATAAAGCGCACTCAGAAAGGAATGATAAGATAGTGCTAGAAAGCGCACTACCTAAGAATTGGGGCCTAAGGAGGACACTAAAAAAGGATGGAAAATGGTGATGTTTGTGAATGACACAGAAAAATGGTCTCATTGTAACGGGTGACCTACCCAGGTGAGAATGGTGAAAGTGGTCTCATTGTAACGGGTGACCTGCCCCGGTGAAAATAGAGTTGTTGGTCTCATTGTAATGGGTGACCTACCCAGGAAAGATGGTGACGATGGTCTCATTGTAATGGGTGACCTACCCGGGTGAAAAATGGTGAAGATGGTCTTGTTGTAATGGGTGACCTACCCAAGTAAGAAAGGTGAAGATGGTCTCGTTGTAATGGGTGACCTATCCAGGTAAAAAAAATGGTGAAGATGGTCTCATTGTAACGGGTGACCTACCCGGGTGAAAGTGATGAAGATTTCAGGGGATGGAAGATAGGGCTAAAAAGCGCACTATTTTAATTGATGGTCGAGGGTCTGAAAACGCACTCGAATGAAGAGGAAAATAGGGCTATAAAGCGCACTATTCACATTGATGGTCGAGGGTCTGAAAACGCACTCGTAGATGAGAGGGAAAATAGGGCTGGAAAGCGCACTATTCACATTGATGGTAGAGGGTCTGAAAACGCACTCGAAGATGAGGGGAAAATAGGGCTGGAAAGCGCACTATTCACATTGATGGTAGAGGGTCTGAAAACGCACTCCTAGATGAGGGGAAAATAGGGCTATAAAGCGCACTATTTTAATTGATGATCGAAGGTTGGAAAACGCACTCGAAAAATAGAGCTGAAAAGCACACTATTTTAATTGATGGCGAGGGTTGGAAAACGCACTCGAATGCGAAAGGAAAATAGGGCTGGAAAGCACATTATTTTAATTGATGACGAGGGTTGGAAAACGCACTCGAAGATGTGTGGGAAAAATAGCGGTAAAAACGCACTATTTTAAATGACGGTTGAGAGGTGGAAAACCACTCGAAGGTAAAGGGAAAAAATAGGGCTGGAAAGCACTATATTTTAATGGGTAGATCAAGGGTTGGAAAACGCGCTTGAAGATGTGTGGGAAAAAATAGGGCTAAAAAGTGTACTATTTTAAATAATGGTGAGCACACTATTTGAATTGATGACGGCTAGAAAATCACCTATGTTCAAAAAGAGACATGATAAAAAATGTGCCATTTGAATTGCTTGATGAATGAAGCACACTCAAATAAGGAAAGAGATAGGGTTGAAAAACACTCTATCTGCGTTTGTTGAAAGGTTTGCGAGCGCACTCAAAGATGTGAAAATGATAGAGGCTCAAAGGCGCACACAAAACAATGAGTGGAGGTTTGTAAATTACAATACCTCCAAAACATTTCTTAGATTTCTAATGGGAAGATGCCATGCATGATGGCAACTAAATTCAAGAAAGAAGATGAGGCTAAAAAGCGCAACACAGAGGTAAGAGCCTGGAGACGTACAAAAAAATGATGAATGAAGGTTCATAAATTACGGTCCCTCCAAAACATTTCCTAAATACTCCATGGGATGGAATGCGTGATAACACCTAAAATTAGAAAAGAGATAAAGCTGAAAAGCTTGCTCAAGGAAATGGAAAAGGTGGGAGCTTGAAAGCGTGCACAAAATGATGAATGAAGGTTCGTAAATTACGATCCCTCCAAAACATTTCCTATATTCTCAATGGGGATGCAATGCATGATGATGCATGTATACTTACCTGAGAAATATAGGTCCCCTTTTCTTCTTCTTGGCCTTCTTTTCCTAGAGTTGGATTTCTAGCTTTGACAGCTTCTTGCTTTTGCTTACTCGAGCCGCAACTTAAGATTTTGACCACTGGAGATGATAGATGCTTCATATCAACATGCCCCCCTGAGTTTGACCCAGATCTTTGAAAAGGAATGATGAAGCCAGCTTCAATTGCATTTGTAGATTACCCCTAGTCTGGCCATGCCCCCACAAGTGTTTTGGGCTTGAAGAGTAATGTTTGCATGAAAAGGCTTGATTATTTGCAAAGATTGTGTTTCATGTAGGAGTTTTGGAATTTCAAAGTCATTCCAAACACAAACCATTTTGATTGCCACAGTCAGGTCCCGCCACACCAGCGTTTTAGGCTTCAAGTGTTCCCAGGAAAGGGATGATTATTTGCAAAGATTTTTCATGCAAGATTTTTGGGGATTTCAAAGCCATTCCAAGCACAAAAACCAATTTGATATTTGTTTAACAAACTTGTTCTTGAAAGAATTCAAGTGATCTCATTGTCAGGTTTTATGTTGATTTTGACAAGAACGTGAAATGATGCTTGTTTGCATGTCTTGTATTTCAAAAAGGCTTTGATCAAGTTTGGTGAAGCATTTGCATGGCTTGTTTCACATGGAAAAGCATTGCTTATCGATCCAGATTACCTATATTTGATCAGAAAGGGCTTTATCAGGCTTGTAATGTAGGCCTAGGTTGCTGGCTATGAAGAAAAGATATTTGCAGGCTCAAAAGGTGTTTGAGGGTTTTCTAGACTAAGAATCATGTAGTGCTCACTCTTAGAACTCTTTTAGTCCTCATGATTGATTTTCTTGACATGCCCCCCAGCATTTTGTTTGGGCTTTTACCTAGACATGCCCCCCAGTATTTGTTTGGGCTTTTCATCATTGGTTTTTAGTACTATAATGTTGACGCGGCTCGTCGTAATGTACTAAAATTTCTTTTATGTTTATGGCTCACAATTTTATTTAGGTATCTCTTGATATGCCCCCGGTATTTGTCTAGGCTCTTGAGAATGAGTTTTTAGCAATGCCACCATGTTGACTTGACATGCCCCCAAGAATTTTGTTTGGGTTTTTATTGTGACATGCCCCCCAGAATTTTGGCTTTCTATGTTGGATTTTTAGTACCATTAAATTGTTGAATTGATTTGCTAGTGTACTAAAAATCTTTTTATGTTTATGCCTCCCAGCTTTCTTTGGGCATCTTTTGTCATTGAAGACTATTTTATGATTGAGAGTTCTTCTCTCTTCGCACTTGCCCCTCCAGTGTAGGGTGTGATCTGTTAATTATTGAGAAAAAATTATTCAGCTCAAATAGGGACTGCAATGGATATTTGAGACTTTGTGAAGGCATATCAAAGATGGCCTCTCCTCATTTCAAAATATATGCATTCTGAATCGCTAAGCTTTGCTTTTCCATGCGAAATATTTTTTGAATTTTTGGATTATTTGTTTAGCTAAGTGCTTAGCTTTATTATGCAGATTTTTAGGGTATGAGATCACCCTTCAATGAAATCCTTTGAATTCCCAGAACACATTTGTTAAACAAAAATCAAATTGGCATTCCTTTTTGTACTAGACTTTGATTTGAAATTAGGGGATCATGTGTAATTTAGATGAAAGGATATAAGGAGCACTTGTGTTATAAAACGCGTCATAAACACAAGAAAATACATGATCATTGAAAAGAAATGCTTGCTTAACAAGAAAAGTCTTGTGGCGTTACAAGTAGAATTGCCGACAAGTAAATACATGAACATCATGTGCAGATATGACCAAAACAACAGGAAATCAAGAAAGAGGACTTCATCTTCTGATATCGGCACCCCTCTTTTCAAAAGCTTGGATGACCTCACTTTAACAGTGCGAACACTCGGTACCCTACTTCTATGAAGCTTAATTAGGTGCAGAACCTGGGTTTTCATCGAATGTTATCCACCCTGCTTTAATCAATTGCAGGAGCTTCTTCTTGAAAGCGCCGCAAGTATGAATGCTATGTCCTGCAGCTCCAGCATGGTATTCGCAGGTGAGATCAGGTTTGTACCAATTAGGGTAAGGTGGCTGCAAAGGTGCCTGAGGTTCAGGAGCTACTTGCCCAATGCTTACCAATTTCTGATACATCTCATTTAAAGGCAATGGTAGCGAAGGTAGCTGTTCTTGGGTTTTCTGGTAATTTCTTATTGGGAAATTTTTGGGTGGACCTTTGGCTTGAAAGTTGATGTTGGCAATTTCAGATGAAGGGTTATGGTAATTTTGAAATTGGTTTTTCCTACCCTCGTAGTCATCTTCAAAATGCTCGATTACTTTTCTCTTGCCTTCAAAGCCATTTTTCTCCACAGGTACAAGAATTCTCCCACTTCGGATTCCTTGCTCTATTCGCTCTGCCACGGCTACAACATCCGTGAATTGTTGTGCCGAGCTGCCCATTACATGTTCGTAATAGGGTGCTCTTAGCGTATTGGCGAATAATGTCACCATTTCTTTATCTAGAAGAGGGGGATGTACAACGAGATCTCTCCATCTTTGAGCATATTCCCTTATGCTTTCTTTGTTCATCTTTTCTAAGTTGGACAAACTCGTTCTGTCAGGAGCAATATCCATGTTGTATTTATATTGCTTGATGAAAGCATCCACCAGATCTTTCCAGCTACGGATCCTGGTGTTGTCTAGTCTCATGTACCAATTCAAAGCTGCCCCACTTAAACTTTCTTGGAAAAAATGCATAAGCAACTTTTCATCATGCACTACTTCTGCCATTTTGTTACAGTATGATTTTAGGTAAGTGATGGGGCACTATGTCCCAGTGTACTTGATAAAGTCAGGAACATGAAATTTTTTTGGTATCACAACATTCGGGACTAGACACATTTCAGCAGCTTGTATCGGGTCGTATAGGTTCAATCGTTCAATGACCCTTATTCTGGCCTCCAGCATCGCCATTTTATCTTGGTCGATACCCTCTGATGTTGGTATAACAGTTGGGGTTGAGGCAGGTGTTGGCACCGCTGCTTGTACGAAAGCTGGATTTTGTTCCGGACCTTGAACCCTTTCTCCTGTCACCTCTTCATGGTGATTCATCGTTTCTGTTTGAGCAACTGTGGGTCTAGTTGAAGGGCCCTCGCCAGAGGCATTCCTTAGCGCTTGCTCGAGTAAGCTGGTAAGATTAGTCATGCTAGCTCTAAGAGAATCCAATTCTTCTTGCAAATGAGCATCATGGCGTGCACGCTCTTCATCCTCCATATTTCTCTGACGGAGTCGAGTGTTAGGAGCTCTTCGGGGACCTATATTTTGACCTGCTGATAACATGTTATGTACAGTGATTGATGCGTGTGCATGTGGATGTAAATGTATGTGCATACATGACAGGTGAATTATAAGAGGATTTGTATCCAAAGTTAGGTTCTAGGTCATTACATGAGGGGTAAGCTTTCTACCTGGTCTCAAAGGGTCTATGAACTGCCCAGTGACCGCCTCACGTGAAGGCAGTGTGGGGGTTTACAAGAAATGGTTGGGGTACGATGTGACCGCCATTATCAAGTAAACACTCAGTTCATAGTTGGATGTTTCACGAATCGAACCCCGATCGAAAGTCATGAGGCAGACCGCTAATCCCCACCTATCCTAAATTTGGGTTTATTCAGAAATTAAAATGCATGATGACATTAATTTGAATCTAATGATATACGTGAATTGAAAATAAAATGCATGATAAAATAGTAAAAATGCATGGTAAAATATGAATTAAAAAAATAACAATCAAACAACAAAGCTCAGTCCAGCAAATTCCCCAGCGGAGTCGCCATCTGTCGCGACGGCGATTTTTTACGACGCTTCGCGCCCCGCCGTCCCCCGTGGTTTGGGAGACAATGGTGCGCGGTGAAAATTAGGATGTTTGTTTATAACCGTAAAATTTACGACTATAACTATTCGGAGTCGCCACCTAGTATTAAGTTCACTAGGAACCTAATGGTCTGCGAGAGTCTTGGGTAAGGGGACTTGTTGTGCAAGGGGAAGACGCATCACCCCCAGTGCACCCTACCTAAGGTAAGCTGCATTGTTATTTGATTGTTTTTTCTAAGTTAATTTTTTTTACACTGCAAAAAAAAAATATTTTTTATCTGCGGGTGTACTTTACAATGTAATTTTACACCACTGTTAGGAAACCTCTCTTTTTTGTTTTTTTTTTTATCTACGGATGTAATTTACGCTTTAAATTTACACCGTAGTAAAAATATATATTTTTTTTATCCATGGATATATTTTACAATGTAAATTTACACCCTAATAGATAAAACAAAAAAGGTTTTGATTATTTTTGATATTTTGGCCAAATTCCAATGGATAATCATAAACTGATTACGATATCCAATTTTGTTTTAAAAACATGAGAAAGATGCAATATATTTTTTTTACAAAAAATATGCTTGAAAAATTTTGGAATTCGGCCGTATGCACGAAAATAACACATTTTATATTTTTTTGAAAACATTTTTTTGTAATAAAAAAAATAATAGGGAAAAAAATAAAAATATTTTTTATTTTTTATTTTTTATTTTTTTATTTTTAATGGGCTGGGCTGGAAGCCTGTTGTGAATTGGGCTGGGCTGACAGCCCAGGTAGGCTGTCAGCCCACCTCTCTCTTTTTTTTTCTTTTTTTTTTGGACCGGGCCTTGTGCCCGGCCCGACTCACTCGGACCCGACCCGAATCACTTGAAACCGACCCGCATGAACAGTGGGACGAAAATTTCGTCCCGCTGCATGCAAATTTGGAGAAGACGATGAACAGTCGATTTTTCAACTGTGAAGAAAGGTGTACCTGATGATACCGTTAGATAGAGGGGATCTAGGTGGTTGTTCTGGTGGTTGTGGCGTCGTCAACGGTGGCTTGTGGTGGCCGGAGCAAGCCTCCAAAGTCGTCGGGGCTGCGTTGCAGTTGCTGCAATTGTCGCTGTGGCTTCGCCTGAGAGTGGGGCTGGTTGTTGCCGGAGAAATGGGAGCTCTTGGTGGTGGGAAAATGATGCTTGGTGGCTGGGATGGATGGTTGCCGGCGTTGCTGACCGAGAGGGGAGGAGAGAGAGAGAACTCTCTGGTTTTAGAGAGAGAGAGAGAGAGAGAAACCGAGATAAATGAAAGTGGAAGAGGGGCTAAAGCTGGAGACGAGAGGGAGGAGATTAACTCCAAATTTTTACGTAAATGGTGCTGTACTTCTCTACTTCTCTGTGCTTTTCCTCATCGATTTTTTTTTGTCACCCCCGTTCTTCGTTTTTTCTTTTACGTGAAATTTACTTTGTCACGTTGATGCAGCCCCTCTGCTCTGTTTCTATACTACCTCAATTCCCCTCTACGTAAAATATTTTCTCCTCTGTATCTACGTCAATCCCCCTCTGTTTTGCTCTCTCTTTTTTGAATCTTCCTTCCCCCGTTTTTCCCCCAGTTTTTTTTCTGTTTTTCTTTCGTTCTTCAGCCCATTCCCCTCCTCCGGTTCTCTAATTTCCCAGCCCTATTTATAAGTGAAAGAGGCATGGTGAGGGTGTCTAGGTATGGGTTTAGGAATGGTGTGGTATGGGGGAGAGTATGGCCAAGCATGCTTTCTTTTTTTTTTTTTTTTTTAAATAAAGTAGGCTGGAAAAAAATGGGGTTCTTATGAAAATAAATTTTTGATGAGAAAAATGATGTTTTTATCTTCAATTTTGGCTTTCGATTTTACTCAGAAAGTTTCGTCGCCGAAAATTACGATCATCTCAAGTTAACCCAAATCAGGCTTTCAAATTCAATTCCTCAGCAATCAAGCCCTTGATAAAATTAATTCAACCCATTTTAAGTATAATTAAGCCCTTACGCTTAATTAAATCCTTCAATTGGGCTCTCAATTAATTCCGAAGATTTTCGTCACCGAAAATTCTGATTTTCTCAATTGAACCCAGATTCGAAACTTAATTTCTTACTAATTAGGCCCTTAATAAAATTCACTTGACCCCTTTAAAGTATAATTAAGCTCTTGCGCTAAATTAAATCCTTCAATTGGGTTCTCAATTAATTTCGAAGAGTTTCGTCACCGAAAATTCTGATTTTCTCAATTGAACCCAGATTCGGCTTCGAAACTTAACTTCTCACTAATTAGGCCCTTAATAAAATTAATTTGACCCATTTAAAGTATAATTAAGCTCTTGCACTAAATTAAATCCTTCAATTGGGCTCTCAATTAATTCCGAAGCATAATTACACTTTACATCGGCCGACGATTAAATCAAATTGACCCATAAAAATATAATTATGCCTTCCGACTTGATTTCTATGTAGATTTATCCAAGAATAAATTATTTTGGCCTTGAATTTGCATTTCCTTCATTTTTGGGCAAAAAAAAGAAGTACGACCGGGCTTCCGAAAACGTCCAAAATTTTCACATTAATTTTTCAGCCGACACCAACCCCTTTTTATTTTATTTTATTTATTTATTGGTATATTTTGGGGAATCACCCAGAAATTGGGTGATGACACCAACTATGCAAAACTTGTGTAAAAATAAATAAATTAGCAGGTGTCTTATGTTTTTTAGGTATATGTATTTTAAATTATTAGATTGTTAGAAATAACAATATTTTAAATATTATTTTATACTTTTCAATGTTTATTAACATAGCTTTGGTCATGAAAGCATATTTATATCGGGCATCTAGAGAACTCACCCCCTTTTATTTTATTTTATTTATTTATTGGTATATTTTGGGGAATCACCCAGAAATTGGGTGATGACAGTTGCCCCCCTCTTTACAATGCTTACGACTAATAAAAGACTTTAAATAGTAAGCGTTGTAAAGAAATAAGAAAATGGATTTATCAAACCAAGAAATGGTCAATCCATCCTAAATGAGAATGAGGGCTATAAAGCGCACTCAGAAAGGAATGGTAAGATAGTGCTAGAAAGCGCACTACCTAAGAATTGGGGCCTAAGGAGGACACTAAAAAAGGATGGAAAATGGTGATGTTTGTGAATGACACAGAAAAATGGTCTCATTGTAACGGGTGACCTACCCAGGTGAGAATGGTGAAAGTGGTCTCATTGTAACGGGTGACCTGCCCCGGTGAAAATAGAGTTGTTGGTCTCATTGTAATGGGTGACCTACCCAGGAAAGATGGTGACGATGGTCTCATTGTAATGGGTGACCTACCCGGGTGAAAAATGGTGAAGATGGTCTTGTTGTAATGGGTGACCTACCCAAGTAAGAAAGGTGAAGATGGTCTCGTTGTAATGGGTGACCTATCCAGGTAAAAAAAATGGTGAAGATGGTCTCATTGTAACGGGTGACCTACCCGGGTGAAAGTGATGAAGATTTCAGGGGATGGAAGATAGGGCTAAAAAGCGCACTATTTTAATTGATGGTCGAGGGTCTGAAAACGCACTCGAATGAAGAGGAAAATAGGGCTATAAAGCGCACTATTCACATTGATGGTCGAGGGTCTGAAAACGCACTCGAAGATGAGGGGAAAATAGGGCTGGAAAGCGCACTATTCACATTGATGGTAGAGGGTCTGAAAACGCACTCGAAGATGAGGGGAAAATAGGGCTGGAAAGCGCACTATTCACATTGATGGTAGAGGGTCTGAAAACGCACTCCTAGATGAGGGGAAAATAGGGCTATAAAGCGCACTATTTTAATTGATGATCGAAGGTTGGAAAACGCACTCGAAAAATAGAGCTGAAAAGCACACTATTTTAATTGATGGCGAGGGTTGGAAAACGCACTCGAATGCGAAAGGAAAATAGGGCTGGAAAGCACATTATTTTAATTGATGACGAGGGTTGGAAAACGCACTCGAAGATGTGTGGGAAAAATAGCGGTAAAAACGCACTATTTTAAATGACGGTTGAGAGGTGGAAAACCACTCGAAGGTAAAGGGAAAAAATAGGGCTGGAAAGCACTATATTTTAATGGGTAGATCAAGGGTTGGAAAACGCGCTTGAAGATGTGTGGGAAAAAATAGGGCTAAAAAGTGTACTATTTTAAATAATGGTGAGCACACTATTTGAATTGATGACGGCTAGAAAATCACCTATGTTCAAAAAGAGACATGATAAAAAAATGTGCCATTTGAATTGCTTGATGACTGAAGCACACTCAAATAAGGAAAGAGATAGGGTTGAAAAACACTCTATCTGTGTTTGTTGAAAGGTTTGCGAGCGCACTCAAAGATGTGAAAATGATAGAGGCTCAAAGGCGCACACAAAACAATGAGTGGAGGTTTGTAAATTATAATACCTCCAAAACATTTCTTAGATTTCTAATGGGAAGATGCCATGCATGATGGCAACTAAATTCAGGAAAGAAGATGAGGCTAAAAAGCGCAACACAGAGGTAAGAGCCTGGAGACGTACACAAAAATGATGAATGAAGGTTCGTAAATTACGGTCCCTCCAAAACATTTCCTAAATACTCCATGGGATGGAATGCGTGATAACACCTAAAATTAGAAAAGAGATAAAGCTGAAAAGCTTGCTCAAGGAAATGGAAAAGGTGGGAGCTTGAAAGCGTGCACAAAATGATGAATGAAGGTTCGTAAATTACGATCCCTCCAAAACATTTCCTATATTCTCAATGGGGATGCAATGCATGATGATGCATGTATACTTACCTGAGAAATATAGGTCCCCTTTTCTTCTTCTTGGCCTTCTTTTCCTAGAGTTGGATTTCTAGCTTTGACAGCTTCTTGCTTTTGCTTACTCGAGCCGCAACTTAAGATTTTGACCACTGGAGATGATAGATGCTTCATATCAACATGCCCCCCTGAGTTTGACCCAGATCTTTGAAAAGGAATGATGAAGCCAGCTTCAATTGCATTTGTAGATTACCCCTAGTCTGGCCATGCCCCCACAAGTGTTTTGGGCTTGAAGAGTAATGTTTGCATGAAAAGGCTTGATTATTTGCAAAGATTGTGTTTCATGTAGGAGTTTTGGAATTTCAAAGTCATTCCAAACACAAACCATTTTGATTGCCACAGTCAGTCCCGCCACACCAGCGTTTTAGGCTTCAAGTGTTCCTGGGAAAGGGATGATTATTTGCAAAGATTTTTCATGCAAGATTTTTGGGGATTTCAAAGCCATTCCAAGCACAAAAACCAATTTGATATTTGTTTAACAAACTTGTTCTTGAAAGAATTCAAGTGATCTCATTGTCAGGTTTTATGTTGATTTTGACAAGAACGTGAAATGATGCTTGTTTGCATGTCTTGTATTTCAAAAAGGCTTTGATCAAGTTTGGTGAAGCATTTGCATGGCTTGTTTCACATGGAAAAGCATTGCTTATCGATCCAGATTACCTATATTTGATCAGAAAGGGCTTTATCAGGCTTGTAATGTAGGCCTAGGTTGCTGGCTATGAAGAAAAGATATTTGCAGGCTCAAAAGGTGTTTGAGGGTTTTCTAGACTAAGAATCATGTAGTGCTCACTCTTAGAACTCTTTTAGTCCTCATGATTGATTTTCTTGACATGCCCCCCAGCATTTTGTTTGGGCTTTTACCTAGACATGCCCCCCAGTATTTGTTTGGGCTTTTCATCATTGGTTTTTAGTACTATAATGTTGACGCGGCTCGTCGTAATGTACTAAAATTTCTTTTATGTTTATGGCTCACAATTTTATTTAGGTATCTCTTGATATGCCCCCGGTATTTGTCTAGGCTCTTGAGAATGAGTTTTTAGCAATGCCACCATGTTGACTTGACATGCCCCCAAGAATTTTGTTTGGGTTTTTATTGTGACATGCCCCCAGAATTTTGGCTTTCTATGTTGGATTTTTAGTACCATTAAATTGTTGAATTGATTTGCTAGTGTACTAAAAATCTTTTTATGTTTATGCCTCCCAGCTTTCTTTGGGCATCTTTTGTCATTGAAGACTATTTTATGATTGAGAGTTCTTCTCTCTTCGCACTTGCCCCCCCAGTGTAGGGTGTGATCTTAGCCAGGGTTAATTATTGAGAAAAAAATTATTCAGCTCAAATAGGACTGCAATGGATATTTGAGACTTTGTGAAGGCATATCAAAGATGGCCTCTCCTCATTTCAAAATATATGCATTCTGAATCGCTAAGCTTTGCTTTTCCATGCAAATATTTTTTGAATTTTTGGATGATTTGTTTAGCTTCGTGCTTAGCATTATAATGAAGATTTTTAGGGTATGAGATCACCCTTCAATGAAATCCTTTGAATTCCTAGAACACATTTGTTAAACAAAAATCAAATTGGCATTCCTTTTTGTACTAGACTTTGATTTGAAATTAGGGGATCATGTGTAATTTAGATGAAAGGATATAAGGAGCACTTGTGTTATAAAACGCGTCATAAACACAAGAAAATACATGATCATTGAAAAGAAATGCTTGCTTAACAAGAAAAGTCTTGTGGCGTTACAAGTAGAATTGCCGACAAGTAAATACATGAACATCATGTGCAGATATGACCAAAACAACAGGAAATCAAGAAAGAGGACTTCATCTTCTGATATCGGCACCCCTCTTTTCAAAAGCTTGGATGACCTCACTTTAACAGTGCGAACACTCGGTACCCTACTTCTATGAAGCTTAATTAGGTGCAGAACCTGGGTTTTCATCGAATGTTATCCACCCTGCTTTAATCAATTGCAGGAGCTTCTTCTTGAAAGCGCCGCAAGTATGAATGCTATGTCCTGCAGCTCCAGCATGGTATTCGCAGGTGAGATCAGGTTTGTACCAATTAGGGTAAGGTGGCTGCAAAGGTGCCTGAGGTTCAGGAGCTACTTGCCCAATGCTTACCAATTTCTGATACATCTCATTTAAAGGCAATGGTAGCGAAGGTAGCTGTTCTTGGGTTTTCTGGTAATTTCTTATTGGGAAATTTTTGGGTGGACCTTTGGCTTGAAAGTTGATGTTGGCAATTTCAGATGAAGGGTTATGGTAATTTTGAAATTGGTTTTTCCTACCCTCGTAGTCATCTTCAAAATGCTCGATTACTTTTCTCTTGCCTTCAAAGCCATTTTTCTCCACAGGTACAAGAATTCTCCCACTTCGGATTCCTTGCTCTATTCGCTCTGCCACGGCTACAACATCCGTGAATTGTTGTGCCGAGCTGCCCATTACATGTTCGTAATAGGGTGCTCTTAGCGTATTGGCGAATAATGTCACCATTTCTTTATCTAGAAGCGGTGGATGTACCTGTGCAACGAGATCTCTCCATCTTTGAGCATATTCCCTTATGCTTTCTTTGTTCATCTTTTCTAAGTTGGACAAACTCGTTCTGTCAGGAGCAATATCCATGTTGTATTTATATTGCTTGATGAAAGCATCCACCAGATCTTTCCAGCTACGGATCCTGGTGTTGTCTAGTCTCATGTACCAATTCAAAGCTGCCCCACTTAAACTTTCTTGGAAAAAATGCATAAGCAACTTTTCATCATGCACTACTTCTGCCATTTTGTTACAGTATGATTTTAGGTGAGTGACAGGGCACTGTGTCCCGGTGTACTTGATAAAGTCAGGAACACGAAATTTTTTTGGTATCACAACATTCGGGACTAGACACATTTCAGCAGCTTGTATCGGGTCGTATAGGTTCAAACCTTCAATGACCCTTATTCTGGCCTCCAACATCGCCATTTTATCTTGGTCGATACCCTCTGATGTTGGTATAATGGTTGGGGTTGCGGCAGGTGTTGGCACCGCTGCTTGTACGAAAGCTGGATTTTGTTCCGGACCTTGAACCCTTTCTCTTGTCACCTCTTCATGGTGATTCATCGTTTCTGTTTGAGCAACTGTGGGTCTAGTTGAAGGGCCCTCGCCAGAGGCATTCCTTAGCGCTTGCTCGAGTAAGCTGGTAAGATTAGTCATGCTAGCTCTAAGAGAATCCAATTCTTCTTGCAAATGAGCATCATGGCGTGCACGCTCTTCATCCTCCATATTTCTCTGACGGAGTCGAGTGTTAGGAGCTCTTCGGGGACCTATATTTTGACCTGCTGATAACATGTTATGTACAGTGATTGATGCGTGTGCATGTGGATGTAAATGTATGTGCATACATGACAGGTGAATTATAAGAGGATTTGTATCCAAAGTTAGGTTCTAGGTCATTACATGAGGGGTAAGCTTTCTACCTGGTCTCAAAGGGTCTATGAACTGCCCAGTGACCGCCTCACGTGAAGGCAGTGTGGGGGTTTACAAGAAATGGTTGGGGTACGATGTGACCGCCATTATCAAGTAAACACTCAGTTCATAGTTGGATGTTTCACGAATCTGAACCCCGACTGAAAGTCATGAGGCAGACCGCTAATCCCCACCTATCCTAAATTTGGGTTTATTCAGGAAATTAAAATGCATGATGACATTAATTTGAATCTAATGATATACGTGAATTGAAAATAAAATGCATGATAAAATAGTAAAAATGCATGGTAAAATATGAATTAAAAAAATAACAATCAAACAACAAAGCTCAGTCCAGCAAATTCCCCAGCGGAGTCGCCATCTGTCGCGACGGCGATTTTTTACGACGCTTCGCGCCCCGCCGTCCCCCGTGGTTTGGGAGACAATGGTGCGCGGTGAAAATTAGGATGTTTGTTTATAACCGTAAAATTTACGACTATAACTATTCGGAGTCGCCACCTAGTATTAAGGTCACTAGGAACCTAATGGTCTGCGAGAGTCTTGGGTAAGGGGACTTGTTGTGCAAGGGGAAGACGCATCACCCCAGTGCACCCTACCTAAGGTAAGCTGCATTGTTATTTGATTGTTTTTTCTAAGTTAATTTTTTTTACACTGCAAAAAAAAAATATTTTTTATCTGCGGGTGTACTTTACAATGTAATTTTACACCACTGTTAGGAAACCTCTCTTTTTTGTTTTTTTTTTTATCTACGGATGTAATTTACGCTTTAAATTTACACCGTAGTAAAAATATATATTTTTTTTATCCATGGATATATTTTACAATGTAAATTTACACCCTAATAGATAAAACAAAAAAGGTTTTGATTATTTTTGATATTTTGGCCAAATTCCAATGGATAATCATAAACCGATTTATATCCAATTTTGTTTTAAAAACATGAGAAAGATGCAATATATTTTTTACAAAAATATGCTTGAAAAATTTTGGAATTCGTATGCACGAAAATAACACATTTTATATTTTTTGAAAACATTTTTTGTGAATTGGGCTGGGCTGACAGCCCAGTAGGCTGTCAGCCCACCTCTCTCTTTTTTTTCTTTTTTTTTTTTTTGGACCGGGCCTTGTGCCCGGCCCGACTCACTCGGACCCGACCCGAATCACTTGAAACCGACCCGCATGAACAGTGGGACGAAAATTTCGTCCCGCTGCATGCAAATTTGGAGAAGACGATGAACAGTCGATTTTTCAACTGTGAAGAAAGGTGTACCTGATGATACCGTTAGATAGAGGGGATCTAGGTGGTTGTTCTGGTGGTTGTGGCGTCGTCAACGGTGGCTTGTGGTGGCCGGAGCAAGCCTCCAAAGTCGTCGGGGCTGCGTTGCAGTTGCTGCAATTGTCGCTGTGGCTTCGCCTGAGAGTGGGGCTGGTTGTTGCCGGAGAAATGGGAGCTCTTGGTGGTGGGAAAATGATGCTTGGTGGCTGGGATGGATGGTTGCCGGCGTTGCTGACCGAGAGGGGAGGAGAGAGAGAGAACTCTCTGGTTTTAGAGAGAGAGAGAGAGAGAGAGAAACCGAGATAAATGAAAGTGGAAGAGGGGCTAAAGCTGGAGACGAGAGGGAGGAGATTAACTCCAAATTTTTACGTAAATGGTGCTGTACTTCTCTACTTCTCTATGCTTTTCCTCATCGATTTTTTTTTGTCACCCCCGTTCTTCGTTTTTTCTTTTACGTGAAATTTACTTTGTCACGTTGATGCAGCCCCTCTGCTCTGTTTCTATACTACCTCAATTCCCCTCTACGTAAAATATTTTCTCCTCTGTATCTACGTCAATCCCCCTCTGTTTTGCTCTCTCTTTTTTGAATCTTCCTTCCCCCGTTTTTCCCCCAGTTTTTTTTCTGTTTTTCTTTCGTTCTTCAGCCCATTCCCCTCCTCCGGTTCTCTAATTTCCCAGCCCTATTTATAAGTGAAAGAGGCATGGTGAGGGTGTCTAGGTATGGGTTTAGGAATGGTGTGGTATGGGGGAGAGTATGGCCAAGCATGCTTTTTTTTTTTTTTTTTAAATAAAGTAGGCTGGAAAAAATGGGGTTCTTATGAAAATAAATTTTCGATGAGAAAAATGATGTTTTTATCTTCAATTTTGGCTTTCGATTTTACTCAGAAAGTTTCGTCGCCGAAAATTACGATCATCTCAAGTTAACCCAAATCAGGCTTTCAAATTTAATTCCTCAGCAATCAAGCCCTTGATAAAATTAATTCAACCCATTTTAAGTATAATTAAGCCCTTACGCTTAATTAAATCCTTCAATTGGGCTCTCAATTAATTCCGAAGATTTTCGTCACCGAAAATTCTGATTTTCTCAATTGAACCCAGATTCGGCTTTGAAACTTAATTTCTTACTAATTAGGCCCTTAATAAAATTCACTTGACCCCTTTAAAGTATAATTAAGCTCTTGCGCTAAATTAAATCCTTCAATTGGGTTCTCAATTAATTTCGAAGAGTTTCGTCACCGAAAATTCTGATTTTCTCAATTGAACCCAGATTCGGCTTCGAAACTTAACTTCTCACTAATTAGGCCCTTAATAAAATTAATTTGACCCATTTAAAGTATAATTAAGCTCTTGCACTAAATTAAATCCTTCAATTGGGCTCTCAATTAATTCCGAAGCATAATTACACTTTACATCGGCCGACGATTAAATCAAATTGACCCATAAAAATATAATTATGCCTTCCGACTTGATTTCTATGTAGATTTATCCAAGAATAAATTATTTTGGCCTTGAATTTGCATTTCCTTCATTTTTGGGCAAAAAAAAAAAAGTACGACCGGGCTTCCGAAAACGTCCAAAATTTTCACATTAATTTTTCAGCCGACACCAACCCCTTTTTATTTTATTTTATTTATTTATTGGTATATTTTGGGGAATCACCCAGAAATTGGGTGATGACACCAACTATGCAAAACTTGTGTAAAAATAAATAAATTAGCAGGTGTCTTATGTTTTTTAGGTATATGTATTTTAAATTATTAGATTGTTAGAAATAACAATATTTTAAATATTATTTTATACTTTTCAATGTTTATTAACATAGCTTTGGTCATGAAAGCATATTTATATCGGGCATCTAGAGAACTCAGGTAATGACATGTTTGACATTGTCACTCACAAGCCACTCTTCATTGGTTTCATGTAATAAAAAAATATAATTGATTATAGTTAACATGTTATTTATATAAATTAAATGTAAAAAAATTATATTAACTTTGTGGCTTGTCTTATCATGTGATGTGGGGGTCTACTATATCCCACTCATGTCAACAAATTTTATCGGGATGAGTTGGATTCAAGCAACAACATTAGGTTTGTATTAAAAAAATTTTTATTTATTTTAAAGTTACTTATTTAGTTTCAATTGATTATTTGATATCATTATTTTATATGATTTAATAGGTTATATTGATTTCATATATGAAAGACTTGATATTTTCAGCTTCTCCTATATGTTATATGGGATCTGATAATTGATTGTCAAGGTAAACACACAAAGAATTGATTAGTAATTCAAGCATCTTATGATTGATATAGCTACCTGCATGACATGGTATCTCTCCATTACATGATGCTTTATTATGTGCCTGTTTGGGAATGCGGTTGCTTTTGAAAGTGCTTTTCGTTTAGAAATACATCAAAATGATATCAGCACATCAAAATGATCTAAAAACACCAAAGAAATTTCATTTAAAGTAAAAAATAAAAACAAAAAATTTTTCAATTTTTTTCATAAACGCTTTTGATAAGCACTCCCAAACACCTAATCTGGTTATATTTTTTGAGATGTCCATGTAATCCAATGCATTACGCTCCTCGGTATTCAAAACAAAATCAATTGATATACAATATTGTTTTATATTTATTAAACACAGATGATTTTATTATGTTTGATGACTAGTAACTAGTTTATAATGCATGGATACAGATTAATTATTTGGTATATGAAGCTCGAAAAGTAGCAGCGACTATTTGTGAAGGTGTCGATGAGATGAGATATATTATAGTCAACACCACACTCAATTTATGTCGTATCAAACCAAAAGAGGTTGGAGAATTTGTGTTTCTTGAAGCAACATTAGTGGAAGATATGATTGCTTATTATGAGAGTGTGGGGATTGATAGCTCGTCCCTAAGCATCCTAGGCTAATCCATGAGTTGAGATGATAGTGGTCTTCCTCAAACCTACATGAATAATATAAACCTGACTTCGAGTTGGATGAGCTAGGAAGATTATTAAATATAATTATTTATTATTATATGTTATGATAGTTGTAAATAGATGTACAGTTAGTTTAAATTTTAATAAAATATCATGTAGTGCACATTTGTTATTTACAATTGAATATATTACAAGTTAATTGCCCGCACTACGTTACGGGCGTAGTGCGGGCAGAACAAATGTTTTTTATAACTATTGAGATCAAAATATAATATTTCAACATGTAAATTTTGATATAATAAAACAGATTAAAATACTCTATTGTAACATCGAAGTTTCAACTTCTAAAATTATCATCACTATTACTGTTAAAATAATAAACATTATCAAACAAATCTGACAATAAAACACAAAAAAAATTAATAAAAACAAGAAAGAACAAAAACTAAATTTTTTTTTATTATTCTTAATATTAATATTATTATTGCGTTAATAACAGGGACAAAAAAAATTAAATCAAAGGCTAAAAAAAACCCTAAAAATATTAACAAAAGAACAAATAAAAAAATCATAAAAAATAAAAATTATTGCCTGAAAAAAATCATTTGACTTGAAAATTAAAATTTTTTACCGCACTACGTTGTGGGCCGAGTAAACAATTTTTATAATTGTTAGGATTAAAAAAATTAATAGAATTTGCTGGTCCAAAATTAAAATATGATATTTATATATGCAAAATTTAATATAATAAAACAGATCACCACATCCTATTATAAAAATAACAATATCGAAGTCTTAACATCTAAAACTATCATTGTTATTACTGTCAAAACAATAAAAATTATCAAATTATCCCGAGAGAAAAAAAACTCAAAAACATTAACAAAAGAGTAAGTAAGAAAAATAACTAAAATAATTCTTCTTCTTCTAAACAAAAAAATAAAATAAAAATTATTAGGTAAAAAAATTTCATTCGACTTGAAAAAAAAACAACCAATAAAAAAATAAAACAAAGAGCAAATAAAAAATAAAATAAATGATAAAACAAAAATAAAAATCATCAACTAAAAAAATAATTTGACTTGAAAATTAAAAAAAATGATCGCACTACGTTGCGGGCTGACCTAACAATTTTTATAATTATTGGGATTAAAAAAATTAATAGGATTTGCTGGTCCAAAATTAAAATATAATATCTATATATGCAAAATTTAATATAATAAAATATATTACTCTATTATAAAAACAACAACATCGAAGTCTGACCATCTAAAATTATTATTGCTATTATTGTCAAAACAATAAAAATTATCAAATTACCCTGAGAGTAAAAAACTCAAAAAAATCAACAAAAGAGTAAGCAAGAAAAATAACTAAAATTATTATTATTATTCATGAAAAAAACAAAAAATAAATAAAAGGCTAAAAATATCCTAAAAAATTTAACAAAAGATCAAATAAAAAAAAATTATCAAGTAAAAAAAAGTCACTTGACTTGAAAATAATAAAAAAAAACCAATAAAAAATAAAATAAAGAACACAGGGAGAAAAAAACAAAAATATCAATTTTCAAATGATCATAGATACAAAATAAAATTTAAAAGTTATTTTTTTAAGAAAAAATATCACCTCAACAAATAACAAAATAAAAAAAATTAAAAATCAAAACTAAGAGCACACTTATATATACATAGATGAAAGCAGGGATTATTCCATAAATATAAAAAAATAAAGGGAATAAAATAAAAAATTAAAAGTATAAAGACCGAAATGAAAATAAAATATAAATGGATTAAAATTAAAAATTAAAAGTATACGGGCCAAAATGAAAATCAAATATATTATCAATTTTAATCAAAGGACAAAATTGAAAAAATTGAAACTTCTGTACCGAATATATTGAGTTGTTTAAACCCAATCCGGAAATTAAAAGAAGGAAGATCGAAGTAAAACATTAACATTTATTTGATTTCAATTGAATAACCCAATCGAACTAAATCAAAACTTATATAATAGAAATCATGATCATACACAAAATTAAAAGTGTAGGGACTGAAGTGGAAAAGGTACAAAATCAGGGGCCTCTCTTGCACTTTTACGTGCAGGAGAGAGAGAAATAGGGCAACCGGCTTTAACCAGTTACCACCGCGTCCACGACCATCGGGTGACAAAACGCGCTGCATCGGGAGGAAGGCCACGCGGAGGCGTATTGAGTGAGACGGTGGTAGCTCATCTTCGTCGACCCGAGCACCCCTCACGCACCACCTGAACAGGGCGTGAGGGAACACGGTAAATCGAAAATTATAATTAAAAATATGGTCAATTACCATTTTACCCTTGTGGCTGAGCCATTAGTTTTGTCTTATTAGGGGCTATATCCGTATTTAGTCATTTTTTTTTAAAAAAATAATCAAAAGTGTGGTGGACTAGACCGGACCAAATCGGATATGCACAATTACCGTGGAGCCCCTCCATCCATTAGTTGTATTTTATCTTTTTCGAGGGGCAAAACCGCTATTTCACTGTATAAAATCAAAATAAATTAGTGAAACGGCCACCCGAACGACCCAAACCAAATAGACTTGAAAATTGAACAATATTATTCTAATCCATAGTGAAAACACGCACAATACACAGTAACGACCCCTGATCTGTTTTAGTATATAAGATAATAATTAGTTATTTAAGTGAATTTTCGTTTAATGGTGGATAATTTATTATTTGTGATTGTAGGAATTCTTTTTATTTTTTGGTAGGGATTTGATGGCAGAATAGACTGCTTCTAGATGCTTCTATTTGAGGAGTTACAAATAACACGAGTCCTAGATGCTATATATCACTCTTTCAATTATGTTAGATTATTAATTATTATTATTATTTCTGCCTATCTTCTTCTTCTTCTTCTGCTTTTAATTTTTTAATGTGCTAACTTACCAAAACACTCCTACTGCCCACACAACTTCCACGACAGGACATGATACGTTCTTCTGAGATCACCAGCTCAAATACATCAAAAGTATAGTTGCGGTTGTTTTTTAAAGTATTTTTCATTTAGAAATATATCAAAATAATATTTTTTTTATTTTTTAAAAATTATTTTTGCATCAGCACATCAAAATAATCTAAAAATATTTCATTTAAAATAAATAAAAATTTAAAATTTGACCAAATAACAGTTCAACCACTTGCCCAAACAAACACTAAAACTTGCTATTTGGTGTGTAATTGCTGTGAACGAAAAATGCCGAGAACACCTTATATGTAAAGCTGTGTGAAACGAATAATTTGCATGTAGTGGCATGATACATTCTTCCTCTTTATACTTGTCATATCTTTTTATCTCTCTCTTTTTAGTGCCAATAATTTCATTGACTACTGGTTTTGGTATCTGCCTGCTACGTGCTTGAATTTCTAGTCACGGCAAACGCACTATAATGGGGCATATACTTTTACAAATAATCTCATTTTAAAATTTAAATTATAAGATAAGATATAAGTATATAATTTATATTATTTTATAACATATCCTTTCAAGTAAAATTTTTTTAAATTTGAAACTTATACATAAATTCATGTTATTTTGTACTTGATTCGGTGTGTTTGGTATTGTTTTTGCTTTTGTAGTTGAAATTTTAAAAAAGTGATTTCATGGAAAGCACTTTAGTTGTAATTTAAAATAATTTTTAAAGTATTTGGTTAAAACTGTAGTTGAGTTTAAGGTTAATGAATAATAGTTTCAAGTGTTTGGTTACCAAACTTTTCATATTGCTTTCAACTTGTGAAATTACTTTAAAGTGTGTGTGTATTGTTTTTTGAATATTTAATAATTATAATAATAAAATATAATTAATAATTCAAGTAAATTAGACACTTTTTTTTATTCTCACATCAAAATAAAATGTAATTTAATCATAAACTATAAATCCATACGTGACGGCCTCTGCGATTCCGGAACAACATATAGTAAAATATCTTCTGAAACAAAATTAAGATTATAAGACAAAAATTATATAATGATCTCCTTCTAATATATTTATTTATATTTTAATTAATTTTTAGATTATTTTAATATTAAAAGAATATTTTTTATATAAAAATATAATAAATAATTAACTAAAAAATACTCGCCCCCTCCCCGCAGCCCTCTCACATAGAAAATATAATAAATAAATAAATAAAATACTTCCAACCCCCCTCATGAAACTCAGGTTTTGTTATTTTTGAGATGAAATCCACATGATTTTTTCACCTTTTTTATATTAACTAAATATCTAAAACAATAATGTTTTTTACATTACTGGTCACATCTCACTCTCAAATATTTTCTAAATTATTAGATAAAATTTTAATATATAATTCATATTATTATATGATCAAGAAAGTTTTAACACGAAATACAAATGAAGGTGTCTCTTAATGTAAAGGCTGATCCTGCATCGCCATTCTTAGATAGCATAAGACGATCTTATCATTATCATTATACTCATCAGGAATCAAGTTACTGTTCTTGAAGTTGAAGAACGAGTAAGGGAAAGATCATTGGGATATTATCCTTGGCCTCATGGTAATGACAAGGCTACAAGCAATATTGCAACAAACACCTGGATTTTAATGATAATTATGGTTACAGCCGTGGTTGATGTTAGTGTTTATGTGAAGATAATGAGTTAGCAACAGAAAATTAAACATTAATTCTAATAAAAGCAATGTTTTTGTTTACCAATATAATAAATCAAAGTTCATATAGAAGTAATTTTCAGCTCTAATAGATAAAGACACTGTTTGTCATTCTATTTCAAATATGTATTTGAAAAAAAATTATTTTTTTATTTTTTATTTTTAATTAAATTTTTTTAATGTTTTTATATTATTTTAATACTTTGATATCAAAAATGATTTTTAAAAATAAAAATATATATCATTCTGATAGTTTTCTAAACACAAAATATTTTAAAAAACAGCTTCAACTATATTGTCAAATGATATCAAATACTAATACACTAACCAAACATTAACTAAGAAACTAAGAATATCTAATAAGTAGTTTAAAACATATAGGTCCTAAAGTAAGTTTTATAGAAGTAAAAGAAAGTCATGATTCAGACCATAAACTAGACCAGTCAATAAATTAGTTTTATTTAATTATATGATAAAAAAGATGGTAAAGGAATAAAATAAAAGAAATGGTCACGATAACTTGAAAAAACATAATTTAGCATATTGAACTCGTGTGATGAGTTGGAAGAGAGGATAACCTTTTAGAACTCAAATCAACAAAAAATATCATAATGTTCAATTTTGAAAAATATGATGAAATTGAAAACAAAATTAATTTTAATAAATAACCTAAGAAAAAAACACCAACAAATTGGGGCAAGTACACTAAACCCGTGCTTTGGAACATGCAAACAAGGCAACTTAAAAAAAAAAAAAATCATAAAGCTTGATTCTTGAATAAATCTAATATTAAAGGGTTAAAATAAAAAAGAATGTTATTTTTTAAAATGACTCCAAAAATACTAAGCTAGCTTGAGCTAGCCCACGAAATCCATTATTTAAGTTATAAGATTGAGGTAATTCTATAGGAAAAAAAATACAAAAAACATTAAATCCAACTTCTAATAAATTTATTATTGAATTAAAAAAGAAAATCAGTATAAGAAAGGACTTGGAAAAAAATTGATGTCAGCCAAATTAACTTTTTAAACTTGTAACTTGAGTAATGAAAAAAAGATTATCAAAGTGAAAACAAATAATGAAGATAAGTTCCTAACAAATTCAATATTGAAGCGTAAAATTAAAAAAATAAAAATAATCCAAAACTACAAATATCAATCAAGATAAATGAGTACCAAAATTGACACAAAACAGAATGATATATTTTTTTTTCAATTTTGGTAGACCATCATGAATCCCCATGAGATAAGAGAGAAAAAAAAAGAGAAGAAGAAGAAAGAATCATCAAAGACTTTTCATCAATATACATCATGCCATAAAAAGAGTGTCTCATCACTTTCAACTTAACCATGATTGACGATGTTTAAATTCATTTTTAATTATTTTATTTTATTTGGTTCAATCATCCATGAATTTTGTTTCATAAAACTTGAGTGACCAACACCAAGCCAAACAAAATAAATAATCAAATTTAATTTTAAATTAATTTAACATATGAAATTCAAAGGAAACACTAATTTGTTTTTCTTAATGTGATCGGAAAAGATTTAATATTAAGGAGGACAGCTACTATTTTTTTTTTGTTATAATTGATGAAAATAATTAAAAGATAAAGATTAAAAAAAAAAGTGTTTCTTTCTTTCAACTTTCATGATTTATTGTTAAGAAAAGGAAAAAACAGAAATAAAAAAAAAAATCTTGCCTGATTTGACTAAAAAAGAGAGCCTTATTGTAATTGGCTCTTCAATTTAGACTTGGAAAGGGGTGGATGGCGAAGTGATGAGTAAAGATCGAAATGGGTGCGACCCGTGAGCCCAAAGCCGAGTTCATATGCGATGGGAGGAATCCCATTTGTCTAGAGGTTTTGTAAATTATATTATATTTTATTTTTAAAAATTAATTTTTGATATTAGTGTATTAAAATATATAAAAACATAAAAAAATTAATTTAAACAAACAAATAAATATCAGTTTTTTTTCCAAAATACTTTTAAAAAATAAAATAAATAATTGTACACATTCAACATTTTATTTGTCATATATCTATCGATCAAACTATCTAGTAAATAGTCCAGTGATAAGAGATTAAAAATAAAAAAATTATTTTTTTTTATGGTTTCAGGTTTGAGTCCTATAATTATTAATATAATAACTATTAGAAGTTTATATGATTATTAATTTTAAAATTCAAATGAATTATTCAAGTGTACGTAATTTTAAAATTTAAATGAGTCGTGCATGTAAATTAATTCAAATATCAATATTAAACACAAAAAAAGCACCTATGGATCTAATATATGTCCTTTCAAGTTACTTGGTATTGACCTAACTAGGACTAGTTTTAAGGGTAAATTTTCTTCTCTCCATCATGGCTATTTAGGTTGACAGTTTTGACCACCATCCAAAACATGACAATGACTTTGAATTTATGGTTGTGTTAGGTTAATAATCCAAACTAAAAATATAAATATAAAAAAAAAATATTTAATTAAAAAAATACAGATATTAAATAATTTTGTCTATAAAATAATTTTAAAATAAATATTTTACTTTCAAAATAAAAAATAACATTTTTATTTATCTCTACTTTCACCAACTTTCTTTTATCCTGAAATAGTAATGAAATGCTTTCTTTATATAACTACTTGACAAGAGATAACTTTCTTATCCAAATTGTTATGAATAAAGATGGTGAAAAATAAAATAAAAAAGTTTGTTTTTATCCACACAAGTGTAATCCTTATATATATATATATATATATATATATATATATATATATATATATATATATATATATATATATAATTTTTCTCTTTAAATTATGATTATTAAATCTAAGTTCTAATTAATAATAATGAATTTTTAATTGTTTTAATTGAACTAATTTATCATGTTAACTTCATTTTTTTAAAAATAAAATAATATTGTTTTAATAAAAATATCAATAAATAATTCTTGTAGTCATTTTCTAGCTTTTATTCTCCCCATGCCAAAGCTTTACACTAGTATTCAGCACCATGCCTAAATCAATTGTTGTATTTAATCCATAAAGATATTTTTTTTAATTAGGTTAATTAAGATTGTTTGTTTTGAAATAATAAATCACCACTTATCAATATTTAATATGTCAATAAAAAAAAAGAATTTATAAAAAGAAAAAAATAGTATTTGGGTTTTCCTTTCCTTTTCTATTTCTCTCTTTCTATCAATATCAACAAGTTATTTAAAAAACAAGGTTTTCAATGGTAATGATAAAAAAAAAAAAACCCTTGAAAAGTTACTATTTTTCTCAAATTCTTTGCCAGCTCCAACTTTTCAATGATACGATTGGTTCCTGTCATTAATTAAATACCCTTTTGTTTTTCTCACCGAATTTTATGTTCACATTTTGGATTTTCTCGGTCTGTCACAGGTCCTAAATAGGCCTCATTTGTGCAAAACTTTTGATATTTATGTTATTTGATTCTATATTTTGAAATGTTTGAGGAAGATTAATTCTGGGTTTTATTTGGTGAATTGATTTTTGATTCCAAGCTTGAGTTTTTTGGAAAAGAAATCTACCTGGGTTTTTTTTTGAGAGGCATGGGATTATAATTGGGAATGAGTCCAATGGTAAAAGCTGTAAGCTTTTTGGGTTGGTTTTGTATTATGAGAGTATTATAAGGGTTCTGATTCTTTACAGGGGGTCTAGCTATTGATGAAATGAGAAGGATAGTTTATGCTTATAAGGATGAATCAACAACCAATGGTTCATATGAAGTCAAGTTGTTCCAGTCTTTTGGTGATTCTGCTGTGTGCATCTGTGGTGGTGAGCTTGGAATACAGGGGAAGGACAGAGGAAGTGTTTCTGAGGCAATTAGCTGATCCAGCAACGGGGGATGTTGATAAGGACGCGGTAGGACTTTGTACTACACACTTCTATAATTCCATTGCATGCAGTTTGTGATCACAATTGAGGTTATTTGGTTTCCGGTGCCTGAAATGCCCTTTTTCATGCTGATAGATTGTGAGTTGGGAAACGGATACAGGTTTAAGAGAGTGTACACACTAATTAGCCACAAAATTTATATCAGGACGTGAGAAGTAAAATTCTCATAGATTTCATAGTTGATATAAATAATCTGTTCTTAATAAAATTTAAGAGATGAAATTAGTCTCCAAGTGTGAAAACTTAAAGAATATCCTTGGCCTTAAATCCAAAAAAGGAAAATTATAGCTAATATCTTTCATGATATTAACTTCTTATTTTATAGGTCTAAACTTAAATTAATAAAATTAGGGATCTGACAGTACTTCCCACACGTGTATGACAATTCTGTTGTTAGGGACTTTTCTTTGTTTCCTTTTATGTTTTTGGTTGCTGGGGGGCAAATTCAGAGTGGAAGAGTTGTAATTATGGAATTCTTTTATCATAATTTCGTTTTTATCCGAAAACTAGTCATTGCTGAAGATGAGCAATGATCGTTGATAAGGATTATAATACCACAATAGCCTCTGACCTGAAGTGTTTTGTGCACATGATCATATCCATGTTGCATGTGCTTATGTGTATGTTTAAGTGGGGATATTCGCTTCCAAGCTCTTCCTTTTCACTGATTATTTTGTCTTCTCTCTCTTGCCCCCTGCAAATGTGGCATAGCCTTAATGTGTTTGTGCCTTTTTTGCCTCCTTGAAGCTTCCTTGTTCTTCATGTGTGTGTGTGTGTCTACTGCTCGTTCTTAGTTCATATTTATAGATGTCTGCTTATTCCCAGCTGGGCAAAAATTTACTGAAATTGTTTTTGGATTGCAGGCAGAACTACTATGCATCATTTGCAAGGTAGATTTGATTGAACTGAAGGAAGCTGATGAAAATCTTAACTTCTGTTTTCCTGAGGAAACATTTAACGGGGCCAGTGAACTAAGGTCCAAGGGCTGGTCAGTGTCAAAAGAAAACAGTCAGAAATTGATTAAAATCTTGCATCCCCAGTTAAAGGAAACTCTTTTAGACTGTATAAGAAAGGACAATCATCTGTTTCATGTTTCTGAAGATGAAGGTGGTGCAGATAATTATCACACAAGGCGTGCTGTTGCAAGGAATTTGCTTCAAATCATCTCAGAGCCCCCAGCCCCAGCGCCTTCTGTTGGATCACCATCTCCTAGTCCCTCACCAGCCCCAGATCTGGCACCTTCTCCAGCTTTTACACCAAACCCTTCCCCTTCACCACAAGAGCCATTTTTTCCTCACCTAACTCCTCCCAGTCCTAGTGAAAACTCCACTGCAGGTCAAATCTCTGGTCCCATTGAGCCAGATAATGGCAAAAATAACCATAAAACAATTGTTTTTGCAGTAGTTGTGACTGCTGGAGTGACATTTGTTGTTGCGGCATTGTTCTTCTTGCTCTGTAATAAGGTTTGTAGGAGAGGACCTGGAGCTAGACGAAATGATGAAAGGCCCCTTCTTAGCCTAAGCTTAAGTGACTATTCTGTTGGTCAGTAAATAATCTGTCAAATGTTTTCTTATAACATAACAGCTCTTTTATACAGTCTGATATTGCTTCAAAATCTGATCTTCCAGGTTCTACACATAAAACTTTTGGCTTGGGAAATTCTATCGAAGTAGAGAAACTTGGTCACCATTCTTCTGGTACTATATCAATTCATGAGAAAATGGGATCATCTTTGGAGAGCCTTTTTTATAAGTCTGATGCTCTTAATGCATCGCTAGATGAAAGTATGTCATTAGGATCTGTTAGGGGAGCTGCCAAATCCTCTGGTGACAGCAAGATGAACACACTTGTACCACTTCCTCCAGGAAGGACAGGCAGCAACCCTTTTTTGAAGCCTCCTCCTGGAAGGGCAGAACCACTTCCTCCTGAACCGCCTGCTAGTCTTAGGCCTCCTCCCAGCAAGGCTGGCTCTACTCCCCCCCCTCCCCCTCCCCCTCCCCCTCCTGCACCACCTGCCCCTGCAAAATCATCCAGTAGTGCAGGCTCTCGTCCCCCTGGTCCACGTCCACCACCTATTGCTTCTGGATTGAAACCTGGTCCACACCCTCCACCACCTCCAATTGGAGGTTCTGCTCCTCGACCACCACCACCAATGCCCTCAGGTCCAAAAATTCCTCGACCACCTCTTGGATCAAAGCTTCCTTCCAGTAATGCATCCAGTGAAGGAGCTGGTAAGGAGGAGGATGCTGATGCTCCTAAAGCCAAGTTAAAGCCGTTTTTCTGGGACAAAGTCTTAGCCAACCCTGATGATTCCATGGTTTGGCATCAGATTAAATCGGGATCATTCCAGTAAGTTACACTTTTGAATTTTATTGTTATTTTTTCATTCATGAATCCCTAAATAACCTTTGCTGCTGAATATGCTATTTTACAGGTTCAATGAAGAGATGATAGAAACCCTGTTTGGATATGCACCTGATAAAAACAAAAATGAACGCAAGAAAGAGTCTTCTTCCCATGACCCAACACCCCATTTTATTCAAATACTTGATCCCAAAAAGGCACAAAATTTATCAATTCTTTTGCGGGCACTGAATGTGCTGATAGAAGAAGTCTGTGATGCACTTCGTGAAGGTGATCAACTCAGTTTCTTTCAGTAGAGATACATGCATGGATAAGCTAAACTGCACCAATTCCAAGAAATTCATAGTTTTTTTTTGGTTTGGGGGGGGGTGGATGTGGATGTGGATGTTTCATTGTATTTTGTTTATCTCGTTCCTAGTCTGGGAAAATCCTTTCACACCATATTTGTCTAGTATGGCTGATTTTCATGTTGGTGTGGCCTTGTTGATGGTTGCAGACTTGCAGTTACCTCATCTCATTGGATTTGGAATTTGAGTAGCGATAGTGTCTTTCGGTTTTGATGCATCAGCGTATTCTAACCTCTTTTAATTAAATCAGGAAATGAGCTTCCTGTAGAGCTTGTTCAAAATCTGTTGAGAATGGCACCCACAGCAGATGAAGAACTGAAGCTTAGGCTCTACAGCGGTGAGCTTTCTCAACTTGGGCTTGCTGAGAGGTTCCTAAAAGCATTGGTCGACATCCCATTTGCTTTTAAACGACTGGAAGCGCTGCTTTTCATGTGCACTCTACAGGAAGAGATCACCTCCAGTAAAGAGTCTTTTCAAACCTTAGAGGTAGGCAACTGGATATTGTATTTCTTCAGCACTTGGTTTGATTCTTGCTTTTCAGAGCTGATTGCATCCATGCTCATGGTCTAATGATGAACTTGATAGTTGCAGTTTTTCAACATACATGGTGCTTCTTGATTTGAAGAAGGCACACCAAATCATGGAGGCATATTTTAGAAAAAGAAAAATTAAATTTTTGTGAAGAACCACAACACAACATTATTTACAAAAAATTACATACTGATTTCAGCTCAGTGCCTTCTATCAGTCCTTCCTATGTGTCTTGGAAAGTGCATGCATCCCATCTAGTTTATAGAATGAAAGAGACTAACCAACCTATCATACAAAAGAGGATGGGTAGGACATGGTAGAAAAGGTGGCACCGGTAGAATCCTGTGACCTGATGAATTTCTCATATAGAATGTATGGATATGGATGTGTTTGCATATAAGACACATGTTTGCAAAAAAATATTCTCATTTATAAATTTGATTATATCACCGTGCAAAGTGGTCAGTTTCTCACTGACTGTGTCTGATTTCTGGCAATTTCTTGAATTTCTCCACCTACTAACATCTATGCAAATGCTATCTCCATCTAACATGGCAGGTTGCTTGCAAGGAGCTCAGAAACAGTCGATTGTTCCTCAAGCTTCTAGAAGCTGTTCTTAAAACAGGCAACCGAATGAATGATGGAACATTCCGTGGTGGTGCACAAGCATTCAAACTTGACACGCTTTTGAAATTATCTGATGTAAAAGGCATAGATGGGAAGACTACTCTCTTGCACTTTGTTGTTCAAGAGATAGTTCGATCTGAAGGTGCAAGAGCCGCTCGTGCAGGACGAGAGAGCCGGAGCCTTTCCAGCATAAGTATAAAAACAGATGATCTTCTTGAGGAGATTTCCACCGAAACAGAAGAGCACTATCGCAGCCTTGGTCTTCAGGTTGTTTCTCGTTTGAGCAGTGAACTAGAAAATGTCAAAAAAGCAGCAGTTGTAGATACTGACAACTTAACAAGATCCGCTGCCAAACTTGGGCAGTCATTGTTAGTAACCCGAAATTTCCTGAATAAAGACATGAAGAATTTAGAGGAAGATAGTGGATTCCATCAAACATTGAAAAGTTTTGTGCAGAATGCGGAGGTTGATGTAATGTCACTTCTGGAAGAAGAAAAGAAAATTATGGCTCTGGTGAAGAGCACTGGTGATTATTTCCATGGGAATGCAGGGAAGGATGAGGGTTTACGATTATTTGTCATTGTACGAGACTTTTTAATAATATTAGATAAGGTATGCAAAGAGGTGAGAGAGGCACAAAAGAGGTCAGCAAAAACACAGAAAAAAGAGGTATCTACTGTATCATCTCCCTCTAATCAGCGCCAGCAACCCTCTCCTGATCTTCGCCAGCGGCTATTTCCAGCGATTGCAGAGCGACGTACAGAAGATTCTGGTTCCAGTTCAGATGATGAGGGTTAATCTGAAAGAGGTAAGCTAAGACCCTATCAATGATTAATTTGTGGTTTCTTTCCATTTAGAATTTATACAATTGAACTTTATATATATACGGACATGGACGAAGTGAATGTAATTCTGAGAACTTGGGATTGATGTTGAAATTAAGAAAGCCCTTCACTTGTGTTTATCCAGGTTGCTGCTATTATGGAACATTTCGGATCTTCACCAGTGGCTATATTATCAACCTTCGAGTCTCTCACTGGTTTTATCTGGGAAAGTGCACCAAAACCATATGGCATTCCCACTTCTCTTCGAGGCCAAATTGCACTGAAGCAGATGGATTAATGGAGCTGAAAACAGATGGTAAATTAAGCCAACAATTTCAGGTTGGAGCTCATTGGGTGGATTCATCCCATCATGTTATAACTTGTGCATTGCTAGTTAAGCTTATTTGTTCAAGTAAGATTGATTCTTTTGTATTACTTGGGATCTCAATTCAATAGTGAAGTAATTAGAGAAACAGTTACGAAAACACATACAGTTGAGAGGGCAATCACTCCCGAATGTCTTGCTAAGAAAGGCTCGATGTGTGGAAGATTTTTGTGCCTGTAACAACATGCATAACATAATTTATATTAAATCCCGATTCAAGAAAAACAAAACCTTGGTATTTTAGTTGATTTTCTTGTAATATTCTGAAGTCCTAAGATTTATTAACCAAAGAATCTTATTATATTACCTTGATATAAAATAAGATATTAGGATGTTTGTTTCCGTGGTTGCGGTGTATTAGAGAATAATATAAATTATAAATAAATATTATTTTAATATATATATATATATATATATATATATATATATATATAATTTTAAACCAATAATGAATCAAAACTTCTATTTTTATGCTATATTATAACCATGTCGTCAATTATTTTCATGAGTATATATTGTTTGTGTTTTAAAAATTTCCTCAATTTCTAAGTCAAAACTTATAATAAGTGGCTGTTTGTTTTTGTGGTTCTAACCATGTTTGGAAACAAGCCAATAATTTTAGTGTCTGGTTATCTATTAAACCAGCTGCACACTATATAGGACTCACACTATATAAGGCTTATCAACATTATTTCTCAAACCTCTGTATCATGAAAAGCAGTTAATAGCTGCTTTTCATTGCTTGTATCACATTTACACCTAATGGGTTGAAACTGAGAAAAGAGCGGGGGGAGTTGAATAATGTATCTCTCTCTCTCTCTACATATATATATATATATATATATATATATATATATATATATATATATATATATACTCTCTCTCTCTCTCTATATATATATCTCTCTCTCTCTCTCTCTCTCTCTCTCTATATATATATATATATATATATATATATATATATATATGTAGAGAGAGAGAGAGAGAGAGAGTCTATGTATATAGTGTGTTTCTATATCTTTTAAAGTAATTTTACAAGTTGAAAACAATATGAAAAGCTTGTAACTCTCTCTCTCTCTCTCTCTACATATATATATATATATATATATATATGTAGAGAGAGAGAGAGAGAGAGAGTCTATGTATATAGTGTGTTTCTATATCTTTTAAAGTAATTTCACAAGTTGAAAACAATATGAAAAGCTTGGTAACCAAATACATGAAACTATTTTTTATTAAATTCAAATTTAACTACAATTTTAACCAAATATTTTAAAAATTATTTGGAATCGCAGCTAAAAATATTTTTCATTAAACTACTTTTTTAAAACCTCAACCACAAAAACAAAAACAACACAAAATACATCCTAAGACCAAAAGTGTTAATCTAGAGTTTGAAAATAAAATCAACTGTCATTTCTGGTCAAAGGATCGACTTAAGATTTCTCAAAACTAGAGGGACTAATATATAAATTAATAGAAAAGCACATTCGGACCGTAAAAATGAGCTACTCATTTCCAAAGTTTCTTAAGTGGTTTTTTAAACTTAAAATTCCCCGGAAAAAAAAAAATTAAACTCCGTCCGATTTCGATATTCAACAGCAAAAGGCTAAACCATCACCTCTCTCTATACTTACCCCGTCCCGTTGCTATCTCTAAGCTTCTTCCTTGACGAAAACCTATTTAAAGATAAAAGAAATTGTTAGAGGCAGCCTTTATACGCAATCTACTGGTACGTGTTCCAATCTTTTTTTTCCTTCTTTCTTTTAATGGTTTCGATTTGTTAGTTTTAATCAGAAAATCGGTGACAGAGAAAAAGATTTGTGTGAGGTCATGAATTAAGTTTTAATCAGATGTTAAGTTCAGTTATATGATGTTTTGCTTTGATGGGCTGTGTTAGTTTAACTTTGTTCGTGGGTTTGGTTTTGTTCGTTACATATTTCTGTCTTTTTTATTATTGTCTCTGCAGGGATTATTATTGTATTCAATTAAGTTGCGTTTAATCGATAATGCTTTCTGGGGTGAAGTTTATTCCCCGAGATGAAATTGATAAGGTAAGGGTTTTTTTCCTGAAATATTGTTTAATTTTCATGTTTAAAATATATTTTTTTTAATTACCTTTCATTTTGCTAACTATTTGAATAATGGGTTTTAGGGGAAAGGTGAAAAGAGGGATGATTTTGTAGAAAAGAGGAAGGAATCTGGTAGTAGAGGGGAAAAGAATAGGAGGAGGAGGAAGAAGATATCGCGTCATGATAGCAATTCTGATGATGATCTTGAAAGAATTAAGAAACGGTCTAAGAAGAGTAAGAAGTGGTACTCGTCAGATGAGCATTCGTCAGGAGAATCAAGTGATAGTGAGAGTGGTTCAGATGGAAAGAGTAATAGTAAGAGAAGAAAGAAAAAGAGAGAGAGTAGGAAACGTTTTTCATCTGATGACTATTCACCGTCTTCTTCAGAAGGTGAGGCTCAAAGAGGAAGTGCAAAATGTGGAAGGAAGAAGAGCAAGGGAAAACAAGGTGAAATTGGTGATGACTTCAGTGGTATTTCTTAATTTATGCTAGAATGTTTGATAATTCGATGATGTAAAGATTCAATAATTTATTGAATATTTGTTTGTAGATGATGGCAGAGAATCACATTCTATAAATAAAATAGACATTGCCAGGAAAGAAATGGGCTTGGATTGGATGCTTAGGCCTGCAAAAGATGTTGAGAGAAGGCCAACAGTTAGTGTTGATCATGACCCAGAGGAACCTCCTGCTGAAGAGGTAATGCCGTTTCCTTTTCTTTTCTGTCACTCTATGATCAAATTATCAGTTTCCTAGCTTTCTTTTGGTTGGTGGTCCTAGTTGTCTGTCTTTGTGGCACTTTTATCTAAAGTTGTAGGGGTGAATTCTGTGCAATGATGAGAGTTTGTTTTGCAAAATTCTAACATCCTTAACTAAGTATCTTGCTTGTGTTGGAGAAAATATAGTCATTAATTGTCATTTCTCCTTGAATCATGGTCCATATCTTTGATTATATGGAATTGCTGCCGATACTTGTTATATTAGTGTAATTCAACCATCACAACTAGTTGATTTTTTAAGATATATTGCTAACATGTACATTGGGCATTTGTTTGTCAACCCTGTTTTACTTATATAGATTAAAACTGGTTTTCTTCTATCTGCTTTTGCTGATCAGTTTTTGTATCATTTCGCTGCACAAAATTGTTATGCTTACATGATCTTTGCATATTCAGTGTGGTATATGTCACATTTATTCTTTCTAAATTGTGTTGAGCGCATGTATGTCCTGTTCAAAATTGTTGCTTACATGAGCTTTGAACACTCAGGGTACCGTATGTCACATTTATTTGTTCATGGTCTAAGCTGTTAGGTATATGGATGTCTTTTTCTGCAAAGCAGTTGTACTATGTTTTTTTCTCTGTTGATGAAGTACTCATTTTTTATTTTTTTCATTAGATAATGAGAGTGAATCCTCGGGAGTTGAATCCATATTTCAAGGATAATGGGAGTGGCTATCCGGATGATGGAGTTGAGAAAAAAGTTGGTGGAGATCAACTTCCTCCGACTTCACTTATTGGGGATGGAGGTGCAAGCTGGAGGTTAAAAGCCTTAAAGCGTGCCCAAGAGCAAGCAGCTCGGGAAGGAAGAAAGCTTGAAGAGGTTTGTTTCCTCAACTTTCAGAACACATCTATTATGACTGAAGCCTCCATTATTTGCATTTGATAGTTGATACAATTTTATTTTGCAGATTGTGGAAGAAAGATGGGATTCCCTTGGTCAATTGGCTGTCTCTGCAGCATCTCGGGTGGCTGCCCCATCTCGCGCTCATCTGCATGCAATAAAAAACAGAAAGAAAGGATTAACCAAGGAACAAGATGCTATGACAGATGGTCATGGCGGGAGAGATATTGAAAAGGTACTAGGCAACTCACCGAAACCACTGTTAGTTTTTTTATGAAGCAGTTCTAGGGTGTGATTCAAAAATTGCTTTAGTGTTACTTGAATAAAATGTACCTTTCACTTGCATGTAATTAATATGATTGTTATTATCAGAGTGCTGATCGAGGCTACTTGAAAGATGTATCTGTCCGCCATCCTGAAATGCGAGCTCCAAAAGTCCATAACACTTTGTCATGGGGAAAACAAAAAAGTCAAAATATGTCTACTAAGGATGCAGCCCTTGTGTCTGCCGCAGCATCTAGCTTGAATAAGTTTTCTGATGATGGAAGTTTTTTGAGCAAAATTCTTGGTAAGCAGAATAAGGATGCTGGCAGTTCTGTTGGTTCCTATTCAAACCAAGAGGAGAATGAGGAGTTAAAAGTGGCTTCACCTGAAATGAACAAACCCAGTGAAGGCAGTCTATTGGCTAAGGAAGCACTAAGTGCAAACCAATTGGCAGCCAAGGCTTTGCAGCTTCGCATGAAAGGAAAGCATGAAGAAGCGGAGAAACTCATGGTGAGACAGTGTTTCCACTTTTACATACTTCTGTTTTACCCTTGCTTCTAATAAAGACTTGAGCTTCCCAAAGGAATCAGATTTCTATAGTCCTTCCTGGTAGATATTTTAGTTAATTTTAAGTATTTTTTCATAATATGAAAAACAATGCAAGGCAAAAGGTTAGGGTTATTATATGATTTTCAAGGATGGAAGTTAAGAGCATTGCATTGACATCATTGTTTCATAGTCCTAAGCTGAGCCCTAACTTTTAGTCATTTTCTTAGAAATGGGGTAAGAATTCAGGGTAAGATCAAGATCAGTGCAGGAGTAAAAGCATCATTTTACCATCAACAGGACTTGGGTCAATCAAAAGCTTTCAAGAGTGAAGATATTTTATAAAAACCTGCACTTCTGTAAGCTTAGCATAACATGAAAGCGGTGTTGGTAACAACAGTCTCTAAAGCTCACTGTGATTTTCCAGATATGTTCTTAGAAGTTTTCTATGAGTGATTTTCTGGGTCTTGCAAGCAATCATAATCCTTATTATTCTTTGTATTTGCTAAGTCAAATTGTAAGTGCACAGACCCTTTTTATTGGTGATCAACTGTTTTCTTTTCCTTTGTTTTATCAGCAAGAAGTTGAGAGCATCAAGGAGAAGAAGGGTGTTGGAGAGAATTTAAACAGACCTCAGATAGTCAGTAGCACAAGCAGGTAATTTTGCATTTTGTGATATTTTTATTAAATATGTAATTGTTTTGTTTTTTTTGAGTTTCTGCTGAGATACAGTATGCTTATAGTTTTGGATATGGTAGTGTTCTAAACACAATATTAGAGTATCAAAGGCGCGGTGATTCCTCCTTTTCCTCTCTTTGTGGAACATGTTTGAACTCCTTGATCTCCTGCAGTTTCCAATAAAGTTCTTGTTACATCAACCTGATTCAGTTACTCCATATGCCATTACATTGTTTTCTCATTCCTGAAGCTTTGCAATTTATGGTCATCGGTTTTATAACAGTATTACCTTCTCTGTTCATTTTAGATCTGCTATTCAAGGTGTTTCTGCCAGAAGAAAGGAAGATGAAGATGCTGATAGGCGTCTTGCCCAAACGATAATGCAGAACAAACAGTACAGTTTGTCTGGCCGGGCTGACGATGAATATGATTTTGATGATGGCCCAAGGAGGAAATCTGGTAGGAAGGGTAGAGACAGTGATCACAAGTTATCTAACAAGAATGATCTTGCAAAACGTATCTTGACTCAGCAAGAACGCTGCCATTTTTGCTTTGAGAATCCAAACCGACCAAAACATCTTGTTGTGTCGATAGCAAACTTCACATATTTGATGTTGCCACAGGGGCAACCCATTGTGCCAGGCCATTGCTGCATCTTGCCAATGCAGGTAAGCTTAGTCTTGCTGCTTAGAGTAGAGTACGCATGGTTACCATTTATAAGGTTTGTATTTCTTATGGTTGAATCACAACTTGTCATTTGGCTTGGATTTGCTCTAAAAGACTGCATTTGGGAGAATTAATCTTTCTCATAATTATAGTAAGCAATTTGAAAATATGCCAGTGTTTGAATCATCACATTCTGATAGATTCCACCAGAACAGGAAATGAGTTGTTTTGATGATTTAGGAAGCAAAATAAAGTCATTCGCAACATAATGTAGAAGATACAGGATTTTATTTAGGAACAGACATAAGTTAACTTTTTGGTATTTTTATTCTTCACCCGAAGATTTATTCTTAGTGGAGGCTGGTTTTCCTCTTTGTAGCACGACTCAGCCACAAGGAATGTTGACAATAATGTGTGGGAAGAAATTCGCAATTTCAAGAAATGCCTTATAATGATGTTCTCCAAGCAAGAGAAGGAGTTAGTGTTTCTTGAAACAGTGGTCAACTTGTCACAACAAAGGCGCCATTGTTTGATCGAGTGTATTCCTTTGCCTCAAGAAATTGCTAAACAAGCCCCTCTCTATTTTAAGAAGGTTAGCTTTTTTCTTAATTAGTTTTATGTTCTGGTGAAAAAATCAGATTTTGCTTGAGTATCTGTTTGGGGAGAAGAGCTGGTCTGTTAGTAACTGTTGATTGCGTGCACTTAGAAAAATATGTTGATTTTTTCTCTGACCTTTGTTTAAAGTACGAGTTGTCATCAAGCACAGAAATGAACGGAACATAAAGTTAACATGAAAAGGTTGGCAGTGTACTGCAACAATAATGTTCTTTAATATTTATTCAATTGTTTAATGTAAATTGGGTCAAAGTGTCGACTTTGTAACAGCAAAGAGAAACCAAAGTGAAAATCAATCAATTTATATCCACGAAAAGATTTTGTGCATGCTTCTAACAATCAAGCTAGTAGCTTTCTCTTTGGGAACAATGTCAACACTAGTCATTCACATTTGTAGATTTTGCTTATATATATGGACAAATTTATGACTTGCCACACCTTTACATGTTCATCCATCCTTTCCTAATAAATACTTCCATCTCAGGCAATCGATGAAGCTGAAGATGAGTGGAGTCAACACAATGCAAAGAAGCTCATTGATACAAGTGAGAAAGGACTTCGCGGTTCAATCCCCAAGGACTTTCCTTATTTCCATGTTGAGTTTGGTCTAAGTAAGGGGTTCGTCCATGTTATTGATGACGAGAAAAACTTTAAAACCAGCCTTGGTTTGAATGTTATAAGGGGAATGTTGCAATTACCAGAGGAAGACATGTACCGGCGCCGGAGGCATGAGTCAGTGGAGGTGCAAAAACTTGCGGTTGCAAAATTTGCTCAAGATTGGGAGCCGTTTGACTGGACGAAACAACTCTGAATATTTTTCTGGCTAACAGTTGGCCTCACTCTTCTGAACTTCCATATTCAATAGCTGGGGAGATCTGCATGTTTGTAAAGATTGCTCAGTAGAAACAAGCATTTCGATAGCCAATCCTTGAAGCTAAAGCTCGGGACAAGACGGGCGTCCTTCCAGCAGGTGATGACAACACTTGTGCTAATTTTCAACATTTCTGATTGGCTGGATTTAAAAATGCCGTGACAAGGTTCTGTAATTCATAATGCTGCAGTGGATGGTTTTAGAGCAGATAGCCTCAAGTCATAGTGCAATGCTTCACATTTTATTTTTATGTAAATCTGGAAGTTTTTGTAGCTGAAAATCAACTTCGACAAGCTTCAAATCAATTAAATCCGCTCTAATTATATTCTTTTGTATTGTCAATCAAAGAAAACTACGTTATTTTTTCTTGTTGATCTATAAAAGAAATCATTTTTTTTATTAAAAAAAAAAAGATAGATCGGATTCAAACATTTTTTTTTATAATAATATTAAAAAAAATCAATATCTTGGATTTGATTCAAGGGAGGAGGAGAGGAAATTAATTTAGATGGTTGGAATAGGTTGAAAATAGTTTTTAAATAAAATAAAAAAATAGAGTAAACGACAGATCATCCATCTCTTTAAAAAAGAAAAAGAAACTGCTTGCAGACACAAGCACGCAAGCCTAGTCTTTTCCTTCTGTGGTAATTTTTTTTTGTTTTGTTTCAATCAATACTTTTTTATGTCTTTTTTTTAATATTTTTTAAGTTTGTTTATAAATTGATACTCTCATTTTTTTTTAATCTTTTTTACAATCACAATTATTTTTTGGTGTATTTAATTTTTCAAGAGTTTAAAATGATTCATCAATATATCTTTATGTGTTTCATATAAATTACATTTATTTTTATTTGTTTCATATAAATTACATTTATTCTTTTAATAAACAGAATCATTAAACACAACTAGTTAAATAACCCTTGTTGCACCATTAAATATCTTGATTTATATATTTTTTCTTATAATTTTTTTTTCATTTATCTCAACCTAGTGATACTGAACATATAATATACATATAATCTTGGCATGTCTGATGTCTGAGTCATGTATTTTGAATGTTGACCGAGTTTTTCCCATAACAATTTTTTTTCATTTATTTTTTGTTGTTGCTGCTTTATTTTTTACCGTATTATCAAATTAATTAAAATTTAGCTTGATTTTCGAATTTCTCATATTTCTTAAACAATATGGTCTTTTATTTTTCATGTAAAAATAAATTAGTTTGATCCTTGTGATTGATATCATGTGGTATATTGCAGTCCCTAAATTTAATAAATATTTACATTTTATATCTTAAACTATATTCTTGAATCTTGAATTGAATCTATGTTTAGTTTTGAAATTTTGATTTTATTTCCACATTGTTTTTGTGCCTTTTTGAGGATAGGCATGATGACAAAAGATTTGAGATCTGCAAAATAAGTCTCGAGTTCGAGTGAGGGTGTGCACCTCTTGTAAGATCCTGGGACAACCGGGGTTTTACTTGCTTACTTGGGCCCACAAAGTGTGTTTTCCGAATAGTTTGGTTTTCTTGAATTAAAAAAAAGAGTTTTGTAATTATACATATTGAACACAGGTAATCCTGCTTTAATTTCTCATGACTTGAGTTTTTACCAAAAAATTAACGAATACTTTGTCTATTTTATTAGACTTTCCTACGCAGAAAGATTTCCTGTCATGGTAACTGGAAGATGAAATTTTGAAACAATATCAGAACTGTAAACAAGACATGTAGGTTAAGATGGAAACTAGATATTTACCAGCAAATTAACCACTTAAGCTTAGAAGAGAAGGGACCTTGGCATTGATTAGTTTAAGCTTTACTTTTGCCATGGTCTACCTTAACGTATGGATCAAAAGTATTTTTTTTATTAATATTAGTGTCCTGACCAACTTGGATGCACCTTGACTAATTCTGCAGGTCCTGAAATTAACAATCATGTAAACCTCTAGTGACCATCATATTAGCAACCAGATGACTTAAGTCTGAGACTATAAGGGAAGCAAACTTCTTAGTTATAGACTCTTATCACTAAATCACCTATTAGATGGTTGGATCAAAAATATTTTTGCTTGGTGGAGCAGGTGATAATTGAGAAAAATAGGCTCCTCAGGTGACAAATGATTTATGGTTTTCATTTATATAGCATGATATCTTGTTGTATATAGTGTCAAGAAATCATTTCGTCAGATGACCATCATATTAGCAATCGATGACCATCATATTGTATATAGTGACCATTATATTAGCAACCAGATGACTTAAGTCTGAGACTATAAGGGAAGCAAACTTCTTAGTTATAGACTATTATTACTAGATGACCTATTAGATGGTTAAATTAGAAATGTTTTTGCTTGGTGGAGCTGGTGATAATTGAGAAAAATAGGCTCCTCTGGTGACAACTAATTTATGGTTTTCTTTTATATAGCTTGATATCTTGTTGTATATAGTGTTAAGAAATCATCTCGTGTAAAAATTATATTTGTTTTTACAGTTTAATCTATTTTAAAATATTTTACAAATTATTTTTTAATTAAAAATATCATATTTTTATTTTTAAATTTTTTTATAATTGAAATAGATTGATTAAAAATAAAAACAAAATCTAAATAAATATTTTTAATTATAAACACTTATAACAATACCAAACACACATTTAAAACAAATAAAAGGCCAGTCCAACCTCAGCCCAAGTCCCATAGAAACTCGTCACGCCGCTAAATGGTAACCATGACGCCGTGTTATTCTCTTTAAAACAGAATCCCCTCTCTTCCCTCTCAACGGCTATTTCCTGCACTTCCTCTAATTGTTTTCATTTCATCTGATCTCTCTCTTCACAACACTGGAAAACCTCTTTCATGGAAAATTCAATGGGAACAAAACCCATAATAATAACAACCAGGTATGTTTCTCTTCTTTTTTGTTGCCTGGTTTTCTCTTATTTTTTCTATTTCCAGTGTTAAAAGAATCATCAAGTAGTGAAGTTTCTTGGTCTGTCAAGTATTTGGTCTGCACATGCTTTCATGGTTGTTTGGTTTTCATAACGCACTTTAAGTTATCCCCTTGTTGCCTTCTTTCTAGGTCCCTCTTGATTTTGTCAGAGGGACTATACTTTTATTGTATTTATGCTGGGTTCTTACGAGACTAGAAATTTAAGAAGGCCATTGTGTAATCTTGAGAGAACTTCGTTGAGAACTCGATCTAAAGGTTTTTTTGGTCTTGTTTTTTTTTCCATGATCTTGACGATAAGATACACAATTTCGGTCGATTATTGAATACCAAAGTGAAAAGAAATGGGGTCTATGATTTTCTAGATTTAAAATAATAATCTTTAGTCTTTGTTTAATCTTGGGAGAACAGCCTTGGAAAAGTTATATACTTTTCTTGTTCTGGGTTTTGTTTGATTTCTTATAATCAAGAAACAAAAGATGGGCTCGCTCGTTGACATGTAAGTTCTTTATAAACAATGAAATTTCAAATTTTGAGTTATTGCATACAAAACGGGGAAGAAATAGGGTTTGTGGTCTTTAGGATTTTAATAACTTGTTGCTAGTGGTATTTTATACTGATCATATTCTTTTAATTAGACCTGGAAGATAGCATCATAGGAGATATTATAATGTCAAAAAGTAATCAATTTTGTGTGGTTTGTTGGATTTGAATTTCTTGATATATCAGTAATGTGATGTTCACTATATATTTGTCCGCGGCACTCTGTCTCTATCGGCATAGTTGCACTTGAATCAACTTCAATTTGTTATCTAAAGAAGGTTTTTGCTTGTGAACGGGCGTGTCTTGTTTCTTTTTCTAAAGAAATGGAATGGATATGTGAAGAGTTAGATGAAGCGAAAGCTGAGATCGAGAAGCTCAAAGCAGATTTGAGATGCAAAGCAGGATTTTCAGACAACTTGAAGAAAGCTCATGGTGAACAGCTTATCCGAACACAAGAAGCATGTTCCAAAATTGAGAAACAGGCCCAAGAATTAAATGCTAAGGAAGAGGAAATCTCCACAGTGAAGCGAATGTGTGAGGATTTGCAATGCAGTTTGAATGAAAAAGAATCCATTATCAGACGTTTAAGCACTGCAAATGATAAGCTTAAAGTTGATTGTGGTGAGAAGTATAAGAAATGGGAGGAGGAGAAAAGGGGGTTAATGTCGGCACTAGATGAGTCAAATGAGAAGAGCATAGATCAAGAGCAAAAGATTCGTGTGTTTATGGACGAGATGGAACGTTATAAGGGGCTTCTATCTGCTTCAGAGAAGAAATGCTTGGAAGTAGAGAAAAATGACAAATCATCCAGAGAGATGAGGGAGAGGGATTCTATGCTGCTCAAGTTGGAGGAGGAGAGCGGGAAGGTTGAAAATCAGCTAAAATGGAAGAAAGAGCAGTTTAACCATCTAGAAGAAGCACATGAAAAGCTCGGATATCAGTTCAGGGAAAGCAAGAAAGAGTGGGAGATGGAGAGGTCCACATTGATCGATGAAATTTGCTCACTACAGACACGCTTAGATTCTCAGACTAGAATGTCAGAAGATCTTGAAAAACGGTTCAAGATGTGCAATGAAGCTTTAGCTCATGAAGAAAGCAGGAGGAAATATCTTGAAGTTGAGGTTTCTGAATTTAAAGCGCGCTTTGAGAATGTTTTCACCGAGTTTCAGGATGCAAAGTCACAACTAGAATGCTTGGCCACTCAGAGGGACATAGAAATTGCTGCTCTGAGACATTCTTTGGTTACCAAGGAGACATTTTACAAAGAAATTGAGTACAAAGCAGGAAAACTAGAGCAAGACAATCAAGAATTGCAGGGGTCACTCAAGGAGCTTCAGGAGGCTGGGATTCGGGAAGTGGGAAATTCTTCTTCTTTGGCAAAAATGCAAAACAAGATCAAGAGTTTGGAGCAGATGCACAGAAATTGCTCTGCAAATCTTAAAGCTAAAGAATCTGAATGGAGCTCTCATATGGAGAAATTGACTAGAGAGCTGGATAATTACTGGTCTGCCCTAGAGAGCAAAGAAACAGTGGTGAAAGAGCTTGGCATGGAATTGGAAAATTGCCACTCTGTGATAATGCAGTTGAAGTTGCAGAATGAGGAGGCTTCGACAATGCTACTGGTATTGAAATCAGGAATAACTGAGGCTCAACTGAACATTAGGAATGTTGAGAGTGAGGTGAGGCTTCATGAAAAAGAAAGGGGCGAAGATGTCTCTCTCTTGATGAGGCAGCTGGAGACAAAGAACATTGCTCTGGCTAAAGCGTTGACAGATTGTGAAGAGGAGCGTCAAAAGGTTGCATGTTTATTAAAGAGAGTTGAGTGCCTGGATCTTGTTGAAGAGCAGCGATTATTGATGCAGAAAGAGCTTGAGCGATGCAAAGAATTGCTTGAGGAATCATCAAGGTGTCAACTTTGCTTCAAGAAGCAAGCTTTGCAGACAGAAAGTTACTTGAAAGATAAACTTACGGCAGTTTGTGATGCCTTGGATGTGGCGAACTCAGAATTAGCCAAAGAACATCAAACGGTGGTATCTTTGTCAAGGAGAGCCAAGTCGTTGGGTCTTATAGAAGAGAATTGGCTCTTGATGCAGAAAGAGTTGGAGAAGTGCAAGGAAGTGCATGAGGAGTCATCTTGGCGTCAAAGCTGCCTAGAAGAGCAAGTTTTCCAGATTGAAAACGAGTTGAAAAGGAAATATAGAGAAGTTTGCGATAAACTCGACATTGCCAGTTTAGAATTGGTAGAACATCGTGAGAAGGTGGAATGTTTATCTAGGAGGGTTGAGCTCTTCGATCCTGTTGAAGAGCAACAACTCCTGATGAAGAAAGAGCTTGAGAGGTATAAGGAAATGGTCGGAGAATCATTTAGGAAACAGCTTCTCATAGAAATGAAAGCTTTGGATGTGGAAACTGACTTAAAGGAGAAACTAAGAGAAGTTTGTGATGCGTTGGACACTGCAAAGGCTGAATTGGCTAAAGGAAACAAGAACACGGCATCTTTGTCGAGAAGAGTTCAGTCTCTAGATCTTATTGAAGAGCAGCATCTCCTGATGCAGAGAGAACTCAAGAAATGCAAGGAAATGCTTGATAAGGAACCCAGGCGCCAACATAGCTTGGAAAAGCAAGCTTTCCAGAAGGAAAACGACTTGAAAGAGAAACTTATAGAAGTAAGTGATGAGTTACACAGATCTGATTTTGCAGCTAAAATTTGTGAAGGACATGCTGTGGAATTTGAATTGTGGATATGGAAATCGATTGCTCATCGATTAAAAGACGATCTTGAAGAAAGACAGTTGTTGCGTAAAGACATGGAAGCTTCTCTTCTTTCACAAGCAGAAGTTGAGCATACTATCATGCAGGAGAAAGATGGTCTCGCCCATATGTTACAAGTACGAGACGGTAAAATAGATAATCTACAGCAGCAGATTGAATTCTTTGGGAAAAAACTTAAAACAAGAGAGTCAATGGCCACTTCTGCAATGGAGACAGTAATGTCCTTTGAGTCCGAGAAAGAAGGTTTTCTACGAACCATGAAAAAGAATGACAAATTGTTAGATGATCTGCAGAAAGCGGTTGGGTGGCTAGAGCAAGAATCATTGAGGAGAGAACTTGAAGGTGTAATGTTGACACATATAGAGGCGGAAAGAAAATTTGACCACGAAAAAGAACACGTTAACCAGCTTTTGAAGGAGAAAGACCAAAGAATAGATGACCTCTTGCAGCTTGTGAAGTCGATGGAACAAAAATCTAATGGCTCGCTGACCTCTTTCTCTATGGAGCTTGCTGAGAAGCAGGCTGAGATTCATTTGCTCCACGAGGCTTGGAAAAAGATTGCTTCAGCTGAGATTCTGACCCAACTGGAAATTGAAGAGAAGAAGATGGTGATAATGGAGCTGGAGGATGACATCTTTTTGATACGAAAGAAACTGCAATTACAGTAAAAATCACTCTCGGATTCGGAAAAGAAGGTACTAGAAATTGAAGCTGAACTAGAAGCAAAACAGTTGGAAATGAAGAAATTGAAGAGTCTAATGGAGACAAAGCTGAGAACATCAGAAGCCTCGGTAGAGGAGCTCAAAAATGGGAACAGAAGTTTAGCTGGAAATGTCAGGAAGTTGTCATCAGAAAGGGACAATTTGTCTGGCTTGCTCACGGAACTTGTTGAGAGAACTAGCCAGTTCTCCGATGAAGACACGCAATTGACGGGAACCTTGGAAAGCATGATGCAGTCATTTGACAATAGTGGATCCGGTCCCATCTTGAAGTGTGATAGTGAGCTTTCCAAGGCTGTGAAAGAGAATATCAATACTTTTCCTTCACCTGCAACAAAGAGATTTCAGTCAGTTCTTGAGGATAGATCACCATTTAGAGAGCTCAACTAGCTAGAACTGGTAAAGCAGCTGTTACTATTTATAGCCTGCTATATGTGAGGGTGATTATTCCGTTGACATGTCTCGCTAACCATGCAAATCTTATGAGTGGATGGTGATGATTGTAATGTATATGATTCACGTGTAAGCATGTTGTGGTATGTATGGATGGGCTTTGTGATACATAATTCATCATTAAAAAATCTCATATTGTAATGGTCATAATACAAAGCTAGATTCATTATTGCTTTCATATTGTTATTTGTTTTTCTTTTCATATTCATGATATTGTTAAAAATATTCTCAAACATATTCTTTTTTAATATGCATGATATCAAAATTATATATATGATATTAGTCTTTCAATAAAAAATATCTTAAAATATACTATATTTTAGTCAATCATAGGTCACATAAAAACCATAAAACGTTTGAGTACCAAAATGAAAATCAAATAAAATACTTTTATATTGTGAAACTACATTATACAGTTTTGTACCTAATAGTATCAACAATTTAACATCCATTTCAGCTATACATTTCAAAACATCATTTATGTTGTTTCTATATCAATGATGATTTAGCGTATGTTTGGTATTACTTTTGTTTTTATGGTTGAGGTTTTAAAAAAATAATTTCATGAAAAGCATCTTAGCTGCACTTCAAAATCATTTTTAAAGTGTTTGGTTAAAACTATGATTGAGTTTGAGGTTAATGGAAAGCAGTTTCAAGTGTTTGGTTACTAAACTTTTCATATTGCTTTCAACTTGTGATGAAATTACTTTAAAGTATGTGTGTGTGTTATTTTTTAAATATTTAATAATAATAATAATAATAATAATAATAATAATATGTAATTAACAATTCAAATAAATTATAAACTTGTTTTTATTGTCCTATCAAATTACTTGTAATTTCACCATGAATTATAAATCCATACGTGAAGGCCTTTGCGATCCCGGAACAACATATAGTAAAATATCATCTGAAATAAAATTAGGATTGCGAGATAAAATTATATTGTGATCTCCTTCTAATATATTTATTTATATTTTAATTAATTTTTAGGTCATGTTAATATTAAAAATATATTTTTTATATGAAAATATAATAAATAAAACAACAACAAACTCTAATATAATAATCAACAACACTAAATAAAGCAATTCATTATTTTTATTTGTTGTGAATGGACCCACCAATCCTTCCCTCTTTATACTATTCCCTTCTATTTATTTCCCTAAACAAAACAATTCATTATTTTTATCTATTTGTAGTAGCAACACAGAGGTCGAGAAGCCATGAAAAGCAATTCTTTGTTGTTTTTCATGGAACGGGGTTTTGGTTGAATTTTAAATATGGAGTCCACTAAAATGTATCTACTTCTTTCGTTTACCAAACACCAAAACATAAATTTATTTCCAACCACAGATCTCACCACACTACCAAACACTTTCTTAGCAAGAATATCTTATGGCAAAAAAAAAAGAAGGGTTTTATCACCTTTCATTAAGGTAAAAGATCTTTTTATGTTCCATACACTGCAAACAAGCCTAAACTTTAATCTTTTCAAGGTTTTTGAAGAAAAAAACATACTTTATTGCTTTTAAAAATAAAAAAAAAAACTAGGGATTTCAATGATCTGAGAAGAGAAAAATTGATTAAACACACTAGATTTTGGTTTTGATTTAGGTTTATATTGTTATGAGAAGAGAGAAATTATGAGTTTAGGAGAGAATTTTGAATCGGTCTTTAGTTTGAGTTTCTAATAAATTATATACAAGGATGATTTAGTCTTTTTATCCGAATTTAAATTATGTATTGACCTAAAACATCAATTATAATTTTTTAAAATATAATAAATAAGTGCAAAAAAAGAACAAACCACATTATGTTAAAGGTAATTTCCCCTCATTCCAAATTAATATAATAAAAAGAACTCATTGAAACTCAAATTGAAAAAAAAAAAAAAAGTTAGATTGATAAAAAAAACAATTACAAAAAAAAAAAAACCTTTATCACCAATAATCGACATAATTTATTTTTAAAAATGACTAAACTCATTTTCTATTCTAATTTAGCAAAATGAGTGGAAACTATAATTAATCTGATATTCTTTAGTGAAAATTACACTTGGTATCATGTAGTTTTGTTCATTTTACACTTGTTTCTCATGCTTTAAGAGATTATAGTCTACATCATAAACTTTGTAACATGCAAAAATTTTCCATACTTTAAAAAAGTCAGCAAAATATATCTATTATTTATAATATTATCATTATTTTACGTTTAATAACTAAAATACTCATATATTGAATATTATAACTTTCTTCCTTAAATTTGAAAAGCTTTATCCACCACCTTTACCATATCTCCTTTCTTTTCTATTGAATTGTTTTTAATCTTTAAAGAATAGACTTTAGTGTTAAGTTTCAGGCCCCGTTTGTTTCCCGGAATTCACTTTCTGAGAAACCACTTTCCAAACTTTCCTGTGTTTGTTTGTCTTCTGGAAAGTTGGTCAATGGAAAACACTTTCCGGTCAATGGAAAACACTTTCCGGTCAAAGAAGAATTTGGCTTGGTTTTCAGGAAAGTGTTTTCCAGAAAATTTGGGCGGAAAACACTTTCCGGAAATTGTGAAAAATTTAGAAATGTCATTATTTGCTGATTATATCAAATTTGATCCTCAAACTTTTGATTGCTATATATAATTTATTTTGAATATTTATTTTTCAATTCCATCTCTTAAAATTTAATTTTTATATTAATTTTGGTTCTTATTTTTATAATTGCTATTTGCTTTTTTCTTATCATTTTTTTATTGAAATTTTTTACCTATCAAATTTGGTCCTCATTTTTTTTATTGTTACTTATTTTATTTGAAATAATTTATGAAATGTTAATTATTATTATTTTAATTTATTCACCTTTTATTTTTTAAATTTTTTTTTAGATTTGATCTCTATTATTTTGATTATTATTTATTTTATTTGAGATAATTTATGAAATTATATATTTTTTTTCAATTTTATTTTCATTCAACTTTTTAATTTGTAAGATTTGTTCCTCATTAATTTAATAAACTTGAAAAAAAAATAATTTATTAATAAATTATTTTTCATATCATTTTTCATAACATAAACAAACACTAGAAAGTGTTTTCCAGTTCATTTTTCATAACACTGCCAAACATCGGAATTCACTTTCCCGGAATTCACTTTCCAGGAATTCATTTTCCCCGGAATTCACTTTCCAAAAGGAAACCACTTTCCAACAAACAAACGAGGCCTCAATCTCAATTTAAAATCTTAAATATGACTCAATAATTAAAAAATCCTGCAGGAAAAATCCAAGAAATTGATTTTAAACAATTTTAAAATTTTAACCCTGCTTATATATACAATAATAAAATTTTAACCCTGCTTATATACATAATAATAAAATTTGATCATGAAAAAACTAAATTTTAACCCTGCTTATATAAACAATAATAAAATTTGATCTCCCATAGTTGGATTTCAACTTTACAACATATTCATTATGCAAAGTGAACAAGATGGTAACTTTTTTGCCCATACATCAGTCATGCACAAAGTTAGGGTGAGATCTGCATTTTATAATCTAAAATTCCCTTAGGCCTGGTGGTTATATTAGCATGACAAAAACATAATATGTTCAGAATCACTAAAGATGGTAACTTCTATTGTCTATACAACTACAAAACCAAGCAAACAAGTGTAAAATTGTTTTTGACATGTAATGTTTTGAGAAAATATTTTTTTTAGATTGAGCTCTTTGAGCCATTTGTCTTATGGCATCATGGTCGCCAGCGATTCTTTATCTTATTGCATGGATCCCTTAGAAACTTTAGTCGCAGTTCATTTAATCAATGCAGCGACTCATCTTTTTCCTCTTCCAAATCAAAACCGCATATGGAAGCCAGATCAAGAGTTGTGGGACAAGTACTGTGAGCACCCAAATCACATTCTCGATAGAGTACCAAATTATCATTTGCGCAGCGGACAGAAATGGGCTCCAGGTTGCAGTCGTCGCAGATCTGTGAGCAGACATGCTTGCGCGAGAGAAGGTTTGTGGAGTAAACAAAGTGTTGCAGAGGAGTTGAGATTAAGAGAGACTTCATGACACGATTCTTAGGGTTAGGAAGTCTTAAGTTTGCCGATATCCTAAGAGATATAGTTGTGCTATTTCCATCTTTTTCACATAATTGCATGCCGTTTTGCCATGACCTGAAATATGGAACAATCAACTTGAAATTTCTAAGTAAGCATTTTCAGTAGCAGAAGAATGTTAATTCTGGTCATCGCAGGTGCTTCTTGCTTAGTTAACAAGCTTCTTCCATTTACTTCAGATTTCCCAGCCCCCTTCATTTCCAAGTAGCTTCTGCGGCTACATCCCTGTCATCCCTCAAGCATATTTTCTTCTAGGAATAATTCTGATAACTGGAGTACACGTTGAAAGAGGATGTTATGTTTTAGCATCAACTTCAAAGATTCAAAGGAGGGAGTTGAACCAAAGGTTGTCAATTCCGTTTTGGTTGGGGATTCATTTTTTTCAATTAGAACGGAATGTTTTGGTTTCGGAGCATTTCGACGCGTCATTTCAGGGTTATATTGTTTATGTGTGTGTGTAATTAAATATATTAATTCAAAAAAAATAGTTTAAATCCAAAAATAAAATTATTTAGAATTGTGTAATTAAATCTAAAAAAGACACAATAAAATGATTTTTCTCAATAAAATTATGAATATATATAATATTATGAGAATGTCATCATTAATCTCGCAAAATCATTATATTTTTTTATTGCTTTGAAATAACATAATATATATAAGTATGTCAAGAGACTCTTCATAAAATTTCATCTCAATCTAATAGTCGGATTAAGCGATATGATTGATATTGTAAAATTATTTATTATTTAAAAAAAATACTATTTGGCAAAAATAGCACAAACAAAATGATTCCAACACATTTCTGCCAGAATTTGGCCAAAAAATCCAGAATGGAAAGAAATTTAACTCAAGATAAAAATAACATCGTTTTATCTCATTTTTTAGCTGATATAAAACGTTTTGGCCGTTTCAGCCGAAACAAAACGAGATTGACATCAGAGAGAGTGAACCATATGCTATAATGGTAGAGATTCTGAAGACATGTTTAAATGATGGCAGTTCCAATTATGCTGCCATCTTGCTAAGAAAATCTAGCATGTTTGATCTTATTAATTACGTTCTTGACAGGTTCAACTTTTTATCTGCTGCAGAGGAATTGGCATTCACAATGCTTTCATGATGCATGTGTGTGGACTAGTAATCTGAATTTCTTCAACTTTTTCCATGAGCGAGTGCAATCTGTTCTTCTCTCATGTGTTCTTTCAAAGCTGAACAAATTCAAACTCTTTTTTCCAGTTGTATAACGATTAATCAATGCTGTTAACAGGGTGCCCTTGACTGCCAACATCCTGGGATGATGACGATGATTCCCAGACAAAACCTTTTCAACTGCTATAGCCCAGTTGGCAGGACAGAGCGGCACACAGCTAGCTAGGATCCCTTTAAAAACCTTTGATGGAGTTGAGTGGTGTCATTTTGAACGTCATCAGAGCCATCTTCTCGCTGTTTCGGATCCTCTCATAGTCTAGAGATGCAATAAAATTCATTTTGATGTCAAGGCAGATAATTAGAGCTTCTCTTGAATTTAAATGGGGAAAACCATAAATATTTAGAGGTTGAATAAATTGATGCACCTCATTCAGACTTTTAAGTAAAAAAATCCACAAAATTAAAAATATATTAGGCAAAAAAAAAAAAAAAAAAAACTACAACTTATAAACTATAAAATATAATAAAACCTCTTGTAAAACACTAGCAATCCATTTTATTTTTATCATCCATTTTTTTCTAAATTGCTGCCTTCTATGCCAAATCAATGACCAAATTATTAAAATTTATTTAAAAAGAAAAAAAAACGTGTAAAACAATAAGAAATCCCACGGTCAATCTTAAATTCACTTGAAAAAAATTGTCTTTAATTATCTAATTGAGGTGTATGTGACCATGCAAGTTAAAAAGAAACAAAATAAATTTTTTTATTTTTTTTTAAATTAGTTTTAACATCAGTTCATCAAACTAATCTAAATATACTAAAAAAAATTAATTTTAAAAAAATAAAAATAAAAAATATTAAAAAAAAAAACTAAAACTAGCAATTCATGGGGCAAGATAAAAGCTACCTGGCAGGTCAAAGCTGCTCCTAAAATTGTTAGCAAGTTGACAACATTAATATGATTTTTGAATTATTTCAATTTTTAAACCATAATTCAAAAGTTATTTTTTATAAGTGACTTCAAACAAAAATAAGTTAAAATGATTTTAAATTTAAAAAATATTTGGTAAAAATAATATAAAGAATTCGGGTTGTTTTTTCAAATAAAAAATGATTTTAAATATGTATAGTAAGAACTTAAATAAAAAGTTAGACCCTAAAGGAGAGGTTTGTTGCCAAAAAGTACTCCTCACTTGACTCGAGTAACATGGGACACGTAAAATCTCCCGTGAATCAGTAAGAGCCAAACTCCCTGGTGAAGAAGCATTCTCATAACCTTTGCTTGAATCATTCAAGAAATGAACTGCTCGACAGGAAAAATTGCTAGCAAAGCTGCCATCGCCGTAGATTCAGAAATATATCACAGATAAAATCAAGCCATAGACACAGAAATACACACTTTCTTCCTAAGAAACAATCGACTTTTACAGATAAATTAATTCAACAAGCGAAAAAGCTTACGACTGCGCGCTCCTGTATTCCTCAGCTTACGACTGCAATTAACTACAATCACCGCAAAACTATTTCTTGAAACAGAAACGTAGAAATCATCTGGCAACAGGTTGTACAGGTTTAAACCTTGAATGATATCAGAAATCATTTCATCCATGCAGAAAGAATAACGTCTGCCCAGGCTCGTGCAAGATAATTAAGGAGATCTGCTTGTATTCCTGCCTACCGAATATCAACCGAAACACCATTGCCCACTTCCACATCTCATTTCAACTACTATCAAAACAATAAACCATGACGAAGCAACCACTAATAGCCAAGAAGGGAAGAAGGCACATGGATGAAATTCAAATCGTGCAATAATTGCCATTACGGAAGAAAAAAAATATTTTCACCGTTACAGGAGCACAAAGAGATCAATTTATATTCACATCACTAACTACTAAAGCAACCCCCCTTACATGAACACAGAACTCTAAATCCTAAGAACTGAAAGAAAAAAAATTAAACTAAAAAGACTTGATATCGTAGTGAATCACAGGAACGGAAATATATTGCTTCAATTTTAACTGTCATCATCAGCAGGGGCCTTAGAGGAGCCAGCCTTCTTTGGAAGGAGAAGGTTGTGAATGTTGGGCATGACACCTCCATTAGCAATTGTAACATCACCAAGAAGCTTGCTAAGTTCCTCATCATTCCTAACTGCTAGCTGGATGTGGCGTGGCACAATACGGGTCTTCTTGTTGTCTCTTGCTGCATTTCCAGCCAATTCTAGAACCTGAAAGCACAGACAACATAGAGAAAACCCATCAAACATTAACCAATCTGTAGAATTTCTTTTTTAAAAAAAAGAGAGTAATAAGCCATGCACTAGTTTTGGATTCAAGTCAGGGAGTTGAAAGTTCAGTATCAGAAAATTTTGAACCCCAAATTCATTGAGAAATGAACACAAAATCAAGTTCCAGTACTCAAACTTAAAAGCAAAAACCCTAATTCTACAAATTAGAAAAATATTTTATTAAACACTGAAAACCCCAATTAGCCCCGGAACAAGTTCAAACCCTAGATTCCGAAAAACCAAGAATAACCCACCAAATAAAATCACACTGGTGACCACGGCCACCCCATCAAAAACAAAATTAAAACCATAATACCAAAAAGAAAGCTAGCCAATTCCACCGAAAACCACTCAAATTAAAGAAACCTAGATCCACCAATCCACTAACTGGAAACACACAAAATCATCTACAAAACAATTCAAAGACAAAATCGAACATTGAAATGGAGGCATTATTACCTCGGCAGCAAGATATTCAAGAACAGCAGCAAGGTAAACAGGAGCGCCGGCGCCAACACGCTCAGCATACTTGCCGGCCTTCAGGAACCTAGCAATACGACCCACAGGAAATTGCAAACCAGCCTTGCTACTCCTTGAAGTAGCCTTCTTTTGGGCTCCAGATCCTAGGGTTTTGCCTCTACCAGCCATTGATTAATTCTTGTCAAACAAAAATTTCGAAACAAACTGTATAAAGAGAAGCGCCCTTTCTTTTTTAGAGAGGAAAAACGCGAGGGCAATAGAATAATTGAGAAATAGTTATCGGTTGTTTGGGGTTTATATAGGAGAAGGGAAAATTGGGTGGGCCAATGATAGTGGAGTACGCGGATCGATATCTCTGGCCGTTGGATTGGAAGTAAAATGACAGTGGAGATTCTGCTAACCGCTTGGTTTTGTTTTCGGGAAATTTTCGTTGGGATTGGTGATGTGACAATTGGATTTCGAATTTTGAAGGGTTTCGGGAATATGGGCCCAACAGGAGACAGAAAACTGGCAGTTCGATGGGCTAGGCCTTATAAAATATGGCCTTCAGGCCTAACTTGGTCCTAGTTTAAGGCTATACTTTTGTTTTTTGATACAAAACGTGGGTCGGCTTTTATTAGATTCATAACATAATCATTTGGGCTGAAAATGCTCCATGGAATTATCTACAAGCAGATTTAAAGGATTTTAGCTTGCAATCTAAGCGTGAGTTTCACGGATGTTTGTTTGCCGCTTGGTGCCTATTTAGCTAGTGGTCAAACCGGTGTTTCAGCTGAATTTTAAAAAAAAATCATTTTAAATGCATAAATTTTAATATTATTAAATTATTTTGATGTGCTAATATCAAAAATAATTTTAAAAAAATAAAAAATTATCATTTTAATATATTTCAGTATAAAAAACACTTTCAAAAACTACTCCAATTGCCCTCCCAAACAAGCGCTTAAAAAAACATGTTACGGTATTTGTTACCTAATAAAATGAAAACGATGATAACAGCACGTCATGTTGCTAAAAGAATGGTGGTGGTGGTAATTATGATATTATAAGCAAAAAAAATCTAATAATAAAATTAATTAAAATATTTATATATATATATATATATATATATATATATAAAAGATTCAAAAGAAAATTAAAAGAAAAGAAGAGGCTGAATTGACCGGAATGCTTCCCATTGCGCGCGCATGAGTACACACATATATACACACACAGTAGCTATTTATACGAGTTTTGTCGAGATTAGAATTATATTTTTTTAATGTAAAAAATATTAAATATATAAATTCTTTTATTATAATCTAAATTTGATCAAAAGTGTCGTGATAGCGATTTTTTTACACGTTTCGCGCCACATTATTTCCCAAGTTTGGAGAGACAACAGCGCGTGATGAAAATGAGGGGTGTGTTTTATAGTCGTAAAATATACGACTATAAATATAGGGAGTCGCCACCTAATGGTCTGTGAAAGTCTTGGGTAAGGGGACTTGTTGTGTAAGGGGAAGACGCATCATCCCTAGGGCACCCTACCTAAGGCATGCTGCATTATTGTTTGATTGTTTTTTTTTCTAAGCTTATTCTTTTTTACACTGCATTAAAAAAATTTATCTGCGGGTATACTTTACGATGTAATTTTACACCGCAGTTAGAAAATATTTATTTTTGTTTATCTACGGATGTACTTTACCATTTAAATTTACACCGTAGTTAAAATCTTTTTTTTTTATCCATGAATGTATTTTACAATGTAAATTTATGCCCTAACAGATAAAACAAAAATGGTTTTGATTATTTTTCATATTTTGGCTAAATTCCAATGGATAATCATAAATCAGTTACGATATCCAATTTTGTTTTAAAACATGAGAAAGATGCAATATATTTTTTTTTTACAAAAAGTATGCTTGGAAAATCTTGGAATTCGGCCGTATGCATGAAAACAACACATGTCATATTTTTGACATTTTTTTGTAGTAATAATAATAGTAAAAAAATATAAAAATATTTTTTTTGTGTCAATTTATATTTTTTTCATTTTTTTATGTTTTTTTTTTATTTTTTTATTTATGGGATGGGCTGTCACCCCAGTGGGCTGACAGCCTGCCCCTGAGTGGGTTGGCTTCCAGTCCTCACGGACTGGAAGCCCATTTTATTGTGGGCTGGTATGGAAGCCCATCAAGGGCCAAGCAATATGGGCTGAAGCCCAATTAAAATGTCAGCTCAGCCCAGCCCAAAGAAAAAAAAAGAAAACTATAACACGTGAAATATTGTTCGCGTATTACATGAACAGTATAATGATGGTCAGCCGACCACGACGAGAGGGTCACCTGCCACTACCGCAGGGTAGAGGACGTCGAGGTGGTTCTCCCTGTCATGGTGGCATTGAAAATGGGGGCCTGTGGTGGCCGAAGGAGGCGTTGAAAGTTGTCGATCTGCTATTGGTTCGAGCTTGCCGTAGCCACTGGTACTCTCATCGGAGCTGGAGAAGAAGCTGGACCTGATAGTGGTCACGGTGAGCTTTAAGTGGTGGCTTTCGGCTGATGATGGAGGATAGAGACGGTGGCTACTTCACGACTAATTTTAGAGAGAGAGAGAGAAGCAATCGGGGAGAAAGAAAGGGGTTGTGAAACCAAGAAGAGAGAGACAGAAAGCTGACGTCGAGAAAGATGAAGATAATGGTGTTATTTTGTGTGATCTTCCCTCGTTTTTCTTGTTGTTATTTGCTAAAAATTTCCAGCCTTTCCATTTTTCTCTCTGTTTTCCTTCATTTTTCTCCTTCCTTCCCCCCTCTTCCCTTCGTGCATGGTGGCCTGTATTTATACACACGATCACTTGCTTAGTTGGGCTACTTTCGGCGGAGGTGGTGGCTGGCGTGGCTGCAACAGTGGCTGGTCGGCGGGCGTTCATGCGACTAAAGGCAGCGGCAGGGTTGCTGTTTTGGAGGGAAGTGAAAATGCAATTTGGTCCTTTACTTTTAATTGTTCTAATTGTACCCCCAATTGGATTTAAATTTGTAATTTTGTGTAATTGTGCCCTTGTCAGAATTTCAACATTGGCCTTAACTTTGCGCGTCTTTTTCATTTTGGTCCCTGGCTTTTGATTTATACAATTTGACCCTCAATTGACCATTAAACTCTCGATTGTCTTCAATTTGTCCCCTAACTTTGCATAAATGCTTGGAAAAAATTCAATTGGGTCTCTAAAAATTCCAATCTTCTTAATTGAGCCCGAATTAAATTTAAGAATTTGATTTTTTTTATCAATTAAGCCTTTAATAAAATTAATTTGACCAATTTAAAGCATAATTAAGTCCTTGTACTTAATTAAATTCTTCAATTGGATCTTAAATTAATTCTCAAACATAATAATACTTTAAATTATCCCATGATTAAATCAAATTGGCCTATTCAAAATATAATTATGATTTTTGACTTAATTTTTACTTTGAATTTGTATTTTCTCTTATTTTTGGACACAAAAGAGATACGATTTGGCTCATAAAATATTCAAAATGTCCACCGTTATTTTTCTACCGACGCCAAACCCTTTTTATTTTATTTTTGTTATTTTTATTTTATTTTGGGGAGTAACCCAAAAATTGGGTTATGATAAAAATAATAAATCTATATAGAATTTCTGTGAAGTGCAAGTTTTCTATAAAATATATAATTTTAAATTTATATAAATTTATTTGTTTAGTAGGTTTAAATGAAATCAACAAAATAAAATTATCAACAATAAAAAAAAGGAATATTTAGAAATCTAAATTATTCAATTCACTGTATTAGAATTAATTCATTCTATAATTTAATTTAAATTAAACACAGTAAACAAAATATAAATTGTAAGAACATCTGCAATAAACAAATAACAAAAATAAATAGTTAATTTTCTACCTAAAAAAGAAGAAAAATGATTGAAAATCTATCCTTATATTATCATTACTATAACAGTTAAAATTATTATTAATATTTATACCCAAATAATTAAAATTATTAAATTACCTCAAAAAAAAATGTCAATGTGTTGCCTATTTCTCCTTAAATCTCAGTCATTATAGTGACCTAAAAAAATTAAGATGGTAAATTTCTTTCCAAAATTTTTTATTTTTAAACCATTTTTCTACCCAAAAATACTTAAAAAACACTCTATATATCTTGTTGACCTCATATATCACCCTAAATAACCCAAAAACCAGTCTAAAAGCCTAAAATCAAACCTAAATAAAAATCTTGTCAACCTCATGTATATTATCCTAAGCGATAAGATGACAAAATAACACCTAGGTGAGAGACTCTCTTCATTGAATGGAACTCGCCGACACCAAAATTGATATTTTTCATGTGCTCAATCGGTATCAACCAAGACTTTCTACCATCGAAATCCAATGGTTTTCCCAAAAAAAACATATAAAACACTCCATGCATCTTTATAAACCTATATATGACTCTAAATAACCCAAAACAATTATCTAAAGAATCAAAATCAAACCTAAAAAAACTTCTCGAGCTCATACCTACCATCTTAGGCGATGAGAAGACTAAATAACACACAAGTGAGAGTTTTTTCTTATTGAAAGAAATTTATTGACATCAAAATCGGTTTTTTCATATGTTGAATTGGAATCAACCAAGATTCTTTTTCTACCATCAAAATCCAATGATTTTCTCTGTCCTCTCTGAAATCATAAATTAAAAAGGTTAAAAAAACAAATTTTTATGTCATAATTGAACTTCTAAAATTCCAATGGACCGAAAAGTTATCATTTAAAAATAAAAGGGATCGAAGTGCATTTATGGTCCTGTTTTTGAAACCACCACTTATTTCCTTTTTGTTTTACACTTCATTTTCCCCTCTCGTTGAAAGTTTTTGAGAAATTAGTTATGAATCTGGGTATAGGAGGATGCAACTGAAGGGAATTGAAGTTTGAGGACCGAGTTGTTAAAAACTTCTTGTGCATCTAGACAAATTGCTCATTTACTATACTCGAGATGAAATTATTTTTTTATTAACATAAATATTTGAGTCAGCTTTTGCATTACTCAACTAATTTTACAAACCTAAAGTTAATAACCATATAAATTTTTAATTATTATTATATTAATATTCATGAAGCTTGAAGTTTGATATTATACAATAGTAAACTCGGTATTCCCGTCACCTACTATCTGGTTGGCATGAGATTGTTCTTTCTTAGTTCTTTGCTAGCCATGAATTTGACTGTTGACTGTGAGTGCATTTCTTTTTAGCACAGACAAATGGATTCTACTTATGTCCTTTCAGTGCAAAAAGACTCGCAAATGTCCAAACAGGTGGTGGGCACTCGAATATATATTTGACAGTGACCATTAAAGAGGTAAGAATGGCCTCATGTATGCAAGGTTACTTATGTGCTCTGATTTGGCAATTATTTCTGCTTCTTCTTGAACTATAATCACGAGAAAACCAGCAATTCCATGTCTAATTTTAATATATATTTTAAATAATTTGTATACTTTTTTCTTTAAATTTTAATTAACTTCGTTTTGCAAGTTTATATTTAGTTTTTTATGAACAACATTGATTATTTGATCGACGCCGAGCTTGAGTATGATTCCAAGTGTATATTTAAAAATGGAAGTATTTAATAAGAAATTAGAAAAAGAAGTAAGAAAATAGCTTTAAAAATAAATAAAAATTGATTATGAGAGAAACAATTTAATAAACTATTGTCCTCAAGGGATATGGCGTGATAATAAAAAATTTGAAATTTGCATAATAAATCTTAAGTTTGAGTAGGGCATACACCTCTTATAAGAATTTGATATAGTCAGGGTTTTACCTGCTCACCTGGACCCATAAAGTATATTTTCTATAAAATAGAATTTCCTCAAATCCAAAAAAAAATAATAAGCTATTATTTGATCTATATATGACCAGGTAATACATTTTTTAAACTTGGGTTATATGCACTAACAAAAAATCACTACCATTCAATGATAAAATAGGATCAGGATTTATAATTATATTTAACTTTAAATATTTTTTAAATTTAAAAATTATTTTTTATGAATCTAGTTTAACCTAATGCATCCAACTTGCTTGGATTAAAAAAATTAAAAAAATGATTTTTAAATTTAAAAAATATTTAAAGTTAAACCTAATATATATATATATATATATATATATATATATATATATATATATATATATTCACGAATTATATTTTTATCTTTATTTTTTTTAGATTAACTTCAACTGAAACTAAATCTAAAACTTGGGCTTAATAAATCAACAATTAAATAGTATCAAAACCATAGATTTTATCATTATTATCACTCGCACTTATTAATAAAAAATTGAATGGTGGATAATTTGTTTTTTTTTTTTAATAACAATGAAAGGGTTCAGAGGAATGAGAGAAGAGAGAGATCTATAATATTGTTTTTTTTTATTTTAGATATATTTTAAAATATAGTTGTTATTATTTTAAAAAAATATTTTTGATATTAATATATTAAAATAATTTAAAATAAAAAAATATTTTTGAAATAACATAATTTCTTGCAAAGGAAAGTAAGAGGCCACGATGTGTAAATATCAGGTAGAGAGAGAGAGATTGGTTAGGGATGATATTTGGTGGCAAAGGCATCAGTGACCGTCCGTGTAGTTGATATTATTTGTAAAAGTATAATTAAAAATATAGTTAAGTTTAGTTTTAAAACTATTTTTTATTTAAAAATATATTAAATAATATATATTTTATTTTTTTAAAATTATATTTTGATATTAGTATAGAAAAATAATATTAAAATACCAAAACAATTTAATTTAATAAAAAAATTTAATTATTTTAAAAATATTTTTAAAACAAAATATAAACGGTGCTGAGAGGTTTTCGTAAACAAACGCCAATGGCGATAACTCAAAGTGCCCCCAGAAATACCCCCGACAAAGGTCAAAATCAACTTTAACAATTAAAATTTATTACCCATTTCATCAAGATCCTGAACCTGTACTTATCTGCTTGCGTGGCATCGCACCCACCGCCAACTAATCAACACAAAGCACACCGAACACCTGCCCTGCCGGCACCAATAACCACCGCCACCCTCCCCCCGAAAACTCAAGCTCATGTCCCGTACACATACACAGATGTGATGCGTTTTTTATATTAATTTGGGTTTTAATTAATTTTATAAATTTTAAAATTAATAATCGCATAAATCTTTAGTACTCTCTTACACACTTTTACCCGTGATTTTAAATGAGAAAAATTAAAAACATTATATATTTTATTAAAATTACAGTCAAATAAATTTTGCATGGCATGTAAATACAAGAAAATTATATAAATAAAAATACAAATTATTTTAGTTTTTATGAAATCTAGATTTAAAACACAATTATATGTTGAGCTCGGTATAAAATATATATATGTTATTTAACTAACAAAAAGTTTTTTTTTTGTTATGAGAAAAATATAAACTATTATAATATCATTCATTATTGTTAATTATCTAATAAATATGGAAAAGTTTCCTCCATTGATAAAATTTATAATTTCATGATAAATTTTTATAACAATGTGTATAGATATGGAACTCATTTCAATTCATGCCCTCGACGAGGTTGGGTTTGACATCGAATAAGATTGACAATTCAGTTATATGAATTCAATTGATTTAACCATGTTCTGATTGATTTAATTACCCTAATTAATGTATGTTTATTATTGTAGTCCATAATATTTTTTTTATCTAAAAATATTATTAAAATTTTAATATCAATGCATTAAAATAATCAAAAATCACTAAAACACATTAATTTAATATATTTTTCAATGAAACATATTTAAAACAGGAGCTACAACACTTATAAACAGTCACCTACTCCATATTTGGTATTGCGGTGCAAAATATTTTAAAAATATATATTGAGAAAATAAATATATCAATACATACATACATAAAAAAATATTAAAATGATAAAATAACTAAAAACACATTAAACTAATGACTTTTAAAAAACAAACACATTTAAAAGCAAAAATTATCAAAATCCCATACAAGTTACTAAACCATATCAAGACTTGGTTGAGATGTTAAACTTTTTTTATTTATTTTCTATCTAAAATGACATCATTGAAATATAAATTAACTTTATATATTCCTGGCTCAAGTCTTGTTGGTTTGATAACTATTATGTTGCATGACAATAATAATTCCATCAAAACTAGATAAGTAACTTGTGCTTTGTGGTAGGCGAGGCTGAATTTTCTATAATGTGAAAATCAATATAAAAGCATTGTTACTATATTTAAAGAATGAGAAAAAATTCACATCTTGAAATTATATAAAATAATATAGAAAAAAGATATGGTTGTCAATCCCCAATATCCCATACAAGGATGAAAAAAAAATCAATTAACAAAAAGAAATCTAAACAAACAAAACACAAACAAATTCACATGAGGTTGCCAAATCTCGCAAGCAAGATAACCCAATTGAAAACAAAACGATCAATTGACCTAAGACCTAAGCGACCCTGAATTTAAAAAGATTCAAGTTTGAAAAGATATATGATGAGAATTTAACCAATATGAAATAACAAAAACATAACTCGAACTAAGACCTGGTTAACCTATATCAAACTTAGTCAATACTTGGCACAAAATCATTGACAACTTTTCTTTATTTTTTTAGAATGATTTCATTTTTATGATTTTATTTAAAATGAATATTTTATTTGACTTAGTTTAACTCAGGTCAACTTGCCTAACACATTATCGATACTGGTCTTCAATTGACTCCCGGGTTGACTTTAAAAAAATTAGAGAGCAACCTAAATTTTTCATTAAATGGAAAAATAAAAAAGAAAATTAACAAAATAATACAAAACAAACATATAAAACATAAGGAAGAGGAGTACATAGTTTTTTTTTTTTTTAAAAAAACCAATATTATGGATCCAATAATAAAATTAAAAACAAATAGTTTTTTTTTATAAAAATAATAAGAATTAAAATTTGAAATAAAAAACATTGAGGGCCTAACTTAAAACTTTTAAGTGATGGGTAACTTAAAAAAAAATCAAGTTCAAATAAGAATCCAAATAAAAAATAGAAAGAGAAAGAGAACCAAATCTAAAGACATTAAAAACCAAGATTATGGATTCACAAATAAATTTGAAAATAAATTAAAATTTATAAAAAAACTAAGAATCATACTTAGAAATCAAAATATTAAAGGTCATATATGAAATGTCATAAAACAAGAGGATAAAGTTGCTTTTTTTAATTTCTATGACCATACGCTTTGTTCCACGTGGAAAATGATGTTATAGAGCTTTAAACATTGCGACGAAAGCTGGCTTTCTTCTACCAGATGGCAACTTACGCGTCACTCAAAAAGTGTAGAGCCACTCCACATGTATGTGCTAACAATTGTTTTTCTTAATATTTTATAAAAATAAAGAAAAATCAAATTATAAATAGAAAAAACTAACGAAAATGACAAAAACCTCCTGGATACAAAGCTTAGAAAATTTGATTTCAGGGTCAATTTATTAATTTCAATATTTTAAAAATATAAAAACAAAAAATACCCCTTAAAATAATTAAAAATAAATTTCAAAGTCAGTTAAGTAGTTTTACTGTACCATTTAAATATGAGGTTACTATGATGACTTTTACAAATTTGATAATTATATTTGAACTTTTATGAAATTATCAAACTACCCTCGTAACCATGTAAGTAACTTATTCTTATTAGGAGTAAAAAAATTGTAAAAAAAATGACTTGAGTAAAGTTTGGTTAATTAATAAAATATGTGATTCGAGTTATGAAATGATATTAATTTAAATAAAATAAATACAAATGAATTATAAAATTTAATTTGAAAGATAAATTAACTTTTTTTAATTGAATTGAATTAAACTATAAAATCTTAGTCTAAGTCATGAAAGCAAAACAAATTTATAAAAAATTAAAAAAATATTTTTTTAAAATATAATAAGATAAGCACATATGCAGGCAAGGCAAAAAAATTATAAGTTTATGATAATTGTTTTTTAAAATATTTTTTGTTTATAAATATATTAAATATATATATTTTTATTTTTTAAAAAAAATATTTTAAATATTGATAAATAAAAATAATTTAAAAATATAAAAAATATTTTTTTAAAATATTTTTTTTCTTTTTCAAAAAGCTTTAGGCCCCGTTTGTTTGCTGGAAAATGGTTTCCTTTTGGAAAGTGAATTCCGGGGAAAATGAATTCCTGGAAAGTGAATTCCTAGAAAGTGAATTCCGATACTTGACAGTGTTATGGAAAATGAACTGGAAAACACTTTCCAGTGTTTGTTTATGTTATGGAAAATGATCTGGAAAATAATTTATTAATAAATTAATTTTTTTTTCAGGTTTATTAAAATAACGAGGAACAAATCTTACAAATTAAAAAGTTGAATGAGAATGAAATTGAAAAAAAAATATAATTTCATAAATTATCTCAAATAAAATAAATAATAATCAAAATAATAGAGATCAAATCTAATTTTTTTTTTAAAATAAAAGGTGAATAAATTAAAATAATAATAATTAACATTTCATAAATTATTTCAAATAAAATAAGTAACAATAAAAAAAATGACGACCAAATTTGATAGATAAAAAATTTCAATAAAAAAATGATAAGAAAAAAGCAAATAGCAATTATAAAAATAAGAACCAAAATTAATATAAAAATTAAATTTTAAGAGATGGAATTGAAAAATAAATATTCAAAACAAATTATATATAGCAATCAAAAGTTTGAGAATCAAATTTGATATAATCAGTAAATAATGACATTTCTAAATTTTTCACAACTTCCGGAAAGTATTTTCCGTCCAAATTTTTCAGAAAACACTTTCCTGAAAACAAACTAAATTCTTCTTTGATTAAAAAGTGTTTTTTATTGATCAACTTTTCAGAAGACAAATAAACACAAAAAAATTTATAAAGTGATTTTCTAGAAAGTAAACCGTCATTAATTTTTAAACGATGTGGATGTGGCAAACAAGGCTAATCAGCAGAAACCAAAGTCAATTCCTATAATGTCCGTACATGAGTTGTTCTCGCAGGATGCCTTCCTCGGCAGTAGGTGCCCTTTATTACACAGACACCGCAGGCAGACTATAGTCTTTTCATGCTGCCCATGTACCAAAGATTCTCTTCTGAACAAGTAGTTATTTTACATGATTTTAAATGCTTTTTACTTAATAAATATTTAAAATAATTTTATTTTTTATATTTACAGTTTTATTTTTAATATAAGTTTATTATTTTAATTTTAATTTATATAAAATATTTTTCTTTTCTAAATACAACTAAACCACAATGTTAAACAAAACCTTAGTTAATTATTGGTATTGCAGTGTATATAATATACTAGCCATGACAGCCGCGTCTTGTCGCCATATTTTTTTAATATAAAAAAATATTAATTATGTGTCACTTTTTTATTATAATATAAATTTGGATAAAATAATAAATTTATACAAAAATCTTGTGAAATGCAAATTTTCTATAAAATATATGAATTTTAAATAAATATAATTTTTTTTATTTAGTAGGTTTTAATTAAATAACCAGTATAAAATTATCATTATCATTATCATTAAAAAAAAAGTAAGAAGATTCGGATATCTAAAAGATTTAATACATTATATTAAAATTAGTTTATTTTATAATTCAATTTAAATTAAACACAACAAACAAAATATAAATTATAAAAAAAAATTTATTAATGAAATAACAAAAATAAGTAGTTAATTTTCTATCTCCAAAAAGAAAAAACATATAAATTGAAAATTCATTCCCACATCACTGTTATTAACATTACTATAAAAGTTAAAATTATTAAATTGACCCGAAAAATTAAAAAAAGTAAAATATTTTGTCAAAAAAATAATAATAAAAATCACTAAAATAATCATTATTATTGTGCAAACAATAAAATTATAAAATCATTTTATCTAAAAAATTAAAAATAATAGAAAACAAAAAAAATATAGCAATGTTAATTTTAAAATGATCATGAACATAAATTAAAATTTCAGAATTTAATCAAATAAAAATAAAATTCCAATAAAAAATAAAATGATAAAAATTCAAAATAAAAACCAAAAGTTTAAATGAATGAATACGAACAAAAAATAAATATTTTCCAAAAAAGATAAAAAAAGAAAAGAAAAGAAAAGAATCAATACTAAATAAAAAAAATCAAAAGAATAAGTGCCAAAATAAAAAATAATATATATAATTAATTTCAATTGAATGACAAAACTGCAACAAATCAAAATCTTGGGACAGAAAAACAATAAAAGAATTTTTAAAAATAAATACTAAATAAAAAATCAAAAGAATAAGTGACAAAATAAAAAAATAATATATATAATTAATTTCAATTGAATGACAAAACTGCAACAAATCAAAATCTTGGGACAGAAAAAAAATAAAAGAATTTTTAAAAATAAAATACAGTATAACCAATATAAACTAAAATTTCAGAACAGAACGTACTAAAAATAAAATTATGATAAAAAATAAAACAAAATATAAATATATAAATATAAATAAAAAATAAATATTATCCAAAAAAACTAAAGGAATTAATACAAAATACCAAGAATTATATATTTATATATATATACACACACACACACGTTTTTCTTTTATAATGATGTGGGTAAAACATTGTAAATTGCTATAATGTTTTGCCTACACCTTTTATATTATAGGTAATTTGTTTTTTAATATTTTTATTTTTAAAATATATTATATTTCTATATTACCATGTACATATAATTCAAAATATTAAAAACATGCTAATTCAATGTTTTTGTTTTTCTAAACAAATATATTTTATTTTAAATATCTAAAAGTAAACAATCTCTCTCTCTCTCAGTCTCCCTCTCTCTCAAAATGAGTTTTCTTTGGCTTTTTTGGTTTTCCATTTGTCTTTCTCTTCCTCATTTATGAACACCCATTTTGGTGAAAGCGTCAAATTTTTGCTTCAACTGGTGATTGCTATGCTGTTCTCAATATGGAATACATCCAACGAGCCTGCACTTTGGATAAAAGTTCAGATTTTTTTGGATGCTTGATGAGAAATTGTGGTTCTTGATTCTTCGTTCTTAAGCATGCTTAATTAGTAGAAAGGAAATTGCAGGGAAAGATAGTTCTGAAGCAAAAGTAGAAAAGTAAGCTACAGAAATGACTAATGGCATGTATACTCAGATTCTTCTTTTCACTAGCTTTCATGGTGGAAAAAGCAGATAAAATGGGAAATGCAAAGATATGATGTACTTTATAGAAATGATGCACGTAGACGAGTTTTACTTTGGGAAGTTGTGATTTTGAAGCCCAAGAGGCAAAAGAAAGGAGTGAAGAAGAGTAAAAGGTAGAAGCATGCCGACAGTTTGGTTCTCTTTGAAGAGATCTCTACATTGCAAATCAGAGCCATCAGAAGTTCATGACCCAAAATCGACAAAGCATTTGAGCACAATCTTGACAAGAAAAGCAGGAAGGTCTGGGTGTTCAAGGTCCATAGCAAATCTCAAAGATGTCATAAATGGAAGCAAAAGGCACATGGAGAAGCCACCAAGTTGTAGTCCAAGATCCATTGGAAGCAGTGACTTTCTTAACCCAATAACCCATGAAGTTATTTTAAGTAGCTCAAGGTGTGAGCTCAAAATCACTGGTTTTGGTGGGTTCCAAGAAGGGGTTGGTGGGGGTGTTATCAGTCATGGTAACAACCATAATGGTGTTAGTGGTGGTAGTAGTAATGGCGCTATTGGTTCAACTTTTGTTGGTACTTTAAGGCAAGGAACCCCAGGACCTGGAGGACATCCTACAATGCACTATTTCAACCCTTCAGTTAGGAACGCAGCTACTCCTCCAAGAAAGTCTCATTTTCTTCTATCAGACAGAGAAGGGCCTGGATATGGAGGTTCTGGTATATTTGGTGCTGGTGGACATTCAAGCAGTCGGCTCTCTTTTGAGACCAAGTTTAATGGTTCTTCTACACTCACTTGCCATAAATGTGGAGAGCAGTTTACCAATTGGGAAGCTGCTGAAAATCATCATCTCTCCAAGCATGCCGGTAAGAAACTCCAAGTTGAAATTATTTGTTTATTTATACGTCTTCCATAAAAAAGTTGAATCGCTTTTTGTGTTTTTGTTTAGTATAAGAAGATCCTTGAGGTTTGCTTTTGTCCCTTCCTTGTTCTCATATCCTCACCGTTTTATTGTGACCTCAGATTTGAGTGAGAACCTTTTCCCATTCAACTTTTGAGATCGTTGGCTGCTCTAGATAGTGATCAAGGTTTTTTCAAGACATGATAAATCTGCAGCTTTGTGGCAATTGAATTGAGTTTTCCATTTGCTTTGCTGTTGCATATACACAAAACAATTTATACTGATATTTCATTTTGATGTTGGTCTCTCCAACTCCAAGTCAATAAACTTAAGTGGTTTGCTGTTCTTGAGATTTCATAGAAGCTTTCCTTATCAGCAGCTCATTGTATTTCTCCTTCTGACAGTTACCGAACTTGTGGAAGGTGACTCATCACGAAAAATTGTTGAAATCATATGCCGAACGAGCTGGTTAAAGAGTGAAAACCACTGTGGTCGAATTGAAAGAGTGCTAAAGGTTCACAGCATGCAAAAAACTTTAGCACGATTTGAAGAATATAGAGAGATGGTGAAAATTAAGGCCAGCAAGCTCCCAAAGAAGCACCCTCGGTGCATAGCTGATGGGAATGAGCTTTTGAGGTTTTATGGTACGACTGTTTCATGTTCTCTTGGCGTAAATGGTTCCTCGAGTCTATGTGCATCTGAGAAATGCTGTGTTTGTCGAATTATTCGAAATGGGTTTTCAGCCAAGATGGAGCTTAATGGTGGAGTAGGTGTGTACACAACTTCAACCAGTGGACGAGCTTTTGAGTGTGTTGAAATATTTGAAGATGATCCATGTATAAGGAAAGCTTTGATAGTATGCAGAGTGATTGCTGGTAGGGTCCATAGGCCTTTGGATAATATACAAGAAATATCTAGTCAAACGGGATTTGATTCTTTGGCAGGGAAGGTTGGCCTCTATTCCAATATTGAGGAACTTTATCTGCTCAATCCTAGGGCCCTGCTTCCTTGCTTTGTGGTGATCTGCAAATCCTGAAGAAAAGAAAAAGGAAAATGCTTCCATTACATTATGAAGATATGTGAATCCATTTTACATCATTGTTTGGAGGATTTTTTCTTGAATCTGAGGTATGAAGAATTATGATTCTTCATCCAAGGCTACTGTCCCTTGTCAGCACATCAAATTTTGTGATTCAAAGTTTAGTTGTATCTGCCCCTCAACACATCTGCATATCTCATGCTACTGTATTTCTTCTTCTTCATTTAGGTTTGTGTTTTAATGGAAAAAATGAAAGTGTTTTTGCTACCCTGTCCATGATTGAAATTTTCACACAGCAAAATTTTTATTCTAGTTATTGCTGATTAGTGGGTAGTAACAGATTCAGGATTTGAGACGCATTTATTAAGAAATATAGTATAAATTGAGGACCCAAGTTAATTTGAAAGCACAATTTAACAGTGACCTTTCTAGGTGAATTTAAGACCGAATATTTTCAAGCAATTCAGAAATTTAGAAAAAAAAGTCCTGTCTGATAATTAAATAATGAACATTTGAGTTCTGTATTGTAACATCAGGTAGCCCCAAGTGAAGAGGTGACACAATTTATGAGCTTGCAGGTAAATTTGAAATGTACTTGAAGTTGCAGACTTTTCCTTGATCTATATGCAAGTGCATTAATATTTGAAAACTTCAAAGTACAAAATAAATCCAGTTTATGTTATTTTATCAAGTGATGCCTCACTTGAAAACAAAGTGAAAGAATAATAAAATAAATCATGCTCAGACTCCATTATATATTCACAGGAGGATCACGGACCCATCTTTCCTCAACATATATTAGTGAGTTTATGAATAGAAAAACTAGTGTGAGAAAGTGCATTCTTACAAGAATGATAATTTTTGTTGTCCACTAGCATTACTCGGTACAAAAATTGCATGTGGTTGTTGTTGGAGGGCTGTGCTTGAAACAAAGCTTAGGGCAAAACCATCAGACAAAAATCTAGAATGATTACAGTTAGATTTATTTTGTCGCATATATTCACATCCCAATTTGAAATTGTGCTGCAAATTCTTTGACCAGGTTACTCTTTCTTCTGGAGCTTCTTGTATGTCCTCATGGTGAAAAAGCAGCCAATGTTCAAGATGAGGTCAGGACCCCGTTTCTCTCTTATTTAAAAAAAGGCAACTTTCCAGTTGCATTTATAAGGTATGCTCATTTCATTTCCTTGCTGCAACATTTGTGCAGCTATAAATGCTGGCACATGCACCTCATAAATGCACCTCCAACCCATGCAGCACCATTTTGAAATTATGATTCCAGAAAAATGAATGGAATTCAGTTTTCGGTCTTAAATATTTGCGCCGGGGGGGGGGGGGGTGGTAGTTTGAGATCAGATGAGCACAAATTAAAGATATTTTAGCACAGACTCCTCGTTTAGTGGGATGCCACCCGCTGAGCTATGTTCAGATCAGGTGTTGGTACCACGTCGATATCGGCCTGGTGCTCACTAGACAATTGGATTTGATTACAGCAGGTTTTTTTTTTTTTTTAATTTTTTTTTACTATTCTTATATTCAAATCTAATAGCTGAACTAACATCGGGGCCTTTTACCTGACCGATATTCTAAACTCCCCCTCATATTAGGCCATTCTTTTGTAGAAAACGATGGCAGCATCGGTAAAATACCAATGCCATCAGAACCATTTTATTTGAATTTAATGGCTTTTTTTCATAGCACTGTTACAAACATCAACAAAGAATCAAAATGAAAAGACAGCCCAAAATAAGTTCAAAGAAGGATCCTGATGGAATAATAGGTGTCATTTTGTACAAATTTGCTGCTATGCTCATATCTGTATATATTTTAGTGTCCCTCTTATCCCTCTCATCTTCTGCTTCCTGCTGTTTAAGTATTTAAATGGCCATGTCCTAGCATGTGCGCACACTTGGTTGACACGAATGCATGTCTTTTCCCTAAAAATCATACGAGGCTTTAACGGTCCAAACATTGGGACCAAAACAACTTTGCAACCTCATTGAGCTTTTCATGGGTCAATGTGGCTATAATGGATAGGGGTATAGCTGAAATAGCGTCCCACACTTCTTCTGATTAATAGCAAACAGCGAGGCAATGAAAATGAAAGCTGCTTTGTTGAGAAAGTTGTTTTTAAACAAAGTTGTATCCCTTGATTTAATCCATGTTGCAACTATCTTTCATGGCCTCGCCTGTTTCCTATGATATTCTCGTAGCTCTTGCAGAATTATGTAGTTGTTGATCTGCATTAAATTAGTGTGTTCATTGTTGCAGTACCGTCCGGAATAAATGTTTCATTCTATTGATGTAATCGCTTAACTGCTTTATAACATGCTGACCACATGCCTGCACTTAGCACTTTATTACTATTTAATTGCGGGGCATCTCTGGTTTGATTACAAACTACTTCAATTTTGTTCTGCCAACTGATATGGTGTTAAGGTGCCCGTAGTCGGTGCCTTTAGTTCAGTTTATCACCGCAAGTCACGATGGAAATTCTTTCGGCAAATGGATTAATGTCCTGCCAGCATATGTAATAGCAATGAATTCTCAGAATTAGCAATGTAGGACTTCTAACGACCAATAGTTTTGGTGGTCCCGGGGGTGTGGCATAATGGCAAAAGACTTGTGATTTGCACAGTAGGTTTTGAGTTCGAGTCAAGGCATGTACCCACAGTAAGAACCTGAGACAACCAGGATTTTACTCGCTCATCTGGGCCCACAAAATATGCGGGTGGGGTTTCCTCACATAAAAGAAAATAGTTTTGGTTATTCCTCATTTATTTCTATTTGACACTCCTGCCAGTGTCTCGATGAACTGTTACATAGCCAGTCTTAAGCTATGAGAAATGAAGGGGCTGCGTTGAAATTAAGCAAACTACAATACTATAGTCATAGGCTACGAGTCTCAACACTTATTTCCAGTGAGAATTATACCAGAGATTAGTCTTGTGGAGTTGGTAAATGTAATTAGCAACATCAATGACATTAGCTTTTAGCATGTGGTAAAAAGCCTTGATCCAGGCAACAGGTGATAGTTTCGCTCATCATATCTTTAACGCTGTGCTTGTACTTAAACCCAATGTCTCTGAGCTTCTTTGAAGAAATATCTGGAGAAATTGAACCTTGTTTTTCCTCTGCTAACCTGAAGATGTAAAGAAAATGTTTCAAGTAGCATAAATCCTGTGTGGATTGTTATCCAACTTTACAGATCCTGAGAAAAAACTTGCCTCTGGATGTTTGAGCATGGATACTCTTCTGCTAGATGATTAATCAATTGAGACATTACACAACTGTGGGCACAGCATATGTATCGACCTTCTGCTCTAGTCTGCTCCATAAGAAATATATGTGCATCGCATATATCTGCAATGTGAACCAATGCAATCGAACCCATTCTAGCAATAACAGCTGATAGTATTGAAAAGAAATTGGTGTCACCTGTAGAAGTAGGAAAAATTACAGGTCACTAGATGTTCTTTATATATGCAAAACTCATTCATGTAAATCATTGTTTTACAAGTGGATGATACCTATTTGAATAATTATTAGGCATGAAATACCATGTAGATCAGAGAGTTAAACTTGTCATGGAATTGGTAAGTCATTGATAAGAAGTTTTGAAATGAATTGTTGAATGATGCAAGCAGACTAAGTTTATTTACTGAATGCATCAAGTAAGATTGGGGCAATGACCTTGCTTGGTAGATTTGAATTCCCAGATATCAATAAGTGAATTTTGCTAGCAAATTACCTGTTATCGGAGAGAGGAGCACTTGAATGCTTGGTGGGACACTTGAAGTGAGGAACGCACCAGCAACAGTAGTAGTTATTACTGAAATTAGATCGATAGCGTTATCCTTTGCATATTTGAACGCTGCTTCCTCCGTTAGACGCTTGGAGAGTACATAAATCTGTGAAAGCCAAAATATCTTTCAATCTAGGAAAGCGAATTAACTTTTTTTCTTGACGATGTTATAGAACACAAGTAGAAGCTTTACCCATCCGCTTGGTTTTGTATTCCAGACATGATCAATGGGAGTCTGGCAAGTTTCATCAACTACTTTTCTCCATTTACCAGCTCTGTCTTTAGCAGTTAGAGTACTAATGGAGGATGTGAAGATAACCCTTTTCACAGTGTTGGATTTGGAGCAAGATTTGAGAAGGTTCAGCGTCCCTTCAACCGCAGGGTCGATAATATTACACCGCGCATAATTCTCTTCAAGTTTGCGAAGGATGAAGAAACAAAGAGTAAGTCCACCCTTTCATGTACATAAGCACACAGATTAAAGAACTCTAAATTCTTCAGTTCCTGTTATAGAGGTGCTTGTGGGCATTACCAATGTCTTCATTTCCGGCAACGTTGAATTCCATTGAAGCTGCAACATGAAATACACCATGACAGCCCCTGACTGCCTCATCAAAGCTGCCTTCTTCTCGCAGGTCAGCTTTGAATAATCTCAACCGATCAGCACCCCTCCACGATGATAAAAGATCCAACGACTTGGCTGAAAATTTAGGTGCCATTTTTCTTATCCAATTAGATGCTGGTAAAATAGCATCATAAACGTGTTCGTGAACTTGAATTGATGAGTTTAGGGTGCATGAAATCTGATTTTACTTTCTTAATTATGCAGTGTACATTCTGTGAGACACTCAGGTGATATTGACCTCTGCTATTTTTCCCCCGTCTTAATTTTAACAAAAAACTTTAAGGTGGTCCTTATCTTGTTGACCACCACCTCCCTATTTTTTTTTATCCCATGAAATTAATTTGGTTTGTTAAAGATTGATTTTTATGATTTATTGTGCTTTGGTTTCCAATGTTGTTATCAAGTCTTATGATCCATGATGCAGGTTTAATGGGTTAAATCGATTGATTCTATTTTTTTTAATTTTATCCTTCATTGATTAAGAATTAATCTTCATTATTTATTTTAATTTTTTTATTAGGTTATCTCAGTTTTATGATTCAGATAATGAGTTTTGCGCGTGAACCTACGTTGACTCAAATTGTTTTATTGTGTTTTTTTCAATTGATTTTCTTTTAATTTTATTTTTCAACAATGAGTTAATACAAAAATTATATTTTATAATTTGTTTCAATTTGTTTTATATGATATTTTTTAAGTTTCACGACACAAGTCACTCACGAGTTTGCTATTTTGGTCACCTTACTATGAGATTATTTTAATCTTATGGAAAAAATATTTTTTTTTAGATGACTTTTTCTCAATTCATCTTTCAATATTGGATTGATTATGAACTATGTTTTATAATTTATTTTAATTTATGCTTTATAAAATTATTCTAATATCATAACTTAAGTTATGAATTTGACAGATTAACATTGGTTGACTAAGTATTTTTTTTTATTTTTTTATTTTTTTATTGAATATTCAGTTGATTAAAAATTGAGTTTTATAATTTGTTTTTATTTGGTTTCTATGAAGTTATTATGGTTTCATAATTCAAATTGTCAATTCGGCTAGTTGTTTTCGATAGATTGAATATGTTATAATCTTAATATTTCTTTTATAAATATCATCTTTAATTTTTCATCAATCAAATATATATTTACTTATTGTCTAAGTTATCTTTGAATTTGTCAAGTCGACTTGGTCATATCATATCAATTCTAAATGATTGATATTTTTTATACTAGAAAAAAATATTAGCAATGCTTATTTTTTCTTACATTAAAAAAATTGATTTGATCCTAATGTAAACCAACCAACAATCTAGTGTAAATATAAAGAGCTAATATGCCTAGATGTTTTACTGTTTTGATTATTATGAATTTATTTATTTTTATATCCTACATAATAACAAGTTTTTATTCCCATTTTAATTATTTTACATTTATTTATTTGTTAAATGAGCTTTATAGTTTGCCTAGGTGTTTAAGGTCATGTTTGACATTGAGTTTCGAAAGTATTTTTTAAAAAGTCTGATTTTTTTACTTTAATTTGTTTTTTTTTGTGTTTTTATATTTTTTTCATGTGCTGATTTCAAAAATAATTTTTAAAAATAAAAAAAATATTTTAATGTATTTTCAAACAAAAAACATTTTCAAAAAGTAATTTCAACTATACTCTCAAGCAGAAACTAAATCATTGTTGTCTCCCATCCACTAATTGTAGTTAAACCTTGCTTGACCTAAACTTGGATTACATGGTTGTCAATTTAACCACATATTATCCTTAAAGTTAACAAGAATGAGTAGCACCCGAGTCTCATCAAATCACCCTCTAAACCTATATCAAAATAATGTTTTTTTTTATTTAAATTATTTTTGATATTAATACATGAATATGATCTAAAAATATTATTTTTTTAATTAAAAACGAAAAATAAAATTAAAAAAAATTCTAATTTACTTATAGGCAGCCCTGAATTTCGCTAAAGAAAAGGTCTTATTCCAGTTCAAAGCTGGGCTTTATTAGCTTGGAACTCCAAAAAACTGTGATTTTTGCAGAAATGTTCAACTGGGTATCACTTCTTTTTATCTTTTTTTCTTATGATTTTTATATTCATCCTCAAGAATGAGCTCACCATGTGTACATGGTGAAGCAAGCTCTTAAACAAACTAGAGTAAAATGATACTTATAGTTTAACAAAACTAATTAATTAGTGGCTATGCTTTTATTTTTTATACAATTCAGTCCTTTTCTTAGTTTCTTGTTATTTTCTCAATTTCTTTAAAATAGAATAAGAAAATTAGGTGAAGTGGGGAAATCTGACTACTAAAGAAACAATTATTAAAACAATTAAGCAGTTATTATTAACTCGAGGATGATCAACATCAAGCAAGGGGCTGGTTAATAATTTTAGATACTCCTAGGACTAAATAGTTAGTTTTAATAAACTATAAGGACTGAATCCTATGATTAAATCAACAAACTTCTAGCTCTCTCTTCCCTATTCTAGTTTTCACCTCCTTCATCGTCCCCTTCGTCACACCCGAGATTGAAAACCATTCATATTTCTTTTATGTTTTCAAGACCATAGATCAAATACTACTCCATAAAAAACAAGGGGAAACCAGATAGATGAAGATCACACACAGCATGGAAGATAAAAGAGCTGAAGGAGAAAGAGTTCACGAAACAGACCAAGATCACGTACGGTGGCATGAACCATGTAACCTCTTTGAAGAAGAACCTTCACCAGCCAAGACCCTATATAGCCATTTGCACCTGTAACACAATAAGTAGGAGGAAGGGCTCTCTCTGTATTCTTCTCTTCCTCCATTTCCTTGACTCGACTCTTGGCTAGCTTCAATATCCAAGCCAGCCAGTGCTGCTCTGATGTTTGTGCAATGTTCTGCTAATGAGACAATAAACACAACTGTACAGCTGTTAATTTATATTATTTTAGCAGTACACTAGCACAAGAAGACGAATTTGTCTCATAATTAAGGATTATTTTGGGAAATTCATCTTTGTAACGGAGGTGAGCGACATGCTTTACCATTTCCCTGGTTGTTTTAGTAAAGTCTTGAATTCAGACAAAAAATAGTAGGGTTAAACACAGCTGTACTGACCATTTAAAGTAGCTTGAAAGATTCTATCGAAATCTCATTCATGGAGATGCATTGGATACTTTGTAATAGGGGAATGAATGTGTTGCCGGTGAGATGCTAAGGATTCCTTGGATTCTCCTTTTAAGATTCACCTGCTGCCTATCCTGACTTGAGTAATTAATGTTTGAGGTAGTTTTTTTAATTAATACTACGATTTTGTAATTCAAGATGAGAGCTTTGAGTTAGAACTTTAAAATTTTAAGTTAATTGGTTTGAACTTTTAATTTAATTTTAGATGTACTCATGTAATTTTTTTAATATGAATATTATATAATTATACAAGTATCAATATGATTAAATCAACTTCAATTAAATGATTATTCAATTAAAAAAATCTAAATAATTAAAACAAATTGAATATAAAGAAACCCAATAACTTAGAAAAATAATACTTACCATCATAGTGATTTATATTTTGATCACATCTACAAATTGAAATCCCTTGATAATAAATATCTTTTTGTTATTTTTAGTTTATAGAATTGAAATTACAAGCTTACTAATTACAAAAAAAAAAAATACAAATCTACTTGACTATTTGCCTACAAAGTTATCGCCTGCATGTTATCGACCATAAATTATCATCTAATGATTTTATAATATCCCCTGAACTTGATATAATGTAGTGATTTTAGTTCGAGTTATTGATTGTTTTTTTTTCTCAAATTTCCTTATAATTTATCTTATATGGTGAGTTGTGTGATGCTTTCATTTATTATCTATCAAACCACCTGTGTGTCAAGGAATCAACTCATCTAAAAGTTTAAACTTGTAAGTAAGGCCTCAAAATATAATTTATATTATCCTCTAACACACCCTCTCAAGTAAAAGCTTTTTGGGCTTGAAACTTGCACAGGTCCACATTACCTTGTGCTTGATTTTTATCAAATAGAATGGGAGTGGTGGAACTCGTGACTGCTGGGTCAACAAAGCTCTGATATCATGTTAAGGAACAATTTCACCTAAAAGGTTAAACTTGTAAGTGAGACCCTAGAATATGATTTATATTATCCTTTAACAGACCTCCAATCTCTCCAAGTTTTTTCTATGATCTCATGTTCACAAGAGTTGTTGCTTTTTTAATTGCATGGCTAGTTACACCTTTTTGTAAAGTTAATCATTTGTTCCACCAAGTTTTTATTTAGTCATGCATAAACTCTTGAGAGATCATCATCTGAAACTGGAATACTGGTCTGACACCCTTACATGGTTGATCGTAAGTTCCACCAAGTTTTTATTTAGTCTTGACATATCTTTGTAATCTCATGCAAAACACTCTTTATTCTTTTCAAGCATGGAAGTCAGAACTTTTTTTTTTCCTATAGTCTCAACTAGGCACTAATGTGAGTTTTCTTCTTCTTTGATTTTTCTCCAATGTTTGTTTCTCCCATCTGGTCAAGCTCTCAATATTTCCTTTTATTTTCTTGAACACTTGGATTATCTTGTGACTCATGTCATACATTATCCTCTTATAAAGACCTCAATTATTGTACTATAACCACATGTCATCATTGTCCTCTTATAATTATTTATGTGCATTTATAGACCTCAATTATTGTACTATAACCACATGTCATCATTGTCCTCTTATAATTATTTATGTGCATTTATAGACCTCAATTATTGTATTATAACCACATGTTTTTGTATCACATTTTTTATATATGTTTTTAATTCCCTTAATATCTTTTTTTTTCCATGCAATACGTCTATAATCTCTAGATAGTCATCTAGATTTCATTTTTCTTATAATTTTTTTCACTCATTGAAAGAGATCTTCTTATTCCTTTCAAGCTCTTTAGATAACAAAGGCCTTATCATGATTTCATATATTTCTTCCTCTTTTTCTTCAATTCTTAGTGATGAATGATGGTTGTGCAATACTAATTGTACCTTTTTTTTAATAGAATTATTCTTATGAATGGTTTTCACATATTACAAATGATTTGTTGTTTGTAAACACAATCCCAAACTTATTTTCATTCCAAAGTAACAATATATGATTCAAAGTTGAGGATATACAACTATTCGTGTGAATCCACTCCCTTTCAAGTAAGATATTGTAATTTAGGATTGCATATATAAAAAAAATAACACTATTTATGTAACCATGAAGCCCATTTCCAAATTGACTCCTCCCATTCCTTTAACTTGTAAGACTTCTCTAAAGAACTCAATTATTGCTACTCTAGTTAGTATTAAGTCTTGCATTGTTTCCCCAATTACCTCTAACATATTCAAAGGCAATAAATTGACAACAACACTATTATTAACCAATACTCTCCTCATATATTTATTTATCTATTAATTAATTTTAGCAAGTGTAGGGGTTTCATGTACACAAGCTTTGTAGCATTTGTTTTTTCAAACAAAACTTCCACAGCCTCTTAAAACTTCATTGCACCTTTTTATTTAGCTCCAATATCCACAATTATCTATTGTTTGATGTAGAACAAGTGACAAATAAATATATTTTAAAGAGAGAACATTCAAAATTTAAGAACAATCAAATTCCAGTAATCTGGATGTTGAAGTCAAAATGACACGAAACTCGCACAGTTAATACGTTTCGACGAGGCTATCAATAATCAAAGTTTTGCTATTGATGCATACCCTATTCTAGCCAAATTTAGGCCTCGAAATCATTGTTTTTTCCATTATAAAAAAAATTTCATTTTAGCCATAACTTTTGATTTCCAAGTTCGAATTCACTCCCGTCAATTCCGACTTGCTTAGAATTTCCAGCAGTTTTAATTTTCACAGTTATTTCAGTTTTGCTATTTTTGATAATTTTTAGTAATTAGTCCTCTTTTCTTGTCAAACAAGGATTAGGGATAGGGTTTTCACTTTAAATATGCTTGTAAGCTTTTTGGCCAAAATCAATCAGTTATTCAATTAAATTTCAAATTTTCTTGAGAGTTTATCTTGTTTTTGGTGGTTTCCAAAGTAATTTAGAGAATATTAACATTGATCATATTATTTTTATGTTTTTCGTTGTGTCAATGTTGTAGAGTTGTCAACAACTTTTCCTTTCAATCTTGTAATCAATGTTATTAAAATTACAAATTAACTTGCTATTCTAATTGATAACTTGTTCACGGATAAAAGTCACTTTGTTTTATTCTTCCATGTTAACTGTAAAGAAATCATCTTCATCATTAAAAAACAAAGCATTAAACATACTATTTTTTTTTTAATTGGGAAGTTTAGGTCAACGTACACGTATCACAACTAATTCTTGAACTCATTAAATACCCTACAAGTCTAATGAGCAGGTAAGGCACCGTGGTGTGACAGGCATACACAAAAAGACTTAAACACGAGTGCAGAGTCCCTCCCCGCTAGGCTAAGGGGGTGTTTGGGATTGTGGTGCAACTAGAGATTACAAAAAAATTAAGGGTTTGGGTGTTTGATTATGGTTGATAAGATTAAAAAAAATTGATATGTGTCCCATCTCAAAAATTGAATAAATCTCGGTTGCATAAAAAGCAGCTAATAGCTTCTTTTCATGCGTCATGCTTCTTGTTGGGGGCTGCTTATCTTGAGTTTGCTGTGGGTTGTTGTTTTTTTTAATTTATTATTTATTATATTTTTTTATAAAAATATATTTTTAATATTAAAATAATTTAAAAATTAATTAAAATATAAATAAATATATTAGAAGTAGATCATAGTATAATTTTTACCTCACAGTCCTAATTTTATTTTAGATGATATTTTTCTATATGTTGTTTTAGGATCACAGAAGCTTTTATGTATGGATTTGTAATTTGTGATGAAATTACAAATGGTTTGATGGGAGAATAAAAACAAGTGTCTAATTTACTTGAATTATTAATTATATTTTTTTATATTATAATTATTAAATATTTAAAAAACATTACACACACACACTTTAAAATATTTTCACAAGTTAAAAGCAATATGAAAAGTTTAGTAACCAGGCACTTGAAACTGATTTTCATTAACCTCAAATTCAATCACGGTTTTAACCAATTGCAGCTAAAATACTTTTCATGAAACTGTTTTTTTTAAATCTCAACAACAAAAGCAAAAGCAATACCAAACACACCCTAAATCATCAAATGCTCTTTTTTATTTTCATCACCCTAAAACCTCAAATGCTCTTTCTTATTTTCATTACCATGTACTCTTCATTCTTTCTCTCTAGTTTCTTTTTTGTTGCTTTGTTGTATTTTTATCTAAATCGGTGTCCCTATCATCCATTTTAATAATCAAGTTATAATTGGTATGATTAATAAAAAACCTCCATAATTTTTCTTTCTCTTCTTGTAGTTATGAAATACATTATCTCTCAACTTCTTCTTTAACCTCTTTTAATTTTCATTGGTTTCCATATAAGGATCAACTAATATAGATTGTCCTTCTAAAATACACTCTGAAGAGAATCATACCTCCTCGAATTTACTATGGTGTTGGTCGTCTTCCTTGTAGCACTCTAGATCTCAGGACCCCATCTAAGTCTATCAGCTTTAGAATTTGCAAATGTTCCTCATTGAAAGCTGCCATTTTTTTTCACTATTTTGCCTCTAACAATGTCCTAAAATTTGGATATTTGTCGATAATTTGAGCTATAATTATATGCCATCCACTGTTCCTTAATGTCCCGTGATTTCTATGCTGTCATGAATCCAAGTATCTAATACACTACGAAGACATTAAATAACACATTTATTGCAACAATCACAAATGTGACACCTTGATATAGTAAAATATCATTAGCAATAGCTGTCACACTAACTGGCAATGTATTAACAGAAGAAAAAAACTTCTCATCAATTCCTATTGTTTTATTTTATCTAGAAACCTAACATGCTTTGACCTTATCAAATCCTAAATTACATTTATAAACAGTTCTTTGTTGAAGGGTCAATCACCCCATTCTACTTACTATAATTCTTTCTTTGTAATTCTTTATCAGTAACCTGTTCATGTTTTCCTTTAATTTTAATCCTTTTGTTTGCTAACAAGTAATAATAAATAGTTTATGTTAAATGGACAGTGTCTTTCATAATTTGACCTCAGAAATCTTAATACTTTAGCATTTTTTTATATCTTAATTTAACTATTTATCAGCCACAGATAACCTCCAATCTTTCAAGATTCTTTCCATCCTTTAACTATGTGGCTTATTACACCAGCTTGTAGAGTTAATCTTGTATGCATGTTTTTTGTTACACCTGCTCTCATATGTTGTAAGTTTCATTTTTATTGCATAACAAAAGGTTATATAATGCAGAGATTTCGTTTCAGCATTTAGAATGAAATCTCCAAGCTCAAGAGGTAAGTTATCATCCTTCAATCAAAAGCTTTTATGGCTGTAGTTATCAAGTCTAGAACATCTCTTTGATTCGAAGGATCAATGATACTTGTGCAAGCAATCATGTTTTCAAGCCTTGTGTTATTTCACCTAGCATTCAATTCAAACATTGAAAGTTTTGGAGGCAGTAAATTCTAGCAATAATCAAAGGTCTTTGCATAAGGCTGGTTTCATTTGCTAGGTCTTGTTTGAACTTTGCCGCTGAATTTCCAAGGACGAACAGAAGGATGAAGAGTGATCGAGTAATTTTATACAAGACCAGAGTATGACTCTGTCACAAAACTTGAACGTCCAAAACTGAAATGTAGTAACCCCAAAACATTCAGAAAGTTGAACAAGTAATGTGATAATTTCTTATTATTAGAAATTATGTGCAACAGAAAGTAAACAAAATCTGCAAAATATTCTTGGGATAACAAGCTTAATCAGCTCTTGAAGATGCATTCCTGTTCAACAAAATGAACTCTGAACATAATAAGGTGTTAGCAATTGTAAATTCCATCCTCTACATTGATTTTTGGTGAGTGGAAATAAATGTTGTCGCAGACGCTCTATATCCATGAATTGAATAAGATACAATACAGAACACTTGGAAGCTAAGGCTAGAATTGGTATCCATTTCCACACAGCCAATGGTACAACAAAAGTCTGGCAATATAGAAATCAAGAAAGGGCACAGGGAAAAATAATCGGACCAATAAAGAAAAAAACAGAGCAGAAATACATCGGGAGTTTCAGAAATTGCATCAATTGTTTGTGTTACTATGAACTATGAAGTAGTAGTAGCAGCTACTTCGATTTTCTTACTCTCTTCCTTCAGTTTCTTCCAGTTGTCCGCATTATCAATTATTTCCCCAGTTTTTATGAGGTACCGAACTTTCTTCCCATCATCAAGAAATTTATGACCCACCCGACTTGCAACATTCTTTTCTTTAGAATAGAGCATCACATTTGAACTGTGAATAGGTGCTTCAATCTGGAACATCAAAGTCCACTTGTGATTTAAAAAGAGCATGCAGCAAGAACATTCATATATAAAGTCTAAGATGTAAATATAACAAGGCATTAGTTAGCAAGGCAGAAATTTCTTGAATTTTCTGCAATCCTATCCACACTAGACAAATCTGAAACAAGTCATGGCAAGCAATTACTGAAAGAATATTTGTTGGGCAGATATCTAACATGGTATTCTCTGCAAGTAATACTATCAGTTGCATGTTTCCAATGATGGAATAACTTGGAGTATAATATCTTGCTAGAATAAAAATGGATGAATGTATGAAACAAAAACTGGTTTGAAAATAACCTTTATAATCTGGCCAGGTTCACCCTCTTCTCTGCTCTTCATATGCTTTGTCTTCAGGTTTATTTCTTTCACTACCACATTGCTGTTGTGCCTAAAAATCTTAGTAATCTCCCCAATTTTTCCCTTGTCATCTCCAGCGATCACTTGAACTGTATCTCCTACCTTAACATGCATTTTATGTAAAACAGGAAGGCTGTTTTGCTTACATTCTTTCCGCTCCCATCGCTTGAGCTGTGAGAGGGAAGGGAAGGTATCATTAAATGGTTGCTGTACAAGACAGAGCAAGCAATTGCATCCCATGAACACAATACAGAATCCTCATGGGAAGACTGTTAACACATGAGTCTTTATGTTGCCCACATTAAACTCATTAGTGGAGTTACTGCTCAGAATTCATAGAGGCGACAACTAATTTGGATATAAGGCAAAAAAAGAGTCAAAGGCTTTTCTCTTGCTTTAGCCTAATGCAATAGAATAACCATCTGTGGCAGCTCCAATGGCAGACAAATCAATGAAACACATACACTGTTTACACGAGTAAACTCTGAAAAATGTACTTTATCTAAATTAGTTATACATGGTATGAATTCAAATATCTGTTTGCTAAATTTTATATTTTTCTTTTTCTTGCAATGCATACTTCAAATTTGCTCATTTCATTACAGTTTGTTTGGGAAAGAGGTGAGCGGAGAGGAGGAGAGGTTAACGGCATCTTAATCTTGTCTGGGAAGAAAAAAAATTATTGGAGGGGAAGGGAAAAGGTTAGCTTTTAACCTTATGTTTTTTTAACAAACAAACCTCTCCAGTCTTATTTGTCACTTCATCCCCTACCTCCAATTAAAAGGGTATTGATGATATTTAGTATTTATTAAATTTCATTCATTTGTCTATCTAAACAAAGAAAATTTATTTCTCTTCCATTCCCTTTCTTTCTTATCCAAACAAGGCAAGGAAAAAAAATTCCATCCCTTGCCCTCCCCTCCCCTCCTATGACAAAATGTTCCCAAACAAACTGTAAGTGAAAAGAGAGGAAAGAAAGGGGAAAATAAGATAAGAGGACTTATGATGTTTACCTTCACAACAATGAGACATGGTTTCTCTGGTGACTTGACCTGCATGCAAAGCAAGCAGAACGATCTATTAAGTAAATGTGGAAGGTATCATCTAAATGTAGTATAAAATAGCAACCTACATGGTTGATGACATGAAACAAATACTAATATCTAGCAGTAAGCACATCACAAAACAACATTGAAGCTATCTTACTGTATGGGAAAATGAACTTGCAGACTCAGTAGTCAGTGATATACAAAAAACCAACACATAGATGTAATGCATCGAACAAAGCTGTGAAAGAGACCAAGTTTACAAATTTACTTGACTAGCAACTTCTTTATTCCCCAGACATGTTAAACAATGGAAATCATAACTCTAGCGAAGTAGAAATTAATTGTAAAATTGCATTCTTATAAACAGGACAGATTATCAACAGAAAAACACAAAAAAGCTAATATTCATAATCTTTACCAGCACCTATTGTGAAGCTACCAAAAGTTCAAAAATTTCACTAGCCATCTTCTTCTATTAATATCTCACATCCTAGTGCTTCTTAAATAGGGAAAGAACATGAAATTGTGCTGATACAGTTATAATTATATATCAATAAAGAGCCCAAAAATTTCAATACCGAGAAACAAAAAACACAAATCATAAATTCATTTTTTTCACTTTCTCCAAAACTTCATGTGGAAATTATCATCAACATTCTCAAAATCAAAAAAGAAAGTTAGTTTCAGAGAAAAATCGCAACAAATGGATAGGTTTTGGCTATGAAGTTCTTCACCAATTACCAAACGAGCATCTAAACTCCAGTTTTAGCAAAAACCCATTATAGCATAGCAAATAGAGAAAAGCAAATTCTATTTATCTGTCTATATATAGATAGGTAGGCAGGCAGGCAGGTAGATAAGTAGATAGATAGATAGATAGATAGATAGATATGTAGAGAGAGAAGATAAAAGCGTACTTGTGGAAGGGAGAGAGAAGGAAGTGGTAGGCGTTGGACAAAGAGAGAGTTGGAGGATGAGAGTGAAAGAGAGGCCATTGAGCTTTGAAGTGCAGCCATTGCTGTCATTTCTTCTCTGCTGCTGCTGCTTCTACTACTTTGTCACACGCTAGTCTTTTGAGTTTTTGATAATGAATGGATAATGGAAGTGTGTATGTTCTGTGCAGATAATGCCTGCTCATGAACGACGACGTTGTAAGTCCTTGTAAGTTGTGATGAAATGATGGCTTTCTTGGGCCTATAAAGTTGGCCCTTACTGTTTTTTTTTTTTTTTGATAATTGCGTATTTCTGTTTCGTTATGACTTTAAAATAGTTTTATTAAATCATCTCCTAACTCGGGATGGTTTTTTTTTTTTTTTTAATCCATTGATAATTGATTTTGCTCAATTTAATCTATTAACTTGTAATTTAATAAAATATCATTTCATTTTTTTAAATAATATTATTTTAATTTTTTAAATTGATTAAGTCAATCAAAGTTAATCTTTTTAATATATAACTTGAGTTTTAAATTGAGTAATGTGTTTGGTGTAATAATTAAGACTGTCAATTTTTTTTATTTTGTTTAATATTGTCAGTATTTCTCGTTCTAATTAAAAAATTAGAGCAAACAAATATATATTTTATCATGATTAGAATCTTGGTATGTTATATAAATCCATCCTAAATTTCAGCCAAGATATTCTAATTTTATTTCAATCATTTTGTTTTAGTAAAATAATGTTTTACTTTTATTTTTTTTAAAAAAAGAATTGTTTAGTTTTATGACATCAATTATTTCTCTTAATTTGACTTTCAAATTATACTGAAATTTTACATGAAATATCTTGACATATTTTTAAATCTAAGTTAGAATTTTAGGGTAATCAAAGTTTAGAAAGACATTGCAAAATTATTAAAGGTGTTTTCATAATTTGTTTAAATTTATAAGTATGTTTTGAGAGGTTATTTTTTTGTTTTTTTTTCTTGATTGAGCTTTTCCCAATTGCATCATTAAACAATAACTATAATGAGAATTGAACTTGATAGTTTATTTATTTATTTTATTTGGAGTTATTATGGCCTCATGATACAAAATACAGATTTGAAAGATTAACTCAAGCTAACTCATGTCAACCCAATATATTATTGTCTCAGAAAATATATCATTTTAATTTTTTTTTATTTTAAATTATATTTTTATCAGTTATTTTTAGACTAATTAAGTTGATCAAGTCATTATAGTTCAGCTCCACTTTTTTTTACTTATATTTGAAATGCATAATTTCAAATTAGTTTATTTTTGAATTTGAATTAAAATTATATTTATTGGATATATATATATATATATATATATATATATATATATATAAAAACAATAAAATTTTACAATGATTCGCTAAAATACTTTGAAACTAAAACATATAAACTAAAATGTAATTAAATAATAAATGTAAAACTTCATAATAATTTCGTTCAAAAGGATATATCCTTTTCAATAGTTATTTTCCCATTTAAATATTTTGTGTTGAATCTGTGTTTTTTTTTTTATATTGTTTAATAATTTACAATTGCTGAGTATGATCCAGGTGCATTTCATAACATGGGGAGAAAGTGAAAACACAGTTGCAGGAAAAAGGTAAAAAAGGAGTAATTTTCCATCATGATTCATAGCATTCATGTACAAAATCAGGGATATGCCATTTTAGCTCAAGTGAAAGAGAAAGAAAAGGGCCTAGTTATGTTACAAAAAAAAAAAAACTATAAACAAACTGAACTGATACTCTGCACTAAAACTCGCTCAGGCAAAAAAGAAGGGAAAAAAGAGAAGCGAGAGTGAGAGGGCTGCCACAAATCTGCTTGTCAAGCTCCTTTTGAACTGCATGTATAAATCACAAACCAAAACCAAGGCTGTCCCAAATGAACTGAGTTTTTAAACAGTCATCTATAATTCACAAGTGTCAGCACTGTCAACCGACTCCTCTCTCCGGTGGCAATCAGAGAAAGGAGTTCTGATTTCTAGTTGATCCATGTCAATGGAAACTTCGTCTGCTGTGGCAGCCGAAAGGGATTGCTTATGATGCTTCTTACTGTGCCTCAACTTGAGGATCCTAGAAAGAACTTGCACAATGTCTCGCATGGAAGGCCGTTTTCTTGGGGCACGGTTGACGCAATGGTATGCTAGAGCTGCCACTTCATTAAGCTCTTGAACATCATATTTCCCATCCAGGCGTGAATCCAATATTTCCTCCCACCCACCCTTTCCTTCAGTATTCATTGCTGCCTGTTCATCGTATTGGAAAAACGATTTCAAACTAAGAATAAAAAAAATGACTCGTACAGGTATCCACTAGACCAAACAGAAGCTAATATAATCTTTTCAAGCTAGAACATACCACAACAATGCAGACCCGGTTTTTTGAATCGCTTAGAACATCCATTTTAATTCATTGAAACTTTTTCACTTGTTCTGAAATGCAATGATGGGGGTTATATGAGGAAAATTGAAAACTGTTCATGATGTAGTATAATAAATAACATCTAACTTAGGACCCTTCAATGTAAACATTATTGTACAAGTTATCGTTGCCTATATTGATGTATTCTTTAGTCTCCATCACGAGGGCATACCAATATCCAGTGATGAATGTCAAACTGGATATGTTATATGACAAAACCATTTGAACTTTCACAAACAATTTGTTTGTTCCATTTGAAGTTAACCATCCTGTTGATAAAGAGTTGCAGAGACTTACAAGTTCAACATATTCCATAAGACCTTGTTGAGGATTTCTGCCAGCTATAAGTTCAAAAAGCAACACTCCATAGCTGTAGACATCACTTTTTTTTGTGAAGGTCCTTGTACACACATATTCAGGATCGAGATACCCAAAAGTTCCTCTTATATTAGCTGCATGCCTGTCCACCATCTCTTCTCTTGAAAGCCCAAAATCAGCCACCTAATTGAACCAGCATGAACAGGAGTATGAAATTAACACGAGAAACTAACGCTTGCTGGAAGAAGAAGAGCAGCTAATTTTTTCGTAAATGAAAACAAGACATCAAATGATAATTTACTGCAACTTCTCATGCATAATATACATACCCTGGCTCTCATGCAGTGATCCAAGAGAATGTTGGAAGATTTAATGTCCCGGTGAAACACAGGTGGGACTGCCTGTAGCATAATAAATAAACAATAGTAAATTACTATGGAGGACATGCATGCACATATGCACTCACATTAGTTCACATAAAAAGGGAAGTTTACCCCATCATGAAGATACTCCAAGCCCCTTGCTACATCTAAAGCAATATAAACCCTCAAATCCCAGCTCAAAGGTTTGATGTCTTCTCCTGCAAGAATCCATGTTATTTTTCACAATCCCATTTATAAAATCTATCAATGGCGGTTCTTGCTCATTGTTAAGAGACAGCTACAAAAAAGCCACAAGCTAAAACTTTCCCAGAGAGACAATTTTCAATTTCTAACTTTTTTCACGCTGGAGGTTTACAGGTGAGGCAAACTCTGATTCCTGTGAAAATTGAGGGCCAGTCAAAGAGAAACTATTTCGAGCTGCCTATCCAATTACATTTTCCAGAAAGTGTATACGTGTGTATTTCTACCATACACAAAAGGGGAGCCAACTTACGGTACAAATGAGAATCCAAACTGCCTTTACTCATATAGACATATATAAGCATATGCTGGCCCTTTTCTGCACAATATCCAACTAAATTCACAAGGTTTCTGTGATGCAGCCTTCCCAATAGCATAACCTGAATATGTTCAAAACATAATTGAAATGGCAATGAACGATATGGAATGCAAAAACAACGGCTACAACACAAGAGAATCAATAGCATGAAACAGTAGCACAACGCACATTTGCGCAACAGGGTCAAAACAAGAATAATTGTTCAGCGATGCAAAGAATTTCTTAATTATGATCCGGGTATATCTTGTTTTCTAACTGAAAATAATTCATATAATTGACTCACTTTCTTTTATTCACCAAACTCCAAAACTTCTGTCCACAATTATTGTGCAAAGCAGTGTAGCTTATTTTTCACTTTCTTTAATGTTATCAACTTCTCTTTCCGCTCGTTACAAAACTTAATTAATAACTTCCTCATCTGTTGACTGGCATACCATTAGAAGTCAAACAAATGGGAAAATAAATTTAGTCAGACATAAGACAGCTAATTAATTCAGAAGCCAGATCCAGTTCTGTTCAAGACATGCTCGTGCCAGTTTTCATATCTTAAATGAGGATTCATATAAACATATGCATTAATGTATAAGACACATGCTACTTGAAACTTGCAGTTATATTAAACAGCCCATACAAGTATGAAAGTGAAATTGCTAACCAACAATACCTCCGTTTGAAATTCCTTTTCCCCTTGCTTTGAATCAGTTGCAAGAACTTTAACAGCAACAGTCTCACCAGATGTCATTTGAGCTTTATATACAGGACCAAATGCTCCTTGTCCAATTAGTGTTGTGAAATTATAGGTTGCCTTTTGTAGATCCCTTAAGAAGTAACACCAGGAACAAATTTTTTAACATAAACCCAATGAAAGAGAAGAATTATAAAGTAACAGGAATTAATGATCATGATACTATTGACTTACTTTTATGCATGAAATGCCTCCTATTTGTTGCGACATAAATCTATGGATTTGTAATCTCCCTATTACCAGTTTAAGGCTCAAATTATAGACTAAAGTGATTGCATATCCAACTCAAATTCAGTTCTGTTGCAATACATGTAACGACTCAACAAGAGGTAAAACCCGTAGAAAGCATGACAACCATCCTCTACATTAAGAGAGATTAATCATCTGGTGTTAAACCCGTGTTGATATTAAAAAGCTCTGGCAGTTTTTCCTTCTAGCTTCGGCACCAAAAGGCAAAAAAAGTCATTACTGAAATAGATTAGTGAAAAACATACTTGTAAGAATACACAGGTATCCCAGAAACTGAAACCCCGTTACTCCTCTTAAATCCTTCAAGCCACGAGGACACACCGTTTCTTCCTGCTTTCACAGGCGAATCCGGACCAATGGTCGAGTCAGACAAGCTAGTGCATGCATCTGCACCATTAGCCCGGATAGGGATAGTCGCTGTCCTCCTTGAACTGCTATTCCCAATCTGCGATTGCTTTCTGTGGTACCTAAAACAGAACAGAGCAAGAATAGCCAAAAGCACTCCAATCACCACCCCTATCGAAATCCCAATAATCAATCCTGACGACCCCCCATTCATTTTTGTGTTGAATTTCACTATACGCTATTGAATCCTCCAATCCATTGATACAACTGCAAAAATAGAAAATCTTGTTCAATATCAAAACCAAGCCACTTTGCTTCTTGTAACTAGAAGTCAAACAAAGCAATATACACACCATTTCTATAGAAACATCGTTAGATAACAAATTCTCTTGAAAATGACATAAATATGGCCATAAAATTCATATACTAGAGAATCATCAGCATGGTCAAATTTAAAATTCTATTTAAATGACAATAAAAGTCAATCTGCAGATTAGTATTGGACTGTTAAAACGGACAAAGCAAACAGCAAATTTGCATTCAGACTGAAATGTCTGCATTGAAACACAATTTTTTCCTTAATTTAGCTTCATTAACTCAGAGTCAGTCAATAAAAAAGGAAAGCCAGGAAAAAAAAAAAAAAAAAGAAGATGAAGAAAACCCCACCATTCTGACTCTATAAAAGAAGTTAAAAAAATAGAAACCTCCAAAGGTAGAATTCGAAGAAAAAGACAAGTGAACAACGCTAATAAGCACACATTAAATTCTGGTCTTAAATTCGATAACATAGAAGGGATTTTGGCAATGAAAATCATTAATAATAATAAAAAAAAACAACTTGAGCCATGCTTGTAAAAAAAGAAGTCAGTATGATCTGTATTGTATTACCACCAAAGATTTACTTAAAAAAGACAGCATCTTTAAGCCATTCACTATCTTTTTTGTATCACACAAACTTTCTAGTCATATATTAATCCAACTACATTAAAAACAGAAACACACTTACAATCTGTTTGGTTGAAAAGAAAGAAAAACTCATAATCCCAGATCAGAAATGCAAAAAGACACATTCTTTTTAAAAGCCAACAAGTTTTCCTAACTTTTTTTTGACTTGTTCAAAATGTTTAATACCTGTTTGTTCTTTGGCAGAGAAAAGGAAACCGTTGGAGAGAATTACAAGAGTAATGGCAGTTTTTTTTTGCGTGAAAAAGAGAAAAATGAGGTTGTATTGGGGGGGGGGGAGGTGAATCTACAGAATGCGAAGAAAAAGAGCAGTAGGCAGGCAGATAGGATCTGCTTCAAGGAGAAACACAGTACAGAGAAATGTCTGACCACTATTTGATATTGTACTTCGTGAGGGAGAGAGAGGAGGCAGTTTTTGTCAGGTATTTTAATTTTAAAATACATAGCATCTGCGTGAGTCGCCGTTTTGCACTGAAACCGCGCCTATGGGATTCGAGTCGAGTGCAGGGAATTGTTTTTTTTTTTTTTTTTTTTTTTTAATACCTGGTGTGCTTCTTACCAAAATACCCTTCCTGGACGAGATCTCATTAGTTAAATTATTTCTTATTAAACTAGATAGCAATAATAATTATTTTAAATATATTAAAACTTTATTTTTAATATTAATATATCAAAATGATTTAAAAATATAAACAAATTAATATTAAATAAAAATAATAATTTTGTTTTTACATGAGATTTGAAATGGTTTTATTTGGTAAGAATTAAATTTATTTTCTTATCTTGAAACATTAACTAAATACAATTTTAATATTCAATTACTTAGCATTTGAGAATAGATTTGATTTCCCTAGAAAAAAAAAATTCATTTCACTTATATATATATATAAAAGAAGTGATATTTTTTCTTTAAAAAAAATATTTAATTTATTTAAATTTAATAAAATTCTTAAGGATACGTTTTAAGATTTTTCCCAAATTCTTTATGCCCTGACAAATTTTGAGAGTTAAAGATAATTAAATGTAACTTTTAAAATTTACTTATAAGGGTAGCCGTTAGAAAAATCCAAGGTAAAATGATCAGAAATTATTATTTTGTATTTTAAAAAGAAATTATTTTGAATAAATGCTCTAGACATGAGTGGCTTATTAAGAAAAAATAATCTATAAAAAATAATAATTTATCTCCATCCATAAAAACTTATTCAGTAATATTGTAGGTCTTGTTTAAGAGCGGTAATTTCCATTTGTAGGTTCTTTTAAAACTATAATTATTTTAAAAAAAATATCAAATTGATATTTTTATAGTAATTTGAAAATCATTTTAACTTACTAATTTTAAAAATAATATATATATATATATATATATATATATATATATATATATATTTTAAGTAGAAAAAATATTTTAAAAAATCATTTTGCGCGACAATATTAAATATTAAATAAACACATAAATATGAAAAATAAAAATAGAAAAGAAAATGGGATGGTGAAGACGTGAAGTTTAAATATAAAAATTGATTACGTTACAATGTTCAGAATCAAACTCCCTCAAAATTGATTATGAAAAAAAATAAAATTTAAAATTGCTTTAACCTTTAAGGGTGTTTAGATTACGATGCAGTGATTTAAAAAAAAATTGTTGAAAAATATATTAATATTTTATTATATATATTTTTTTATTTTTGAAACAAATCCATCAAAATTACTAATTTAATACTTTTTTAATTTAAAAATATATTTAAAAACAAAAATAGAAGTTATATAAAAAAAAAATCTATAAGTGGCAGGCTAACCAACAGTGACCTTAGATTATGATGCAGTGTTGGGTCATGATTTAACACGTGGGTCTGGACACGTAGGGCCTGTAGGGTTCATTTATTATTATTATTATAGGACAACAATACCCTTACAATAATAAAGGGGATCACCGTTGGTGTTTGGTAATGTGATTTTGAAACACTTTTTGGAAGAATTTTTTTTTTATTTTTATTTTAAATTAAAAAAAATTAATACTTTTTAAATTATTTTTATATATTAATGTAAAAAATAATTTTTAAACAAAAACATATTTCTAAATACAACTTAAACCAAACTACTATACAAACTGTTAAGCAGATGCTAAACCGACACAGCTGTTTTCTAAAGTGGGTGCGGCTTTAATACGACGACGAGGATTGGAGGCGTTGCAATTTCAAATTAAAGGTTTGCAGTTTGAAACTAGTCTCTCCTCCGCCTCCACCACCTCCTCCTCCCTCCTCCTCTCCCTCCCATTTGGGGATAAAAATGACGAGCACAAGAGTATTATTTGTTGGCCCATTATAAACCTACTTCAAGTTACATGATCGATCACGATACCCATAGGAAAAGGGCGTATCTAGCTTATAATAATAATAATTGAACAGTATTTAAAATCTTATTTTAGATATTTAAAGAAAAATAAAATAATAAATTAGATGAATTTCTTAACTAACCATCTCACCCAGGGTTGTTAATTCTATTCCGTTCCGTCCGGAAAGGCCGGAATGTTCCGTTCCGTCCGGAAAGGCCGGAATGTTCCGTTCCGTTAATAAAACCGAGACAAAACGGTGTCGTTTTCATCTCGGTTATAATTCCGGTCCATTCCAAAAATTCCAGCCAAATTCCGGCCGGAATGTCTCGGTTCCGTTCCGGCCTTAAAATCTTCTTTATTTTGATTAATTTGTGATTTTTTTCTAATTTTGATATTATATTTGTTTGAATTTGTGTTTGTGTTGTATAATTTAAAGTCAATTTATCTTGAATTTTAATTATGCTTGTTAAATTAATATTTTAATTTTTTTCATATATATATAATTAATTAATTTTATATGAAGAGTACAACCTCGAAACGGCACACCGAAATGCTCCGAAACCGAAACGTTCCATACCAATAGAAAAACCGGAATGACAATCAGAACGGTATTAATAACCTTGATCTCACCTATAAGTTTAATCTTATAGGTAAAGTTTCAGAATATGATTTATATTACTCTCTAATACACTTCTTTAAATGAAAGTTCTTTGAACTTGAAACTTGCACAGATCCATATTACTTTGTACTTGATTTTTAATAAAGGTGATGAGATTCAAACTCGTGGTTATTGGATCAACAAGGCTCTGATACCATGTTAAGGAACTATCTCACCTAAAAACTTAAACTTATAAGTAAAATCCTGAAATATAATTTATATTATTTTCTAATAAAATTAAAAATATTTTTATAGGTTTCCGAGAAAAAAGTACATAGAACACATGAGTTTTGGTAAGACATTATTAGGGTTTACAATTGCTTGATAATAACATTAGCAAAGAGTAGTGGTTGCTGCAAGAAGAAATGGGGAATTTGGTAGGAAGCAACTGTCAACCCACCACACCTAATACCAATAGAAAAAAGAGAGTAAAAAATCATAATTCAACGAGCAAATTTAAGGTGACAAGAATAGGTAACCCCAACATTTACAAATACATAGCCACTTAACCCTCGAAAGTGACTCTCTTCCTTGTCATCGTGCCCAATAAATATTCACACACTAGCCATTAACCCTGCTTTTACTTCTTTTTATTATAGTCGGAATTATATTTTTTTTATTATAAAAAAATTAATTATATGAGATTTTTTATTATAATATAAATTTGTATAAAATAATAAATTTATATATAATTTTTATGAAATGCAAGTTTCGTATAAAATATATGAATTCTAAATCGATGTAAATTTTTTGACTAGTAGATTTCAACGAAATCACTAATATAAAATTATTATCATCATTAAAAAAGCAAGAAAATTCAATATATTAGAATTATTGAATTTAATATATTTGAATTAGTTTTTTTATAATTCAATTTAAATTAAATACAATAAATAAACTATGAGCTATGAAAACACTTGCAATAATCGAATAACAAAAATAAGTGATTAATTTTCTATATGTAAAAAGAAGAAAATATTATTGAAAATCTATTTTCATGTTACTTTTATTATCATGACTATAACAGTTAAAATTATTATCAATATTATTGCCCAAACAATTAAAATTATTAATTTGCTCTGAAGAATTAAAACAACAAAATATTTTTACATAAAAATAATCGTTAGAATTATCATTATTAGTGTGCAAATAATGAAACCATAAAATGATCTGATAAAAAAAATAACAAAAAAAAACAAAGGGAAAAAGAAAGAAATGTTAATTTTAAAATGATCACCAATATATATTAAAAATTCAGGACTAAACAGAATAAAAATAAAACCCCATAAAAAAAACAACCAATTATAAAAATAAAAAGCATGGATGCATAAATACGAGTAAAAAATAAATATTGTCCAAGAAGTACCGAAAAAATCAAAGAAACTAATATCAAATAAAAAATAAAAAGAATAAGAGCTAAAATAAAAAATAAAATATATAATTAATTTCAATTGAAGGATAAAATTGAAACAAATAAAAATTTTGGGTCTGAAACAAATAAAGAGATTTTAAAAAAAATACGATGTAATTTTGTTACAAAATTTAAAGAATAATTACCAAAATGAAAAGTAGTATATATGATCAATTTAAATTGGAAGATAAAATTAAACCAAATTAAAACCTGCAGACCGAAAAAATAAAGAATAAGGAATAAAAAATCAAAAGAATAAGAACTGAAATAAAAATTAAGATATATGATCAATTTCAATTAAAGAGCACAGTTGAAAACAATCAAAAATTCTATTGAAGAAATCATGAATAAAAACAAAATCAAAATAATAGAGACTAAAATAGAACAACGAAAAACATGAAGGATTACCATTTATTTTCTAGTTACAAGAGAGAGAAAAGGAGGAGAAACAAAAAACCATCCACTAACAATTTATCAACGACTTTCAAACGACACGTGTTGTATTGGTATGAAAAGGGCATGATGGCACACCAGGTAACACATCGATTAAATATTTTACACCATATATAAACACCACACGCGCCGCCTAATAGGAGCGTGAAAAATTATCACTATGTCAGTACGATCCACCTACAGTAAATTAAAAAAAAAATTACTTATACACCACTAGACCCATTGATAACCACGAAAATATAGGAATGAAAGTACCATAATACCTTAAGCATCAAGTCTTTATTTTTTTTTGTCTTTTCTAAGGTATTTACATGGTTTCATTGTGCACGAATATATAAAAAACCGAAAATATCTTCAACTGACCCTCATCATTCTATCAGTTTCCTGGGCTAAATTGATAATTTTGTTTTGTAAATTGAAACGAAAAATACCATAAAAACTCAAGCAATTTGAAAATACCACATGTTTTTCATGAAAATATCCAAAATACTGTCGATTTTAAGAGTTAAATTTTTTAGTCCAAAAAATAAAATAATAATTTTACTGTTAAATCTATAATAATACTAGAGATACATCAAAACCGTAACCCTTTTTTTTAATATATACGTGAGTGTGTGTTTATGAGAGAGAGAGAGAGAGAAGTTACTTCATGATAATAATAATTATTATTATTATATATTAGATGAAACCTAAAAGTATGCAGTTCAACACCTGATCATCCATGTATCCCTTCTCAATTCAAAACCTAAGCTATCTGAATAATTAGGATTTGACACTAATGAGTTCCATTCTATTCAAGATTTAATAATTCACAGCAATGAAACCATGCCTTTTCCATTGAATATATATATATATATATATATATATATATATATATATATATATATATATATATATATATATTGTGACAATGAACTATAATGTAAATGGTAATCCAAAATGTGATTCACCCCCATGATATAGTTAATTTTGTAGATAATTAAGTGGATATTTGAAAATATATTTGCGGTTGTTTGTTAAAATAATTTTATTTAAAAATATATTAAAATAATATTTCTTATTTAAAAAATTATTTTTAATATTAATACATTAAAAATAACTAAAAGAATCCTTTTTTTTAAATTAGTTTCTAAAACACCCTCTAAATGATGATAGATGTCTACATCTTGAATGAGTTTTAGGTATTTTTTTATAATATAAACAATAAGTAATGTAAAAAAGGGTATTAAGGGGTGGAGTAAGTAGTTAATATATATAATAATCTAGATATTTATAATTATGGTAACCTGAGTTACAAAGAGGATGGCATAAATAGCTCAAGAAGTTAGATATTGCCCGCGATCTAGATTTGTTTTCCATTTCTTTTCTTCATATAAAAACATGGTGACGTAATATTTCAACATCGTCTGATTCTGACGCACCACCTGGGGAATTACTTTTCCGAATTTTCTTACAACGAAATGAGACTGGAAATCGTACGGACATATCTACCATATTTAAAAAAATTAAAATAATATATAATTATCCATATATCTTTGGATCCACCCGAAAACCACAAAAAATAACCATGGAAATTACAGCACTATCCCTAGGTCTAGCGATATTTTTTATCGTTTTTAATGGCTAATTTCATGGTTATACCGTACAATAAATTTAGAAATATCATCCATATTTTCTGATAATTGCAAAACTACCCCCAAACCCATTGGTTTATTGTCTAGTTTAAAGAGGGTGTTTTAATCGTTTTACTATGTAATAAATCCAGAAATATCATCGATATATTCTATAAAATTTAAAAATACCCCATGTGTTAAAAGTTTTATTTTTGGAGGTAAAGTGGTAATTTTATAGCTAGAAACCACAACAATCTATATGTGTGTACAATAAAACCACAACAAATTAATTAAACACTTCCACTGACAATGAAATGAAAATAATTAGGAACTTTCGTTGTGTAAGGAATATATTATGATGTTTTTTTTTATTTCAAAATAAATATTACGCGTTCTTTCTTTTTTTTTTTGTCAAACGTTTCAACTCGTTTTCCCTTTATTTTATTTATTTATTTTTCTTTTTTTTAAACACCAAAAGGCAAAAGAATTTCATCGAGCAGTGAACCAGAGGGCGCCGATAGTTTAGCATCGAAACAATTGCTTTGCTGGATTAATATATAAAAATATATTTGCATCAAAATATTATAGGACACTGTCTTCCCTACTACATACTGTTTCCCGGTGTTTCAGCATCGGGGCCTGTTGAGCATAATTCTACTCTTTGGGTGTTTGTAATTAATTTTTAAAAATATTTTTTTTAAATAAAATTTTTTAGTGTTTTTAAATCTATTAATATTAAAAATAATTTTATAAAAATAAAAAAATATATTATTTTAATATACTTTTAAATAAAAAATAATTTAGAAAACAACATTAATTACAGTCTCAACCAAGCACTTCATATCCTTTGCATTTGACGATTTGAGAGTGAGATTGTAGTTGTTTTTCAAAGTTTATTTATATAAAAATAATATTTTTAATATTTTAAAAATTACTTTTATATTAACACATAAAAATAATTTAAAAATATCAAAAAATTTAATTTAAGGTAAAGATAAAAATACTTTTTAAAAATTTTTAAATTATTTTTAAAACACATGTTCAAACAACTAGTAAGACTCTGGACTCGAGGCTCGAGAGAACCCATGATTTACATTTATTAACTAGGGTTTGCCTACGAAATGCTAAACATATGATGAGTTGCTTTACTTACAACGGCAATAAGAGTGGATCATCCACTGCTCTGCTTTATAAAGTTTTATTTAAAAATATATTAAAATAATATATTTTTATTTTAAAAAAATTAATTTTAATATCACCACATTAAATTAATCTAAAAATAATAAAAATCAAAACTCAAAATAATTAAAAAAAAATTCAAAATGTAATGTCAAACATACATAAATATTTAATACAAGTCAACCCAAATTCTAAATTAATTCTTGGATGGAACCTAAATTTTTATTTTTTATTTTTATGTAAATCCAAGAATGCAGCAGCATGAGAAAGTGAGTGGTGTATCTTTAATTTCATGAGTGAAATAAACATAAAAGGATTTGAAAATTATTAATTACACTAAAAAATAAAAACAAAACTTGTTTACTTTGTTGCGCGTCTAAGTATCTGTTTGAGAGTGTAATTAAAATTATTTTTTAAAGTGTTTTTCATTCAGAAATACATTAATATAATATTTTTCTTATAATTTAAAAATTATTTTTGATACGGATACATGAAAATGATCTTAAAAATCACAATTATTAATTTAAAACAAAAAATAAAAATAATTTTTTTATAATTTATTTTCTTAAAATATTTTGAAAAACAATGTCAAAGTAAGCCCTACAAAATAAATTTGAAAGTGTGATATTACTTTTTAAAATATTGTTTTGCCTGTAAAATGAATCCAAATAATTCTTTTTTATATTAATATATTAAAAAAATCTAAGAATATTACAAAAAAAAAAAAATGTTAAGAGAGTCGTTGTACCATTATAGCAAACAGGGCCGAAGCCTTTAAACCAGTGAGAATTGTTTTGGGCCTTCCGATTAAGTTTTAAAATGATCAATAACATCATCTGATCAAATTGAGTTGTGGGCTTAAGGTAACAAAAGCAAGCCCAATATAACCAAGGGGGTTGGTTACAATTTTTTTTCTCTCGGTTTATTTGAGCCCGCTTGCACATCAACCGAAATTGAGCCCTAATCGAACGATCTTAAAGACGTTACTTCTAGAAAAATAATTTGATCAGATCCTTTTTTTTTTTGGAATTTTTATTGTTAAGAATCCATGTTACGGTGATCCAAGAAATTGAGATAGGGAAGACAACGTACAAGGGTGTTCGAGAGTATGTATGAAAAGTGTTTATAAAAAAAATTTCAAATTTTTTTTTTATTTTTTATTTTAAATTATTTTTTTTTAATATTTTTAGATAATTTTGATATATTGATGTTAAAAATAATTATAAAAAAATATAAAACATAATATTTTAATATATTTTTAAATAAAAAATATTTTTAAAAATAACTACAGTAATATTTCTAAACAAGTAACCAGGGAGCATTGGTGTTATCAAAAGAGGGATCACATGCCATATTGGTGCTAGCCACCTTTTTCATTTTTATTTTTACGAACAGTTTGTCCCGCGTTCCATTAAAATAAAATTGTTTTTTTTTAAATGTAAAAATTAAAAGAATTTAATTGATCTCTAATTTATTTATTTATATTTTGATTTTAACTCTCATTTTTTATTCTAGATCTTTTTGTGTAGTTAAATTTTTTCCTTTTTTTTTTTTTGTGTGTGTTTGGATTTGAAAAAAAAAATAGGAAAATAAATAGAGGGTTCACGCTATTAGCATTTTTTGTTATTAATATGAATAGTCAGAATGATTTTTATTGTAAGAGAAGAGTAACCAAGAAAAAAATTATAAAAAAACAACCACTAAGATTATTATTATTATTATTATTATTATTTAAACAATGAAAACTATACAATTATCATGAAAAATAAACAGAAAAACTCTAACAAAAGAGAAAATAAAAAAAAACAAAATAAATGACAAAGCCAAAACAAATATTATTAGCATAAAAAAATAATTGGATTTGAAGAATAAATAAAAATAATAATCAAACCAAAAAAACATAACAAATGGGAAAAAAAATAAGGGATATCAATTTTAAAATGATTATCAATATTATTAAATTTTCCTAAAGATTAAAGGAAAAACAAAAATTGTAATAGAAGAGCAAGCAAGAAAAAAATTATTAAAAAAAAAATCACTAAAATTATTATTATTATTATTATTATGATGATGATGATGATGACGATGATGACGATGACGATGACGATGATGATGTAAACAATAAAAATCACAAAATTATTCTGAAGAATAAAGAAAAAAACCTAAAAAAATTAATAAAAGAGCAGATAAAAACAATTAAAATAAATATAACAAAATCAGTTTTTTTAATGAAACAAAAATTTAAGAGTGTAAGTTTTTTTTATAATACTATAAATTATAGCAAGATAATAAATCTATTCAAAATTTTGTAAAGCATAAGTTTTAATAAAACATATTTTTAAACCTATATGATTTTATTTCTTTAAGAGGTTTTAATAAAATCACCAGCATAAAATTATCATCACAATCAAAAGGTAAGAATATGTGGATACCTGAATCATTAAATTCACTGTATTAAGAGTATATAACTTAATAATTTAATGTAAATCAAACAAAATAATGAAGTATAAATTGTGTAAACATTAACAAAGGGGAAAAAAAGAATAAATATCAATTTTAAAATAATTAATAATATAAATTAAATTTGAAGACTAAAATCAACAAAAATAAAAAAAAAATAACAAAAAAAAACTTGAATTAAAAGCATAGACAAAAAATAAAGATTGTCAAAAGAAGGATTGAAAAAAATTCAAAGGAATTAAAATCAAAATAAATATTAAAAGAATAAGGGCCAAAATAAAAAATAAAATATATAATCAATTTGAGTCAGAAGACAAAACCGCAACAAATCAAAACCTTGAGACCACAAAAATTAAATAGATTTAACATAAATAAAAATAAAAAGAATAAGGACCGAAATAAAAATAATATATATGATCAATTTCAATTGGAGTATAAAATTAAAACAAATAAAAACCTGGTAATAGAAAAAATTAAAGTAACAAAAAATAAAAGCAAAAATAAAAAATAGCATATATGACTAATTCCAATTGAAGGTACAATTACAAAAAAAAACAGAACCTTCTATAGAAGAAATTGGGAAGACAAATGAAATTAAAAGTGCAGGGACTGTGATGAACAACATAGAAAGTATGAGGACTAGAATGTTTTTTGGCGTTGTAGGAGAGAGTAAAGGGATGAAAAAATAAAAATCAATCACCAGCACCCACCCGCTCATCTGCCATTGACATGCACACCACCTGGTGAAAGAAGACATGGAGGCGCATTTGGCGAAATGACTATCGTGTATTTTCACCTTTCATTAGACACCAAACACGTTGTTTGCAAAGCATGCACGAGTCAAACACATGTGGCGCGTCAAGAAGACAGGCTTTGCAGTAAAACTGAAAAAATTAATAAACAAATATGGAATCACCCAAACAGCCCCAACCTAACTATAATAATAAAACACCTAGCACCCAAACTACCATTATGCCCTGACTCCAACTGTATGCTTTTGTTGTTTATGAGGGTGTTTTAGTAATTGTACTGATCACCCAATCATGAAAAACTGAACATGCCCTCCCTTTATGCCCATCATTTTTGTCTCATCTAAAAGTAAAAACATTAATTCATTGTGCATTATCAATTGAAAAAACCTAAAACACCCTTGATATTTTAGCTTCTTTTTTTTTTGTGCGCTTACTATTTTAAAACATAATTCAAAGATGAAAATGCCCCCAAATAATATGATAATGTCAACATGAGAGTTGAAAATCTAAAATACCTCAAAGTCAAAGTCAAGAGTTAAATTTTATGCTAAACAATAATTACATTTTTATACTTCACAGTACTATTAGTAGTATTTTCTGCGCAAGGTTTAGCTCTTTAGTTAATGTGGACCATGGTCGACCACTAGAGTACAAGCTTAAGACGATCCAGCCCAGGCCTGGGACTACATTAGGATAATCGTCGCTAGTTGTGTATATTTAGTTAAATAATAAACAAATAAGAAAAACTCAAGATTATGAGTTCACTTTTAAAATATAGAAGAAATATGATTAAATAATAATAATAACAATGAATCTTAATCTATAATTAAATAAATAATGAAGTATTAAATTAAAAACATCTTAAGCTTTAAAAAAACTCAAACAAACTAGGATGATTTTTTGAAACCTAATTTAATATTTCAAATTTTACAACTCGTGAAATTCTAGATTTGGACTTAGTCAACAAATTTGATTTTCAATTAATTTAATATATATATATATATATATATATATATATATATATTAAAGGCATCAGGGTATTAAAGGCTTAATGAGTGATACCATTCATTTACCAAATTATTAAAAGATAATTAGGTTAGGTTATATGAGACTTCCTTACACAAATTATTTATGAATTAAAGAACAAATAATCACTAGCTAATACCAATCCAGTTAATTTTCATAGGTTATTTAAACAATATAAATTTATGATTTAATAGTTTATTCAAAATATAAAAATTATATTTGAATACAGGTTTATTTATAAATCAAATTCAATTCATGATTGCTTTTACTTGAGACAAAAAAAAAAGAAGAAGAAGCAAGACACAAGTGGGAAAACGGAACGCATATTTCCCCCGTCTCTTTTCCGGCCCTCATATACCATGTGATGACTAGGGACAGTTTTGCGTTGTTTTGTAAAACATTTGATTTTTTTAAAGTTTTTTTTTAGATTATTTTAATTAAAAAATATTATTTTTAAATAAAAAATATTTTAAAAAATAACTTTAACTATATTCTCAAATATTAATATCAAATATTAAGACAAAAGACAAAGATCATCATCATCTCTCTAATAAAAAAATATAGTGGATGAGAACTTTGTAAATTATCAGTGGGCTCATTCGATGGTTTCATCAATGGGATTTCAAGTATTTTTCCCGATTGTTTTCTCATCTTTGACCGAGCTGCCGACTCAACAGTCACGCTCGGGATCTTGATCGTAATTACTTCATTTACAGTCTATCCACTTGCATGCAACCTCTCTTCCAGGTGCTCAATATTTCGAAACAAGAACAATGAGATTGAAATTGTTTTTTATTTAAAATTAATATATCAAAATAATATAAAATAATTAATTTAAAATATAAAATATTTTTTTTAAAATATTTTCGAAATACCATGAGAAACACACCGGAGTAAGACTAACGGGCTTCTCTTCCTCTTTTAGTCCTTTTTCTTTAAGAAAATCGGCGATGAAGACAGTTCTCAGATTGTTGAATACGATATTCTTCTTGTCATATATTCATATATGCTTAGTGGTGACGGCGAAATTCATAACGTGACTTGTCTACGGACATGCCACTGTAGGTTTTTTCGTGTGTTCATATTGTGTACTGCATACGTTCAGTCATTGACAGCTGGTCTCTCTCGGAGCTTCGCCATTGTCATGCATGATGCAATTCTCGACCTCCCAGACTCTATCTACAGGATTACTTCGTCGGCGATCCATCGCCTCTCGCTGGAAATCTTAATTCATACTCTCAGGCCCAGAATCGGAGTTCTTCTCCCAATATGTGTTTCTATATATATATATATATATAATTTGAGAAAAGACCAATGGTTTATAAATATCTAGATTTTTTTATTTAAAAATAAAAATCAAATCAGCGGCACCATTACCAACCAACCTCGAAACACATCGATAAGCACCTACTTCCAATTTTTAAGTGTTTTATATGTACTTGAACCCTACCATAAAGCGAGTGAAACAGACAGGTCTTTTATTTCTTTTTCTTTTTCTTTTTTCTTTTTATTTTTTAAAAAGATGACGACATGGGTGGAGGGGAATGATTCTCGAAAGGAATTGGATTCCATTCACTTCAAGATGCAGGCTCCCAAGCCCACACTCTGTGCTTGCCCTTATCCTCTCGATTCAGCCGAAAGCAGAATGCAGTTTCGTATAATTAATGATTAATTACTGAAAAATGATTATAACATGGTGCATTTCCCACCTGATGAATTTCTAATCAAATTCGGATGGGCTAACGCCGTCCATGGGATTTCATAGGACGGATTCAAATTTACTATATAGATTATAAATTTTTTATCATAATAACATCTTCTCTCGAGACATGATGGGGTAATTTTTTTACATGTTCCTGTGTTTTTATTAAATTATAGATAATACTTGAATATTTTGATGATAAAATTAGGGATTTTTTTTATTATAAAAAAACAAGCTGAGAAAATCGGCTGTTCATTTAAGAGTTTGGATGGTTCTACTTGCATTTGTAAACATGAATCTCTTAATAACTATTAGCTAATGGCAAATTATATATAAAAAATATAATACTATTTTATATTTATAATATAAAAATAAATAAAATCATATCTGATCTCATAAGAAAATAAAAAAAGAAAAATCTCTCATTATAGAATATACGAGCGAATTTGCCTGCGCGATACGCTGCGCTTTTTTTTTATCTATGTAGAAAACTGATTGATTTTATACGTGTTGTATTTTTTTATTTTATTATTTAATTAGTAAAATTATAATTGATAAAATCTGTTAAAAACTGTTTTTTTCCACTAAAAAGTGATTGAATGTTGCTATTGCTAATTTTTTTTATAAAATTTGTTAGAAAATTTACTAAGAAGATGAAATGATTTATTAGAAATTTGTTGTCACGAATACCTTGGTTAAAAAAAAACACAAAAAAAAGAAACTCAGTTAAAAAAAAAAGTTGACTTGGATACTCCAGATATAAAAAATTAAAAAATATGAAAAAAGGTCCTCGTTTATTAAAAGAACATAAAAAAGGAAGTCAGTCATAAAAAAATACAAGGGAAAAACACCTTTTTAAACAATAATGAGAAAAAAATCGTGGTGCGTATAAACTAACTCAGACACCCCGGTTATGGAAAAAAAAGGTGTAAGTGGGAAAACAAACATGGAAGAAAAATGTTAAAAAAAAATAGATCTGGAGATTAGTCGTGGTATGCATAAATTGCCACAGATGCCTCGATTAAAAAAACAAAGCTCGGTTAAAAGAAAAAAAAAATATAAAACACCTTTTTAAACAGTAAAAATTACTGTTAAAAAACAAAAAAGAAAGCATGGTTATAAAAAAAAGTCCAAGGAAAAAGTATCTTTTTAAACAATAATGAGAAGAAAAATCACGGTACGCGTAAACTAATTTGGACACCCTGGTCATGAAAAAAATATAAGTAGAAAAAAAAAGAAAAAAATGTTAAAAATAGATATGAAGATTAGTCATGATGCGCTTAAGCTGACACAGATACCTTGATTAAAAAAAAACAAAAGAAAAGTCTGAAAAAAAAATGAAAAGGACCTTTTCAAATAGTAATGAAGAATGAAAATCATTGTTCGTTACTGTTTTAAAAATATTTGCAGTTAGAGAGATTCTAACTCTCACTCCCATGATTTTGCGCCTGCACTTAACCACTTGGCCAAATGATTTTATTATTCATCCTAGCATTCAAATAATGCTTATCTTATTATATAGTGTTTACTATTCCAATCCACAGTGTATATGAGTCTGGGTTAACAGTGCAATGAACAGTAAAAAATACCCATCCTGTTTTAACTTATAGCGAGCGAACTTGCTCGCGCGTTGCGCTGAACCTCTATTTATGTGGAAAACTAATTGATTTTATGCGTGTTATAATTGATTATTTTAATATTTCATTAGTAAAATTATTGTATTGAACTTGCTGATGGTTGAGTTTATTTTAACGGCAATGAACGATTTAGCTGGGAGATAGCAAAATTTCAACCGCTAAAATCTATCAAATATGGATTATGTCTGGTTGATTACTATTGTGTGTCGATTTATTTAATTGATAGATTACAAAACTGCAATTGATTGATTGTTGTTGTGTGTCTTAATTGTTTTGATAATTATATAATCGGTTGATAAAAAAATTCAATCGATGAAATCAATTAGAGATGAATTATATTTTTTTTGGTAGTCAATTAGGCATTTGTTGGCGGTTGAGTGTGTCGTAATTGTTCATCTTATTATTATCTTTTTTCTTTTTATTTATTCTTCAAGTCAAATAATTTTTTAAAATCTAATAATATTTTTTTTGTCATTTTTTTATTTTTATTTTTTTAAATGTTATTAGGTGTTGAAATTTCTAATTATTATAGATAAGGCATTCAAAATAATGATCATAATTATTCATCAATTTTTTCCTTATAAATATGTTAGACTAATTATATATTCTGATGTTTATTTCATATTAGCACTTTAAAAATAATGATAATAATTATTTGTAACTTTTTCTTTGATAAATATGGTAGACTAATTATATATTTTGTTATTTATTTCATATTAGCGCCTTAGAATATATATATTCAACACCTTTTTGGAATTGTGATCTCATTTAGGTATTCTATAAAATAATAATAGTCATGGTGCGTGTAAGCTGATCCGGACACTCTGATTATATATAAAAAATATATAAGGAAAAAAAACAGAAAAATATTAAAAAAAGTGAGTCCAGGTATTATTTGTGGCGCACCAAGTTGGCTCGAAAAAAAAATATACTTAAGAAGAAAAAATTATGGTGCGCGTAAGTTGACCCGGACACCTTGATTAATTCAAAAATAGAAAAAAATATATAAGTGGGAAAAAAACAGGGAAAAAAATATAATAAAAAAAATAGATCTGGAGATTAGTCGTGGTGCGCGTAACTTAGCCCGTACACCTTAGTTATTAATTTTTTTTTTCTTTTGTTAAAAAACAACAACTAGTTATTAAAAAAACCCATTTTTTTTTTTTAAAAACCAATTTTTAGAGAAAAAAACCAAAATCAGTTTTGCTGGCTGAGTGGTTCGAACTCCTGCGTGCTAAATTTTCCAACATACAGAGAACCACTCGCTCACAACCACTTCTTTATCATTTCTACTCTATATATATAGAAAAAAAAACGAAGCCTGTCTAAAAAAAACTGAGCTTATATAGATGCGAAACAGCAGATTAAATGTCCAGTATAAAGTGTTTTTTGTGTGCATAAACAGTATATCTACAGTAAAAAGACGAGTTCTTTTAGCTTATACTGTAATAATTTTTCTATCTCTTTTATATTAGAAATATCCTAATCACTATGAAATTTCTCAGAAAACTATCCATTAAAAATACATCATCTTTCCCGTTAATCTCTTGAGTCATAGGAGATGTCTTTCCTTTATTTATTTACTTTTTGTTTTTGGGATTGGAGTTCGATTCTCACTTTCGCTAGCTGGTCTCGTAAAGGATGGGCACTGTGAGCGCGTGTCATGTCAGGTCAAATCAGTCAAAGAGATGGAATGGTTATTACTTAATACAGCTTGTCAGCGCGTGATCTTACTGATGACGTGAGCTGTCGAAATCTTTATTCGCTGGATAAATTAATAAACACGGCTGGCTAATATATTATAGTGACTGTCACGTGACCGTTGGAACACGTTAGGGCTCTGACGGTCTTTCTTCTCGAATTCGACGTGAGGGAGAAACTTGTAAGACCCACTCTCGTATCTTCCTCGCGTGCATGCCACTCGAGAAAGTAAACCAAGGTTTGTTTTTGGCACACGTCATGCCGTGTATCATCAATTTTATTTTTTTTACATAACAAATCGAAGTATTATTGTTGATTTTTTTTAATAATAAATAAATTAAATTACTTGGAGATTAATCTATGGTACTCAAGCATTTTGATAAATCCAAGTGCAACCTGTTAACTGATGAAAATGTATTTTCAAAATAAATATTTAAATTGAGATTTTTTTTTATATAAACATTGAAATGGTAATGTATTGGATTAATTAATTCAACTAATCAATCTACATACTAAGTCATGAAACTATAATAACTTTATAAAAAATAAAGCAAAATAAATTATGAAGTTTAATTTCAAATAAATTCAAAGTTGAAGGATCAAATTGAAAATAAAACAATTAAAAAAAAGGATCCATGAAAATATCTCAAGTTAACTTGAGTTAACTTTTCAAACCCATAACCTGAGTCATGAAACCAACATAACTAAAAGAAAAATTAAAAAAATTATAAATTTCAATTCTTAATCAACTCAATATTGAAAGATAAAATTAAAACAAGACATAAAAAATAAAATAAGTTAACATAGGTTAACCTATCAAATCACATGCCGAGTCATGAGACAATGACAACATCTTATAAAAAAATCAAAACAAATTATGAATCTCAATTTTTAATAAACTTCAAAGTTGAAGGATGAAAATAAAAAAATCAATAAAAGAAATCCATAAAAATAACTCAAGGTAACTTGTATTAACCTTCCAAACTCATATCTTGAGTCATAAGACCAATATAATCTAATAGAAAGGAAACTAAAGAAAATTACAAAGCTTAATTCATAATCAATATAGTGTTGAGAGATAAAATTAAGAAAACAATCAATTAAAAATCACACAAAATAAAACAAGAACCACGATTAACAAATCAAACTCGTGATTTAAGTCATGAGATGAAGATAAAATCATAGAAAATAAATCAAGATAAATTACGAAGTTTAATTCTCAATCAACCCAATATTAAAAGGATAAATTGAGAAAAATGAGAAAGAAAACTTGAGTCAATCAAATTAATTCATCATACTTGCAATTTCAGATCATAAGCTCATGATAATCTTATTAAAATTAAATTTAAAAACAATCATGGAAGCCTAATTCCTATTAAAACTAATATCGAAAGATGAATTGAAATTAAAAAACAAACAAACATAAATTTGATATAAAAAATAAGATAATGTGTTTCACAAAAATGGTACAATAAATTTTCCCTATCTTTTAGTTTTTTTTTTAGTGTTAATGAAATTATAATTATTAGTTTGTAATTAAAAATGTCACATACCCTTATTTGTTGATAGATTTTACTGGGAGAGTCTACTCACTCTTATTTTGGATGAGCCAGGTGATTTAAAGAGCTAAATAATTTTATATGGGATCCATTTAGAAATATTATTATTATTCCTTTTATTTCAAAATGATTATATTGCCTTTATTTTTAATTGTCTTAATATAATTTTTTATTCAAAATATTAAATTACTATATCTTTGGCCTGCGCTACGCTGTGCAATGAATATTTTTTATGTAAAAAAATGTGTAAGTGTGCTAATGTTTTTTCAAGTGAAAAAAAAAAAAAAATCGTGTAAGGGTTGATTTGACGTGACTTAGTCTTTTTAGGAGGTTTAAAGAATTTCTTGATGATCAATACGTAAACTCGTGTTAATTTGTCAGTATTAATATTGAGTTTGAAACCATGATAACCCTGCAGAAAATAAATCAAAATAAATTATGAAGTTTAATTTAAAAAAAAACTCAATATTGAAGGTTGAAATTGAAAAATAAAATTAATTAAAAAAATAACCCGAATTAACCTATCAAACCTGCGACCTGAGTCATGAAATCAAGATAATTTAATAAGAAACAAATTAAAACAAAACATGAAACTCAATTCCCAATTAATTTGATATTGAAAGATAAAATAAAAAAAATATAAAAAAGACTCAAGTCAATCATGATAAACCTACCAAACATATAATCCAAGTCTTAAGAAAAATATAATTTTATAAAAAATAAATTGAAATAGATTATAAAATATAATTTTTAATTAATTAAATAAATATATTGTTGAAAGATAAAATTTAATAATGGAGTACATTCTTGTTCTATAAATTAATATCATTGAATTTTTAAAAATCTAATCATTATGTTGGAAAGACGTTGTTTTCTGCTCCCACTTAACTCTTGAGTTGAGACCCACAAATTCATATTATTTATATATTTTTTTTATAATATTAATTAAAATTCTTATTTTATTTCAAACACCACTTGTTATTACTCATTATTTCTTAAAATCAAACCAAACACAGTTTCGTCTTGTGATAAAATTTTATATCCTCACCATTCATTTCTCTCTTAAAATCAATCATCCCCTCACAGGAAGACAACTTGTAACTAGTCTATTTCTTATCCTTACCGTTCATGCTTCAACAATCATGATTGTCAACGCCTTCTCTCTTTTTATTGGATATGTTTAGCAAGAAAGTCAAAGATAATTGTATATAGTAATGATCAATGCACAATTTGTCTTCACTAAAAGTCATAAAAATGATTATTCATATATTATTTTTTTATTTATTATTATCATAGAAGATTCATACTTCCTTCAACGCTATTAATGTAATGAAATATGGTGATTTAATCACCCGAATTTAATATCATCCCATCTAAGAATACCACACGTGCAATAAATTGACAAAGCACAAATTTCGAGCATAAAATAATTAGATGACTACAAATGTGTTGAAGAAATGTAAGAAAGAAAAAATAAATTTGAAAAGAAAGTTCACGGGAGACTTTTTGCGACCACTAAGGTTGTCCATGATTGCGAGTGTAATTGTAATTGATTTTGAAAATATTTTTTATTTAAAAATATATGAAAATAATATATTTTTTATTTTTTAAAAATTATTTTTGATATTAATATTATCCCATCTAAGAATATCACACGTGCAATAAATTGACAAAGCACAAATTTCGAGCATAAAATAATTAGATAACTACAAATGTGTTGAAGAAATGTAAGAAAGAAAAAATAAATTTGAAAAGAAAGTTCACGGGAGACTTTTTGCGACAACTAAGGTTGTCCATGATTGCAAGTGTAATTGTAATTGATTTTGAAAATATTTTTTATTTAAAAATATATAAAAATAATTTTTTTTTTTTAAAAATTATTTTTGATATTAATATGTGAAAAAAAATAAAAACATCAATATTTTAATTTAATATAAAAAATAAAAATAAAAATATTTTTTTAAAATATTTTTAAAATATAAAATACAGTGTTAATTATTCTTAAATATTGTAGGACGCAACAATTAGCTACTCATCTTTTTCCATGACATTGGAGTCCAATTATATTTTTAATTTTAATATTTTAATTGTTTAGTGTTAAAATAAATATTATATTGAATAAAAAATATCTACTTAGGAAATGAGATGAATGATCCGTAATAGACAGTTACCTAGGACAACGAATCCCGCGTTATAAGTCATCGCGTGGGTGGGCCATCGCAGTCAAGAATGCACAGGTCATGTAAAAAGAGACAACGAATGTTCTACGTAGGTGTATTAGTGTATAGAATGGTCGGCGAGATTAACCGTTTACAATTTCTCACTCCGTCAACCAATGACCCCACCTTCAAAATGTAAACTCGCAGCAGCCGTTAAAACCCGCATCTTAACACCGTTACGTCCCCTTCCCCTCTATTTATAGGACTGAAGATTGGCTTCTTATTCGTTCGAACTCCTGTAACCCAAACCAAACCTCGAAACCCATCAAAGAATACCAAGTCAAATAGAAAATCAGACAAAAATCAAACACAAATTCTTTGATTTTTCTTTCCCAGAAAGTTAGCTTCCTTATTGTTTCATTTCTTTGATACAGTTTTGTTTTCGAGTATTATACCGGTTTCTCAAGATTGGAACTTTGAAGATTTTTGGGGGCTGTTTTCCTTGTAAGCCAACGACCTCTTCTTTCTTTTAATGATATTTGATTCTGTTTTATGTATTTTCTGTTTCATTTTTGTGTTATAAGTGAAGGGTTTTCTTTGAAGCCTTGTAGTGTTGTTTTTTCAATAGTTGGTTATAAGCTTGGACTCTGTTTCTTTGAGTGATCAACGATTGTGTAAATAATTTGTTAATTTCACTTGATGCTCTTTTCTGTTTTTTTTTTTGGGTCCAATATGGAATCACTTTCCTGTTCAGCTCCTTGTTTTTATTTTATTTTATAGCAAATTATAGTATCTCTTGCCTTTCTCAGAGAAGAGTTCTTATTTCTTTTTTGTTGAATTAGTTCCTTGCCTGGATTTTCCTTGGAGATTTTTGTCATGATCTCTCTCTGATGTTTTCTTGTACCTCACTTCAGAGTTTTGATTAATATGGAGTTGTCTTGTAACTGAAATAAGACTGACTTGGATTTTCATTTTTGTTCCTTTTGTTCTTGCCAGGCTGATACATATTTGCTTTACCAAAGATAGAACAAGTTTGGGTTCTAAAGCTGCCTTCAACTGCTTACAAGAGAGCGTAGCCAATCACTTTCTGTCTTGCTAATTGAACAACTGATGCTAAACGTATAGTATGGAATCGCACCAGTATTTTGGATACGGTGTCACTGGTGCGGACCTATCCTACTCATCTTCTTATCCGTCTGTTCCTTCAATACCTAATAGGTTGTTTGGCTCATTGAAATTTGATACCGGAAATTCACCCAGCTCACCCTTCTATTCTCAATTTGATTCTGATACATACACTGCTACATTAAGTGACAGCCAGGAGTGCTACAGCTCCACAGATAACCTCTCAAGTGTTAGTCCTTCTCGTAACTCTTCCATTGAATCCAACAGTTATTTTAATAGGCCAAGCCCTTCTGTGGACTGTAGACTAGAAAGTCTACAGCTCTTTTCTGGTAGCTCCTCGTCGTTGCAAGATGCAAGTTCTAGCCAGGACATAAAACACGCATTGCAGGAATTGGAGACTGCTCTAATGGGGCCAGATGATGATGAAGATCTGAACACGTCATATACCTCTCTGGGGGAAAGTGGCAGGCCACAGCCATCAGATCAGAAACCTAGGGCCTGGAGCCAGGGTACTCATGCTATTCAGAATCAAGCATCTTTTGTTTCAAGGCAGAGACAGTTGGGTGAAGGTGCCCATGTCGAGAAACGCCAAAAGTCAATGGAAGAAGTATCCGTGCATGGTATTCCACCTGGGGATGTGAAGCAGCTGTTGATTGCATGTGCTAAAGCTCTTGCTGAAAACAACATGAATGCTTTTGATAAGTTGATTGAGAAGGCCAGAAGTGTGGTGTCTATCAGTGGAGAACCAATCCAGCGTCTTGGTGCATACTTGATAGAGGGATTGGTAGCAAGGAAGGAGTCATCAGGCGCTAATATTTATCGTGCCCTTAGGTGCAGGGAGCCTGAAGGCAAGGACTTGCTGTCTTACATGCACATCTTGTATGAAATCTGTCCATACCTGAAGTTTGGTTACATGGCAGCCAATGGAGCCATTGCTGAAGCATGCAGAAATGAGGACCGCATCCATATAATAGACTTCCAAATTGCTCAAGGAACACAGTGGATGACTCTCCTTCAAGCTCTTGCGGCCAGACCAGGTGGTGCTCCACACGTGCGTATTACAGGTATTGACGATCCTGTTTCTAAATATGCCCGTGGGGATGGATTAGAGGCAGTTGCAAAACGGCTGAGTGCAATTTCTGATAAATTTAATATCCCCGTAGAGTTTCATGGGGTGCCAGTTTTTACTCCAGATGTGACAAGGGAAACGCTAGACGTTAGGCCTGGAGAGGCTCTAGCTGTAAACTTCCCCTTGCAGCTCCACCACACTCCTGATGAAAGTGTTGATGTGAACAATCCAAGGGATGGGCTGCTTCGCATGATCAAATCATTCAATCCCAAGGTAGTCACTTTGGTGGAGCAAGAATCAAATACAAACACAACCCCATTCGTCACTCGGTTTGTAGAAACTCTAAACTATTACTTGGCAATGTTTGAGTCCATTGATGTGACGCTGCCAAGGGACCGGAAGGAGCGTATCAGTGTGGAGCAGCATTGTCTAGCAAGGGATATGGTAAATGTCATTGCTTGTGAGGGGAAGGAGAGGGTGGAGCGCCACGAGCTCTTTCGCAAGTGGAAGTCAAGATTCATGATGGCAGGTTTCCAGCAATACCCTCTGAGCACCTATGTGAACTCTGTGATAAGGAGCCTGCTGAGGACTTACTCAGAGCACTATACATTGGTGGAAAAGGATGGAGCTATGCTGCTGGGATGGAAAGATAGGAATTTGGTATCTGCTTCTGCCTGGCATTGATATCGGAGGAGATGAAGGTAGGATATAGCTAGCATATAACTTTGTATTAACTACATGTACTTTTCAGAGGTGGGAGTGCTGCAGGCCCCTTTTTAGGAGAGTGGTATAACTGTAAGGTCTTTAGTAGAAAGGTTTTGTTATATTTGTATGTCATAGTCAAATGTAGTTCTATTGCACTTTAAAATTCAATAACATTCTCTTCCTATACAGAGCTGACACTGTTCTTATTGAGGATGCGGGCTGTTACCCTCTTTTTGTTAACATCTGTGATTCATTCATCTTTATATAATTCATCATGATACAGAGAATGAAATCTCTGTCCAACCCTTTCTGATACTGAATGATTTCCTCGCACTGCCGTTCATTTTCTTTTTGTTGCTAATTCTTTTTCAAACCATCTCCGTGGACAGAAATCTGGTGATTTTGTTTGTGCCTGTCATTTTCAGTTTTATATATCTGCTCACTTGTCATCATTATACCTTCTTGATGCTGAAACAACCTAGAAGAAATGCATATCATGATCACAAGGGTCGGGTTGATTCATTTAATAATCTCTCATCGGATAGGATTTCCCTTTTTTTTCTTCCTGTGATGTCGTTTAGTTCCTTCTGATATTGCCATTTTATGGGTTGGGTTCAATGGAGCTCCGGGCAGTTCCACTTAATCCATATCGGATACTTGTTTCACATAGGTTCTAGATGGATTCATTCAGCCCATCAATCATCGGACAACCCGACCTTCATCTGACTGATTTTTTTTTGTCTCATTATCTTATGTTACTTTTTTATTTATAAATATATTAAAATAATATATTTTTTAATTTTTAAAAATTATTTTTAATATCAGTACATAAAATATCTAAAAATACTAATTTTTTTTAATTTATTATAAAAAATAAAAATATATTTTTTTAAATTTTTTCAAAAGTGTTTTTGAAACAAGTGACAAGCACCCATTAAAATTTTTAATGGATATTTATATTAAATAGATTTAAATTTATATACTTTTTTAAGATGTTTATCTTAAAATAAAATTATAGTTTATTTATTCACGCTTTTAACTTATTGTTTAAAAATATTTATTCAAAAAAATCCATTAAAATATCTTTGCATATATTTATCTCCAATGCATCTCCTATCTTTGCATATATTAAATTCAAAAATCACTGTTCACCAAACAATATTTTTTTATAGTTTAGTTTTAATTAATTAATTAATTTTATTGTTTGATATTAGATTTACTTATTTTAACTTATTTTTTATAGAATTATCTCAATTTTATGATCATGATCGTTTGTTTGATGAGTCAATCTAGATTAACTAGATTTTTTTTAGAATTATTTTTTAATTTTATCTTTTGGACCGAATAAAAATTAGATTTTATAATTTATCTTGATGTGTTTACATAAGATGATGCCAATGATGCCAATCTCGTTACCTGTATTTTGAATTTTCTAGGTTAAACAAAGTTGACTCTAATTATTTTCTTATGTTTATTTTTTAATTGAATTTCTTTTAATTTGTATTTTAATATTATATCAATTAAGTCCGTACATACCACATGAGATTTGATAGCCTTGTTGTCTAAGGAGTCGAAATTTGAGAGAAATGACGTGTCATTATGATGATGATCATCTCCACTCCTTTACTCTGAACTCCTTTATGCCAGGTAAATCTCCACTCCTACCCCCTGAAATAATTCATTCTTTGCTGTCCACGTGTATCAATTAACTCCAATTTGGCTTAGATTTGTTATGATCTAGACTGGTAAGAAAATGATTTGGACCATTAGCAGCCACAATATTTCTATGTCCGCTACCGGCCCACCCAAATTCTATGGGGCCAAACTAGCCGGATTGGTCGGCCCGATCCATATATTTATATTTATATTTATATTACAATAATATATTAATATTTAAAAAAACAAAACAAATCCAAAAATAATGAAATGGTTTTTTTCATAAAATTTTATGATTTTATTAAAATGGGCGTTTCCTTATAATTTTACCTAATATTAGGCCTTGGACTTGCATTGAAAGTTTTAATCTAGGTATTGAAATACCCGATTTTCTCCAAAATTTCAATAAACAAATTCCAAAACAATTTAAGGGTTATTTTAAAATTTTTATGATTTCATCGCATGTTTTTCATAAATTTTGTTTAATATCAGTTTGATGACTTATATTGTAATGTACGTGCTCGATACAAAATATGTGATGTTCTCCTAAATTTTGAAAAACAAAACAAAAAACTCTTGTTTTAAAAAAATTATTTTGTTTTCATGCATACGATCGAATTCTAGAATCCTATCATATTTTCACTAAATAATTTGCATATTTTTTTATGTTTTAAAATACAAAAAGAGATACCGTAACTAGTTTACAATTATCCATGAGGGTTCAACTAAATTATAAAAAAATCCTTTACCAATCATTTTGTTTATTTTACTAATTAGAATTTAGTTGTAGACTTCAATATTAAAGTTGTAAGACTATATTGTAAAGTACGTCTTTAAGATAAAAAAATACAAAAAAAAATCGATGCTAAGATCATACTTTAAAACGATTATATTTCTAACTTAATAAGATAGAGACTCTTTCATGTTGAGAGATCTATCTTGAACCATAGAAAATACCAAAGAATAAAAATATAACATAGAAAATTATTAAATAATAATGCAACTAACTTTAGGTACGGTGTATTAGAGGTGATGCGTCTTACACTTGTACAACAAGTCCCTTTACCAAGATCCTCAAAGACCACGAGGTTTCTTAGCAACTTTAATACTAGGCAGCGACTCCTGAAAATAATAATAATAATTTTATGATTATACAAAACCGTTTTTCCACGCACCCCATCTTAAAGAGGCCCGAAAACTCTTTTGCGAATGATCAAAGATATTTTATTTTAAGCTTTTTAATCATTATCAAATGCTTGATCACTTTTTTGATGCTTGCCCCCAATATGGGATGGGGTGTGATGCTTGTTGTTGTACCCAATATTTATCCAATTTTTGAAGTATTTTCATGAAAAATAGCAAAAACCAAAAAAAATTCGAAACAATTATGTTTTTGATGTATTTGCGTTGTTCTTAGTATTTTTCAGTGTTGTCTCAAAATGATTCAAATTTTAAATGTATTTTCAATGCATTCAGGTTTTAAGGAGTCATTTTTAAAATCACTTATTTTTCTTCTTGATTTGATGTTTATGTTTTTTCAATTTAGAAAAGAACTAAAAAAATAAGAAATATATGGACACAATAACTAAAGTTGAAAAAAACAAACAAACACAAGGGACCAAAATTATGTGTGTGAATCTGATATTTGTCAAATATAGAGCTTTCTCCTCACTGCATTATTCGATAATGGTCATTCAGGATAGTAAAATATTGATAAATTCTCCTTCGAAGACATTTCACCTCCATCATTATGTCTTGAGAGGTGGTTGCTGTGAGCTCAAAATAGTACAAAGTAAATATTTAAATCTCTTCAACAATAATGGAAACAACATTCATGGGATTCCAAAAACTAGAGAGTAGTCTTCGTCAATTAATCGCACAGAGCATTAGAATTATAAAAGAGGGAAAATTTCTATTGGACCGCTTGAATCAGCATCACACAGGATTTATTGATGGGGAAGGATTTTAATTCTATTAGTTCAGCAACATGGCAGATTTAAGTCTTAATTACTAGCTGATATTAGTTCAGCAACATGACAGATTCAAGTCTTAATTACTAGCTGATCACATTGGCACAGGATCGATGAGTAGAGAAGAAACAAAATCTTTGAGCGCAGTTCCAGCATTTGTATACCCGTCTTCATCTTTGTACAGAACATCAATTACACGAGCAAGATTGAGTATCGTTGTCAGAATAGGCACAGGGACAGCGGTTGGGAAGAGACACTCTTCATTGACATCCTTCCATGCATTTGTAACTTGTTTTCGAAATTCATGGACAGTTTCCTGTTCTGTGGTGCCATGTTGTTTCATGTAACATTCGATGCTCGAGGCAACATGCCCTCTCTTTTGCTCCACCTATGGAAGTACGCAGAAAGAAAAAATAGTAATAAAATGACAGAAAATATGTTGAAATTAATTATTCTAGGAGTAAAGGGACCATTACTACCTTGTGGGACACAATGTCATCCATGAGTCTGGCAATTATTTCTGAGGCTTTAAGAATCTTAGGTCCACTAAATAACCATTCGAAGGAGTCCTTAGTTACAACAGATCCCATTCCAATAAAGGATGTAGCTGCTAGCATTGCATAGCCCGAAGAGACCATTGCAACAGCCATGTATTCCTCCATTGTTGGTGTGTGTTTTTGGTGGAACCATATCGATTCAAGGTAGTAGGCTCGAACTTGATTCTTCATCTAAGAAATCAGCAAACGTGTCAATTACTATATTTTTAGCTGCATATATATATATCCTCAAGAGAACCGATATTTTATTTTCAATCAGCCTATGACACTTACAGCTTCTTTTGCGTAGAAGACACGGTATGATATTTCTTCATTAACCATAGTTTCCTCAATTTCTGTGTAGACATCTAGAAGTGCCTTGTAAGCCACTTTCATGTACTCTGGCAGCTGATCTACAGCAGTAATTTCCCACCTATAAATTGTTAAGATTGAAAGATTGGATAAACTGAAGAAAAATGGTTATGAATCGAAAGTACAATATATATATATATATATATATATATATATATATATATATATATTATTGAGGGAAATTTTTTGAGTAAAATAATTTTTAGAAATTCGATACATAATGATGGAAAGCGTTATAATGTGAATGGATCCGACCTCTCAATTGCATCAGTAAAGAGCTTGAGTTCATCCGGTGTACCATGGACATCATAGATATCATCGATGACGGAAGTCATGGCAATCACTTTGGTCAGCATCCTTCGAGCCAAGACGTACTCTCGCTCAAAGTACACTGCTAATATCCAAAAATAGCACTCGACAACTCGGTCTCTTGCAAAAGGCAGCTTCTTAGCAAAATCTAATTCTTTCCACCACCTGTTTAATCAGCATCGATTAAAGAAAACTCTCAGTTGAATTTCTATTAATCATGCTTTAAAACTCAGTATTGTATCTTGTAATAAGTTTGTTTGCTTCAGCTCACTTTGTAATATCACTTAGTTCCTTCTGGTGGTGCTTTTGCAAAATGTTGAAGCCTAATTTAGCGAAGTTCAGTAAGACTTCACTGCATGAAGGATCTTCTTGGTAAATAGAGAAGTAATGCCTTGCCTCCAGCCTTGGTATGCCCTTGCGAATAGGCTGTTTTAAAGCATGATTTATTTTCTCTCTCAGCGGGGAGCTTGAATGGGTGGCCAAGAACTCTAGGCGGGAAGTAGTGAACACAAGTGCTTCTTCTAATATCTCATCTCCATGCACCCGGAGATGAGTAGCTTCATAGAAGCTTAAAATTCCTTCTGTGTCATTGGCAAGGGAATCACTGAAGGTCCCTTGGCTGTTCTTGAATTTTCCGAACACATCTGCATTGGAACAGAAAACATTACGTGAATGTAGAAACTAGTTTTGGGAAGATTAAATAAGAAACAAGCAAGAGAATATTGTGAAGTTTAAATAAGAATCAAGCAAGAGAAGGAAAGTCCATACCACATGAGATTTTATAGCCTTGTTGTCTCAGGAGTCGAAATTTGAGAGAAATGGCGTATAGGTCATTATGATGAGCATCATAAACATCTCCATTATTGAAGTCGCAATGGGAGTTGTACATTTCTCTTAGTATTTCATCAATCTCAACTTCAAAATGGTAAGAGATGCCTAAGCGTTGGATCGCATCAATGAAGTCCAATGTTTGCGAAGGCTTACTGATATTGGCCATCAGCTCCCTTTTCACTTCTTCCTTGAGCTTTTTATGCTCTACTTTGTCGACGTTCGATTCCTGATAACAGCAACAGAGAGAATAACTTTTCTTGAAGCATTTTTATCTTAAAAACTCATGCCACAAAACAGAAATTCCTGTTTATAATATTTATCATTTCTTTTTCTTGAAGGAGCTCACAACAATGATCACTGTTTGATTAGATGGGACGGTGATTTCAGTCGCTAAAATCAGTAGTCCGTGGCCACACAGGTCCTGAAAGTGATTAAAAATAAATATGGCTAATGAAAATCTTCTCCCGGAATTATTTATGCGATCAATCTGGTCGCCATGACATATCTTGCTCTATAGATTAGGACAAGTTTGGTCGCCAAGAAACACATTAGTTATTTATGCGTTGACCCTTTGATAAAATGGTCACTACAGCTTTGTGATTGCGGGTTCACGTCAGATAAACTATAGGGAAAAACAGTTGAGGCCTTGTCACTTAAAATTGTTACGAAGGACAATATCAGCATGCAATCAAGCGCATGAATGATATAATCTATACCAAGAAAGATTATTTTTACCATGAAATCGGTTGCGTACGAGAGAAAATGGTCACCCCAAACGCTAGGAGCATAATCTGCAGAACGGCGATTAACATCGGGCTCGACGATGGCAGTAGAGAAAGTTACAGAACCTTCAGCAGACATTTTCCTAGTATGATTTGGGAATGAGTGGGTTTCTAAGGCTCGATCGTTTGTGTTTTGAAGGGAACTGTGAGTCAGGAGCTCTTCTGCTCGACTATTTATAGGCCATGGCACCTTATAAGCTTTACAATTATTCATAAGGGACGTGACACACACACGTTGAATTGAAATTAAGGGAATTGGTTAGAAAAAGTAAAATGAAAATGGTTATTTGGTTCAGACCCTTGGCTCCTTCGCTAGTGTCAAACTATCTGGTTCGAATCGAAGTTGTGGTCGTGGAAAGAAAAGGTACTTGATCGTCTCTTTCTGAAATGTCTTGGACAAGTAATTAGCAGCCTCCTACTTATTCTTTTGCAAAATTATCTCCTTTATTTTATCTTATATTATTTTCGAAGAAACAAGTGTTTTATATGAGAACAAAATTAACATAATTCACCTAAATATCATGCAGTGAAGTCTGCTATGGCTGATATCGTGTTTAGAGAAAGCTTTCAACGTAAATTACATGTGTCCCCTCCGTTCTGTGATGTGTAGCTGGCCATGAGCATGTTTTCCATTTCTTTTAGAGCTTGTGGCGGATGTTGTGGGACGACAATAGGCTCATGGCCACTAGTTATTATACAGAAAGCTAAATTAACATTTTTGTCACTAAGCTACAGTTGACGTCATAGCAAAGAGACGACACATCATGGAAAATTTAGAAACCACATCTTGAGCAATTGTAGGCCATCTGTATACTCCATGAAAAAAAAAACGTTTTTCTCGCATATTTTTCAGTAATTTTGCATAATATTAGTCCTTGATGAACTTGCACTGTAAATTTCAATCTTGATATTAAAAATATTTGGTTTTCTCTAAAATTTGAATGACCATTTAAAAATTTTGTGATTTAATCGAATATTTTCGCATTATTTATTCTCTCTTTGGTTATTATCTTAAGTTGCCGAGGGAAAGGATTGAAAATATTTATATTAGCCTCTTATCCCTTTCTTAATTATTACTATGCTTGGTAAATATTATTTTTCTTTTTTCTTGATCGAATTTTATCCATCTTTTTCTTAGAATTTATTTTTTTTTTATTTTTATATAATGAAATGCGTTAAAAATACATGCTTTTGCAATCTTTTGTATTTTTTTTGAAATATTAATAATAAAATATGAGTAAAACGCAAGGAATCACAAACTTGGAGTGGAATTTTCCCTTACAAACGTCATTACTATTATTATTTATAGGGGTTAAAAGATATTTTAGACACACATTCTCCCAACTTTATTTTATTTTCAATAATTAATTTTTTTATCCGAAGGCAGCAAATGAACTTGTTAAAAAGGATATGATGAAGCACATCACATCGTTTTCTGCATGCATTTCAGGATATTTATTTTCTGTGTTTATAGACCACATGCTTTCTATCGGCAAACAACATTCATGGGATTCCACAACTTTGGGGCGCTATTCGACAATAAACATAAGTTTGCATTTTCCCCACTAATCTACAGTAGACGTGGACACACCATGGAAATTTACAAACCACATCTTGAGCGATTGCAGGCAATCAGTACACCAATTTAGTTTGAGAAACCACATTTTCCAGCACATCATAATTCGAATTGAAGACAACCAAGGAAATTTATGTAAGATATTATTGGGTTGCCAGTGTTGCCAAAATTCCAAGTTTACCTTGAGAGAACTCTCGATAATGATGGAATCGTAAAATGATGTCGACAAATGTGAAGATGAATGAAGAAGATGAAGATGAAGGCTGCAGAGTATGAAGAACAGAGAGAGAGAGTAATGAAATAAAGGAAAAAATAGAACTTTTGAATTACTTTTCTGTTGAAACAGTAAACCCACACAATACACACTCTCCGTGTGTAGTACTATTTATATACATATTAAACTGCCACATACTATATTCTAGAGTATTAATTCTGATAGTCTAATATATTCTAGACTACACATACTCTAGAATACACACTCTAACATTCCCCCTCAATCTCTTGCTTTGATAATCCAAGCATGAGATTGTTACAATGAAATTGAAATAGAACAGTACCAAGCCCTTTAGTGAAGATATCTACAAATTGTTCCTTTGAGGAAACAAATTGCACAAGAAGTTGATTGTTGGCCACCCTTTCTCGCACAAAATGGACATCAATTTCTATATGTTTAGTTCGTTGATGTTGAACTGGGTTGAAGGACAGAGCAATGGCCGAAAGGTTATCACATAATAGAAGTGGAGGCTGAACAAATTCAACACGCAGAAACACCAAGAGTTGCTTGAGCCAATCAATTTCAGCAGTTGTCAAAGAGAGTGCTCTATATTTTGCCTCTGTTGAAGATCGTGAAACTGTTTGTTGTTTCTTCGAAGACCAAGAAATAGGATTAGACCCAAGGAAAATAATTGAGCCAGTAGTGGACCTTCTATCATTCGGATCACCTGCCCAATCTGCATCGTTGTATGCTGTAAGATCCAAAGAACCACTCGTATACCTCATACCAAAATCAAGAGTGCCCTTGAGATAACGTAAGATACGTTTAACTGCAATGAAATGGGACACCATTGGCTTCTGCATAAACTGGCAGACTTGATGCATTGCAAAAGAGATGTCTGGACGAGTGAATGTTAGATATTGTAAAGCTCCTACAATGCTTCTATACAAAGTGGGATTATCGATGGAGACACCATCATCCTTGGATAATCGTTGATATGGCAGACATGGAGTAAGAGAAGCTTTAGCATCAATCATATCAGTTTTGCATAGCAAATCAGTGATATACTTGGACTGAGATAGGATCAAACCATTAGTGATGTGTGAAATTTGAATCCCCAGAAAATAATGTAAGTCTCCCAAATCTGTGATATCAAATTCTGCAATGAGAGAGTCAATAACCCGTTGAATAGCATTCAAATCAGTACCAGTAATAATGATGTCGTCGACATAAATGAGTAAGACAATCAAACCATTATCAAGAGGTTTAACAAAGAGAGATGAATCTGCATAAGTAAGTGTAAAACCCAAAGATGGCAAGAAATCAGTGAACCTGTCGTTCCAAGCTCGTGGAGCTTGCTTGAGACCATACAAGGATTTATGCAGTTTACACACCAGTTGTGGATGAACAGAGTCAATAAACCCAGGGGGTTGAGCCATATATACATTCTCTTGAAGAACACCATGAAGAAAGGCATTCTTCACATCTAGCTGCCTCAACTTCCAGTTATAGTGTGCTGCTAAAGCCAATACAAGATGGACAGTAGTAGGTTTAACTACGGGGCTGAAAGTCTCACCGTAATCCAAGCCAGGTTCTTGGCTAAACCCTTGAGCAACCAGGCGAGCCTTATGCCTAGCAATTGTGCCATCTACATGCTTCTTAAGCTTGAAGATCCACTTACATCCCACTAAGTTTTTCCGAGGTGGCAGCTCAACAAGACTCCATGTATGCTGAGAATTCAAAGCACTGATTTCATCTTCCATAGCAGACAACCACACAGGAATCTTAAGAGCAGACTTGATTGTCAATGGTTCACACATGGAAGGATCCCCTGTGTTTGCGTGATGAGTAGCTGAGAGGCACGTTTTTCTCATCACAGCCCCTGTCTTGCTTCTTGTCTGCATGGGATGAATATTTAACGCAGGTATATGCAGCATAATAGACAAGTTCTAAGGATTAAAACTCTCCTCTGGAGATAAGGGTGCAGCAGACTTACCTTCTGTTGTGGATTCAATAGAAGTCATAATAGGAGAAGGGACATGCATAGGGGCAGTAGGAGTGATGGCAGGAGACAATGACAGTGAGGAGGATGAAGGAAAAACAGGTTCAATGTAATTGAGAGATCAGGACTGAGTAGCAGAATTGGTGACAGTAGACAGTGGCATAATTGTTGGAAGAAATGCAACAGGGGAGGGAAAGTTGTGCATAGAGGATGATGTTTTGGAATTGGAAAATTATGTGACTAAATCATTGTATGGGAACACATTTTCATTAAACAAAACATGCCGAGATATATATAATTTTCTGCTAGACACATGATAGCATATATATCCCTTATACTGAGTAGCATAACCCAAAAATACACACATGGTAGTCTTTGATTCTAATTTGTGTTGAGTATATGGTCGTAACAAGGAGAAACAAGCATAGCCAAAGACTTTAAGATGTGCAACCGAAGGTATTTTACCAAATAGCATTTCAAATGGAGACTTATGGTGCAAACCAACACAAGGCATACGATTAATTAAGAAAGATGCAGTTTGAACAACATAAGTCCAGAAAATTATAGGTAATTTGGCATATTGAAGTAGAGTGACCGTAGTATCAATAAGATGTCTATGTTTGCGCTCAGCCAAACTATTTTGTTCAGGTGTATATGGGCAAGATTTACGGTGCTCAATACCTTTAGTGTCAAGAAAATGTTTCAAGGATTTGTTAACATACTCCCCACCCTCATCACTTTGAAGAATTTGAATACATTTTGAAAATTGAGTATGAATGTATTGATAGAAAGTAATGAATACGGAACAAACATCAATTTTATTAATGAGAGGAAACAACCAACAATAACGGGAAAATTCATCCACAAAAATTACATAGTATTTATATCCATCAATGGAAACACTTGGAGAAGGTCCCCATAGGTCACTATGTATAATGTGAAATGGTGTTACAGATTTGTGAGTACTAGGCTGAAATGGAAGCTTAGAAAACTTTCCTTCTAAACAACTAATACAGACTGCAGGATCAGTATCTATGAAACACTGAATGTTAGATTTTTGTAATATCAATTTGACTATGTTATTTGCTGGATGACCTAGCCTATGGTGCCAAGTAGAAGATAGCACTAACCTACCAATATAAGCTTGGAATTGAGAGTTGAAAGAAGACTGAACAGAAGGGGAAACAATTGGAAGTGGATAGAGGCCATTACTGCACAGCCCTTTGTATATGATCCTCCCGGTGACTTTGTCCTGAATCCAAAAACAAAAGGCATCAAATATCAGATAGCAATTATTATCCAAACAAATGCGATGTACTGATAATAAATTCTGAGTAAGTTTGGGAACACACAAAACAGAATTTAACTTGAGAGAGTGAGGTTTAGTGGGAATAATAGTTGAACCAACATGCGAAACCAACAGACCTTCACCATTAGCAGTCTGCACCGTATCATTTGCAGGGTAAGGTGTACTTAAAGACAAGTTGGACAAGTCAGCAGTCATGTGATTGGTGGCCCCGGAGTCTGTAATCCACACTGGAGGAGACTGACTTGACGATTGAGGTGAAGACAAGTAGCCATTGTGCATAACATTCAAAGCATGCTGCAGTGGGGATGAGGAATCATTCATAGTGCGACCCATAAAATGAGGACCATTTTCATTGTAGTAGCAAAACCAAGTGGTGTGATTAAACTTCCCACATATGCTGCATTTAAACTTGTCAAAACTCTTAAGGCCACATATTGGAGCCGTGTCCTTCACCATTGCATAATTGACACACAGATATATTAGGGGCAGTATATGGAGATGCAGTAAAAGACCCAAAAGTATGAGGAACAGAAGGTGAAACTAGCAGAGATGAAGCCTGAACTGATGCTCTCGGGAAAAATGGTCTCTGCCCAGAATAAGTCCTACCTCTGCCTCTGTTTCTAGGAAATGGTTTATAGCCTCCATTGTCATAAGTATGGGAACCAGTGGAGCTACGAGGTGGTCTAAATGCAGAACCAGGGGGTTTATACAAGTCATGCTCAGGGTGTTTATATCCACCAGTAGAGACAGTGTGCATGGCAGACAAAAAATTGGAAGTGTCAGGCAGTATATGTTCCACAATTCGTTCTTCAGCAAGTAGCTGAGATCAAAATTCTTTCAATGGAATTACACTCTCTCCCCCTTACAACACACCTAAATGTATTGTACTCAGCTGGAAGACCATTTAATGCTAAGATTACAATATCTTCATCCGCAAAATACACCCCAGCAGCCATTAGATAGTCCCTAGCTTCTTTAATTTTCAGAAGATATTGACTAATATTATCTGACCCTTTCCTAATGTTCTGCAAATTTGACTTCAATTGAAAAATGCTTGTCTTAGATACGGTAGAAAATTGCTCTTTCAATCTCATCCACAATTCTCTAGAGCTAGTACTACCGATTGCACAAGATAAAGTTATAGGTGACAAAGTTGCAGTAATGAGTTGCATGACAGCCCTATCATGCATTTTTCAAATTGTCATAGCATCACAATCAATTACAGATGAAGAAGGGTTAAGATTACTTTTACCACATTCACCAGTGTCCACAGTTGACAGAGAGGGGCACGGTTGAGAGCCATCGACAAAACCAAAAATCCCATTGCTCTCGAGAAGTAGTTGAATCTGAAAATTCCAGTTGAGATAGTTGGAATCATCGAGTTTGACATTCATCGATGTAGAAATGGATGAAATTAGGTTTGTGATTGGAGATTGAAGGATTTGAAGTTGTGTAGCAGTCACCATTTTTGACGATGAGAATGATAGAGGGGAAAAATGGGTTGGGTTGGGTTAAATACCAAATAGAAAGCTGAGAAACAAAGGATTGAAGGGAAAAATGGGTTGGGTGGTGATTGTAGAGAATCTGTGATGACGAACAATGATTTTTGATTGGGAAAATTTTTCTTGAAGTAGATTACGGAAGCAAGATGATGAGAACAAGTAATTTTACTGCGTGAGCATTATAAGCTCTGATACCATGATGGAATCGTAAAATGATGTTGACAAATGTGAAGATGAATGAAGAAGATGAAGATGAAGGCTGCAGAGTATGAAGAACAGAGAGAGAGAGTAACGAAATAAAGGAAAAAAAATAGAACTTTTGAATTACTTTTCTGTTGAAACAGTAAACCCACACAATACACACTCTCCGTGTGTAGTACTATTTATATACATATTAAACTGCCACATACTATATTCTAGAGTATTAATTCTGATAGTCTAATATATTCTAGACTACACATACTCTAGAATACACACTCTAACAGATAATACTTTAAATAAAAAATACTTTAAAATCCAACTTCAACCATGTTCCAAAAACTATCATGAGTCGAGAGCGCCTGTGCTCGATAATTTATAAGCCAAGACACCTTATAGGCTTTTTAAAGAGCACTTGTTTGAAAGGAGCTTGTCATACACATGTGGAATTGAATAAACTCGTTTCCCCGCTATGATTAGGGAATTTCGTAATTTTTTCTATCTGGAAACAACATTCATGGGATTTCAAGAACTAGAGAGTAGTCTTCGTCAGGGAAGAAAATTATTGGACTGCTTGAATTAGCATCACACAGTATTTATTGATGGTGAAGGATTTTAATCCTATTAGTTCAGCAAATTGGCAGATTTAAGTCTTAATTATTAGCTGATATTAGTTCAGCAACATGACAGATTTAAGTCTTAATTACTAGCTGATCACATTGGCACAGGATCGATGAGCAGAGAAAAAACAAAATCTTTGAGCGCAACTCCAGCATTCGTGTACCCGTCGTCATCTTTGTACACAACATCAATTACACGAGCAAGATTGAGTATCCTAGTCAGAATAGGCATCGGGACAACGGTTGGGAAGAGACACTCTTCATTGACATCCTTCCATGCATTTGAAACTTGTTTTCGAAATTCATGGACAGTTTCTTGTTCTGTGGTGCCATGTTGTTTCATGTAACATTCGATGCTCGATGCAACATGCCCCCTCTTTTGCTCCAGCTATGGAAGCACGCAGAAAGAAAAAATAGCAGTAAAATGACAGAAAATATGTTGAAATTAATTATTCTAAGAGTAAAGGGTCTGTTAAGGAACCATCTCACTTAAAAACTTAAGCTAATAGGTGAGGTTCTAGAATATGATTTATATTATTCTCTAACACACCCCCTCAAGTGAAAGCCCTTTGGGCTTGAAACTTGCACAGGCCCACTCTACCTTGTGCTTGATTTTTATCAAATAGAATGGGGGTGGTAAGATTTGAACTCATGACCGCTGGGTCAACAAGGCTCTGATACCATATTAAGGAACCATCTCACCTAAAAGCTTAAGCTAATAGGTGAGGCTCCAGAATATGATTTATATTATTCTCTAACAAGGTCCATAAATTACTACCTTGTGGGACACAATGTCATTCCCGAGTCTGCAAATTATTTCGGAGGCTTTAACAATCATAGGTCCACTAAATAACCACTCGAAGGAGTCCTTAGTTACAACAGATCCCATCCCAACAAAGGATGTAGCTGCTAGCATTGCATAGGCCGAAGTGACCATTGCGACAGCCATGTATTCCTCCATTGTTGGTGTGTGTTTTTGGTGGAACCATATCGATTCAAGGTAGTAGGCTCGAACTTGATTCTTCATCTAAGAAATCAGCAAACGTGTCAATTACTATAGTTTTAGCTGCAAATGTATGCAAATGTTTATTAGAGAATAATATAAATCATATTCCGAAACCTCACATAACAGCTTAAGCTTTTATGTGAAATGATTTTTTAACATGGTATTAGAGTCTTGTTGACCCAATGGTTACGAATTTGAATCTGACCACCCTTTTTATTTGATAAAAATTAAGCATAAGGTAGTGTGAGTTTATATAAATTTCAAGTTCAAATGACTTTTATTTGAGAGGATGTGTTAGTGAATAATATAAATTATATTTTGAAAACTCACCTAACAATTTAAACTTTTAAATGAAATATCTTTTATTTTAAATCGGCCTATGACACTTACAGCTTCTTTTGCATAGTAGACACGGTATGATCTTTCTTCATTAACCATAGCTTCCTCAATTTCTGTGTAGACATCTAGAAGTGCCTTGTAAGCCACTTTCATGTACTCTGGCAGCTGATCCACGGCAGTAATTTCCCACCTATAAATAGTTAAGATTTGATAAACCGAAGAAAAATGGTTATGAATCGAAAGTACAATATATATATTACAGAGTACAAATTTGAGTAAAATAATTTTTAGAAATTCCATACATAATGATGGAAAACGTCATAATGTGAATTGATCCGACCTCTCAATTGCATCAGTAAAGAGCTTGAGCTCATCCGGTGTACCGTAGACATCATAGATATCATCGATGACGGAAGTCATGGCAATCACTTTGGTCAACACCCTTCGAGCCAAGAAGTACTCTCGCTCAAAGTACACTGCTAATATCCAAAAATAGCACTCGACAACTCGGTCTCTTGCAAAAGGCAGCTTCTTAGCAAAATCTAATTCTTTCCACCACCTGTTTAATCAGCATCGATTAAAGAAAACTCTCAGTTGAATTTCTATTAATCATGCTTTAAAACTCAGTATTGTATCTTGTAATAATTTTGTTTGCTTCAGCTCACTTTGTAATATCACTTAGTTCCTTCTGGTGTTGCTTTTGCAAAATGTTGAAGTCTAATTTAGCGAAGTTCAGTAAGACTTCACTGCATGAAGGATCTTCTTGGTAAATAGAGAAGTAATGCCTTGCCTCCAGTCTTGATATGCCCTTGCGAATAGGCTGTTTTAAAGCATGATTTATTTTCTCTCTCAGCGGGGAGCTTGAATGGGTGGCCAAGAACTCTAGGCGGGAAGTAGTGAACACAAGTGCTTCTTCTAATATCTCATCTCCATGCACCCGGAGATGAGTAGCTTCATAGAAGCTTAAAATTCCTTCGGTGTCATTGGCAAGGGAATCACTGAAGGTCCCTTGGCTGTTCTTGAATTTTCCGAACACATCTGCATTGGAACAGAAAACATTACGTGAATGTAGAAACTAGTTTTGGGAAGATTAAATAAGAAACAAGCAAGAGAATATTGTGAAGTTTAAATAAGAATCAAGCAAGAGAAGGAAAGTCCATACCACATGAGATTTTATAGCCTTGTTGTCGCAGGAGTCGAAATTTGAGAGAAATGGCGTATAGGTCATTATTGAAGTCGCAATGGGAGTTGTACATTTCTCTTAGTATTTCATCAATCTCAACTTCAAAATGGTAAGAGATGCCTAAGCGTTGGATCGCATCAATGAAGTCCAATGTTTGCGAAGGCTTACTGATACTGGCCATCAGCTCCCTTTTCACTTCTTCCTTGAGTTTTTTATGCTCTCCTTCGTCGTTCGTTTCCTGATATCAGCAACAGAGAGAATAACTTTTCTTGAAGCATTTTTATCTAAAAAAACTTATGCTACAAAACAGTAATTCCTGTTTATAAGATTTATCATTCCTTTTTCTTGAAGGAGCTCACAACAATGATTACTGTTTGATTCGATGGGACTGTGTTTTCAGTAGCTAAAATCAGTAGTCCGATGGCCATGAATTATTTATGCGATCAATCTGGTCGCCATGACATATTTAGCTCTATAGATTAGGACAAGTTTGGTCGCCAAAAAACACCTGTTACTCTATGCGTCGACTACAGCTTTGTGATTGCGGGGTCACGTCAGATAGACTATAGGGAAAACCAATTGAGGCCTTGTCACTTAAAAGTGTTAAGAAGGACAATATCAGCAGGCAATCAAGCGCATGAGTGATATACTCTTTACCTAGAAAGATTATTTTTACCATGAAATCGGTTGCGTACGAGAGAAAATGGTCACCCCAAACGCTAGGAGCATAATCTGCAGAACGGCGATTAACATCGGGCTCGACAATGGCAGTAGAGAAAGTTGCAGAACCTTCAGCAGACATTTTCCTAGTATGATTTGGGAATGAGTGGGTTTCTAAGGCTTGATCGTTTGTGCTTTGAAGGGAACTGTGAGTCAGGAGCTCTTCTGCTGGACTATTTATAGGCCATGGCACCTTATAAGCTCTTGCTTGAATTTTATTTTAATTCTTTTCTGAAAATGCTATTTTAACATATACAAGATTCCTTGATAAGAAATGGTTGGCCATTCCTGCCTAAAATAATTAACATGCTCATGTTGGTGCATTCAGGGGAGTTTAAGGTGTGATAGTGAATTCATGCCTGGATTTGGGATCGTGGAGAATCCATATTTACCTTTCTCTGCTAAAAGATATTGCCTGCTTCGTGGAGCTTTATTTTATATTATTTTCAAAGAAACAAGTGTTTTATATGAGAACAAAATTAACATAATTCAGCTAAATATCAGTAGTGAAGTCTGCTATGGCTGATATCGTGTTTAGAGAAAGCTTTCAACATAAATTACATGTCTTCCTTTTTCTTCTTTTTTAGCATGTCTCCTCCGTTCTGTGATGTGTAGCTGGCCATGAGCATGTCTTCCATTTCTTTTAGGGCTTGTGGCTGATGTTGTAGGACGACAATAGGCTCATGGTCACTAGCTATTATAAGAAAAGCTAAATCAGCACATGAGATCACTTTAGCATTAGATATATTTTACTTTAGCATTAGATATAGTTACTTTAACATTAGATACACGTCATTGTGCATTTCAATAATATAATTTCTATTTTACCCCTTAGTTTGCCTCAGCTTTAGTCTTGGAATCAAGAATATTTTTTATTTTTTGCATTTACATAGTAAAATGGCCATAATACCCCCTAATAAGATAAAAACCAAGAATTATCTGCAGTGGTATCAAGGTAATTTCACATTTTCAAAGAACAATAACATGAATATGTAAATACTTATATGTCCCTATAAAAGACAAAATACAAGAATTGGTTGTAAGGGTATTTAGGTAATTTACCCTTTTTAAAATATTAATTTATGCCTAAATGAACAGTAACATAAATATGTAAATACTTATATGCCCTTATAAAAGATAAAATACAAGAATTGGTTATAGGGATGTTTAGGTAACTTACTATTTTTTAAATATTAATTTATATCGAATACTGCAGGCATGTTTGTCGGACACGCCAATAGTTTTTGGCCTCACGTCCCCTTCGGCGGTATGTGCGGACAATTCAGGCGGTCAAAAATATCCATCCAACGTGTCACCGAATGCGCCTCTATGTTCTCCACCTTATGGTGGAGCGCGTTGTGTCCCACAGTTGCCGGAAACGTGTCCGTTATTGGTCAAAAGTTCCCCCCCTTTTCTCTCTCTTGCAGGAAAAAGTGCTCGATAGTCCCCGATGTTATTAGTGTTTTCGTTTTAGTCCCTTATCTTTTGAATATGTTTTATAGTCCTAATTTTTGTTATAAAAGTTTTGATTTATTTCCATTTTATCCTTCGATGGAGATTGATTATATATTTAGGTTTCAATTTAGTCCTTATTCTTTTACTTTCCGGATTTGGTTGAAATCACTTAATGTGTTTAGTGCAGAGGTTTTAATTTTTTTAATTTTGTCCTTTGATAGAAATTGATTATATATTTTGTTTTCAGCCCTTATACTTTTAATTTTTTATTTCAATTCTTTTTTTTATATTTCTTAAATTGTCCCTATTTTTTTCCATGTTTACATATATATATGCTCTTAATTTTGGTTTTTAATTTTTATTATTTTCTCATTTGTTGAGTTAATATTTTTTAAAATAATTTAAATCTTAAATTTTAGTTTGTGATTGTGATCATTTAAAATCTGATATTTTTTCCCTTTGTTCTTTCTTTTAATTTTTATTTATTTGGTCTTCATATCAAATGATTATTTTCAGGTATTTATAATTATTTTTCTTTTCTCATTTATTTTTTTGTTTGCTCTTCTGTTAAAGTTTTTAGTTTTTTTTATTCTTTCATATAATTTTCTTCTTTCCATTATTTACGCAGTAATAAGAATATTTTTAGTTTTTTTTTTCTTACTGACTCTTTTGTTAAAATTTTTGAGTTTTTTTTTATTTCTTAGGGTAATGTAATAATTCTTTTTGTTCTAGAAGTAATTGTAATGATAATTTTATTTATTATATTCACGATAATATTAGTGAAATTATTAATCATAATATTAATAGAAATTTTTATTTATTACAATGGTTATAGTGCTTATGGTGTTAATAATTATGCCTTCAATTGTAATAACAATGACTCATAAAATAATATAGAAAATATCAATAATGAAAAAGAAATTATAATAATGATAATAATACTAATTATAATTCATTAGTCAATGTTGTTTTTGTGAAAAATTGACTTTTACAACCTTTTAATGTAAGATTTTTCAGATTTAATATCAAGTAAACAAAAAGTATACAGAGTCAGACGAAGACAAAATGGGTAGAAAAATTGGGCCAAATTATCTATAATTTTTTTTTTCTCTTTTGTATTTTTTTTATATTCTTTGATGTAATTTAGTTCTTTCAATTATTTACACATTAATAATAATAATAATTTTTTTTCTTGCTTACTCTTTTGTTAAAATTGTGAAGTTTTTTATATTCCTAAGTTTTTTTAATATATTTTTATTATAATGATTATTTTGCTCATGGTGTTAATAATTATGGCTTTGATGATAATAATAACAATAACTCATAAAATAATATAAAAATAACAGTGATGACAAGTTTTTTATAATAATGATAATGATAATGATAATAATACTAATTATAATTTTGATTATATTAAAAAATAAGGGTGTCGATTATTGTGATGATTATTTTTATAATTATTTCAATGATTATAACAATAATTATAGCGACAACGATAATGCTGCCAATAATAATCAAAATATTGATTATTTAAAATAATAGTTATAATAATTATGATAATTTAACAATTATGATAATAACAATGAAAATAATAATCTAAATAATTCATTGGTTGATATTGTTTTTGTTAAAAAAATTACTCTTACAATATTTTTATGTATAATATTTTAGATCTAATATCACGTAAACAATAAAAAATATGAGGCAATACATAAACAAAATGGGTAGATAAATATGCCCAAGTTATCTACAATGAAAAAATATACGAGTCGTTTCCCTTGTGTTTTGCCAAAGCCAAAATTAAATTTTTTAACATGTTAAAAACTTTTTAACGGTCCAATATTTGTTTTTAATAATAATATACATCTTAACGAAATAGTCAACATACAAAATTTTTGATTATTTAGTTTCTTATAAATTTTCATATCATTGTGGATAATGTGTTTAAAATAATGATAATGGTTATTTTAATATTTTTTTTGGAAAAATTGAGAATAATTATATATTTTTATTTTTTAATATTAATGACTTAATATATATATATATATATATATATATATACACATATATATATATATATATATAGAAATATCAAATTAATTTAATGTCAGTGTTCTAATATCACATAAAATTTAATAGTATAAATAATAAATATCAAAATAAAAACAAATACTTTCATTTCTTTTGATAGTAATAAGAATAGTATTGCTAGTGATAATTTGAATATTAATTATTTGCAATAATATTCATAATAGCATTTATAATAATTATAACAATTTAGCAATCATAATAGTAACAATGAGAAAAATTGTGCCAAATTGTCTACAATAAAAAAAATATTGCCCTATGTTTCGCCGTATCCAGTACCAAATTTTTTAACATGTAATTTTTTTTTAATGGTCCTATATTTTTCTTATAATGCTATACATCTGAGATAAATAAGTAGCTTTAAAAACTTATAATTATGTAGTTTTTATATGTTTTTATTTTACTATAGATAAGACATTTATAATAATAATAATTATTATTTTTAGCACTTTTTCCCTGAAAAATACGTGAGGCTGGTTATATATTGTGATATTTTTTTGATATTAATGTCTTAATATATACATGAACTATTCTTTTTCTTATAAATCTCACATTAATTTAATCTCATTGTTCTGAAATACTTTTAATATAATAATATGAAGATAAAATCTGAAAAAAAAAAACTATTTTTGAATAAATTTTAGCAATTCTATTTTTGCTATCTGTCAAATAAATTAGTTGTCAAATAGTTACAACATGACAATAATCAATTAGTATGTTGTAGACAACAAATAACTCATCTATAATAAATTTGATTAATTGCAGTTTTACTATCTATCAATTAATTATTACCCAAATAGTTAAAACAAAACCATCAATCAATTTATTTGCTGTATCAAAAAAATCACTCATATACGCTAAAATTCATCGATTGCAATTTTACTATTTGCTAATAAAATAATTCATCAAACAAATAAAACATATATAACAATCAATCAGCATGTCACACGAAATACATGACTCATTTTCTATGAATTTTATCAATTCTAATTGTACAATCTACCGATTAAATAATTATAAATAAAAAATTAACAATAGCAACATTCAGTCACTTTTAGAAAAAAATATTAATTTTTAATAGATTTTAACGATTACAATTATACTAATTATATATTAAAGTAACTAATTACAACACATATAAAATCAAGTAATTTTTCACAGAAAAAAATCAGGGCAGCGCATGTGCAAGTAACCTCTTTAGATTACTATTATATTGAGTTAATGTATCAAGTCAATCATACATCATAAAAGACCTTACAAGAAGTTATTGTACAAGAATTGCATTAGTTTTCTAGTTCATTTAGGAATATTTTTTCTATTTTATTGATAACTATTTTGTTAATTCTCATACGTTTCTTAGGACATTCTACCTATTATAAATATAATTATTTATCTCGTTTTAGTTTTTTCAAAAGTAAAACTTGTGTGCGAGTGTTTTTTTACTCTTAGTTCCTCATGGAACTGCTATGACTTATTTAATTATTAACCATACTTCATGGCATCTTCAACTACTCTTTCATGTCACTCTATAAATGTTGGTTGGTGGTGGTGGTGGGGTTGTTACTTATAGTCATAATGCCTCAATATAAGTTATTGTTATGTCGAACACAATCATAAGTTTGGATTGAGCTATCTTGAGAATGGTTAGTTTGTCAATGGATTTCTAGATATTTATATCCACTGGGTTGCATTATCACAAGTTTGGTAAGTTAATCTAGGTTGAATTGATATTTTTTTTATTAAGTTATTTTGATCTTATAGCTTGAATCACATGTTTACTTAGTTAATCCAATATGCCTTCAATTATTATTTTTTTTTGCTTTTTTTAATTGTTATTTTTTCAATTTTATCCTTTAATAATTGGTTGGTTTAGATTTAAGTTTCATAATTATTTTCATATAGGGTACTCTCTTTCTCATAGCTTGACTCACATATTTAGCAAGTTTACATAGGTTAATTCAATTTGCCTTTTATTTTTTTAAATCATTTTTTTCATACCTGAACAATTTTTCTTATTTCAAATTGGGCTTCCTAATAAATTCTATTTTTCTTTCTATAAGATTATCAGACTCTTATTACTGAAGTCATAGGTTTTGTAGGATAGATAGTGTTGGTTCAGATTAATCCAGTATGTTATTGTCTCAATATAATTTTTATAAAATAGTATCATATGATATTTCACCATATTAGTAACTAAAATAATAGCATTCAATATATATCATATTTTTATTCAATATTGATTTCTTCAAAAACATGTTAGAAATACCTCTCTATTTTTTTTATATAAAAAAATACCCCTCCCCCCCCAATAAACTTGTACTGCCATAGAGTTAAATTCATCATAGGATTGCTGACAGAAAAAATGTTGGGTAGACATGACGAGACAATGTCGAAATTGGAAGCACTCATGAGTTTGACAACATCAATGAAATCGATAATGTTGATAAAATCAGCAGTAGGGGCTGATAATAAATCTAGGTGATGAGATAGTCCAAGACATGAAAAAAAAACACTACTGAGCACAATTGACAGCCTACATTGGCTTCTATGTGAGAATCGGCATTGGCAGATTCAACAGCAGTGTACGTGTAGCGATTTGGCAACATTGGTTTATTTGCGTTCGACTAACAAAAGTGTGGGCTTTAGACAACGGACAATTTAAAGGCATGCAGACACACTTATTCTGGTAGTATATGTGTTATGATATCTCGCAATGTTCACTCTAACCTTTGTTCATCAGTAGAGACTGGCTTTTTATAGCCATTTACAGGAAGTCATCATGCTTTATGCATGGTAACAGAAAAACAAGAAAAACTGACTTCTAACAATCTTCAACAGATTGTAACTAAATGCAACGTAATGAAGATAAGAAACGTGATGCTAACAGTATCAGTTTATTGTTATTGTAACGAGAATCAGTTACTATAACAATAAACTGTCACTGTAGAAATCTAATAAAACAGTAACAACAAACTGTTACTGTAGAAATCCATCAATATGAGTTGGCATAGTGGACAACTGGTCTGTTGTGTGGTAGGCAAGGGGAGATGCAGTGGTATGAAGCAGTTATAAGAAGTTTCTAATAGTTATTGTTTTAGGGGAAAGCTAGTTAGATATGTTCCAAGCATTGGGGAGGTAGTTTCTGTTGTATTTTTGTTTGATAGTACTCATTGTATAGGTTGTATATTAGTGAGTAGCATACATTTTTTGTAGTCAAAACATATGTGCATAGCACCCACACAAACAAACTTGTGTATACCCTTTTGAGCTAATAAGAGGTTGGGATGAATTCTTGTAATTTCTAGTGTGTTTGTTGTTGTTTGTATTCACTTGTGTTTTCTGTTTGTTTACAACGTTGCAGGGGGGGGGGGGGGGGCTCTTACATAAACACAAGTTTCTTAGCCAACTCCGACCACTACTGCCACTAACGATGCCACCAAAACTACCAGCGGAGCTTCTTATTCACATCAGACTACTCCAGGGCAGGTAAAGACCACCTTTATTTTCTTCACCTACGGGCGTTGTTCACCTGTAAAAGTTTTTAAGTTTTCTTTCTTTGGGTTGGACTCATTTCATCCCAACCTAGTCGGCTGAGCGAGGTCCAACACAAACCCACCTGATTGTGTGTGTGTATTAAAAAAATATAAAAATAAATAAAATATAGATTTAAAAAAACATTTTGTTTGTGTGTATAGAATCGAATTCTAAAACTTTCTTAAGCATATTTTCACAAGAATGATATTGTTTTTTGCTTGCTCTTTTATCAAAGTTTTTATAGTTTTGATTTTATCCTCTCCAATATAAGAAATTTGAATATTTATTATCTTATTCGGGTTTATAGCATTGCGAAAAATCTTTGTGGATTTGGAAAAAATCAATGACAATCCTGTATTGGTTGGCAGTATTATAATGAGCGAGGTCAACTATAATTATATATTCGATTAAAAATATCATAAATATGTATTATAAATTTAGATGGTATTCTATTAAGAAAATAAACTAACGATGCTACTCCTAAAAGCAGAACTCCCTGCAATCAGATGTAACTGAGGTGATTGTTGATAGGTTAAAGCCTATAGTTGCAAAGCGTATTAGTCCTCGTTAAGCAGCTTAGATGTAGAAAGGGATTTCTGGCTATGATCAAGATTCATTAGGAGAAAGCATATGCCCGTTAATTAAAATTTAAATTTAATTAAAATCCCTTTTTACATCAGCTTATATCTCGTTAATTAAAATCTCATGATACCTTATACCTATCAGGGCAATCAGGGAGCTTAGTTGCTGTGATCATGAATGTTTAACGAACTCCTCTGTGCAGTTACCATCGAATGGTGTGTTTAAACTGGAAGTTTAATTTCAACCTTGGAGTGGAATTCTTCAGGGTGATCCCATCTGATGTAAAACACCTAGCAGAAGGAATCCTAAATGGAAAGGATCTCCAACAGCCAGCAGTGGACATCCACTCTTCCCTTATTTACGTAGACTCCTCCTTGGAGCCCTTATTCCAGCTAAGCTATTATTACTGCTTCAGTTTAGGACTGGATTTACACCTGTTAGCGGGAATTTCTCTATTTTCCCTTATTTGCTACTTATTTTCGTAAGTGATTGTTTCATTAGGTTTAGGGTTTATGGGTTATGGTTTTCAAGTAAGTCAAGTTCTGAGGATGTACCTTGGGGTTCCCATGGTCCATTATAGAGTTTCAAAGAAAGATGTATGGAGCATCTGGAGTATGCTAGTGCTAGAGGCTTGGCTTAGAGATACTTTCGGGCATTTTATTGCTGTTTTGTAGCAGAGGTGAGTGAAGGCTCTGTCTTAGTTTGAAATATTCAAACTATAAACTTGACCTGGTAAACCTCTCTTGGGAAAAACAAAGTTGTTTAAGGCTTCATAGCCACAGAACTAAAGGAAATCGGACCAGGTCTCACTCACATGCCAGAGCATATCCAGAGCATATGAATTGAAGTCTGAGTAGATTTAGTGGATGTTGTCCTGGTGCAGATGAAGTCCATGCTAACTTGGATAATTTGCAGAGACTTTGAAAAAACTAGTCTTCGGGTCATCAAATACGGAAGATTGAAAGCCCAGTTGACGAAGTAAGGTTTCATAGCACCGCCAAGTATTCTCTTACATTATCTCTCCCAGACTGATAGCATCTCCAAATAAAAAACTATTTAGAAAAATCAAATTAATGATATAGTTTTTTAAATAATGTAAATATAGTATTTTTTTTATATTTGTATTAATGAAAAAAATATTATTTAGAGAAACCAATTCTATTTTAATATATATAATATTAATATAACTATTTATTAATAATAAATAATTAATATAAGTATAATCAAAACTAATTTTTTGAATAGAGATATATTATACAAATTTTTATTTTTTTGATTAAATATATAAAGATAATTATTCAATTTAAAAATATTATTTTAACTTTTCAATATAATTTTTATTTTAAAACTATAAAAATTAAAAATAAAAGCTAAAAATCTTGGTTTCTTTCCCTAGCTTTCCCCTAAAGTTGCTCTGACGTTTATGAAAAATCTCAAAAGATTCACCTTTCAACTTCTTTTATTCGTCACATGATGCTTGATAGATGGCCACTTCTATATTATATTATATTATATTATAAAAGCACTAAAACTAAATATAGTTTTAATGGTAGCTAAATTCAAAACTAATTTTGGCATTGAGTTTTAAGAGTATTTATGAAAAAAAAAATAAAAAAAATTATTTTTTATTTTAAATTAGATTTTTTTTGGAATTCTTAGATCATTTTTATGTACTAATATAAAAAATAATTTTTAAAAAATAAAAAAAAATATTATTTTGATGTATTTTTAAACAAAAAATATTTTTAAAAACAATCTTAATTATACTCCTAGACTCCAAATAAATGAGAGAATAATGGGATTTTTTAACCAATAGTTATGGACTCATAGGATGAAATTAATTGTCTCTCTAAATAGATTGCACCATGCCTGTTTCGGTGATTAATTATTGTTCTTTTTCGGTTATCAAATGCTTTTAATATGATTTTATTAAGCAACATAGATTGTTAATTGCATGTTTGCTACCTTTTTTTTTTCATTTATTGAAATCAAATATATTCATCAATAAATCACTAGTGATATTTAATACTACAAAATACTCTTTTAATTAAAAATTTTCACAATTAAGATAGATTTATTTTAGATTAATTAAAGTATTAAATATATTTTATAAACTTGTCTAGAGCAATGCCTTAGGTACCATGCTAATTGAAAATTATAAAGCCTTTCAACCTAAATTATCTTACATCATGATTTTTTGTTGATAGACTAGAGACTCTTTATATATTACTTATCTTTTGCATCTCTATTCATTATACTTGACTCATTATCACAGTCAAATAGGATATAAATTTTAATTGTCATTTAATTTAAAATATACACAACATATTGGTCTCTTTGAGGATATTAATTTTTAATGATCTCTCACTTGACTTATATAACACCAAATTAAAAATACTAAAATCTTTATAGAATTCAAAATATCTAATAAGTTGAGACATTCACACTTAAGTCAAGAATACAACATATGAATCATAACAATCACACTTTATAATCAAACACTTTCTTCCAAGTATTATAATATATTGCATCAAATTAGGCAAATACACTTTGTGAATGAACTTTCAATAAGTCATTATATATATATATATATATATATATATATATAGAGAGAGAGAGAGAGAGAGAGAGAGAGAGAGAGAGAGAGAGAGAGAGCTCAAAAGATATAAAAATTAATATTTTTTATGCACAAAACATCATTATATTATCTAAGAATAACATAAAAATTCGCTAGACAATCAACTAAAACAAAATAAAATCAAACATGAAATGAATTAGCTAGACCCATAGGATCCTCTCTATATTGTTTTGTCGCAATGCTTTAGTCACATGATCTATAATCATTAGCTCACGAGTAATATGCTCAACAAGCACTATGTACTCTTTTAAAATGAGATATTTTATGTCAATATACTTCTTTCAACTTCCACTCTTATTATTCTTAGATAAGAAAATCACAGTCAAATCATAATAATATATCTTTATTGGTCTTGATATGAGATAAAAAAATTTAAATAAAAAATAAAACTTATTAATCAGATTGTTTATATTATAACTTCAAAGCATGCAATGAATTATGAGTTCATAATAGATGAAACAATAATAGTTTGTCTACTACTTATCCACGATATAACTTCTCATTTGAGTAACCAATTATTTTAAGGTGATCAATATATCTATAAGTCAACTTGTAATCCTTTGTTCCTTGTAGGTACCCATCTGAATTTCTTCGTAGCTTTTCAACAATCCATTATAGGATTGCTTTGGAACCTTCTCAACACTTCTACTACAAATGCAAAGTCAGGTCTTGTATAGACTTATGCATACATAAAATTTTCAACTACAAATACACAATGAATGTTATTCATCTAATTATTTTCCAATGTATTTTATAGGTATTGATTTTGATTGAATTTATCCCTTTCAATAATAGGTGTCTGCTAAAGGTATATAATTTGACATCCTAAATCTTTCCAAAAAAATTTCAATATAAGCCTTTCAGACAATTTTAATGTCTTTTGAAACCTGTATTTGTGAATTTTTATGTTGATGACATAAAAAGTTTCACTCAAATCTTATATACCAAAGTTTTGAGAAAAAATGTTTTAATTCATATAACAAACTCTTTTTACTACTTGTAAGCAAAATATCTTCTATATATAATACAATAAAAATATATATTTTATTTCATTAATCTTAAGGTGTGTGTGTGTGTGTATTGATCAACAATATTTTTAATAAAGTCATATGGTACTATAAAATTGTGAAATTTAATATACCACTTTCAAGAGGTTTGTTTTTGTCTATATATAGATTTTTTTTAGCTTGCGAAACAAAGGACTAATTGTGTCATCATAAAAATCTTCAAGCTAATTCATATATACCTCTTCATCTAGATTTCTATTTAGGACTGTTGTTTTTATATTAATTTGATATAACTACAAATAAAAATAGGTTGTTGGTACCATTATTATTCTAAATGAATCATTAATAAAAACTTAAAAGAAGGTTTTATGATGGTCTATGACTTATTTTTAGTATAATTTTCAGCAATAAATCTAGCTTTATATCACTTGATATTACCAGAAACATCTATTTTATTTTTATAGACCCATTTATAGCTAATGATTTTAAACCTTCCAAGTAATTCATTGAGGTGTTAAACTTGATATTTAGGCATACACTCCATTCTGTCCTATCATACCACAAAATAAACTTTTCTCCATTTATGGTTTGTGAAAATCATTTTGGATTATTTTTAGGTCTATCATCAAAGTTAGACTCTTAAGAGTATACAACACTATCATTAAAAATCATTGGTCTCCTTGTTCTTAAAGACCTTATTAATTAAATCTTATAAATCAATTTTCTCATGTGGTTTTAGTTCATCAAGAATTGGATACTCTTGAACTAGTTGTTAAAAATTATCAAAATAATTCTCTTGAACAATAACCATTTGTTTAGTTTTTTATATAATTTTTTAATCTTGTGTTTTATCAAATTATATTCTTTTAGAAAAATTACTCCCATTACAATCGAGATCCTCAAGGAATTTAACATTCTTGCCTATATTATTCTTGTATCATTAGAAGGAAAATAAAACCTGTATCTTTTAAACTTAATTGTATAACTAATAAAATATTCGTTAATCGTTATTAGGTTCAATTTTTTTAGTTGAGGATTATAAATCTTTACCTTAATAGAACAACCTTATGCTTCTATATGATTTAATATGAACTTCTATATTGAACATGACTTTGGATGAAATCCTATTTTAAATACATACAACAAATCTTTAATACTTCATTTAACAAAGATAATGTTCTATTAGAATTTCTAATCATACTTCTTACCATATCTGTAAGTATACGATTATTTCTTATAGCAAAATTGTTTTGTTATGGTGGTCAGATATTATATATATTATGCAATAATGTCATCTCCTTTGATTTTTTATTTTTTTTATAAATAGACCTGAATTTTATCCATTTTCTATTCACTTACCATCTCTATCAGACCTTACAGTCTTTATGGTCTTTTTTTTTTTTTTGTTTATTTAACTTAGCCTAATAGGTTTTAAAAGCATCAAGTGTTTTAGTCTTATTAAATAAGAGATAGTGGTATTATTATTTTGTTTTCCCTTTATACAATTTATAAAAGTACCAAAATTAGTAGAACAAAAAATATTAATTTATTAGTATGTTCTTACGTTTCTTTAGGGATATTTTACCATTTGTTTTGTTTTTATTTTAGCTTGAGAAAGCAAATTAGGAGCATAATGGTGTCATCTCCGGACAATGGCTAGTGTGTGTACATATATAATATATAAGTTAAATGTTAGAAAATTTATATTTCACAATATTTCAATACAGAATTATTATTTTACTTAAATTTATATTATAATAAAAAAATTATATATAATTAATATTTTTTATATTAAAAAAAATATAATTTCAACTGCGAGTAGACATAGATATCATGGCTAGCATAATATATAAGTTAACATTAGCAGCATCATGGTCGCAAATGGTAGATGAGTTAAGAGTAATGGAATGCACTTTGATGGATTACACTTAACGCACAGATTGAAAGTATTGATGAGATAATTTTTTAATTTAAAATATTTTTTTGTTTTAAAAAATATTAGAATAATATTTTTTATTTTTTTAAAATATTTTTTGTTAAATAGGGCCTAAGCTTAACACACCTTTTTTTAATTAACAGATGTTCTATTTTTTAATACTGAAGCTATATATTATATCCATTTAAAAATCCTGTTAAAATTTACGAGCATAATGATTCAGAATAGATGAGAAAAATAAAAAAATTTAATTATTTTATTTTTATTATATGTTAAATTACGATTGTTCATTTTGAATTCAATAATTTAGATTTAATTAATATAATCTCCACTTTCCTAAATATGAGAGAATCTCGGTTTGTAACTGTATTTTCATCTCACCCTTCTGTGGATAAAATCATTTAAAGTCCCAGATTTTTAATTATTGGGGAGTAATTAACATAAATTAAGACCCCAGTATATGGTTAAATGCAACGTGGGTGGATAATCTTTTGAACCGAAGAAATAAATAAAAAAATATGTTTGAAAGTATAGTTTAGATTGTTTTTAAAAGTGTTTTTAGTTTAAAATAAATATATATTTTTTAAATATTTTTATATGAACACATGAAAATGATATAAAAAACCACAAAAAATTAATTTAAAGTAAAAAATAAAAATATATATTATTATTGAAATATTATTAAATTATATAAAATTAGGATAATTAGTAGATTAAGGTAATTTTCCATTAACCACATTGAAGTATTATGAAATTATATAAAATTGAAATCATACCTTTTAAGGAGATGAAAAAAATAATATTAATTTAGGTGTATATAATTTAATGATAATATTTAAGTATGTATTTAGTATTGTGGTACAATGTGTTTTTTTTAAATGTTTTTTTAATTATATATGTATCAAGATATTTTTATTTTATTTTTTACATCAACTACAAAATTATTGAAAAACACTAAAAAAATATTAATTTAGTATTTTTCAAAATAATTATTTAAAAAAAATTATGGATTTTCAAACAAGTTCTTAAATTTTGAATCATCTATCTGATCACTAAAAAAATAGTTAAAATAATTTAAAAAAGGATTAACACCAAATTCAAATTACTATTAATGGATTATTACTGACTTTAATCTCTCCACAACTTATGGAGTGCAGAGAATAGTATCCAAATTATCCAAAAGCAAAACAAATCTCATTCTCCGCCAAGAAACGCGGCGGGGATATACAAGTGATCTAAGTGGTAAAAGCTATTTGATATTATATTTTTAAAAAATAATTTTTATTTTAAATTAAAAAAATAGAATTTTTAAATTATTTTCTTATATTAATATTAAAAATTAATTTAAAAAAATATTTTAACTCATTTATAAACTAAAAATATTTTAAAAATAATCTTAATTATATTCTCAAATAGATATTAAAGGATTTGTTCTCTTATCATTTTAAATTCAATTTATAAAATTATTAATATAATAATTAATATGAAGATAGACGCGCCCATGTTAATTTTAACATAAACTTTGATGATAATAATATAAAAAAAAAAAAAAGAAGAAGAAGCTGCGGGCCCGCCACCAGACCGCCGTATATGGTAAGAGGATGGGACATTCTCGTAAATAATCATAAAAACTTTGCCTAATTTATTAATAGGCCAGATAAGGCCAAAAGTACTCTCGTTCTCTCTCTCTCTCTCTCTCTCCTGTATATAAAAAACACCAAACCTCAAAAATACATCGCAGCTCATCACCATGAAAGGCTCTCTCTTCTTGATTTATCCTTTTGTTTTTGTTTTGTTGAACATAACTAATTAACTAACATATTTTTTTTTAAGGTTCTTTCATATATTATGATATGAAGTTTTTGTTAGAATTCGTGGGTTGTTGTGGGGTCTCTAGTGGTGGAGGTGGACCAAAGGAGGTTCCTGAAAGTGTGGGGAGGCTGTCGGAGGAGACACATGCGTTGGTGGCGATAAGGAGGAATCATAGGAGGAGGAAGAGAGTGAGAGGGTCTTCGGCTGCGGGGAATAATAATTCAGGGGTTGAGTGGAAGCCAACGTTGAGTGCCATATCGGAGAATAATGTGGCGGCGGCTGTCGTCGGGGAGACAGGAGGTGGAAGGTTGGTTAAAAGGAAAGGTAGCGTCGGTGGTGTTCGTGATGGTGGCGGTAGGGCCCGTGATATTGCTAGCCTTTCTGATTACGTTGAAAATTACAGGTAACCACTAGTTATATTAAATTTCGTGTTGTTCCGAACATTGCTTTCCTAAATCATTTCACGAATTATTTAACCCATTTCATCGTGTTTCGAACGTTGCAAGATTTGCTTTTGTGTATGTAATATAATTCTTGAATGGGTCTCCTCTTGATTCATTGCTGTATGTCAAGGGTACAAAACCGATGTAGTTGATCATACTATACCTTCTGTATACGTTCATGTATACACGTTTATACCGTATGTACGTGTGAATGACTTTATTTGTAAGTGGAGCAATTTTTTGTGTCGATTGGTTTTCTATATAACTTTTTTGTAATGATAAGGCTTACAGATAAACCAATAATATCTGATCTCTTCTTCTTTTTTATTTGTTGATAATGATTTTTTTATATGACGATAATAAATTAAAAAAATACAATTTGCCATGGTGGGTTGATTGATTATTATTTATTAAAAACTCAATTTTTAAGTAGGTAGTGAAATATACAAAAAAAATAAATTAAATTTATCGTTTCATTCATTTCTGATCGTGTTCTGATTGCGAAATCCGAGTTCCAACTGCTAGAAACTAGATTTATACAAGGTGATGATTGAAGATGAAGAGCTATGAAGTTTCTGATTTATTTATTTATTTATGAAAATCCCATATGAAAAACTGGGTTTAAAATATTATTTTCATAATTAATTGGGTTGTTTTCATGAATTTTCCAGGCGAGATCGGGTATTGACTGTGATCCCAGCATTCTCTCCAGCTCCATTCATGATTTAGTGGCCATGATTTGCCATGCAATTAAGACTCTGATTGGATGCTTGTATGTATTGATGTACATATAATAAGTAGAAAAGTAAATCTTGTAAAAGCTTCTCAGCTTTGTTATCAAGTCTAGGGTTCTTGCAAGTATGAGTTCTCCTGAAGCTGTCTTCTTCTTCTTCATCTGCTGTAAAACCTTAATATTGAAGCTTTTATTTTTTTCCTCAGTCAAATCTGCGATGCTCCATTCCACTTGTCTTCAGGACAATTTCACGGTGAAGCTTTTCTTCTTAGGTTTAGCTGTCTTGTCTGTAATTCTGGGTTGATGATTCCAAATCTAAGCAAATGGGCGAACCACCTACGTTTATTTTTTAGCCATAGCGTTGTGACCCTTGGAAAAAAAAAAGAAAGTGAGTAATAATTAATGGAAAGAAGACTTTTTATTTTTTAAAATTATATTTTAAAAAAAGGTGTATGCTATTTTAAAAATCACTTAAAAGGTAACTTTCAATGAGAAAACTACTGATTAAATAATAAAATGGATGGTCCATGATGGAGAGGATATTGTGAACATGGTAATGATTATGGATAATGTTAATGTATGACGATTGAGTAGCAAAAACCTCAAAAACTATATGTATGTATGTATGTATGTATGTATGTATGTATGTATATTCTTAAAAAGAATTTGAGTTTAAATCTATGTGTTTTTGTTTGATTTTAAAAATATCAAGTTAAATTTTATTTATTGAAAAAACAAGTCAATGATGTGATGATTATGATGTAGTAACTTGATATATGAATCAAGTTTTAAAGTGATTTTATTTCTACAATAATATTTAATGAATCATATCATGATATCCTGTTTATTTTTCATTGTATTTATATGCTTGACATATAAAAAGTATCTTACAAATATTCTTTGTAGACTATAAGGTAATTTTCTATACAACCTGAAAAATATTTTTTATACTATAAGCTCTTATGTATGAGCTTGTCGAGCTCTTATTTCACCTTGATTTGTGTGTGTGTGTACTCTATGAAATTTTCTGATAATCTAAAGATTCAGGTAATGGTGATATATGTTATTATATTTTAAGAATTATATTTAATCTATTATTGTATGTTTAATTGTATATAATAATATAGGTGTGTTTTTTTTTTAATCTATTGTTTTACTAGATTTTATGCTGTCAAAACTAATTAAGATAAATCACATAATTTGAAATATTATGGAGTTTAAATTTTAAGTATCCAAAATATTCTTTATTAAAAAAGAAAATAAGAGAAAAACACTTAATATTCTAATCAAGGTATGATAAAATGAGATAATCGAGAGGAAAGCGACATGCATGGTGAGTGCTTTTTGGATGAAATCCTAAATCTTAAGTCATCTTCACTTTACTTGTTGGATCCATGAAAATTATCTTTGAGATTAAATTATATTTTGATATCATGTTAAATAATTAAAATAAAAAAAATTCACAGATAAAAAAGGAGATTAGGGTTTTATAAATGAGCAAATTCAATGTTTAATTAATTTTTTAACCTAAATACAAAGAGATTATATATAGTTTAAAACAAAGAAAGTATTTTACTTTTAATAAATAATAAAACAAAATAAGTTTATTATCTTAAAAAAATGTATTATTTCTTTTCAATTGATTGATTGACAAGTAATTAATTATATACCAATAATAAGGAGAGAAAGGAATTCTTTTATCGATTGAAGGTGAGTTGTCAATTGAAGGAAGAAAAACTAGGGAATGACTTGTTATTTTTTAACTTTGGCTCTCAATTTTATGATGCTTTTACCATGGAACCACCCATATTTATAAGTGGTGGAATAAACAAATCTTATCTTTAATTGCGATAAAATTACATTCATTAATTCAACCCAAAAATATCTCAATCATTGACGTAAAATTTATATCATTAGCTGCCAAATTTGTCTACTTAGAGCTCTCAAGTTGTGACAATCAGTCTGAACTGATCAGTCTACAATATGACCAACTATTAAAGAATCATTTTCGTGCAAGTTTTGTTAAATTTGATAAAAGATAGATGCATTAAATACACTTGCAAAATAGGTTGTTAAGTTATCATTTCAAAGAATTTTGACGAAGATAATGAACAATAACCACAACGTTGTTATTTTAGTAAAGTTTGGTTTAATTCTTTGATTTTTTTATTTCTCTTAATCAAACCCCTAATTGATTTCATATTTTTAATTTTATGCAAATGTGTCCCTAATGAATTTCCATATCACCCTTGGATTTTTATGTCTTTTTCATTATATTTCTTGGTTTTAGATTTATGCAATTTAACCCTTGATTTAACATTACACTTTTAATTTTCTTTAATTTCATCCAGATTTCAACTAATTAAGTCCTCATGGTTCCACACCTTTTACAAAATGGCCATTGACTATGAATTTTTTCAATTTAGCCCTTAATTCTTCCAATTATGCCCCTGATCTCAATCAATTGATTTGGTAAAATATAAATTTGATCTTCTAAAATTCTAATATTATCAATTAAACCCAAATTTGATTATCCCAATCTCTAGAGTTGAGTTGCTAGTTTTATATATTAACCTAAGTTGACTTAGTTAAAAAAAAGTTTAATTTAATTTTTTTGACATTTGATTTATTGGAAATTGAACTCTATAATTTGTTTTGATTTATTTTTTATAGAATTATCATGGTTTTATGATCTGACATACAGATTAATCCAACTTGACCATAATTGATGCAATATGTTATTGTTTTCAATATATATATAACTCAATTTGAATATATTTTTTAATCAAACTATATTTTTAGTAAAATTAAAATAAACACGACTATCTGATTTGTGAGATTGGATTATCAATTTCTTAAAAAAAATCACATCTATGCAGTAGCTAGAAAATTTAACTAGATCATCCTAATTAAAAAATTTTGGTACTATTTTAGTTATTCAGTCAAGATTATTTTAAAAAATAATTTATTGATTTTCTAGAGTAATTTTCAAGTTCTTATTTTCTTGGTTACATATGAAAGATTCAAATTTCTTAAAAGAATACGAGACACTTGTATCAGTTGAAATACAATTTATTAATAATATATATACATGCATACATACACGTGCATACATACACACATACATACATACATTCATGTGTGTATCTATATATATATATATATATATATATATATATATATATATATATATAAAAGGTGCATTTACTTGAGAAAAATATTTTTTAGCAATCACATTTAAAAAAGTGTTCTTTTTCTCTCCTTGGAATATTTTCACGCAGAGAAGTTCTGTTTACTTGAGAAAAATAAATTTCTTAACAACCAGTTAAATTAAATAAGTTTTTTTAACAATATATTTAAAATATTATATTTTTATTTTAAATTAATTAATTTTTAATAATTTTAGATTATTTTCAAATATCAAAAAAATTATTTTAAAAAAATTATTTTAAAACTAAAAATACTTTAAAAAAAACAAATAAAAGAACACTTTCAAACCTCCACTGAGTGGTTTCATCTGTCCACCCGACATCATTCTCAAATGACTTGGACTTTCGTATTAGGAGTAAAAACTTCACCCAATTATGTGATAGACCAACAAACACTCAAATCACCATCAAATCCACCAAATTTCACAATGCTAGCAGTGAACCTACGTTATATAGCTTCACTGAATGAAAAATATCTATAATATGATATTATGTACACTTATAGTTTATATTATTTATAATTTTAGAATTTATGAAATTAATCAGTGCGCCCCCCCCCCCCCCCCCCTTTTTTTTTTTAATTGTTATTAGAATGTTCATTAGCTCTTGAGTGAAACTTGAACCCGCATGACACAACGTGGCTCGCCTTCCGTGGGTAAATTACAAATCCCTGAGCGAAAACTGGACCCATATAGCCTAGGGTCACAGCAAGCTATTGATTTTTCCAATCAACCAACAATTAACAGCAGTATTTGAAGGCATTATTACATATAAAAACAGGTTTCAACGCAGAAAAGGATGTATCGATAGAGAAGGACACAAGGGAAAACCTGTGTGTGCTCTCCAAATTAATATATATTATCACAAACAGTTTTGCGATCCATTTCTCTCAAACTTGCACTTGTCGACGTAAGAGATGCTTCTTGAATAGCATTGTTTTCAGTTTCTCTTTCACTCTGGGAATTTCTCTTCAGCGAGAGACCCCCATCTCTAGAAGAAAACAATCAATCAAGAAACTGAAAACCCTACAAAAATGACAAGACCACAGTTACTTGTGAAAATGCTACAGTGATTTGTCAAGAAACGAAGTCGCATTTAATTTTGTCATCTTATTATATTGTTTTTCTCCAATCAATTTCGTCCAAATACAACTGTATTTTGTTTGTTTTAAAGGGATGATAGTGAGAAATCCTTTGTCAAGTTACTTTCGATGCTAACCTAAATTCGTTGTGTTGCTTCGAGGGGAAGGCAGATTCTGCATGCCCATTGTCCTCTTTGGAAAATAATGTTGGCATTTTCTAGGCCTACTGTAGCGTGTAATTAATGAAAGAATTACATTACGAGAGTAACTTTCTTGCTATTAATTTCTTTAGTAATGACTGTACAGAAATATCTAAAATTATTTTTTAAAATATTTTAAAAAAATATATATCAAAATAATATTATTTTTATTTTTTAAAATAATATTTTTGACATTGTATATCAAAAGATCTAAAAACATAAAAAACATAATTTAAAATAAATAATAAAAATAAAAATATTATTTTTTCAAATACATTTTTAAAACACAGTACCAAACACCCCCTCAAACTTATTAATTTTTTGTTGCAAATATATGCTTAGCATTTTGCAATTATCTTACAATATCGTGGTCCATTCGAGCTGATGTTGTGGTTCTAAGTGTTGACATTGATCTTATACCTGACAAAGATTGTGAATTGTACGTGTTCAATGTCGTGCACAAAATTGCAATGGAAAAGAGTCGTATAAAAATTGGCTGGGTCGAAAAATAAAAACAAAAATCCTGATAGAAGAAATTGAGATGGTGACATTAAATAGGTGGCAAATAAGAGGTGGACCTGCAAGATTTTGGTAGAAAGTAATTGCTAGAATCAAATTAAGCTGGTGAAAAAAACAAAAACAAAATATTTATTAGACTGTGCTTACTAAATTTGTTTATTAAAATTAATTTTTATTCAATCAAACAAAAATAGAAATAAATATATACATGAATTTGGTTGAAAAAAATAAAATGAAAAAAGTATTACTCAAAACTGCACATTAAAAATATTATCTAAAAATAAAGTTCATTTATATAAAACATGAAAAAAATATAGATGAATTGAAATAATATGTGTTAAAAATTAAATACGTTAGAACAGGCTAAATAAACAAAATAAAAAAGCATATAGGATGTAGTAATATGTGAGTGCGTGCACATTAATTATCTTAAGTGTTTTAGAGTTTTGTATATAATGATTTGAAAAAAATATGATGGTATGCAGACACCCTCAGGTAATAGCAGACACCCTAAAAAAAGATGGATCGCACAATAACCAGCTCCATCCTGGTTGTGCACCCATGCTCTGAAGGACACTAGAATACCTGACCTTCAGCAACGACATATAAATACCTGAAATACCAGCATACACTGCGAAAACAATACAGATTTTGGATGTCTGATTGTAATTTCTGTTTACAACATATAAATTATGAACAGATTCAGAGGGCCCTCGAACAAAGTTGTCAATGAAGCAATATTCAAACAGATTTAACTTCGGTTCATGGAGTACATGATTTGTACGAAGAAGTTCATGGATAACAAATATAATGTTGCACAAGAAAGTCACAACATGGAAAAGGTGATATCCACATGGTTCTGAGCACTGTGAGTTGATCTCCAAAATGCTTAAACTTCCAAGCTGTGAAAGAGAAACCACAATAATGTAAGGAATTCATAGTTCTTACTTTACTTGTGACCATGCTAGTCGAATAGCCAAACTTGTTCTCTCTAAAATCAGGGTCACTGCCAGCGGTTATTAGGACTAGTGTAGTTTCCATATCCTGGACCCATGTTCTGGGGTTGAGAAGGTGGTTGTTTGGGTCTTGCATACTCTGCAAATATAACCCATCCATCCAGAAACTACAATACACACACAAAAAAAAGAGAGTTAAAATTAGACAACGAGAAATTGAGTTTCAATAATTATCTGTCATCAACATTGTTATCATAATAGATAAATCATCGTCAAGGGACAAACTGCAAAAAAAAATAAAGAAAGAAAAACAACTTATTTGCATTCTCTCAGGTAAAATTGCAAGGGCAAACATCAACAATCTGCATTTAATCTGTAGCATTGGCCAACACATCCATTTAACAATCAAACTCAAACATTCTCGCCAACAAAGCTTATATAAAATTGAGATCAATCACTTTATTTGAAAGATGGCTTCAGACCTCGTTTTGTTCTTTTCAAGACCCATGCTGTTTTTTTTTTTGCCATTGCCATAAGGCAGTTGGTACCCTTGGTTGCCAGGTGAACACCAAGGGGCAAAAGTACATATGGAACATGCATATAAGTTCATAAGATGGATTGCTTTTTAAGGGGATATTGAAAAGAATAACCAGGTGAACACCAGTCGGTAAGATTTGCTGAAACATACTGAAAAGAATTCAAGGGGATAGCCACAAATTAAGCATTTTCGAAGTGCGGATAACAATAGCAGATATAATGGAAGAAGAATAATTCATTCCATATACATGTTCCATTTGCTATGGTGCAAGTCTCTCCCTTCCCCCTTGACAAATCTCCGTGTACACCAACATTAGGAGTTCATAGCTTGCCGAGAGAACATTGAGAAAAGGCGCTTCAGTTTTCACAAGGCAAACATAAGAAACCACCAACCTTGTGTTTGTCATAGTTTTCTTAGATTATCACAGGACCATTGTTTGACATTTGAGACATCAAGCTTTGTTTAGTGATTGTTTTTGGAATTCATATTGAGCTTTAGGTGTTGTATTTCTTCCAAAGCTTTGACCATTGCATAGGTTGTTCCATGGCTTAAGAAGCCATGCAAGAAGTACTGCATTTTCTCGTGTTATGGATCATGCTCTATAAGCTAAACTAAAAATTGTACAGCATTTCATCCTAATGAATTGGGGCATTTTCTTTGTTATTGTTGGTGTAATAATGCTTATTGTATTATTTCCTTAATTGTAAGTATTTTCTAGATTATGAGGGTTTAAGAAAAGTCCAGGACAGATTTAGTAAAGCAAGCATAATTTTGAATTTGATTGTTGGATTGAGCTGAAATTTTGACAGAAGATTCTAAAAGCCATGTTTCGTATTGGGTTAAGATTTTATGATAATCGAAGATCATGAAGACTTCAAATAAGGCATGGAAGTTGTGCAAAATTGTTTACCTTGTTGTATTTGGATTATTTTTCCTATCTAGAATAGGACTTTTAATTTAATTAATATTTTATTATTTAGAAATCCTAATGCAATATGAATTCTATAAGTTAAGTAAATTTTAATTTGGAATCCATTTCACAGGGATTTTAGGTTAGAACTAACATAAATTGGGATGTCTAGTTTAATTTGAGAACATTTAGATTCAAACTATTATTCATATTTTTATAAAATACCCGAGACAAATTTCTCAACTTAGATTTGTAACCTTAGAGCTTGAGAACCCTAGCTACTATCTACACTATACACCACAGCACCTAAGCAATTGGAAGTCATTACACAAATACATCCACAATCTTCTCTTCAGGAAAAAAGAGGGGAGAAGGATTAAATTCACCTGTCCATCCATGCCTTTTATTCCTTCTGCAGCATCTTCTAAGGTAGCATATCTGACAAAACCAAACCCCTTAGAATAACCTGAGGTCCTGTCAGTTACAACTTTAGCTGTTCAAAGCAAGAAAGACAATGGTTAGTAATCCAAAAAAGAAATTTTCGCAAAACATTTACAAAAAGAAGAGGTACCTTGAACCACTTCACCAAATTTAGAAAAGGCCTCTTGGAGTCCCTCTGTTGTTGTTCTTTTACTTAGCCCTAAAACCAAAATAATAGAAGCGTCAAATAAAACTCAACTCTAGTAAGTCAACTTAATGATAAAATTACCTACACTGAGTTTTCATAACCATCCACCAAAGGACAAAGAAATACAGGTTTTTTGGTTTACAAGATGAAAGGAAAAAACAGACCAGACTAAACGATTTTAATCAATGCCTGCACTGTCAACTTCCCTCTCTCAAAGAACAGGATGAGGAGCAATTTCCGTTGCTCAAAGAATGGACAATACACCATGCAATAGAGTGAGGAGCCACACTCCCTTTTGTATTACTTTCCACCAGTACTAAGAAACTTCAGCATAATAAACCCCTCTATGTCATCCACCCTGCAAACATCTTCCTCGGCTAAGCCCTTTTAATCTTGTCAACTAATCTTCCTGCCAGGAAATTTTTAGTATTATATATAGATTGCATTTATATCCCATAAATAAGCTTTATTGTGTGCGAACAAAATATGCCTTCATGAATACAAGAACATAGTCTTCCAATTCTCATTCTTAGGCTCAGCATCCCCTTTTTACCCAACCACTTGCAGGTTACCATTGAAGAAATTATGCAGACTGTTCAGAATTCCCTTCCAAACTTCCATCCCCTTGCAACAGTCCCAAAATACATGCAATTTGTTCTCCTTCCATCCTCCACCTCAAGTACAAAGACCATTCTCATGAAGAACTCTATCCATCTAGGCTTTCTGGAGTCTATCCTTTCACACTAGCCAAAAAACATCTAACTTCCCCAAGATTCTTAATTCCGAAGCTCATCGCAAATTTTCATCATGAACTATTCCAGTATCCCTTCCAACTAAAACCGCACAAAGAGTATAGGATGACAAGCTACCATAACTCCAAAGATATTCTACTTTCCAATAAATACTAAAGCATGTGCCAGCTCTTGAATCAGCTTAAAATCGCAAACTACACACCTGTATTATCATATCATATCATCCACTAGTTTCTCAAATGTATGATCATACCCGCATCCAAATCTACCTTCCATAGTTTTTTCAACACCCAAATTGCAAGTGCCATTAACTTCTTTTTTGGCAAATATTTAACGTATAACCAGCTAAAAAGCACACACTTCCATGCATTTACTTGCTTTTGTAAAATCAACAAAGCGTCGAATCAGAGCACAGACATTACCACAAAATTTGACGCACTGATAAGAAAAGGAAAAACAATATACACTTTCCCTCAACTATTAGGTTAGTTAATAAAACATCCTATCAATTTACTTGTAACCAAAAAAAATACCACAATCGAAATCACAGAACTCATAACCAAATAAACAACACAAAAAAATAACTAAAGAATCTTCATTTCGGAAAAAAAATATCAATCAGATCTCATGAAACTCTAGTCTTTCCTTTCATTTCCAACATCATATTGACAAAACCAATCCAGTAATAATAACAAGGAAATGAGAGCAACTGTAGGAGACATAAAGAAAGAGACACTTGCCAGATACAAAGAGATTGGTGTTGGGTTCAGCTTGTTCTCGTGCAGGAGTTTGCTGCGTGTTCTGAGGAAAAGGGAAGGAGGAGGATATAGTAGAAGTTGTTGAAAACAGCCGCAGCGAACCGCCATGGGGAGCTTTGGCTGCCGCCGCCAAAGCCGAAATCGTTGCTCTCATGACCATGGTGGTTTGTTTGCTTTATTATGGGGTTTAGCTAAAAATAAAACCCCTGTATGTATATTAATTCAGAGCCAGGGACCATCAGAAGGGCTGGGAGGCTGGGCCTATGAAGGGCGCTGTTTGGTTTTAGGCTCTTTAATGGGCTCAGGCCCTTTTTCGATTGCTTTCTTGTCTAAGGCCTTGTTTTGGGCCAGGATAGGTTTATTTGCTATCAGGATAGGCAGTCTGCATGCATGTTTGTTTTAGGAGGCCTTAGGGCCGATGCGTGTTTGTTTCAAAGCAGACTGCGCTTCCCTGCTTCTTTCAGCCCGAACCCATATGCCGGAGCTAAAAGGCCCACTATAAACTTTCCCCTCTTTTAATCCATTATTTAATATTGTTAAAAAAAAGTTTTTTTTAAAAAAAAATTATTTTACTTAAACTTATTATGATTTTATGACTCATTGGTTTGGTGAATTAACTTGGGTTGATTTAAGTTATTATTAAAGTTATTAAGTTAACACGATCACATAAGATCAAACTTCACATTATTTATTTATTTTTAAAATAAAATCTCTACATGATTTTTTATGTTAAAAAAAATTAGTTGATCTACTAAAAAAAATAAATATCTAAATTTATTAAATGCAATATAATGGAGTTGTACAAGAAAAGTATACAAATCATGCTATTCATATTACTTTTATAGTTAAATGAATTCGTATATGGAAGCTTGAATCATTTTATTAAATATAATTATGATCAAAGTCGGGGAAGAATTGAAAATAATGTCATTTTTTCTCTTTAAATTAATTATTATCATATATATTTACAGTTAAATGAATTCAGATATGGAAGCTTGAATCATTTTATTAAATATAATTATGATCATATTCGTGAAAGAATTGAAAATAATATCATTTTTTCTCTTTAAATTAATTATTATCACGTATATTCCTTTTTAATTTAGTATTTAGGGTAACGCTCTCCAATGCTAAATATAAAAATAACAATATCATGTTTTTTGTGATATAAATTAGAAATAATAATAAGAATAAGAATAATAAGGATTTCATTTTCATTTAAAAGATTTTTCATAATAAAAAATAAAACACAATCTTCTACGAGTCAGAAATAAAAAAAAAAAAAAAATGGTGCAGCAAAAATAAGCACAAGTCTGAAGATGTGGTCCCATCGGTAAAAACATAATTTCAAGTCATTGGAGCGTGGGATGTGGGGTTTTGAAGTACTAAACACTTTTTAGCACTTCACTCGGCATTTTTTAAAACTGTTTTGTCATTGAAAGAGGGCATTGCTCTTTATTTAAAAAAAAAAATGTTGGGAATAACATATCAAAAGAGAAGCCAATAATAACAAAACAATAGGGAGTTTATTGAGAGAAAAGAATATTTTTTAGGGACTTGGAAAGAGTCAATTATGACATATATATAAATATTTATTTTCATTTATAATTTTGAATTTGATACCTTAGATAGGGTACATGTGGAGTAGCTATCCATTCATCCATGCCCTTTTTCTTCAACAAACTCCACCATAGATTAGACACACGCGTCATCATGCTTATCTTTACCTGATAATTAATTGCGTTTTCCTTTGATGTGTCTCTTTTATCACCGACCATTTTCCTTCTGTTTGTTCTTGTTTTAGTATTACCTACCCCATGATGAGTTTCCCAAAGTATGTTTGTGTCTATTATTTATGAACAGTTAGCAGTCCTGGTGGGATTTAAGAAAATATACAAGTAAAAACTTGTTCTTGTCGGGAAAAAACTAAGATAAAAATATAAAAAAATCTACCATTCTAATAATTTTAAAATGAATTTTCATATTTTAACAAGAACATGTCCTTATTATCTTTTATTCCATGCAAGTCCTTCAGAATTATTATAAACGAGACCAGGATTCCCTGTCTTACAGTGGATGTAATAATATTTGTTAAATCGTTCTGTTATACTGACGTGCACACAAAGGAGGCAAGGACAGCTTCCAAGCCAACCTCGCCCGGCCATCCCAGCCTAACCTGTGAACACCTTCCAGTTCAAGAGAAACCCAGATATTCTTCATCAACCATATATGCTTCAGCCATATGCAACTATTTAATTAGTTTGTGCTAATCACTCCTGTCCCGTCTTTTACTATAAATCAAGATCCTTACAAACCTGTTGAATTTTTTAGTTTTATTTTAATCACCATGACTAATACCATACTGGTCCTGATCATGGTGTTCTTAACAACACGCCTTTTTGCAAACTCAAAAACTATTAGCAGAGCTGATCAACTCAGCAGATAAAGGAGGTTCATCAGACCTACACCTCTAATGAGATTTACATTATCCCCTCCCTGTGTCAGTTAAGTTGCACCACCAGTCCTTGCCAATCCTGTTTCGGGCCTCACCTTAGAGGAAATGCAGTGGAGAAGAGCTCAAAATTTATGCTTTAACTGCAATGATCATTTCACTGCGGGACATAAATGTCGAGAGCCACAGATTCTTATGTTAGAAGGTTACGATGACAACAACACTCTCTCATGTGATAATGATAGTGAAGAACAACCAGTTCAAGAGAATTATAAGGCGACCATGGAACCAAATATTACATTACATGTAATTGCACTCATTGACAGTGGATCTACACACAGCTTCATAAGTGAAAGATTGGTCAATGGGATGTGATTAACAGTGGTGCCAACCACAACCTTCACAGTGCCGGTAACGAATGGCGAGATATTGAATATTAGGGGCATTTTGAAGAAGTAGGAGTGGTCTTGCTAGGCACTTATTTTTCTTAACTCTTTACTCTCCCCCTTTTACAAGCTTAGATTTAGTCATGGGAATCCAATGGCTAGAACTGTTGGGTTTCGTGGTTTGCAACTAGAAACAGTTAACCATGGAATTTTTATGGAAGAACCAGATTAGTGGTTATAAGGAATAGACAATGAAGCCATTGAAATTGCATCAATCAATGAATTAACCAAAGAGGTTCGTCAGAACCATGCCATTTTTGCAATATGACTCTAGGTTAGTGCTGTAGAGCCATATAACAAAACAATTCATCTAGACATGAAATAAATATTGCTTGAGCTATCAGAATTACTAAAGGAATCGACACGTCTATCTCCCATAAGAGAAGTTGATCACTGCATCTCCTTCAATGAAGGAACCGAATCCATAAATGTTCAACCATACCATTATGCATACTATCAAAAGATTTCACTCAAAAAATTTCATCTTTAAAAATTATGATATTCTAAATTTAACTATAATTAGACTTTCAAACTTAATTTCTCATCAATTAAATCTTTAATAAAATTAATTTGAATCATTTAAATTATAATTAAGTCTTTGCGTTTAATTCAATCATTTAATTAAGCTCTAAATTAATTCTTACAAATAATTCCACTTTAAATTGGCTGACGATTAAATTAAATTGACTCATAAAAATATAATTATGTTTTTCGACTTAAGTTTTATGCAGATTTATCTAATAATAAATTATTTTAGCATTAAATCTGTATTTTCCTCATTTTTAGGCACAAAAAAATATGATCGAGCTTTAGAAAACATCCAAAATTTTTCTCTTTGATTTTTTTGCTAACTCTAGCCCTTTTATTTTATTTTTATATTATTTTAAATAGATTTAGAGAAATGATTCAGAATTAAATTATGACAATAATATTATCCTTAATGTTTTGTACTTGTTACATTCCGTTTTTACGGGGGTACTCTTAAATCGTGGGTTACCAGCTTTCCTTTTATTCTAGTTTCTTGTACGGTTTTGCTTATTTAAAGCAGCCAAAAGCAAGGTTATTAATTCAGTTCCATTCTGATCGGAATGGCCGAAACGTTCCGTATCATTAAGAAAATTGAGACAAAACGGTGTCGTTTTTGTCTCAGTTTAAATTCCGGCCCGTTCCGGAAATTCGATCAAATTCCGGCCGGAACATCTTAGTACCGTTCCGGGTGTGCCGTTCTGGCCTCAAAATCCTTTTTTTTTTTTTTAATTTAGAGATTATGTTTAAAATTATTTTGATTAACCTATTGTTGTGTTTCTAATTTTGAGATTAAGTTTGTTTGATTTTATGTTTGTATTGTATAATTTAAAGTTAGTTTATCTTGAATTTTAATTATACTTGATAAACTAAATTTTTAATTATATATATATATGAACAGTACAATCCTGAAACGGCACGCCGAAACGCTCCGAAACCGAAACATTCCGTATCAATAGAAAAATTAGAACGATGACCGGAACAGTACTGACAACCTTGACCAAAAGTTATAAAGAAGGCAATCAATATCGTGATACTTTATCAACCGAAGAGAAACAAACATTTATTGTTGAATAATTGCTGGGACCTATTAGTTGATGACAAGGAGAATAGTGTTAAGCGATATCTCACTGTGGATGATAGCTGTAAACAGTGTCATTTGGCGGTAGAATCAGCATTGCATGTTCTTCGGAATTGCCCACAAGTCCAACGAATTTGGAGGCAGGTAAGTAGTTCCAGTGATGGATTCCACTTGGGCGAGACAAGTTTAATACCATGGTTGATCAATAATTTATAAACGCGTGCAAGCAAATGTGAAGGGAATTGCTTGGCCAGTTTTGTTTGGGGTGGCTATTTGGCTTATATGGAAGCAACCGATTGCTAAAAGTTTTGGGGAGGTGGGGTTTGGCAACAAATCCGAGCTATCCCATCAAAGGCCTTGCATATGTGATAAATGAAACTAGCGTGCAAAGTGGGAGTAAAGAGGTGAGTTTGAGTTGTTGCTGGAAGTATCCCCGGAAGAATGGATTAAAATAAACGTGGATGGTTGCAGCAAGCTAAAATTAAATATTACAGAAAGTTTATTCCAGCAATTTCCTTCTTCTATTTCTTCTTCTCCACGTTACAGATCATGGGTCTTAGGGTATATTTATAGAGCCATGGCGTCCAGCAGCTCATTGGCTTGGTGTACAACAAGAACAATTCATGTTATGTGCAGTGTCATGGATCACGTGTAGCCAACCACTGCTAACAGAATTTGTTATGCCTGCTAACTGTTTGTGTTAATGCAATTCCTTTCATTCTAACACAGCAAAGCAAACCAGGGCGTGGCAGGTGCTGAGGGAATTATCAGGGACAGTTTCGGCTCTTGGATTAAGGGGTTTGCTATTGATGCTTGTGTGTGTTCTTCGGTTAGAGCAAGATTATGGGCAGTAATTATGGGGTTGGAGTTGGCATGGTATCTTGGGATTCAGACTGTTAGTCTTGGAGTCAGGATCTTTTGTTGGCAGTAACTCTTCTTTCTCAGCATGATTCTAAAAATGATGGAAATCATAACTTGTTTTTAATTTATTAATTCTTCGTAAATTTGTAATACTCAGGGAACTATAAATATATTTTTATGAATAATAGTGAAAGAAAATTTGTTAAAAATAAATTACAATAATAAAAAGCGAAGATATTAAAATTGATATAAGTTGGTTAGAGTATCATGCTGATAACGTGTTATTAAAAGAATAAATAATTAACATAAAAGAGCATAAACATCAAAACATAATCAAAAGAGACAAGAAAGAAATACCTTACTTAATATGAATTCTTATATTATTTCAAAAGTATTAAGAATATAAGACAAGTGATCTATTTATAGGTGAAGGAAATGAACTCAAGGGGTATAGAAATTCAAAAGATTAAACTCAAAAATAATAGACATTTAATATATATAAATATTTTATTATGAATTTATAACATAAACTAAGTTTTTAAGTGAGATGTTTTTATTAATTATCTCTCAAAGAAATTGTATTTGATTTTGTATCTTAACCTAATAGATTTTCTTTACATCATTTAATTTAATTGTCTCAAAGCTTTAAGCCCCGCTTTCAACCCGAAAAAACTCTCAAGAACCTTGTGTGTCCTTCCATCTTGGCTTCGTGGCTTTTGATGTTTGTGAACTCACGCAAAGTCGAGACTTGTGCAATATTTTTTTTCCCAGTTGGGATTTTTTTTTTGACTCCATCAAACATTTTTGTGATGTTTTCTTGAACCAGATCAAGCATTGACACCCCCAAATTCCTACTTCAGATAGGGTACATGTGGAGTAGCTATCCATTCATCCATCCATGCCCTTTTTCTTCAACAAAATCCACCACAGATTAGACACGCGTCATCATAGTTATCATCACTTAATAATTAACTGCGTTTCCCTTTGATGTATCTCTTTTATCACCGACCATCTTGCTTCTGTTTGTTCTTGTTTTACCTATCCCAGATGAATTCCCCAAAGTATGATTGTGTGTACTACTTATGAACAGTTAAATGTCCTGGTGGGATTTAAGAGAAAATATAAATAAAAACGTGTTTTTTGTCGGGAAAAAACTAATATAAAAATATAAAAAAATCTACCGTTCGAATAATTTTAAATTGAATTTTTATATTTTAACAAGAACATGTCCTTGTTATCTTTTATTCCAAAACACTAATCAATCAGCCCTTCTTTTCTTTTCCCAGCAAGTCCTTCAGAATTTTTATAAAACGAGACCAGGATTCCCTGTCTTACAGTGGATGTAATAATATTTGTTAAATCCTTCTGTTATACTGACGTGCACACAAAGGAGGCAAGGACAGCTTCCAAGCCAACCTCCGTCGGCCATCCCTACCTAACCTGTGAACACCTTCCAGTTCAAGAGAAACCCAGGTGTCCCACCTTTCCACACATTTCTTCATCAACCATGTATTCTTCAGCCATATACAACTATGTAATCAGTTTGTGCTAATCACTCCTGTCCCATCTTTAACTATAAATTAAGATCCACGCCTGCTAAATTGTGCCTAACACTATACAGTACTCCTTACAAACCTGTAGATATATTTTTTTTTTTTATCACCATGACTAATACCATACTGGTCCTGATCATGATGTTTTTAACAACACGCCTTTTTGCAAACTCAGAAACTATTAGCAGAGCTGATTTTCCCACTGGCTTCACATTTGGGACTGCCTCTTCTGCTTATCAGGTACTGCTGCCTTTTTAATTCTCGATGCATGAAGTGTTGTACTCTGTGTGTGACAGAATTTAATGGTTATGTGTTGTGTTTTGTGGTAGTTTGAAGGAGCTGTGGATGAAGGAAACAAGGGAGATAGCATATGGGATACTTTCATAAGGCAACCAGGTAAAGAAAGACTCGAGTTTAAAGGGAATTAGATTCAACACAGCAAATTAAAACATAATTTGACAGGAAACTAAGAAATGATTGGATTTGGTATGAAATTTATTACTACCTGTCAAGTAACGTGTTTCAACAGGAAGGATAGTGGACTTCAGCAATGCAGATACAGCAGTTGATCAGTATCACCGGTTTAAGGTAAACTGATGGCTTGCATTGTTTGAGTTCGTTACAAACATGTTGTCATTGATCTCCAGGTCATTCATTTTACACTTGTCTTTATGTTTTTATTCAATTTGGTTGATCGAGCAAGTCATTTAATATTTTATTTGGAGCTTATGTTTGATCGGAGGTAGGCCTTTTAAAACAGAAAAAAAGCTTTTATTATATTGATGAAATTGTTCGTTGGCGATTTAAAAATAGTGGGAAAACAAATTAACTCAAGATCAATGGTCAGGGACAGATAACTCAAACAGATAAGAATCTTCAATAAGATTTTCACATATGTATTAATACATTAAAATAATTATATTATTGTAGTTAGATAATGATGACGACGACGATGTGTCAACCACCTTAAGAAAATGGAAAACACGTAAAGAAATTGTAAGACGGCAAGTGGCTTTGAGTTAAACGACAGGAAAAAAAAAAAAGTTTCGTACTAAAATGCTTTTATGCATTCATCAAAGGAGATTGAGAAAGGAAAACATAAATATTACAGGGGGATATAGATTTGATGAAGGACTTAGGTATGGATGCCTACAGATTCTCAATATCTTGGCCAAGAATCTTTCCAAGTAAGTTACAGTCAAGTCCTGATATTTTGCTTTACGTTCATCCTAGCCATTTATTTATCACTGAATGCCTTGGAATTTATCATTAACAGACGGAACAGGGGTGCCAAATCAAGAAGGGATAAATTACTACAACTGCCTCATAGATTCTCTGCTAGAAAAAGGTTGGTCATAGATAAAAATGATCAGTTGAAAATCAAATTTATTTTCATCAAGTAAAAGCAGTAATGAAGTTCTTAGCTGCTGTTTTCGATCAGGAATCCAGCCTTTTGTAACTCTATATCATTGGGATCTTCCACAGATGCTTGAAGATAAATATGAAGGATGGCTGAGCAAACAAATTGTGTAAGTGATACTCCATTTACTACAACTCTGCAAATGAATGTAGCATTTTTCTGAGAATATACTCGAGCCTTATAAAAACCAAATGAATCACTTGCAGAGATGACTTTGAGTATTATGCCTTCACTTGCTTCCAAGCTTTTGGGGACAGAGTGAAACACTGGATCACTTTCAACGAACCTCATGGTTTCTCAATTCAAGGTTACGATACCGGCGTTCAGGCTCCCGGAAGATGCTTTATCATGGGCCATATTCTTTGTAAGAGGGGGAATTCATCTTCTGAGCCATACATTGTATCTCACAACATCCTTTTGTCACATGCCGCTGCTTATCGTTGTTATCAGTTACATTTCAAGGTACTCATGCATGGAAATATGATGATTTTGCCGAGAAATGGTGCTCTTACCTTACCTAAAAAGCTCATAGAAAACAATCTCTTCCAGGGAAAACAAGGAGGTCAGATTGGAATAGCATTAGATTCCAAGTGGTATGAACCAATATCTGACGTCGAAGAGGACAAAGATGCGGCACAAAGAGCAATGGATTTTGGAATTGGATGGTAAAATGTTATGCTCATAATATTTGTCAAGGTTCTTACAAGTTAACTAACAAAGCAAAAACGCAGCAGGTTCCTTGATCCACTTTTCTCTGGAAAATATCCTCTCTCAATGAAAAAGCTTGTGGGAGAAAGACTACCTGAGATCACTCAAGGGATGTCGAAACTCTTAGTTGGTTCTTTGGACTTTGTTGGCATAAATCATTACACAACACTATATGCCCGGAATGACAGGACAAGAATTCGGAAACTAATATTGCAGGACGCATCGTCCGACGCTGCTGTGATTACTACCTGTAAGACGTCAAAATACTGCTCTATACAATTGAAGAAAAGAAAGCATTATCAGGCAATGAATTGACTTTGTCCATCTCCTCGATTGCAGCTTATCGGCGTGGTGTTGCAATCGGAGAACGAGTATGTCCCAGCAACTCACTGGTCCCTAAGATTTTGTTATAGATATCAAACTAAAGTCAGTCAGCTAACAATTAATTCCTCCCCCAGGCAGCTTCCCGCTGGCTACACATTGTCCCATGGGGCATCCACAAGCTGCTCAAATATGTGAAAGATAAGTATGGGAACCCACCAGTGTTTATAACAGAAAATGGCAAGTGTTCACTCTTCAAGTAAATGCCAGTACTACTCTAAAAGCTTAGAGAATATTGCATAAACCTGACTTCATTACTGCAGGAATGGATGATCTGAATACGCCGTTCATATCTTTAAACAAGGCCTTGCAGGACGACAAGAGAATAGAATACCACAGGGACTATCTCTCCAACATTTCAGCTGCTATAAGGTGATGGCAGCTGTGTTAGGTTCATCCATTTTTGTCTTGCACATTTCCGCAACCTAACAGAAACCCCAATCAATGCAGGGAAGACGAATGTGATGTTCGAGGTTATTTTGCGTGGTCTTTGCTGGATAACTGGGAATGGAACTCAGGCTACACCGTACGGTTTGGACTCTACTTCGTGGATTACCGAAACAACCTTACAAGGGTACCGAAAGCCTCTGCAGAATGGTTCAGAACTACACTCAGATTAGAGGATAACCAGCAAAGCCAACTGTAAAATGTATCGCTCCCCGACCAATCATTTTAAATTTAAATGTAAAATAAATATCATGAAGGCGAAGATTTTATTTTCACAACGTTCTTAAACCTGAATAAAAGGGTTAATCGTGAAAATTACAGGAGAAAATTAAGGGAGAAAATAAATAAATAAAAAAAGATCAAAAACAAAAATGCATATTCAAACCAGTTGATGGACTTATCAAATCTATGACCAGACAATCCAGACTAGTACATTAAATTTGTGAACAAGGTTATAGACTCCTTTGTAATTATAATTTTTTTAAAAATATTTTTTATTTAATTAAATAAAAAAATAGATAATCGCAAAATCAAACAGCAATCCAATCCAATATTGAGATGTTGAAAAGTAATTAAGAAAATAAAAAAAAATACTAAAATCTTTAGACTTGTGAATCAAGTCAACTAGTCAAACTTATGAGCATTTTCATAGAATTTATAAAGTTAAATAACATAACTTTTATCTTAAACTATTTATTTTTTACTATATGAGAAAGAAAATAGATAGAAAAAGATCAAAGTTCAATAAAAAAACCACATCAAACTCATAAATCGAATATAACCTTGTATTTTTTTTCTTGAATGAAAAAAAATAAATATAGATCAAGATATTTAATATCATAATATGGGTCATTTTCATGATTGTATTTAATGATTTTTCTTTCTTAAAATTAATTTAAAATAGAAATCGATACACATATAAGATCTATTTAATAAACAAAATATATTACGCACTGCATATATATTAAAAGTACTATAAAAATAACACTTTTTTATTCTCTAAAATAAATTTAATATATAAAAAATTACAAATAAATTATATTAACCACTTAAAAATTAGACATATCCAATATAATTAAAAAATTATTATTATTTTAAAAAAAGATAAATAAGCAGAAAATCACATATAAGTGAATTAAAAACTTAAAAATTATTTAAAAAAATATAAAAAGTTCTAAATTAAAAAGAAAACTCAATATATATAGTGTCATCTAGAGAGCAGAACAAAAATCTTTCATTTGATGGGTGAAAATCATAGCAATGAAAATTTTCTCTCTCTAGAATGAGATTCGACAATTCCTTCTCTCTTCTCTCACCCAAAAAAAACCCAAAAACCAATATCTTTATGAGCTAAGATCTTTTTTTTAGAAATTTGCAAGATAAGAATACATAATTGTATGTTGACATTTAAGCTCCTTATAAATCATTTGTTTGTAAACTAAAAGTTCAAATCTCTTACTTATGATTGTGATATATTTATATCTTAAAATAAATACATAATTGTAATTTTATTTTATTTTTAAAATAATCTATGTTTTAGCTTCGAATTATGTAATCTGAAGAGAGCTAACACTCTCAATCAAGTTGGAGAAAATATATTTTCTTAAAATTTATAAATTTTGGTTGTAAAATTTTAATTTATTTAAAAATAAGCCAAAAATTCTTTTATTTTTTACATGAGCCCGGCCCCTACCAACCTCCCCCACCTACTCTCATGTCTCAACTCCTTACTCACGCACGCACGCACGCACACACATATAGTGAGCTTATAATATTCTTTTATAATCCAAACTGAAATAAAAACCAGAAGATTTTAAAAATATTGAATTTGAGGGTAATTACTTTAAAGTTCGCTTTTAAATGGCTATAGAATTTTTTTAAAAAAAAAAAAATCAATCCAACCAGCTAAGGGAAGAGATTGACACCATCTTGGCAGACAGCAGATGATAGTGATTACAGTAATATATAGAGTTGAGGGAAAATTGCTCCGACTCTTTTGAGGTTTGCAAGTGATTATACTTTTTTCTCTTTTAATCTAAAAATTACATTTTCTTATGTATATAGATAGATGCAAATATTAAATTTTGATAAAAAATAAAATGATCTCTTATATGATATAATCCCAACAACTTAAATGAACTCCGAATAAAAGAAACCCAGTTGTTAATGAACGAGTTTAAGTTTGCATGGTTTTAAGGAGAGTAACACGATGATAAATAACTTATGATATATAAAATAAGTTTTGAATTTGAATTAGAACAAATATTTTTAATAAAAATTTAAAATAATCAGGATTTTACTCGCTTCGCATAACTACATTTACAAATTATGTTTTCAAAAAAGTGGATATAGATTTAGGTGTATAGGCATCAGAATATGCAAATCCAAAGCTGTCGGCCGGATGGCAATAAAGAAGATGCAATTCCGGTAGAAGGATTTCAGTGTTGTGCTCGGTTTAATGAAGAGATTCATCGCATGACAGGCATCATGTGGTTTTACATCGAATCCTGTATCTCCATTTCTCTGGAGCTCCACGCAGTTATTCTTGGCTAGATGTTTTTTTATAGACTTGCCCTAATCGAAAAAGACACACGATTAGCCCTCTTCGAGTTAAGAATGATAAGTTTTATTTTTATTTTTTAACTTATATATTGATTAACAATGGAGCTTGCATCTTGCTTTTATCACCGTCACCTCGACAGCAAGCAACAATGGAGTGATTTTTTAAAATAATTTATTTTTTTATATTGTTTTAAAATGTTGATATTAAAAATAATTTTTATACAAAAAAAATATTATTTTAATATATTTTAAAATAAAAAATATTTTAAAAAATAATTATTACTATATTTTTTAATATTTTTTGGTTGAGAATTATGGGTTTTTGTAGGCGTTTATCGAACTTCTTTTTTTAATTTCTTTTATGACTTACAAGAAGATAGAAAAAAGAGACGATGAGGATGAGGATTTTTTTTTTAATCTATAATTTTTTGAATTACTCATTAAATTATAATAGTAATCCTGTAATTTTATTTTGTTTTTTTCGTAAACTAATTTTGTACGCACTAAAATCAGTATATTAAGTGTTGTAAATAATAGTTTCATGTAAAGTTTAATTTCTAAAATTAATTAATAATAATAATAATAATAAAAAAAAAAAGTAATCGCATGCAAACCTCTACGAGGCAGACTAATTTTTCCAATGGGAACCCAATTGAAACCTGCCTTCAAATTTGCGCCCTTTTTTTTCTTTTCCTAGAAAACAAAGGTTTGTTGCTGCAACCAAGAATAATTGCTAACCATTCGTTCTTTTTATTTTCCTGAATAATTCTCCATGAAACGAGGATACCCAGGTTCACCATCGAACTCTTCTGCTTCTAGCCCGCCTAAATCCAGATTGAAATACACCCCAAAAGGTAGTTTCTTGACATGGGTTTTTCTTCTTTAGAAACTTTAGTGTTGGAAGTTTTTGCTACCTTTTTAGTTTCAATGGATTTAATTGCTAGTTTGTTTGGTTCCTTAGAGCTTTTACTTTTTTATTTGCTTGGGATTAAGATGATTAAGTAACATATTTTTAGTTCCATGTTAGTTTTTTTTTTCCTGCGAATAGAATCAAAGCAAAGATGAGAACTCTATTGCCTGAGGTAGTTCGGCTTGGACAGTCTTTATATTCTTGTGATGATTTTGAATGGTATTTGCTATGCTGTTTCGGCTGAGGGGTTGATTTTGAGACCTGGGAATGGGTTTTTGGGTCTGTCTTCTTTCGAAATAGAAAACTGGAGAGACAGTTTCGGTTCTTAAGAAAATTGTAATGTTCATTTGTGGTCGTATCTCTGGTCCGATTGAGTGAGTATGAATCTAGGTTTTTAATGTTTTTTTGAGACACTTCCTTTTATTTTTCTGCTTTGGAAGTTGAGGGTATATAATTTTGTGATTGCAGGCGATGCAGATTTTTCTAACGATTTTGTTCAGAGAGTGGCTGACCATTATAGTGCCAGGACGAATCAGACCCTGGAAGAAAGAGAAGCGAGTCCAATTATCCACTCAAAGAAACTCAACAATTGGGTATGTAGCCAACTCCTGTACTTGGAAATATCTTAAGCTGTGGTGATGTGTTTAAATGGCAATCATATCTTTGAACAGATAAAAAGTGTCTTAGTTCAACAACATACAGAACAAGGGGATGCTGTACTTGATCTTGCCTGTGGGAAGGTAACGATTATCATCCCTATTATCAGTTGCATTGAATGTTTTAGATCTCCACATCTTGTTAGGAATTTTCTTCTGATGTCATATTTGTTCTCTAGGGTGGTGATCTCATCAAATGGGATAAAGCAGGGGCAGGATATTATGTTGGCATTGACATAGCTGACGGCTCGGTAAACATACTACCCAGAGATTGACTTCTCTTTCAAAATGAAGTGGCCAAATGTCCTTTTATTGATGCTTTGTATTTCAAATGCCTGGCTACATTTTGAATATATGAGATTGCATATGTTTGCATCTCCTAGTGAATGCTATACAATATGATATACTATGAACATAAATATACTTACTTTTTTATGCAGAAAACCAGCGTCTTATATCTCCTGGTTTCTCAATTTTTATGCTTAATGTATATATGTTGTCAATGGTCATTGTTTGTATGTGTTTGATTGTCAATACAGATGGAAGATTGTCGTACACGTTACAATGGTGATGCAGACCACCATAAACGTCGCAAAAAGTTCACTTTTCCAGCCCGTCTCATATGTGGAGATTGTTTTGAGGTAATTTCAGCTATAGCTGGTGTGTCAACAAATTCATTACATTTAGTGTGATATGTTGATATGAATTATATGTATGCTGCCTTTGTGGATTTTACAAGCAGGCTGGATCATGAATGTGCCTTCCAAAAGTTTAATTGATGAAAATTTTGGTTTCACTTATGTTATAGTCATATGTAGAAGTAACTGAATTTTGGCTTATATGTTTCAGCTTCGCTTGGATGAAGTCCTGGCTGATGATGCTCCTTTTGATATTGTCACTTGTCAGGTGAATTCCATGGCTTCTATGATTACTGTTACAATTTTTAAAAATTAGAAATATACAATGTTTAAGGGTCTGTTTGAGAGTATGATAGAAGTTTTTCAAAATACTTTTCATTTAGAAATGTATCAAAATAATATATTTTTTTTGAAAAAAAATATTTTTGACATTGGTATATTAAAACGGTCTGAAAACACTAAAACTATTAATCTAAAATAAAAAAAAAATCAAAAATATTTTTAAAACGCATTCTCAAACATCCCTTTAATATGATGTTAAAATGCTAAAGTAGCTGTCATGCATTCAAATTATAACTCATCTATATCCACTAATCATTCAACCATGCTGTCCCATTGACTTTTTGAGCTCTTTCACTAGACTCTTAATAACCTTGCTTGATAATATAAATGGATATTGTCATGTAATATATGAAGTGTCTTTTCAATATTTTTTTTCTAGAATTTTAAAAATGTCAAAACCAATTTTCTTATTCCTTTTGACATATCTATCTCTCTAAAAGGAACAACATGACAAGAAAAACCTAGGAACTAGCAAATGCTTCAAACTTAATACCCAAAGTATTTTTCCTTTCCATGCATATCTGTTATATTATACTCTGCTTGCTTGTCAGAGTAGAAGTAATGTCTTTCCCATTGTTATATGTTAATTCTTCAATTAATTATGCAAATCATGGATATATATATAGGATTCATCAAATATGTGTCTCTTTTTGTGTGGTTTTACTTGAACCTAAAACATCAATACAAAATTTACAGTTTGCCTTGCACTATTCATGGTCAACTGAGGCACGTGCACAAAGAGCATTATCCAATATATCAACTTTACTTCGGCCTAGAGGCACCTTCATTGGAACAATGCCAGATGCCACTGTTATCATAAAAAAACTTAGAGAAGGTTTTTGTCGTGTGCCTTTCAAATATTTTTTTTCCTATGAAAAACAACTCTTCAAAAGATGAGATTTACAAATCTTAACAAAACACATGACATGTTTTTTCTGTCTACAAACATTAAAGGTCGGAGGCACCTTCATTAGATCATGAAATTTGCACCTTGATTAGAACATGAAATTTATGTTTTTGTTGCATATATGGTAAGGCTTTTTTTAAGAATTTATTTAATAATGATGTCATGTAGGACAAGAAAAGGTAATATAAAATTTGAAGATGAAGAATTAAGCTTAGAAGAAAAGGTCCAAAACAGAAAAGAGAAAAACTAAAGAAGAGACTATGGGTTGGACAGTTGCAACTCTATAAGTTTTTATTCAATTCATCAAAACTATTTAATATTTAGAAAAATAAAATATAAATACTAAAACCCTAAGTACAAACAGTTGGATTTATAGTCCACTAAATAAAATATTCAAAAATAAATAAATAAAGCTCAATAAATAAATCTAAATAAAAATCCAATAACACAAGGTTTGGACTATCATCCATCATTGTAGGTCATACAAACAAGTTAACCATGTCTTGAGTCTGATGTCTCTATCAACTCTTCCAAGGTTGGAGTTTAGTTAAGGGAGACTCCAATAATGCTCCCAAAGATATAAAGCAAGTTGTTGTGATGTCTTTATTGTAATCCAAGTATATTTTAAATCTAATTGTCTTGCTTATATATAGGAATTTGTTGAAGTTCTCCATCCTACATAAAAACAACTTGTGCATTCAAGTAGCATTAATATGTTTCTTTTGTGTTAAAGATAAGGATAATATTGTTGTGATGTCTTTTTATAATGCTTCCAAAGACAAGAATCAAGTTGTTGTGATGTTTTTTTTGTAATCCAAGTATAGTCTAAATCTAGTCGTTTAACTTATTTACTGAGATTTGTTGAAGTTCTTCATCCCAAATAAAAACAATTTGTGTATTCAAGTAGCATTAATATGTTTTTTTGTGTCAAAGAAGGATAATGAGGCAAGGATTTCGAAAAGATCATCAAAGATAGGTTGATGTGTTTTCTATACAATGAGGTTCTTAATGTAAAAATATAGTTAATATCAAAGTTTAGTGATATTTTAATGACATAAGTATTTAATTCAATGATTTGCAACACTATAAATGGTCTAACACTAATCACTTGCAATCTATAACTGATTTTCAAAGAACACCATTCAAATATAATCTATATCACTAAATAATTTTCATTAAATATATTATGATATAATTGTGAATCACCTCAAATTTTATATTGTACATTACTTGCTTGAATTTGTTTTATGATCGCAACATGCAAATTATGAACTCTACATGCAAAGAACTCAGTTGAATTAGATATTTTAGAGTAAGAGACAAAAAGAAATTCTACAGGCTTTCTAGGTTTGTAACTAGTAACACTGTATGACTAAGAGTGTAGAGTAAAACAAACACTATTTGAAACTTTGGTAGATATAGTTTGGACATAATATAGTAAATTAGAATTATTTTCATTTTCCTCATCATGTGTTAATATGTTACTCAAAACTTATGACATGTTGGACGTCACGCATAAGAGGATGGGGAACATGTTGCTCTAAACCTTTGACATGTTAGACATTAAGCATTGTGGGTGGGGAATTAGTTAGTTGTAGAGGACTGATATCATGACTCTTCTAAGACTATCTTTTCTTTTTTAGGCAATTTAACTAAAGTGTTTCCCAGAACTTCTTCCTCTATCGCTAACATAGAATTATGATATTCTTTATTAACCGCATTTTTAAACTTATTTGAACTTATAGTGTGAAGTCTCTTATTGCACATTCTCATCATCTAGGTTACTAAAATTTTCAGGATTGAGCATACACTTGTACATAATAGTTTTATTTTTTTTATCTATATCCATATGTTCTTGGATGACTAAGGATTTAGAGATACATTTGAAGATATATTCAAAACCTTGACATTTAACACACTAAACCTCTGAACTCAACTTAAACATTTCATTAACGACTCTTTTTCATTTATCTTCTCCTAACAAAAAATCATCATTCCTAAATTGAGATCCAAAAAGGATACTTTAAGGATCTTGAGATTCAAGATTTTATCCATCGACTCTTGCAATCTATGATCTTGTACTATAATATAAGCTTGGTCAAGAGTGAAAGTACCTACGAGCCTGATCTCTTTTCTAAAATCATCATTCAAACCTTTATAAAATCTATGACTTTGTTTTTTTATGGCATATCTCATTATGTAAAATTTAAATTTTATATACTGATTGATAGACTTGTTCTCTTGCCTTAAATTGCTCCATTGATCTAAGAGTTTATTCCTATAAGATCAGGGTAGGTACTTCTCTTGTAGTTTTTGTTTCATTTCAGTCCATTTAGTTATGAGAGATTTACCTCTCATCTCTCCACAATCTGTAGCATCAATCCATTAAAGTTGGGCTTCATGAATGAGTATTTTCTTAACAAATCTAACTTTCTATTATCAAACAAGTTGTGTCACTCAAAGAATTGCTCCATTTCATGAATCCACATATCAATTATCCAAAGGTCATAACGACTGTCAAAAGTGAAGGCATCTACTTTGTTAGGGCTCATAACTCGTAAATCTAGGGCATCGTGTTGAGAGTAACTTAAATAATAGTCATACTGGCGGCACTCAAGGTGAGCTTATCTACAATGATTATTCATGTGATATTTATTGATTTTTGGGTGTTTTATTTGAAAACTCTCTTGAGGTTCAATTCATCTAAAGGTTTCCAGTTTCCTTTAAATGACATTTGTTCAAAATGTCCCGAGCTTGTAATGTCAATTTTTTAGATCCAAATAAGTCATTATAAGTGCCAATTTTATGGTACTTGGATCTCTGCATTCCCTAGACAAGGAATATAAATAGTTGAGCAAGTAAAATTTACCAATGACACCAAAGGAGGCATTGGTAGCTTAGCGACTGACAGCGACTGTCACCGTGAACTGAACTGGAATTGTAAACAACATTGTGGTTATTCAAGGAATATAAATAAGAGGGTATATTCTTTTTCGTTGCTGTTCATCTTCATCTGTCCTCCAAAACAGAATACTATTTCAACAAGTGGTTGCTCCAGTGGGTCAACCACAACAAGGTGAAATGCAGCATTGGAAAAAAAAAAACGAAAATTATTTAAACATGGATGCTTAATACTGGATGTTATCTTTCAAAACCACACATAAATATGCTATGTCTATAACTTTTTTAGGCATCCATTTAAGCATCCAAAGACACAAATAAGTCTGCAGACTCGGCAAATTTACAGGTTGGCTTGCCAGGAAATGAATGTTTAAGGGCGCCTCAGCACAACCACCATAATAACCATCACTGCCAGTGCCATGAGTGATCCTCCTATGGTCTTTTCGATGGTAGCTGCTCCAGCACTTTCACTGGCAGCAGGAGTGTGCTCTGCTGATGAAAAGCTAAAAAGCTTTTGGAAGTAAGCAGATACATTGGCCACCATGTCAATCACAGTAAGCTTGACGTTATGCATGATATCCATGAGTTCAGTTTGAGAGCTTCCAGCGTCACTGTCATCATCAGATAATTCGATGAATTTCGTAGAAGATAATGCATCCTGAAAGTCGGTGTCTCTGACAAACTCCTTGGCTTCAGTTGACCGGGTATCCGCAACAGATTCCTTGGCTTCAGGTATAAAACAGGTAGAGATAGACATCAAAAAAGAATGGCATGAATGGCATGTGTGAATTGAAAGGCAAACGAGCACTTACTGGTATTCTGGGACTGGAGCAAATCCTGAAGGGCTTCGTTCTCCCAAACCGCGTTCCAGACATTTGGATCAGAGGCAAGGGCAGCAACAACAGTCTGGGCATAATATTAAAATCAGTGAACTACAGTCCCGTAAGCTGATTTCATCAAACATTAATATATTTGAAAACCGGTATGTTAGATGCAATGATATAACATAAAAAAAATACATTCCAAAATGTTCAAATGGCCTTAAGGAGTCCAACAAAATTGGAAGTCCTAAAGTATTATATATCAGGGCTTATAATTTATAAAACAAAGCAGCTTATCAGTTTATACATTCAATGCATGATCCAGGCAGTTAGAAATGACAGGGGTTTTGAAATGCATTGACAGCTTAGTGTCATTGAAGCTAAGCTTGAAAAACACTCAGCAGCTAACAATACCGAACATATTGAAACCACAACAAACACATAATTGAAGCTTAATTCAATTATGTAGAAGAAAAAAATAATTGAGATATATTGTTCAACTACAAGCAACAGCATTTTCAAATTAACTCATTATGAATGCAACTTAGTCCAAGTAATTGGAGAAAAGTACTTCTTGAGGGGAGAGTGATGATGTATCAGAACCTGAATTTTAGGACTTTCATTGAGCAATGAAAATGCCTGCATAGCATATTTTGGCACAGGAGCTCCAGTTGCATCACGGCTAATACAACCTTTAGTTTCCAAAGATTCAGAGTTTCTAAGCAAAGGGAGGCCAGACAGCTGACTACCTCCAGCTGAATTGCCAGGTCCTGAGTTCGGAGACGATAGATATACTCTGTGAATAACAGTTAAGCATAATCAAAAAAAGGTAAAAATGATCTCATGCCACCAGAATTAAAATAAAGAGCAGAAAGGAAAAAATAATAATTCAAACTAATAGCATAGCTAGTAAAAATCTTGGCAACACAGATGTTCCACAACTTCATTAAAACATCACATATGATTCAGAATAAGCATCATGTTTCAGAAAAAGAAAAACAGAAACTCAGATCTTTCAGGGGCAAAATTATTCAGCACAAACGGTACAAGTAAAAATCAAGGAATATACGTTCCCAAAAGATGATATTTCATATAATTCCAGCAGTCCAAGAAATGAATCCTTAGTTCCATAATATTTACTTCTTCAGCAACTACAATTTCCATAAAAATGAAATGATAGGGAAGAAAAAGATTGAAGATACACATCAGACACACACATGTGAGGATATTTATATGCCTGGAAGCTTCCCATTAATAGGAGAAAAAACACAGCTTTTTGTCAGCATGTGTACTGGAAATTTCTGATTACCATGCAATTTGGCTATATGCACTCAGAAGTTACATCAAACTCAATGACGCTGCTTATATGAGCCTTCTTTTTCTTTAACTACCCTATCTCGAAGGTGAGCATCTCAGAAGTAGATGAGAGAAAATTCAATTGAAAAAGAAAAATAGCAATTGACAAGGGAACTGATCACACCAAATTGGACAGTGATTATGAAAGATAACACAACCCAATCAGTACGAGTGAAATGTATCAAATTCCAGCCAAACCAACCACAAATAGCATGCAGAGTTCAATCAGCCATTTAAACCTAACCTACATGATAACACCAAATAATCCCAAGTAGAAGTACAAAAACCAGTTTTTAGTGCAAATAATAAGTCATTTCCTTGTTCAAGGAACAAGAAACATGCAGAAACTTTTATGTCCTGAAATCCAATGATTCAAAAAACAATAAATCATCCCAAAACCATCAAATATCATATATACCTTCTATAAATAAAAACTCTGTGTCAATTATAAACAAGAAAGTGTTCAGAAAATTTCCTAGAACTTATATCAACAACCAGTAGGATTACAGAAGCGAAGCCCCATTTCCTCTGTACATTCAACAACCAAAGAAAACACAGTATGAATCGACAACAAGAATATAAAATTCCGTTCTTTTCAATTTTTATGTTATTATCAATCGCAGTTTCTATAACAAAAATTTCAAAGCTCCACACTTTCAAGATTAACAGCAATTTCCAAATATCTAAATAGTTATAAATCATTAACAATATAATAACACGAAAGAAAAATAAAAACGACACAATCTTTAACGAAATCAAAACACAATTAAAAACAATTGGATTCAATAATGGTTAAAACTATACTTTTGCAAAGCATCTTTCAATTCAAAAGTAGCTGCCTCAGCCTCCTGCAAACTCGGCGGTGCACCACCGAAAACAACTCTAGCCACAGGCTCAGCCGAATGCACAGCCATCTCCTCCTCCACGCCACCAGCGAACTCCCACTCGTCCAGTTCCCACGAAGGCCTCTGCACCGTCGCCGCAAACTCACCTCCACCAGTCGTGGACGATATGATCGCCGAAACAGGACGGGAAGCATTGCGCACCGAATGCTCCGCCGATGGAGGAACACAAGAGATGCCGCCACGGATTCCGGTGTTTACCACTCCAATTCCGGCCACCTTAGCCGCAGCTCTCATCGCTCCTCCTCCTCCCATGCTCATCAATAATTGATAACGAAATTGAAACGTTTCGAATTGAGATTTCTATGAAAAGATAGAAAGACAGACCAATGAGAAATTTATAGTTTTTTTTTCTTTATCTCGTCTTAAAGCTTTTTGATAGGATATCTATATTCTATACGGACGGGTTTTATCTATCTATTTATTTATTTATTTATTTATTTATTTATATTGGTGTAAGAAAAGAAAATGAATGAATTCGCATTTCTTGCTTTTGCTTTCTCATAATAATAATAATAATAATAATTAGGATATTGTACACATTATATTCGTTTGTTTCGTCGGTTAAAGAGTATTTTTGTAAAAATCTTCATTTTTAATTTCAAATTAATATTTTTAAATATTTTAATATATTAAAAATGGTTTCTTAAAAATATTATTTTAAAAGAAATATTTAAAAAAATTAAAATTACCGCAATTTGTTAAAAAAAAAAAAAGTATTGCTTTGGAAAGAGACTACCGGAGACTTGTGCTGAAGTGCTACCTATTGACGGAGACCATAATACTATTAACACTTACAGTTACAGTTACCGTTATCATTACATCACATCACGGTTATTAAATATTTTAAAATATCTAGAAAAATCATTGTAGCGACAAACAATTAACTATTTTTTTTCTGGATTTCATCTCTAAATATATTTTTAAGTTTATTAGGTATTTTAAGGTAAAAATAAATTGGAAAAAAAATCATTTCCAAAAACTTCACCCTTAATTTTCTAACCATCATACTTGTGGTTAGATTATGGGCTAGGATGTAGTAGCATGAGACACATTATCTGTTTATTTTATATATATATATATATATATATATATATATATATATATATATATATATAAAAAAAAAACTTAAAAAAGGAAAAAAAAATATTATATATGGTTTAGATACGCAAGCTTGTTCTAGGTCCACACATGTGGGCTTTTTTGAAGGCCCACACACCTAGCCCACCCTCCCTCACGCATCTATCCCTTGTTTTTTAATTTTATCCTTTAAAAATTCTATTACTTATATAGAAATTATTTTTCAATTATTTATATTCTTATACCATTTCAAAGAGATTATTGTGTGTGTGTGTGTGTGTGTGTGGTATAAATAAATTCTATTTCACGATGCAGCTATAAAAATAAAAATCATTTGTTTATGGTAAGAAAAAACAACCTCTAAAATAATTAAATAAATAAATGCATAAATTGAAAAGAAAAGTCAAGATTAAATGTTTATAAAATCAACTTACTTTTATGTTATGAAGAAAGATTATTTTTTTATTTAATAAATTTCTTATTATTTATCGATTCATGTTTTTCATTCATATACACCATTTATTTTCATTCAAATATATAATTGCTGAGGATTTGTTGAAGTCAATGCAAAAGTTGAATGCACCGCAGAGGGTGGATCTGCTTGATATTCTGCTAGATTATGTACACCTAGTAAATTGAAGAGTTTACTGAGTTTTAAATCGGGGTGAGTTTGATTTTATTTTTAAAAATATTTTTTATATAGAAATATATTAAAAAAATATTTTAAAAAAATATATTTTTGAAATTATCATATTAAAATTATATAAAATATTAAAATAAATTAATTTAAAATAAAAAGTTTTCAATTGTTTTAAAAAAACTTCTGAAATCAAAGTATTTGCCAACTTGTGTAACCCAATTCAAGCCCACTACCACCCTTTTGTCATACAGCTTCACTGGGCTTTTTTGCTTTCCCATTTAGAGGACCAGCTAGGAAAAATAACAAATTACAGTCATACTTTGTATTTAATTCATATTTTTTGTTTGAAGCAATCTACTGCTTGTTTAAATTGGTTTTGGGTCCTCCGCATGCCTTAAATCCTTTTCTGTTTTTTTTTTTATCACCATGATTTTTTAATTTAAAATTATAAACCACTTCTTATTATGGGCTGGTTAATTTCGTTTAATTAACATATTTTTAAAAAAATTATAATAAATAAAAATTAATTTCAAAGAGTTATTGGTTTTTCTACTCAAAGAACCTTTGATTTTTCTATATTTAATTCTTGACTTTTAGTATTTTTTTTGTTCTCATTTTTATGCTTTGATTTTCCTCTTATATCTTAAGCTTAAATTCATGTTGTTGAAAGATATTTAAGTTCCATAATCATTGATTTAAAGATCTTGTTTAGAAGTGAATAAACATAGGTGGTATTAATGGAATCTTGGGAGACATATTACAAATATCTAAGTTGCACAAGTGTAGAGTAATAAAACTTTAAGGATAAATGGTTCATCATTGACAATAATAAAAAAAAACATTAATTCAAAGATTTTGAACAAGTAATTCTTATTTTAATTTTAAGCATATTTAATTTTGTTAAAATGAATGATATTATTTTATTATTATTTTTGTGTTGAAAGTATTTTTCCATTTGCTATACTTTTATATACTTATAGTTTTAAACATGTATAAACTCTATGTTTTGTTAGATATCTTTTTATTTATCATGCCTTTATAATAATAAACTAAATGTCGTTGTTTTGTAATCTAATATATATTATTACATAAACTAAATGTCAATGTTCAATAATGTATTTTTAAAATATTTTTAATTCAGTCCTCACTTTTATTTTGCATATTTGAGCCCTCTAAAACTGTTATTAGAACTCAATTGCATTATTTTTTGAGATGAAGAGTAGAATTGAAAGAAAAATAAATGGAATATATAGGTAAAATAGGTGGTTACTTTCAAATTTGTTTGTAAAGCTCATTTTAGTTCCCTATCTTTTTTAGTTATAAGTTGATTGGTCCCTCTAAATTCCAAAAACTCAATTTTGATATCAAATTTTATTTTTTATCTTTTTTTTAGTTATTGTTTGGTGGGAGAAAGATAGGAGATTGTTGAATTTTGATGTATAGAGAGAAAATTGTTATTACGGTGATTTTGGCAACAACAATTATCAATTTAAATGTCAACTAGTTCCATATGACTACAGTTAAGATTGAGTGTTCTTCACCTTGTGACGTCTAAAAAACATATACAAGTTCAGGAAGATTTTTTTATTATAAGTTGAAATTGGATTTTAGGACAATTTTGGAATTTTTTTTTAAGCCATTAATTGGTTTAATAAGGTTGCTAGTGTCTATCTTAAGTGTTTGAGGTCATAAATAAGTTGCAAATAAGATTTTAAATGAAAAAACAATTATATTTTACTGGCCACAACAATGGTCAAATCCTAGGGGATTATAGACCATGTGTTATCTTTTATTTTTAGATAATTAAGGCAGATGATATATCATTCACTATATTAACTTTAAAAATAAAATTACGATTAAAGTATGCACACATGGACCTGACGTTGCAGACCAGCATGTGAGTCTTTTTAATGAATTTAGCACTTGACCTGACTTACTAAGCTCAACTACGTCTAACCTTATGCTTTTCTTTTCTTTTTTAATTTTTTTATTAATACTTTTTTTAAAAAAAATAATTTATATTTTAATACTCATTCTATATGATTTTTTTGGCTTATTCATCCCTTTTTAAATAATGATTATTTTTAATCACATAATATATTTTTATTTTACTTGATTAATTCACTACCAAAAAATCAATTAATTCACACAGAAAAACTGACATAATTTCTCTATTGGTATTTTGTTGTGAACATTACCAACAAAATATTTTCTAGTCATTTTAGTTAGTCTTTACCAATAGGAATTTCTTTCGGTAAGTACCGATTAAAATACAATGAGAATTATTTCATGTGTAATTGTCAATAGTACGCATCGATGAATTTTCAAGTAAAATAATAATGAGATTCAAAAACATTCTAAAATAGTGACATGACATATATTACCAATAGAATTATAAATATATTTTGCTGGTAACTCCCTCGATTATTTTTAATTTATGACTCGTTCAGCGACCCTCTTTTCCCTCCCACCTCTCCGTCTTCTTCTTTGCATTTATTTTCTCTGCAACCCTCAAGCCACCCTCTCCCCCCGATTTCATCATTGTTCAACCTCTCACAATAAATCTAGTAACTTCAACACCAAGTTTGAAAACATCTGTTTTATGATTCAATTTTTCTGAGGGTTCTCCACTTTAAGTAAATCTATCATATTTTTTTTAAATATTAATTTTAACATGTTATTTTTCTTGCATATTTTTGAAATTTATTGATTTTGTTTTGATGTTTGCTATTTGTTTTATAGCTTTTTATCATATAAATTTATTGTATAGATTTATGATGTGTACATGTTAGAGCTTATTTTAGATTATGTAAAATTATATTTGTTTAGTTAATGTATTTAATATTATTGTATTTAGATTTGATATATAAGTAATGGAGGATCATTCATGAATATATTATGAATCATCTCAAGGATTGCGTCAATGGATTATTTCAATGAGGTTCAAGGTTTTATTAATTACGTAATATCTAATAGGAAAAATATTAGTAGAGACGGTATTAAATGTCCATGTAGAAGGTGAAAAAAAACAAAAGTTTATCAATCCAGATATTGTGACGAAATATCTTCTATAAAAAAGTTTCATGGAGGAATATTTTTTGTTGGTGTTCACACAGAAGAATTTGTTCCAAAAATGTACATGGAGTTGTAAATGCCAATAATTGATGGTTATAAATGCAATGAAAATAAAATCAGATTTGGACCTTCTATGCGTAATTTCCTTATTGATGACAAAATGTGAGTAATTAGCTGATCATGAATTAGTTTGCTGATCTTTTTGTTGCACACAAGACTTCTAGCAGGTTGATAAATCTTGAGGGAGGATTAGCATATTATAGTTGGTGTGAATTAAAATCATTTATGTTATCTACAGAATTCATTTTCAGCTCGCCTTCAAAATTTTAAAACTAAAAACTTAATATATATTTTGAGTTTTTTTTTGAATCAACAAAGCAAAACCGATGACTGCTCTGTTAAAAGCTCACTCGTCACTGAATCAATAGCATTACTCAGGAGCCCTCCAGGTGGTCGTGGAAAGCAAACCAGATGGCTACAGCCCCAATTGGTGGAAAACTTCTCGAGCAGGTGAGCCATCGGCACCCCATTCCAATAGTTTTCCAGGTCGATCACCCTTTTAAATGATACCATTACAGTGATACAGGTTAGCTCTTGGATAGTTCCAAGCATCCAAAGCCAAAGTCTACAGACAGTGACCCCTCTCTCTTTAAATATTATTTATGCGACCCCATTTTCTTAATTTATAGTTTCTCATGGCCATGCCTTGCAAGTTGGCCATGATTACTGGAGAGAGCTTCGAGAGGATGAACTTTAGAGGCCAAATATTATATGAAAGGATAAAGCAACCAGCCAAAACCAGATTCCCAATTAGAACAGGAGGAGGTGGGGAGAAGTTATATAAAAACAAGAAAGTAAAGTTGAAGATGAGACATTCCACGATTTAACAGGTGTCCAGCCTGAAATATCTCAAGCCCCGATCGATTGGTGAAGACACAAGAAGAGGTGCTTAGGATTATGTTTCAACCGTCGTGTTTTTTTAGTTTTAAATTAATTTGCTATGTGCCTGTCCTCATGGAACATGTGTGTATGTATGTGTCTGTGTGTGTGTGTATGTGTATGTGTGTATGTATATGTATGTATGTATTAAAAAACTTGAAAAATACATAAATAAATAGATTAGTATGATTTAAAATTGAAAATCAAAATTCAAGGTCTCACAATCTTTTTAAAAATCTTTCTATTTATGATTTATCCATTAAAATCATTTAGCAAGAAAAGTATGTAGCCGAAAGATTACATTCCCAACTTTTAATCCCACCAAAGAACCTATTTGCACAAAACTTTAATGGAAATTAAGTATTTCATAAGACAAAGATCATGATGGATTGCTACATTTTTTTTAAGGCATGGATAGTTTTGAGAATTTACATGAAAGATCAAACAATATAATATTTTAATAAATTACTGAAAATCCAATAATAGACATACAAATTGAGACAAGAATAATAAATTGTAGTTTTTAATTAGTTTATTTTACAATTTAATTGTGCTTTGTACTGTAAAGATGGGTTGAGATTATAATAGCATCCATTTATTTATGTAATAGGAGAAACTATAAAAACTATTTTAAAAATATATTTTTGATACCAACATATCAAAATAATATATATATATATATATATATATATAAACAAAAAGGCATCTTTCAACATGGGCAACAAATTAAGCCTTGGAGTTCCATAGATTAATAACTATATAAGGGTAAGCAGATCACACTGGATCATGAAAATGCCACCGGGACATTAATAAATAAATAATTATTAATATAGAACACGGCATTAAGTCGCTTGTGGGTCCGTGTAAACACCAAAACAAAGAGACATGACCCCACTTAGGATACCCCACAATTCCCGCGTAAAATAAAGTTGCCTACAGAAAAAAAGGGTGAATTTCACTATAGAAGATTGCAATAATATACAGTAAATGGGATTAAATATATAATAGTAGTAGTAATAATAATAATCTATCAAAAGAAAAGGTCGTTGTCTGCAAAGAAGCACGAACTTGACCCGTGAAGAGAGGCTTTTGCTTGCTTTTGAAATGGGATCCATTGATCAAAATGTAGGCCATATAGCTATTGATATTTCTATATTAAAAAACAAATTGTTGAAATTATTTAGAAAATTAGAAAATTATTTATTTTTTAAAAAAGAAAAAAATCCATGGACATATTTTTATTATTTTTATAAGCAATTAATTTTATTTTCTCCTTTTTTTTGTCTATATTTTTATCAAAATGAATTCAAGAGGTGAGGATATTTTTATTATTTTTTATGAATAATTAATTTTATTCTCTTTTTTTCTAAAAAAAATAAATCCAAATAATATCCACTTATTACTATCGAGTAATGCAAAGCTCTTCCTCGGCGATCTATTAGAATCATTGGATTCTTTGCTTTGATCTAATCTAATCCTTTTAAATTCTAAAATTAAAAATGATTAGAGTGAAGGTAATGAATAAAAATTAGAGTTTATTATTTTTTATATATTTCTCTTTACTTTTAAATATATATTTTTTGTTATTTTTAATCATATACAGATATAAAATATAATTTTTAAAAAATAAAAATAAAATATTTCTAAGACAGTACAAATCCCAAGCGGGCTCTTGAAAGATTATAAATTCTAATATGATTAGCACACCAGATTCTCAGAATTGCCATTTTTATACATTAACTAACAAAACCTCTAATCTAATATAACACCTACATATATTAATTATGGATCATAAAACAAAAACATTTTTTTTCTTATGGAAATTGACAAAGTTGAAACAGGGTGGCATCCATCTTCTATCTCACTGCCTCGAACCCTTTCTCCTTCCTCGCATGATTCTTCAACTCACCTGCACACATTCACATGTTTAAACCCTATTACCATGGAAACTCTGCGCATCTTTTTCCCTTCAAAAAACACAGCAAGTTGAAACGATGTTGCACGTTTTTCTAAGAATACAAATCTCTGTGAAAGTAACAGAGAAAGCAAACAGAACAAGGAGAAAAGGAAAATCAAGGCTGGGTGTTGACTAATTGATATTTACCAAGAACAGTTTAATTTATATATATGTTCTTGATGTAATCGATTAGCTAATAAACATCAGCACATGGTGTGAAAAAAAATAATTAGAAAAAAAAAAGATTAAAGAAATGCGATACCTTGGGGCTTACAATCTGGTGGATCTTCAAAGAGTGACAGGGAGAGCTGCTTATGAGCAACCCCAATGTCAAACAAAATAAGTCCTGATCTTGGATCATCAACTGTGATGTCTTTAACTGGTAGCCAGAGAAAGAGTTCTTCTTGAGACAAGCCGACAACTCCAGAGAGACTACGATAAGTGAGATTAGCCCTCACCACACTTTCAAAGAAGACCCTGTTCTCATATTTGGTCAGGCACGGGCCATCAAGGAACACCTCCAAGTAGCCATCTTCAGACAGAGTGTAGGACCTGACTTCTCTTGGAAGGAGACCAGCTGGTAACCCTTTCGAGATAAGAAGGTCATGGATTGAAGAAGAGAGAGAGAGCTGTGGAGAGAAAAGGACGAGCAAGCTTAGCGTGCAAAAAAAGACTATTCTAGTCTTGGTGTTGAAGATGGCCATGGCTGTCTGTCTAGAGAGTAGAGAGTAGAGAGAGAGAGAAGTAAGAGGGTTTAAGGGGTGGTTTTTGGGGTGGAAAGTGGAAGAGCTGTTTAAAAAAAAGGGAGGGTTAGAGCGGCGGAGTTACTGAATTGGCCATGGTTGGTGGTGGCCGGGACCAAAATGTGTTTGAGTAGGAGTTTTTTTAATGTATCAAACAATGAAACTTAATTATAGATGTTGGATTTGTAGTTGATAGTTTCTGGAAGTGTAATTTGATGCCTTTCTTGATGTTTTTATTGGATTGTCTTGCAAGAACCAAGACCTCCTTAAGTAATGCACCTAAGAATATCTTGAATATTTGTGAGAGCAACGTCTTGTTGATAGGTATAGGTAGGTATAAATTACATTGAAAATCAATTTCTTTATATATATATATATATATATATATATATATATATATATATATATATATATATATATATATCCATCCATTATTCCATTATTTTTTTGGGCATGTGTCCATCAAAACTTAAAAAATTCTCTTTAATATATATTTTATATCAACTTTTATTTCTCAATTGGGTTTTTCTTTGGACCCATTTCTTTTAATAAAATAAGAGAAAAAATCAAGACAAAATTGATATGAAAACTTATTTGGGTTAAAATCGAGAGCAATTACAGAGATATATAGATATATGTATATATTTTTAAAGTGTTCCAAAAAAGAATAAATACAATTTTAAAATTTACCCTTATTTTCTTCCATCACGCAAGGGAGGGAATAATCATGATAGGTACTTAGTACTAGAACCAAAGTTTTTACACTTACTCTAAGTTTCTTGTCTTCTAATACTCTCTACATTTAACTTACAAGCATAAGCAATAAAAATTTCTTAATCATGAAACCATGCCCCAGCAAAGTCGTAAAGAAATAATAACCAATGAACTAGTGGTAGATTCCATGTGAGGGTCTGGATTGAGATTTGTGTTGCATGTTTTGAGTTTGAATTAGAACATGTTTATCTTATAAAAAATTAAAATAATTATAGTTTTACTACTTAACTTGGATTCATAAATAAAATACCTAAATAAAAATGAATTTTCTTCAAATAAAAAAAAAATTATGCAAGGTGTCCTAAATTTATGTGATGTATTTAGTAAAATTCCAAAATATTGATCCTTATATATATATATATATATATATATATATATATATATATATATATACTTACTTAACAAAAATCGGTTTATGAGGCAATTAAATACCTGTTTGAAAATATAGTTGATGTTGCTTTAAAAAAAAATTAAAGATACATCAAAATGATTTTTTTTTATTTTTTTAAATTATTTTTATCATCAATACATGAAAATGATCTAAAAATATCAAAAATAAATAAATTTAATAAAATAAATAAATTTTAATTTTTTTCAAAAATATTTTAAAAAAACAATACTAAATATATTCTAATTCTTCAAAATAAGCTTGGAATGAAATCAATGGCCTTGAGAAATTAAAATCAATGCCCTACCAGTAACACGTTGATACCCTATCGAAACTTGGATTAGATCAACTAAGGGGATGGCAATACAAAATCATGTGTAATGTATGATGTTTTTTAATTTAATTTTTTATTTTAAATATTATTTTATCAAAATCATCAAAAAAATATTAGTTTTATATTTAAAAAATAAAAAACCAAAAAACAGAAACTCTCAAAACTCACCTAAAGACATCGGGTCCAAGAATAATTGAGACATCTAAATAGTAAATCCCAAGCATGCCTCGCAATCTAAGTTGTTGGTACTATAATTATTTGATTCAAAAGTTGAGTGCTTCAATGATGCCAATGTCAGTAGCCAATTCCCCTCATCGCAAGCAAACTTTAATAATTTATCTAAAAAATTGGATCTATAATAATTTTTAAAAATATTTTTTATTTTAGAATATATTAAAATGATACTTTATTTATTTATTTCTTAAAATTTATTTTTAACATTATCACACTAAATACAATAAAAAAAATTAAAAAATTAATTTAAAATAATAACAATAAATAATCATACCCTAATAGCAAACATATTCTAAATACATGCAAAAAAAAATTATCAAAGCTTTTTTTAATTGCATCACCATTATACTATTCAATCAATCAGTTAACTAGTAAAGACTACTTTAGTCAATTACTAGTTTAAAGAAAAACATAAATAGTGGGATTTTGGCTTAGCGGTTGAAAAGATTTATTCCCTTGCTTTGCACTAGGATTCAAATCCCTCATGCACGTCTGTTATACCTGCAATACCTTGCACGCTCAATAAATTTATAAGATATTTAATAAGTCTAGGAATTAGTTGTGGTACAAGTACAAGTAAACTAACCTAGATATTTTGGTTATTAAAAAAAAAAAAAAAAAAAAAAAAGCTAACTAGTGCATATGCAGTAAAAAAGTCACTATTTTCAAGCAAGTTGTGTGTGTGTGTGTGTATAAAATTCACTAACATGAATTCAAATCAATTTTAAAAATAAATTAATTTAAACCTATATAATTTAAATTTTAAGCATAAGTAAAATAAACAGAAGTTAAACCGGTAGGATCATAATAGCTCTTATTAAAACAAATCAAAATAAATTATAAAATTCAATTCTTAATATTATTGAATATTGAAATTAAAAAATATTCTTATAAATTTGGAAAAAAAATAAAAAATTGATCTAATCTATTATATTTTTTTAAATTAAAACAAGATATATCAACTTTTTTAAACACAACATAATGAAATTGATAATCTTATTTTTGAAGTTGACCTTCAGGTCAGTTCTGCAGCTAAATGAAAGGTAAAAAAAAGTTGATTTCTTACTTCGGTACAACTCAATTCACTTTGTTTGTATATTTCTTACATGTTGAAATTAATTTGAGTATTTAATTTTTTTAGAGTTTATTAAGTTTTTTTAGTTTTAAATTAATTATTTTTAGTTTTTTAATCATTTTGATGTATTAGTATTAAAAATAAATTTTAAAAATAAAAAAATATTATTTTAATACATTTATAAACAAGTAAATTTTAGTACACTTACAAACAACCTCTCAAACTTATTGTCTACAAAATATTAATGACAATGATTTTTCTAGTTTTTAAATCATGAGCTAATCTCTTAATTTGTTTTAACTGTTAACTTATTATTAATATATCAAATCAGTTTATATATAAAAACCAAAAATAATATCTATATATAATTAATTTAAAGATAAAAAACCTTAATTTATTCATAAGTTATCAACTTCAGAATTCATTGAACACAGATAACATATTAGATCTATACATAGAAAAGACTAAGTTATAATTTACATAATTTTTGCCATGAAATTGTAGCTTTTTTTTTTTATTACATAATTATCAAATCTCTATTAAATAAGTTAATCTAGTAAATTTATAATTGGATACCTAAGTTGATCAATTTTGTAAAACTTAAGTTATTCATATAAATATAGAGTTTATTTGTAAAACTGATTTTCAGAATGTTTTTTTGTTTAAAAATATATTAAAATAATATTTTTTTTATTTTTAAAAAATTATTTTAATATCAACATGCTGATCTAAAACATTAAAAATATTAATTTAAAATAAAAAATAAAAAAACAAATTTAAGATTTTTAAAAAAAATTGACAAGCACATAATTCAATATAGAAAGTTTAAAATTGAATAAAAATAGTTATAATTTAATTCGATAATTGAATTAGACCCCAAGGCGGTCGATAACCGTGACAAGGAGTGAGGAGTGAAGGGGTGGAGTACAAGCGATGCTTTGCTGTCCGTGAAGAGTCCAGTCCATTGTGACACTGTTTTTGAGACAAAAGCTTTCTAAAAATAATGATTATGTAGCGCGTGGGCTATCATGCTAGGTGTCCCCATAGCTATATGATTTGACACACGTGGACCAAAGACTTAACCTGTAACCTGGTGTATATGTGGTTGTACGTCGTCTTGTTCGTTGGATATTTATGATTGAAGATAACCAAACCCGTTCAAGCACGTAGCCTGTTAAAGTTGGCCCACGTGTAGCTTATGCAGGTCCCCCACTCGTGACTTATGCCTGGCCTCTTCTATGATTTTTGTTTTTATTTTTTCTTTCAAACTCTTATATGCCTACAAGAACAGAAAAAATTGAAGACAATACTGAAAAATATTTTTTTTTTAATTATTAATCCGAGATATAATAATTTAAATATTATATATAAAGAATTTAATTTTTTTTTGTAATAAATATAACATCAAATGATAAATTATTCTAATTGTTATTATTATAATTGAAGGCAAACTTCAAAAACATATTAGTAGCATAAAAAAAAAAAAATACTATTTGATATGAAGAATAAATAAAAATAATAAAAGAAAAAATTAAAAGGTAAAACAAAATTAGTATTATTATCAATATTAATATAATTATTATAATTTTTTGGATTATAATAAAAATTGTTATTATTGATATTATTTTATGACTTATTGTTACCATTAGCACAATAATTATAGTTATTAATATCATAAGAACTATAATTATTATAATAAATTACTATTTTAATCATCATTATCATTGCTATTACTGTTTAAACAATAAAAAATATTAAATTATCATAAAAAAAAAACTCGTAAAAGAAGAGCAAGCAATAAAACAATTATAAAAAAAAAACCACTAAAATTATTATTATTATTGTATAAACAATAAAAATCATAAAATTATCTTGAAGAATAAAACAAAATAACTTCAAAAAAAAAGAAAATAAAAACAATTAAAGTAAATGTAGTCATAATCATATTTTTTTCAAGACAATTTGTTTTAGAGTTTGAGATTATAATGTTATAAATTTAGGCAAAATAATAAATCTATTAAGAAATTTTGTGAAGTGTGAGTTTCTAATAAAATATATGAATTTGAAATAAATATGAATTTATTTGTTTAGCAGATTTCAATGAAATCACCAGTATAAAATTATCACAACCATGAAAAAAGTAAGAAGATTCAGACACCTGAATCAATGAATTCACTATATTAGGATGAACTCATTTAATAATTTAATTTAAATTAAACAAAATAATAGAACATAAATTGTGTAAACACCTAAAATAACTAAAAAAGAAAAATAACTAGTTGATTTTCTATCTATATAAAGAACAAAATATCATTGAAAATATATTATTACACCATTATTATTATCACGACTATAATAGTTATAATTATCAGCATTAGTACTAAAATAATAAAAAATATTAAATTGGCTCAAAGGAAAAAAGAATTTTATAAAAAAATAAGAAAAACAATTAAAAAACTTATCATTATTATTGCGTAAAAAATAAAAACCATGAAATTATCTTAAAGAATAAAAAGAGCAAAAAAAAAACCCAAATATATATTATGAGAATAAAAAAAATCATATGATCTAAAGAAAAATTAAAAAGAAAAGGAAAAAAACAAGAGAACAAAATGGAAAAAAGATGAAATATGAATTTTAAAATTATCATCAACCTAAATAAAAATTTCAAACTAAATTGAATAAATAAAATGAAAAAAATAAGAAATTAAAATTAAAAGCGTAGACACATAAGTACAGACAAAAATAAAGATTTTCCAAGAAGGGTTAAAAAAATAAAAGGAGTTAAAACCCAATAAAAAAATTTAAAGCATAAGGATCAAAATAAAAACACAAAATATATAATCAATTTTAATTGGAGGGCAAAATTGCAACAAATAAAGACTTTGAGACTAAAAAATTAAATACATTTAAAACAAAAAAAATCAAAATAATAAGGGCTAAAATATAAAATAAAATATATGATTAATTATAACTGTACGAAAAAATTGAAAGAAATGAAAATCTGCAGACCGAAAAAACTAAAGGAAACAAAAACAAAAGAATAAATGATGAAATGAAAAATAACATATATGATTAATTGCAAATAAAATGTACAATTGGAAAAAACCAAAACTTTTATAAAAGAAATTAGGAAGGAAAACAAAATAAAAGGACGAGGGACCATCAATAAAAAGGATTGGTATGTATCTTGTTGTTGTGGGAGAAAGAAAAGGGGTGAAAAACAAAAACCCAACCACCATCTGTCATCCTTACAGCGACACGTGCCTCACCATGTGGAAGAGGATATGATGATGTATTTGGTGACACGATTTATGAAAACTTTCACCAGTTGAAGGACATCGAATACGCCTCCTGAGAGCCGCGTAAAGTCACTAACAGCCAGCAGATCAATACGATGCATCTATAGTTAAACCATCAAAAAATAATAAACAAATATGTAATTACCTCAACATCCTATGGCTTATGATAATAACTAAAAAACAAGAATCAAAATATCATTTTGTCCCCAGTGTAAGCATTGTGTTTTTGTCATTATGGATGGCAGTTCGATAGTTTTATTGTTCACTCAACCGTAAAACACTAAAAATGCTCTCACCTAGTTAATTGTTTCTGTTTTTTTTTTAATGGTAAATATGTTAATTTATTGTTCACAATCAGTGTTGACCTTTCTTTGTTTTTTATCTTCTAGGGGTAAAGCTGTAGTTTGACTTTTCAAAAAAATACAGAAAAGACAAAAACAATCCCAAACATTAAGTTAATGTCAAACAGTCCAATAGAAAAGTCGAAAAGCACTTGAAGCCAAAACTTAAATTTTAATGAATTGAAAGGTAAAATAATAATTGCAGTATTACAATCCACAGAAATATATGTCTCCTGTTATAATATTTATTAAACATGCTATAGGGTTCTCTTTAACTAGTTGTGTTTAGCCATGTAACCAGATTATATATATATCAAAAATTATTTTTTCAGTGAAGAATTACAAATCTACTACTACATTAATAAAATTGGAGAAAAATTTAGCTGTCCAATTTCTATAAGGAAAGGGGGTTTGCAATTTTCTGCTTCCTGATACCTGCTTAAGGTAGTGGATGCAATTTTCAAGATATAATTTGCAGCTGACATTCGCTCCTGAAAGAGATGGAGATATCTGGCATTCCATGAACTCCACGCTTGCACCACTCCTTCCTCAGCTGAATATGAATATTCAAGAAGAATAATAACATGTCTCGTCCACATCTTCCACACATCCTTTGATATATGAATATTCAAGAAGCAGGATTGATTCCTTATCAGGATTGATTCCTTTAATATATGAATTATCATTAAAAGCGAGAGAGTTATGCATGAATACGATGGGTATGGTTTTAGATTCTGGGTTTACTCTTCAAAGATCACCAGTTTGAGTCTTATGTTAATTAGGATTATAGGAGATTTTAACTTGTTAATTTCCTGATATGTAGAATTAATCAAGATATATGTAAACTGACTTGGATATCGACAACTCAAAAATAAAAGAATCTGAAATAGAAATGACGAATCTTTATTTTCCTCTATTCATTCCGTTGTCCCCATTAGAATTCGGCAATAGATTCAATCTTCTCACATAAACTAACTGCTATAAGATGGAAAGGACTACACACTAGCCAATGCTTTGTGTTTTGTTGTGGATGGTATTATATTTTTTTTAATATAAAAAATATTAATTGTGTAATTTTTTATTATAATATAAATTTAATTAGAATAATAAATTTATGCAGAATTTCTATGAAGTGCAAGTTTTCTATAAAATATATGAATTCTAAATCGATATAAATTTATCTGTTTAGTAGGTTTCAATAAAATAACCAACATAAAATTATTATCATCATTAAAAAAGCAAGAAGATTCAAATATCTGAATTATGGAATTCATTGTATAAAGATTAGTTCATTTTATTATTCAATTTAAATCATATTTAAAAATAAAACATAAATTATGAAAAGACTTGCAACAATCAAATAATAAAAAAAAAATTATCCACAAAAAGACAAAAACATAAATTGAAAATTCATCCCTACGTCACTGTCATTTTTATTATTATAACAGTTAAAATTATTATCAACATTACTGCGCAAACAATTAAAATCATTATATTGCCCTGAAAATATAAAAAATAGCAAAACATTTTTACAAAAAAAATAAAAAATAAAAAAACAATCAATAACATTATCATTATTATTGTACAAACAATAAAATCATAAAATCATCTGATCCAAAAATAGATAAAATAATAGAAAATATACAAAAAAGAATAGAGGGAAAAAAGGAGCAGTAATAATTCCAAAATTATCACCATTATAAATTAAAATTTCAGAACGGAAATTAATAAAAATAAAACCCTGATAAAAAATGAAACAACAAAAATAAAAATAAAATCTAAAACTATAAATGAATAAATACGAACAGAAAACAAACACTAAATAAAAATTTAAATGAGTAAGTTCCAAATGGAAAACAAAGTATATAATTAATTCCAATTGAATGACAAAACTGCAAGAAATCAAAATCTTGAGATCACAAAACAATAAATAGATTTTTAAAAATAAAATACAGTGTAACCAATATAAATTAAAATTTAATAACAAAAATGAATGAAAATAAAACAAAAAAAAATATAAACAAAATCTAAAAGCATAAATATGGATAAAAAATAAACACTATCTAAGAAGGACCAAAAGACCAAAAAAATCAATGCAAAATAAAAAATTAAAAGAATGAGCATCAGGACAAAAATGAAATAAATCAAAACTTCGGGAGCGAAAAATAATTAAGGAATTTGAAAAAAATCAATATAGTGCAATTGCTGAATTAATTAAAAGAATAAGGACTGAAATAAAACTAAGTATATATGATCAATTTCAATTGGAGGACAAAATTAGAACAAATTAAAACTTGCAACCAAAAATATTAAAGGAAAGAAAAGTAGACAACAAATCAAAAAATTAAGGACTGAAATGAAACTTACCGTATATAATTAATTTCAATTGAAGGATATAATTATAATTATTTCAATTAGACTTCTTGTCGACAGCAGGAGTGAGAAAATAGGGGCAAAAAAAAAACCCATCCATCGATGATTACACAATGATATTCCAACTACATGGGCCACCCCGGGATGCAAAGGACGTGGCGGTGCATCAAATGAGACGGCAAAAGATCGATTTAAACTGCCGTAATACAATGCACATGCCTCCCTAAAGACACGTGCGATCGGAACACTGCTGGCGCGTTTGGACGATATGTATGCATTGTTATAGGAAAAGAAATATTAAAAAATTAGTCAAACACCCATATACCCCTATACCCAACGCCATCTACGAAAAAATCGGGGTGCAAGTACTGAAACACCCCCTGTTCCAGGGATGCTGTTTTGTTGTTTAGGAGGGCTAGTTTCGTAATTTTAATGTGCAATAAATTTGGAAATGCCATCTGTGTTCCTTGGAAAATTTGAAATTGCCCCCGGGTCCAGGGACGCTGTTTTGTCGTTTAGAGGGGCTAGTTTTATAGTTTGATTGTGCAATAAATTTGGAAATATCATCTGTGTCCCTTGAAAAATCCTAAAATGTCCCCAGTCCCGCAAGTTAAAAATTTTCAATCCTGGGGTAAAATGATAGTTTTATTATGGATTCGCACAGTAAAACTGGGACGTGTATATATATATATACCTTGTTTAATATTTCTTTATCAGCCATTGATAGTGTCTTCTAATTTCTTTCCCTCCCATGATCCCCTCTTAGTGAGAATATTTGCTACTTAGATTGTCCAATGAACATAGAATTAGGAGGAAGTCCCAAATACTTTATCATGTCTCTCTATTGTTTTTACTCGCATCCTCTCTAGATAAAATAGTTGTTTTAAAAGAAAAGAGAAAAAATCAAGTCTCTAATTTATAACTTTTAGTTTCATAATTTTCTTTATTCATTGGCATCTCAAATATAAAATTTCTTAACTTGCATGTTTTAATATGTATAATACATATTAATAATTTTAATTTAGACTTAAAGCTTTATTTTTCTTTCTTTTCTTAAAAAAATCACTAGATGATTTTTTATACTACATTACTGGTCCGATTATCCTTGTTTTTTTAGAAAGAATTTAAACTATAGAAAAATTTACCTGAAGTAAACTAGTCGACTTGACAAATCCAAATATTGTTTAAACGACTCATAAAAATATAGTTTTATTAAAAAAACAAGACAACATCTTTTAAAAAAAAAAATGAAATTACAACATATTAAATTAATACAAATTAAATTTGGGTTAATCTTTCAAATCCGCCAATAAAGATCATGAGATCCTCATAACTCTATTTAAAAAAAAATATCAAACTCAATTCTCAATAAACACAATATTGATTAAATTTGATAAGTCAACTATAGTTAACTTATCAAATTTAAGTCATGAAATCATGATAACCTCATAAAAAATCAAAACAAATTAAGAAGTTTAATTCTTAATCAATCCAATGTTAAAGTATCAAATAATATGTTTTTAAAAGTACAAAATAAACTACCTAAGTTAACCCAAGTCAATAAATCAAACTCATGACTTGAATTATAAGACTTGGATAACCTCCTGACACAAGCCAAAATAAATTATAAAATCTTATTCTCAATTAACCTGATATTGAAGGTCGAAATAAAAAATAATTAACAAAAAAAAGTATAAAAATCCAATTCAACTAACCTATCCTGTAACTTGAATCATAAGATTGTGATAACCCTATAAAAAAAATAAAAAAAATGTAAAGTTCAATTTTTAATCAAGCTCTATGAAACTAAAAAAAAAAAAAATTCAATTAAGAAAGAATAAAAAAACTCGGGTAAACTTGGTTAACTCACAAAACTTGTAATCCGGATCATGAGACCATGATAATCCCATAGAGAAAAATTAAATAACAGTTATAAAACTTAATTCCCAATTAACTAAACTCAATATTAAATAATAAAGTTGATAAAATAATAATTAAAAAAAATTAAGGCAACACAACTAACCCGCAAAACTTGTAATGTGTCATGAGAACTAAATCAATTTATAAAAAAAAATAAAAAAAAATTATAAAATTTTATACTCAATAAACTTAATATTAAAGGATAAAATTAAAAAAAAAAAAAACTAAGTTTGAAATTTTATATATGCTTCACAGTAGTCCAATTAAGGGTGGTTTATACACACACACACACATTTGGGTGTGTGTGCTGTGTATCATTTAAATATAATCTATTAATGTAGTTAGGGTTTCATTACACCTACCAAAATATTACATCTGAATGTATAAAACAAAGCTGCAAGATGTTTGAATAAAGTTGTACCTTTCATGTCTTGCATGTTGGCACAAACTTTTGACAATTATCTTATGTTAGCATGCAGAAAGTTAACAATGACTTCTTGGACTAAATTATACTACTTTTTTATTTATTTAATTTAAAACTAGTTAAACCAAACTCATATATACTTAATTAATTAATAAATTATCGATGATAAAGGAAAAATGATGGAAGGTGTGATGCTGTAAACGAGACCCTAGATCACGGGGCCTCGACAAAAGAGAGGAAATAAATGAATTTTATTCATTATTAATTACAAATATTTATGTGTTTTCGATGATACATTATAGAACAAATTGGTTTTGATAATCTTATCATCATTTAAAACATTCCTGATAAGGCATTTCCAATAAATTAATGAACATATTTTCTAAGAACAACAAATTAATTCCATTATATTTTTTCTAAGGTGGATGACCCCTTCCCATATTCCCTGCATGTTTGAAAGTGTAATTGTGATTATTTTTTAAAGTGTTTTTAATTCAAAAATATATTAAAATAATATATTTTTTATTTTAAAAAATTATTTTTGATATAAGCACAAAAAAATAATTTAAAAGCACATTTTTTTTTTAATTTAAGGTAAAAAATAAAAATAATTTTTTATTTTTTTAAAACGCTTTTAAACGTAATGCCAAACATCCCAATCAAAGCCTACTTCCCACAAGTCGACACTTAAAGGGTATTGGCCAATATTCCAAAAATATTAAAATTTTATTTTTGGGGATTCACATTATTCACTGTTAATATTCGGGTAAAGAAATTCTAAAAGAGTTAATATCCAAAATATTAGCGGGATAATTCGTTATTATTCACTGTTGATATTTGGGTAAATAAATCCTAAATAGGTTAGTATCCAAAATATTAGCGGGGATAATTCGTTGTTATTCACCTTAAATATTTAGATAAAAAGCCCTTAAAGTGGTAAATATCCAAAATATCTTTACGAGAATAATATGTCATCATCATTTATCTAATATATCTTTGAAAGATCAATACCATAACAATTATAAGATAAACCAAAACATCAAGCAACTTACTTTAGGTAGGGTATACTAGGAGTGCTAAAATTTTCCCTTTAAGCAATCAATCATTTATCTTAGAATTTATGAAATACCAGTTTAGGTTTTATAGTAAATATAATAGTAGGTGGCGACTCCTCTTTTCAGAAAATAAATATAAAACTCTGACATTGAATTCTCCCGCTCATGGGGAGGATCATCATGACGTTGCGCTCTCACAAAGGGTGCAACAAGTGTGTGCGTGTATATATATATATATATATGATAAAAAAAAATATTTTTTTTTTATCTTATTTATCTTAAATAAGAGACAAAGAAAGAATCTTCTGTCAAACACCTCACATGATAGAAGGGAAGAAAGCAACGAAGACTATCGTAAAACCCAAGTCATTCCATGCCTGCACATATAACCATGTAAAATAAATTATCGCAATGCTCAAACTGTGTAAAAAAGGCCTATACTTTGATCAACCTTTCTTCCTAGCTAATAAGACAAAGGGAAAAAAATAAACCCATCTCTTTTCTAACACATAATGGGTGATGGGTTTAAAGGGCGTTTAGTAGAATTTAAAAATATATATTTTTATTTTTTACATGAAATAATTTTTTTTTGATGTTTTAAAATTATTTTCATGTGTTAATGTCAATTTTTTTAAAATATTATTTTAATACATTTTAAAAAAAATTCACATTTAAAAATAATTTTAATAATACTTTCAAACAGACTATTAGTCTATGCCATCCATAATTTTCCTTTCAATTTAAAAAAAAAACAAAGAATATATATATATATAAATAAAATCTAAACCTCTATAAAAAAGAGCATAATATATAAAATAGTACAAAATATTTGTCAAGGAACTATCTTAACTAAAAGTTTAACCTTTTGGATGAGACTCTCAAGTAAAAGGTTTTTATGATTGAAACTTACATACAGATTCATATTATTTTATACTTGATTTTTATTAAATAAAATAAGGATGGTAAGATTTTGAACTCACGAGTGCTAGATCAATAAGACTCTAATATTATATCAAAAAACCATCTCACCTAAAAATTTAAAATTTTAAATAAAATATAAAAATATAATTTATATTATTTCTTTTCATAATTAAGTAACCATCAAGCATATCAATTACCTTTTATGTCTTATTAGCATTTTTGTACCTCACAAAGGTAAGACCTCTCGATTCTTGGATCTTTCAACAATAAAAAGGCTTTTCTATGTCACACACACGGTTTATTTACACACTTTTGAGGATCATAGGGTTTGAATACATAAGCTACATGTCGTTCTTGTGTAGGAGAGGGAAATGATCGTCGATGGTGGTGCCTACAAGAGAGAAAGAAGATTAGTTTATGACTTTGTGAGAGCATTTCCAATTATAAAAATTAATTTAGAAAATCTCAAACCTTATAATATAAGTATGTCATGATTCAAATTCAAGATCTATAAAATAAATCTCAAGACTTTTGATATCATGTCTCCTGGGACTAATTTTAGTTGTTGGAAATTACATTATATACCCCTCATGACACACCCATGTTCTTGATCATGCAAACCCATGACCATAAAGATAGGTCATGGAGTTTGATCATGGGGATCAATTAATGGATCATGGCTAATTATTTTCTTGATGGAAGGAGAAAATTGGAAAATAAATTAATAAGAGGGGTCCCTAATCTACCTATAAATAATAACTTGTGTACTCCATCTACGGCTAATGATAGGCATACATTAGAAGGCTCATCTAGTAAAATTTTCTTTAAATTTAAAGTTGTATTGTTGTTGTGGCGTTGCGAAAGCTTGTGTTGTTGCTGCTTAATTTGGGAGTTCATTCGTTTTGGTACTTGAACAGCAATAACTAGAGGTATTTATAATCTTAAATTTCCACTGCTATATGTATTTAGCATTTGATTATTTAAAGTATGTCTAACATTAGTTTCTTTCTAACATAAATTTTGTGTTGTGATTTCATGCATACAGTACACAGTTCACACCCGTGAAGGAAGCTTGGAAATTATTCAACATAGTTCATAACTTTTTCTGATCCCACAGTGACTTCATTTGTGAAGTTTAATTAAGTGATTCAAACATATAAACATCAATAAAGCATGGAAAATGAGCAATTGAACAAAAATATGAAGCAAAACCCAACCTAGAAGCCGTCATTTAGCTAAAGTCACTTGCAAAATCTAACTTTAATTCTCATTTGAAGTCTCTCCAGACAAGAAAAACACAGCAGCATTTATGAGTGAAGAAAATTAAGTAGATGGATGCACCGTAAATAAGTTGCTCCACCAACTGATATATCTGCAGAAGCAAATTTAGATGAACTGGCTTATCATACTAAAGAACACAAATGGGCTCCCATGATAATATTGCATACAGTTATAGCAAGCTAGGAAAGAGAGCAGAGAAAATTGCAATCAATAATTGGGCTGCAAACGAATTAAGTCGGAACTCTCCAGCCTTGCTCAAACACAGGCCATTAGTCCTAACAACCAGAATTTCTATATACAAATCACAGAACTGCAAGCAATGATCTAGCCGATGCAAACTTTCAATCTGTTTTTTTGTTCATATTACGAATGACTAGTGTAAGAGATAGAAAGCAGTCCAGCACCTGATGGACCCTCTAAAAAACACACCAGAGAGAGAGGATCGTTTATAACTAGACGATTGGCTATGCCGCGGTTTATTTCTTTTTCAACAGAAACAAATATCCAAACATTCAGACCTTTTCTTCTAAAATAATCAAAATAATGGAAGCAAAATTAAAGGTATATTTAACAATATATATTTTTCATATTAAAATGGTGATATATTGAATATTTATTCTTTTAAATATTGAGGAATTAATATATATTACATTGACAGGAATTGATATAGGTTAACTAGCTCTAGTCTCAAACCCAGTAATAAGAATGTGATAGCCCATCAAAAGCAAATTGGAGCGAGTAGTAACATATTGAATGGACGTCAGTCAATATGGTTTACCAGTTTAACTCATAGATGTCCATTCCATTTTGTTTGAGCTGAAACGATCAAAATATATTGTACTAATAAAAAAAACAAAATAACATCATTTTTATTCTAGTTTGTATTTTAGCTTACTGTGAAAATTCCAGTTAAATTCTAACCAAAACACATTAGAATTATACCGGCTGATCCGTTTCGGTTTAGATAAAGTGCCTGTTTGGCACTGCTGCCAAACCTGTGTTTGGCTGCGGTTAATCTTTTTTTTTTCATTTTAAATAAATATATTTTAGTATTTTTAGATCATTTTAATGTACTTATTTCAAAAATAATTTTTAAAAAATAAAAAAATATCATTTTGATATATTTCAATACAAAAAACACTTTAAAAAACAACCGCATCCACATTCTCAAAAACTCCCAAAATATTCATTCGGCATTCCCGCTTGTGGGACAACCCAAATCAATTTCAAATTCAAATGCAATTCTTTATGAATTGCTTTTGCTTTTCAACTGTACCGCAGGTCAATTCCTTCTCATTACACACACACACTTAGATATATTAAAAATTAGAAAATCAAAATCAAAATAATAAAAATTAAAAAATATATATATTATAAAAAATAAAATTATTATGTCAACTTTGATTTTTTAATAAATAAAAATTATATTTTTTTATTTTTTGTCATCAAAAAAATAAATTGAAACACCCTGCACCTTCATAAAAAAACAATTTAAAAACAAAAATTTAGATAATTAATTTTCGTGTTTACCTACAGTTGTGATGGATTAAATTTATATAATTTTTAGAGATGTTTCTAATTTTGATATTATATTTGTTTGACTTTGTGTTTATATTATATAATTTTCAGTTAATTTAACTTTAATTTGAATTATCTTTGTTAAATTAATATTTTAATTTATATATATATATATATATATATATATATATAATTAATTATATATGAATAATATAACCCCAAAATGACATATCGAAACACCTTGAAAATAAAATATTCTGTACCAATAGAAAAAACAAAACGTCAACCGAAGCAAAACTGACCACTATTGTTTAACTTGCAATCCAAACAATGAGATTGTAATAATCTATATAAAAAAACAAATATAAATAAATAACAATATTTAATTTTCAATCTACTTGATATTAAAAGATAAAATTAGAAATAGAAATATTTAACTAAAAAAGGAAAAAAAATCTAAGTGAACCTGCAATATAATTCATGCATCTAAGTGAATTTAATAAATATTTACCTCTCAAATTATTATTATTTTTTCATTTAACAACATAATAACCAGTCATGCATGACTCTTTTTGTATCAAATTGTTTTTTTTTTAAAAAAGCAAGAACAAACAAGACAAGCATGTGGACTTAATCAACAAAAATGATTTTTTTAAATGTTATATAACAAAAATAAATTTTTTATTTAAGGTGAATAATAGGTTGAATTTGGGTTTTTTTTAATCCATTATCCAGGTCATGAGACCCTAATAAACCTATAGAAAGCAAATAAAAGATAAGTTATTAAAATCAATTCTTAATCAACCCAATATTAAAAAAAGAAATTAAAACAAAATTCTACTAAAAACATAAGTCAAGTCAATTTAGGTTAACCTATCAAACCTAAGTCATGTGACCAATATAAACTCATAAAATAAATAAATTATAAAGGTTAATTACCGATCAATACAATGTTGAAGGATAATTTAAAAAAAAAACAAACAAAGAACTTTGAGTGAATCGACCAAACTTGTCATCCAAATCATGAGACCAAAATAACCTCATATAGCACAAAACAAAACAAATTATAAAATATAATTTTCAATCAATCCAAAATTGGAATTGAGAAAATTTTCAACTAAAATAACAAAAATAAAAAGCAAGTCAACCCGAATGAACCTTTCAAACCCGGGTGAGAGATCGTAGATTTATACAAAGAAAAAAAAACAGTACATAAAATATAATCCTTAATCAACCCACTATTTAAGAATGAATTGAAAAAAAAATATTCAATTAAAAAATGATAAAAAAATACTCGAGTCAACTTAACTAACCAACAAAACTTATGACACGAATCATGAGACCATGATAATTCAATAGAAAGAGAAAAAAACAATTATGAATCAATTCTCAATCTACCTAATTTAAAAGATAAAGTTGAACTTTTCTTTTAAAAATAATACTAAAGTGAACATAACTAATTAGCAAAACTAGCAACCTGAGTCATAAGATCAAGAAAATTCCATTGAAAGAAAATCAAGATAAATTATAAAGTATAGTACATAATAAAATCAATATTAAAGGATCAAATTGAAAACAAAACTAAGTTTAAAATTTTAAAAATTATACATAAGAAAATTAAGGACCAAAATGTAAAAGTTTTTTAAGATCAAAGTGTAAAAATGGTTGGCATTTAATTGTTTATTAGCATAATGAAATGCCAGGGCCTTTTAGTATATGTTAATAATAAAAAAAAAATACAATAAATTTATATCTAATATTAATAAACTCAATGTTGAAGGATAAAAAACAATTCAAGTTACATAAATAAATTCTTAAACAATTAAGGACAAAAATATGAAAATGTTATTTTAGGATCAAAGTGTAAAAAATTATCATCAATTGTTTCGCTATCAATTATTACAGAGAAATGCCACTCCATACCAAACCATTTTTTTATAATGTAAAAATCATTGAGATTTTTTTTTTTTTGCAATGTTATAAAACCAGGTAAAACAATAAATCCTTATATCTTTTATTTTGGATTTTTGTCTGGTGTGAGTTTTCAATAAAACATATAACAGCTAACTTAATATGAATTGATTTATTTAATAGATTTAAATAAAACCTTGATGATATTTTTTTTTATTTTCAAAAACTAGTGTTGAATGATAAAATTAAAAAAATAAAAGAAAACATCGAGTCACATAAACCATTAATTTGGGATGTTAAATCGTAAATACCACACTTGAAAAAGTTTTGAAACTCAATTCCTAACAAATATAATATCAAATAATGAATTATCATAATTATTATAATAACAATTACTATTCTCAATGTTATTATTATCATTGTTAATATTATCACTATCATTGTAACTTCAATCATTATCATGACTTTCAATGAGTAGTAACAATTTTTTTTATTAAAAAACATATAAAATACGAAAACATCCCCAAGCCCCTCTTAATTATATATATAAAAAATCTATGGAAAATACCATTAGAGACAAAGAGCTCTCAGTTTGCGAGCGAGTAAAGAGAGAAGCTGTAGCTTCTCTTTTCTTACCCTGAATCTGGTCCCCCGAAGGTGTCATAATTCATTTCCCTTTAGAAACCGAGCTCCTTTCTCCTTCTTGGTTTGCTCTGGAAACGCATCTCTCTCTGGAGCTAGAAATGTGCATGGCTGCTGTTCCAGGAGCAGCCACCACCCATAGGACTAAGAATTACTTGCTTGTGTAAGAATTTCTTGTGTCCTAACAACATTTTGAGAAACAAATCCGCTCTTATGGCTTGGCATTTAGTTTGTATTTCAAAAGTTGAGGGGGGCTTAGGTTCGCCCATTATGATTGGTAAAAATAGGAGCTTTTTGGCCAAGTAGTTATGGAACATTCATTACAAAATAGATTCTCTTTAGATTCAGTGGGTTCATCATTTCTATTTGGGTCATCACTCAATCTAGGCTGCTTCTGCTCATAAGTCCGCCTCTCTTCTATGGAAATCTATCCACTCTTTACAGGATAACCTCCTTCATGACTTTGGTGGATCTTCTCAAGTCATCTCCTTGATGTAGAGTTGGCATGCTTCAGCAGGTCCTTTCTTAACTGATGCTTATAGCTATTTCAGATTAACGAATGATGTGATTCACTAGGATAAGGTGGTCTGGGAGCAGTGGTCATTGCCAAGGGCAAGCTTTGTTTTATGGTTAGAAGTCAAAGGTAAACTAAAAACCAAAGATTGTTTGTGCTTCTTGAGTTTGGATACTACTTGTGTGCTCTGCTCTCAGGCAGAGGAATCACATGCTCAACTCTTCTTTTCTTGCAGCTGGTCATCTCTCTTATGGTCCAAGATCAAGTCTTGGTTGCACATTAGCAGACGCATGTCCTCCCTGCCTAATGCTATTCATGGCCTAAGTATTGCTAGAAACAGTCTAGATTTGAGAATGTGGAACATGGGCTTGGCTTTAACTGTTTACACCATTTGGCATAAGCGGAACAATCGTGTGTTTGAAAAGAGCCGAAACTCCATGGCTGTCATCTTTCAAAAATTTAAGATCTTGTTCTACACCATCTACTATATAGATAGATAGATAGATAGATAGATAAACAAAGAATAGCCTTTGTTAACCTTGTGTTTTAGTTTGAGTTTTTTGCTTCCTACTTTGTTTGTCCTGGTTCTCCAGGCTGATTACTTTGATGTTTAATATACTTATATTTGATAATACACACACACACACACACACACAAAGAATGACCGCTGAGCGAGGAGTCAAAAAGAGTGTCTAGGTAGAGAGATAAGCTCTGGTTTTTCTCCCTCTTCCCACCAACTGGTTGCTAGCCAAGGCCAAATGTAAGAGTAAATCTAGATTTAAAGTCACATCATCCGAATCGAAGTACGGAGAAGCCCTTAGTTGTAGTGCAAAGGTCGCCTTCCCCGGCGCAATAGATTTCTTCTCACTATGCAACACCGGCATCTCTTCCACTTGGATATCCTAGCTCTATTCGATGACTTGCTTAAGGGTGATGGGTTTGTACTTCCCCAGCATCTGACTCTTTTAGCTCTCCTCTTCAGTCTACCCACCCTGCTGTCTATTCATAAATTACCTTGTGACATATTTTTAAAATATGGCCGTTAAAATATGACCATTAAAATATAGCCGTTAAAATATGGTTATTAAATTATGGCCATTAATTTCCAGATATGGAAATTGTGTAAAGTAGCTTTATTTTTTAGCTAAATTAGTTTTGTAATTACTTTATAAGTTCACTCTCAATTGTAATGGAAAGACAACTCTGAAATATACGAATTTATACTTTTAATATGGTATAAGAGCAAATCTCGAATTTTTTTCTTGAACCGTATTTGTTCATCCCCAGATTTTTTTTCTTTGAATCACATTTGTTCATCTCGAAATTAATCTCAAAAATCAATCTCTACAGTACCTATTTGTTCAAAATTATTGTTCATACCCATAAACCTGGATACCCATTTGTTCATCATCACCACACTCAAACAGCCATTATTTCATCTTGACAGAAGATCTTAAGTCTTCCCCTTAATCTCTCGGGCAAACCAGCCAACTGCCATCAGAATTTGCAAAAGATCTTGACAGCACAGCCAATGTTTCGAAATGAATGGGTGGAGAAGTGATGCGGCCAAGTTCAAGGCTAGAAATGAGAAAAATGAAAGTGAGAGGCAACCGGGAAGAAATGAAAAACAAATGGGTCACGGACACCCATTTAATTCAGGTTGCAAACAACGGGGTGGGTCGATGTGTTTCCACTGCGGTGAGATGGGGCATTCGAAACCACAGTGTAATGAAATTATTGGCTACATGGAATGGTGGGATTTTATGAAAAAATCTCAGAAAAATATAAAAAAAACTATGGGAAATCTGACCAAAACCGACCAGTTACATCCTATAACGAATGTGGTCCATCCAGTTATCATCGGAAAAAAAATTTGCACATTCTATTATTACTAAAAATAGCACTTGGATTATTAATACAGGTGCATCTAGTCACATGACTAGCGATTCCGATAAATTAACTTGTTATAAACCCTCCTCACATCCAGCTATACGCACTGCTAACGGTAGTATCTCCCCTATTACGGAGGAAGGATCTATCATTTTGACAGACACTATAACACTAGATATTGTCCTTATTGTTCCATCTCTTGCGTATAATCTTTTGTCGGTGAGTCAAATTAATGCTACTTGTAAGTGCACAGTAACGTTTTGGCTTCAGTTTTGTGTTTTTTCGAACATTCAAAGCCGAAAGATTCTTGGTTATGGTGTTAAGCGGGGCAACCTGTATTATCTAGAGTTAATGGAAAAAATGAGGGTCAATGATGAGTCACGCACATCAGACCAGAAGTAAGGATCATGCTCACGCTCTCATATGGTTGTGGCATCGACGACTTGGATATCTTTCATTTTGGTACCTTAAGAAATTACAACCGCATTTACTTTTCAGTTTAAGTATTTTGGATTTTCAGTGCGAAATTTGTGAACTAGTGAAAAGCAACCGTATTTTCTATTTGTCAAGTTTGAAGAAAAGTATGTAACCATTTACAGTCATCCATTCTGATGTTTGGGGTCCTGCAAAGATCTCATCTTTTTCTAATGCACGATATTTTATTACATTTATTGATGAATGTCCTGGAATGACTTGGATGTCTCTTCTCTGGAATAAAAGTAAAGTAGGTACAGTTTTTTAGAAATTTCACAAAATAATACGGACCCATTATCAACGACACTTTTGTACACTTCAATCAGATAATGGTACGAAGTTCATGGATCAAGTGTTAGGTGATTTTTTTAAATCATCATGGAATTCGACATCAGATCTCCTGCACGTATACTCCACAACAGAACAGATTATCAGAAAGGAAGAACAGACAGATTATGGAAATTGTTCGTGATTCGCTATTGGTATAAATCTGCCAAAATACTATTGGGGATATGTAGTAAAATCAGCTGCTTACCTAATAAATCGAATACCATCAAGTGCAATTGATTTTCAATCTCCTCAACAGAAAATGAAATCTCTTCTCTCTATTCCTCATCTACCAAATCTAAAACCACGGGTGTTTGGTTGTATGGTATATGTCCACATCCCGAAAGTCTTGCAAAGCAAATTGGATTCTTATGCATAGCAGTGTGTTATTGTAGGTTACTCGGAGTTCCAGAAAGGATATTGGTGCTATGATCCTCACCATCGAAAGCTACATGTAACCCTAGATGCCGAGAATATGAATCCTACTATCCAGAAGGAGTTCTCGGGGCTTTTTTTCAGGGGGAGAGTAGCATTGAAGAGAACGAAGATATATTTGAATTAGAAGAAAATGAAGGGTTAAAGGAAATCAGATCAAGCTGTGATAACCTGAAATTCTACACAGACCGAAATGATCTCAGAAACGACCCCCCTATGTCTCTGGAATTACCAACGACTACACCATTAACCGAAGAATCAACCGAGAATGTCTCTCCTCAGTCACCTCAGGTATCCTAAAATCTCATTTCTAATGAGATAAATGAAACTCCTATCTTAAAAAATAATGTGATCAATAGGTACCCACAAAGACTAAATTGGGGAGTCCCAAAGAAACAATATGAACCTGATCTAAAAAACAAAACTAAATACCCCATCAGTAACTATATCTCTACCCATATATTATCAGAATCATATGCATTTACTATTAATCAATTATCCAATGTGTCTATTCCTAGTAATGTACGGGATGCATTAGCAAACCCAAAATAGACCAAAATGATAAATGAGGAGATTGAGGCACTTCAGAAGAATAACATTTGGGAGTTATGTCAACTACCAAAAAAAAGAAAGAAAGTTGGATGTAAATGGGTGTTCACAGTAAAGCTGGATGCAGATGGGAGTGTTGATAGATACAAAGTAAGATTAGTCTCAAAGGGATATACACAGAAGTATGGAGTGGATTATTAAGAAACTTTTTCCCTAATTGCAAAAATGAACACCATCCGGATTCTCGTATCTATAGTAGTAAATCGAGACTAGGCCTTACAACAATTCAATGTCAAGAATGCCTTCCTAAATGGAGATCTCAAAGAAGAAGTGTATATGGAATTACCACCTGGAGTTAAAACCAGGTCCTCGTGTGAAACTGAAGTATGCAAATTAAAAAAAGGCATTGTATGGTCTAAAACAATCACCTCGAGCATGGTTCAAAAATTCTCATCCACGATGAAGGAGTTTGGCTATAAGCAAAGTAATTCAGATCATACTTTGTTTATAAAACACAAAGGAGGGAAGGTAACGACACTAATAGTATATGTGGATGATATGGTCTTAACAGGAGATGATCCAGAAAAAAGAAAGGCACTACAACAGTTTCTAGCATCGAAATTCAAAATGAAAGATCTCGGACAACTGAAGTACTTCTTAAGGATTGAGGGCTCAAGGTAAAAAATATGGATATATCTATCATGTCAAAAATATGTGTTAGATTTATTGGCAAAAACCGGAATGCTTGCATGCAAATCGGTAGATACACCTAAGGAAATGAATCACAAACTAGGACAAGCAGAAAATCAGACCCTAGTAGACAAAGGATGTTATCAATGATTAGTTGAAAAATTAATATACTTATCACATACTAGGTCAGACATCGTCTATGCAGTAAGTGTGGTAAGTCAGTTCATGCATTCACCAGGAGAAGAATATATGGAAGCTGTATATCAGATCTTAAGGTATCTAAAAGGTGCACCAGGAAGAGAACTTCTATTTTCTAAAGGGGAGGTCCAAGATATTAAAGGGTATACAGACTCAGATTGGACAGGAAATCAGACTGATAAGAGATCAACATCAGGATATTTTACGTTCGTAGAAGGCAACCTTGTCACTTGGAGAAGTAAGAAGCAAAAAGTGGTCGCAAGGTCAAGTGCAGAAGCAAAATACCGAGGAATGGCTCATAGTGTGTGTGAATTACTATGGATTAAACAGGTATTATAAGACCTAAGAATTGATTATAGAAAATCTATGGGTCTACACTGTGACAATAAGGCAACTATCGAAATTGCTCATAATTCTGTTCAACATGATCGTACCAAACACGTTGAAGTCAAGCACCATTTCATTAAGAAATATCTTGATCGGAAAATTATACAACTTCTGTTTATTCGGTCTGAAGATCAACTAGTCAATATTCTCACAAAGGTAGTCTCCGGAATGGCGTTCTATGATGCTATTGACAAGTTGAGCATGATAAATATCTACGCTCCAACTTGAGGGGGAGTGTTAAAATATAGCCATTAAAATATGACCGTTAAATTATGGTCGTTAATTTCCAGATATAAAAATTGTGTAAAGTAACTTTTATCTTTAGCTAAATTAATTTTATAATTACTCTATTATTCTCAATTATAATGAAAAGATAATTCTGAAATATATAAATTTATTCTTTTAACACATATATCATCGGCGAGAGGGTGCCTCCGGTTGGCCCACCAGTCATGATAAGTGTGAGCTGCTTTGCATACTGGAATGCACTTTGTTGCTGCGGTCTCCTTGAGTTTGCTATTTCGACAGCTTAGTTTATTAGAATGGAAGTTTTTCCACCATTGCTGTTGCTTTTCCATTGTGTTTATTGTAGGAGGTTTTCTTGCCGATGGAAGATGGTTCTGTCGGCCGTCCGTTGTGAGGGACCTTTTCCATAAGAGGTCTTTATCTTTCGCACTATAGATGGATTGCAGTTTTGATGCATTCCTGACAGCTTGCTTCGTGAACAGAGATTGTTCCCGATCACGATACTCAGTTTATCGGGGACTACTCCTTACTGGTTGTCGGTGAGCTGCATGAGCTGGCAGCAGAGTCCTGCTGCTGTGTTAAGCTGATGAAGAACTGGTTGCTGGTTGCTGGACCGGAGCTTACTTCTTAGTTCCGGCTTGGTCTTCCATAGCTAGTTTTGGTTAGCTTGTGAGCAGCTCTATTTTTATTTTGTTTAGTTTGTTCTCGGGAGCTTATTTCCGTCACCAAATCATTTGTGTTTTCATTGTCGCAGGGAGCTTGTTCCCTTGGTAGCTCAGCTATTTGTTTCAGCTTGATGTTTTTGGATTTTTCCTTACATTGTTTGCATGCTCTTGGGATCCCTTTCCCTGCAACGTGCTTGTTTGTATATGCCTGTCCATACTGATTTGCTGGTTTCCAGCTCAGTTTCACTTTACAAAACCTGTGAAAAATCAAGAAAGACCTTGGTCTACGGTTTTAAATTTTGTTGAACTTGGGTGCAAAAATGTATTTTTATTGTGTAAAATATTTGAAAAGACTCATACACCCTTAAACAATATTTTATTAAAAATCAGTCTAGAGTAATAAACCAAAAGGCCCCAAATCAAAGGCTTAAATTTCAGAAGGATATAAAAATATTTACACTAAACAATTCACAACATGTAAAGAGCTATAGTAATTTTCCCATATGATTTAGTTTTTTTTTAATGGTCATAAAAGTTGAAATGCACAAAGCAATATACAATCCTATTTTTAGTCTCAAGCAAGAAATGTTTCAAGGGCACTGGTATTAGTAAGCAATTGATTAACTTTATTATTAACAGGAAGGATAATGTGTTGGCTATATTTTATGTCAATATCTTAATATATTAGATTAATTTGAATTAACTTGCTACTCGCTACTCGAGTCATGATATCATAATAATAATTTTATAGAATAGCGATTACAGTACAAAATTTCAATTAGTCAAACAAAAAATATTTGTATTTTTTAAGAATATTCAATACTGAAAAGGATCCATGCCCAAATGATTTGATATTTCATTTTCTTTTCTACAATTAATGTAAATGAAACATTATCATAAGAAAAATAGGACAAAGCTTCCACGTACGTCCATTTGTTATCATCTTGTTTGGAGCTGCTAGGAAGAATACAATCAAATGACTTGAAACAATTATTATGATAAGTAGTTATCAGTCCCGACGGAAATTGCAAAGTCTGGTTGTGATCCTCATGTCCTAGCCAAGTGGCCATTATAGATAGAAGCACAGCAAAACATTAGGTATTTAACAGTGGGTTTGGTGGCTACTTTCTTAATCAATTTTCCTGCTGTCTCTCCTTCTCCACCCAATGCTTGGCATCAGGAATCTATCTGTTTACAATTTTTGTTTGTTTTATAGTTTAGAAGACCCCATTGGCTCAGATTAATCAGATGAGAGGTTGGCAGAGACGGATGTAGCAGCAAAGATATTAAAATTATGAAAGCCTATCTTCCACTGTTTGAGCGCAAGACTAGCATCAGCATGTTGAGAGTGTTGTTTACCTGTAAAATATTGCGAGACAAATTATTGTCGCATGAATCATCTATTGGAGACAATTTCTTGGGCCCAAAACGGACTCACAAGGCCTGCAGCATAGGCTCGGCAGGAAAACAATGAAAGATCTCCCCCACGTGTGGGTGGGGTTTTCTGAAGGGCCAGTCAAGGTGTCGATCCAAGACTACAAGTGATGTGTACGACGATGTGACGTGTCTAGAGTCGCCACCGTGTGAGGTGACAAATGGCTATTTTAGTTCCAATAATTTCTAGCTGGGCCGTCACCTTCGGCTCTGAGAGATCAATAATTTGGAAGAGATTCTCTCTTTCAATTGGTTTGTTTGTTGTTACTCAGGCAAAGGAGACACTGATTTTCAGCACAGGATTTTGGGGGAGCTGTAGTGGATTCCCCCTACCTCGAGATATATGACTGACTTAAACAAATAGCTACATCATCTTCGTGATAGCAGTAGGGCATGGATGAACCCTAAAATTTACAGGCTAGCTAGCTAGCTAGTCTCACTTTTCTTGGAAGCCATGTTTGAGTTCACTGTTGCCGTTGAACTCTCACTGTCTATCAGTCAGCCAACTTTTTTGTCCCATTATCAGCATCACTGAAATCCATAAAAGGCTACTATCATAGTCATTGCTGGTTTACTTGCCTGTTAATGCAATGGCTCGAAGTTTCAATCGACCCTGTTGTTTTTTCTCTTCTGCATGTGCTTTCCAGATGCTTAAAATAGCAGAGGATAAGCTTCCAGGTTATGGGGTTCGCCCAGATTCATGCACAAAAACAAAAAACACATCCATCCATAAATTGATACGAGAGGAGCCAACCAAGACTTGCAATAATATTTATCATTTTTAATTGAAAAGGTCGTAAATAAGTACTGAAAATTCCCATACAGAATATTTATTTTTTAGTAAATAAATATTTACATATAAAGTAATGCATCATAGCATTACGTCCTTTAGAGCATCTGCAGCGCAACATGTAAATGAAAAGTTAAAAATAAAATGTGAATTGTTTGCCTTTGCTTTTTAGTTTTTGACACTCCAGCGGGAGTGTCAAAAACAGAGGCATAAATACCTCCAGTTGCATGACCTGCTATTTATAGCAGCTCATGCAGCTGCTGCTATATATATATATATATATATTAAAATATATTATAAATAATGTAAAATATATATATTAAAAAATAATATAACCATATAAAAAATATTTATTTTTATTTAAAAATATATCAACAAGAATAAAAAAAAATATAAAATTAATAATTATATTGTTGAAGGGTTTTTAAAAATAATTATTTAATTATATAACTTATTTCTATTAATTATATAATTAAACTACATATAAAATAATTGTACCATATTTAAAATAATATAAAAAAACAAATGGCTCTCCAAAATGGCTTTTACCATTGAAGCACACATCAACAAAAAAGTCATATATACACTATTCAAACATCCATTTTAGAGATTTGGCTATCTAAAATGCCTCTTACCGATGCTCTTACAAGTAAACGTATTTCTCCTTTTTCCGTCATAGCCCGCCCCTTGAAAAGTAATTATACAAACAGTTAAAAGTATCGGATCTCAAAAAAAAAAAAACCCTCTTTTGATAAGTCAAATTAGATATATAGTTTTTTAAATAATATAAATATAATTTTTTTTTTTTTGCATTTCATTTTAAAAAAATCAATATTATTTTAATATATATAATATTGATATAATTATTTATTAAAATAACTAACCAATACAATTACAATAAAAACCACTTGTGTATAAAAATATATTAAATAATTTTTTAGCTCTTTTGATCAATTTATAGTAATAATTTTCAACTCAAAAATATTATTTTAACTCTTCAATATAACTCTCTTATAAAGCTATATAAAAATAAAGAATGAAAGTTTTGTTTTTTTTTGCTTTTAGCTTTTCCTTTACTTGTTGCTCTTTTATTTATATACATATATACAATGCTTTACTGTTCAGGAAGAATCTCCTCGACTTTATTTTTGTCGTTGAATATTTTTAGTAGAGATTTTATTGCTTAATTAGATGATATTAAATTTAAAATCCTGGTATGAATATCAAATTAAAAGACATAACAAAGATATAAAATATATAAAAAAATGTATGGTTAGTCTCGAATTTATAAAAAAAAAAAAATTTTGGTCTATAAAATATTTTTCAATTCATGACTTTGAGCAAGAAAAGAGTTGTTGAAAAATAGGGGAAAATAGTGAAAATTGTCTAATGTCTCAATTTTAGTTATATAAATAATTTAATTTAGTACCAAAAGGCTTTATTCGATGAAAGAGTTTTCATGATAGTGGTTTTTGTTTCATCTAATTGGGAACATAAATCATGGCTTGTGAGGTTTTGTTGTTTTGAGTGATTTTTTTTTTAATTTTAAACCATTGTTTTTAATTTTGTGTTATTTGAATACCAATGGAATTATTGAAAACTCTTTAAAGCCCATTTGGAAGATTTGTGACTCAAATGTCATGAAATGAAAGTAAAGTAGACAACCATCCTCTATTTTAATATTTATCCAAATAAATTATCTATTAAATGATTCAATGATAAGAACTTGAAATTAAGAAGTTTGTTCTTCCTATGTTCTCAGGTTTGAACTCTATACTTGTTAATATAATGATTACTAGAAACCTACATGGTCGTTAACTTCAGAGTCCATAAGATTAGTTGAAATATACATAAATTGATCCAAACATCCATATTAATAAAAAAAAAATTCAAATACCAAGTTACTGTTGCGGTCAATACCAAAAAATATCTGGAATGTAAAAAATTATATATATATATATATATATATATATATATATATATATATATATATATATATATATATAGCTAGATTGTTAAGAATATGTTTTTAGTATTGTTATTAAACTTGAAATAATAATTTAAACTTGAAAGATATTGACTAAACTCTTTGTTTAACCCGATTTTTAATTTTTAAAATTAAATTAAATAAAAATTATCTTATTATAACCTTATCAACTAAATAGATCTAAAAAGTGAAGTTCATCCTAGTTAATAATAGCCGAAGAATAATTTAATTATGCTATCATTGTTAATTTTAGATGGAGAAAACATATATCAATTCCTGAGGATTCATGGCTCCAAATTTCATCTCCAACATGCTGCGTTGTTAAAAAAAATCATTAGCTTATTTGTTGTTATAAAATCATATTTAGTTTAATAAAATTGTATTTAATTTGCATGACATTTCTAAAATTTGACTTGATTCGTTAACTCGATACAAGCAAGCAATTAAACAATTGCTGACCGAGGTCATTGAGTGGAGAGAGTTAAATTGTTTGGCACCGAGTTTGAAACTCATTTAAAAAAAAAAATTATTTTTATATTTTATTTTAAATTATAAAAATTTTCTGTATTTTTATATATTGATATAAAATTAATTTTTAAAAAATAAAAATATATATAATTTTAATATATTTCTGAAAAAAAAAAAAAAACTACCTAGAAAACAATTCCAAACTCGCAGAAAGCTGACAGACCTACCAAATGAAACAAGACAGTACTTGCACCGCACCGCACCGCCACACGCATACAGAGGCGCAGCAAGCATGCACCAGAAACAAAAGATTGATCTTATCGTCAAGTAAGGGTAAGATCTACTTGTGTTTTTTCTTTATCTAAAAACTGAGGATGCGTCCCTGAGAATCGTCTCTTTTTTTCTGGGGATTCTTGTCTGGGTAATGAGAGACTGTTATTATTAATGTCTCTGCATTCCCAGACAATAGCTATGGAGAAAGGGAACAGCATCTGATTCTACCTTATCGGTCCTGCCACTCTAAAACAATAACTCCCTGCCCTATCAACAGTTATTGTCTTTTGACCCTCTGCATGACTTCCAGACGATTTTCATGGCTACATCAAGGATTGATTCTGCCCAACATCATATACCTCATACGATTATTGCATCAAATCACGTATAGACAGACGCATTGATACCCCTAGGATTACTAGAATAATGTTTGAATATTGTGAATCTAGCAGCTGTAGTCATACCCTTCTAGGGCTCTGTTATTTTCAAGTGACATACTTGCAGAGGTAACACACACACACACACACACACATAATGACTCCTAGCTTTGTAAACATGCAAATGTAATCTTGCTGTTTGTCATATACTAGCTCCCAAACCAAGGCAGTGAGTGGAAAACTCCTTTACAGTCTGAATTCGACTTCTCATTTAGGCTCACTATAGTGACAGGAGAGTCCAGGTTCGGCTAATGAAGTTGTTTTTCCACTCAAGTGTGGTGTTCACTTGAAAATTGAAATCCCTGCTGTAATGGTTCTTGGTGATCTTCGTATTTCGCTGATGCTGTCTGTTCCATCGTACAATTGGCTACTCGTTGGCATAAATGGTACAAAAGTCTGCTTATTCTTTAACTGACAGACTGGAAGAATGCGTTCATTTTAAAAGTATATTTATTTTAATATGTTTTCAAGTCAAAAGTTAACTAGCACCACACATGCATAAATCACTAGCTATAGTAAAAGTTGGTGTGCTTTATCCCAAAAATAGGACTTCTTCATTTCTTGTCTGCGTTGTTTGCCGTTTCAGTACAGTAAGTCTCATGAGACTTAAGTGGGCAGGATTCCTGGATCGAATTAAGAATCAGTTTCCCATATCTAAAATGTGATGTTCTTTGCCAGGAAAAAGAACCAACTAAAATAATTGAGGGAAGAAGCGCGCAGCAGCTGCTTTCCTTTCTTGGAACAGGAAGTGTTTTTGTACAATAATGCTAATTAATCCACAAGTCACTATGCATATTAAAAAAAAAGGGCTAAAAATTCAAGTACAACGTAAAAAAGAAAAAGAAGAACAGTAAGGCAAGGCTTAACCCTAAAATGGCTACTTAACATTAAGCTTGAAATGGCTTAAAAAACAGCAAATGATAACAAAGGCAGAGGTCTTAAACTAATTCCATGCCCTTCAATTCTTGCCCCATTGCTTGTGTCCAGGGGCCCATTTAGGACACTTGGGACTGAAATAACAGGTCACAACCCTTGAGTTCAAGAGCTCAACAATGGGTGCAAATTTGACACACCTTGGGGTCTTGTACTGGTTAATTGATGCCCCTAAGCTAATGGCATAGTCCATAAGCTTATCAAAAGTACCTTGCTCAACAATCTTGATCTCAAGTGGCCCTATCGACTTATCAGACGCACGTCCTTGGCGATATACACTGTTAAGCGACTCTTCAATGGTTAAGCAACAATCCTCAAAAACCGAGGGAGGAATTGGGGTAGATCCATTGAGGCTAAGCTCCCAAAATAACACATAGTGGCCTGGAATGGTTGTGGTGTCTGCGTAGCTAGTGTATTCAGCTACTGTTGCATCAAACGGGATCAAATGGTTCACAGCATTCTTAACTGCACTTTGTAGCTCAACCTCATCGGTCTTGTCAGAATCAATGCTCAAGACTACATTTTTCCTACATATAAAGCTGAATTGGGGTGCCTTGTTCTTGAAACCAGCCACTCTCAACACATCACCAACCCTATAGCGATAGAGTCCTGCAGAATAGAGTTTTATATAAGACAGACACTATGTAATGAAAAAGAAAGGAAAAGAGTGAGTATTCATTGATTTGAGATAAATTTAATCACCTGCATAAGTTGTGACCACAAGCTCATATTCTTGGTCAAGCTTGACATCCACTAGATCAACCAGTTCTTGCTGCTCCTTCTCATTGAGCGATTTTGGCATGGAAACTGAATTAATGACCCCGTTGTTTCTGTGGACTGGTAAGAACTCGAAGTAGGCCATGGTGGGAATGAGAGTGTAGGACACTTCACTTGGCTTGCAAATAGGATTAAGATTAACACCAAAGTAGCACTCAGAGGATGCGTACATGGTGCAGACTAAAGGCAGCTGATTGCTGTAGTAATCCAGAGTTGGGATATACTGTGACATGGTACCTGTCACAATAACATCTACATACTTAGTGTTGGGCCATAACCTTGTTATGATTCCTTGCCAAGATTCCTTGCTGCATTCAGCCTCAATAAAATCAGCAAGTTTTGGGTCAGATTCAAGGATTTTCATGACTGCTTCTCGGACTGAAGGATCGGTGATTTGGGGGTCAATCATGCCAGTTCTAATATCATTAGCAAGAAGTTTCCAATGTTTTTCCAAGAAACGGATTGCTCGGATAAAACCAGAAGCAAAAACAGCACCAACCCGGAGGACTTCTTTGTGCTGGCAAAGGCCACAGAGCATCTGGGAGTACATGGATTGGTAAGAGTCGGGGCAAAGAATGGTTTCATTTGGGCTTGTGTAGTTAGTGTAAGGGTCATAAGGCCTGTTCTTGAAATGGGTGCTTTTGTAGTAACTAGTAAGAACTGGTCTAGCCACAAGTCCACCAGGTGTCTTAGCCTCAGATTTTATGAACAAAAAGTACATTCCTTTGCCTTTTTCTAGGCCAGGAACGAACTGAGTCATAACAGGCATCAATAGGCTATATAGCAGTGACCTCCTCCCTAGCTCCTCCTCGATTGTTGGCATCAACTTTCTTTCCCCTCCTGAGGTCCCCGAGCTACAGATCAAAACATACAAATTTAGCCAAACCAGCCGAAAAATGATATATAAGTCTGCTACAGCAGAAATTTACACACACAGAGACACACCACAGAAAAGCTACAGATTTAAACAACCCACTGAGCCAAAAACATTGTAGTAAACAAAGCTTGCACACACCCACCTTGTCAAAAACTCTGAAATGGGCTTTGAGCAGAGAATCTGTGAAGTATCACCATTGGCAATACGGTTGATTTCAGGCTGGACATCCTCGTAGGTAATCACAGGCATGACTTTCTTGAAAGTGTCACGGTTAGTTTGACCATCAAGGCCATGCCTTTGCAAATACTCAACATGGGCATTGCGAGAGAGAATTTCTTCAAGAACCTTCTTTTGGACCTCATCAGCGTTCGAGGTAACATCTTCAATGAACTGAAGAGACTTCTTGTTCTTCTCAGCGAGGTTGTAATCAGAGGGTTTCAAACTTGTTTTTGGTGCCTCAGGCATGGCTTTTGCACTTTTGGAAGAAATGTATCTTAAAAAGAGAAATGTTATGTTTGCTTGAGAAATTGTGTTGTGGATGTGTGGCAAAAAGGAGTGGAGGCTGTGTATATATAGAGAGGGAGAGGCCTGAAGGTGGCTGTGCCCTTTTATTTTATTTTACTTAGAAGTAAGCATGGAGTCCATAAAAGGGTATTGTTGTAAATACATTTTATTTTTCTTGGTTTTGTACCACTTTAGTTGCGTCTTCACATTGTGATTCGATTAATTTTTATATTGTTTTAATACATTGAAAATAAAAATATTTTTTAATATATTTTAAAATAAATGCTTTTTTAATATATTTTTAAATAAAAATATTTAAAAAAAATAAAGAGTCACGATGTTGAACATTAAAGATAGGAGTTTCCATGCTTTTGTAGGCAAATAGCATGCTACCTTTGCATTTTTTTTTTTTCTTTAAGCAAAAGAGTTGCACTTTTCCACGACTAAATATATAATTAATAGTCTAATAATAATAAAAATATTGAATGAGTAAGAAATGTTACGTGAACATATTAAATTTAATTTTAAATGAATAGTTATTAAAAACTATGAGAATTCTACACTAATAAATTACCTAAATTGCTTTCAATTTTTTCCCAACTCTCACAAAAAAAAAACCTTTATTTTCTTATAATTTTTTTTTATATATATTATTGTGTGATTGATTAATATATTAATTCTATTACATTAAATTAACAAGTCTAAAATAATATAAAAATTCTAAAGAAAAACTTAATTAGTTTGAGTTAATGAGAATCTTCTATATATATATATATAAAGGTCGCGCGGAGATGAGTGTGCTGCGTGCATACCGTACAGGAAAAACAGGGAAGCTTTGTGGTTTGTATCCTCTCTAGGCCATGAAAAAGAGAGCCATTTTGACCGGCAATACCCGGTTTTACACCATTGAGTTGACCGGCCGTCCCCGGTAAACCTGCAGTCATTTCACCGGTTCCACGCGTGCTTGTACCACGGGTGTCCCACAAAATACCGGCAGTCTTTAATTGCATTTCCCGGTAGCTAAAAAACGGCGTTTAATACACCAGCTTCTCGCGATATTTAGAAGTCAGAATAACGAGATTTAAAGAGAGATGAATTATGCACGGTAAAATAAACGGATTTTTCTTGTTTGAAGATCAACTGCGTCCTGCCTTACTCATTGACACGTGTTTAAATAGAGTTAGGAGAAATTTTATGAAGCTTTTAGTAGTAATTAATTATATATAAATATTAATATTCTATTAGTTACTTAATGAAATCTACTGTACAAAAATAGATAGATATAAGTTGGAGAATTACGTGGAGATATTTTTATTGTTTTTAGTGGTTATTAACTATTAATATTCATCTTTTTTTCAAGAACGAGTCTCATTGAATAATTAATAGAATATTATTAATTACAATCTCAACACTATAAAACTTTCTATAGTTGATAATTTTTATAAGAGTGTTATTTATGTTTTTTTTTTTGACAATTATATTACTAGTTATATTATAAATTATCTTTTAGGATAATGTGGCATGAACGCAGATGTGTGTGTGTTTTGTATGTATCTATATATTTCTCCTTAAAAAATCACTTTTTATCAAGAATTATTCTATATTTTTTTTTAAATCAATTGATTAGCCAGATGAATTGCCAATAACAAACTAGTCAATCATTTGACCTGAATTCACGGTATAATTTGTAGTAGAACAAATATTTTATGCTAATAGAGTATACATATCACTTAAATATATTCAACTTTGTCAACCAAATTTGCATTGTATCTCTTATGAGGAGCATGAGTGAAAATCTCTTTGTCAAATTTATGAACCATATTTGCATTATATCTCTTGTGTGTGTAATCAAGTTTCAAAATTCAATTGTATTTCATATTATTTATCCAAATAAAAATATCTTAAACCAATTTAACTCATATATGATTTAAATTTATTATATATAAATTAGATAAGAAAATGTAAGAAAAGAAGTTCAATTAGAATAATATAACATTAACATAATAATAAATTATAAGAACATATTCAATGTTGACTCTTTAAACTTTCCTATTCATATTGAATATTTATTCTCATTGCAACAAGATTCTTCCTTAATTGATTTCACACATTAATTAATTTTTATAATTTTAAAAACTAATTACTTGGATTTAAGATTATTTATCTAACATTAAAAGTTTTCCATCAAATATCTAACATATATGTCTATTCACGATGGTCATCAATCTTACTTCATTGAAATAATGGTTCTTTAAATGACCACGTCCTTGTAGATGTTATGAAATGAGTAGTTTTAGCATTGGTAAACATGAAAATTAATTTAAAGAAGTTATTTTCATATAATTGTAAAACTTAAAATAACTTAAATAAAAATAAATAATATCATGAAATAAAAAAAATATTATATTAAAAGGTTGCCTTTCTATTCTACAATCCATTTGTGTTGAATAGGCTTCATTAATAAAGAAAAAGAAATGTCTAATTTGTCCTCAATGACAAAGCCTTCATCAATTAACTAAAAAGTTGTGTGGAGAAAATATTCTAATTATAGGTGCAGATTATTATGGATTGTAATAATATAACTACTAGTTTGCTTCCTAGTGAGCTAAAATTTAACTCTTGATATCATGGGTACATTTGCCTTTCATAGGGACCAATTGATATTTTCTAGTTATTTGAGGGTATTTGCACCTTTATCAATTTTTGGTACAGTGAAATTATGGTTCTACCCGTGTTATTAAACAAAATAGTGTTGAGTGGGCAATGGTAATTTTGGTTTTTTCATATGTCAATGAACAGTAAAATAATTATTATAACCTTGAATAAGACAAAATTTTTGTTTATTGGGTGAGTATTTTATGTTTTTTTTTTTATCATTTGATGCATAGTGAAACTACAAATATACCCTCACAAACAGCAAAATGGAAGAATTAGCACCGAGAGTATATGTGTATTTTTGTTTTCATTTTATTCTTTTTTAAATGAAAAGCTGCAAGCGCATTTCACAAACGTGCCGATAGTTCTCTTTCGTCCGTGTCTTGAAGGCGGCGTGTGCGGTGTCCTATGGTTGCCCAACATGTGCGTTCATCATCTCACCGGATGTGCCGCTGTGTCCCTTTCCAATTGGAGGAGTGCATGTCATTATATGGTGGTCAGAGACGTGCCGATGGCCGGTTTATTTTTTTTCACTTTTCTCTCCCCTCTTGTAGCTAACTTAGATGACGATCCTCTTGGTTTAAGGGTTTATCATTTTAGTCCATAGGCTTTTGATTGTATTTTTTCATCCTAACTTATGTTATATAAGTTTTGATTTGTTTCAATCTAATCCTTCAATTGAAATTAATCATATATTTATTTTCATTCGGTCCTCATTCTTTTAATTTTGGGTTTGATTTTAAATCTCTTAATTTATTCAATATAGAAAATTTTATTTCTTTCAATTTTTTCTTCGATTGAAATTGACCATATATTTTTATTTTTTATTTTGCCCCTTGTTCTTTAATTTTACTTGCTTTAATTTTCTATTTCTTATAAATAATCACTATTTTTTTTCCATGTTTATATGTATATACTTTTAGTTTTGGATTTTTTTTTTACTTGATGTCCTTTTAATATATCATTTTCAAAAGTTTTTAAAAATACATACTTTAGTTAACACCCCCTCCATGTGTTGCTTTTTTGCACCTAAAGTAATTTTTTTTTTAAAATGAGACAAATTATTTAAGTAAATTGGTTTTCTAAAAAAATGATATTTTTAAAGACCAAGAGAATATACATTTTAAAAAATATTATTTCGGTTGAAATGGTCCATATATTCCAGATTTTATTCTTTTATTCTTTTTAATTTTTTAAATTATTGAACTTTTCTATATATTAATTTTATTATGGATAAAGTGTTGAAAATAATGATAGTGATTATTTTTATAGTATTTTTTCCTAAAAAAATATTATACTGATTATAAATTTTGATATTTGTTTAATATTAACACATTAAAATAATACAAAAATTCTTTATAAATTCTTTTTAAAACTCCACAAACACCACAACCAATTAAAAAAATAAGTTCTTATGTTTTATTTCGTCTCTTATTCTTTTTATTTTTTTCATCCTGCTACGTTTTCGGTGTTAAGGTTTTAATTGTTTCAATTTTATCTCTTGATTGAATTGTCCATGTATTGTCTTATCTATTTTGTCCCTTATTTTAAAAAAAAAAATTCTTTAAATTCTTTAATTTTTCTTATATAATAATTTTATTATGGATAAGGTGTTGAAAATAATGATAATGATTATTATAAAGTATTTGTTTCTTAAAAATATATTTAACTAACTATATATTTTGATATTTGTTTCATATTAACACATTAAAATCATATTAATACTGTTTTTTAAATGTTTTATTTTTTTAAGCTGCTAATAATTTTTTTTTCCAGTTTTGCCTTCAATCATAATAATAATAACAATAAGAAATTTGGATTTAAAAATTTATAATAATCAATCAGTTTGTTGCAGAGAAAAAACTCATTTTTAGTGGATTTTATCAATTACAGTTTTATTATCTACTAATTAAATATTTAGCCAAAAAAATTAAAATAGATTCAGTTATTAATTAGTTTGCTACAAAACACAAATAACTTATTTTTAATGGATTTTATCAATTATCTTCTCATAAATCTACTGATACAGTTGTCTTTGATTTTTTATTTTATTTTTGTAAAATCATTTTACTTCACATTATTATTAAATATAAAAATTATCTGATAATTAATTTTTTTAATATTACTCCACAAAAATTATGTCCACGCTAATTATTTTGGCTAGTATTGCATTATTAAAAAAATATTTTTGCTATTTTTTTAACATTTTTAAAAAATAATTCTCCCTGCGTCGAAGCACAAGGTGAATGACTCGTGAATTCTTTATCATATACCTTTTCATAACTACTGCTTGACGAAACATGAATGCTATTGTTGGACTTGAACTTTCTTGAAAACATGGTAGTTAGAAAGGCAATAGTGAACATAAATTTATATAACATACAATAAAATTATCCAACATATATAAATATAATGCATAAAATTACATATGACATTAAAATCTAATGAAAAATTATAAATCTAAATGATATTATATTAATAATCAACATTAACAATAACAAACACAAACCAAATCGTTTAATTATATAAAAAATCAATTTTCCTTTAATTCTTAACTAAACCATAAAATCGTTAAATAATAATTGAGACCTAAGTAACTACCAATTAATTATTAAGCAACTCTAGACTAAATAACATCAATTAATACCATAAATATTATCTAGTACACATTAATTTATTTTTTTCTAAATTTTCTACAAGACCTTAAATTGACTAAAACTAATTAGGACCCAACTAATTATCCATTATTTCTTCAACTCAACTTATTCAATCTAAATAAATACCTTTTTATTACTAAATAAATTTGGTGCGAACAGTTTGGAATATTATAAGAGGTAAAATATGTCAATTTTGCTTTGCAATTTAAAAATACTATCTATTGATTTTGAATTGCCAAAAATCAAATATATTTTGCTTTCCATCCGATTTCAACTTGTTTGATAGTCACTACACATATTTGTTGAATATCAATTATGCAATTCAATTTAAAATATAACTATTTTATTAACAAACATATAATTTTATCAACAATCATAATATACACACACAGAGAGTAAAATATAATTGTCGTTGCCCATTTACTGTAGATTTTCTCACTGTACACATAGACATAAATTACTGTGAATTATGATAGTAAAATTATCATTTTAACCCAGGATCAAAAATCTTTAACCCCTAGAACCGCTGTTATTTTTGATATTTTCAAGGAACATGAATGATATTTTTAATTTTTTTCATAATAAAACTACTATTTTATCCATGAGTGTAAAGAAAAGGACATGGAATAATGGGTGTGTGTTTTTGTTTTTCACAAATTCATGTATAATAAAAATACGAACATAACCCCCAAAAAAGACAAAAAAAAAAGAAGCCTAGAGACGGGGTGAAATGTATACTGTTTAGTTAAAAATATTGATAATAATTTTAACAGTTATTGTCATGATAATGACGATAACATAGGGATGAATTTTCCATGATTTTTTTTTTTTGTAGATAGAAAATTAACTGTTTATTTTTATTATTTGATTATTGCAGGTGTTTTCACAATTTATAATTTATTTGTTATGTTTAATTTAAATTGGATAATAAAATGAATTAATTCTAATATAGTGAATTCAATAATTTAGATATCAGAATATTCTTACCTTTTTATTGATGATTATAATTTTATATTATTGATTTCGTTGAAATATACTAAATAGATAAATTTATATTGATTTAAAACTCATTTATTTATAGGAAGCCTGCACTTTACAAGAATTTTGAACAAATTTATTATTTTATTTAAATTTATATCATAATAAAAAAAATCTCATACAATTAATATTTTTTTGTGTTGAAAAAAAAAGATTCTGGCTGCGACGAGATGCTAGTAAGTGGCTAGAATATATATATATATATATATATATATATATATATATATATATATAAATTTCATTTATATCTATATATATATATATTCTATTTCATATTTAAGATATAAATGAAATTTTTTTGACATCTAAATTTACTTTTGTGTATTTGAGAAAGATATAGTCAAATGATCGGCGACTAATTACAACGGCTTAAAGAAAAGAAAAAATCGCCACATTAACATTATCGTATGATCACCAAAAGTCCCCGCCATGTATCGTTAACCTGAAACCCAAAAATCAAGAGAAACGGTTTGATAAAGAGGTCTCAAGATGACGTCACTGCCACACCATCACATTACCCTCCACCAATGTTGTCTCTACTTTTGCCACGTGTACGTGCCCGCCCTTGTCTCCACATGTCCTCTCACCTTTTACTTCACCTTAAGAAACACGGCTGACTAGTCAATGGATCGACGGGTCATACCAGTACATGGCTAGGAACCCTACATAAATTAGGGACGCAAAATTATAAATTTCTCTTATTTTATCAATGCATGCTCTAATATGAGAAGAATTTTGGTTGAAAAAAATATGAATACAAGTCAACGCACCGACGAATCATATGCTCAGATGGCTGGGAACCCAACCAAAATTAGTGAATATCTATATATATATATATATAGATATTCACTAATTTTGGTTGGGTTCGAAATAAATAAAAATATTATACATGAAAAGAAAATTAAAAAAGATTAACTGAAGTCAACGAAGCAACCAGTCATATTAAATGTATGCTTAGGAAAAGGGGAAAAAAAGAAAAATAATTTGGAGGAGAAATAGATATAAATTTAGTGAAACACATGTTAAGAGAAATATTGAAAATTATGCCATAAATTAAATTATTAATATTCAAGTCAACGACCCTACCGGTCATGCAATCAGAAGGCTAGAAAGCCAACAAATTAATTAGTGAAATAATTGATCATTGTACAGTATATGATGAGAAATAAATGTGTGATGCACTATAAATTGTAATTTTGTGGGGGCACATTAAGCAGGATATTGTTCGGTAGGGGGGGCGGGTGCACCGAGGCAGGTAGGGTCGAGCCCAAGTGGAGCGCATAGTGCTTGGTGTGCAGCGAGGGTTTTTGGAGAATGTTAATGTGAGGGAAATGGAGTGTGTGGGAGACAGAGACAGTAATGCAAATCTTTGACCGTTGACTTCATATGAAAAGATATTTTTATTTATTATTTTTTTAACATCTCGAGAAAATTGATAAGAATTTGAATAATAAGATAAATGGGGATTATTAAATTGTGTTATATATATATATATATATATATATATAAACACACACAATCAAAATCCTTGCTCCTCTTCCCTGTCTCCCATTACCCCAGCTTTCAGCTGCTATTGCTTGCCTGTCAAACAAATTGATTAATAGTAGGGTGAGTAAAATAATGCAATAATTTATGCTATTCATTGGAAAAATTAAGAGAAATATTGACCAATAGATGTTGATTTTTGTGTCCCCAAATAAATAAAAGGTTTGGTGGTGAACTAAGATCAAGTTATTTCTTCTAAATTTATAAATCTCTCAACATGGATCTTGTTATTGGTGGGCTAATTAGTTATTTTATTTTATTTTTTCATGTATGCAATGGAGGCATTACTCGGGATTTAAGGAAATAATAATTAGTTCTGGGCCAGGAATGGCTTGAATTAGAAAATATTGATTTGTTTATCATCATATTTTTCTAGCAGGATGATTGATTCTCATTCTTAATTACACTTGGGGATTAATGTAATGCTTGTGATATAAAATTAAAATCTTAAAAACAATTTTTTTCAATTTTAAATTCTAATTTATGGTCATATTTTTCCATTAAAAGACATAAAATTGTAGATTTCATAGGCTGGCTAAGACTAGATGACTTGGGTTAGGGTCTTGCATGAAGATTTCAAGGGTTGAGCAAAGAATGGGCAATTAGAAATAGGACTTGGTTGATATACCTTTGTTCATGGTTTTGCTCCATTGACTTTGTGGGTTAAAGCAGGTCGACATGCAAAGGTTTGGGTCATGTCCAAATAAGTAGAGTTATTACATCATTGTTAGTGTTATAAAAGGTATTTTTAAATTAATTTATGTATTAATCGAGAGCATAAAATAGTTTTTCTTTGTATATATATATATAACATGGCTTAAAAGGAATTTAATAAACTCGCCTAGCACCAACTTCAAGATTTAAACCTAAAAAAAAATAAAAAATGAAGTGTATCTTGTTAATCAAAAGATCAAATCTCTTGATATTAAATAAGAAAGAAATGACAATTATATTTATTTTTGGCTAGCAAGGATTTTATTCTTTAGAACTCAAGAGTAAGAAATCAAAGAGGGAATATATTTCGCCCACCATAAAGTCAACATCTCAAGCTAAATCCAAGCTTAGCCCCTTCATAATTTCTCATCGAGCAACCAAACTGCCACTCCCTTTCTTGTTTTGTGTGTGCTTTCTTCATTTCGATAATCAACCTCGAGGGCTCAAATTACAAACTTATTCCTCATATCAAGTGCACAGTAGCGTACCCGGTAACGCATGGCACTCAAGAATGGACACAGTATAAGCTCAAACATCCACCAAACACAGCTGCACAAACGTGGACACGTGAAATACAAGTTAAACAAAAGCTAGTCTTCTCCACATTTTATTCAAGATTTGGTCGATCATAGTTTCATAACGTGTAGGGCACTAAAATGTTTGTAGGAGATCTTGAGGCATGCAAGAGATTGGAAAAACTCCAGCATACACACAGCACATAACATGTAAAATCTCAACCCTTGAATTTGTTTAGTTTTGGATGATAAATAAAAAAGACAGTTAGTTTTGACCTGATCAAGAGACCAATTATGTGGTCCCTAACACCATGTTGCCAGAGATTATGTTAGTCACAGTAGCAACATGGAGACATCTTCAGCAAATCCAGAAAGGAATCATCACGGGATCGTTAAGGCAGGATCCTGCCCTTAACCGTGGCATTTTTTTGAGTTAATTACTATGATTAGTTTAAGTATATTGTGCGTGGACATAGATCGAGATTAATTGACGAGTAAAGATTCAAATCATTGTGAATATGAAATGGATAGATAAGCACATGCAACTTTATCTAGTATACGTAATACTGGGCGATTTGATCGTGCCCACATATCCAAAATTTACCCAAAGACCATAAGATGAACTGGGGTTAGCTAGCTGCATCAAATTTTTTATTTTTTTTAGCTTGGAATTCATGATCATGTCATATGCATATACAGTCATGATAAAGAAGCATATATGAAAAGGTGGCTAGCTTTCTGAGCAATTGGTGCGTTCAAATTATGGTTTGACATGGTCGTTTTGCTTTAATCACTGCCAACAGGAAGCTGGGAAAAGAGCTCATCTTCCAATTCAAGTAATGATGGACTCAAGACCCTTGAAATTTCTTTTTTTTTGAGTTTAGCAGAACGTACCCTGCTTGTTTCATTGTTATTGGCTATGGAATATTTTTTATCTTGTTCGGGAGAAAAACTATTGATATATATAGGCAACAGAATCATGTGATTTTATGACCTATGACACACCAATGTTGAAGGCAGGAAAAATGTGGCGCATATATATATATATATTACTAAAGAAACTAAAACAGATCACACATTTCCTATTCATTACTGTTCACGCACACACATTTACACTGTGGACTTGCACTTTACTCCAGTGTTGCGCGGGTGTTTGTGCACTTTTTTTTTTTACGCTGGGATTCTTTTTGTACTTTTTTATAGTGAAATTGACAGATGAGTAGTTGTGGCCGAGCGGTTCGCCTGCGCGTTGGAAATCCAGCGCGCAGGGTTCGAACCCCTCAGCCAAAATTTTTGACTTTGTTTTTTTTACTTCCTAAATTCTGTTTTTTGTTTTATTTGAAAAGCAACCGGAAAGTGGCTTCTGTTTTTCTAAAATCCATTTTATTTGCTTTCCTCTTTTTTTTTTCGAAATTCCTTTTGTTTTTTAAAGCAACTTTCCAGTTGCTTTCTCTCTTTTTTTTCTATTATTATTCTTATTTTTTTTTAAACTACTGTGTTTTTGTTTTTTCTTCTACAATTCTGAGTTTAAAAATGATTGTCTGGAAAATTTGCTTTCCCTTTTATTTTTTTATTTTTTTTATTATTATTATTCTTATTATTTTTTTAAACTAGGATATCAATGACAATTTACGCGTACCATGACTAATTTCCGGATCCATTTTTTTTTCTTTTTTGGTTCAAATTATACATTTTTTTCCCTTTTTTTTTCCGCTTATTTTTTTTCCCAGTGACCGGGGTGTCCAGGTTAACTTATGCGCACCACAATTTTTTTCTCATTATTGTTTAAAAAGGTTATTTCCCCTTACACTTTTTTTTTTATAACCGTGCTTCTTCGTTTTTCCCCCCTTTTTTGGTTCAACTTATACATTTTTTTCCATTTTTTTGTTTCCGCTTATTTTTTTCCCCGTGACTGGGGTGTCCAGGTTAACTTATGCGTACCATAATTTTTTTCTCATTACTGTTTAAAAAGGTAATTTCTCCTTGCACTTTTTTTTATAACCGTAAATATTATTAGATTCTAAAAAATTATTTGACTTGAAAAATAAATAAAAAAGAAAAAAGAGAATAATAAGTCAAACCATTACAAAACACCCAACCGCCAACGAATGCCCAATTCACTACAAAAAATAAAGTTATTCATCTCTAATTAATATCATCGATTGTATTTTTTTTATCAACCGATTATATAATTGTCAAAACAATTAAAACACACCAAATAATCAATCAATTGCAGTTTTGCAATCTATGAATTAAATAAATCGACACAAAATAGCAATCAACCAGAAATAATCTATCTTTGATAGATTTTAGTAGTTGCAATTTCGCTATCTGCTGGTTAAATCGTTCGTTGCTGTTAAAATAAACCCAATCATCAACAAGTTCGATACAAGAAAAAAATTTCATATTTTATTCATTTTATTAATTGCAAATTTACGTCCACCAATTAAATAATTGTCACAATAATCAAAACACGCCTACTAATTAATCAATTATAGTTTTTATGCAAATTACATAAATCGATAAAATATTTAAGTAAGTTCACCCATTAATGAATTGGCTATAAAATATAATTCACTCATCTTTGATAGATTTTATCGATTATAATTTTGAGAGTTGTCGACTAAATTATTATCCGAGCACTTAAACTGATAACAACAACCAACTAATTCAATACAGAAAAAAAAAATATACAACAGAATTTAACGATTACAATTTGCTATCTACCAACTAAATAATTCTTTGCAAGCTAAATAATTAATCAGTTTACTACATCAAAAAAGCCTGGCGCAATGCGCGCCTATTTTCTGATATTTGTTAGGTATCGACACATGAAAATATATATAAAAAAATAAACTGGGTTTTTCTAAAATCTCAAATTAATTTAATCTAAGTGTTCTGAAATACTTTTAATATAATAATATAAATAATAAATCTTAAAAAATAAAAAATAAAAATTTTAAAATAAAAATCACTTTAAACAAAAAATATATCATGTCACATATATATAAAATAAATGCAAAAAAACACAAAAATATAAGATAAGTATTATATGTATGCTAGGATGAACACCTAAGTCGAGTGGTTAACGCGTTTGTTGCCGCATCACAAGAGCGAGAGTTCGAATCTCTCTGACTGCTAATGTTTTTAAACACTGACGAACAATGATTTTCACTTTTCATTACTGTTTGAATTTTTTTTTAACTACGCTTCTTTTTTTTTAAAAAAAACGGAGTATCCCTGTGAGCTTACGCACACCACGACTAATCTCCAGATCCACTTTTTTTTTTCATTTTTTCCCTGCTTTTTTCCTACTTATACATTTTTTTCCATGACCGAGGTGTTAGGGTTCATTTATGCGCGCCACAATTTTTTTTTCTCATTACTGTTTAAAAGTATGCTTTCCCGTTGCACTTTTTTCTTATAACCGAACTTTTTTTTTTTAATAAACGAGGTGGCCGGGACAACTTAAACACACCATGACTAATCTTCGCACCCATCTTTTTTTAACATTTTTTCTTTTTTTTTTCAATTACATTTTTTTTTTCCGTTTTACTATAACCAGGGTGTCCTAATTAGCTTTTTTTTTTTAATTGTTTTTTTTTTTTAACCAAAGTATCCGTGACAACTTACGTGCACCACAACTAATCTTCGAATCCATTTTTTTAACATTTTTTTCACTGATTTCCCCCCCACGTATACGTTTTTTTTATAATTATGATGCCTGGGACAACTTACACGCACCATGAATAATCCCCAAACCCATCTTTTTGAATTTTTTTTCTGTTTTTTTCCCACTTATAATTTTTTTTTTTATAAACAGGGTGTCCGGATCAACTTACAGGAACTACTATTATTATTTCATAAAATAGCTAAAGGAGATTGTAATTTCAAACAGTAATGAACAATTATTTCAATTGTGGTTTTCGTTGTTCATTACCATTTGAAAAAAATTCCTTTTTTTTTTTCATTTCTTACATAATTCTTATTTCTATCCATATATATATATGCTCTTAGTTTCTGTTTCAATTTTTTTATTCCTCTCTTATTAAGATTTTTTAAATTTTACATTTTTAATTTGTGTTGGTAATCATTTCAAAAACAATATTTGTTATTATTTCTATTTTTTTATTCTTCAAGTAAAATATTTTCTTGAAATATAATCATATTTATTTTTTGTTAATATTGTTAGGTATTGAATTTTCTAATTATTATAGATAAAACATTCAAAATAATGATAATAATTATTTGTAAGTTTTATTTTCTTTTAAATATGTTAAACTAATTATATATATATATATTGCTTTTTTGGAAAAAAAAATATCATTGTTCTAAAATAATTTTAATATAATATTATAAAAATAGAAAAATTATGGAAATGTTTTCTCGAACAATAATTATGGTCTCACCAATTATTATTATTTCAACTGCTATTAAGGCTATTTTCTTTTATGTTTACATTTTAATTTTTTTTTAGTCATTTCAAAAATGATATTTTCTATTTTCTCTTTTTTTTATCATTCATTTCAATTTTTTTTAAATCTAATAATATTTATTTTTGTTTTTCCATTTATTTAGTTTTTGAATTTTTTTTAATACTTTTATGTGTTGAAATTTCTTATTATTACAGATAAGACCTTCAAAATAAGGAAAATGATTATGTTTTTCTTATAAATATGTGAGACCTATTTATTATTATTCTAAAATATTTTTAATGTAACAATATGAGCAATAAATTTTACAATCAATTTTTTAAATATTTTTTAGTGGAAAAAACATCTGTGTCTAACAGATTTTATCAATTATAATTTTACTCATTGAATATTAAAATAATAAAATAAATTAATTTTTTATATAAATAAAAAAAACCCAGCGCATCGCGCGGGCAATTCCGTATATATATATATGGAAGAATAATATATAGAGAATGTTTGGAGGCTGTGTATGTACCCGATGGATCTTGAAGATGTATGGCCCTGTTGGTGTGGGCCACAATTATCAGTCCTGGCTTTTCAAGCAAAGTACTATAGCCTAGGACACGATAGATTTCTGTCAGAATTGCAGTCTGGAAGATAATATATATATATATATATATATATATATATATATATATATATATATATATATTTTTGAAACTTACACTTACTCGCATTTAAAAAATTGAAAAGCATTTGAGAATTGCCAAATTTAAAATGAATTTATATCTCATTAATTTCAGCAATCAACTAAATCATTCCACAGCAATGCACTTCGAATCCTATTATTATTTTTGATTTAGAAAAGTTTCAAGCGTTATTAACAAGTTTTTCTAATAGAATAATTTAATCATTATCATAAAATGTATATTAAATGATTTTTTTAATAAATATTGATATCTCATATTGCAAGAAGTGTTTTTTTAGATAATATTGACATTATTACTTATTGGATTGATATGATTAACATGTCAATGACTGAATTATAAAACCGTGATAATTATATAGAAAAAAATCAAAATAAATTATGAATACTAGTTTTTGAACAATTTAATAGTAAATGAAATATTATATATTTTCTTTAAAAAATATAAAAAAATACCTTATACAATCTAAGTTAACCTGTTAAACCCACAACTTAAATTAATCTACCAAACCCATAATTTAAGTTGTGAGATTTGGATAATCGATAAAAAATAAATAAAATAAATTATAAAATCTAATTTCCAATCAAATTCATATTGAAAGATGAAATTAAAAAATTATTTTAAAAAACAAAAACATAAATAAGCTGGATGCCTTGTTAAATCTTCAACTTAAGTTATGAAATCAAGATAACTTCACTGATAACAAATAAAAAAAAAATATAAAGCTTCCTTTCTAATATATTCAACATAGAAGACTGAAATCTAAGGGAAAAAAAACTAAATCTATAAGATCATATCATAACAATTTTATAAAAACAAATTGAAAGAAAAATATTAAGCTAAATTCCCAAAGAATTTTATATTTAAGGATAAAACTAAAAAAAATATTGAGTTGTAGAACTTTAAAAAATGACTGAAGTAAACTTTAGACTTAAAAATCAAATTAAAAAATTATGAAAGCTAATTAAAAAAAGAATCAATTAAAAAAAATAATAAATTAAGAGTTAAGACTTCCCCTCCTTTCGGATTACAAGGCAGTAAATCTCTGCTGTTACTTAGATTTGAGCTTGGTGGCCAGGTTGAATAATTGAATATCTTCGAGATTCATAACCAGCGGAGGATTGGTGCGTTTTGATGTGACCAGGCCAAGCAATGAAGGGCTGGTTGTGGTGGTTCAAGACCCCACAATTATCCCATTATATAAAATGATTTTTTTTTAAATTATATATATATTTTTATTTTTTTTAAATATTTTTTATATTAGCATAATAAAAAATTAAAAACACAAAATATAAATAAAATAAATTCAAATTTTTTTAAAATATTTTTGAAATATAATATCAAATAAATTGTAGAAAATTGTTAGCTTTTCTAAAAGAATAAATTAAATTGCTAGCTTTTCACTTGTATCACAAATTTGAATGACCCTAGGCCGACATTTAGCCCATCATCATATCACTGAAGAAGAATGATAACCATTGAAATGACTCTGTATAGCTAAACAATTTTGCCGACATTGAGGCTGTGTTTGTATTGTGTTTCATGGGGTTGACATAAAAAATAATATTAAATTAATTTTTTTCCTAATGAATTTAGATAATTTCAATATTTTGGAATCATTTTTTTAGAAAATTGCATAACTATATAAAACATTACAAAGAACCTAAAAGAGGTCGCCCGTTCACTGTAACCTTACAACCATTGGCATTGTGAACTGGACATATGTTCTGGTGTTTCGCGCACCTACGTTTATTTTTTTTTCCTGTTGATGAACAGTGATTTAACGAATCTACCCCTAAAAACAACAAAACATGCCGCAGGACTGAGAGGCTTCGTGGTCATTTCACATGCCGGTTCGCCTCAATTTTCAATTTTTTATTATTTTCTAGATATTGGCTAAATACGGATTTAACCCCTAATAAGATAAAATTGATGACTTGGGAACAGGGACAAACCGATAATTGACCTTTCTTTTTTATTATTATTTTCGGTTTACGGTCCGCATGTGCGGAGCACGCAACCCACGATGTTCCTCCTCATGCCCTGTTCAGGTGGAGCGTGAGGTATCATCCAGTCACCGGAGATGGGCTACTGCCATCGCAATTGATGCGTCTCCGCGTGATCTTCCTTTCGGTGCGGCGCGTTTCCTCAATGGGTGGTGGTGAACGCGGCGGTGGCCGGTTAAACCTGTTAACCCCCTTTCTCTCTCTCCTGCACATACAAGTGTAAAAGAGGCCCTCGAGTTTTTGCCTTGTGCACTGCGGCCCCTCAACTTTAAATTTTGTGTTTAATCCCGATTTCTGTTATAAAAGTTTTGATTTAATTCAATTGGGTTCTTTGATTGAAATTTATTAAATGTGAATGTTTCACTTCGGTCCTCATTCTTTTAATTTCCGAATTAGGTTTAAATAACTCAAGAAATTCGGTACACAAGTTTTGATTTTTTTAATTTTATCCTTGGATTGAAATTGATAATATATTTGATTTTCATTTCAGCTCTTATACTTTGAATTTTTTTATTTTAATCCCTGAACATTTGATTTTCATGTCAGCCCTTATACTTTTAATTTTTTATTTTAATTTTTTTTATGGAATAGTCATCACTTTTGTCCATGTATATATATAAATGTGCTCTTATCTTTGATTTTTATTTTTTTTTATTTTCTTATTTGTTGAGGTGATATTTTTTCTTTTAAATTAGTTCTTAAATTTTATGTTGATCATTTGAAAATTGATATTTCTTTTTCTTACTCCCTATTTTTTTTGTTTTAGTTTTTTATTGGTTTTTTTTTCTATTTTCAAGTCAGGTTAAATTTTTTTACCTAATAATTTTTTTTTTATCTTTTGTTAAAACTTTGAAGATTTTTTTAGCATTTTATTTATTTTTTTTCATCATTAACACAGTAATAATAATAATAATAATAATAATAATAATAATTTTAGTTATTTTTCTTGGTTATGTTTTTTTTAATGTTTTTGAGTTTTTTTCTCTCAGGATAATTTGATAGATTTTACTGTTTTGACAGTGATAGCAATAATAATTTTAGATGTTAAGACTTCGACGTGTTGTTTTTATAATAGGTTGTGATGATCTGTTTTATTATATTAAATCTTGCATATAGAAATATTATATTTTTATTTTGAACCAGCAAATCCTATTAATTTCTTTAATACCAACAATTATAAAAATTGTTTGCTCAGCCGCAACGTAACGTGATCATTTTTTTTAATTTTCAAGTCTAATGATTTTTTTCCAATTAATAATTTTTTTTTATTTTCTCTTTCCGTTATTTTTTTATTGGTTGTTTTTTCCCAGTCAAATGAATTTTTTTTTACCTTATAATTTTTAATTTATTGTTTTTGTTTGATCTTTTGTTAAAGTTATTTAGATTTTTTTAATCTTTCATTTATTTTTGTTTTCTTTTCATTATTAACACACTACTACTACTACTACTACTAATAATAATAATAAAAAGAAAAAGAAGAAGAAGAAGAAGAAGAAGAAGAAGAAAAGGAGGAGGAATTATTTTAATTATTTTTCTTGCTTACTTTTTTTAATTGTTTTTCAGCTTTTGTCCTCGAAATAATTTGATAATTCTTATTATTTTGACAGTGATAGCAATTATAGTTTAGATGTTAAGGTTTCGATGTTGCTATTTTTATAATAGGATGTGGTGATCTGTTTTATTATATTTAATTTTGCATATATAAATATTATATTTTAATTTTGGATTGGCAAATCCTATTGATTTCTTTAATCCAAACAATTATAAAAATTATTTACTCAACCCGCAAAATAGTGCGGTATATTTTTTAAATTTTCAATTCATATAATTTTTTAAACAAATGCTTTCCCCTTGCATTTTTTTTTATGTCTGACTTCCTTTTTTTTTTTTTTTAATGAACGAGAACCTTTTTTCATGTTTTTTAAATTTTTTATTAACCGGGGTATCCAAGTCACTTTTTTTTTTACCAGGTTTCTTTTTTTGTGTTTTTTTTAACTAGAGTATCCGTGACAACAAATTTGTAATAAATCATTTCATCTTCTTAGCAAAATTTCTAACAAATTCTATCAGAAATATTTTAATGATAGCAACATTCAATCATTTTTTAGTGCAAAAAAACCATGTTTAATAAATTTTATCAATTATAATTTTACTAATTAAATATTAAAATAATTAAATATAATATATATAAAATCAATTAATTTTTTACGTAAATAAAAAAACTCATCACAATGCATGGGCAATACCAAGGTTGTATGGATTTATTGATGAAAACGTTCATAAAAAATGCCTTGTAAATGATGTCATTAAATTGCTAATTCAGTTGTTTATATATATATATATATATATATATATATGAAAAAAATAAAATATTAATTTAACAAGTATAATTTAAATTCAACATAAATGAACTTTAAATTATACAATACAAAAGTTATAAACACAAAGTCAAAAAATATAATCTCAAAATTAGAAACATCTCTAAAATTCCAAAATATTATGAAAGTAAAATGTTCTAAAATAAAAGAAATATACATCAAACATCTTCTACATCATTAATATAAAAATAAGGATCTTGATCTTGTTGTGAAACATAAGGAAAGTCATCAACAAGACATTCCAATAGTTGGTCATTTCCACCAAGCTCATTCTCCTCATTTACACATGTCTCTTCATCATCTAAATTTAAAGTAGAGAAAGGTGCTTCGATACTCTCCCAACTTATGTCCTCTCCATCAAGAAGATTGGGTTCTTTACAAATCCATTCATTCAATAGATCAATGTTATCAAGGCTAATGGGATCTAAAGCATCTCTTGTTCTGCTCAAATTCCTACAAAGAATAAACACGAAAGAAATTAAAAAATTAATAGCAATGCAATAGAAAATAATTATTAATATAATAGTATTGATATTTTACCTCTGTTGAATCTTTAGATTATAGCGAACAAATACTAAATCATTTAATCTCTTGTGCTCAAGCCTATTTCACTTTTTGGAATGGATGTATTCAAATACACTCCAATTTCTTTCGCACCCAGTTGCACTACAGCATTGACTAAGAACTCGAATTGCAAACTTTTAAAGTTCTGGAGTATCATTGCCGAATTGCTCCCACCATGAAACTAGATAAGAAAATTTGAATAAATCAAATATTATAGATAAAAGAAAGACATTATATTGTAAAAAATAAAAGTTATTACCTGGATTTAACTTTTCTCTTTGACGAATAGCTAGGGACATGCCAAAATCACCAGTCGCTTTCTTATACTCCTCAATTTGGGCACTAATGTTATCTTGAATATCACAATCAGGAACCAATCTAGTAATTGTGCTAAGCAAACCTCGAGTTACCTCCTTTTGTTTTGAAAAAGAAGGCCTAAAAAATATTCCAGGATTAAGAAAACATCCTGCTGCATGTAATGGACTATGAAGTTGCTTATCCCATCTAGCATCAATTACCCGAATATATGGTCCATATTGAGACATTCTATTTTTCAACCTTGTTTTGATGGCTTCTTTTGCTTTATCCATTGCCTCATATAAATATCCCATTGATGGTTTTTCTTCACTGTCTACTAACCTTAGAACTCGTACTAAAGGCTCGCTGACGTTGACTATATGTGCACATCTCGGCCAAAAGTCTTTATCTTCTAAAACTATAGAAGAAATTTCCTTTCCAACCCGACTTTTGCCATGACTTGATTCAACCCATTTTGTGCAAGTAAACATCTGTCGAAGCTCTTTCTTAAACTTCAGTAAACATTGGAGGCTTAAGAAATGGGTAGCAAATCTTGTTATGCCAGGACGACATAAATCATTTCCATTTGTGAATTCTTTCCTCATCAAAGCTAAAACCCATGCATGATTATATATAAACTTGGTTATATTTCTTGCATTTTTAATGGTTTCATCAATCATTGGAAAATATCTTGGATCACAAATATTTTCTAGCATTAAATCAATGCAATGGGCAGCACAAGGAGACTAAAAAAAGGTGCCATACCTTTGCTGCAAAGCTTTCCCAGTAGCCTTAAATGAAGCCTCATTATCACTAATAAACTGGACAATATTTTCTTGTCCAACTTCTTTGACAACTTCATCAAACATCTCCAGCAATGTCTCTTTATCTTTTCGAAGTCCTGAAGTGTCAACAGACTTTAAGAATACGGTGCCTCTCGGAGAATAGGCAAGGAAATTCACAATTGGTGCATTCCTCCTATTTGACCACCCGTCAGCCATAATTGAACATCCATAAAGTCTCCAATCAGCCTTGATACTTAAAATGTATTCATGGACATCATGAACTACATCTTTCAAAAGTGATCCTCTAAAATCATGATATGATGGGCCTTTAAACCCAGGTCCCATTGATGTTATGGCATCTATCATTGGCTGATAATAATACGAATTAGCACTGTTAAACGGTATATTAGCATCAAACCACCATGTTGCCATGGCTTTTCTTGCATTGTGTTCCATCTCTTTAGAAGCCATTGCACTTCTAATACTAGGCTGGGAACCCGGGGTAGTTCGTGGAGCAAATAAAGGATTCCTTCTTCTAGATGTACTTGTTCCTTGCACTGTCATTCTTCTACTTGTTTGTGAACGTATATCACGCGAATGAGGATTTGCAGCATCACCCTCTTCTACTTCTTCATCATTGGAAACTGATTGAGAATTTCCAATATCAGTTCTAACTCTTTTTCTTCTCTCTTTCTCCGTTGTCATGTCATCTATCAGTTGTTTCATTTGCCATTTAACATCTGGAGGGACCCTTTTACAAGGTTCAACTTCACCTTTAATACCAGCAAGGTGATACTTCAACCGAGTAACACCACCACCATTGATCCGTTTATTACAATAAATGCATATACTTGCATTCTTTACACTAGCAACCACCTGTCCATGAGCCCATGCTGGATCATCTGATCTTGCTGGAGCTGAAGAAATGGAAGTCCCACCACTAGATGAGTTTTCAGCCATATAATTTAATCTGTTGTAAAAAGATAACACAAGTTAGGCATGTATCATTATAAAAACTACTCCACGATTTGAATGTTCAAGATGAGTTACATAATTTAATCTGCTCAAGAATGTTCATGATTTGAAGGCAGGGAAACCAGTTGAGGTTCACCACTTTAGACATTTATGAATAATATTCAGAACCAGCACACGCACAGTTTCTACACCATTATGAAGTAATTCAGGAGGTAAGAAACTTCCCCTTGTTTTCCATTTCATAAAAGAAGACACTAGGATGATCGCACAGGAATCCATTCATCATAAAAGCAAACAGTGCGGTTGCATGGGCTAGGGTGAGTCGTGGCAGAAACTTATAATTGATATGGAAGAACGGCGAGGGTAGAAGAATTCCTAATTATCTCAAGATTCTCAACAACAAAATCATTAATTGGCAGAACCCTAAACTAGAAGAACATGTACTCATGCATGAAACCATGTCAAACAAAAGGTCATATTTATTTCTCATTGCATATCAAGATACTCCATAAATTTTATGTTACCTGGTTAGCTCCATTTGCCAAATAATATCACAATTTGTTATCAGAAAAACCACCATCTCCAATAAACTAGGTCTAGATGTATTTGAAATGTCTCGTCCTTGTTAACCAGATACCTTGTTATAAATAACCGAGGCTTTACGCACGAAAATTACTACATTAAGCCCCCAATTCTGTTAGTCTAGTCTGCATGGATCCACTCAAACTAATAATGGCTTCCCTCCATATCATATCATTTTCACGAAACATATTTGAAAACTGGTCCTACTAGCATTTTCTAAAACTGACAAGTCGTTTTAATGCCGAGCATTCTCTAGGCTCATTAACCTAAGGACCGACTCTGAGTCAAAGTCTTCTCAAATAATTCCAGGTTTTTAATGCAGTGCGTGAAGAAAAAGCTGCATTGTCAATTGGGATGGATGAAAAGGGTCATACTGTCAGCATCCTTAAACTACTTTGTGACAATGCGTTGTACTTCAAGCATTTCCATTATCAAGCATCAACAACATCAAGCATTCATTATAAAGCATCAACAACATCAATCCCACATTCCCATAATCCCATAATCCCAGAAATAGGATTTTGCATTTCTGCAGACTTCTTCAAGGCTTCAAGCTTCATAATACAATTAATACAAAATCTCAACCTATACACCCAGTCTTGCTCTACAATAAATTCACATTTATGCATTTTTAGAGCAAAATAGAAAAATTATTTCTCCATTCACATTCATGCATTTTCGACAGTTTTAATTTTTCAATAAATTAAAGGATTTGGTTTCTCAAATGTGTACCTTTCACTGGAGATTTGGGAAAGAAGAACTACTGAAGATTTTGTGCTGCCGTGTGGAAGAAATTGCGCCGCCGTGTGGAAGAAATTGTGCCGCATTGATTTTGATTTTTGATTTAGGGTTTCAAAAATTGAGCTGATTTAGGGATTGAGAATTACAAATTGAGCTTTTCAAGTGAGGGATTTCTGGATTAATTTGAGATTAGAGAAATCAGGAATAGATTGGGGGAAATTGGGGGAAATCGTCTAGGACTGGGAGTGGGAAGAAGGAAGGAAAGGAAGTGAAATTGTTTGCCCGTGTATTGGCTAAACGACGTCGTTTGTTACTTATGTAAACGACGTCGTTTTGGCTGGACCCGGAACGGAACGACCGGTACGGAACCGGGGCGTTCCGACCGGAATTGGGCTGGATTTTCCGGATCTGACTGGAATTCAAACCGGGACAAAAACATCGCTGTTTTGTCCCTGATTTTGAAGTGGAACGGGCCGTTCCGGCCGGAACAGAACGGGATTCACATCTTTGGGCAATACCACTCATATATTCTAGAATAGATAGAGAGAGGCTAGTACTTGGTTTCTACGTGCTCACAATACACAGGAGGAAAACAACATGAGGTGAAAGCCATTTGTCATCATGGATACAACTGAGGCTATGTTCTCCACTTATGCACAACATAAACAACACTAATACTCACCATATCTTGTTATAGAAGTATTGACAATCACTACCATTTTTTCTTTACTCAACAAGAAACTAACTATCAAAACCCCACTAGCACAAATAAGAAATTATACCATCAAATAGGTTATTTAGTGATAAAAAAATAGGATTAAATGATTTGCTTCCCCTATAATCTCATGTTTGAGTTCTATGATTACTAATATGTTGGCAACTGAGTTTTATATGGTTATTAATTTTAGTACTTATGGGATTAGTTGAGATACACACTAGTTGGTTTAGACATCCATGTTAATAAAAAAATGGAGAAAAAATTAACAAAGTTGGATCAAGTATGATATATGCACACATATTATCCTATATACTAAAACAGATTAGTTGGTTACTGTAGACTGGTCATTTACTAAATATACTTCGCGCGCGTACATGCGCCATTTTTTTTGTTTTTCCCGGTTGTGAACAGTATATTAACGATTTAAGCCCCCGAAAACGACAAAAACCGCCGCCAGTATCAGGGGCTCCTTCGTCACTGCACATATCGGAAAGGACCGGTCCGGTCCGGCCTGTCGGTTTTCTTCTTATTTTATTATTTTTTGAAATTGGCTAAATACGATTTTGGCCCCTAATAAGACAAAAAAGGTTAATTGGGAACAGGGGCAGGACGATAATTGACCTATTTTTTTATTATTTCTTCTCGCGGCTGTCAGTGCGTGCCGAGCATGCGCTAGCCCGTTTTCCGCCCCACGCCCTGTTTAGGTGGTGTGTGTGGCTTCATACGGTGGCCGGAGATGAGATACCGAAGTCCAGAGCGATGCGCCTCCACATGGGCTTCCTCCCGTGGCGGAGCATGTCGCCATCAGATGTAAATGGATGCGGCGGTGGCCGGTTAAATCCGCTGGCGACGTTTCTCTCTCTCCTGCACGTACAAGTGTAGGACAGTCCCCCAACTTTTACACTTTGATCCCTTCAGTCTGAATTTCAATTTTTCCCCTCATTTCTGGTATATAAGTTTTGATTTTATTCGATTGGGTCCTCTGATTGGAATTGATTCAATGTCAATTTTTCAATTTGGTCCCCTTTCTTTTAATTGCCGGATTGGATTGAAATTATTCGGTACAGTAGTTTTAATTTCTTCAGTTTTGTCCTTTAATTAAAATTAATAATATATTTTATTTTCATTTCGGCCCTTAAACTTTTAATTTTTTATTTTAATCCTTTTATATTTAATATTCATTTCAGCTCGATGACTTTTAATTTTTTTATTTCAATAATCCTTTTTTTTTCTTTTTTTTTCTAGAATAATCATTACTTTTATCTATGTACATATAAGTGTGCTTAGCTTTAATTTTTAATTTTTTTTTATTTTCTTATTTGTTGGGGTCATTTTTTTTTTTTTTGCAAAAAAATAGTTCCGAAATTTTATTTTATATCTATGATCATTTGGAAATTGATATTTGTATTTTTTTCTCTATTTGTTCTTTTTTTTTTAGCTTTTTATTTGTTTTTTATATTTATTTTTACGTCATATGACATTTTTTACCTCATAATTTTTATTTTAGTTTTTTTTTATCTGTTGTTAAAGTTTTTATGATTGTTTTAGTCTTTTATTTTTTTTATTATTAACACAACAACAACAACAACAACAACAACAACAACAACAACAACAATTTAATGTTTTTTTCTTCCCTACTCTTTTGTTAATATTTTTTAGGTTTTTTTCCTCTCGAGATAATTTGATAATTTTTTTTTCTTTTAACAGTTATAATAATTACTATTTTTATTTTCATTTTTTTTTATGTTTTGTTAAAATTTTTAGGATTTTTTTAGTCTTTCATTTTCTTTTCCTTTCATTATTAACACACACAAATAATAATAATAATAATAATAATAATAATAATAATAATAATAATAATAATAATAATAATAATTTAATTGTTTTCCTATGTTACCCCCTTCTTTTAATTTCAGGATTGTATTGAAAAAGATAAATTTATTCGGTATAGTAGTTTTAATTTTTACATTTTTGTCCTTTTATTAAAATTGATAATATATTTGATTTTCATTTTGGCCCTTATACTTTTAATTTTGGACTTTAATTCCTTTATATTTAATGTTCATTTCACCCATATTACTTTTAATTTTTTTTTATTTTAATCCCTTTATTTCTTTTTATTTCTAGAATAATCCTTACTTTTATCTATGTATATATAAATGTGCTTAGGTTTGATTTTTTTTTAATTTTCTTATTTGTTGGGGTGATAATTTTTTTCAAAAAAATTAGTTCTTAAATTTTATTTTATATATATGATCATACAGAAATTGATATTTGTATTTTTTTTCTTTATTTGTTCTTTCTTTTAGCTTTTTATTCGTCTTTTATATTTATTTTTTCATCATATGACTTTTTTTACATGATAATTTTTATTTTAGTTTTTTTGTTTGATATTTTGTTAAATTTTTTATGATTTTTTTAATCTTTTATTTTTTTTTCATTATTAAAATAATAATAATAATAATAATAATAATAATAATAATAATAATAATAATAATAATAATAATTTAATGTTTTTTCCTAACTTACTCTTTTATTAATGTTTTTTTTCCTCTCGGGATAATTTTATAATTTTTATTCTTTTAACATTTATAACAATGACTATTTTTTTATGTTTTGTTAAAAATTTTAGGAGTATTTTTTCTTTCATTTTTTTTCCCTTTCATTATTAACACACACAAAGATAATAACAATAATAATTTAATTGTTTTTCTATGTTACTCTTTTGTTAATGTTTTTTAGGCTTTTTTTTCCTCCTGATAATTTGACAATTTTTATTGTTTTGACAGTAATAATAATGATAATTTTTATTTTTATTTTATTTTTTTGTTTGATCTTTTATTAAAGTTATTGCGATTTTTTTAGTTTTTCATTCATTTATTTATTTATTATCTCATAATATTAATGGTCATAATGTTTGGATTGTTTTTCTTGCTTACAATTTTGTTTATGTTTTTTTTTCTCCGTATAATTTGATAATTTTTATTATTTTGTTAGTAATAGTAATAATAAGTTTTAGATGACAAGACTCTGATTTTGCTATTGTTATAATAGGGCATGTTAATCTATTTCAGTACATTAAAATTTGTATATATAAATATTATATTTTAATTTTAATCCAGCAAATCTTATAAAAATTATTTCCTTAGCCCGCAATGTAGAGTTGATAATTTTTTTAATTTTCAAGTCAAATGATTTTTTCCAGCTAATAATTTTTATTTTTGTTTTATCATATATTATATTTTTTATATGCACTTTTATTAAAGTTTTTATGCTTTTTTTAGTCTTTCATTTTTTTTCCATTATTAGCACAATAATAATATTAATAATCATAATAATAATAATTTTAGTTTTTTTTCTTATTTGATTTTTTGTTATTTATTTTTCTCAGGGTAATTTAATAATTTTTACTATTTTGGCCATGATAGTGATGATAATTTTAGATGTTAAAATCTTGATTTTATTTTTATTATAATAAAGTATGCTCATCTGTTTCATTATATCAAACTTTTAATCTCAATAGTTATAAAAATTATATATTCGACCGGTGACGTAGTGTAAACCGACAACATCACAAAGATTCATGTAAACTATGTTTTCCAACTTTTTTTTTAAAAAAAACTTTCTAGGCAATTACTTATTTCCGTCTATTTGATGTCAAAACTTAAATATTGTTGCTACGGTGGTATGTATTGATATGTTGTATCATATCAAATTTTACATGTGTAGATGTTATATTTTATTTTTAAATTAGTTAAATCAATAAATTACTTAAGATCCAACAATTATCAAAATTGCTTGCTTAGCTCGCGACGTAGTGCAGTCTATTTTTTTTGAATTTTCAAGTCAAATGATATTTTTTCCAGTTAATAATTTTTTTTTGTTTTGTCATTTATTTTACTTATTTTATTTCTTCTTTCTTTTATTTATTTTATTGTTTTATCGTTATTATTTTCAAGTGAAATCAATTTGTTTTTACCTCATAATTTTTATTTTATTCTTTTGTTTAATATTTTGTTAAAGTTATTATGATTTTTTTTGTCTTTCTTTCTTTCTTTTCATTATTAACACAATAATAATAATAATGAGAAGAAGAAGAAGAAGAAAAAGGGAAAAAAATTAGTTATTTTTCTTACGTACTCTTTTATTAATGTTTTTCAATTTTTTTCCTTTAGGGATAATTTGATGTTTTTTATTGTTTTACCAATAACTGTAATGATAAGTTTGCATGTTAAAACTTCGATGTTCCTATTTTTATAATAAGGTGTGGTGATCTTTTTTATTATATTAAATTTTACATATTTAAATATTATATTTTTATTTTGGACCAACATATCCTATTAATTTCTTTCATCCCAACAATTAAAAAAAAATTTTACTCAGCCCACAACGTAGTGTAATATATATTTTTTTCAATTCAATTAATTTTTTTCCCAGTCAATAATTTTTTTTTCATTTATTTTATTTTTACATTTGCTCTTTTATTAATGTTTTTAGGCTTTTTTTAACCCTTTGATTTAATTTCGTTTCTTCCCGTTATTAAAGCAATAATAATATTAATATTAAGAATAATAATAATATTAAGAATAATATTAATATTTTTTTGTTTCCCTCTCAGATTTGTTGAATAATATTTATTGTTTTAATAGTGATAGTAATGATAATTTTAGATGTTAAAAGTTCGATATTACTGTTATTATAATAGAGGATGTTAATCTTTTTTATTATATCAAATTTTATATACTGAAATATTATATTTTAATCTCAATAATTCTAAAAATTATTTGTTTTGCTCGCACTGTGTCTAGAACATAATGCGGGCATTTGACTAGTATTATATAAATGAGATCGATGCTGTCCTTGTCGATGACTTTAGTTGTGCAAAGATGAAAATGTTGCCGTTAACTTTGGCCTTTTGAATGTGCTTCTTATCGAACTTTATCTTTTTTGCTTTCTTTCGTTTTCATGGATAGTGAATTTTGCCCTAGAAATATAGCACAAGTGTTGCATCTTCATGGGTGTATTTGCTTGGTTATCATTGGAATTGTTGGTACAGCTTTATCCACTTACTGTTCATGCATTATTGTCGATCAAATGCCCCCAAAATTAAGGGCACTACCCAGTCTCTTGTAAACAAGTCAATCACAAACTGTAGATGAATCTATAATTATTGTGTGTGCTCGCTCGTGTCTACCAAAGGGAATTCTCCAATTATTATGTCACTATATGAACGTCTCATTTCATGGCAAGGTTCAAATTATATACGCCAATTTTTATGCAAAATTAGAGATAGTATATGTTAAAAAATTATTTTACTTAAAGAATTAAACTATTAATTAAAAATTTACAATATGATTTATATTATTTTCCAACAAACCTCCTAAAATAAAAATCTTTTGGGTTTGAAACTTGTACAGATTCATGTTATCTTGTATTTATTTTTTATTAAATAAAATAGAAATAGTAAAATTCGAACTCATGATCACTGGATCAACAAGATTTGGATATTATATTAAAAATCTATCTCAGTTAAAAACTTGAAATATTAAATAAAACCTCAAAATATAATTTACATTATTCTCTGGCGGTACCAGTTACTCCGTCTTGCTCAATATCATGACGTGCAAGAAATTATGCCATTTCCTGCCTTCTTAAGAGTGGCTTGTCTAGCAAAAGCTTACCAAGCAACACGCATCAGCATATTTGAGGCAAAACACAATTCACGGAAATCATCCCATACCACAATCATTTATACAGATTTCCAGAGGGAAATCGATCAGATTCTCCTAATGTATTCACAATACACGAGTAGTGCTTACAGTACCAATACTAATTAGATTTAGCACACCAGTTCCATTAATCACACAGTTCTTCGGCTTACTGGGACTCTGGTCTACTCGAGCTTTATGACATGATAATTTGTCGACTGTTGCTTATAAGGTAATCTATAATTAGTCACTGATTAAGTATCGACTTTAAATGGGGTAATTAATGAAAGAACCTATGCCGAAACTTAGTTGACTAGATGTTTGCGTGCTAAATCTTGAGAACCTTTTGAAAAAGCTGAATGAAATCTTGCTTTAAATTGAAAGACGTAAATGGCACATAGAATCTAAAGTAATCAATCTAGGTGGACTGGGTTTGTAGACCTTGGTGGCATGAACTGGTGATATATAGTACCTTCAAACATCTTTAACGCGGCTTTTTAAGATATGATTAGCATAAGAAAATTATTGTTAATTAAAAGGTCTAGATCTTATAATCATGTATTCTCTAGGGTTGGGGAGCATGCTGCAGCATGATACAAATATATAGATTAAAAACCAAAGTAAAGTGGCAACAACTTGTTGAATGGCTACATGGCCTACACAGAAGATCTAATAAAGCAATATTTCCTAAATGGGTATTTCAAAAAACTTCAACAAAATCATGATAGATCGGTGCTTTGCCAAAATTTATTTATTTGCTTTGATGCCATGAAAGAAGAACCAACCAAATGGGGATGACTTGGTAATAGCCGCGAATCACATGGTGATGCCGATAAAATGAATTTGTCGACTCACTTTTTAGGGCCTAGATTGGAAGGCTGGTGATATGCTACACTTTGTGTCGATACACAAACATTTTGAATATTATCTAGCATGTAGCTAGGAGAGGATAAACATTAAAATATAATTGAAAACATGACAAGATGGATCAAAAAGTATAGACAGCTGAAAATTACAGAACATAAAAACAACTTGACTTTTAGGGTATTATGATTCCAAAAGCTTGCTCCATCGTTAACCACTCGCATTCCCTTTAATCCTTGTTTTCGGATTTCTAATTAATAAAAGCATAATGCTGCATCATCAGAGTTATTTAGACTATGTTGAGTTACATGTCCAATCCTCGATAGATACGAATTTTGCTTAGGTTAAGCCTTTCAGCCCATCGTTTCTTGTCGCCGGTTAGGCTAGCCGGTGGGTCCCGGCAATGTGAACACTCGCTTGACCACAAGTACATGAAAAAAGTCTCTCTTTTTTGGATGATGATTGCTGTCATATGGAAATATTATTATTATTATTATTGTTTTTAAAATATAATATTATTTAGCTGTAGTTCCATTGCCATCAATTGAACATCATACCACATTGAGCCTCATTTCTTGATTTATTTTTGGTAAAAACATAGTGGGTCAAATTGAAAATATAGAGATTAATTTGAAGATAGAGAGGGGAGGTGGGGAATGCTTGAGACCGAGCAAGGTGGGGAACATTTTCATATGGAAGTTGAATACAAAATAAAAAAATATATTGTCATAGGCAAGTAGGTAGGCTGTGTTCCTCACCTAAATAGGATTAGAGATTATCATATTTTCCAATACACACAGTTTTGGGAGGTGCCGTGGACCATTCTTGTCTTGAATCCAATGTCTGCTATGTCTAGATAGTGCCAAAAGTGTGGAGAAACAAGTTCTGCTAATTATTTGTTCAACATTTTGAGTTTTTGTAATATTTTTCTGGTTTATGAAGTGGTGTAAGGAGATAGGAGCTTGGGTGATATATATATATATTTGATTCGAAGAAACTACATCCCTCCAAAAATGTACTTTGTAGGTGTAGATGAGTGAATAAAACTCCGTATGTCTCAAGATTTTACAAGAAATGCACGTTCTAATTTAAATTTGAGACTTGCTATATAAATCTCAAACTCTTTGTCATCACGTCACATCTCTTAAAAATCTTGGGTGATATTGGTCCCATGAGCAAATGCATCTAAAAAGGAGGTGGCGTGTCTTCTCCCCTTAAAATTGCCCCCATGAAGAATGGAAAAAGAAGAGTGCATAATTTTGTCTTGTTTTAGAGGGTTTTTGACATTGTTTTAAAAATATATTTGAAAAAAAAATGATTTTTTATTTTTTATTTTAAATTATTTTTTTATATATTTTTAGATCATTTTCATGTGCTAATATCAAAAATAATTTTTGAAAAATAAAAAAAATATTATTTTAATATATTTTTGATAAAAAAATATATTTAAAAAGAAACACAAATATACTGTCGAACAGGTTACTAATATATTTTTTTGGCCCCCCCTGCCCTACTCTTTCTCGTGAAAGAGAGGTGGATGAACATTGGCTCAACTATGAATGTGCCCGCAAATCATATCTCCTCTATGAATTATAATTACGGGTAGGTATGGTTTTGCGGGTATCTAGACAAGACTAAGATCTACAAAGGTGACATAAAGAAGCAACATTTGCCTTCTTCAAAGATGTATTCAAGATGAAATTTTAGACCCCCCTGCATCGGAAAGTCTTGTAATCCTTGCAAATCAGTATGGGTCCCAAACTCTACTCAAAATAGAATTACAGGTCGAGAGTTGAGACTGAGAGACAAATATCTACTCCCCATTACCACCACCTAGATATTATACCAAATGAGTCTAGGGCTTGAGACAATGGTGCGGGCTTGTGGAGATCTACTCTGAAAGCAGAACGGTCTGAAGATTGTCACAGAATCACATCAAACCTCTCGTTATCATACAAACATCTAATTCACCTTGTATGGCGACAGAATTGTCCCCGATCGTTCTATGTGCAGCCTGCAACCTGGTGATGTCGACTCCAGTCTCCTTGTCTTCACCAACAATCGTTTTCCAAACCAGTACTCGGATGAAAATGGACAAGCTTCTTCCTGGATTTATGAATGCAAATGTGAAATGCGGCAAAACATCCAGAAAACATTTTGTAGATTGCAATTATTTGCTAGCAGCACATTAGTTTGCTGTATAAGCTCCAGGAGTAAGCGCACATCCATGAATCTCCAGGCCATTAAATTTGAGCTTAAATTGGAAAGGTCGTTCAGAAAACATGAAAAAGGCTTATCCTTACAGCCCTGTATTTTCAGGGTCAAAAGGTTTTCGTTAAATGAGATATATATATAAGAGCATATCTACAGCTGCATCTGCTAGAAATATAAAGCAATTCACATCCTAGAAAAGTCCATTTTAGAGGCTTAAACCAAATCACCTAGAATAATGCTTTATGAATACTGAAAGGAACAATGCAAGGCCGGATAGCAGCTACGACTCAGTACAGTTATATTCATTGCTTTTGCCTACGAATACTAAAAAGAAAAAAGCAAGGCCCGATAGCAGCTATGGCTCATTACAGTTATATTCATTGCTTTGGCCATTCAATTCAGGCCTAATGTACAAAATTGCAAGATTTGCCCTTTTTGTTTGTTTGCTTGCTCCAAGTTCCCAGATGAACCAACCTGTCGAATGACACAAATGTGCTCACTCAAATATTGAAACATCCCCATTCCAACTGCATGAAGCAATTACATTTGGAAAAACTGGGTGGTAAACAACGTCTATGCATGCTTGCTCATACACCTTGATTTTTCTGACAAGCTCTGATGACCTATAGTTGTATATGTATATAGAACCATCTGACGAGCCGGAGACAAGCTTCTCACCATTCAGGCTAAAATTGCATTTAATGGGGAACCCAGAGACACCATGGCTTTCATACCTTCTATACTTGTCCAGCCTGAAAGGTGGACTTGAAGAGAAGATAGCAATATAATTTGCATTTGACTGGGCAACAAAACATGGCTCGAATGGATGGCACCTAACACTTGGACATGTATAGGCTTCCACATAAACCTGAGACAGGGAAAAACAAGCATCACTTACTAAGAACAACAAACAAAAGTGCAAAGGTGCTACTGTTTGGTATACATAGAGGATCAATGTTTAAAGTTAACTCATCCTATCCAATAAATGCTTAATATATCATGCAGCTGAACCTGATGAGAAAATCAATGTTGATTGGCATGTTATGTCAGTCTTCCTTAGTCTAGAAGAGGGATCCTCAGCTATTTTAAAAAACTAGGTTAGATGACTCAAGAGCTAACAAAAGAGAAGAGCAGGGTGTGGTTTAAGAAAACAAGTGGAAACTTGATATGTATAGACGCAATATACAGGAAGCAGGTATGGAACCTGGTTTACACCACATAGGAATCAGTCAATAGCAATTCTCCAGTATCACCTCTATGAAAATGAAACAGTTTACATCCTCAGGTCATGTCAACACTACACACGTGAGAGTGCTAAAGGCTTAGATTTATTATCAATTTTCATAACTCGGTAGAATTTACAACCATATTTTTAGGCCTTAGCCCTCGGGAAGAAGGACCTGAGAAAGTGCCATAGCTATTGACCAAGCATCCCAAAATGTAAGATTTCGGACCAAAGTGTTGTTTCGGGAAACATAGTACCTAGGTCCATGCATCCAAATTGTTTAAACAGACTGCTGATTCGGTGAAAAGTAATTTGACTGATCATAATATTGTTACACAAGTGTGATAAACAGTCTAAAATACAATTAAACTTAAGAGCATAAGCATCCAAAATCCTCCACCCAGACAATAGGAAACCCTCAAGGAAAATACATATGAACATGGTAATAAACTGAAGGAATAGAAACCCAAAAATAAATTAAATTACATCTAGTAATTGAGATTGATCTTTTTTGAATGCCACCCCACTCCTTTATATATATATATATATATATATATATATATAACACTAAGAAGAGTATGTCTGAGCATGTTGCCTGCAGACAACATCCAAAGAGAATTTTAGGGCAATGTCTATGGTCATTTCTCCATGTCAAAAATAACACATCAGGTCTAAGTAATTCTACGATACAGATTTTCTCATCATTTTTTTTTGTCTGTTTGCTTGTACATTAATCTAATTATTATGAACCTGGTAACCGTACAGTAATTTCAAATGTCAAATGTGAGGTCTAAGGAAGAAGATGAAACAAACACCTACAAAGTATAGGCAACTGAAGGAAGACATAGCATGGAGACCAAAGGTATCATACCTAGCAGTAAAGCATATTCTCAGCGCATGCCACCCCAATAAGATTCTTCAACCATTATGCTAGTTTATGAAAGCAAATTCTCAAGGAAATGCAAGCACACATGCATTGTAAGGGATCTAAAAGACAACACTGACATTTACTAACAAACTCTTACCTGGTTGGACAAAGGAACCTGCCGTGAGATGTCCCAAACAATAATAGAATTTTCACTGACATTGCTTCCAGAGACATCACTGGATGAGATAAACTGTTTCCCATTGATTGTAAATTCAACGTCAAGTATTGGACCTAGACCTCGAACGTATTCACGAACCACTTTACCATTTCTAATATCCCACAATCTGAGACAACCCTTTGATCCTCCAGAAAGGAAGATGTTGGAGTTATCTGGACAGAACTTTATTACTCCAACAACCTGATCTTCCTTGAAAATCTGAGTCTCTATCCCCTTTTCAACATCAATTAGCCTGGATGAGCAGTCATATCCACAAGAAAGCACGGATAGTCCATGTGGTGACCATTTCACATCTTTCACTGCTGCATTATGATATTTAAATAAGCGTGCTATTTTCTGATCTCGGCTCCACACATTCCATACACAGACAGTTTGATCCATTCCGGCAGAAGCAAGGAGATGAGCTGTAGACTAACTATAATGAATAGATCAATATGACCAACGATATCGACAACATAGTATAATGCTTCGTGAACAAAATTTCAGCCAAAGCATAAGAAATACAAATCTAAGAAATATATTGACGAAATCCAAAAGAAAACCATCGATACCATGACTTGGAGACCAATCTAAAGCATTGACAGCCTTCGTATGGCAACGCAAATCAGCCGATAGCCTTTGGGGTATTTGACTTAGCGATGCACGGCCCTTTGCTTGTCTCAATGACGATAAAACATCAGGGGGTATCTCCGAATCACTAATGCTCCCCAGAACTAATAACAAGAATTGCAAACGAGAAACAAAGACTCAGCCTTTTACTTAATTGCAGTATATACAATAATCAGTATCAAACTCTAATGATGCACAAAACAATCGTGCAGTTTTATTCAGTTGCCATACTAAAAGCTAATATTGGCCAAATACAGTATACTGTTGTTAACCAAGCAAAACAAATCAAACCCATTAGCGTATTTTTATAAATAACCAACAGTTCTTTGCTCATTTCAAATTAATATTTTCTGTTAATATTGGCCAACTTTGCAGTTTCTTTAAACCTAAATCAGCATAAAAAAATCACAAGATACAATAGCAAAAAGTAAGTGATGAAAGGAAAAGAAACTTACCAGGAGAAGTCACGAAAGTGGGATGCGGCTTCAGGTTTGGGGTTGGTGCCGGGTTCGGGACCTGAGAGAGTTGGGCAGAGAGAGCTCGTTCTCGCTTGGATATGTATCTGCCAGGAACCGGAGCTTCTGTTCGGAGATTTTGAGATGGGGTTTCCGGTTTGAAACGTTTAGGAGGAGGGGGAATGACGGGTTTGTAATCGGGTTTGAATTTGGGTTCGGGTTCTTCATCTGAGGAATTAGAGTATGCGTTGCAGAGAAGATCCATCAAGGCTAAGGCAATTCTTATGGTTTGTTTCTTGTTTGATCATTGTGATGTTCAAAAGCTTTATAAATTATAATGAGCTGTTTCGTTCCTGTACTATCTTGATATTTTAATTCAGTCCCTTATCAATTTGATATGTTAATGCGGATCTTCAATGCACACTTCCGTTCAAATCAAACGTATAAGTTGGACCAAAACTATTCAAATGTCATGTAATACACATTTCCATAAATTCTCCACAAAAGCATTAACCCTAATATAATCTAAAAACGCAAAAATATATAACTTGAAGTTAGAAAATAAAAAAAAAAAAACATATTTTTTCAAAAACATCCAACCGCAACCCTAAATATTTTTAAACTTATCTAGTATTTTGTATTGTGATAGCAGATGCTTTTTAAAATAATTATGCTTTAAAATACATTAAAATAATATATTTTTAAAAATTTATTTTTGACATCAATACATTTAAATAATAAAAAATACAAAAGGCTAATTTAAAGCAATAAAAAAATCTTTAAAAGTATGATTGGACTGTGAAAACAAACAAATATGGCCAACAACATAATGAGTTATTTGATATACAAAATTCAAAATGATATGAAAATATAAAAAAATAATTCGAAGGTAATTTTTCTTCTTCTTTTCAAAGAAGAAATTTAACAATGATTCCAAATATCTTTAGACTTAGGTAATGTTTTGTATTGTCATGACGATGATTTTTGTAAGGTATTGTGCTTTGGAGAGAAATCAATTGTATTATTCGATTAAAGAAAGTGGCTTTAAATAGCCTTTACAAAGCAACAGAAATAGAAGATTTTGTGCAATTAACACCCTGACAACTAGGGATTTATTGCAACTAACACCCTAACAATTAGGGATCTTATTTTAACAAGTCAATTCAACTGAAACTAAAATAACTTATCATTCCCTCTCTTAAACTAAATACTTTTAAGTATTTAGTTTATCTGAAACCTCACATATTCCCAGCATCTGTCGCAATTTCTGAAACTGCTCTAACTTCAGTGGCTTAGTCATCACATCAGCTATTTGTTCCTTTGTGCCACAGAATTCCAGCTCAATAACACCATCTTTAACTAAGTCCCGTAGAAAGTGGAACCTCACATCTATGTGCTTGCTTCTACCATGCATAACCGGATTTTTGAAATTTTAATGGCAGAGCTGCTGTCACTCATGATTACAGTGCTTCCTTCCTACTGATAGCCAATTTTCTCTAGTATCCTTCTCATCCATATAGTCTGACATGCACAATTTGCAGCTGCCATAAACTCAGCCTCAGTGGTTGATAATGTGACCAGTGGTTGCTTCCTTGATGACCATGCAATAGCTCCTGAGTTCATCAAAAACACATATCCAGAGGTGCTTTTTCTATCCTCAACATCTCCTGCATAATCACTATCAGTGAATGCAAGGAGTTCTTCAACTTCTCCCCTCTTGTAAAATATCCCATAATTCACTGTCCCTTTTAGATATCTCAGTGTTCTCTTGGCTGCTTGCAGGTGTAGTTCAGTAGGTTTAGACATGTAACGACTAATTAAGCTTACACTGAACATAATATCAGGTCTGGTTGTGGTGAGTTACATGAGGCTACCTACTATCTGCTTGAAATAAGTTTCATTGATTCTGACTCCTCCTTCATCACTATGCAACTTTGAACCTGGTACAATTGGACTACCCACAGCATTGCTATTTTCCATGTTGAACCGTTTTAGAACATCCATTGCATATTTCTTTTGGTAAATATATATGCCATCAACAGTTTGCAAGACTTCTATACCAAGAAAAAATCTCATACCTCCCAAATCAGACATATCAAATTCCCTTAACATGGACTCTTTAAATCTACTCATCATAATATCATCATCACCAGTATATATCAAGTCATCCACATAAATACTTATAATGAGAATCGTACCTTTACTGCTGGTTTTAACAAACAATGTTTGTTCACTGTGACATCTCTGAAATCCTTCACTGACAAAGTGTGCTTCAATTCTACTAAACCAAGCTCTTGGAGCTTGTTTTAGTCCATATAAGGCCTTCTGCAATTTATACACTTTGTGCTCATTCTCTTTCTGCTCATACCCCTTTGGCTGCTCTACATAGACATCCTCACTTAATGTTCCATGAAGAAAGGTAGATTTTACGTCTAGTTGGAAAATCTTCCATCCTCGTTGGGCTGCCAAAGCAATGATCATGCGAACTGTGTCCATTCTAGCTACGGGAGCAAAAACCTCAGTATAGTCCACTCCTTGTTGCTGGGAATAACCCTTAGCTACCAGCCTTGCTTTGTATTTGTCTACCCCTCCAAATTCATTAAATTTGGTCTTATAGATCCACTTAACCCCAATTTTCTTGGCACCTGTGGGCAGCTCAGTTAGCTTCCATGTTTCATTCCTCTCGATTAACTCCATCTCAGCATCCATTGCTAGCCGCCATTTAGGACTTAGTTGAGCTTCTTCAAAACTGATTGGATCTGCACATACAACTTGAGCCAAATTAGCTTCAAAATCCTCATCAGAGAAGGCCTCTCCAGTGACATAGTCATTCAAGTATGATGGGGTTCGATGAGGTCTTCTTCCTTCATTTTCATTTGTTTCTGTTGTTGACCTCTCATTGCCAGTACTGTTTGCTCCATTAGCAGCTGTTGACCCCTCATTTCCAGTGTTGTTTGCTTCATTAGCAGCTTCACTAACATCAGCATTATCTCCCATCAAGTTATTTTCAGCATCTTCACCTGTATTAGCATCATCTCCATCATCTCCAGAATCATTATTTCTAGTATCATCTTCAAATACAGCATCATCACCCCATTCCAGATTCATCAAAACCTGTTCTTCAACACTTTTATCCCATTCCCAATGTTTTTCTTCCTCGAAAATAACATTTCGACTGACTACAATCCTTTTTGAGATAGGATCATATAGTCGATATGCTTTAGATTCATCACTAACCCCCAAGAGAATACAAGGAAGACTTTTATCAGTCAACTTAGTTCTTCTAGCATCAGGAATATGGGCATATGATAGACACCCGAACACCCTAAAGTGTTCCACAACAGGTTTTACTCCACACCATGCTTCCTGTGGGGTAATATCTTTTACAGCCAAGGTGGGACTCCTATTCAATACATATATTGCCCAATTTACAGCCTCGGGCCAGAAATTCTTTGGGATTTTCTTTTCAGACAGCATGCTTCTTACTAAATTCATTACTGTTCTATTTTTCCGTTCTGCGACTCCATTTTGTTGTGGAGTGTATGCTGCAGTTAACTGTCTTTTAATACCATGTTGTTTGCAAAAATCATCAAACTCTTGTCCATTAAATTCCCCCCCTCTATCAGTATGCAAACATTTAATAGACAAACCAGTTTCATTCTCAACATGTTTCTTAAAACATTTAAACATGTTCAAAGTTGCAGACTTCTCACTTAAAAAATATATCCATGCTTTTCTACTGAAATCATCAATGAAGCACAATGAATACCTCTTCTTGCTGTTAGAGATTGGAGAAATTGGACCACAAATGTCTGCATGTATCAGCTGCAATCGTTGTGTGGCTCTCCATGTACTTTTCCTCGAAATTGGCCTTCTGTGTTGTTTCCCCAGAATGCAGGCAGTACATGTCACGGTTGATGCAGGTAGTTGTGGAAGACCATGGATCATGTTTTTAGCTTGTAGTAATTTTAAGCCTTTATGGCTTAAATGCCCATACCTGCAGTGCCAAAGATGAGCTATGTCTGAAGTTGTTGTCTGAAAACATGTAATCTTCTCCTTCGTGTGCTGAGTATTTGCCAACAATAAGAACATTCGATTTGCTGTCATCTCAGACTGTATCACGAGGCCTTTCCGTGGATGATATATATGACATTTTCCTGTCTTGAATAGAATCTCAAAACCTCGCTCTTGTAATTGCCCAATACTTAGGAGACTGTTCTTCAGTTCTGGAACATAAAACACCTCAGTGATGACAAAACTGTTTCCATTTAGAAGTAGTCTCACCCTTCCTTTCCCAAGAACAGACATCTTGGTATTGTTTCCCAACTTCACGGTCTCCCGAAATGACTCATCTATTTCACAGAATGCAGCCTTGTTTCCACTCATATGATTCGAACAGCCTGAATCAAGAAACCAAAGATCTCCTTGAGTTGCCTGGTTCATCTCAACAAATGACATTAAGAGCATTTCTTCGTGCTCATTCAACTGAGCATAATTGGCCTCCTTCTCCCAAGCTGGGCACTCATATTGAAAGTGCCCAAGCTGATGGCACTTGTAGCATTCAACGGTAGCTTTGTTCAAAGCTTGACGACCTCTCCCTCTGCCTCTGCCTCTATAATCACCTCTGCCTCGTCCTCTGCTTCCATATCTATCACCTACTGTCACTTTGAATGCCTGTTCCTCACCATGGCTTCTTGAAAACTTTTGTTCATGCATAGTGAGTGAACTTTGCAATTCGTCAATGGTGAGAGTGTCAATATCATTAGATTCTTCAATTGAAACAACTACATAGTTGAATTTTTCAATTAAAGTTCTAAGGATCTTTTCCACAATAATGGTGTCCTTCATCTGTTCTCCATTACTCCTCATTTTGTTCGCTATACTCAAGACACGAGCAAAATATTCAGTAATAGTTTCACTTACTTTCATTTCCAGAACTTCAAAATCTCTTCTTAAAGCTTGAAGAGTGGATCGTTTGACCCTTGCGCTGCCTTCAAACTTCTTTTTCATGGAATCCCAAATCTGTTTTGAGGTTCGCTTCTCCAGGATTTGTTCAAGGATTGTTTTGTCGATGGACTGGAACAAGTAATTCTTAACCTTGAGATCCTTCACCATCAAATCCTCCAATTGCTTGTGCTGTTCTTCAGATAACACCATGTTGACCACTGGTTCTAGGTAACCATTTTCAATCAAGCTCCAATACCCTTTGGACCTCAAAAGGTTTTCCATGAGCATGCTCCAATGGTCATAATGACCATCGAAACGTGGGATAGCTGGTTGTAAGAAACTCTTCTCTTCACTCATCTCGCTTTTCGCTCTGTGTTTGGGTCTCTCAATTGTTTCTCTCTTTTCTCTCTATGTTTGGATCTCTCAAGAAAAAAACAACTGCTGTGTTTTCTTCTTTTCGCTCTGTGTTTGGATCGCTCAAGTGGTCTCTCTCTTCTCTCCGTGTTTGGATCTCTCAAGAAAGAACAACTGCTGTGTTTTTCTTCTTTCGAGTAGGGCAGGCTCTGATACCAATTTGTAAGGTATTGTGCTTTGGAGAGAAATCAATTGTATTATTCGATTAAAGAAAGTGGCTTTAAATAGCCTTTACAAAGCAACAGAAATAGAAGATTTTGTGCAATTAACACCCTGACAACTAGGGATTTATTGCAACTAACACCCTAACAATTAGGGATCTTATTTTAACATGTCAATTCAACTGAAACTAAAATAACTTATCAATTTTTTGACGTTTCGCGTCCTGTTATCTCTAGAGGGGAAGAGATGGTGAACAATGAAAAGGGGGTGTGTTTTATAGCTGCAGAGTTACGACAATAAATCTTAGGAGACACCACTTAGTATTAAGATCATTAAAAAATCTAATGGTCTATGAGAGTCTGGATAAGGGGACTTATTGTGCAAGAGAAAAACATCACCCCCAGTGCACCCTATCTAAGACAAACTGCATTGTTGTTTGATTGTTTTTCTAATTCAATTTTTATTTATTGATTTTTTCTAAGGTTCGACATAGATCTCTCTCTTCATGAGAAAATCTCTACCTCATTAGGAGTTGAAAACTAACCAAAAAGAATTTTACACTGCATTTTGAAAACCTTGTTTTTAACTATCTGCGAGTGTACTTTACAATGTAATTTTACACCACAATAGCTAAACAAAAATAATTGCTAAATTATTTTGATATTTTGGCCAGATTCTAATAGATAATCGTAAACCGATTATGATATCCAATTTTCATTCAAAAATATGAAAGATGCAAAATATAATTTTTTTACGAAACATGAATGGAAAAACCTTGGAATCTAGCTATATGCATGAAAACAAAACATTTTTGTTTGTTTTTTTAATCAAGTTTTTATATTATATTTTTTTTAAAAAAAGAGAAAAATTTGGATTAGGCTTGGCCCAAGTAAATGGGCCGACCATCCTAGTTGGGCCAGGAGCCCAACTCTACTAGACGTGGGTCAGATATGGCCCATCTAGAAGGGCTAGGCCGAGAGCAATCTGGCCCATCACAAAAAAACTAATTCACATGAATAGTGCAATTCACTTGCACTGTTCACGTATGATGTGAATAGTACCAAGGTTGTTGGGCGATGGCGATGTGAGGCTTACCTGCTTTTGTCGTTGGGTAGAGGAGATCGTGGTGGTTTTTCCTATGGTGGTTGGGCGGAGTGCTGGAAGGGGGCTGGTCAACGTTGTAGCCGCCGCTGCCTCTGTTATTGCTGGAGAAGAAGGATTGGGTTGTTGTAGGTGTTGATGAAAGAGACCAGGTGGTGGTCGGCGATAGAAAACTCACCAACTGTCGAAGGGATTGGCCTGTTCTGGAGGAGAGAGATGATTTCCTACACTGCCAAAAGGAGAGAGAACTGATGATGATGATTCTTTTAGAGGTGAGGAAGATGATGGTCGCTGCCGATGGTGGTTATGCGTATAAGTGTTTTTTTTTTTTTTTTTAAATTTGCACTGTTTATCTTCATCTTCCTCGTGTTTGCTCTATAAATTTTACTGTTTGTTTCTCCCATAACTGTTCTCTTTTCATTGCCAAAATTTTACTCCCTCTATGTATTTTTGTGTTCCTCCCCTCTATTACGTAAATCCCCCCTAATGTGATCACTGTCATCTCTTTCCTCTAGTGCATGGTTTTTGTCTTGCTATTTATAGGTGAAGAAAGTAACTTATGTGCAGCGATAACTTAATATCCTGAAGCTGTCGACGGCAGCATGCTTGCAAGGATGGCCAGTCAGCAGCAGTGTGTCTGTCGAGGTGGCATGTTGGCAGCGACATGCCTGCAACTATGTGTGCTACGACGGAACTGCAGTTTCGGGAGAAGGTGGAAATGTAGTTTGGTCATTCAATTTATAATTGTTTTAATTGCACCCCAATTGATTTTTAACTTTTAATTTTCTTCAATTTCTCCTATGACTCCACACAATTGGCTAGGAAAAAATTCAATTCAGTTTTCAAAAAATCTAATCTTCTCAATTGAACTCGAATTAAGCTCAAAAACTTGATTTGTCATTGATTAAATACTTAATAAAATTAATTTGACCAATTTAAAGTATAATTAAGTCCTTGTACTTAATTAAATCATTTAATTGGATTCTAAATTAATTTCTAAACATAATTATACTTTTCAAATAGCCCATGATTGAATAAAATTGGCTTATAAAAAATATAATTATGATTTTTGGCTTAATTCTTAAGCAGATTTATCTAATAATAAATTATTTTAACCTTGAATTTGTATTTTCTCTCATTTTTTAGCACAAAATAGGTGCGATTTGGCTCCCGAAAATGTTCAAAATATTCACCTTGATTTTAACTACCAATGTCAACTATTTTTATTTTATTTTTATTATTTTTGTTTTATTTTGGGAGAATTTAGGGATTAATCCATAATTAGATTATGACATGTATTATATTAGCGGTTCCTTCTAATTTTTTTTCTCTTAAAATTATATAAAAAATATTTTTTAAAAGAATTATTTTAATATTAGTATATTAAAATAATTTAAAAATAAAAATAATAATTTGAATGCTCAAGAAATCACATTGGACGATAGAAGGACACAAAATCGAACCTTATTGTTCGGCCGTTAGTGGAAAAGAAAAAAGAAGAGGAAAACATTTGACTTTTCAAAGAAAAATAAAGAGAGAAGAAATAAGATGAGTTCGTAATTTATTCCAAGTTCCTACCCTTCTTAACCTCTTTTTTTTTTTTTTTTTTCTGTACTTTCCCTCCCTCCCTCCCTCTCTCTCTCTCTCTCTCTCATAATATATAAACATCACAAAAGAGAGATTATAGTAATTTTTTCTTATTATAGTTCATATTGTTTTTGAAAGTATTTTTTTGTTTAGAATTATATTAAAATATTTTTTTATTTTTAAAAATAATTAATAATTTTTTATATCTACTTATGAAAATGATATAAAAATATCAAAAAATTAACTTAAAATAGTAAATAAATAAATAAAATAAATATTTTTTTAAAAATATTTAAAAAACAATAAGAAATACTGAAAAGAGTGAGGATAGCTTGTAGTAGGTAGTTAAGAAGCCTTTTGATAAAGAAAAAATAACAAATTTAAGGCCACTCTTGCTAAAATTATGTCTTATTATCCTATTCTAGCGGATGAAATAGGGTTAGCGAGTAACCTAGCTAGGATACATGCTTCGAGCCATGTGCAAGGCTAGCTGAAAAGGCGAACGAGTGGTGGTGCCTGAAATGTTCACGTGTGCCATGACAAGTATGAGAGCATCCGTTTAGAAGAGTAATTATAGTTATTTTTAAAAAAAATTATTTTTGATATTAACTCATCAAAATAATTTAAAAATATTAATTTTTAATTTAAAATAAAAAAAATTATTTTTTTAAAAAATATTATTTTTTAATTTAAAAAAAAAAAAATTATTTTTTAAAAAAATTATTTTTAAAATGAAATTTCATAGCCATCATGTGTTTGTAACTAAATATTCGGAGTCCACTGAGTTCAAGGACATGGCAGTGGAGCTCAAGACAAGCGCAGGATTTTTCATTATTGGTGATTTTATACCGTCGGTTTCTTGGTTGGATTTGCAAAGAATTGAACGGGGGATGAAGAAATTACACCAAAGATTTGATTTATTATTATCAGAGAATAATATAAATTATATTTTAAAATTTCATTTAACAGTTTAAGTTTTTAAATGAAATAATTTTTTAATATGATATTAAAGTTTTGTTAACCTAACAGTCATGAATTTGAATTTCACAATACTAAAAATTAAGCATAAGATAATGTAAATATACTTTGTGCAAGTTTCAAGTCCAAAAAACTTTCACTTGAAGAAATTTATTAGAAAATAATATAAATCATATCTTAAAACTTAATTTAAAAATTTAAATTTTAAATGAGATTATCCTTTGATAATTATTGGAAAAAGAAGAAGTTGGAGGAGCAGAGACTTGACCGGACGGTCTAGTAGGTAAAGTTCTCTTCCGCCCACCACAGTTTGAGTTCTATGAATGCATGCTTGTCATCCCCGTAATGCTTTACCTGTTCATTGAGCTTGCAGAATATTCAGTGGATTCAGAAATTAGTTGAGATACGCGCAATCTAGACGAACACCCCAATTATATATATAAAAATAGTGACGCAACGAATCAATATGTTCCAAAAAGAATATGTATATATTATCAGCATGCTACGAATTACATCCAGTTTTGTTTTATTTTGGAAGAACTTATTCACAGCCGGCACTGACACTTCCTGAAGCAAAATCGAATGGGCAATTGCTGAGACGATGAAAAACCCTCGCATCGTTAAACAAGCTCAGGATGAGATGGATCGAGTCATTGATCGGAATCGACCACCAGAGGAATCTGCCACACCAAAACTTCCCTACCTACAAGCCACATGCGAAGATACTGCATAGATTCTACGGAGAATTTAACATTGAGTTTTAAAAATATTAAAAAAAAAATTATTTTTATTTTTTATTTTAAATTAAAATATTTTAATGTTTTTAGATAATTTTTATATACTGATATAAAAAATAATTAAAAATATTATTTTGATATATTTCTAAATAAAAAACACTTTAAAAAACAATTGCACTCCAAACAGTAACCAAGTGTCAACATCTGGGCAATCTGGAGGGATCCTAATGCATGGGATAATCCATTGGAATTTACTCCGAAAGATTAAAAAAATATGCTAAAATTAACCCCCTAGGGAATGATTTTGAGCTAATTCCATTTGAAGCAGCAAGAAGAATTTGTGCTAAAAATGACATTAATTTTATTTTAAAAGAAAAAATCATCGGTCTTAAAATTTATTTTTTATATAGCAGATTAAATTTATATAAAAGTATATTTTTTATTAGAAAAAAAAATGAGAACAATAATTCACCAATAAATTAACAGTAGCACCTCAAAATCATAAAATAAAATATCAATTTAATATTTTGTAAATCAAATATACTTTTAAAACGCAAGTAAACACAAATATAAATGCAAAAATAAACAGCCAAGACTCTTAAAAGTCAATTAATTCTATGCCTATTCGGTTATAGAAAGTAGCTAATTAACAAGGACGTTATGCCTCGCATAGTCCTATAAAATGGCACCCTCTACCCTTCTTCCATCACACTCAACTGGTCCAAATCTATATATCTTCAGCCAAGATGGTTCAAACCACTATGACATCCTCGACTGTAGTCACACTGGCGTTTGGGTTCATGTTGGTTGCGTCAAGCCTAGGGGCAGCTCATGCAACACCATTTTTCGGTCTAAACCCTGTAGAGATTCAAGTTTGCTTGGCAACTATCAAGACGCACGCAGAGATTTGCTTAGACGAGGTTGCCTCCTTGGTGCTAACCTTTCAGCAGAACTTAGTCGGCCCTAAATGCTGCAATGCCTTGGCTGTAATTGATAACAAGTGCAAGACTGGGGGATTTAGTTTTGATTCTTTCTTGCCTGCGTTGTGGATCAGGCAACACTGTGCTTCAACATTCTTCACTCCAGCTCATCCACCAACTGTGCCAAGTTCAACTTGATAGCATGTCAAGGCTCCTAAGAATGCGCCAAGTCCAATAAGGTTTTGCAAATGTACCTCTAGAGTCCACACTCCATGGTGGATTACGAGTACATATATTGTACCCATTTTGATTTTTTTTTAAATTAATAAAAGCACATATAGTTTTTTTTAACAATTTTATTATATCTAACCAAGTGAATTAGATTTTTAATGTTCTACTTTTTAACTAATCTAATATTATATGATAAAAAAAACAATAATAAAAAAATAACATATTCTATTAGTGGGTAAACTCATCACACATGTAATCAAGTAAGTTAGACTAATTTGTCAATCCTGTAAATTGAATTATAAATTCCACTAGAGTTATAATTTCTCTTTAAAAAAAAATTATTTTTATTTAACTATATAATATTAAAAATAGACGATTGTAAAATCAAACAAATACCAAATATCGAGATTTTTTTTTTTATCGTTATAACGTCGTAAAAGACAAAACAAAAAAAAATTATGAAATCAAATTCACAATTAACCTAGTATCTAACAAAGTGCATTAGTTTTTTAACAGGCTAATTTTTTTAACAATGAATATTAATTGAATATTGTCGGTTGTGTATTTAAAAAATCCTCTTCTTATGAATTATTGTTCCTACGGATGCATGTTAATTAACTAAAGAATAACCACATAGACAAGCACATGACTAAGAGAAAATTAATAGCCTGTTAATTGATCATACTCATGCTTTGATCATAAGAAATTATAATATTAATTATGCGCAAGCTACATTAATTAACATCTTTTACTTGATCTATTAGGAAAATTGTGTGCAGTAACTAACATTATTAACTGTGACATTTGCAAATATGAGCACCAAACAATTATAATAATAACTGTGTAAGGCATTGAACTTTACAATTTGTTGAATATAAATTGTTTAATTGTGGTGTCAATTTATTCATTGTTAAAATAAATTGCTTAAGTTCATTGTCAATTTTTAAAATGACGATATATGCTTTAATTAAATATTGATTATAATATTTATGTGATTTTGGAATATTTTATTGTAGTGGATAGGCAACAACAAATTTGTTATTTTGTTGAAGTATGCCATTAATCTTATTCACAAATTTCAAAGAGCATATTGATTATATATATCATTGAATTCGTAGACTAGCTATGAGTGGTTTTTATGAATTCTACATGGAACATCAAATGTTAACCATTCTCAATTTTCTAGAAATAGTTGAAACCCTTATATTTTAACAATCTCGCTGCTGAAATGATGGTTGAGAGGAAACATTAGTATACTAAAAAAGGTATACGATGCCCTAGAAGAAGCACATGTCATTTGGATCTTGTTACTAAATTCATTCAATAATTTGAATATAATGAACTTGGAGGAGATCACTTTAATAAAGTAGATAACATAATGTTTTTATTTACAAGTTTGACTAGTGAATTAAAAAGGGTATACTATGAGGAAAACAATAGATGATAAAAACGTCAAACTCAATCACAAAAAAAATACCCCATCAAACTCGTAACTAGTACAACTTGAGTTATCACAGCAAACCTTCAAGTCATGCTAATTTTATAAAAATATAAAATTAAAGAAAATAATTTTTGAAGATAAATTCTCAACCACACTAATATTAAAATATGAAATCAACAAAAACAAGTTTGAAAAAAATCATAACAAAAATTCAAAAAAAGAAAAGAAATAAAGCAAAACAATATGAATTACTAGTGTCATTTATAGTGCAATATATATGGGTGAACAATGGTTTCCTTACACCCTTTACTTTTTATTTCTTTATAAAATTTAATTACATGATTTTTCTCTAAAATTATTTTTTAATTATATAATAAAAAATAGACCATAAAAAAAAGAAAAAGAAAAAAAATACAACCCCCTAAACTTGTAAAAGTTGATCGACTGCTATAAGTTGAAAAACCTCAGGAAGAGTACAGATAAATATCAGCTATAAATTATCGTCCTCTAAAACTCCAATCCAACCACAATTTTGTCTCACAAATTTCCAGCAAATATATTATTAAAATATCACCTTGGTTAGGACTAAGATAAGGTTTTTAAATATAAAAATTACCAAGAATGAATTCTCACCATTCATGTGTCTATTATGATTGAAGATTCACTAATAATATTGAGTAAATGAGAATTTTTTATTTGAAGTTTATGTTTTTTTAATAATAATTCATCAATAAAAAAATTTCTTCCATTAATCATGTTTTTTTATTTTTAAAATTTATTTTTAATATAGAAAATTAAATTGATCTAAAATATACAAATAAATTATTTATTAAAATTTGTTTTCACTTTTTTAAGAAATGCAAAGAAAGAGACACTTAAAATTGGAATTGCCTAATCAAACCTCCAAGAGCTTGCCTGCTGTAGGCCCATTAAATACAGACCTGACCCGTAACAGGTTGCATATAGCTTGGGCTGGGTGACTAAAGCCCTTACACTAAAGTTTCTTTTCGACACCAAGAAATGGTGTATCATTTAATAAGAAGAGATTAACCCAATTAAAAAGCATTAACAAAAGCATCTTTCAATCTGAAAAGAGCATCTTCCCGCAGCGATGGATAACTCTTAGAATAAGGCATGTTTTATTACGAATTTAAATAGTAAAATGATATTTTTATCTTCTTTTTGTGAATAAAAGTTGATTGCTTGAGGTTATTATAGTCTTTTCACACTGTTAATTTAACAATAAAATAAAATAAAATAAAATGTGGGAAAAGTCCTATAAACAAGGCATGTTTTTTGTGGAATTAAACAATAAAATAAAGCTTATACCTCCTTAATAAAATTTAATGTTCTTTTCACATGATTCATTAAGTCTTATGCAATTAAATGGGATTTCTATGTTTTTTTTTTTATTGCACAATATAATTGCCTAAGTTCCCTTTTTTTTTTTTAAAAAAAAAAGAGAAGATTATTTAAAATTTTCTAAGATTTTATTACAAATAATAAAATTATTGCTTTTAAAATCAAAATTTCCTCGCATTTTTTCGTGATTATCAAATGATTTTCAGGGGAAATTAAGTATTTTAGTAAATATATATAAAATATAAAAAAAGAAACTTATTAGCGCATGCATGGGCGACAACTTAAGGTGGCATTCCATGATGTTTCTAGATTCATCACCATGAGAGATCTCCTGTCTTCCGGCTTAATTCCCTCCGGTTTTCGTTTCAATTGATTTTTTTCTTCTCTTTTTTATCCCCAATTTTGATTCCTAACCTTCCAAAATTTCTCAGCAACATTTTAATTTGTTTTTATTTTAGATTTAATCCATTTCCTTTCAATTTATATTTTTTATTTGAATTATTTTATAGAGTTAAAATTTGTTTTAATTGATATCCATTCTAACTTTCTAATTTGGTAGAATTGATATCCATTCTTTTGATTTTTTTATATTTTATTTGAGATAATTTTTAAATTTTTTTTATGATTTTATCCTTCGTATTCCTATTTATATTTTTTTATTTTGGAATTTTTTTAAATAATTTTTTTATTTATTATTTCATACTTCAATATTGAATTAGGTTTCTTGATTGAGTCCAAGTGTAGGATTTAACAGGTTGTAAATTTGGAATATTACCCCAAGTTTAAGAGATTCAACAGAGTTCATTTCTTTTTTTAAGCTCATGTGTTTTTTTTTTCATCCTTCACCATTTGATTTAATTGGATATTAAGTTTTGTTAATTTTTTTATAAGATTTTTCACTATTGTTTTTTTTTTTTAAAAAAAACCTTTATATTGGATATTTTTTTTTCATTCTTGTTAAATTTTTATTTCTTTAAAATAAGTTTGAAAATCAAACTAAATTAATTCCTTTAATATAAGCATGACATGATCATTTAATAAAATTTTATTTGATTTGCTTTCAAAGTTGTTGCTTTGAAAGTTGTGCAACCTTTTTCGATGTCATCATGCAACTTTTTGGTTATGGTGTTTAAACTATTTTGGTGAGCTCTTTTTGGTAGCTGGCTAGTGTCTACAACAGAGAAATGATTAGTTTGTAACTAATTTTCTTTTTTTCCATTATCACACATGGACGAACGCCAACAAGGGAGGGAGGGTTGATAGAGTCACCACCTAGTTGTTTGGTTCAGGGATGTTCGAAAAACTATGTATACCGATTTTACTAGATACTCATGAATAAGAGAATGGTTGCGTAAAAAGAATATATTATCACTCCTAGTACACCTTACATGAGGTAAGCTGTAATGTACGATTTTGAATGTGATTTAAGGGTTATAATAGATAATATTTATTTGTTTGTGTTTTGCACACTATTTTATAGGTAAGTCTTTTTTTGTTTTAGCTTTGGTTTTGTTCCTCTTCAATATTGGTCAATTTATCCATTTTTATTTTATTTTTTTATTCTTTTTGAAAAATAGGGTAATAAGTGAATAATTAACAAATACCTTCTCTTTACAATACTCACGGGAAAAAAAAAAAAATACTTGTCAAGTGCTTTGTATTTTAAGTCTGTAAAGACAAACAAAATTGTTCTGCCAAAATTAATATTTTCAAAAGCTTTTAGTTTGGTCGAATTCAAACTCTGTTTCATAACAATTCCTTTCATTTAGAACTATAATCAAGGTGAAATTCTAATTTTATGATTTCTTTTAACTAGAACCTTGGTTCTTCTTACTTTTCTTCTTTATTGAAGGGCTGAATTTCTTATTGTTTCCTGATTATAAGGTTGGCTTGAAATTCTATATCTTAACGATTATTTTATTATAAAAAATTTCATACTATAGATCATACTATAGCCTAGTTAACCTGAAATTCTAATATGACAATTCTCTTCAAACATAAGCAAAATATTTATAAATAACTCAATTAATCTAACATCCCATATGGTGATTTTTTTTTTTTTAACTATAATGAAAATCTTTTTAAATAACTTTAATTTGTTAGAGATCCTATGTCAGAATCCTCTTTAACTAAAACCAAAATATTACCTTTAAATGGGTTAACATGAAATCTCAATCCACCTATAAAAATAGCTAAGAGGTGTACTTTGTCTTCATTTGATGCCTCTATATTTCACTAGATTTGACAAATTATATACCAAAATGATGACTAACATTTGATGCGACCATATTATTTGATAGTTTCATCTATATTTACCTAGTGTTTTGCATATGTTTTGTGTATTAAATGCCTTGATATTCTTTGTTTTATATTTTGAAGGCATTTTTGGATGAAAGATGCAAAAAGGAGGTAATTGGAGCTGATTGACAGATTTGACCTTTAGTCAATGTTTTGTGCAGAGCGGAAGCTCAAGAGATCGAAATGAAGTGATTTCAGTGGCATTAAAAAGATAACATCCATATCTTTCTAGAATGCTAAGTAAAAATAAATAAAATAAGGAAGAGCATGGGAATCGCATCCTTCAAAGTCAAATCTTGCAATCTGTCGATGTCGACCTTTGTCCATTCAAACCTTCATATCTCGAGCTACAGAAGTCCGATTGATACAAACCTAATTTTGGTGGATTCATGACTCAAAGAACTATAAACTCTCCAATTTTACAAGGGATAATAAAATTCTGCCAACTTAAGAAAGGACTATTTTATAAAATAGATACTAGGGTTTCAAAGCATATATAAAGGAAGAGAGGAGCAAGGAAATTTTGGCCAGCAGCAAAGAAAACACAAATCTTCCTCCTCCAAACCCTAAATCATGTTTTCTTTCATCTTTTTATTTAGTTGTTCAATAAACATGCAAGGCGAGACTCTTTTGCTTGGTTGCAAGGACACGAAAACCTTCAGATTTCAAGAACTGTGAGATCTATTTTTACCCCAATTTTTCAGTTTATATGATGAATACGTTTGTTCTCCTATGCTTATTTTCCCATGATTGTTTATTTAATTGCTAAGAGCAGACTCGAAGTTATTGTTGTAGACAATCTATTGCTGAGTTTGATATCAAAACCGGAGTTGTGATATATGAACTTGTAAAGCAACTAAGTTAGTAATTGTAGCGGATCTACGTTATTAGTCTTAGGGAGAACATTCAATCGAACTAAACATATATTGCGGACAATTATGTTTCTTAATTGATCAATTTATCTAGTTTTTAATGCTGCCATTGAATCAAATTACTAGTGCGGACACTGTGGTTGTTTGATGGTTAGGGTAAGTTATACGGCAGATCCATTAACGAACCAATTTTAAGAAGAGATAAATATTCAAAATATAAATTGATGTGTCATTTCCATGATCAAATCTGATTTCTGTAGGTGGATGTTGACTTGTGACCAAGGTTTGCTTTATTAATAAATTTTAGTTTTATATAATTTTCGCTTGGTTTGCTTTAGCTTAGCCTAGACAACTTCTAACCCCCCCAATTGCATAACATATAGCATGAAAATCTGAACTAAATCGTTCTCATGGGATCGACCCCTTGCTTGCTCTATACTATCTTGTTTGATTTGTTTTAAACTAGGGTAATTAATTTGTGCGACCGCGACATCGCAACAACATTTGCCTACAGTGCAGTTGGTTAGTGTCAGATGATTGACACTACATACGCCTCAAAACCACCTTAAATGTGACAACTTATACAACCTTGAACTATCGAATCTGACACCCTAGAGTACCTAGTTTGAGTCAATGATTGAAATATTTTTGGATTTAATCAAGGGTTGAACATTTTCCCTAATAAAGATATAACTACCCTTTTCCACTACCTAGAAATAAATGTTCATCCTATGCTTATAACATTAATAAATTTGAAACCAAAGCTAGGAAAAAACCATTTAAAACCCATATTTGTTTTCCTCTAATTTCAACATCATTTCAACACCTTTTATGCACCACTTCCAACGACATGAATAACCTTGTCAACCATCTAAATTCTTCCCTATAGCACCGACAACATTTCCGACCACCACTCTCCTTTGACAAGGCAATGTAAACCCCTCCATCTTGTCATCCAAAATGACCTTCTCAAGGTGGTTAATGCATGACCACCCTTTTTTTTTTTGGTTTTACTTGATGAAATTGATCTGGGTTTAACCCAAATATTTTAGGCCAAACCTGAAATGAACCAGCCCATCCCAATGTAATATAATATTATATAATAATAAAATAATATTTATAAAAAATGAAAAATAAAATAAAAATGCATATTTCAAAATCAATTATGATTTTCTCACATGTTTTCTTGCCAATTTATTTTCAATATCAGTTTCTAGACTTCCATTGTATTATACGCACTCAACATAAAATGTTTAATTTTCTCTAAATTTTTTTAAAAAGTATTTATTTAAATACACAAAAAATTTGTTTTATTTTCTTGCATGTGACCAACTCCTAAAATTTTTATGATCATATTTTAACAAAAAAAAAATGGCATCTTTTCTCCTATTTTAAAATACACATAACTAATTTATAATTATATGTTAGAGTTAAGCTAAAATATCAAAATCTTTAGCCAATAATTTTGTTCGTTTTATTAGAATTTAGTTGTAGATTTTAATATTTTGGATGAAAAAACTATATTATAAAATACACTCTTAGATATTAAAAGTGTAACAAATACGGTGTTAAAATTTAGATCTTAGAATAGTTAAGTTTTTTACCCAATAAGATGGAGACTCTTTCACAAAGAGATATATACTTGGAATTTTAGAACAAACCAATGATTTAATCTATAAAAATAATCAAACAACAATGTAACTTACTATAGGTAAGGTGTGCTAAGGGTAAAATGTCTTTTCTTTACATAACAAATCTCCTTATTAAAACTCTCGCAGGCTATTCGATTTGCTGGAGAAGATGGTCCGAGTGAACAAATAAAGGCTACTTATTTTTATTTTGGGTCATGTTTAAGGCTGGAATCTACTACTAGCAGAGGATTTGTTAGTATTAGTTGATGTTGTAAAAGTTTTACACATGGTGGTTGGCTAGAGAATAGAGATGATTCAAAGGGAGGGTATAGTGGTGGTAACATGTTTGTGTGGGAAAGAAGGTAGGGTTGTAGATGAGGATGATATTTTTTAATTTCTATATGAGAGGCTTGATTGTGGTTGATTTGTGGTTGGGTTGATAATGCAATGGTTATAAAGTATAAGTTTAGGATGTCCGATGATGGTGAAGAAAATCCCAAAAGGGAGTTGATGGTTGAGTCTTTTAATAGAGATGAAGTTTTGTGTTTTCTGCATTTGTCTAGGGAGAGTATTTTTTTTTTTGTCATGCTAAAATTTCTCTCCCCATTTATTGTGTTTATATACCATTTTCTAGGTAATTTGTTTTGTTTTAGTATCTTGTTTTCTTCATCTTCAATTTGGATCCTTTTGTCCACATTTTTTTTAAGTTTTTTTTTTTTTTAAATATCACAAAAATATAGTAAAAAAATTGGTAGCAACACTCTTTTCGAGATGATATTAGTGATTGATTTTTTATAGTTGATTATTTTGAATTTTTTATTTGATTTATCTATTGCCAATGTTTTTTTAACCATATTATGAAATTAATTAATTTATAGGACGCGGTTAGGTCAATGACCCGAATCTCATATTTTCCTCACTTCTTTAAAATATTACCATTGCCTGAGCATCAATTTTCAAAAAAAAAAAAAAAAAAAAGAATTTGGTGCAGCCCATGACATGTGTGTCACCATTTATATTTACTCAAGTTTTTTTAAATGATTATTTTTTACATTTTATATTGGTTGATTGAAACTGGGCTCCTTGTTCTTTTTTTTATATATATATTGGGTTCCATGTGATTTTGTTACTCTCAAGCTTTAAATCGTCAGTTAACCATGGTTAATTCAGGTAAATCTAGTGTGGCATCATGTCAATTTTTTTTTTAAATAAATATATTATTTAATATGTTACTATCTTAATATTTTTAAAATATTTCATCTAGTACACAATAAATTTTTTACTTCTTAATATTTTTATAAGCTTTTAAAATAGAAAAAAAGATCTTACTCATGACATATAGCGATAACCAAAAATCTAATTTATAAAGAAACTTAAACTATGCTGAGGTCGGATTTCAAAAGGGTTAGGAAGGATATAAAAGGCATCGTCTCTAAGGTAAAAAGTTGAAACAACTTATTTTACACTAGGCTATAAAAATGAGTCTAGCCCATTTAAGAGATTAAGGAACAATGTTAGCTAGTTATTGCATATAAAGTATTTTTTTAAAGTATATTTTCAGTTAATTTTTATTAGATGATAAAGAGATCATTATTGATAACAAAAAAACATTTGATTACTTGTATAGCTTATGTATTTCAGAATCCAAAAGTTTTATTTCCCTTTAATAATATGTGACGTATTAACTTGAGTTGATTTTAATAAGTTTTGTTTTGTTTTTTTATATTTATTTTATCTAATGCTTCAACATATAGTTAAATAGGAATTGAGTTTCACAGTTTATTTTAATTTATCTTTTATAAGGTTATCTTAATTTCAAGATTTGAATCAAGAGTTTAGCAAATTAACCTAGGTTGCCTCAGTATTTTTAATTGAATTATTTTTCTACTTCATCTTTCAGCATTGAGTTTATTCAAAATTATTATCAGGGATGTGAATTGATAGGTTAATTCGAGTGAGTCTAATATATTATAATTTTATTATTAAAAAATATGTTATCTTAATTTATTTTCGTGTGCAAAATTATGTTTAGTTAATATTTAAATACATTTTTTAACTTTTATAAAAATATGATCCGACTTGGAACATACTTAAATATCAATGATCATTATTTCTAAATGCAGTGAGACAATGATATCAATATTGAGATTTGGCAAGAAAAAAACGAAGAAAAAAAGAATGATCCCACGTAAGGATGATGTTTATACACATATTTATTGATAAATTATTTTATTATTTGAATTACATGCAAGCCCATGAATTCAAACTTTAATTTTGTGTACTAGCTATTATCTCTTCCCTTTGTTAAGCATTTGAAAAAAAGTAAAAAATCTGCTTGAAATTCCATTGTCGGCTTCCATTAGTATAACTCAATCTTGCAATGTGGACCATTGAAGTGACTCGAATCAGCCTCTTCAGGGTGTTCTTTAATAAAAGGTAAAGTCGAGATTGGCCTTAAACACTAATCATGGCAAGTGAACAAAGGGAAAGTATGAACTAAGAAATTGTAGGTCCATCCAATTTCTTAATCCTTAATCTTACCATCATTAGACCTTTAAACTCAGCATCTCTCTCCTTCTCTCTCTCTCTCTCTCTCTCTCTCAATGCTCTGTCCTGGATTCGTTGCCTCGTGCGTGGTACTTATTTAAAGTTCAAAATAAAAGAAAAGAAAAACTATGTACTTGTATTTATGATGTAGATATGAGATCATGCTGTGCGCTTGTTGGCAACGATTGAATCCTAGCCAAATCACGTATAAAGTTGGAAATAATGCTCTTCTTTAGGGTCTTTACGATTTCATCCTACAATAACGAAAACAATGATTTCATCCTTCACCAACGAAAACAACATAAAAATTGTAGCTACGCTAAAAGTATGTGTTTGTTAAGCTCAAAACCCAAAAAGGGTTCCTTAATGGGTAGAAGGTGCAACCAGAGAAGGATTTTGATATGAAAATTTAAAACTAAAACAGTGTTGCTATGAAGAAGAAGAAAAAGTTGAAGGAGATAGCTACTATCCAATTTTTTGACCCACTTATTTTTATGTTTTAGAAAAAAAATTGTAAAAAAAACAAAAATCCAAAAAATATCTTGGGATAAGGGTAAAATTGAACAAATTAAGAGTCTAACAATTAATTGAGGGTCAAATTGCACTAATTGGAAACCAATAACTAAATTAAAAAAGGTGCACAAGCTTAAGGTTGTTTTTAGAATTTTGACTAGGAAAAATTCTATAAATAAAGCTAATTAGAACAAAAAAAAGAGAAAAAAAATACACACAAAAAACCTTAAAATCTATTTCTCTCAAGGGGCTACAGCCGCCATCCCCCTACCTTTTGGGGCAGCTACAGCCCCACGATCTCCCTTTCCCATTCTCTCTTCCCTTTCTCCTTCTCTTGGCCAGCCTCCCCATTGCCTTCCCTGGTTTCACTTCTCTTCTTGGCGGTCAATAGCCACCACCTGCTCCTCCACTTCTAGTGTCCCTTCATAGATCGACCAACCTCCACTCTTTAGTTGTGCTGCCAGCCCCCTCAGCTCCTGTTTTTTCCTTTTCCTCTTTCAAGTAGCTGTAGTTGCAGCCACCTACCCTATTGTCTCTTTTCCTCTCAACCTCTTTTCTAGATCTGTGCCCTGACCAACTAGCCTCTCATCAACCACACTAGCCCGTGAATAGTTCCTTCCATTGTGGCAGCAGAGGCAAGCTAGCAGCCACCAAACACACCCCGATCGGCCACCCCAGCTACCCTCCACGGTGTCTCTCTCCCTCTAGGCTAGCCTCCGTCTCTCCTGCTCCAACTCCTCTCCAAGCACAGCAGTCTAGCTGTCATTTGAAGGAGAAAAATACACAAAAAAATACCTAAGATTTGAAGAAGAGAATGAAATTGATTTTGTGCCTTTCGTGTTTGTGTTTATGTGTTTGTCTTTGTTTAGCAAGTCGTTGTAAGGCCACCACTGGGGAGAGAAGGAAGGGAAGAGGCGGATCCATATCACCCTGTCCTGTTGTTTCACCGATGGTGGCGCGTGGTTCCAAGCAACGCTAGTGATGGTGGCGCATGAATTGACGCGCCACTAGTGCTCCTATGCTGCCGCCACTATTCCAAACCGTTTCTTAGGCCTTTTTTGTATATTTGTTTTATGTTTATGTGTTTATTCAATTTTTTATTGTTTTTTAACTATTATTTGTAAAATATAATGAAAAAAAAAATGAAAAAGAGAATGTGTGTGTGTGTGTGTGTGTGTGTGTGTTGTATTTTATTTGTTCATTTATTTATGTTGTTTTGTTAAGAAAAAAAAATATAAAACTAAAAAAAAATGTGTTTTATTTGCATATGCCAAAGCTTTCCATAAAAATTATCTTATATTTAATAACAAGTATATTAAATCCAGAGAATTTGGCCTATATTGAAATAAATCATGAAATTAATTCATGGGGATTAATGGTTAAATTCAGATAGTAAATGTTGGACCTATAAATAGGCTAACATTTAAATATCTAGAAATGAACAAAGAAATTCCCAAAGTTATTCTGAGTGGTGATTGATTTTTTTTAGTCGAAATAATTTTTTTTATGACGTATAAATTACGGGAAATTCATCCACTCATCCAAGATAGATGATCATTTTAAGACATCTACATGGATCTTTTTCCTGATATTTTACTTGGGTTCAGGAGCTCATAATAAAATTTTAAAAAGTTAGATTTATTCACATGAATAAATACTGTCCATCAAAACATTGAAAATCACATCAAAATACACAATGCAGATTACCTTAGGTAAGGCGTACTAGGGTTGCTAATACCTTTTCTTTATAAAACCAGTCCCCTACCTTTGAATCTCTGACTAGACAAGTGCAATTGCGTTTTCCTAGCGACCCTTAACAGCCAAGTGACGACTCATCACCTCCCCACGAGACAAACCCTCATGGGACACCGTGTGGCGACGTGTGACAGACATTTCATATTTGTTTAATTTATTATATTATACGGGCCTAGATGAGTCGTCCAAACGAGCAGTCCAACAAGGTGATCTTTATCACAAATTAATTGACATGCATAACGTGATTGAAGGTTCATATTCTACAATAGAACTTGCCACGAGGCATGAAGAAGAAGAAAGAGAAGAAGACCACTTAGCATGAAGGGTGTTTACCATGATTAAAAGGTCTAACTAGTGACTCAAAAGGCATACTTAAAAGAATTAGTGCTCAACACTAACTATAAATGAAAAATAATTGGTGGAAGAAGAAAAAAGATTGTAGTAGACTAGGAGAAAACATATGACCTCGAGCATAATTGATCATATGGGCAAAACCATGGTAAGGTGAAGATTTAAGTTGTGCAATCAATGGGTTTATGTTGGTAGCATCAAACCTTTCTACCAATTGAAAGATGATTTTTCAAGAAAGTGCAACACTATGTTTCCAACAAGGTAAGGATTTTTGCAAGAATTATATAAATAAAAAAATCTTCAATAAAATCTAGTTAGATTTAGAGTCGAGCAAGGCTTGGTTTGATTCAAGAGCCCAACTAGGCTTCTAATGATTAAAACCCAATAAAGTTCTAACAAAGAAAGAGTTTAGAAACATTCTAGCAAAAAAACCTAGTAAATACTTTAGTAGATGAAAAGTTTAGCAAAATTCCACTGAAAAGAACCTAATAAAGTTCTGGACCTAATAAGGCTCAGGAGGAAAAATAAAAAGTCTAGAATGAAATTAAGAAGATGTTCCAGTTCAAAAAATAAATCTCAAACTCAAGCCTGTTATCAATAATGTTTAACCTTCACCTTGTAATTAAAAGGTCTCACTGTTCCAATAAGAAGTTGAGACTTGACCATACAAATAAGACATCTCTAGCCAAATCAATTTGCCAAGTAAAAGTTTTTTCACCTATCTCATCAATTTAGTGTGCATTTGAGTCCTCACCTATTTCTCATCATTTTAAGTGCGTCTTTATGCTCTTATATCTTAAATAATACTTTTTTTCTTGCTATATCATTCTTTTATTTTTCGAATGCGCTTTTTATCCTTCAACTGCCTTAAATAGTGCATTTTTTGACCTATCTCCTTGTCTTTTGATGATGTTTTCTGGCTGTTGACTATTTATCAGATAATATATTTTCTATCCATATCTCTTCCCTTCCAAGTGCATTTTCTAGCCTTTGCATACTTGATAATGTGCTTTCTAACCCTCGTGTACCAGATGAATACTTTCCAACCATATCTTTTCCCCTAAGAGCGCGTTCACATCTCAAATAGTATGCTTTCTAACATTATATCTTCCTTTACGAGTGTGTTCGCATCCCAGATAGTATGCTTTCTAACCTTATCCATTTTTTTATTCTAAAAAGATCTTTGTTTTTTCATTTAGGTAGGTAACCAATAAAAAATAAGAGGCTTTCTAACATTATTTTCCTTTTTTATTGAGCACACTTTCTAGCCCTTACTTCTTGCACTTTTAGATGGATTAACTATTTTTTAATTTGGCAAATTGATATTTTTCTTCCTTACAAAGCTTACTATATCAAGTCTCTTACTAGAGTTTCTATTGTAAGTAATGTAAAGAGAGGGGAAACCATCCTAACTCATTTTTAGGTTATTCCCTCAAATTTATCTTTATCCTCCTAGATTGAAAATAACAAAAATGGTAACAAGGGAATTAACATGATGGAAAATTAAGTAAGAGACTATGGAAAAATTTGGGAACCTAATTGTACTCTCTCTTACCCAAGATTGAAGAAAAAAAAAAGAGATTCAAGGTCAAAATAAATAATTTCTTTATTGGTTCCAACGCTTGGTCCATGAAATAAAAAGATCTCGTCCATTGGTTGAAAATTGCTATAATAAACTACCAAATTTGATAGCTAAATATCGTCTGAGTTAACCAATTTCAGGTAGTGTTGAGGTGATTGTAATGTCATTTAGTTGAAATGGACCATATTAGAGTGTGGTACAATATCAGGTCACCATTGTAGTTTATTGTTTATCAAATTTTATGAAGAGACAAAGCATTAAATACCTTTGGAAACACCCACTCAAGCAACGTTTTCATGCAAAAAAAGGAAGATGACCACTAACCCAAAACAAAGTCATTTTAGTATCCTTCAATTTTATCCTTGTTGAAATTCAACATCACCATAAATTTCAATGCATTTTTCAATTTGGTCCTTGATTTTGGATATATATCAATTTGACCTATAAATGACCATTAAAGTTTCATTTGTTTAGTTTCAACACTAATCTTGGTCAATTGGATAATTCAACTGCTTTTATATTTTGATCTTTGGTTGTGAGTTTCTACAATTTAACCCCTCATTGACCCTAAATTTTCAATGTTCTTATAATTTTACTCCTGATTTTAATCATTTGACTTAGTAAAAATTAAATTTGGTTTTCTAAAATTCTATTCTTTTCAATTAAGCCTAAATAGTGCTCCCAAACTTAAATGTTCACCATTTAAGTCTCTAATAATGTTAATTTGACTTACTTAAAGTATAATTAAGTCTTTGCTTGTAATTAAATTCTTTGATTGGGCCCAAATTAATTCTTTTAGGTAATTAAACTTTTAATTTGGCCATGATTAAATAAAATTGACATATTAAAAATCTAATTATACCTTTAAACTTATTTTTTGTACAAATTTGTCCACTAATCATTTATTTTTATCTTAAATCTGCATTGTTTTTTCAATCTTGGGCAATACAATGAGATTCCTGATTTTGTCTAGAAGCTTGATTGTTTCATCATGCTAGTCTCCTTGTTATTATTTTTTTTTATTTTTAATCTTAAAAGGTAATGATAAATTTAGGGGAATAACTTAGAAATGGATTATGACGCGAGCTATAATTAGTCTTATTCCTACTATTGAATAAAACACACAACGCCACATTGATATTGTAGTGATTTTTGCAATTGTGTTTTTTTTTTAAATAAAAAATATTTTTAGTTGCAATTTTAAAAAACATATGCACGATTAAAACTATTATAATATGAATTTTTGATAGAAAAATAAATGAGAAACAATCTCTAAGAATGAAAAATATATTATTTTAACTTATACAAAATTAAAATTTAAAACATAATTAGATATAAAGTACAATACATAAACTATTTGGCCAACGAAATAGGGTATTTTATGATTCAAAAAAGACAAAAGTTACCAATGTGTAAAACAATCTCTCAAGATTACACTCACTGAAACACATGTACAGCCAGAGGACAAAAGAAATAATAAAATTGTTTAATCATCAGAAAAGCATAACGGGACAAGCATGGAAGCAGCAACCTTCAAATTCAAACCCTTTGTCTTCAATATTGTAAGATTATACACAAGGATGACCAGAAGAATGTTTCATCTCTGAGGGTCAAGATCCATGTCAACCCCCACCAGGGGCTGGGAGAGATAGACTACTTTAGTGGAAAAACATAGCCCACTAACTAGTCAAATCGTTTGTTTACATAAGAATGTTATCATATTTTGTTGAAAGATGAATTGGAGGTCTTTTTCATCTACGGTGTAAATTGCACACAATTTTCAAAGGGCTGAAATTCAAACAAGTCAATGAGAATAATGATGATGCCTACGCATGAACTAAAATCTTCTACATTTTTTACACGAGGCCTTGCTATGGTTGTCTTACCCTATAAATAAAAAAGAATTTAAAAAAAAAAAATCCAAAGGGAGAGTCCCTATCCAAAAGTCAAGTGGATGTATTTTTCAACTTAAATGATTAGGTTAGAAGTTGTTGGCGAGTATAATGAGAAATTAGACAAGTTGCTAAGAGGGTTTTTCCTTTAAGATATTGCTTGAGATGGTAAAGAAAATACTCATTTAATTTGAATTTTTTTAATTTATATTTGAAAAAAATGATATTTATATTTGATTAGCTCCTATTCATAGACGTATTTTAAATTTTAATCCCAACATGGATAGGGATTATCTTTATTTTTGATTTCTAATTAATATACAATTAACATCTACGAAGAGATAACAACTAGCAACATCTATGAGGAGATAAAGCCGTCATACAACTATTGTAATTAAATTGTTTATTTTCTCACTAAAATCACTTTCGAGAACCACTTGCTGGATAAAAACATGATTTTTTAAAGGACTTGATTAAATTATTTTTTGTTTTTCAAATAAATATTATATTCATCGATCCCCCAGTTGTCTATCCTGGGTAGACTCCTTTTAAAAGGTTGGCAAATTGTTTTTTTTATAATATATATACGGATTTTAGGCAAGCAATCCAAGATCACAAAGTGGAGATCTTAGCTGGTCTTGTAGGATTAGAACGGCAATATTTAACTGTAAATTTTTGGCGAGTAACACTTACTCTTTTTTTTTAAAATAAAATAGAAAAAAGAATATACAACGTGCAAAAAGAGAGCAGGAAAGTTCATAGAACTACGACTGTATTGTTCTTCGTATCTATCTGCCAATTGATTTACCACAGTAATGTGCACACATCAGTCAAGCTCATGTACGTATCTCTTATAGTTTAATGTGGGGTCTTTTCCGCGCACTAACCTCCTGATCTTGTAATGTTTATTCTGTTCCTGTGCTTAGTTAAAGCTTCCTTCATCCAAATCCGAAAAACTAAACATGTAAATGTCATAGTTAGGTCATCACATATAGATATCAAAGTTCTGTTTTTTTATTTAAAAACTAGTGATTTAAATAATAATATATAATGTCAATTAAAATTTGTCTTTTATTTTATTTAAATACGACAAGATTACAATATATTCAAATTAAATCCTTGAAATACAATAAACATGCTTAGATAGAATTTAAACTAGATTGTTAAAAACATTTATTTATTGAAGCATTTAGAATCATATTTAAATGAAGATTTGTTGTTGTCAGTTAATCATTTATACTTGAATCTTTAATACTTGTAACTTGCTAAAGATAAAATAATTACAAGAACATGTTGATCACCACCTTAATTAATTGCAATACCAAACAAGTCCATAAACTTTGGGAAATATGACTCATAATCTCCTTACAATGTCGCACCCGGCATGCATGAGTTTAATATCAGGTGCAACATCGAAGGATTTGATATCGGGTGCAACATGTTTTCAAGTTTTTGTGATATGAGTCTGTCTTCTTTCATTCCTTTTCACTCGCTCTCAATTTTATTACTCTTCAATGGTGGCTAAAGTTTTGTGTAAAAATAGAAAGAAGAAGCTAGGTTTTTTGATGGGGTTGATTTTAATAGAGCTTAAAGCTTCTAGAAAAAAAATTGATAATAGAGTTGGACTTTTGGAAGATAATTGCTTACTTATTTCATTGATGGAGGGCCACATATATATAAATACAACCCTAACTGATTCCTTTACTTGTAGGAAAACCAAATCATAAGGGATTAGGGATTACAATTGAATTATCTACAATTGAATTACAAACCAAGTCCTAATAGAGAACAAAGTTCTAGGCTGACTAACATGTCCGTGTTAAAAATGATCAACATCAGCCCGTGACAGAGTCAGAATTGTTATACTGATTTAGTCAAGTTTGTTTTCCAATAAAATAGAAATAATCTTAGTCACAAGGAGTCTGTTGCAGTGTGATTAGGAGAGTCAGTTGTTTTATTTTGTTTCTATTTTTTAGTCATTCTGTTTCTATCTTGTAGGGAGTCTGTTAAGTGAATTGCCTATATAAAAGCTTGTAGCTGCTACAGAACATTTCATCCATCAAATAAAGATTGTGTTTCTTCCTTTACTCTGTTTGTCTTTCTGAATATCAAGTTTCAACAATTGATATCAGAGCAGGGTTCAAGAGAGAGTGTCTTTATTCTATTTGATATTTGAGAGTTAAACACATGAGGAAAAGAGAAGAGTGAAATGGGTGATCTTCAAGTTATTGAAGGGATTAAGAAGCTCAACAATCAGAATTACAATACTTGGTCAACAGGCATGATGTCTTACATGTAGGGCCAGGATTTGTGGGAAGTTATGAATGGCTGTGAAGTTACACAACCAGAGGCTGAGGATGCAAATGGTGCACTATGAAAGTGGAAGATTAAAGCAGGCAAAGCAATGTTTGCTTTGAAAACAACAATTGAAGAAGATGTGTTGGAACACATTCGAGATGCCATAATTCCTCATGAAGCCTGGAAAATGTTTGCAGATTTATTCTCAAAGAAGAATGATACAAAGCTTCAACTGTTAGAGAGTGAGCTGGTGTTAGTAGCTCAACGTGAATTAACTGTTGCCCAGTTTTTTCACAAGGTGAAGATACTTTGTCGAGAAATCTCTGAATTGGATACAGAAGCTCCAATTGGTAAAACCAGGATGAAAAGAATAATTATCCATGGTTTGCGGCCAGAATTTAGAAGTTTTGTTGCTGCAGTACAAGGATGGCAAACTCAACCATCACTTGTTGAGTTTGAGAATTTACTTGCTGGTCAAGAAGCACTAGCCAAACAAATGGGAGAAGTGCCACTTAAGGGTGAAGTGGATGCACTTTATATCCATAAAGGCAGATGAAAGCCAAAGCAACATGTCAATGACAGATCAAAAAGAAATGAAGACAAAGCTAAGATCAATCAAGGAGAAACAAGTTCCAGTGAAGCAATGGGCTACGGGATCAAAAGAAAATTTGAAGGGAAGTGCTATAACTGTGGAAAGAAGGGTCATATGGCAAAAGACTGTTGGCAGAAGAAGGAGCATGTTGAGGGTAATACAGCCACTTTCAAACTCAAAGATGAATGGGATGCTCATGCATTCTTCACTATAGCAGAAGAAGCAGATTGTTGGCAGAAGAAGGAGCATGTGGAGGGCAATGCAGTCACCTTCAAATTCAAAGATGAATGGGATGTTCATGCATTCCTTACTGAAGTAAAAGAGGCAGCTTTTACAGTAATAACACCTGAACATATTAATTATGAAAAGGACTGGATCATTGATTTAGGCTGCTCAAATCATATGATAGGTGACAAAGAAAAATTGAAGAATCTAGTGGAATACAAGGGAAAACATATAGTAGTCACAACAAACAAATCAAAGTTGGCTATAGCTCATGTTGGGGATGCAGTAGTCTCTTCCCAACACAATGTCAAGGATGTGTCACTACAAAATGTTTATCATGTCCCTGGTATGAAGAAAAACCTCTTTTCAGTGGCACAATTAACATCTTCAGGACACTTTGTTCTCTTTGGTCCTCAAGATGTTAAAGTGTATCGTGACCTTGAGTGTCTAGATGAACCAGTGATAAAGGGACAGAGACTGGAATCAATATATGTGATGTTTACAGAAACAACATATGTAGATAAGACAAGAAAGAGTGAGACAGTGGATCTATGGCACCAAAGACTTAGTCATGTGAGTTTTTCTAAACTAAACATGATGATGAGAAGGTCTTCATTGAAAGGTCTGCCTCAGCTTGAAGTGAGGATCGATGCAATCTATGCAGGCTGTTAATATGGCAAAGCACATCAACTGCCATATGAAGAATCAAAGTGGAAAGCAAAGGGACCATTAGAACTCATTCATTCTGATGTGTTTGGACCTGTTAAGCAAGCTTCCATTAGTGGCTTGAAATACATGGTAATATTTATTGATGATTTCTCAAAATTTGTGTGGGTCTATTTTATGAAGGAGAAATCTGAGACATTCTCAAGATTCAAGGAGTTCAAAGAGGTGGCAGAAGCAAAGGTCAATAAAAGAATATGTTATCTACGTTTTGACAATGGGGGAGAGTATACATCAGATGAATTCTCTTATTACCTAAGAGAATGCAGAATTAATCATCAGTTCACCTGTGCAAATACCCCACAGCAAAATGGTATTGCCGAGAGGAAAAACAAGCATTTAGCAGAAACTTGTCGAAGTATGCTTCATGCAAAGAATGTTCCAGGTAGATGGTGGGCAGAAGCAATGAAGACTGCAGCATTTGTAATCAACAAGCTTCCATAGCAAAGGCTTAATTTTCAGTCACCATTTGAAAAGCTATGGAACAAGAAACCCACAGTGAGTTATTTTCGAGTTTTTGGATGTGTATGTTATGTTTTTATACCTAATCATCTACGTAGCAAGATGGACAAAAAGGCTGTTAGATGTATTTTTGTTGGTTACGATAATCAACGAAAAGGATGGAGATGTTGTGATCCAATAACTGGAAAATGCTACACATCCAGAAATGTTGTGTTTGATGAATCATCTTCATGGTGGTCCATAGAACATCAGTCTTTGCCAGACTCAGAAGGTTTTAAAGAAGAGATGCAAATTGCTCGAATCTAGTTAAGCAAAGATGAAGATGACACTTGTCGCACCCCAAAAAATGGTGAGCGCGGCGTCCCCCGTCGCGGGGGTCTTTTTGGTGTCTCGCAATGGAGTTGTTGAGGAGTCGCCACCTTGCTGTTGAGGGTCGCTAGGATCACCCGATTTGCGCTGGTCTGGTCAGAGTTTTGAGGGTAAGGGACTGGTTGCGTATAGGGAAGGTATTAACACCCCTAGTACGCCTTACCTGAGGTAAGCTGCATTGACTATTTTTGACGTGATTTTAAATGTTTCGATGGGTCATAATTATTGAAATGGAAAAAATGTTCCGATTTTCGAAAAAAATCGGTTGTCGCCCAAAATAATCCAGTGAAATTTTATTGATTATTTCCAGATATGCAAATGCTAGTCTACTTGTAGTTTATTCATTTACCACCTGAAATTAACCATTAATTCTCATGTATTAATTTCACGATTGATCGATTCATAAAAAAATCGACCACCGCTCAGAATAATACTGACAATTTTGGTGGTTATTCCCGAATATGTAAATGTTGGACTACGCGTAAATCCGACAATTACTACCTAAAATTAATCGTTAATTCTCGAGAATTAATTTCACGATTTATTTTAATATTAGCCAAATTTACAAGATTTAATAAACTTGTTATTAAATCTAGAAAAAAAAATTTTAGGAAAACACTTTGGCCGTTTGCGAAGAAAACACATTTTTTATTTTTATTTTTTATAATCATTTTTTATTAACAAAACATAAATAAAACACAAACACAACACAACACCCACACATCTCTTTTTCATTACCTTTTTATAATTAAAATACAACTCACACACACATTACCTTTTTTTCATCCTTTTCTCATTACATTTCAAACAATAATTAAAAAATACAATAAATCCAAAAAAAACACATAAATTTAAGAAAATTACAAAAGGGAACACAGAGGCAGTCCCAGGAGTTGAAAGTCAGGCAGCGCGTCTGATCACATGCCACCATCACTGGTGGCGCGTGGACCCACGCGCCATCACCGGAGAAGATGCAAACAAGGGGTGCGTGGATCGGCCTCTTCCCTTCCTCCTCACGCCGGTGGTGACTTCAATGACGACCTGCAACACAAAAAAACACACAAACAAACAAAACAGGTTGCTGGGTCGTTTTTCCTTCAAATCGGAGATTTGTTCTTCTCTTCTTCTTCTTCCTCTGCTGCTGCTTCTTCTTCTTCTTCTGCTGCTTCTTCTCCTTCTTTTGCTTCTGCGGCAAGGGTGTCTTCAACGGTGACCTGCAGACAAGAAGAACAAAAAAAACAAACACAACACGAAGCCATAAAAATATCAATGGTTTGGTTCTCTTCAAATCTGGGCTCTACTCTCGACGACCTTTCTTCTCTTCTAAAAAAAAATCTCAGATCTGTTCTTCTCCTTCTTCTTCACGGGACGGCTAGCTGGTCACATGTGTGGAGGCGCAGAGAGGCCTACTGGAAAGAGATGGAGGTCGCTGGGGCTGCTGGCTGTGGGGAGAAAGAGAGGGAAAGTGAATGGCTGATCGACGGGAGAAAAGAAAGGAGTAGGGGCTGTTGGTGGCTTGAAGAGAGAGGAACGGAAAAATGAAAGGGGAGATTGTGGGGCTGCTGTGGCTGACGGTAAGGAGGATGAAGGAACGGGAGGGAAAAAAAGAAAATGGGGAAATGAAGGGGCAAGGCTGCAGCCGACGGCTGCAGCCTTGAAAAATGCTAGGGTTTGGATTTTTAGGATTAGGGTTTTTTGTGGGTGTCCTCCTCCTCCTTGTTTTTGGTCTTAACACTCTATTTATAGAGTTTTTCAAAGTCAAAATTCACAATCAGCCCTCAGCTTGCGCGCCTCTTCAATTTGGTCCTTCATTTCCAATTTGTGTGATTTGACCCTGCATTGACTGTTAAATTCTCAATTTGTTCAATTTTGCCCTCGTATCACGATATTTTTTGGATTTTGTTTTTTTTATATTTTTTTGCCTTTTTATATATTTTTTGTCTTTTTTATATTTTTTTTGTCTTTTTTCCGAAACATAAAAAATAAAGGGTCAAAATTTGGGTAGCAACAGTTGCCCCCTCTTTACAATGCTTACGATTAAAGCCTTGTAAAAGACTTTAAATAGTAAGCGTTGTAAAGAAAAATAGAATGGTAAAGATGGTCTCATTGTGACGGGTGACCTACCTGGATGAAAGAATAGTTAGGACGGTCTCAATGGTGACGGGTGACCTACCCGAATGGAAGATAGTGAAGGAGGGTCTCAATGGTGACGGGTGACCTACCCGGGTCTCATTATGGCGGGTGACCTACCCGAGTTAGATGAGGTCTTACTGGTGACGGGTGACCTACCCGGGTCTCATTATGACGGGTGACCTACCCGGATGGAAGATGGGATCTCAATGGTGACGGGTGACCTACCCGGATGGAAGATGGGGTCCCAATGGTGACGGGTGACCTACCCGGGTCTCATTATGACGGGTGACCTACCCGAATTAGTGGAGTCTCGATAGTGACGGATGACTTACCCGGGTCTGGTTATGACGGGTGACCTGCCCGAGTTAGTGGAGTCTCGATAGTGACGGATGACTTACCCGGGTCTCATTATGACGGGTGACCTGCCCGAGTTAGTGGAGTCTCGATAGTGACGGATGACTTACCCGGGTCTCATTATGACGGGTGACCTGCCCGAGTTAGTGTAGTCTCGATAGTGACGGATGACTTACCCGGGTCTGCTTATGACGGGTGACCTGCCCGAGTTAGTTGGAGTCTCGATAGTGACGGATGACTTACCCGGGTCTGGTTATGACAGGTGACCTGCCCGAGTTAGTGGAGTCTCGATAGTGACGGATGACTTACCCGGGTCTTGTTATGACGGGTGACCTGCCCGAGTTAGTGGAGTCTCGATAGTGACGGATGACTTACCCGGGTCTAATTATGACGGGTGACCTACCCGAGTTAGTGGAGTCTCGATAGTGACGGATGACTTACCCGGGTCTGGTTATGACGGGTGACCTGCCCGAATGAAAAATGGAGGTGAAGGTCTCATTCTAACGGGTGACCGACCCGGTGGAAGATGAAGGTGAAAGTCTCATTATAACGGGTGACCAGCCCGGATGTAGTTGATGAAGATGGGGATGCAATGCATGACGATGCATGTGCTTACCTGAGAAATATAGGTCCCTCTTTCTCTGATGCTCCAATGTCGTAGAATGTTTTTGTCTAGTCTCCAAAGCTTTGTTGTCATTCATTCACCCAACTTAAGCGCATTGCCTATTCTGGGCTATCTGCGATAATCTCTGCTCTCATTGTTTATCAAGTCTGACCTTGCCCCCAAGTGTAGTGTCACTTGATCCATTGCGAAAGAGTGTAATCAGTCATCAACTTCCTTGGATTCTCTCAATAACCGCTCTTTGGTTTGCGTGTGTTCTGCTAAAATCAATGCAAGGCTTGCTAATGTTGATCTCATCTTCGGTTGCCAATCAGTCATGGAGTTTTTCATTAACTGAATCATATTGCTTCTGCATATGTCATCATTAATCTTCATGGAATTGTCAGGTCATCCATAAATGCACCTAAAACTCATCGTCGCATGATCCATGCTATCATCAATAAATTTCTCTCGGCCCGTGAGAAAAGATGTAATGATATCACCACCCACATTCATGCAATGAAATATGCCTTGAATTGATGCGACTGTTCGGTCATGCAATCTGAAACTCTCTGTCGTAGACTCAATTTCTTCTGAATAAACTCTTCTTAGTCCATGCAAAGAATTATACGGTTGTCATTTACGAGGTTCTTTCTGTCTCCCATATTCATGCGGTGAACTGAACCTTGAGTTGACTGGCTACAAAACAAATTATTCCCCAGTCAACCCTGGTATCTTGCATACTCTTCAACATTTATCAAGATGCACTTATGCGATAAAATCTTTTTGGAGACAACCAAATCCGCGAGTTAGCTGATATTTCAAAATCTGAAGATGCCCTTCAACTGCGATGCTAGTCTCAAACGTTGCTAGAGCTTGTTAAATCATCATATTTTACTAAGCAATGTCGCCCTGAGTTGAATCTGTTGGTGCTCATTGATGAATTTCACTGGATCATTACTTACTTGTATTTCTTTGCCCCCAAGCTGATGTGAAATTTCTGCATTCTTATCAAGATCCACACTGTGGCCTCTGACTGCTGAGCTTTCCAATGATAATCAAGAATTGTCAATGTCAAAGATTCTGCAAATCCAGTCAATATTTCCTCTGTTTGTACATCTTTCTTGTTCTAAAATTAAGTCACCGATTTCAATGATCATGTGCATCCAAAGTCTAATCATTGCATTAAAATCAAAGAGATGTCATTTGTTGAAAATCAAATTCATTTGGTCAAATACCCAACACATGGTATTTAATAAATGCAGACCTGTAAATATTTCATATTTTGCAAACAGTAATTGACTCATTGTGAGATTGAAATTGTCTTTTTATGGTTTTCTTTTGTTTCAATTCAAATCTTTGATTTTGGGTATGAAATTTGATGGTACACGATGAAGTGATAATTTGAGGTTTCCAAAATAATTTGAGTGTCAAGTAAAGATCCGAGGTTCAGTTGAAAAAATTGTCTCATTTTCAGTACTTTACCTTATCAATATGCATAACAACTTGTAATTTACTTCATGAAATTATAACCCTTATGGAAAAACTCTAACAATTTTGAGAGCGCCACTTATCAGTTAAAATTGTTTGCCTGATCAAGAAGGACTTTTAAAAGCATATAATGAGGCTATAGTTGATGGCTGTGAAAGAAAAGGATATTCATAGGCTCAAAAGGGTGTTTAAGGGTTTCAAAGACCAAGGATCACCATTTGCTAGTCGTTAACCCTTTTCTCTTGTTGTCCTTGTAGAAGAGATTTCATAAAAATACGTTAATTATCTTAACGTGATCTTCTTTATCAATCAACCAATGCTCTAAGAATCTCTACAACCATATCATTCCTTTCATTAACAATTTCAAACTTAAAAGGGAAATGCTAAAACCCGAACCAACATTTGTCATCTAACGTTATTTCATCTTTTGTTGCACTCACTATAGTCTAACAAAACACTTCTGTAAGATCTTCATTTGATGGATAACATATCTTGGAGACTCGATAATCTTAATAACATTTCTCCCCATATGAGGTTTGACCAAAGATATTGACGGACATGGTATAGTTCAACATTCTCTTTTTTTTTTCTTTTTTTTTTCTTTTTTTTCTTTTTTTTTTCAATTTTTGAACTTGTCCTTAACATTGACTCTTGATTTTTGTCATGTCCTACCTCAATTTGCTTGTTCTCCAATGTTGGGTTTTCATTCTTAAACATCCCCCTTTTTGCTAATTCTAACGTTGTCACTGTATCCTCAAATTGCAAATCTCTTATTTGCCCCTAGTGTTTGCCCCCAATATGAGGGTGTGATCCATGTCGGGTTTTTTTCAAACAAATAATATCAGGCTCAAATTGGGATTAACAAAGGATATACATTTCAAGAATAGTGAAGGAATAAACAAAGATGGCCTTTTATCATTTCAAGCAAAATTGATTTTAATTGATAAATTTTGATCTCGTCCAGTGTAATGATTTGGACGTGCAAGAGTCATGATTCACGGGTCCATAACTACCGAATCCATTACATGTCAATATGCATACTAATAAAGCTTGGTTCTAAGATGTGGTTTAAAACTCGGTGTATGGCTCAAAAATTGTTTAGTCACTTGGTATTGGTCATCATGTCATTTAAACAAAAATCGGGTCAATTATGCAATCAAAATACCTTTAATTTTCAAGAATGATAAACCTTCAATTTTGCATGTTGGAGTTTAATCAAAATATTTTGTCAAAAATAAAAATGTCAAACATCTCTTGATTTCAAAACAACAAAAAGACAAAGAAAACACATGTATCAATGAAATGATGATTTAACCCAAAACAAGGTGATAGTCGATGAGATTCCACAAGACAATTATTGACGGTGCGACACTTTTCTCAGAATTTTCAATCAATCATTTCTGTATGATCGCTGCTCATTGATCTTGCTCATGATCGTGATGATTCATTACTGACACTACCGATGATAATATTCTCCACAAAACTTGACTTGCCTTTTGCTGATTAATTTTCACACTTGAATACTGAAATTCTTGCAACTAGTCCTCTCCCTCATCTGGATTATGTCGCAAAAAGAAGGTTTTTTTTTTTTTTTTTTTTTTTTTGCGCTCCACCGCGCTCCTCATTGGACAAAAAATGAATCAAGTTAGAAAGCACTCTAAACAAATCACAAAAGTACGCCAATCATGAACAATTTCGTTAGACGACGACAAGACTCTCTTGCGGCAATTTTCACTTCGTCGAGCAATGTAATCTTGCAGTGCACATGCTTTAACCTTTCAGACACCAGAATAGATTCAACAATCCCATATTATGTTTGCGCACTCGGGATACTTTATCTTTGCTAGCAAAATAACATGGTATACTATGTGTGGCGGCATATAACTCCTTGATCTGACAGTGCCACAAAACTCCACATGATTTAGAGAGAAAGCAACTGATAGACTGACAACTTCTTTGACTGGTGCTTGCTTTCTGAAATTGGACTCATATATGGACTAACTGCATCCCTTCAACGGAAACCTGAATTTTCCGCAATCTTCATTAACGAATGCATTAACACTTTGCAGATGATATATGAGCATGTGCCTCGACTGATTTAACTAGAGAGCAGAGAACTCTATTGTTGGCTTGCAGGAAAAAAACGAATGATGTCTCCGTATCAGTATGAGTTCTTCTCAGCAGTGTCATATGTCCATGACTCTTGACCCTTCGGAGGATGACAGATTGAGGGACCCCTATTTCAAACTATGGGAATGCATGTTGAGATGTATGCATGTTTGTTTGTTTTTTTTTTTTTTTTTTTTTTTCAGACTCGCTCTTCGAGGAGTGACACGTGATTTTAACAATTGCATGCTAAACAAAAACTATGAGATGCATGTTGAAAAATATATGCTTTTTTGGTTTTTTTGACTTTTTTTTTTTTTTTTTTTTTGACGGATTCGCCTTTTGAGGAGTGACGTGATCATAACAATTACATTATATAAAAAAACTGTGAAAATGCATGTTGAAATGTAAATGCATATTTTTTGGTTTTTTTTTTTTTTTTTTTTCTTAAACCCTACGCTGAAAATTTACCGAATGATAACGACTGTGTCACCCGAAAATCTTGAATTGAAGATGTTTCAAGAAAGGTTTGCCTTAATCTTTGCACCACAAATGGTGAGTTTGCTACTTTGGTCTCTAAACAGGGTCTCTTGCCGTCCCAGTGATCACCTTTCGTGAAGGCAATATGGGGGCTTAGCAGATAATGGGATGGTACGTATACCAATCACTACCAGTCTAAGCACTCAGCGAAGAGTTGGGGTTTACACAAACTTCAACCTTGACTCAAGTCATAGGTAAGCTGCTAGTCCCCCACGTAACTTAAAGTTGCAAACTACAAACACAGGATATAGACTCCTCTAGGATTTATATATTCAAACACCGATAGCCCTAAATAGCAAATTATTCCCGTCGAATATTTTGGATATTGACCGCTTAGTATTTATTTATCCAAACACCGATAGTGAATAATAGCAAATTATTCCCGTCGAAAATTTTGGATATTGACCCCTTAGGATTTATTTATCCAAACACCGATAGTAAATAATAGCAAGTTATTCCCGTCGAATATTTTGGATATTGATCCATTGGGATTTATTTATCCAAACACCGATAGTGAATAATAGCCAGTTAGGATTTATTTTTATGTTTCAGGAAAACAAACCCACTAAAAATGCATGGCCATATGTATATATACACAAAATAAAAAATGCAAAAAACTTGACCAAAAATAAACACACATATAATTCAAACACATCAAAACAAATAATCACATCAAAATTATTCAAAGCTCAGTCCAATATTTTTTTAGAAAAAAAATACCTGTCCCCAGTGGAGTCGCCATCCTGTCGCACCCCAAAAAATAGTGAGCGCGGCGTCCCCCGTCGCGGGGGTCTTTTTGGTGTCTCGCAATGGAGTTATCTAGGAGTCGCCACCTTGCTGTTGAGGGTCGCTAGGATCACCCGATTTGCACTGGTCTGGTCAGAGATTCAAGGGTACGGGACTTGTTGCGTATAGGGAAGGTATTAGCACCCCTAGTACGCCTTACCTGAGATAAGCTGCATTGACTATTTTGACATGATTTTAAATGTTTCGATGGGTCATAATTATTGAAATGGAAAAAATGTTCTGATTTTCGAAAAAAATCGGTTGTCGCCCAAAATAATCCAGTGAAATTTTATTGATTATTTCCAGATATGCAAATGCTAGTCTACTTGTAGTTTATTCATTTACCACCTGAAATTAACCATTAATTCTCATGTATTAATTTCACGATTGATCGATTCATAAAAAAATCGACCACCGCTCAGAATAATACTGACAATTTTGGTGGTTATTCCCGAATATGTAAATGTTGGACTACGCGTAAATCCGACAATTACTACCTAAAATTAATCGTTAATTCTCGAGAATTAATTTCACGATTTATTTTAATATTAGCCAAATTTACAAGATTTAATAAACTTGTTATTAAATCTAGAAAAAAAAATTTTAGGAAAACACTTTGGCCGTTTGCGAAGAAAACACATTTTTTATTTTTATTTTTTATAATCATTTTTTATTAACAAAACATAAATAAAACACAAACACAACACAACACCCACACATCTCTTTTTCATTACCTTTTTATAATTAAAATACAACTCACACACACATTACCTTTTTTTCATCCTTTTCTCATTACATTTCAAACAATAATTAAAAAATACAATAAATCCAAAAAAAAAACATAAAATTAAAGAAAATTACAAAAGGGAACACAGGGGCAGTCCGAGGAACAGTGGCAGTGGCTGTGGCGGGTCATCCCACGCGCCACCGTCACTGGCGGCGCGTGGGTCCACGCGCCGCCACTGGAGAAGATGCAAAACAAGGGGTTGTGGACCAGCCTCTTCCCTTCCTCCTCACGCTGGTGGTGACTTCAATGGCAACCTGCAACACAAAAAGACACACCAAAACAGACAAAACAGGCTGCTGGGTCGTTCCCTTCAGATCGGAGATCTGTTCTTCTCTTCTTCTTCTTCCTCTGCTGCTGCTTCTTCTTCTTCTTCTGCTGCTTCTTCTCCTTCTTTTGCTTCTGCGGCAAGGGTGTCTTCAACGGTGACCTGCAGACAAGAAGAACAAAAAAACAAACACAACACGAAGCCATAAAAATATCAATGGTTTGGTTCTCTTCAAATCTGGGCTCTACTCTCGACGACCTTTCTTCTCTTCTAAAAAAAAATCTCAGATCTGTTCTTCTCCTTCTTCTTCACGGGACGGCTAGCTGGTCACATGTGTGGAGGCGCAGAGAGGCCTACTGGAAAGAGATGGAGGTCGCTGGGGCTGCTGGCTGTGGGGAGAAAGAGAGGGAAAGTGAATGGCTGATCGGCGGGAGAAAAGAAAGGAGTAGGGGCTGTTGGTGGCTTGAAGAGAGAGGAACGGAAAAATGAAAGGGGAGATTGTGGGGCTGCTGTGGCTGACGGTAAGGAGGATGAAGGAACGGGAGGGAAAAAAAGAAAATGGGGAAATGAAGGGGCAAGGCTGCAGCCTTGAAAAATGCTAGGGTTTGGATTTTTAGGATTAGGGTTTTTTGTGGGTGTCCTCCTCCTCCTTGTTTTTGGTCTTAACACTCTATTTATAGAGTTTTTCAAAGTCAAAATTCACAATCAGCCCTCAGCTTGCGCGCCTCTTCAATTTGGTCCTTCATTTCCAATTTGTGTGATTTGACCCTGCATTGACTGTTAAATTCTCAATTTGTTCAATTTTGCCCTCGTATCACGATATTTTTTGGATTTTGTTTTTTTTATATTTTTTTGCCTTTTTATATATTTTTTGTCTTTTTTATATTTTTTTTGTCTTTTTTCCGAAACATAAAAAATAAAGGGTCAAAATTTGGGTAGCAACAACACTGACAGCTAAAAAGAAGTAATTGATGATGATGTTGAAATTAAAGAGAACCCGTGGCAAATTGGTATACATGACCAGTTAAATGAAGAATTCAATGCAATAGCAACATCAAATCCACCTAGAAGATCAACATGAATGAAGAAGCCAAATGCAAAATATGCTAATGCTGCAGTGGTAGAAGGTGTAAAAGAACCAGAAACTTTTACAGAAGCTGCTCAAAATTCAGACTGGAATAAGGCTATGGAAGAAAAAAATTACAGCATTACAACGAAATCAGACCTGGGACCTTGTACCAAGACTAGAGGATGGAGAACCTATTTCATATAAATGGGTGTATAAAATAAAACGATGCGCAGATGGAACAATTGAAAGACTCAAGGCTCGTTTGGTAGCATGAGGATTTTCCCAATAATATGGACTAGATTATAACGAAACATTTAGTCCAGTTGCAAAACTCATATCTGTGCGAGTTGTACTCGCTGTTGCAGCCAACAAGGAGTGGATCTTATGGCAGATGGACGTGAAGAACGCCTTCTTGCATGGAGATTTAGATCAAGAGATCTATATAGATTAGCCAATGGGATTTCAAAATCAAAGTCATCCTAACTACGTATGTAAGCTAAGGAAGGCACTCTACGGGTTGAAACAAGCACCAAGGGCTTGGTATGGTAAGATTGCTGAATTCTTAACTAAGTGTCGATTTTCAGTAAGCCATGCAGATTCTAGCTTGTTTGTTAAAGCTAATGGTGAAAAATTAGCTATCTTGCTCGTGTATGTGGATGATATAATCATCACGGGAAATGATATTGAAGAAATCTGCCAAACCAAGGAGAACCTGTCAGTTCGTTTTGAAATGAAGAAACTAGGGCAGCTGAATCACTTCCTTAGTTTAGAGATAAGCATCACACGCAGAGGAGTACTTCTATGTCAGCAAAAATATGCCAAAGATATGTTGGAAAAATTTGGGATGCTAGAGTGTAAGGTAACCTCAACACTTATGGATCCAAATACCAGAATGTGTGCACATGAAGGCAAGGAGCTGAAAGATGCTACAATGTATCGGCAATTGGTGGGGAGCTTGTTATATCTAACTGTAACCAGACCCGATATCTCATATGCAGTCGGTGTAATGAATCGATACATGCAAAATCCAAAGAAGCCTCATTTGGAAGCAGCTCAAAGAATCCTGAGGTATGTGAAGGGCATATCTGACTATGGCTTGTTGTACAAGAGAGGTGAAGACTGTAGAATGGTTGGATACTGTGATGTTGATTATGAAGGGGATCATGACACTCGTCGATCAACTACTGGATATGTGTTTAGACTTGGGTCAGGATTGATTTCTTGGTGTAGTAAAAGGCAACCGAGAGTATCTCTATCAACAACAGAGGCTGAATATCGTGCAGCAGCAATGGCAGCTCAAGAGAGTACATGGCTAATAAGCTTGATGAATGACTTACATCAAGTGACAGACTATGCAATTCCATTGTATTGTGATAATCAATCAGCTGTTCGTTTAGCAGAGAACCTAGTATTTCACGCAAGAACAAAACATGTGGAAGTGCATTATCATTTTTATCCGAGAGAAGGTTTTAGAAGAAGAAGTTAAATTGAAGCAGATCAAGTTAGAAGATCAAGTTGTAGACATATTTACAAAGGGTCTGAGTAGCAACAAATTTGAAGCTTTCTATCAGCAGCTTGGTCTGATAAGAACTACAGAAGCAGATGTTGAGGGAGAGTGTTAAAAATGATCAACATCAGCCCATGAAAGAGTCAGAATTGTTATGCTGATTTAGTCAAGTTTGTTTTCCAATAAAATAGGAATAATCTTAGTCACAAGGAGTCTGTTGCAGTGTGATTAGGAGAGTCAGTTGTTTTATTTTGTTTCTATTTTATAGTCATTCTGTTTCTATCTTGTAGGGAGTTTGTTAAGTGAATTGCCTATATAAAAGCTTGTAGCTGCTACAGAACATTTCATCCATCAAATAAAGATTGTGTATCTTCCTTTACTCTATTTGTCTTTCTGAATATCAAGTTTCAACACTCCTCTTAAGATAGGCCACGATCAAAGAGGCCAATCTTGTCACGAAACAATTGAAATGTAGAGATAGACAGTAGCTTTGTCATAATATCTTCAAGTTGATCAGCAGAAAATACATGAGCAACATGAAAGAGACCAAATTGTACTTGATCACGAATGAAGTGATAGTCCACTGTAACATGTTTCATATGAGAGCAGAAAATGGGATTTGAACTTAATTGAGTTGCTCCAATGTTATCACAATATATCATAAGAGAGGATGAAAGAACAACACCATGTTCTCGAAGCAGCAATTGTACCTAACTAAGCTTAGTTGTAGTGGCAAAAAATGCACGATATTCAATTTTTGTTTAGGACCTGGCAATGATCCTTTGTTTCTTTGAACTCCAAAAAATTAAATTACATCCAATTAAACTAGATAAACATTGGTTGATGAATACTCATCCTTGTTGCCAGCCCAATTAACATCCAAAAAGGCATGAAGTTTGTCAGCATAGGCATGAAGAGAGTAAGATGAGTCACGATGCAACAAAAGACCTTTGTTTAATATTCCAAGGAGATAATGTAGAGTACGCTTAACAAGGATCCATTGAGCATCAATTGGACTGTGCACGAACTGAGCTAATTAGTTAACATCGAATAAAACACCTAGTCTTGTAAGAGAGAGATATTGAAGACTCCCTATAGCTTCACGATAAATGGTTAGATCTTGTAAAGGCAAGCAAATATTTAAGGAAATAATAGATGCTAGATATAGGGGTGAGGACTAGTTTGACATCCAACATGTGGAGACGAGTTAGCAGATCTGTGATGTAATTGTGTTAAGAGAGAAGAAGACAATACTTGTGAGAATGAATTTAAGACCCAAGAAGTATGTAAATCACCAAGTTCTTTAAGGGAGAAACGTGTTGCAAGGCTAGAAACAAAAGCTAAGAGAACATCATTATCATTGCCTGTGAAAACAATGTCATGTACTTAAACCAGTAAGTATAAAACATGCTTAACACTAGTGAAGATAAATAGAGAAGTATCAAAATGGGAATTGCAGAAAATAGAAGCTAACAAAACATGCATAATTCATTTTACCAAGCCTTGGGTGCTTGTTTGAGCCCATAAATGACTTTATGAAGTTTGCATACAAATGATGGATTGCCATGATCAACAAATCCAGGAGGTTGTGCCATGTGATTTAGGAAGATGACTTTGAAGGAAAGCATTGTCGATGTCCAACTATTTTAGAGACCATCCCTTGTTAACAACAAGAATAAGTACTGAGCGAACAATTATTGGCTTCATAACAGAGCTGAAGATTTCATGGTAGTCCACCTCAGGATGCTAGTGAAAACCCTTCAACAAAACGTGTTTTTAATCTGTGAATAGAACCATCAGAGTCTCTTTTTATGCGATAAATGCACCTACAACCAATAATATTAGTGATACCAACAGGGGGAACAAGTTCCTAAGTTCCATTGCGAACAAGAGAATCATATTCCTTAAACATGGCTTTACACTAGTGAGGATTTGTGAGGTCATGAGAGGTGCTGAAAGGTTTGGTTTGTCAAGTAAGTTTTTTAATGGTGTGAAGGGTGACTTTCTGAATGTGTTTTTTGATGTTGTTCTATGATCGAGTGATAATAGGGTATTGATTTGTTGATGGTTAAGGGAGGACCTACGGAGAGAAAGAATGAGGTATCTGCTGTATAGATATCCGAGGAGAGGTGATGGAGGAAACTTTAGTAATGGATGATGGGGAGGTAGAAGGACATGGCGAAGAGACTATAAGAGGAGTCGTGTCTGTATGAAACTATGTAGATGGAGTTGAGAGGGCCAACTATTGTGAAGGTGAAGAAGAGAAAAAAAAATACATGATGGAAGCCAGTCAGACACTAGAGTTGAAAGATTTAAAGTTGCAATAGAATAAGAGTGATAAGGAAAAATAGATTCTATAAATTGAACATGACGAAAAACATTTAGTTTGTTTTTGGATTCGTTAAAGTATAAATATGTACTTTGAGAGAGAGAGAGAGAGAGAGAGAACCTAAGAAAAATACAAGGTTGAGATTTTGGGTCAAGCTTATGAGATGTGTAGAGACCTAACCAAGGATAACACAAACACCTAAATACCTTAAATTTGGAAAAATTAGGACTTTTGTGAAAGATGGACTCATATGGTGAAGACATGTTTAATATGGGAATAGACATCCTATTAATTTGGTAATTGGAAGTGGAGAAAACATCAGTCCAAAAAGTGGTTGGAATTGAAGTATGAGAAAGAAGGGCAAAACCCATTTCAACAATATAAAGATGTCTTCTTTTAGAATACCCATTATGTTCAGGCATGTGTAGTGGAGATGTTAGATGACTAATATTATGTTATGAAAGAAATGGTTTGAAAGAAAGAAATGGTTTGAGAGCAATGTATTCACCACCATCATCTATATAAAAAAGATAACTTTTTATTGAAAATATTTTTCAACAATTGCTTTATAATGTCTAAACACTGTTTGAACATCATACTTTCATTTTAAAAAATAGAGCCATATGTACCGAGTAAAATGATCAATAAAAATAATATAGTATTTGTATCCATCATGTGAGACATTAGGAGAGGTCCAAACATAAAAAAATATATAATTTAAAAAGAATGAGAGAGGAGCAAAGTAGACTTGGAAAATGGTAATTTATGACTTTTATTTCTTAAACAACAATTACAGCAAAAAAATTTATGTGAGGAAAAACTTAAATGATAAGATGAAAAAATATGTTTAAAAATAGCAGAAGCTGGGTGACCAAGTCATTGATGCTAGATAGACGTTGTTTTGACAGTAGAGAGAGCGACAATAGAGATAAGGAGATATGATAACTGACCATTCATACACTCCGTCTTTAGTGCCGCCCTGCATAAGAATTTTCCCCATTTGTTGATCCTTCACATGAAAACATGTAGAAAAAAAGTTCAACAAAGACATTATTGGTAATACAAAATAATGCAATGGATATTTTTTTTTTTTTTTTTGCATTTGGGGAGCATAAAGGATGTTTTTTAAGTGAAGGGAAAAGGTAGTTGTAGGAAGAGATACTGAACCAATGTGACTTATAGGAAGATTGGTACCATCATCAAGCATAACATCATCTTGTCTAGCGTATGGTGTATGGAGAGAGAGATTGTTAAGGCATGTAGTGACGTGATGAGAAACTCTAATATCCAATATCCAGGATGCATTGGATAATAGTGAGTGGGTAGTGAAATTGGCTTGAGGTTGCCATGTCGAAGTCATGCCAAAAGAGGAGTTGACAGTGTTAGAACCTGGAACTAGAACTAAATGAAATGAGGGACAATGTTTGGTAGTGTGACATTGAATGCCATATATTGGCGATGGCCTACGAGGGACGTGCATGTGAGAAAATGTTTCTAGCTTGTTTTGATAATGTGACAGATTGAATGTTGGTGATGGATGGAGAATGAAAATTTTTCCCAATAGGTGAGTATGATGGTTACCAATTAGGTCTTAAGGGTCGCTAATTGTTAGTTGAGATCCTAGTCATGGAGTTGGCTTTAACTAGACTTAGACGAGAGGAATGTGACCTTGTTTGAAGTGATGCTTCAAAGTAGAAAAGCTTTTCATGAAGCTCATGGAAGGAGATAGCTGCCTTACGAGCCTAAACAACTCGAATAAGCTCTGTGTAGTCTTCATCTAGACCATCCAAAATGCTTTCAATAAGATCATCGGTGTCCATTAGAGCACCAAGGATAACAAGTTCATTAGATCTTGTCTTGATAAAGTAGACAAAATTTGTGATACTTATGGAACCTTAATTGAGATTCTTCAATTGTTTTTTCACTTGTCTAATACAGCCATGTGTTGGTTTGGCATATGTTGTAGTAAGAACAAGTTATGCATCTTGAGAAGTGGTGGTTCATGCCATAAAGGAAATAAGATGGAGAGAGAGATTATTGATTATTGCATTTAAAATGAGTTGATCTTGGCTCACCCAAAACCTGTATGCAAGAATAGGGATAGTGGTGTAGTCGGTGGTGAGAGTTTAAGGTGGGCATGGCTTCGATCCATCAATGTAACTGAGTAGTTCGTCGTCAATAAAGAGGGTTTCAAACTAAATTTTTCATGAAGCATAGTTGGTAGAATTCAGTTTGAGAGGAACTGGAGCAGCTGTGTTAATGGTGATAAGTTGGTTTTTTGTGTTAGATGGAACTGAATTTGATATTTGTTATTTGGAATAATAAAAGAAATAATAAAGGAGACTAAAGAGAAAATTGAATGAAGGATCATAGATGCTATGATACCATAATACAACTTAAAGCTTTTGGAAAAGAGTTGATAATAGAGCTAGAGTTATGGAAGAGAATTGCTTACTTATTTCATTGATGGAGGTCCACATGTATATATAAATACAATCCTGACCGATTCCTATACTTCATAGGAAGACCAAATCTTAAGGGATTAGGGATTACAACTGAATTATCTACAATTGAATTATAAATTGAGTCCTTATAAAGAGCAAAGTCCTAGACTGGCTAACAGATTTATGATGTGGGTGGCTAGGGTTCCCTCTTTTTTTTTGCTTGCCTCTGCTGTTTATATTAATCTTAGTATTTTTCTTATTTTTTTAATTCCTTATTATAAGAATATCCTAGTAATATCCTTATTGTATTTTGTTTCTCATTTTTCTTTTTTAGTTTTTTTTTAAAAACATATTTTTAAATTTTAGGTTTTCAACAAGACATTGAAAATAGAAAATTGATGCATATGCATTGGACTTTTTTATTTGTTGTTAGATTTAAGGGTCAAAATTTTAGTCATGACATACAATATAACAATAGCTAAGTTAAAGAGTAGAAGGTAAAATAAACAAAAGAATTGTGGAAAAAACTAAGGCGAAGAAGAGTGCAAAAATCCTTGTAAAACACTTTTTCAACTCCTCTTTATAATGAGTCTTAGAGGCGAAAACCAACATATAATTAATTTAATTATTAAAAATAATTAAATGACATAAAAAAATCATCAATCATTATATTGATCCCTTGGTTATTTCTTTTATAGGTTATTTGTTAGTCCAATGTTTCTTTTACTCATTTGCAAAAAGTTCCTAATGTTAAAAGTAATGAATTTATTAAAACATTATATAAAAAATTTATTCATTTTTTACTGTTTACTTCACTTATATTTGAAAAACAACTGTTTAAAATAAAAAGGTTTCAAAATAATATAATTTTAAATGAAAAATATTTAGTCCTTATTAGTTTAAGATTTATATGAATTTGTCCTAACTAGTACTTAATATTTTTAAAATATAATTACATTCATTTTAAAGCTATTTACATGGTAAACGTGAAAACATTTGATGGATATATAATTATCAAATTTTATATCAAATTATTTGAAAAATGATTTGTTTAAAAAAAATCTCAGATCTATTCATTTATAAATAACCTTAGTAATTTATTTAAGTAATACAAATTATAAATTTGTTAAACAATTAATGTGCAAAGCACTACGCGTAATGAGAAAGTAGTATTTAAAGAAATACAATATCTTGTTTTTAAAAATAAAAAGAGAAACTTGTGTGTCTATAAGTTATCCATTGATTATTTATATGTTTTAAGGAATAATTAAAGAATGAGCCTAATATAAAGCAAAAAATGAATCAATTTACCCAAATATTACTCTTCCTATGAGAAAAATCATTAATTGCTCTCATGAAATGATATTTTAAAGAAAACAATTAGGTGTTAACTCATTTGATTTCTACGTTTTATTTATTTTACCTTAGATGTTTATTTTTACCATGAAAAAATATTTTTCATCTTTATAATTACATAATTAAGATAAAATTCATTTATATTACATATATAAAAATTAATAATCGTTTGAAATATTTTAAAAATAAAAAAATATTTTTAAAAGTTTAACCAATGAATTAAAAGGAATAAGAAAAAAAGAGGATATTAATTTAAATATTTATAAGGAGATTGATGCAAAATAAAAAATTAAAGAAAAGTTGTTATTAAAAGGAATCTAAATTGGTAAAAAAATAAACGAGAGGTGTTAGGCAGGGTTGTGCTCCTTGCCAGTCATAGAAGAGCCTAATCATGTTTTGTTTTTCATTGAGCGAATATCAAATCAATTATTTGTTTTTCTTTTTTTGTATATTGAAAAATAGGTTATTATCTATAACATATGATCTTTCGTTGTTCGGAATATTTCAAATTCGTATATGGTGATGGGAAAAATAGAGTTTGAGTTTTGAGACCTAGAAAGATAATTTTCCAATCTATTTTTACAAAAAAGAAAACAAAACACACTACATTAATACCCTTAAAACTTCAATAAACTATTTTTTAATTTAAAATATCCTTAAATTGATTAAAAAAACATAGAATTAAATTGAGAAAATATTTTCTTTCTCCATTTAATCTACTTTTTATAGCAATATAAAGGATAATTTTTTTTTTTAATGAAACTACTCTTGTCCAATGAAACTCATTAACACTACAAAATAATTATTTTGTTTTTGATAGAATGAAAACAACCAATGAGTTTTTCCTTCCACATTTATAACCTTATAAAAAAAAAAAGAATTATCAAGCCCAATCTCTCCAATATAATACTAAGACAATAAATTGAAAAATATTATTTAATGATTGAAATGAAGAATATTCAAAAGAAAAAAAATATATTGTGCAAATTCTAATTATATAATTTGTGTAATGTGAATAGTGTTTGTATACTCATTTAAGTTTTTGTTAATTGTGCATACATGGTTGTTTCACACCATCATTGTAATACTAAATAGTTGTTTAGAAATATAGTTGAAGTTGCTTTTAAAATTGTTTTTCATTTAGAAATGTATCAAAATCATTTTTTTTTTAAATATATTTGACATCATCACTTGAAAATAATTAAAAAAACACTATTTTTTTTAATTTAAAGAAATTTTTTTTTCCAATAATACTCTTAAAATGAAGAGTAAAAAACCCTCTAAACACACTAAGTGCTTTTTTTTTCTTTTTTATTTAAAAATGATAAGTGATAACAGCCATGAAGAAATTATGTAAACTTATTGTAGAAGATTTACATTATATATATTATATGCATAATTTCTCTCACTTTATATATAAACTTGATTTGCAAATGTTTCTTTCTTTTAGAAAAAAAATTCAAAATGATTTACTTGTGCGGTACACAATATATTATAAAAGAATAGCAGATTGAGTTCAACAATAATATCGAAAACAACTTCATTAATTGACATGTATATGTATGTTCTTGGAAGCCCAATGATAAACTCCAACTTTCATCCTCAGAGCATCCCTTAAAATTCATCAAAAGATATGTTCGGATTTATCGGGTCAAATAAGATAATCAATTTGTAATTATTTAGTAAGTGATCTAATAGTATGAGTTTGAAATTAAAATATTTATTTTTTTGTGATCTCAGGTGCGAGCTTCGTGGATATTAATATAATGATTAGTGGAGGCTTACATGATCGTTAACTTTAGAATTAATAAAATTTATTGAGGTACACGGAAACTGGCACAGACATCCACATTAATAAAAAAAGATAATTAATTTGCCTAAGCCAATTCATATTTAATTTAGTCTTTTAAGCAGCATAGATTGTGCAATTGATCTAGTAATTAATATTCACTTGGAATTGAATGAAAATATTGGAGACATAAGAAAATAAAAGAGAAGGACAAGAAGAAAAGAACAGAAGAGAGGCCTGAAATTGTAGTTGGATTGCTAGAAACACACATGGAGGTCACCACTTTATGTCCAGATGCATGTGTTGTTGTCCAGTTTGTCGGTTTCACACCACAAGCTTTATGACATCATTTTGACACAATAATGATTCAGAAACAAAATGGCCATTTTTTTTTTAAGGAAATAAAAGAAATTGTTTTAAGGGAAATTTCTCGGAGATTTAAATTGACAGTCTTTACGTTGATTAAGATCTTACGATTTTTTTCCTGGAAGTTTTCTGGATTCTTGATTGATGGATTTCTCCATATTAAATGTTGTATGGCGATGTTTGTTTATGTGGCTATACTATTCTTTTTAATTTTTTTTATTTAGATTATTTTGATTTGTTGATTTAAAAATAATATGAATTTAATATATTTTCAAATAAAAATATTTTAAAAAAACTTAAATGCTACAGCCATTTTCCCATGGCACAACACATTGAATTTTGACGGGGGTAATACCGATCTTACAGTTAGGTATTGTCACGCTTGTCATGTATTTCTGTTATCATAGTAAGTGGACATTGGAATGCAATCACCAATTATTTTGGAGTTCATATTGCAATCATTATTTCACTCTTGAGTCTTGTATCCTCCATGAGAAAATTATATGAAAATTCATTGACGAACCCGTAACGATTTCCAAATAGTGTGTCTCTTCTCTATAAAAATGTAATAATAATACCCTCGTTTAAGTTTCTAGGGGCATATACAAGGAATAAAAAAAGAAAGTGTATATAAAAAGTATACCACAAAAGCAAAGCATATTACTATACTCTAAAAGGTATAGAAAAAATAATATAGTTATTCTCATAAAATAATACTTTTATCACACTATTTAGTTTTCATACTAATTATCTATACTTTAAATGGTGTGGAAAAAATACTTTAGTTATTTTCATACTAGTAAATCTATGTGCATGTCTCTCTCTCTTTCTCTCTCTCTCTCTCTCTCTCTCTATATATATATATATATATATATAAGAGAAGAGGAGGGCAAACTTTATCGTCAAAAGAGTTGATTGAATGGAGAAATTATTTAAGAGTGTAGTTGAGATATTTTTTTGAAGTGTATTTGGTTTAGAAATGTATTAAAATAATTTTTTATTTTTAAAATTTTGATATTAGCATATTAAATTAATTTAAAAACACCAAAAAATTTAATTTAATATAAAAAATAAAAATATTTTTAATTTTTTTTAACTTTTTCAAAATTTTTTAATTGAACGTGAAAAATAAAAATGCATTGTCAAATAGTGAAAACACCCTAGGTTGACAAGGTTGGCAGATTCGTAGCTAGGTCGGTTGATCGATGCTTGGCTTTCCTCAAATTGTCAATGAAAGTAAGAGAATTTGAATGGCACGGAAGAAGTGTGAAGAATTCAAAAAGAAAATTATGTGCATTAGCGTTACAAGTCGCACCAAGAGAATTAGGTTCCTATTTGTAGGCTCATCCCGTATAATAATATCGTTTGAGACAAACCCTTGTGAAGCCTGGTGTAGCAGCTGGATGGTTGGGAAACCTTAGAATATTTGACATACTCAATAAACCATACTTAGCTACGAAACCCTCAACCACGAACAAATTTTATAGTAGAGTGCACAAGAGTATAGGACAAGAAGAGGAACAAGGACCTCTTTCTTTCATTTTTATCGATAATTCTGATGGTTTTAGAGTCTTGGTAGAATTAGATTTACATAATTTATACTATTATTTTTTATTTGGTTTGGTTTTTATCTAAAAAATAAAATAAAAAAAGTTAAAAAAGCCGTAACAAATTCAAATTGTTTTTTATGTTAATGTTTTTGGTATTTTTATTTATTATATGTTGTTTGTTTGTGTGTATACTTGTTTTATAACTTTTTTCTACATAAGTTTATTGTAAGAGTGTATAATTTATATAGGATAGGGTTTGTTCGAGATTTTGAGAAATTATATTTGCTTGTTATTTAATGAAATTGAGTTTTATAATGTGTAACGTAGGTGTTTTACAATGAAATAAATAATGATTATGTTTCTTAATAAATTTAGGTAAATTTTGAAGAGTTTGATTTTTTTTAGACAAATTGATAATCATTAAAAGGTGTTTTTATATTCAACCAATGATAACATAAGGAACTAAAACATATTGTCATCAATATTCTATATAGGTTTTATATAAGCAATGAATTATTGTTCTTGTAAATATGAAGTTTCACCTGAAAGGTTATGCAAGATGAATTATTGTAATAGGATTAAGGGTTTTATTAATTGCCCAACATTTAATTCAAAAACATTAATGGAGACAGTATTACATATCCATCTAAAAGGTGTAAAAATAAAAAGTTTATCGATCTATATTTTATTATGATGCATATTTTATAAAAAGAGTTCATGAGAAAATACTTGATTGAGTTACACATAAAGAATTCTATATTTCTTATACGACCATGGTAGAAAAGATGATTGGATCAACATTTAGTTTTAGCAATGTGTATGGATATGTTAATGATAGTAGTAAAGATTATATAAGTATGGTTATAGATGCATTAAAAATGAATCAGAGTTAAATAAATGAATGTTCAATAAAAAATTGAATAACCAAATACAGATGCAACTAGGCTTTTTGAACTTTTGAAATATTTGGATGAACCATTATGAGATGAGTGCATAAATTATAGTAAATTATCAGCCATTGCATAAATATTTATCAAGAAGTCAGATCATTGGCTAAATGAGATCAATTATGATAGACTTATTGAATAAGTAAAAAACATTTTACAAGAAAAGAATAAGCTAAAAGAGAACTTCTATGATGCTACATTTATAATGAAACCCCTTGACTTAAGATACCAGAAAATTAACATGTATCTAAACTTCTACATGTTATACAATCTTGAAAATACAGATTTTTGAAAGTGCAAAACTTGTGGTCATGCTAGGTTTAAACCCAAAAATGACTGAGAAAAGTCTCTTGTCGCATAAAAAAAAAGGATAATTCCTAATCACTTCTAAAATACAGAGGCCAATGATACTCCTAATTTATAACTATCCACCGAGAATGTGTATAAAACTAAAGATCATGTTCTTATACTATTATACATAATTTTAATAGTTTGTGTAGGAATTTAGATGTTTGTCTTTGACCATTAATTGATGAGTTGAATAAGGTATGATCTTTCGGGACTTTGGATTATGATATCTCAAGGAAATAATACTTTTAGATGAAGATAGTGTTGTTATGAATTATTAGTGATTTATCTCGAGGAAAGAATATTTGTATTCATGTTGTTACTAAAAATTTAAATGATATATTAAAATCAAACACACACACATAAAAAATGATGAAAATGATGATATCAACAAGTTTCAATTCAATGAAGATTATGATGGACATGATGATGATAAAATTGAAAAAGAAGAAGATAATTCTGATTAAAAAGATTTTGAACTGATTTTAAATGTTAAACATCAATGTGTAATGAAATTGATTGTAATATTATCTTTTTGGTCATTCCTTTGCAATAAACCATTGTTAACACTAATGGAAGGTTTATTGTGATGATTTTATTATTATGTTATTGAAAAAAATTGAAGTTACTATGTTGTGATTTTATTTTATTTACAGAATAGATAAATAAGGAATACAAAAACATATGAAAAAAAAACTATCTCTTACCAATGAAATACGATATATGAACAAAATTACAAACAAATTAAGTCCCAAGAAAGTTATAGAGAGCATGAAAACAATTACAAGACTTTTCTATTAGCATTTATAGATGAAATTACCAAGAAACTAAGTCCTCTACAAAGTTCATAATTATATCAATAAAAATATCTATCAAAAGACCAAAATCCTTAATTTTAGAAGAACAAAGTGACTTGTTCCTCTCTATTTCTATTTAGCACTATTTCTCTCATTGAATTCACATGGTCTAGGTTGGATAATTGAAGCTTTTTAAGGATTTTTTTTAATAATTCATTCAATCATGGAAAAGAATCATTGTTTCATTTCATAAATATAAATTTTCTTATTATTTTTCCTAATTTTTTTAGTATAATTGATTAATTCCATTTGTTCCCGAATAGGTTCCTATATTGTTGTGTTAGTGTGGGGATTAATTAACGATTTCATTGTTACATATCAATGTTTTTCATTTTATTAGCTTCGTAACCATCAATACAACATTAAGTTCTTAAAAGGTTTATTTCTTTGAGCTTGTTGTGTAGATTTCTTTTTTATTTTTGTAAGGATTTAAATTCAATAAATTTACTTAAAGGCAACATAATTTACTAGTATTTTCTATTTTTTTTTATTTTCATAGAAACAATTACTTTTGTACTTTATACGGTTTAACTAATGTAAATAATTACTTAAAGATCAAAAGAACCCAAATCATATACAATTCATTTATATGGTTTAACATGCTTGAACAAGGACTAGATTGAATTTGTTGTTATTTGTCATTTGATCACAAAATCCTTTACATGTTTTTTCTAGTTATATGTAGCTGTATATCTTCCTTTCTTCCTCTTCTTTAACATCTTGCAAAAATAATTTTGCATTTTTCATGTACATGTTATGGTTACAAATTTATTCATTAAAGGTAACAATACCTCATACAATTATATTTGTTCTTTGTCCTATTTTGAAATTCAATTGCCATTTATTTATAATTGGACTACCAAAGAACTATAATTAAATGTTAAAGTTTATTGGATTATTGGATTTTTAATTTTTTTTTGTCACATGTTAATGGAATTGGTTGGTATATCTTGGTAAATAAGAAAAGTATACATGTTAAGTTACGAGCAAATAATTTTAATGATTTAAAAGAAAAGCCTAACTATTGAGTCTTTTATATAGTAATTCATTTATCAAAATATAATAAAATATTAAAAAATGAACTAGTATGTGGCTTTATAAATTGATGCACATTTATAGGTAATAAAATCTTGGATATTATACCATCTAAGGTATGTGATGCCAATTTTTCTCTAAAATTACCTTCATTTATAATTAACTTGCTTAGATGGTTAAGAGAAGATCTTTAGAGAGAAAGACAGATAAGAACACTAAGGGATCTTCTAAAATTGCTTCTACTAACCATGAGTTACAAGGTGTTGATCATGACCAGACACCTTATACACATACACTTTCTTTTGATATAGGCTTATTAAGTGTGAGGGTAATCCTAAAAGGGGTGTCCTTTCTAAGTAAGATGTATATATTAAGAAGTACATAGCTTTATGAAAACCTAACCATAACATGTATGTTAGTTTTTCTTTCCTATATTATATATATAAAAAAGAAATGAATAATAAACATATGAAATTTCAAATTTACAATTATAGAGGTTACTCATGTAATAACATTAACAATGGAACCATTAATTAAAATATTTTTATTTCAGTAGAGTCAAGTTTACAAGAATCTTTAATGAAATCCTATGATTGATGTTTGATTCAGATAGTTCAAGGTTAGTATATTTATAAATAATTTTATGATTATTTAATTTGATCATTTTGCTTTATTTAAATAAACTAACAATTTTATAACATTGACTTACAAGGAAAACTTTTATTGGGAGGTGACTACAACTTTGTTACCAGGAGAGTGTGGGGGGAATCATAGTGCCATTATGAAAGATTGAATTCAAAATGTGATTTTGTTTTAAAATGTTAAAATTTTATTTTCTGTAATCTCGATGGAATATATTTTTTATAGACCAAATTGTGAGATTTCTATTACAAGGCATAAAAAGAATTAGAGAAATATGTAAAATAAAGAGGTCTTCAAAAATAGGAAGACATGAAAGTGTGGAAGGGTTTCAGACCTCCAAACATCTCGAAGGCTATATAGGATGCTTATATTTAACACGTGACTTCTAAGCATTTCATGCAGCCATTGTAGTCCATTGCGGAGAACTAAAACAAGAAGATTCATGGTTCTATTACAATACACACCGATGAATCCATTTTATTGATTTCACTTAAAAAAAATTAATTATAAGATTTAAATGAAAATATTTTACTAATAATAGCTTTCTTTACAAGATATGCTGCTTGGATGCGATCCAATAACAATGAATTTTTTTGTTGAAATTCACATGCAATATGAGAAATGTTGGAAAGAGATACAACAATCGTGGATAGTCGAGCTAAATAGTTTATAGTAAGTTTAATTTCAACAATTTTGTTATATGTTATTATTATTATTATTATTATTATTATTATTATTATTATTATTATTACAAATGTTCTAACTTTTTTTCAAAAAACATATAACACCTTATGGCAAGATAGATACAAAGATAATCCTTAATTCTATCTGAAACTCAATTTAGATTAGTGGTAGAAAGTTAGATTGTTCAGTGGATCCGATAAAAATTAAGTTTACAATATCTTTAACACTATGACCAAAGTTATGCGAATATGTTGTAGTGCATTGACTGTTGTTTCCTCAAAATTAGGCTTGAACCAATAATTTCTTATTGTCTAAGAGATAGTACAAGAATAAGTTAAAACTCAAACAACCTATGCGAGAAATAAAAGGAATGTATAAAAAGTAATTGAAAAGCAACCTCAAATTCTGCCTTGTCTTTGCAGAAACCCTAGCATATAAAACTGATTAACCTCTACATGATAATGGAATCAACAATCATAATTATAGATTATGATGTTAAATATATAAATTTTAGGATTGGATACATTTTCTTAAGTAAACAAAATAGTAATGAACAAGAAGAATGCCTATTGTGTACATAGTTTGTTGATTGTCATTTAAACTTTTGGATTTAGGACTTGTAAATTCATGTACTAACTGCTTCCAATCTTCATTCTATTATAATACTATTTCACTTTAAATGAAGTATTAACATAAGCAAGATTTTTTTTAATATTATATATATATATATATATATTCAATAAATTAAGAATTAAAGTCTCAATCATGATTGAAAAAAAAATATTTTTTGACCATTCAAATTTAATAAATTTTTAATTAAGCGCGTACAAATTTATTATATTTTTCTTTACCAGTTTAAATCTCTGAATTGTATGATATCTTAAACAAAGTAGTTCATAAAAACAAGTGCATATTCATTTACTAATTCCTATATCACTGTATTCCATCTCTTACTATATTTAAGGGTTTGTCATAATTGATCACAATGTTTTCTTGTTTATGCTACACACACACACAAAAACAAAAATGCAGAGAGAACACAATTCATCACTTATATTCTATATGGGAGTGTGAAGCGGTTTAATGTGGTTTAAATTATGCTTTTGTTCCAACTAGTTTAAATTTGTTTAGTTTTCAACATACATTATAATTTTGCATGAATTTCATAAAAAATCCTCTATTAAAACCTGGGCTAATAAGAAACTATAATTTATAGTTTTTCTTAAGCAAATATTTTTTATTTTGAAATTGAAACCCACATAAGCTATTACAAAAGCCTAACACACTTGGTATAATATAATATTAATATTGGGTAGTAATTAAGGGTACTTCCACCCAAATTTTATGAATAAAATGTCAAGTAAACTAAATACATCTATATTAATGTATTCATGTAAATTCCTATGGTCACGTCCAAATTCATTCGAATCCTTAATAATATGGAGAATATAATCATTTATTATCTAATATAATCCTTGACTTGTTTATTTCTTCAAAAATTGAGGACGGTGAACAAGTTAATTGGTACGTGTACAATGTAAAAAGAAAAGTAGGTCAAATGATTAGGGTTTGAAGAATGTACGCAAATTTGTTTTTAATATAGTGTCAATTTCGGGGCTCTGACTAAAGAGGAGACGGGGCGTGGCCGGCTGACTTTGGGGTTGGTTTTGTTGCTTTAGGATGGCTATGTCAGGGACCCACTTGTCGTGGCACGCCTGCACGCCGCGTGGACCCCATGCGTTGACTCTGTGAGGTTTTTCAAAAACAAAGGCCACACGTATACTTGTGACGCAAGAGTCTTCTCCTAGTCTCTCCTCCACCATTATCCCTCTTTCCCTCTGCCGCCTGCCTCATCATCTATCACCCAACCGAAGTCAAAACCTAATAGCATGTGCATTTCTTTCTTTGGTTTTGTTGTTTCTATGTCATTTTTCTTCCCTCTCTTGAGTCAACACTATCATCTGAGAAAATAATAAAATAAATAAAGAACAATTGTATAGTGTAAATGTTAGTGCTTGTCAATTCCTTCTTTCTTGATGGAAACAGATTTGGTACATGTCTATTAACTAGTACCATTTGAGTTTTTTTTTTTTTTTTAGTTTTTTGTGTTGGGATATTAACTCCTATGATGAAAAGTTGTGGACAAAAAATATTCTACATGGATTTTTTTCTTTAGGTATATAAGTAATCTCTTTTCTTTTTTTTTTTTAAAAAAAAGAAGAATTTAAACATGTCTACAAAGTTCAAAAGTAGCTAGGTTTATTCTTCTATATACATATATAGCAATAACTAATATTGTGTTTCAAAACTTAAAGACTTATGCATATTCAATTGATGTTATTGCCCACCCTTTCCCTTTCTTCTAGTTGTATCAGGTTCGAACTTCTCATTTATAAAGTTTATGAAGGTCTATTTTGTCAAAAAATTATCTTATCTAAAATCTTAAACTGTTAGGTGAGATTGCAATATATAATTTATATTATTCTCTAATATATTTTATTTAGACAATTTATTTTCAAAGGAATATAATGTCTTAGTTCTAGAAACTTTATCCATTTTTTTTCTTGAGATGGATGGGGATTGATTTTTATTTAAAAAGAATATTTTTTGTGAATTTAGGATCTCTATAATAATTAAGTCAATGATATTTTGGGAAAAAAAAAAGGAATAATAGCATAGAAATACTGAATTCATGGTTTATTTATAGCTCAAGAGTCTCTTTATAAAGAGAGGCTAACATAAAAATAATTCTTACTTATTAAAGTAAAATATCTATGACTTATATAAATACTGAAAATGTTAGGTATGATAGATTGTTAGATTCATAGGTGATTGAGCTTAACACTTAGTTGAAATCAAAGATGATAAGTTATTGCCCTAAACTAAACAAAAATTTTATCTATCTATCTATCTATCTATATATATATATATATATATATATATATATATATATATATATATATATTAATTTAGTAGGAAGTTTTTTTCTTAAAAAAATAAAATTAATCCACCATTCTTCTTCCTCCTCATAATCAATTGTCTTATTATAACCCATCTAAAAAGAGAAATAAAAAAAGGATGTTATATAGTTTATGCTTAGAGAGATCATATTCATAACATGCATTTTTGTTTTAACTAAGTTAGAGTTTATATGCTTTCCTTATTGGACCATGATGAGGTCTTACTTAAGTGTAATTCAATAATATCCATGATGCCACATGTCTAATTTCTATTTTTCTAAACACATATAAATACAAGTGGGACAAATAAATCTAGTAAGCCTTTGCAAAAAGAGTAAACTAGTCAACTTTGTACATGTTCTACTAGTGAGATAAAAAATTTTATGTTGATATAAAATAATAAAACACAAGCACTGATAAATATTTTAAAATGAATTTTTTTAATTTTTAATAAAAAAGTTAACATGTGTGTTTAATAAAATACATCGACCATTATATATACATATAAATGTTTGAATGAGATATTGATGTAAATTAAATATTAAATTAATAAGTTTATAGATAAATATAGATCAAGATATTTATTTCCGAGAGTTATTAATATTTTTTCATTTCATTATATGTCAATAATATTTTTATATACATGTTCATTATTTTAATTTATCAAAATAAAATAATTTCCTAGTATAATTCTTTTTTATATCAATCTATTTTTCTCAACCACAACAATATAAAAACTTAATAAAAAAAATAAATAATTTTGATATTCTATTTTTATAAAAAAAAATAAGAATAATGCAAAACATTTCTTTGAATTTTTTTTTATTTAATCATAGGTAAAAAAATTGAGCATAAAATATAAAAATGAAAATTTAAGAAAACATCAAAATAAAAACCATGAAGGGCTTAGAAAAAAAATCCATTTGATTATTTTATAAGAAGAATAATTTTATTCTTAAAAATAATATTTTAATATATTTATTTTTATGATAATTATATGTAGAATATTTAATAATTTTATTAAAAAACACTATTATGTCAAAAAAATATAAATATGCATTAATAATATTTAATTAATTGGTATTTTTAATATGTTTTAAGTTATTTGAATAAAATTTAATAAAACACTGAATAGGTTTAATAAACAAATGTTGTTTGTTTTATTATTATATTTCAAAAACATGAATTAAAAAAATAAGAAAAATAATTTTTTTGATGAAAATAAAATTGCTAAAGTTTTCATATTTACCATGCCTATAATCTATGTTTTAATCATGTTCCCTCCTATTTATGTTTATCTTTCTACAATAATTTAAAATTTTGTTTTACAAGAATAAAAAAAAACAATTAATGATGAGAAGTTTTTATCGAATGCAAGGAACTCTAAATCCCAAAGCTATATGCAAGACCAGTTAATTATGCATATATCATATGTTTAACTACTAGTCGCACATGTAGTACATATATGTTTTAGTGCCTGTTTGGAAGTATGGTCGATATTGTTTTTTAAAGTGTTTTTCATTTAAAAATGTATCTAAATAATATATTTTTTTAAAAAATATTTTTGACATCAGCATATCAAAATGATCTAAAAACATAAAAAATATTTAACTTAATTTTTTTTAATTTTTTTCTTAAAATCACTTTCCAAATGCATTCCCAAACATTCCATTAGTGTTGTGATCTTTAAAAATATTATTCGGTTATTTGTCTTAAAATTTTCAACCTCTTATCAAACAAAATATAATTTCTAAAATAACAAAAAAAAAAAATCATTAGCTTAAGCAAATAGCACAATAAAAAACATATTTTTCTCTAGAGTTAGATATTTTAATTGATAGTTTAAGAAATTACGTGTACAAAAAGACTTTTGCTTTGTACTCTCATGTTAAAATATATCATTGCAAGGTAAACAAGAACATGGACAACAATTACTCTTCTTGAACTTTCAAAATACCTTTGACTTACAACATAGGTCAAAATAATCTATCCTTGACTTTAAAAAATAAAAACAATTATCAACTTACACCACCCATATCCATTAAATTCCAAGAATGACGTTCATTAAATATTTAATTTCCCTTTTAATCAAAGCAGATATATGCAAATCTAAGTTATTTCATCAACTAAAGTGGTGGAAGGTCAAATGTTAAATTAGAGTTTCCCATTTATAATCTTACACTAATTAGCAGACATAATTTACGTGATCTCTACAAATTGACCATCCCACTAGATATGCTGACTTGATTGCCAACTTCTTTCAGGTGATTTTTATTTTAGTGGAATTGGTGATTGCCAAGAAGCCGATTGTCTTGTATTGATGACCAATCAAGCACCCATGGGTTGAGCAAAAACAAGTTATATCAAATTATGAAACGACAATGCAGCACATGTGTTTGTCATAAAAGGTTATTAATTTTCATTTCTGAATATTATAAATATACTTATTATGTATTAATAGGAACACATTATGTAAAATTAGAGTTAATATGACCTATTTCCAATTCTATCTAAATTTACTTTTTCAAAAAAGAAATATTATTAATTGAATTGTGGAAAAGAATTCTTACTGATTGAATGGAGTGAATTCCGAAGGCAGATCCCCAAATTTAATGATATGATATTATAAATATGTTTTCCACAAATATCTTCTTATTTTTAGTTAATAATGATAGAAAATCTATTTTGTACAATATTGCATATTTCCATACAATATTTTGTAAAATTGAAAATTATTTTTAAATTTAAATCCCAATCTCATTTGAAAGTTGGGGCTATAAGCATTATCCTATATATTTATCATTAGTGATCATGGAATAACTAGAAATTTCCAATTAATTACTTTTTATATTAATTTAAATAATAAATAAAAAAATAAAAAGAGAAATTCAAGTGAAGATATTTTTATCATTTTTTGTTAGTTATGAGCTTTTTTCTTCTCTTTATTTAAAATTAAAACTAGAAAATAATTAATAAAATATCATTAGTTATTATCTTAATACTTAATTTTTTATATATTAGTATATCATAATCTTTTGAATGCATATATAGATGATTGCAAATCCCAAATGAATTGAAATAATGAAGTGAAAAAACTTCGGGATAGCATCACTGATTTTTTTTTTTTTTTTGTGTGTATATATATATATATATATGTGTGTGTGTGTGTGTGTGTGTGTGTGTGTGTTGTGTGTGTGTGTGTATATACTTGTTCCCCAGTGCTTATTTTTTCAGCAACTTTGTGGGCAATCTTAGAATGGATTGGGAGTGTTGTGAGAAGCGTTGGTCTAAGATCTTTCTATTAGCACACAGTGCATGACAATGCTGAAGTGGCGATGCAACAACGTTGACCTTGTTTTCTTCTCCTCCCACTTTTCTTGTCTCCCCCCCACAAAATCATGTTTGCCATGCAAAGTTCTCTTACATACTAGGATTTCAACTTCAGTCTTTATTATCTTAGTTTTTAATTTTTGTCTTGACTATTTTATAAAATTTTAATTTTTTTTTTAATTTTATCCTTCAATGTCAAGTTATGATATGGTATATCTTTCAATTCAATCATCATCTTTTTTATTGTTTTACCTTTTTACTCCCTTTATAAATTGATTTTTCTTTTTAATTTCACCCTCAAATTAAAAACTTATAGTTGTTTTCTAAATTATTTTTTATTTTAATTTTGGTTTTCATTATTTTAATCGCTATCTTGGCTTTAGATCAATTATAGTAATTGTACTTTATTTTCAATTTCATCTTTTAATATTAATTGATTGATATTTCTATTGGGCTATCCTAAACTCAAGGTTTGAGCACGAGTTTAATGGGTTAATTTAGGTTGACTCTCTTAATCTTTTGTTCATGAATATAAAAATTTCAACGCAGCAATATAATATGAGTCAATGTTTATTAACAAAAAAGCTAAAGCAATGGAAAACATTTTCATTATGGTCATGAAAATATTTTTCAATTTACCACTAAAGTGTAACTATTGTTTTTCCCTAGGTAAAAAAACAATCAAATGCCTAGGTTTTGGGGGTATTTTGATCTTTTAATATGACCCATCATTCATTAAAGGATGGCTCAAGGATATTAGTTTCTTTTAAATTTTTTCAAGCATAGTAAAAATTAATTGATTAACCTCTAAATAAAAAACCTTAAAATTAGGACACAATCTTATTTATCTCTTCTTTTTTTCTTGCTACATCTTTTTCTTGTTAGTACAATTCATGTTGCCTACAGTAGGGTAGTTTATCATAGGGTTTTCTCTCTCTCTCTTCTCCTCTAGAATTATGTGTTAATCCTCTTTATTGTTGACATTCTAACACTAATCTTTATTCTTTTGATTTTTTTTCTTTTGTTAAAGTTAATTTTCTTTTCAATGTCACCCCCTATATTTTTTTTTGATTTTTTTTTCTTTTGTTAAAGTTAATTTTCTTTTCAATGTCACCCCCCTATATTTTTTTTGTGATTTTTTTTTTGTTTATCTTTATCCTTAGTTTTTATATTTTAAACTTCATTGTGGATCATTTTATGTGATTGTGTTTTTTTTTTTTTAATTTTATCCTTCATTGATTGATTTATGAGGGATTAAGCTTTGTGATTTTTTTAGATATAGTGTTTCTGGTATAATGACACAAGTCATATGTTTGAAAAGTTAACTAGGGTTAATATCTTTTTTTTATTTGTAATTTTATTATCTAATTAGATTTGATGAGTTAACCCAAGCTAGATTGTCTTTTATTGCCCAAGACATATATCTATAATTATAATGCTAGCTTGAGTTGATTCACACTGATTTTTATTTAGTTTTATTTTTTACCTAATGTTTTCATTTTTCTCGAAGCTATCATAATCATTTTTCGGTTTTAAGTTTTGTTCATTTCCTATTGCTGTCTTTTTTTTTTTTCTAAATTAAATAAATTCAGCTTATTTAACTACTTGAGGATATAACACAAGTTCTAGTCCTTTTTTTTTTTTAAAAAAAAACATTTATAACACCTTAAATATCTTTTTTTACATATAAAAATATAATGCAAACCCGCTGTACAGCACGTTCCACATCTAAGTATTGAAAACTAAAAGTTAAAGCAGCCGAAGAAAAAAGGCTTAAAAAAATAAGAAAGAAATTCAATTTCAAAATGACATTTTCTTTGTCTAATCGTCACTCACATTCACTGTAAGAAATGTCAACCACCAACATTCCTATTAGCTCTTTCATTGGTACACCGCATGACCCAAATGGTCACTTTGGTTTATAACTCCTATAAATACTCAAGTTATGCAGCGAACCGTTTTCTATCATTTTATGTAACCGCAGAAGCTAAGTAAAGTTATCAAGCCCAATAAACCCAAGTTTCTTGCACACCTATAATTAACCACAGGAGAGGAAGCAGTGTAAAGCCATGGCAGATGAGTACACAAGCACAAACTGGTGGGATTCATCTTCATCAAGCAGGAACAGGTTTGATAGTACTGGATCCTCTTCTACAACTTCAGGACTTAATAGTTTACGTAGCTTTGCTTGGCCGACAGAAATGGCTGGTATCAAAGGAAGGTCTTCAATGGAAACTGCTTCGGTGTCAGATAGTTCTGTTGCTTTCCATGATTCCCAGAAGCTGCAACAAGGTCATGATTCTTCATCTGACTTGCATATGATGGGTTTAGGCCTCTCCTCACAAGCCATGGATTGGAATCAAGCTTTATTGTAAGTTCATCACATACAAATACACTTGTAACCCTAGCTAGCTAAACGAATTTGTTTCATGTACATATATGTGTGCTCTTTGTTTCTTTATATGCATATAGCAGGTGTACAAACAGATTTTAAAGTTAGAATTGTTTTGGCAGTCGCGGCGACAAGTCTGAGAGCAGTTTTCGATCGATGCTACAAGATAGTTTGAGTTCAAGCACCAATTATCAGCAACCGACTGGAATTGGATCATCACAAGCTCAGTGGAGAGAGAGAGTGTTCACTGGGGTCACTGGAGATTCCTCTATGACGGAGTTTAAGCAAATGAATCGAGGCTTCTCGATAGATCAACCACAGTTTAGTCCTCATGGGAACTCCGGTGATAGTACCGTGTCATGTCAAGGCTTGCAGTCTAGTTTTCCGATGGATTCATCAAGTATCTATGGAACAGCTGCAACTATGTTACAAGGGCTATTGATATCAGATAATCAAGCACAGCAGTCTTCTTTTGAGAACAGACAGATGAGTTATGCATACGGGGCAAATTATGGTATTAGCACTAATGAATTCTTGCCTTCCTTGCCTAAAGGATCTCAATTCTTCAGAAATTCACCTCCCAAACAGCTTTCTCATAACCAATTGCACTTCTCCAATAATACTCCATTTTGGAATGCATCGGCAAGTGCCATAAATGATGTTCGTCCGAGCTATTGCCCGTCGATGCAACCGCAGTTTGCTACATCGAATTTCGATGAAAAACCAAAGGTATGCAAATCTAACAAGATATTGGAAGAGTACACTAGGCATAATCTTTATGCCTAAAAGCCTCATATATATATATATATAGGTACACATATATGCAATATATATTCAGATTTGATTGATATTTGTAATTATGCTTTTAAGATTAGGGTTTGGACTATTGAGATTGAAAATTTTTTGGTTCACTCCTTTTACAAGCAGAATATGTCAGCAGTACGGGATTCGAATATAGTAGTAAAGAAAAGTGGGAGTGAAGCAGCAACAAAGAGGCCTAGAAATGAAACACCATCTCCTTCGCCATCCTTGAAGGTACAACGAATTTGATAAAAGATTTTGACAAGATGAGTCTATACAAGCTTTTTATCCCTTACGTCATTTATAGACATGAATGAGAATTTGTAGCTTTGATCACAGGTAAGGAAAGTGAAGATGGGGGACAGAATCACTGCACTCCAACAATTGGTTTCGCCTTTTGGAAAGGCAAGATAACTCTCTTGTTTTTTTGCTCACTTTCACAAAGAGTAAAATAGTGATAGATCATTTGCATTCTTGAATCATGAAAGCTTGTCAATGATTATATTTTTGGCTTGTGATCATGTCAGACTGATACAGCCTCAGTGCTTTCTGAAGCTATTGAATACATCAAATTCCTCCATGAGCAAGTTACAGTAAGTGACCGATCTTATACAAATCTTGCATCCTTCTATTGAAAGTTATACTAATGATTTAGGGAATGACTCATAAACAATGTATTTAACCAATAAGTGTGCAGGTTCCAAGAATTTCTACTATATATATATTCATCTTCTTATTTTATTTTCAGGTCTTAAGCGCGCCGTACATGAAAAGTGGAGCTCCCATACTCCACCAGCAGGTACAATAATATTCTCCTTCTTGAAATATATAATCAAATAGTAATAAATCCAGTGAGTATTCAATACTTAACTATAAATGTCTGAATTAAAATTATGGACTTTTTTTTTTTTTTGCCTTCATGAATTCAAAATGGCATCTTCTTTTACTGTAGGGTTCTGACAAGGCCAAGGACCTTCAAGGAGAAAAACAAGATCTTAGAAGCCGAGGGCTATGTCTGGTACCGGTATCGAGCACTTTTCCGGTTACTCATGAGACCGCAGTTGATTTATGGACCCCTACATTTGGAGGGACTTATAGATAAAAGAAAACAGAAGATGGTCGAAAATTCGGGCGTGGGAACAGATTCTATGCAACTAGTATACATGATCTTATCGAAACCCCAGACAAGTTGGGAACGATAAGATCAACGATCGAGAGAAGAGGAAGAGGAAGAAAAAAGACAAACAAGCCCCACATAACTGTCAGTTCAGGATGCAAAAGAATACAACGTATAGAAACTGTGAAAAAGAAAGAAAAGGAAATGACTGTCCAAGGGTACATACCAATGTTGGGCCAGCTTCGGGCAAAATGATGCAGTTGGCCAATATTGGGACCATTTGGAAGCATATTAACTGTTGTAGTAACTGAAGAATTATTTGATTAAAAACATGGGCTCGGAATGAGAATAGGTGCTGAATTTAGGGAAAGTTCAAAAGATTTAGTTTAGACAACATTAATTTGTTATAAAGTTGAGTTTAATCAGTGGAAGAGCTCGCTAGAGGAGAAATTAAGCAACTTTTGTTATCTTTTCTACTGCTCTCTCTCTCTCTCTCTCTATGTATATATATATATTGTCAAAACATCTGGCACTAGACTTAGGTTTTAAGAGAGGAAAAGTGAAGAAGAGAGAAGAATTGAAAGGGAATAATTGAAGTCCAGAGTAGGCAGTGAGTGTGGGGATGTCATTTGATTGATGGATTGTGTTTTGGAATATTGTTAGTGGAGGTCAGAAGGTGGTCGGTCCACACCTCTTCCTTTCATTCAGGTTTTTATTTATTTTATTTTATTCCTTTATTTTCTGTTACATATAAATAAATAAATGTTAGGAAATATATGTATGTATGTATGTGTAGATGCTAGCTGTCAATCTGCTTTTCATCCAATGGCCACATTCAGGAGCTTCCATTGGAGGTATAAACAAGGCAATTAGACCCCATCTCACTTTCATAACCAGAAACCTAAAAACCATTAGACTAATTTTATGCTTAATTATTTGTATTTATGATTATAGGAAACACACACAAGTGAAGTAGTTAATGAATGATTAAACTTGATCTTAAATTCTTCTAGACTAGCAAGCAAGATGAGTACACTTCAATTCATTAGAATCAAATGATGATAAGAGGGTTAGGAGAGAAACCATACATCTCCTTACTTCCAAACGTAGCAATGATTTCTGTGTAGAAATTTGTGTTCAAATTCGAGCAAACAAGGGGGTCAAGTTGGGATTATTTCTGCTGTCAAAATAAAGCTGTGTACCAAAAAGGGAAAATATTGATCATCTCAAGATGCCTTCCAAGAACAAACAAGAAAAGAAGAGAGAAGCATTGCTTGTTATTAACTTGTTTCTTAATGCTTTAATGCAATAAATTATGATTATACTTTGCAAAGAAACTTGTAATTCTGCTCAGGCAGTACCGGAAGCGGGATCACCTTATGATGTATCAACTACTTTATCAGTTCAAGTTCTTTTTAAGTTACTGAAAGTTGCATCAACTTTACTAAGAATCATAGAATCTAAGAACTGATTATTGTTTCACCAATATTACAGTCTTCCATGTGACTTCAAGATATCAAAAGCTTACTTTCCAATCCACATATTTTTCTTCTATTACAAGTTTTTATTGATTCTTAAAAGCACTTTCAATCCACAGTCCTTACAATACTAACGTTGGCAGAGATTCTTACTGGAAGGAATTCATTATGGACATTCTTTAATAAATATGTTCAGGTCCTCCTGCAAGATGTATAGAGTATATCACACTTCCACATGCATGTGATTCACTTATGCTTGACAGATGGATCTCTTCGAGGAATGAGAGGTACAGAAACTTGATACAGTTCCTTTTACTCAAATTGTCAAAGAAATTTTTCCACGAAAGAAAAAGATGACATGTCCACAAACCCTTGTAGGAAGAAGGAAACAAACAAAGAGTAGTGCTACTGTCTGAGCTCTGTCTGATTCAATTCTTACACTTTAAAAGCACAGATTCTACAATACACACAGTTTGCAATGATCATGAGTATATAATTATAAGGCTAGATACCTCTACAGTAGAATGATAACATGGCTATAGATCTTAAGGGTTTGATTTAGTTTAAAACCTCCATTATCTTGCATCAGATAAATCTTTTGCCTGCTCATGACACGATACTCTCATATATGTCAGTATCTACCATTGGAACTTCCTGGTTGCATCTATTTGTCATCATGTGGATTTAGCTTAAAGAACTGTTTTCCTCTTTTGTCACCCAGTGCTGCAGCAAAAATACAACTGAGTGAAATTCTTATAGACTTCAATGTAATATGTATCAGAAAAAGAGAAGCATACTTTAAAAGAAAGAAATAATTATAAAGGAAGTGGAATCTTGTAATTGTATGGGGTGAAAAATGATGGCCCTGAGACTCTAATTTAAAATAAAAAGTCTCTTTCTCCTGTTCTAGGTCGTGCAATATTGGATTAAGAAATGTTTTCGATGAGAATTTATATTGGTCAACGTGCAAACCAATTAGCGTTTCAGATTATATTATTACTACTAGTTAATGCGTATCCAACTATGCTAGCATGAGCATAAGCAGAGGACAAGATGTGAGGTAATACGTGACATCATCCTCGCTACCTTAATATTCGAGAACAGAATTCGTACTTTAAATATGTATTTAGTTGAGGATATTATTGCACAATGTTTTTATATATTGGCAGGAGAAGACCATCTAATTGATGACTGCATAAGCAGAAAAGGAAGTAAAAGAAACCAAAAAGAAAGAAGAAGAAAAAACAGAGAGAAGTAAATAAAAAACTCAAATCTAAAAATCCAATCAGCAGCAACACCGGTTCTTGCTGTATCGACTGCACAACATCAGGTCAGTTAATCTTTTCCTATTTTACAAAATTAATCTACAAGTATAAACCATTTGATGCTAAATAGAAGAAGAAGATGTTGCCATATGTGGAAACTTTAAAGTCTCCCTCACTGTTCATGTTAATTAATCATAAGCAAGAAGATTAATCTTTTGCTATGTTGTCAATTTCGTTATGTCAAGAATAGTTGATATTGATTCCAATTTGAAAAACAGAATAAACTGGAATAAACTTTATCTTGTTTAGAATCTTGGTTTGTTCCAGTAATTCCACCCAAATTCCACCCAAAATATCCTTGTTTTGTTCTGTCCATTTTGTTTTATCCAAATAATATTTTTTTAAAATAATAAATAATTTTACAATATCAATCTTATTTCTTAATTCGATTGTTAAATTGAAATGAAATTCTACGAGAAGTCTCTTGATATATTTATATATATTATGTTAAAATTTTAGAGCAATCAGATAATGTAATGACCTTACAAATTTATAATTTTGTTAGGAAAATTATTTTATTATGTCTTTTTTTATATTGAAATTTTTTCTATTTTATTATTCAACAATGAATTTATTATGAATTGAACTTTATAAGTTTCTTTGATTTGTTTTATTTAAAGTTATTATAATCTTATCACATTGGTCGCATATTTGAAAAGTTAAATTATTTCAATTGTTATTATTATTATTGTTAATTTGTTATAATTATTATAACTATCACTACTATCATTACTGTAAACAATTAATATTCTAATTATTATTAGCATTACTATTGTTGTCACCGTTATTATTATTGTTTTTATCATAGACAACATCATCATAATAACTATTATGATCACTAACACTGTTATTGTTATTAATATCATTAAAATTATCATCAGTTTTATTACCATTATTAATATAATTATTATAATTTTTTGTTATTATTGATATTCTTAATATTATTTTATGAGTTGTAGTTGTTGTTGTATTAGTCATAATTGTTAATACTATAAACACCACAACAATTACAATAAATTATTATTGTTATTATCATTATCATTAGTAATATCACCATTATTATCATGATTATAACAATTAATTTTTTATTACTATTATTGCTTAAAAAAAGAGTACTAATATTCATTTCGATTTCAGGAGAAAGAAAAAGAAAAAAACAAACAATCAACCATCAATATGTCTCCGACCACCATAAGTCGACACACGCATAAACATAGTTTTAGTCGACACTTTAAATATGAACATAATATTTATAGTTACAATTATGATTACTAACACCATTATTGTTATTAATATCATTAAAATTATCATAAGTATTATTATCATTATGAATATAATTATTATAATCACTTTTGTTATTATTGATACTCTTAATATTATTTTATGAGTTATTTTTATTATTATCATTGTCGTGATAGTGATTTTTTTTGCGCTTCGTGCCCCACCATCCCCGGGATTTGAGAGATAACAGCACGCGGTGAAAATGAGATGTGTTATAGTCGTAAAAATTATAACTATAATTATTATGAGTCGCCACCTAGTTTTAAGGTCACTAGGAACCTAATGGTTTACGAGAGTCTTTGGTAAGAAAGCTTGTTGTGCAATGGGAAGACGCATCACCCCTAATGCACCTTACCCAAAGCAAGCTGCATTGTTGTTTGATTGTTTTTTCCTAAATCATTTTTACTAGTCTTTTCCTAAGATTCGACGTAGATTTAACTAACAAATAAATTTTGCAAGGCATTTTAAAAATCATATTTTTAACTATCTACGAGTGTACTTTACAGTGTAATTTTATATCGTGATAGATAAAACAAAACAATTTTTAAACTATTTTTGACATTTTGATCGAATGCCAACGGATAATCATAAACTAGTTATGATATCCAAATTTTTTCTTTTAAAACATGGAAAAGATGCAATGTATTTTTATTTTTGCAAAATATACAGTGGAAAAAACACTTTGGAATCTAGCCATATGCACGAAAACAAGATATTTTTTTTTTGGTTTTTGTTTTTTTTTTTTGAAATGCAATTTTTAAGTTTTGCTTTTTTTATGCAACTCACATGCCCATTCTCTTTTTGTATTATTTTTTTTGTTATATTGTACATATTACATAACATAACATTTACAAAAATAAATGAACATAACAACAATTTAAACACAAACACAATATCCAAAATCACGAAAACACCACCTCAGCAACATTGTTGAAAGTTGAAAACGACAGAAGCACTGGCAGCGCATGGTTCCATACGCCCCCGCCATTGGAGCCAAATGACATGGGGGTGTCGATCAGTCTCTCCCCTTCCTTCTCTCGCTGACGATGATGTTCAAGCAAAGTAGAAAGCACAAACACAACAACACACAAGCAAAGTTCCAGCTAGATATGCTCTTTCTTCAACAAATTTCAAATCTATTCTTCCCTTTCTTTAGGTGACTGATTAGTGGCTTGAAGGAGAATAAAGGAAGCAGGCCATGGGGCGCTGGATTTAGTTGGTGCTGCCAAATGGGGATTGTTGTGGTGGTTGACGGAGGTAGTGGAGAGGAAATGAGAGTGGGGGCTGTCGTGGAGTAGGTGATGGCTGTTGATGAAGGTTTTATGGGTGAAGAGAGGGAAACCATCAGCGTAGAGCAGCTGGTCACCGACGGCTGGAGAGGAGAGTTGACTGGAGGGGAAAGCTGTCAGAGTGAGGCGGTGACGACAAAGGAGAAAAGATTAGGAATCCATGAGGGGAGAGGTCTGGCTGAAAAATAGAGAGAAGAGAGTGGAGGACTGCCATGGGGATGAGGTAAAACTTGTCGGGGAAAGCTTGACCGAAAAAAACAAAAGAAAAAGGAGTCACTGAAAAAGTGGGGGGCTACAGTTGCAGCCCTAAAAATTGAGAGAAAGAGATTAGGGTTCTTTGCTTTTAGGGTTTTTTTTTTGTGTGTTCTGGTCCCCCCTTTCTCTAAGGCAAATTATACTATATACCAAAAGAAATCAGGGTTCGGTTACTGTAGCTTATGAGACAAATCACTGTAGATTGTAATAGTGTTGCTCAGTTTTCAGGTCATTCGGGTCGGTTGATTCGCATTTTAACTTATATTTATATATTGTCTCACAATAAGAAAACAAGTAACGTCCATAGCTTAGTGGACATCATCCCTGCCTGCTAAGCATAAAGCGGGCAGAGGTTCGACCTTGTGCCCAGCGTGCCTGATTAATCTTTACTATTTTTTCTTTTTTTTTAAATCTTTTTTCTTTTCATTTTTATTTCTTTTGATTTTTTTATTAGTTTTATTTATTTGTTTTGATGTTAAAATATATTTTTTTTGCTTATAATTTTTTTTTCATTCGTTTTTTTTGTGTTAAAGTTAATGATTTTTTTTCTTTGATTGATATTTTTATTAACGTAATAAGAATAATAATTTTAGTTTTTTTTTTTATCTTTTTTGGCAAGATAATTTCATAATTTTTATTGTTTTAGCAATAATATTAATGATATTTTTAGATGTTAAGACTTTGATATTCCTATTGTTATAATATGGTGTTTTAATGTGTTTCATTTTATCAAACCCTATATGTATAAATGTTATACTTTATTTTATTTTTTCATTTGATTTAAAATAATAGTATATTTGGTTTTGTTTTTGGCTTTTATATTTTATATTTTTTTATTTTAATTCCTTTAATTTTTTATTGTTCTTAAATAACTTATATTTTTGTCTATGTTTATATACATATGCCTTTAGTTTTGATTTTTGATTTTTATTATTTTCTCTTTTGTTGAGATAACATTTTTTTTTCAAAAAATTTGCTCTTAAATTTTAATTTGTGTTCGTGATCATTTAAAAATTGATATTTCTTATTTGTTTTCCTTTGTTTTTTCTTTTGATTTTTTTATTAGTTTTTTTTATTTTCACATCAAATGATTTTTTAGTTCTTAATTTTTATTTTTTTCATTTTTATTTTGTTTGCTATTTTTTAAAAGTTTTTGGGCTTATTTATTCTTTTATTGAATTTATTTTTTCATTATTCATGCAATAATAATAATAATAATAATAATAATATGTTTTTTTCTTGCTTTCTTTTATTAATGTTTTTGAGTTTTTTTTCTCCTTGGAATAAGTTAATAATTTTTATTGTTTTAGCAAGAATAAGAATAATATTTTTAGATGTTAAACGTTTGATGTTGTTGTTATAATAGGATATATTTCATTATATGAAACCTTGCATGTATAGATATTATATTTTATTTTTAAACAAACAAAATCTATTAATTATTTCAGTCCCAACAATTATCAAAAATATTTGTTTGGCCCGCAACGTAGTGCGCACAATTAACTAGTAAGGTCCTATTTATAAAGTTCAAAGTTACACACCTTTTTCACTTTGGTGCTTGGTTTTGGATTTGTGTAATTTGATCCCTAATTTCATGCAATTGGATTGGAAAAATACAATTCGTTCTCGGAAAACTCCAAACTTCTCAATTGAACCCAAATTAAGCTCAAGAATTTGATTTTTCATTGATTAAGCCCTTAATTAATTTAATGTGATCAATTTTAAAGTATAATTAAGTCCTTGAACTTAATTAAATCATTTAATTGGATCCTAAATTAATTCTCAAACATAATTATACTTTTAAATTGGTCGACGATTAAATCAAATCAACCTATAAAAATATAATTATTTCACGTGATTTAATTTTTACACAGATTTATCCAATGATAAATTATTTTCTCCTTAAATCTGTATTTTCTTATATTTTTGGGGACAAAAGAGATACAATTAGACTCTCGAAAACAACCAAAATTTCCACACTGATTGTTCTACCCTCGCTGACTCTTTTTATTTTATTTTATTTTTATTTTTTAGTATATTTTGGGAAATGACCCAGAAATTGGGTGATGCCAATCATCACAACCATAATTATTAATACTATAAGCATCACAACCATTACAATAATTATTATTGTATCATCATTGTCAATACTATCATCATTATTATTATCATAATTATAGCTGTTAAAAATATTATTACTATTCCTGCTTAAACAATAAAAATTATTAAATTATTCTGAAGAATAAAAAAACAAAACCAAAAACTTTAACATAAGAGCAAGTAAGAAAAAAAAATAATTACTAAAATTATTATTATTATTATTATGTAAATAATGAAAACCATAAAATTATCTTGAAAAATAAAATAAAACCCCAAAAACATTACCAAAAGAGAAAAAAAAACAACTAAAAAAATGATAAAACCACAATAAATATTACCAGTATAAAAAATCGATAATTTGAGAAGCTCCTCGTTCAAATTCATTTTATTCATAGAAAAACTAAAAGAAATAAAAAAATAAAAAAAAATATCAATTTTAAATTGATTATCATCCTAAATTAAAATTCCAAAAATAAATTGAAATATCAATTTTAAATTCTTTTTTAATTTGAGAAGCTCCTCGTTCAAATTCGTTTTATTAAAAATAAAAACACTAATTTAAATTCCATTAATTAATGTTTGGATTTAGTGGAAGGCTCTCTTCTTTTTTGAAGCATTTTACTGTGGGTTTTTCAATTGATGGCCATTAATCACCAAGAAAATGTTGTTAGGATGAATGCAAACAATAATTTACCAACCTTATTTTGACTCTGAAGCCCTGGGAGAAGCTGGTGTCCTTTCAAGCAATTAAATAATTTCCATCTTTTTCAGATTTCGCTCTCCAACTTGACAGGATCCCAGCAAAATCTGAGGCTCTTTTTTTCCATGGCTTTTGAAACATGTTACTCTTCGACAGTAGACAACACCAAGCATGGTTAATGTCTAAGTAACTAGCCGGTCATGATCATAATGACAGGTGACAGGACATGCATTATAAAGGATTTTTTATATATGATAAAATACTTAAAAAAATCATAAATATTTATATTCGACAATACCAACATTGAGCTTATACATAATATTCAATAATGTCAAAGTTAGGAGTACTAGTATTAAAATGAGAAATTAGTCGCACCCTAAATATTCGCTGACACTAGAGCTAGGAATACCTTATCTTTCTTCATATAATACTTATTAACGCTAGAGTTAGACGTAATTTTGATTGAATATTTACTGATACCAAAACCAAAAATATTATATATTTTCTTTATATAATATTTACCAACGCTAAATTTGAAAGTAATTTTGGTTGAATATTTATTGACGTCAAAGCCATAAATATCTTTTTTTCATGTAATATTTATCAATGTCAAAGTTGAAAATATTTGTAGTTCAATATTTACAAAAACTAGAGTTAGAAATATTCTAGTCAGACCATTGATAACATATAAACAACAACCCTTGATAATCTAAGACAAAACCAGTAATACAACCTACTTTAGGTAGGATGTTAAGGGGTGATAATACCTTCTCTTTGCGTAATCAATATTATACTATAGAATCTTTGTTACCAATTAAGATTTCTACAGACCATAATACTAAGTGTCGACTTTTTAAACTAGATATTTTTCCTCTATGAACAAGATATCATATATCTATTCTTTCAAAACTAATATTTTAAGATCGTCGTGATGTCATGTACGACATATCTCAATAATCATCTTGACCCATAAGGCCATATGATAAACTTAAACCTCTATAATGATGTTGTTAATATGAAACCAATAAAAAAATCCATTAATTACTCTTTCAAGAGGTGGGCTATTATCCTCCCCAATTACTATTGGAGTTAAAGCCTTCAAATTTAAGAAAGCTTTCAACAGGTAATGGCATAATATTGGTTCAAACTACATAATTTCAGGAGCTACTATAGATAAAAGGCAACATCTAAGTTTTCAAACCTAGCATGGTAGATTGTCTCTGAGCATGGGAGTCTTGTTTTTTTTACTAGTCATACTTTCACAATAATCCAAGGAATTATGTTGATTAAGGAGTATATTTGGCAACACCTAGAAAACCTCTGTTGGAGAAACACCATTCCCTCCCCTTTTTTAGGGCTGAAACTATAATGTTATTTTGGTTTATTATACTTTAATGAGAGAGAAATATGCATTATAGTTAATGACTAAGAAATTAATTTTCTTTTATATGAATTAAATTATTTTAAGTAACGATGTTGTACTCTTGAGGCTCTCCTTAGGGCACAAACCCCTCAAACTTTCAAAGATAAGATGAATTCACTCTTTTTGTTGCAGTAACACATTTACTTGGAAATGAATGAATGTCTCCCTCGTTGTACAACATAGTTTACTTTGGAAGGGATTGACATGGTTTTTCTAGTTCAATAACTCATTTACTCTGAAAAGAATGAATGTCTCTCTAGTTTTACAACATAATTTACCTTAGAAGAGATTTATATGGTATCAATAGTACAGTCACATATCTCTTTAAGAATGGGATAAACATTGCTTCAACAACAGGGATAAATACTTTCTTCCTAGAGCACAAGTCCTTCAACCTTCCAAAGGTGGTATGGATTCACTCTCCCTAGTGTTACTACACAATTTATCTTGGAAAATATTAGCATAGTCTCCCTAGTACGATCATACATTTCTCCATGATGGGATGATTATAGCCTTAGAGATTAGGATGAATACATTTTTCTTAGAGCATAAACCCATCAATCTTTCAAACATGGGATGGATTCACTTTTCCTAGTGCCATAACATATCTACATTTGAAGGATGTATATTGTCTTGGTGTTACAACACAAATTATCTTATAAAAGATTGGCATGGTCTCTCTAGTTCCATCACACAATTCAATGAGATAGACCATGCCTTAGTAAAGACATTTTGCTTCTAGGAACAATAGTTGTAAGCTCTTTCACGAATTAATTTTAAAGCTTATCATAACTTCCCACCTAAGGCTTTTTAGTAATCCATAATAGATAAAAGATGCCTATAAATAACACCAATTCTTGGTTTCAAAAAGAAAACACTCTCTTATACCTTATTAAGGTTAGATTATTCACTACATAACGAAAAACAATGTTTGACTAAGAATTGGCGTTGAACCTATAAATGCTTAACTTTGTCTAAATTAAACCTTCTACCTCACAATAACTAGTTAAGCCTGCATAGTAGTAAGTTTATCCCATAAACTAGATTAAGACGCCCTTTCTTCAAGAAGCTTTTGTCTTAAAAGAACACTTAATTGTGGTTCACCTTGAGCAATTCTTTGCTAAAGCCTTACTCATGAGTAAAACCATATGTTTGGTCTTTTAGAGTGGAGTAATCCACCTTAATGCTCCATAGTTTGGACTCTATAACATTTTTCTTCTCTTGTAGCTACTTAAAAGCAACTTGATATTTCAAGTTTATAACCTCAACCTTTCTCACATGATCCTTTTCGATCACTCAATGTCTCCAAAAGTAAGAGCACATCATAAATGATTGTCGGGTAATTATTAAAAGTGTTAATCACTATACTAAAAAAACAAGAAAATCTCTTTATTAAAATTCATCTAGCTAGTTAACGCCAGATTATGGTGGAAATTTGCTTTAGACATCATAAAAATGTCTCACTAGATGGTAAGGATCCTTTTCAACATTTTTACCACCTCAAAACTAGCATCCTTGAGGTTTGTTTTTCCTCAAACTAAGGCCTTTATGGGTTATATCTTTTTTTTTAGGACAAGAAAAAAGGGAGAGTGACCATAAACCATTTAAGTAAAGTTGTCCTTGAACTCTTAAAGGCCAACCCTAGTTGAAGCAATAGAGATACCTTTATAATAGGCTCTATCAGTAGGGTTTAAACATAAGTTTTCACTATAGTAAAGACTCTTTTTTATTTTGAAATAGGTTGCAACATCTACAATTATAGCAGAAAGATTCTGGTTTACCTCCTCAATGGTTAGGGAAAGATTATGACCTCCAACATATATAGAGGTTATGACTCTTACCATTGTTATCTCATAGATAAAACCTTTAGGAGTGAAGAGTTTACTGATATTCCTTATCACCTCTCCATTTTGGCCACCATCAATTATAGAAGACAGAGACTTCTAGGGTAAAATATTGTCAATAGGACTTGTTGAAGTTTTTTCTTCTCTTTCAACTATCATTCCTATGAAGACATAAATAAAAATAAAGCAACTCACAAGGTAAAAAAAACAACTCACCTTACAAAACATTGTAATAGTATTCTTGGGCTATTTTATTAAGTTCATACTTAGTTAAAGTTAACTCCAACACATCACAATTCTTCTTCTCTTCTGAGGTCAGACAACTTGTTGTTTATTTTATAGAGGGGAACCTCCAATAGTGACAACAACCCCAGATTATTTGCAGTCCTTCTTTAAGATTAATTATCTCAATGAATCCAACAACCGATCATCTCCCTCTCCACTTATTGACATGTGTTGGCTTACCAATAAACATGTTTTTCATGAAACATTGGTTATAGTGACTAAGGAGAAAAAAACACCTCATGTTATTGTTGACATTAGTGTTTATAACCAATTGATCACAACTTTTAAAACACATTGAACATAGGCTCAAGTCTAATGATTTTACAATTCTTTAAAAAAAAAAGTTAGGATTGGCTATTTATTAGAAAGCATCTAACATAGATCTAACTGATAGTAAAAATGCACTTTCCTCGTAAACCTTTGAAGAGGAAAGGAATACCTTATCATATACATATATATAAGGTAATCATTTCAAGATAATCTGAGATGGAGTCTAGGGTAAATTAGTGATACGCTCAACAGAGTCACACTTATGAGCCATATAATCTTTAGGTCGGTGGCAAACCATTAATTTTACATCCATAACACGTACATTAGTAAAGACATTGTTCTTAGGAGTCTAGGGCAACCTCACTCTATCTTTTTTAGATGTCTTTTATAAAGATAAGAGAGGGACTCCTATGATACCACTTTTCATGGGTATTTTTGGTAAGGAAAGGAGAAGAATACTATAAGAAGGTGTTTTATCTTCCCCATTAAATAAGGATGATTTAATTTGTTAGACCCGTGTCCCTTACTGCTTCTTTCAAGTTCTAGTTAGACTTTGAACTCCTCATCGAGGATAAGAGTTATTTTATTTTTTAAGATGGATCTCATGTTTATGGGGTCCATTTATTATATTTGAGATAAAGATAGGCAAAATGTTTTTAAAAGGGAAAATATTTGAAATGAATCTTTCTTGGGTTAGAAAAGAGATGATTTGAGATCATATTGCATAAGAAAGTTTTCAAAAAAATCATAAAAAATGGAAGTAAAAAAGTCAAAAGCAAGAATAACTAAGATTTTTTTTTTTAAAAAAAATGTTTTAGTTCTCATCTTTGAATGAATAACCTTTAATCTCATCATAAATTTCATAAACTCACTCAATTACTGCATTAAAAGTTAGCCACCATTTCATTTCCCAAGAGACACGTTATCCCATTAAGGTCATGCCACCTTGACTTAGAGATCGTAACAATCCTATATAGAGCATGTAAGATCTTATGGGAAAGGTAAATAGGTCTTATTGTTGCTAATATAGACTATTCTTAATCTTTATGTATAAAAAAACTTGAAGATTTAGAGTTATTGATGGATTAATATTTTGTTTTTTTATTTGGATTTCCTCTTGAAAAGAATAATGAGAGATGATAATAACACATCATCTTTGGACTCAACATTTTTGTTAAACCAAAACCAACTTGACATGTTAACTTGCACTAGGCTCAAATCTAGGTTTTATTATTAAAAAAAAAACAAATTTAATTGATCTAAGTAAAGTCATTTGACCTAGATGATTGACTCAGACAAGCTTAGATAAGATCTAACTAGATCAACTCAAAAAAAAAATCACTTTTTAATGCTAGAAATATTTTCAAACAAGAAAAGACAGTGTTACATTTGTACCACTTGTAATGTCTTCACCATAATACACTTATGACCGCGTAAAGCTTACTTAAGAACACCCCTTTCTAAAAAGAAAAGGAGTCTTATTGGTTTGGAGAATTCTATTTATATATTGTAAGAATAGTCTGGTTCTCATAAGTCAAATCAACTCAAACAATAATTAAAAATAAAACATTGATGAATTAAATTCCACCTATTATTTACCAAACCATCAAGTTGCATGCACATAAAGATTAAGGTATACTTAAAAGTTAGTGTAATTCTGACAATATATTTAGCTTAAATTTCAAATCAAGATTGTGGTTCAAAAGAATGACAAGGAAATTACAGGTGAAAGCATAAAACTATAAAATTGTTAAGAATTCATCTTCCCTAAAAGATTAAGCTATTAGGTGAAGCCTCATAATATGATTTATATTATTCTCTAACACACCCCCTCAAGTGAAAACCTTTTGAACTTGAAACTTACTTGTACTTGATTTTTATTAAATATAATGAAGGTGGTGAAATTTAAATTCATGACCGTTGAGTCAACAAAGTTGTGATACCATATTAAAAAACTATCTCATTTCGAAACTTAAATTGCTAGATGAAGTTCCGGAATATAATTTATATTATTTTTTATGAAAAAATTCATTGGCATCATTCAGGTTTTCAAAATTTAAGACTTTCATTCACTGCAAATTGTTGTGTTACGGTTCAATTTTTGTTAGATTTAAGCGATGCTTCCGCATGGCTCTGCCGTCTCTGTCCAGCATTAGCTTCATAGTGACCACGTCGAACTCTCATTTCATTTGATCATGTATTTCCTATTGGTTTCTACGAATAGGAGGAATTGATCGAAATTATTAAGGTAAGAGAAATAATATTATAATGCATTGGGGTAGAACAAATGAAAACACAACCAACCTTGTTATCATTGGCAATAATCACTATCGTATTACACACATAAAAAGCATATAATAACCAGTAGAATAAAAATTATTCTTTGCAAATGCATATTCTATAGGGTAAAAAAATGGAAGACCAGACCGTATTCATGTAATTGAGTGAACTTAAGCAGCTCCTTTGAGCTTCTTTGTGATGGCAGCAATGTACTTGCCCTGGTGAAAGGCCTGCTCCAATTCAAGCTCAGTTGGCTTTCTCGACCCATCCCCAGCAAAAGTTCCTGCACCGTAAGGACTTCCACCTTTCACCTTCTCCATCTCAAACATGCCAGCACCAAATGTGTAGCCAATGGGAACAAATATCATCCCATGGTGAACAAGTTGGGTAATAGCAGTCAACCTGTTAAAATCTCAACGTTTTCATAAAACCTTGTTACTTGTATTTCCTAACATGTTTTTCCAGTAAAGAATTTAATTTGGTAGTAGAGACACAGGGACGTACGCTGTGGTCTCTTGGCCACCACCTTGCGATCCAGTGCTAAAGAAGATTCCAGCGGGCTTGCCAGCAAGTTGCTGTGTTTTCCATAGACCTCCAGTCGCATCCAGAAAAGCTTTGAATTGGGCTGCCATCATTCCAAATCTTGTTGGGAATCCAAACACAAAGCCATCAGCTTCAGCGAGTTCACTAGGTGTAATGATTGGTACATCACTCTTTGGTGGTGCACTCATCTTTCCAAGCACTTCTTCTGGCAGTGTCTCAGGAACCTGTAACACATGAGGTCTAGATCAGTATAATTTTGTTTTTGCAATTTCAGAGAAAACCACAACAATGACGAGCCTCGACTTCAAATATAATCCTTGCCACCAGTTGAACTATCAAGTTGCATTCCAAATGTATTAGATAGCACACTTCAGTGGCAAGAAAAACTATAAATAGCTATGCCTTCACAACCCTATAGATAATTATGTGTGACAACTGACAGAGATGTCTAACCATGGAAAAAGAACCATAACAACTGTGAAAAACTCCATTACAGGTGCACAGTTCTTACAGGACCTTGGCACATATGAGCAACAGGACATTACCATGAGAGATATTAGAAGTTGAAATACTGATTGTACTAAAAGCAACAATATCACAAAACAAAAAGCTGTAAAACTTTGCACCAGTTTTAAATACTTTAAAGCTGCATGCAGCAGTTCACATAGAACATGGAAGCCATGGATGTAGATGATGTATTCTGTTAACCTCATAACTTCACACATAGGAAACAATTTCAGAAACAAGTTTAGGTTCATGATTCTCCAACCTTATTCCTTTTGGATCTAAAATTCTTGTGGCATTCTGCTTTGCATCATCATACACAGGCCACAGCATGCATGTAAATTTAATAGTTCAACATCACAAGAGCATGGACTATGAAAGTTGACATTGGATGCACTTCCTAACCTGCCATAATTGGGCCTCAACACCTTCAACAGATGAAGCCCCTTTCTTAATTTCTTCTGCCAGTTTCTCTACATGGCCATACATTGAATAGTACCTGTAAATGCAACTTTAAATTTTAAGAGACAAAATACGAGGAGAAAAGCAGAATGGACAAAGAAAGAGCATGAGGAGCATGTAAAAATAACTTGCATGAAATTGTAACATAAGAGGTCAGTAATGTCTTTAAAGGCAATGCTTTTTCTTCAAGATTTTGAACCGAGTCCACTATCATTTTATAAGATCATCTAGTCCAATCCACAAGTGGATATAGTAATTGAAAGGTTTCTGCCAATTGAAAAAACCTTGAATAGCAATGATTAATATAGATTGCAAATTTGCAATATCTCAAAACACCATACATCACGTTCCAGCACAGCCAATATGTGCATATGACAAATAAATGGGAGGGGACCTAAACCCATTAGATTCAGAAATGGCAACTGAAAATCATTACAGCACTGAAATAAGTGTGTTGACCGAAACAAATATTTTGTCATGTGAAATGATAGACAGCACCAAGGAGCTCCCTGCATTATTTTATCCTAGTGTTGTAGATCTGAAAACTAGACACTCGCCAATGTACCCCCATTCAAACACCCACAGAGCCAAAAATAAGTGAATAAAAAGCAAATTTCCCTCGGATTTGTATTTTATTAGCAATAAACCAGTTGACCCCACGTGATAATCCCACCAAATAGTGGATGCTTACATAGAGCCCACTACCCCGCTATGTACAAGAACCTTCAGACACATGAAAAAAAATGCTAGTACAGCTGGGAACTTCATAGAAATAACATGGCAAGTGCTACCAGCTAAATTGACAATTCATGGTGAAATAATATAGTGTCTGTCTGTCTGCAAACTAATAACATATCCATGCAACTGGTTGAAAATCATGAGAAAAAAAAAATCCATTGCAACAGCCAATGTCTTCTTCTAATGGAATTTGACTGGTTCTTTAGTGAACTATCTCAACTAATCCAGCAGAATTATCTGGAAAGAAAACAAGAAGCGACCTAACTCTGACTTCAACCCTTCAGGGAAGCAGTAATAAAAATTTACTTCACTTCTTACAGAACATTTACAAAGATTGACAAATGAAATACAAGAAAGCTCGGTATCATCAGACAAACAATGAAAGAAGCAGCAACAGTAACTGCTATACTTGATAAAGAATCAAATTTTAATTTAAACTGACATGAGAGAAAAAAAACATCCGCATATGCTTAGCGACAAATCCTATAACTACATTGCATTGCAAGATCAGATACACATTTATATCTTAGCACTGATAAACAACCAAAAAATCCATTCCTCATTGATGTTCAATTGTTTCCTGAATATCATTTTCGTGCCTAAGATGAGCTTATCAACACTAATCAATCAAATATAAGCAAAAATAATTCTAAACCGATTATTTAGAGATCTAATAAAGATCAACACACGAAAACTCAGAGCAGATGATCATACTTCAAATTAGCCAATGCACCATTACATGAACCCAAGCTCAAAACACTTAAACAAAATCGATCTTATAAAACAGAACAAAAATTATTCAAAAATATACATACTCGTTCAAATTAACAGAACAAACAATTTTTTTTTTTAAAAAAAGCTCAAAATATAGAAAATTAGAAAAGAAAAAAGGCGAGGATACACAGAAAGAGAGAAAGACTTACACAATATACACTTTGGTCGCCATTTAACTGGAAGAAGTCTGCAAAGCTAGCTAGCTCAAACTCTCCTTCTCTCTGTGTGGGTGTTGGTTGGTTGGTTGCGTGTGTGATTTAAAGGGATGAGAAAAAGAAAAGAACGTTGACGATTTTTATAGAGAGGGAAGGGAGTCACTGTAACGCGTGTTTAACTGCTTACGGCGGTTAGGAGATGATTTTATTTGATTAAGGGGGGAAATAAAAATAAAGAATTATTCAATTTTGACGAGCAATAAATAATATATAGTAAAAGTCTTTTTTTTTTATTATTATTATTATAGTCAGTTAAGTTGGGTTGGGGATGGACGGCGTTAAGAGAAACGGTATTTAGCTGTTAATAATTTCAAACGGAAATGATTAGTGATTAAGGAGGCTGATGATGATGATGGAATGTTGTGGTCATGCTTATAATCATAATCGTAGTGGTTGTTGCAAACTAATTCTCTCTAGAAGATGTGACACTGTTCTTCTTTTTTTTTTTTTTTTTTTCTTTAATTGTTTATCATAATTATAATATAATTATTACATTTTATTTCCCGTGAGAAGCAAGTGAACTTTATATAAAGATAGATATTTTTTTTCCGGAATAATAAAAGGCCTCAAATTATGAGAGAAAAAAATAAAAGAGAATTAAACTGATAAATTATTGTACACAAATTAATGCGTTTGCGTAAGGACTATAATAAAAGAAGGAGAAAACAAATTAAGATAAAATATAAAACAATAAAAATGATGTGCTAAAAATATAAAATGAAAAATAAAAATGTAATTCAAATAGGAATAAATAAAATTAGAAGGGTATTGGTGGGGGCCCATGAGGTGTGTTTGAGCCCTTTACTTGTTTTGGAGTATATATTTGGATTTTCCTAGAGTTTCGAACAATTCCAATATTAATATGATTTTTTTCTTTTCTTGCCATATATATTATATATATTATGAAAATGGAGAATTGATTGGGTGGCTTTTATTTTTGCTAAAAAAATAAAATAATTAAAAACAAATGGATGACGTACATTAGATCGCATGCTCACCCAAAACTAAAATGGTTATATAATTTACAAACATGCCATTCCAAATCAATTATCTTCGTTTTTTTGTGTGTCTCAAAACTTGCACAACATTCTATCCATATTTTATGAATTCTTGCAACAAATAGAAACAAAAGGAAAATTGAAGGATGAAGAGGAAAATTGAGGGGTGAAGAGCTATATATATATATATATATATATATATATAAACAAAAGAAAAATTGAAGGGTGAAGAGCTATATATATAGTGGGGAATATGAGTTGAAGCAATAACAAGAATATTTCAAGTGGAACATCTTTCACAATCCCCGGAGAGATAGTTCACTAATAAACCGAGGGATAAATAATTTCACTCATTCACTTTCATATCGTGAATGTTTGGAATCTATATTATGCAAGGAGACATTGCTTTCGCTAATTTGAATTGAAGAGTGATCTAAAATCAGACTATTTCTGGCACCATATCTATAGTTAGTATATTCATCCTAGTTAGAAGCTCTAACTCCGCATATATTCATTATCATCAATATCATCACTATCATCAATAATAAAACCCTTAGGTTTGTTACCAAGAAACTTGTTCAGAAATACTAAAATGAATTGTGATGAGAACACTAAGAACTTATTATTTCTAGCATATTTTCATGTCTCAAAAATTAAATGCTAGTATTGATCTAGATATAAATATGATAGAATTTTTCTTAAAAAAATATTTAGGAGTGTTTAAAATATAACATTACTAACCTATTTATACGCACATTTTAAAAATAAAGCTTACGAATTCGAAAATAGCCTCCTTCCAACAACAATAATAATAAATTTTTGGTACAGCTAAAATTTTATTTATTTACCTGAATTTATAAAATATATTTTCTATAAATAAAATTTACTTGTAATCAAATAAAAAGAACTATGAAGTCAAAATACAAGACCTCCTTTTGGTCAAGAAAATCCAACTCGTTAGTCATTCCCTTCATTTTCATTATCCAATGCTTCGCATGGTTCAATGCTCTAATATGAATCTATAGCTTGTAACTTTAGACCATCTTTCTTCCTCGCCTAACATCATCGCAGCTTATAAAAGGATTTCTTTTTCACAAACGAGATTAATTTATTAAAATGCCTAACCTTTCCAGCTAATTAATTATTAATTAATTTATTTTTCTAGGCCATTAAATAAATTAATATTAAAGAGCACCGAAAATAATTCTATCTATTTCTTGGATGCAAATTGAACTTTATATCCCCCACATTGAATTAACAGCAAGCAACTATCTAATTATCTAATTGTAATCATGAACAATCAAGTAAAATTATAATACTTGTGATCTTGGAACTTCATGATTTTTTCACATTTAAATAATATATAAAGAAAACTCTAAAAGAAAGGGTAATAGATCTTGGATGTGAATTGATATAGAAAATTATGTTTCTTGCTTTATGTAAAATATTTAAGGGTGCTTTGTGTAAAGTTTTTATAGATCAAAATGTATTGTTATATGTAAAGAGAGGATCAGTTATTGGAAAGAAAATTACTTCTCAAAATTAGCCAATAATATTTTAGCATTAATATTTTATGAAACCATTTAATAGCCCAATATATTATTTAAATGGGCCACATCTTACATTTTCCCACTTGGCTCACATATAAAAAATATTTTAAAAAACAATCGCAATCACACTCACAAACAATCATTGATATAAATAGATACTCAATTATTACTGATGTTTTAAAATATTTTTTTCTTTACAAATATATATTTTTATTTTTTTAAAATTATTTTGATATTAATATATTAAAATAATCTGAAAACATAAAAAATAATTAATTTAAAATATAAAAAATTCAAAACACTAAGCATGCATTAGTGCTGGTTCATCTGGACTGGATTTGCTTGGTGATCAAATAAATAAATTTCATTTAAATGATGCCTTTAAAATTAAATCAGAGTAGTTAATGTAGAAAAAAAAAACACTCTACATCCTAATCTTGATTATAAAGTATTAAAATAATAATAATATTATTTTTTAAAAAAATATTTTTGTTACTGCATCCATCAAAATAATTTAAAAATACTAAAAAATATTTTAAAATACAATATATTTAAAAAAAAAATGTTTTCAACCCATACTCCATATATATATATATATATATATATATTGGTCAACAATGTTTTTCATAAATCTAAAAGAAGTAATAACATCATTAAACTTATGATACATTTGTCTAGAAACTTGTTTAAGTCAAGATATTGAATTTTTAATTTTACACACCTTCTTCTCTCTTTCTTCAACTAAAACTCACTTAGGTTGATCTATGCAAACTTCTTCTTCTAAATTCTCATTTAGAAAAGTTTCATGTCAGTTTGATGCAATGATAATTAGATATTTTAGATAACCAATGAAGAAACCACTAGTTGTTCTTGAATCCAGTTTCTTTTCGTATGGATTACAAATTCTTACTTTTATTGGGCATGCACAAACATTTATGTGTTTTAAACTAGACTTTTTAACAATTCGTAGTTCATATGGTGTTTTGAGAACTGTCTTACTAGGAACCTTGTTTAACAAACACATAACACTTCGTAATGTATACATCCACAATGTAACAAGTAAAGATGAATGACTCAGCATACTCTTAACTATATTTAATAAAGTATGATTATGTCATTTTGGTACACCATTTTGTTATGGTTTTATGTATTAAGCACAAATGTCATGTTTTTCAAGGAATTTAGCAAATGGACCTTGACATTATCCATTTTCATTATATCTTTCATAATATTCATCACCTAACTTTTGCCTTTTTGTTTATTCATCTTTCAACTTCATTAATAATTATCTCTAAAACATATATTGCTTGAAGTTTTTCATGTAAGAAATAAATTTATCCGTGATGTGAATATTCATCAATAAAGGGTTAAAATATTTTTTCTTACTAAAAGAAATAACATCAAAAGATCAACATATATAATATGTATAGTTTCAAGAAGTTGTATACTTCTTGCGGCTCTTTTCTTTTTTTGTATTATTTTTTTTTCTATAATACAACTCATACAAATATAAGATGAGTAAAATCCAAACCTTGAAGGATTTCATTCTTTACTAATCTTTCCAATCTCTTTTTAAAAATGTGACCCAATTTTTATGCCATAAATAAGAAAAATATTCATTTTCGAAACCACGTTTAGCATCAATATTATAATGCAAAGTCAAAAGAGTTTCAATAAGAAGGTTATCAAGGTTCACCTTGCATAAATCATAAAAAATAAACCAGAAAAATAAGAAAATTATGTTAGAACAAATTAAAACATTCACTCCTAGATCTAAAAAAATATTTAGCTTTATCAAATTTGGATAAAGAAACTAAATTTCAGGAAACTTAAGGTACATAAAGGGTTTATGGTTTGCAATGAAAGAAATTAGGAGAAACAAAAAATTTAGAATGGATAAACATGAGTTATTAACGAGGCTCTAATACCACGAGTAAACAATAATTGTAAACACGAACAATAAGATGAAATCATAATAACCATGATCTTACAACTTATTTTTATTTTTTTCACATTTAAATATATATATATATATGTCCTTAAGAAATTGAAATCCCATATATGAAATGATAAAAAAAATATGTTTCTCTTCCAACCCATTAAATGCTTAACGTAAGTTTAAAATGTACACTAATATCTTACATTACCATCTTATAATTATTGATTAGACTGAATTTTCTTAATCATGTCTATATATATATATATGTATATATATACATATACATAAATATTCTAATTAAAAACAACTAGTAAGACACGTGTACAATCAATGAGAAGGAACCTACTACATAAACATTAATTAAGGATTTAATTAATCCCCATTTTTTTCTTAGAAAATATAATTGAGAATCACAAAAAAAAAAAAAAAACTTCATGAGATATGAAACCTAAGCACAAATAGAAACGTTGACTGGCGAATGCCATAATTTCATGGGCCATTATTTTGAACAAGTTGTATAACTTTTTTGTATTGTAATAAATTTAATTTTATTTTAAAGAGAAAAAAAATCGAACCTCACAAAAACTGATGTAACACAATTATCATTCTTCATGATATCTCATAGAGGCCCACACCACAGGGATAACATAAACAAATTGTCTTTTGCTTCACGGATCGTATTGGCTCTGTCACCTTCCATAATGTCAAGCAATTCTCCTACGTTTCCCTTGTTCAGAAAGCTACATTTGTTTTTGACCAAACAAATGTCTATGATACTGCTCTTGCAATTGATTTTACATGCAATAGTAATTCCTAGTTAGATTGCCGGTATTATATTACATATAATATATAATTTTTATAATAATTAGATTTGAAACAATTTATAGATTTTATTAATTTAAAAATAAAATATAATATCTATACATACAAAGTATGATATGATACAGTACATCAATATACTCTACCACAATAATAATATCGAAGCTTTAATATCAAAGAGACAAAAATAGGTAATTGACTCGAAAGTTTTTCAACAAAAAAATAAGGGAAAACATTGTTTTTTCCCAATATTTACATCAATCTTTGTTATGTTGTCAGTTTGCACTATGTTGTAGGTCGAGTAAATAATTTTTATAACTGTTTATATTAAAATAGAATATTTATACATGTAAAGTTTGACATAATAAAACAGATGAACATACTTTATTATAACAACAGTAACATCAAAGTTTTAACATTTAAAATTATCATCACTATCACTGTCAAAATAATAAAATTAACAAATTACACCGAGAAAAAAATACAAAAAACAATTAACAGAAAAAAAATAAGAAAAAAAATTAAAATTATTACTATTATTACTATTATTATTGCGCTAATAATGAAAAAAGAAAAATTAAATCAAAGACTAAAAAAATCATAAAAAATTTAATAAAAGTAAAAATAAAAAATATAATAGATGATAAAACAAAAATAAAAATTATTAGCTGAAAAAAAATCATTTAACTTGAAAATTTTAAAAATTATCCGCTCTATGTTGCGGGCTGAGCAAACAATTTTTATAAGATTTACTGGAACAAAATTAAAATATAATATTTATGTATGCAAACTTTAATATAATGAAATAGATTAACACACCCTATTATAACAATAGCAACATCAGAGTCGTAACATCTAAAATTATCATTGCTATTACTATCAAAACAATAAAAATTATCAAATTATTCTGAGAAAAAAAATATTAACAAAATAGGAAGCAAGAAAAACAATTAAAATATTATTATTATTATTATTATTATTATTATTATTAAAGAAAAAATAAATAAATGAAAGACTAAAAAAATCCTAAAAAATTTAATAAAAGATCAAACAAAAAAATACAATAAAAATAAAAATTATCATTGTTATTACTGTCAAAACAATAAAAATTATCAAATTATCCTGAGAAAAAAAACCTAAAAAATATTAACAAAAGAGTAAGTAAGAAAAACAATTAATTTATTATTATTATTATTATTATTATTATTATTATTATTCTTATTATTATATTGGTGTTAATAATGAAAGAAAAAAAATAAAAGACTAAAAAAATCCTAAAAACTTTAAGAAAAGATCAAACAAAAAAATAAAATAAAAATAAAAATTATCATTATTATTATTGTTATAGCAATAAAAATTATCAAATTATCCCAAGAGAAAAAAAACCTAAAAAACATTAATAAAAGAGCAAGCAAGAAAAAAAAATTAAATTATTATTATTATTATTATTATTATTATTATTATTATTATTATTATTATTGTGTTAATAATGAAAAAAATAAAATAAATAAAAGACTAAAAAAATATTAAAAACTTTAACAAAAGATCAAACAAAAAAATAAAATAAAAATTATTCGGTAAAAAAAGTCATTTGACTTGAAAATAAAAATAAAGAAACAAATAAAAAAACTAAAAGAAAGAACAAAGGGAGCAAAAAAAATAAATTGAAATATCAATTTTCAAATCATAAATAAAAATAAAATTTAAAAGCTATTTTTTTTTGAAAAAAATATCAACTCAACAAATAAGAAAATAACAAAAATTAAAAATCAAAGCTAAAAGCACACTTATATATACATGGACAAAAATAAGGATTATTCTAGAAATATAAAGAAATAAAGGAATTAAAATAAAAAATTAAAAGTATAAGGGTTGAAATAAAAATGAAATATGAAGGGATTAAAATAAAAAATTAAAAGTATAAGGGCCGAAATGAAAATTAAATATATTATCAATTTCAATCAAAGGACAAAATTGCAAAAATTAAAACTGTTGTACCGAAGTTAATGAATTTTTTAAGCTCAATTCAGAAATTAAAAGAAGGAGGATCGAAGTGAAACATTGAAATTAAATTAATTTCAATCGAAAGACCCAATCGAACTAAATTAAAAATTATATAACAAAAATGAGGACCATAAACGAAATTAAAAATACAGGGACCGAAATGAAACATCATCAAACCTGGGGGACTTGCCTGCACTTTGACGTGCAGGAGAGATAGAAACGGCTGCAGCGGCTTTAACCGGCCACCGCTCCGTCAACGTTTGTCGAAGGACAAAACACGCCGTATCGGGAGGAAGACCATGCGGCAACGCATCGAGGGAGACGCCGGTAACCCATCTCTGGCCATAGGACCATACCTCACGCGCCACCTAAAGAGGGCGTAAGGCGGAATACTGTTGGTCGCGTGTGACATAGGCGCCAACAATAGAAATAAAAAAATAATAATAAATAATGGTCAATTACTGGTATACCCCTGTGCCCAAGTCAATAATTTTGTCTTATTAGGGGCTATATCTGTAATTAGCCATTTTCAAAAAGTATAAAATAATAAAAAGGTAGGCTGACTGGACCGGACCGATCTAGTCCAAAATTGTGCAATTACCGTGGAGCCCCTCCACCCATAACCGATTTTTTATCTTTTTCGATAGCTAAAAACGCTATTTTAATGTGCAAAAATGATAAAAAAAAATCGAAAAAATGGGAAACCAACCTAACCGAATGAACCGAGAACCAAACTGACCCAAAAATACACTATTATAATCCACAGTGAAAACACTCACAAGCTACAGTGTTTTCCTTACTTCTTTTAGTTTATCATATAATTATACCAACATGGTCTTCATTATCGTGCCTGTTTCGAGTGTGGGTTAAGTTGTTTTTAAAAATATTTTTTATTTAAAAATAAATTAAAATAATATTTTTAATATCAGCACATAAAAATAATATAAAAATATCAAATAATTTAAATTTATATGAAAATAAAAAATAAAAAGTTAAAAAAAACTTTTAAAAAACAATACGAAACATTGATTTCATGACAACAAATATATTTATCCCTTATAACCACATGAACTTTTGATGACTTGTCCAAGAGGTCATGCCTACCCATCTCAAATTAAATTGTGAAGAGTTTTCTAACATGTCTTTGCATCTCGATCATTATTTTTAGATGATCAAGAGATTTCTTTTTTCAAGAGGTTTTCTTTATGGCCCGAATTTCTTCAAAAGTTGAGGTCATATCTGTTCATTTAAAACAAATTATTAAACTGTTTTCACTAAATTAATTGTTCTCCCGTGTTGTCTTTTTAGGTCAAAAAGGAAGAAGAGAATTAATAGCAACCAAGTCGTCTGGTTATTTTAATGGACTAGATGATGCATTGTTTGGTTTCTCCATGCATTGTCTGGTACTTTTTTTTTTCTTTTTCTTCTTCAAAACAACATCGTTTTGAGTCAGGATGTTGAACAAAAAGCAATTTGGTCTTCAACTTATAATTGCTATGATTACACCATTAATTGGTCCAAAACTTTCAAATTTATGCAATTTAACCCTTTCCAACTCCAATGTCAACCTCATATTTGAGCCCTTTTACATTAAGGTTCTTAGTTTTGTATTTATACAATTTCACTCTCGATTTACTAATAAAAATTCAATTGTCATCAATTTCACCTATACTTTTCGCTAATTGGGTCCTTATGGTTTAACACCTCTTTTAAATTGGTGATTATCTACGAATTTCTTTAATTTACTCATTAACTCTAAATGTTTGATTTTCCTGCAATATTTCCTTTAAATTTCAACCAGTTGAGTTAGTAAAAATTAAATTTGGTTTCAAAAAATTATAATTTTCTTAGTTAAGCCCAAACTAGGTTCCCAAACTTAAGTTTTCACTGATTAATCCCCCAATAAAATTAATTTGACCTATTTAAACTATAGTTAAGTCTTTATACCGAATTAAATCCTTCAAGTAGACCTAAATTAGTTATTAAACATAGATAAACTTTAAATCGATTCATGATTATATTAATTTGACTTATTAAAAATATAATTATGCCCTTATACTTAATTTTTATGTAGAGTGGTCTAATAATAATTTACTTGGACTTTGGATCTGTATTTTTTTCTTAGTCTTGTGCAAAATAGGGTACTATTAGGCTTCTAACTTTATCCAAATTTTCTAGTTTAACTTCTCCACCATGCCAATCTTTTTTTGTTTTATTTATTATTTATTATTTTTATTTTGGTTGAATTTTTTTTATAAGCCAGCATACAACTATATTATTCGATAGTTTTACCCATATTTACCTAGTATTTTTCCTAGGTTCTATATATAAAATGTCTTGATATTTTTAAAGAAATTTTTGGATGAAATATTCAAAAGGAGTAAAATTAGAGGAAAATAATAAATTTGACCGTTAGTTGAAGTTCTATGCAGAGCTTGAGTTTAAAGGTTGAAATGAAGTCACTCTAATGGCATTAGAAATATAACATTCATACCATTATGAAAATTTATGTCAAGAAAACTAAATAATAAAAAGAACTTGGAAAGTTAAATCATGCATTATGATAATGATGACTTTTGGTCAAATCTTAGTCTTGCCCATTCTCATTCATTTAGTTCTGCCTCTTTTACTAAGACATAACTAATAGAATCTCTATTTCTAAAGGCATGACTATCTTTATTCCATATATCAAAGCGTACAGACTTATACTTAGTCATTCTATTAGTGCATTCAAATTGTAGCCCACTGAAATGGGGTACTGTTTTTCCTTTATGAAAACTATTACTACATTTACCGTAATAAAGGGTTTACCAATTACTCATCCAATCATTTTAAAATTTAATAGTTAAATTACCAATAGAAGGTGTGAGGCATTGTTGATTTTGTTGAAGATTATTAGTACTGTTTGGATTTTGAGATCTTGAGTTGATAAAAAAAATTTAAAAGAATTTTTTTTAGGTTTACAAATATTGAAGTTGTTTGTTTTATGACAAATGTGATGTAATCATCGTTTTGAGGAGCTATTATTTCAATAAAGTCAGCTTCAAGATTATCCTTAATGGATTATTATGGTAGATGTTTGACATGGATTGTTTAAGGTAAGATAATATATATAATTTTTTGAATTAACTTATTTAGAATTTCAAAAATCTAATTAATGTAAGAATTGAAAATGCCACAAAAATTTTGGTGGGAAAAGCAAAACAAGGGATGTTCACTAAGAAAACCATAATGCATTGAGGTAAGTAACGACCAATCAACAAATTTTAAATTTAATTTAATAAAAAAATTACTCATAAGATTTTTGAAATTATCTTTTCTTAATTTTTAGTCTTGTGTTTATTTGTTAGATGTTTTAACACATTTATTTTGTAGGAGAAAGAGCCCGGGTGAGAAAGAGCCCGGGTGCGAGCCTTTTCTGATGGAATTAAATTAGGATACTCATAAGAAAGATGAATAAGGAAAAATAGGTGAAGAAGTTAGCGAAGTGAAATTTTTCGTTGCATTTTTTCAATTCTTGTAATTTTTTTCAATTCTTTTAATTATAGTTGACTTTTAAAAGATTTGTAGGAAAGACATGTTGAAGATTGAAGATTGAAGACTGATTCCAAGTCTACAACAAGTGTTAGAATTAGACTAGCTTTCAATTATTATGTTTCCTAAATAAGATCACCTTGTTTGATCAAATTTCTAGTTTCATTAGAATTCAAGTATTTTCTTATTTAGTTTACAGAAGAAGTTGTAATCAAATTAGGAAATCCTATTTGAATGTAACTTTTCAAGTTTTAGCTATAAAAAAAGAAGAGGGATAGCAGTAACCTCACCTTGAATTTTGCTCATTCTTGTTGTTCTTTAGGATTATTCAATGTTCTTTATTTCGGCACAATTCTAGTTTTGAATTCAAACAGTAACTATTTGAATTCAATAAAACAGGAACATTGACTTTGTGTTGACTTTTGTTTCTTTGATTTCTTACAATTGGTATCAGAGTAAAAATTGGATCTTTGACAGGAAGAAAGAGTGAAACACGAGAGAATTATGTAAGGTTTTGTTCTTTAAGGGTGGTGAGTGAAACACGAGAGTTTTAGAAATTAATTGTGCTATGGATTCTTCTTCTTTTCCAACCAAAACACAAGTTTTTACTGGACAAAACTTTGTTGTATGGGCTGTCAAAATGGAAACCTACTTGAGAGCTTTTTATTTATGGGAAATAGTGGAGGATGACAGGCAACCTAATCCACTAGGAAACAATCCCACGGTTGCACAAACAAGATTCTTTAATGAGGAGAAAGCCAAGAAATTTAAAGCACTCTCATACCGGCATAATGTAGTGAGTGAAGAGATCTTTACAAGGATCATGGCTTGCAAATCAGCCAAGAAAGCTTGGGAAAAACTGAAGTCTGAGTTTCAGGTGGATGAGAAGGCAAGGAAGATGCAAGTGCTGAATCTAAAGAGACAAATCAAAGGACTAAAGATGAAGGAGATTGAAACTATCAAAGATTTCTCCTCACACATCTCAAATCTAGTGAATCAAGTGAGATTGTTAGGCGAAGAATTTCCAGAATCTCGAATTATGGAGAAAGTACTAGTGAGTTTGCCAGAAAAATTTGAGCACAAGATATGCTCATTGGAAGATTCAAAGGATTTTAATGAGATGAACTTGCAAGATCTTGTAAATGCATTACAAGCCGTGGAACAAAGACAAGCATACAGGTTAGAAGGGACTGGTGAAGATGCTCTTGTTGTAGAGTTTAAACAAAAAAATCAAAATAGAAGTACCTACAAAAATAATCAAGATGGCAGGAAAGATAAGGGAAAGGTGAAAGTTCACAGCAACTGGCAGCCAAGTCATAGACAACATTCCAGCAACAATTACAACATTGCTCGAAGGAATGAAAAGAAAGAGTATTTCCCTGCATGCAAATACTGTTAGAAGACAAATCATCTTGAAGCCTGGTGTTGACTAAAAAATGTTCAGTGCATAAATTGTAAGCAATTCGATCATGTTCAAAAAATTTGCAAAAAAAAAAATTGAACTATTAAACAAGCATATCTAGCTGACAAGGCTGAAGACAAAGAAGAAACCTTGTTCATGGCATCAATATTAGAGATGAACTGCATAGCAATGCCAGAGGCAGACAAAGCAACTTGGCTCATTGACAGTGGTTGCACAAACCATATGACTGCTCATCGAGGTCTGTTCAACTATCTAGATAAAAATTATTTATCTAAAGTCAAAATTGGGAATGGAGACTTTGTGAAGGTAGAAGAAAAAGGGTCAATTCGAGTGGACACACTATTAGGTACGAAAATTCTGAACAATGTGTTGTATGTACCTAAACTAAGTCAAAATTTAGTTAGTGTGGGACAACTACTTAAATCAGACTATTCATTATTCTTTAATAGAGGAGCATGTGAAATTAAAGATAAGCATGGTGTGTTGCTTCTTCCTGCAAAAATGGTAAATATAAGTTTTTGCATTGATTGGAAAAATTTGTGTTTGAGTGCAAACACATGTTAGGAGAGTAATTATGTTCTTTGGCGTAATAGAATGGGGCATGCAACACTAAAAAGGATAGTTGATATGCATACTACATATGGTTTACCTAGTATACAAGCTCAAAATAGTGTGTGCGGAGCATGTCAATTTGGGAAACAAACAAGAGTTGCATTTCTTGTAAACACTTTCAAATCATCATCTAAGCTTTTGCTGATACACACTGATGTGTGTGGTCCAATGCATAATGAATCATTGAGTGGTTCAAGGTATTTTCTGTTATTTATTGATGTTTATAGCAAGTATTGTTGGGTATTATTCTTAAAATCAAAAATAGATGTGTTCTATGAATTTGTGAAGTTTAAAACAGTTGTTGAAGTAGAAACTGGAGAAAAAGTGAAAGTGATAAGATCATACAAAAGGGGAGAGTTCACATCATAAAAATTCAAAGATTTTTTAGCAAAAGAAGGGATAAAACAGCAGCTAACCATCCCTTACACTCCACAACAGAATGGTGTAAGTGAAAGAAGAAATAGAATCTTGATGGAAATAGCAAGGTGTCTATTATATGAGAAGAAGTTACCTTTAAAGTTTTGGGCTAAGGCAGTCAATACAACTACTTATCTTCTGAATAGAATGATCACCAAAGTGTTAGGTGAACAATCTCCTTATGAAATTTGGTATGGTACTAAGCCCCGTATTGATCATCTCAAAATCTTTGGAAGTCCATGTTATGTTTTACAACCAAAAGTCAAGAGAAAAAAGCTTGATAAAAAAGCTGAAGTAGGCATTTTCATAGGTTATAGTTCACAATTGAAAGGCTATAAGATCTATGATTTCAAAACAAATAAGGTGGCAATTGCAAGAGATGTTAAAGTGGTAGAGCAAGAAGTATGGAATTGGGAGGTTGAGATAAATGAAGGGTCAAAACTTCAAATTGATGTAGGAGCAAATGAGACAGATGATATCATGGATGACATACTAGTTAGAGGATATAGATTGTTGACTGACATACATAGCAGGTGCAATCTTGCTGAAGAAGAACCATCTAATTTTGAGGAAGCAATCAATTCACAAGTGTGGATAGCTGCAATGAAGGAGGAGCTCATGATGAAAGAAAAAAAATGAGACATGGATATTAGTGGACAAACCAGTTCACAAGAAGGTAATAGGTGTGAAATAGATTTTTAAAGTTAAATTGAATGTAGATGGAAGTGTTAACAAGCATAAAACAAAGCTTGTGGCCAAAGGGTATTCTTAGGAGCCAGGTATTGATTTTTCAGAAACTTTTGCTCCTGTATCCAGACTTGATACTATCAAATTATTATTAGCTTTGGCAACTTAATATGGTTGGTATATTTATCAACTAGATGTCAAGTCTGTATTTCTTAATGGTGTACTAAATGAGGAAGTCTATGTTGAACAACCTAATGGTTTTGAAAGGGAGATGAATGCTTACAAGGTATATCTATTAAAAAAGGCTTTATATGGTCTTAAACAAGCCCCTAGAGCTTGGTACTGCATGTTGGATGAATATCTGATAAGGTTGGGATTTGAGAGAAGCTTGAATGAAGTGACACTATATGTGAAGAATATTAATAAACATACACTAATCATATCAGTGCATGGAGATGATCTGTTGATTGCAGGTAATGAAGAGCAACCAATTGAAGAATTCAAAACAAATATGAAAAGCATGTTCGAAATGAATGAGCTAGGCAAACTATCCTACTTCCTAGGTATGGAACTGATTCAATTCAAACAAGGATATTTCTTATGTCAAACAAGATTTGCTACTAGACTATTGAACAAATTTGCAATGGAGAATTACAAACCAGTAAGCACACCTATGGTGCTAGGACAGAAACTGTCAAAAGAAAATGGAGCACCTAGAATTGATGGGAGGACCTTCAGGAGTTTAATTGGTAGTTTGATGTATCTCACAGCCACACGTCCTGACATAGTATACTCTATAAACTATCTTTCTAGGTTCATGCAAGATCCTAGTCAAATTCATTATGTTGGTGCCAAAAGAGTGCTAAGATATTTGAAGGGAACTCTAAAATTTGGCATGCATTTCATGAAATCTAACTTAGTGGAGTTAATTGGGTTTACAGGATGTGATTGGGGTGGAAGTGAGGAGATGAAAAGCACCTCAGGAATATTGCTTTTCTATTAGAAGAGGAGGAGTTTTTTCATGGAATTCAAAGAAGCAATCTATTGTTGCTCACTCTACTGCCGAAGCTGAATACATTGCAGCTTATGTGGCAACAAAACAACTCATATGACTAAGAAAAATGTTGGGCTATCTAGGTCATGAGCAATCAAATCCCACAGTTCTGTTACGTGATAATACTTCAGCAATTGCAATAAGGCAATATAAAAAAGAAGGGGAATTGGAAATGGTGTACTGCCCCTCAAAGGAACAATTAGTTGATTTATTTACTAAACTTTTAGCTAAAGAAAGGTTTGAGGAGCTATGGGAGATGATTGGCATGTGTAGTCTTAGAACCAAGAGGGAGTGTTGAAGATTGAAGACTGATTCCAAGTCTACAACAAGTGTTAGAATTAGACTAGCTTTCAATTATTATGTTTCCTAAATAAGATCACCTTGTTTGATCAAATTTCTAGTTTCATTAGAATTCAAGTATTTTCTTATTTAGTTTACAAAAGAAGTTGTAATCAAATTAGGAAATCCTATTTGAATGTAACTCTTCAAATTTTAGCTATAAATAAAGAAGAGGGATAACAGTAACCTCACCTTGAATTTTGCTCATTCTTGTTGTTCTTTAGGATTCTTCAATGTTCTTTATTTCAGCACAATTACAGTTTTGAATTTAAACAATTACTGTTTGAATTCAATAAAACAGGAACATTGACTTTGTGTTGACTTTTATTTCTTTGATTTCTTACAAGACATAATGCTGTAATGGTTGAAAAACGTGGAGAAAACACTTGCACCCATCCTGTTCATAATGCTGTAATGGTTGAAAAACGTGGAGAAAACACTTGCACCCATCCTGTTCACAATCCTTGGTTGTGGTTGGAGGATGCACCGATTGATATACACGACAGGAATTGGGTTAATGGGATTCCTTGAAATGAGGTGGGGTTGTACTGCTTCAAATTCAGTCTTGCCTAAGCCAAATGACGCTGAAATTGAAACCAGTGTCATAGAATTTGTCGAGGAGCGAGTAGCCAAATCAGATGAAGAAATGAAAGCGAGACTAGTAGAAGAAAAGATAAAGAATTGGGAGAAAATGATGGAATATGTTACTGAACTGACTGCTACAGAACCCCATGCTGGTTTAGACGCCAGGGTTTAAGGATAATGATGCAAGGTTGCACAGCATGCATCAAGAAATTTACAACTTTACTGCCATCAGGGTATGGATATTTTGATTATGGCCTTCTGTATTTTTCTCGTGATAACAAATGAGATTTTCATTCAATTTATTTCCTATAAGACTATGGTTTTAATTAATTTATTTTTCTTATACTTTTATGAATTGAGCCTGTTGTTATAGCTAATGCATGAGCAACAAATTGTTCAAAATATGACTGATCTCATTATAGTCAATGTTTCTTTGCTTCATAGCATTTTATGGCCAACCTCGCAGATATACAAGTGCTTAGAGCCTTAGACCCTGATCAGAAGCTATTCCTAGTGAATAGCCTTCAATTCAATGACAGAAATGTGAACACCAAATTAGCTTTGAAAGTCAGTCTGATTCTGATCTGTGTCAATTTCCCATTTCCTAATATCGGAATTCAGAGCAAATCCAAGACAATTATATCAGAGTCTATTGTCTTCAATTTTCCATTTACATGTGAACTTTGCAGGGTAGAGCTTCTCAAGGGAAACATAAAAACAGACCAGTAGTTCACTGTAAAATAGCAATCGCTTTAGAGAGATGACAAACTATTCTGAACCGAGAAATTCGGAAAAAAACGAGAAAAAATTACAAAAATAACTCAAGCAACAACATATTTGAGGCCTAATCTGGGGACTTTCCGGGGGGTTAGTACAATAATTTTGATGCTAATGTTTTATTATCTGCAAAACTAATGGCATTTTATTTGAGAATCGTGTTCCTGATAGCGTTGTATACACATTACTACACTAATAAAGCTTATGATCATAATGCATGCATGTATATATCTGGAAAACTAAACATAATTAAGAAACACAGTAAGAACAATTGATCATCCTGCTACAAAGTTTTCAAATATAGTTCAAGTCTAGCTAGCCAGATAAACCCATTTAAGTTTTGCATTCTACACTTTACGAAAGCAGTGAAAATTTGATTCGGCAATTAGCTACCGAGGCTCTAAGCGTGAGACAGTAATCTCATTTGTTGAAGATAATCCAACCTTGCCCGAGGTGAAACTTGATTCATGCAGACCTCTTTGATTAAGAAAACCAGGTTCTTTGGGTTTAGGCAATTCACTCTCTCCTCCCAACATCCATACTACGGAGGCCATGCATGGCCTGTCATCTGGATGCTGCTGCACGCATATGAGGCTAATGTGTATACATCTCATCACTTCTGACGGATTGCATGACCCATCCATCACAGAGTCAATCAGCTCTAATGTTTTGCCTTCATTCCACAATCTCCATGTCTAACACATACAAAAGAATTTTTGTCATTCTTTAACTCATCACATTTAACAAAGCAATTTAATTCAGTACATGTTAGAGAATAACATAAATCATATTTTAGACCTCATCTAACAGTTTAAGTTTTTAGGTGAGATGGTTCCTGAACATAGTATCAAAAGCTTGTTGACCCAACAGTCATGAGTTCAAATCTCATCACCCTCATTCTATTTGATAAAAATCAAGCACATGATAAAGTATATATGTGTGCAAGTTTCAAGCCTAAAAGGCTTTTTTTTTGAGGAGAATATTAGATAATAATATAAATAATATTCTAGGGTCTCAGCTAATGGTTTAAATTTTTAGATGAAATATTTCTTTATCAGTACTTACATGTCCAATAAGGCTTCGACTGTCATCTGGATGGTAAAACCCTCTACTTTTCTTTCCACTTATTATCTCAAGCAGTAAGATCCCGAAACTAAAGACATCAGATTTCACTGAGAATAGACCATCAGTAGCATATTCTGGCGCCATGTAACCGCTGAAGAAAGCCAACAAAATAAGAACACATAAATGCTAGTAAATGGATGTTAAATATAGCTCATGGATCAGATGTCTTACAAAGTCCCGATCACTTTGCTTGTCTCGCCTTCAGTTTGGTCAGCCACAAACATTCTAGCCAAACCAAAATCAGAAATCTTTGCATTCATGTCATTATCGAGTAAAACATTACTTGCTTTGAGATCCCTATGTACGATTCTACATCTAGAATCTTGATGTAGATAGAGAAGCCCCCTTGCAGTCCCACAGATAATGTTAAAACGCCTGGACCAGTCTAGCAGTTTACCTTTCGTCTGATCTAATAAGCCATCATGTTCTCATATCAGGCTAAACTGCTATTTATGTGAATACCAAAACAATAAATTCGATAGAAACAAAAACCTGTAACACTTTTTTCATTTTTAGGCCAACTAAGTTGATTAGGTTATTAGGGATCCCTACCGAAAATGAAGGAGTCCAGGCTTCTGTTGGGCATGTATTCATAAATCAGTATTTTCTCCTCTCTCTGAATGCAGCAACCGAGAAGCTTCACAAGATTTCTGTGCTGAAGCTTTTTAATCAGTATCACTTCATTTTTGAACTCATTCGATCCTTGTCTCGAACTCATTGACAGCCTCTTCACAGCGATTTCTTGTCCATCTTCTAGCATACCCTGAAAGATAAATTTTGTAAAATACTTGTGTTGTTGTTCTGCATGAAACAAAATGCCGAGGTTCTCTTATATTAAGTTTGCTAAATATTTATAATGTTTACCCTGTAGACAGGTCCATATCCGCCTTCTCCTAACTTATTGCTGATTGAAAAGTAGTTGGTGGCATTAGCTACTGCAGTGAAGTCAAAGAGTGGTAACTCCAAGTCTTCCTTTTGTCCATCATCGATCTCACGATAATTTTTCCTGGAGTTTTCCATTCTCGCTAGAACAGGGAAATATCGACACCATATTAATAAAAGATTAGAAATTAATTAAAAATTATTGAAGTATTAGGTTCGATCATGATACAAAACTTTTCGATGTTCTGAAAATGATTAGAGCATTAGATCAAAATTCTATTCAGCTAATATCGTTGTGAACTGATACTAAAATGAAATGCGATGCTAGACATTAATGCTGATCGCTAGAAAAAGTGTTGATACTGATTCAGGTAAAGTGGCTCCTCTCATAGCAATAAATACATCAGCTGCCACTGCTAGCTTGTTAGTTTCGGTGCTGAAATTCTACTGATTGAAGAACATTTAACAAATTTCTTTCACAGGAAACACGAAAATTTGTCCACCATATAGAAATACTCTGTTCAAACTATTTGTTTCCATTCATTAATAACCCTAATAGAAATTTAAAGCGAACAAGATGGTCATTAATTTAGTGAAAGTGATCAGTCTTAACAACATACCTGCACACTTTGCCTTGCTTTTCCGGAGGTAATAGCTAGCCACTAGTATCCCCAAGACCACGAAAATGGTAGGTGTAGATATCACTGCAATCTTCATCTTAGTTTTAGCTTTAGCGCCTTCACGGTCATCTTAGTAAAATGAAGAATATATAGTTAGAAACCCACTAAAGAAGCTGTAATCAAGGAAATGATTCAACTTCGGTGGCTTATTCACATACCTATTTCTGAGGCGCGCACCCGAACATATAGCTCTTGGCCTCCAGCCGAAACCTGTCTGATATCCATCAGATCATCAAACCACATAGCACAGCCACTACCTCCTCCAGTAATATCTAAATTTGTATAGGCCGTACAAGAACAGTTTTGTAAGCATTTAGCCCTGCATTCGTCGAGATTCATAGTTTTGTTGATCCGACAATATGTAGCATCAGGCAATTTGAGCTCATCAAATCTGATGAATCGATCACCATTATGACATTCTAATTCCTTATTTCTCTTGCACCCATGAGACCAGTCCATTTTGTTCCATGCCTCTTGTGACTTCGGCTTGAATTTTTCTAAACATTGACAGAGCGGCATGGCACTAATAATGCACTTTCCATTTGGTCCACAAAGACCATAATTGTCACAGTCATCTCTCGGCTCGTTAACATAGGGAATCCAACTCTGAGTTTCTTCATTCCATAAGGATCGCTGACGATGATACGTTGTTTGGTTCAAAACTATCCTCGTGATTTTAGATTTATCAATGAGGTTATATGTATAGTACAGTTCCTTGTCGTTTGAGATAAAATTGTAACTAAACAATGTGTTAGGCCTTAGCTCTGGAGCGCCACTGAATCCAATTCCATTCCATGGAGCAGTCCGAAAGGACCTGTTTGAGCCCTTCCAGCCTACTATCTCAGGGTTACCCACTGGTTGCAGCCCCCAGGTAAAGTCTCCAGGAGTTGGATCATCCAAGCTCTTCCAAGATGAAAGATACCGATTGAATCCTGACCTAAGGTCCCATCCAAGCTTCATTCCTGGTAACAGCGTATCACATGGATAGTCGAAACTTTGCCATAAGATTCCATTATTTCCATCGCTTTGGTCTCGTAAGACCAGATTCCCGGAATCCAGAAGTTGTAGTATTGGACTTTGAGCTTTTATTGTTGTGTTTGTAGACCAAACAACAATATCACTGTTATTTCTGAGAATAACAAGATTTCCGGTGTTGTCTATCTTCAACAAGCTAGAAGAATCATTGATAGGTTTAAGCCGGTTTGCAACCCAAACATTGGTTTTACCTGGGATGTTCTTGTACCATATTCCCAAGTATCTATTGTGGGAAAAGCCAGGTCTAAAGAAACCCAGTTCAAAGGTTCCATCTCTGGAGACCAATGTCTTGCCATCACCCACAGATTCTGATGAACTAATGTTGTCCAGGGCGGCGGAGAACTTCAAAAGGAAAATAAGTACATTAGTACCGGCAACTGTAAGTGCAAGGATCATACTCATGATATCTAATGTTCAAGGTGTTTAATCCCTTTCTGGTTATAGAGATAAATCCAGTAGCATTCTGAAAACAAAGGGGTACTGTTAGTCGCTGCATGGTTGCCGTATAGACTTGGGAAACATAAATTTTGAATTGGAAGACGATAAACAGAAAGGTCATTGATGGGTGTTGATAGATAGCAACAGATTACTTTCACTTCTTCCTAGTGCCCCACCATTTATAAGAATCTCAGGTTCCTCTTTCGTTTTGATTTATTTATTTTTCCAAAAATCTCAAACTACACTAAAATTTGTTGAAGATGTTCAGTTTTTACAGAGAAACAGAGGAATCGGTCTATTACTTTAGAATTGGTCTGCTAGTTGGACTAAATTATTTTGTCGATTGGTTTAGAAACGGTAGACCAGTTCCATCAACAGAATATTTTTCCTCGGTCATATTAGTATTTTATTTAAGTAGTTTAATTCTTTGATCGACTGGAACTTGAGTCATATAAATAGGCTTGTAATAAAAAATATAATTGATCATTTATCTTAAATTTTAGTTTATTTTTTCTTTTTAGGATTATCTTCCACCACACTTGGAGTTTCTTCGAACAAATGGTATCAAAACTTGTGTTTGATTGTTTGAGATGATCAATTGCTAGGTTCTCAATATGTGTGTGAAACAATTGAAAAAGGATTTCAAGAGGGTATGAAATGTGTAATGTTGACTTCAACCCAAAAAGGGATTGTGCAAAAAACATGAAAGAAAGATTAACAAGCATCAACAATCATCCACCAATATCTAGATGATGTTACTTTTGAGTTAATGGCAACGCAACCATCACCAAGCAGACACAGGAAATTTTGCAATAATCAAACTAAGTAGTAGAAAATGTAAAATAAGTATGCCTATAAAAGTTAAGAGGTGGCTTTGAAAAATCATATATTCTTGAATCAAAGAGTATTTTGTATTACTTTGCTAGAGTATTGGCAATATACAATCAAATAAAGAGATAGGGAGAAGATAAAAGATATATATATGGTAGAAAAGATTCTACGTTTATTGGGGGGAAATCCATTATACTGTAGTTGCGATAAAGGAGTAAAAAAAATATGTAATTTTTTACAATTCAAGGTCTCATGGGAAAACTATAAGCCTATTAAGAAAGAATCAATGAAATCTAAAGAGATATAGATGCATAGGCACTCTTATTTAAATTTTATACAAAATATGGTCATAGACATATCTAAGGATGTAGAGGATGTGGACATTCTAGAGAAAAAGGAATAGTGAACTTGTGGGTCACAATGATAATGAAATCTAAAGCCTATTCTATGAATATTCTAATAACTCTAAACTTGTGGGTCATAGTGATAATGAATGGGCTAAAGATATGAATGACAGAAAGAGTCTTACATGTTTTGTGCTCTATATAGTAAACTCAATATTCAGAACTCAAATAAGCAACCTATAGTCATTTTATCGACTTGCGAAGCTTCATATGTAGCTATCATATAATGTTTTTGTCATTCCATATGGCTAAGAAGATTATTGAAAGAGTTGTTAATGTCACAAGAGAAGCCTATAAAAAAATTATCCGGACAACTCATTAGTCATTGCCTTAGCTACTAGTCTAGTTTTTCATGACAAAAGTAGTCATATTAACACAAGATTTTCTTACCTACAACATTGCATTAGAAACAAGAAAGTTGGAGTTAAATATGTAAAGACTCAAGATCAAGTCACATATATTTTCACAAAGCCACTCAAATATGATGTTTTTGACAAAATGAGAGATTTCATACCAAGTTTAAGGGGGTGATGAAAATTATAATTGATATTTAATTTTTCTAAGAAATAGAGGAACTAGTCTACCGAATTAAAATTGGTCGATCGGTTGGATTAAATGAATCGATCAACCAGTTGAGTCTGTAAAGTACTTTTCCTTATCATATTATGATTTTTTTAGTAGTTTGATTTCTTGATTGTCTAGGACTTAAGGACCTATAAATAGCCTTGTAATACCACAATTCATAAGTGTAGAAAGCTCTTAAATAAAGCTTATAGTATATATCTTTGAGAAAAAATATCATCTCTTTCAAAAAATTCTTGTTCTTTAGTTTTGATATTTTAGGATTATCCTCTTATCACTCCTAAAGTTTCTTCCAATAAAATCTTAAAACATACGAATGTGTTATATCACCTACTCCTAAACCTGATTATATAGCAGTGCTTGGATACATCTTTTCAAATATTGTCTTCTAATTATTCGGAGAATATTTACCACTAATTTTATGTCGAAAAGAAATGAAATTGATGACTTTTTTGTCCACGAAGAAGACCGGCTGATAACAAGGATTCATTGCTGTCCCAAGTCAACAAAATTTTGTTTACTTTTCTTCAAGTCTGGTGAAAATTCTCTAAAACTTTGATGATCGTTGTTTTAACTTTTTCGCTTACAAGTGACAGCTGAAAGGTTCACATAGGATGTACCTTTGGCCAAGAAAGTGGCGGCTTAGGGTTGCCGTATTACAAGGGCGTCGGAGTCATCGGTGGTGACTCGTTGATTTCCCTTGAATGCGTCAAAGCGGTTGTTATATGTCTGTTCACCACTCTTGCCTTGATACTTCCATGCATGACAGATGTAGTAGCCTTCTCATCCCAAAAACAGGACAGCTCCAGGGTTGTGTTAGTTATTTGCACAGAATAAAAATAAAATAGATAAGATAAATAGCCCATTTAAAATTAATATAAATTCGTTTCAAAACTATAATATAAATACATTTGTTTTATTTTTATTTTTATTCCTTCAACTAAACAGTTTCTATCTTTTTTATAATTATCTCTTATATATTAAGACACTGATGAAATATAACCTAAGTTTCTCATGGTTCCTCATGATCCAAATATTTATGGAGTTGTTATAATATATATAGTGTCATAACGGCCTTTTTTTCACGCTTGGCATGTGGGCATTCCTAAGAGGGGAGGGGGTGCGTGGAAAAAGGGTTTTTTTTTTTTTTTCTAATCATAGAATTATGATTATAATTTTTAAGAGTCACCACCTAGTATTAAGGTCACTAGAAAACCTAATGGTCTGTAAGAGTATAGGTAAAGAGACTTGTTGTACAAGGGAAAAATACATTACCTCCAATGCATCCTACCTAAGATAAGCTACATTGTTATTTGATTGTTTTCCAAATCAGATTTTTTATTTGGTGGTTTTTTCTAACTGTTTGTGAGGGAGTCTCTACCTCATTGAATCGAAAAACTAACCATTCTAAAGTCTGAACTTTAACACTACATTTGTTATCTTTTTAATACCTCTACGTGTACTTTTTTATACCCTGATAATTAAAATTTACAGCAAAAAAGAACAAAATGATTATTGAAAGATTTTTGATATTTTGACTGAAATCTAACGGATAATCATAAACTAATTATAATTTTTTTAATGAAAAATATGCGTATGAAATTTTTAGAATTCGATCGTATGCACGAAAACAACATATTTTTTTGTTTGTTTCTAAAATGCAATTTTTTATATTTTTATTTTAAAAAAAATTCAAACTAGCCTGATGAAATGGGCTAGCCAAACATCTTTCTTGGGCTGGGCTGGATAGAATGTCCAGCCCTTCCTACTGTTCACCACATGAACAGTAATTGATGGTGAAGAATGAGGAGGTTACATTGTTGTCGACGTGTAGAGGAGTTTGGGCTAGTTCTGCCGGTGGTGGTGGTGCCAATAATGGTGGCATGTTGTGGTTGGAGGAGGCGATGGAAGGTTACAACTGAAGGAGAGAGGAGACAACCTCTGCTAGTTTTGTTGCTAGAGGAGAAAACTATTACCGCTGTTACTAGTGGATACAAAGTTGTCATCGGTGCCTAGGAGCTAGTGGTGGTGGCTGTCGGATGAAAGTTTAGATGCTACTAAGAGGGACAATGGGTTGCTATTGGCTAGTTTTAAAAATTATTGTTGTCAATCGCTGGTCAGAAAACCATGGCTGGCAGCTCGAGAGGAGGAAATAGGATTATAGCTACGAGGGGGAAGGAGGAGGTTGAGGTTGCTAGTGTTGAAGTAAAGACTTGAGACCACCAGTGTTGAGGAAAATGGAGACACTGTTGCCAGGGTTAGGGACAAAGAAGACTAAGTCAATGGCTTCGACAACTTCTCACAGCTTACTTTTTGTGTTGTCTTTGATATCCCTTCCTACTTCTACCTTGTTTTTCCTTTGTGTTTGTGCCTAGCTATCTGTTTCTTCTCCCTGTTGTATTTTATTGCTCACGTTCTCCACCCTTCTGCATGTTCCCCTTCTCAGTATTTATAGAACACAAATGATGATTCGATTTCTCATTATGTGCAGACACAAGTGATCTCTTCAACTTCTGGAACGCGTGCATTGTTCAGGGCACTAGATAGTGCAGTCAAGCTTGCAAATCTTGTAGAGTGGCACAAATTCACTTAGGTTCCTTGATTTAAGATTGTTCTAATTATGCTCTAAATTAGCTTTAAATTTTTAAGATTATGTAATTTTATCCCCGCCAAAATTTCAATAGTAGCCTTAACTTTACATACCTTTTTTACTTCGGTCCTTCATTTTGGATTTATGCAATTTGATATTCAATTGACTATTAAGTTTCATTTTTCTTCAATTTCACCATGATTTCATCCAATTGACTTGGTAAAAATTAAATTTGATCTCCGAAAATTCTAATCTTCACTATTAAACCCGAATTAGGCTTCCAAACTTGATTTTTCATCAATTAAGCCATTACTATAATTAAGTTGATAAATTAAAAATATAATTCAGTCCTTGCAATTAATTAAATTCTTCAATTTGATACTAAATTAATTTCTAAACACAATTAAACTCTAATTTGGCCCATGATTAAATCAAATTGACCTATTAAAATGTAATTATGCCTTTCAGCTTAATGCTTATATAGATTTATCTTATAATTATTTATTTTAACCTTGAATCTGTATTTTCTTTCACCTTTGGACACAATAGAGGTATGATCAGGCTCTAAAATCCGTCTAAAATTTTCAACTTGATTTTTCTACCAATGCTAGCCCCTTTTTATTTTATTTTTGTTATTTTTATTTTATTTCAAGTAGATTTTAGGGAATAGCCCAAAAATAGGTTATGACATATAGCATGCATGATTATAAAAAGTTTATAAATTTTGTTTAATATTTTAATTAATTTTTTACAATAAATTAACGAAATTAAAATAAATCAATATTAATTATATTTTTTAATTTAATATGTATTTTGTAACATTTAATATTACGTGTATTTTTATTTCTATCTTGTTGAAACTGGTCTCATCGAGGCCTATCTTGCCTATTCCCCATTCCTTTTGGCAACATACCTTTCAAACTAGTTACTATTAACCATACGCCCACACCTCTAATTCACAATATTTCTCCTTTCAAACTACTATTTACCCCATTAACCATCATGAAGCCTATTGATACTAACATTGTTGGATTTAGAGGGACGTCAAGCAAAATTCTAATAGTATTGTGGACAAGTTTAAAGTCAGACTTGTTGCTTAAGGGTTTAGCCAACATCTTGAGCTGGACTGCAGAGAAAATTTTAGTCATCTTGTGCTTCATGGTCTATCTACTGCCTCAAACAAGCTATTCGGACTTGGTCCACACCTTTTAATAGTATATATATTAGATCTTGGTTTCCAAAATTCTATTGCTAATCACACATCTTTATTTATTTATTGTCACTATGTTTTTTATGTGGATGACTTGATTCTCACATGCAACGACAATGATTTTGTGTAATTAGTCATTGCCAAGCTTGGCCTCCATTTTTCAATCAAAGAACTTGACGACTTGGATTTTTTCTAGGGTATTAAAGTTATAACAATACCTGTTGGAATATTTTTGTAGCAACATAATTTTTTCAAATTGACGTAGAACAAGTAGCAGAGGCGTCCATACTTAAGAGAGAGCACCCAAAATTCAAAGGCAACTGAATTTCCGCAGTCTGGATACCGAAATTGGAATGATGCGAAACTTACCCAGTTGATGCGTCTCGGTGTTTGCAGAATAAGGCAACAAGCTGTTGATGCATGTTCATTTTTGGTCGAATTCCATCGTTTAGGCCCCGATATCATCATTTTTGTCATTTTAGGAAAGTTTTGTTTTAGCCATAACTTTTGATTTCCAAGTCTGAATCAACTTTCTTCAATTTCGGATGGCTCAGGATTTATAACCTTTTCAGTTTCTGCATTTATCTCAAATTTTTTATTTTTGATAATTTTATTAATTAGCATCATTTCCTTATCTGACATGGGTTAGGCTAGGGTTTCTACTTTAAATATAGTTGTAAGCCTCTGGCCGAATTACCTTTTGATTTTATTGAATATAGTTAGAGTTCTTTTGGAGAGTTTCTCTCATACTTAATTTCATTTTACAGAATATCAACATTGGTCATATTCCTAGTGTTTTCTGCTGCATCAAAAATTGATTTCCTATTAACTTTTCCACCAAATCTTCTCCTTCCTTTCAAATTTCTTGTTTCTCCCTCTAATCCTTTAACATCCCTACTTCTATCTCTTCAAAACCTTAGTTTATTTTTATTTTCCTCATGTTGATTAGAATTTAGCATTTTTTTCTTTGAGAAATAAAAATTAAAATGCTAATGATTAAGAGCACTATGAGCTACTAGCCTAAAGAATGCCAAATTAACTGAGCACTTGAAGTTAATATAGTCATTTTGCTTCAATTCGAGAAAGTTGGGCCTATCTTCCACATAAAATGAGAAATTTACCTTGTACATAGGTCCAAAACCACCTTCTTATTTCTTGTTGTTGAATTAAAAGTCGTTTGGCTATTGTAGTGAACTGGAACAGGGGTAGCTCCAAGTCTTCCTTTGCTCCACTATCTATCTGATTATTCTCCTCTTTGTTGTCTCCTGTTTTCTGAGACAATAGAGAATGGGAATTACAGGCATGGCAAACGATGAGAATGTCAAGGATGTTGGTTTTGCAAAGAATGCCTTGCTACTATTGAAATCAAAAGAACCCAAAACTCATCAAAATAACAAAGAACAAAAAACAAAGAATCATAGAGATCAAAGGGCAGAATTGAGGTTAGGTTACTGCCATCCCTTTTTTCTTATTTATAGAAAAAATTGAAAGTGTTATACAAGAATAAGAGCTCTAATTGATTACATTTGCCCTATTAGCTAGAGTTATAGTTGTACTAGAATTGAACTTGATCAAACAATTTGATCTTATTTAGGAAAGAAACAATAATAGAAATCTAGTCTAATCCTAACACTAAAGTAGTCTTGGAATTAATCTTCAATCTTCTACACTCCCCTTTGGTTCCAAGGCTACGCATATCCAGCTTCTTCCTTAGATCTTCAAATCTTTCTTTGGCTAAAGGTTTAGTAAACAAGTCAGCCAATTGTTCCTTTGAAGTGCAGAACTTCATTTCTAGCTTTCTCTCTTGTTGAAATTGTCTAATTACATGAAATTTAATTTTCATGTGTTTAGTTTTGTTGTGTAAAACATAATTTTTTGAAATAACAATAGCTGAGGTATTGTCACAAAGTAATTCTTAATGATGTCTAGAACACATAAGATCTTCCTTAGCCAAACTAGTTGCTTTGCTGCTACAAGCCTGCTATATACTCAACCCCAATAGTGGACTGAGCAACCACTAATTACTTCTTCAAATTCTAACAAAAAATGCTTCCAACCATAAAGAAACAATACTTTGAGGTTCTCATCATGCCTTCATCACTGCCCCCAAATCACTTTCTGTAAATCCAATTAGCTTAAGTGAGTTGGATTGATCAAAATGTATCCCATACTCTAAGGTTCCCTTTAGGTACCTCAGGACCCTTTTAGCTGCAGCAAAATAAAGTTGACTTGGGTTTTGCATGAAACTAGAGAGGTAATTTACAACATACACAATGTCAGGACATGTAGTTGTTAGGTATAATAAGCTTCCAATCAAACTTCTATAGGTTTTGCCATCATTCCTTGGAGTTTCATCTTCATTTGTGAGTTTTTGACCCAAAACCATAGGTGTACTTATTGAGTTGCATTCTCCATTGCAAACTTGTTTAATAGCTTGATAATGAATCTCTTTTGACATAGAAAGTATCCCTTCTTAAGCTTATTTATTTCCATGCCTAGAAAGCATGTCAACATGCCAATTTCATTCATCTCAACCATAAAAGGATTTCATTCTCTCGAACGAGATTAATTTATCATAGTGCCTAACCTTTCCAGCTAACTAATAATTATTTTATTCACTTTTCTAGGCCAATAACTAAATTAATATTAAAGAGCACCAAAAATAATTCAATCTATTTCTTGGATGCAAATTAAACTTTATATCCCCCACATTGAATTAACTGCAAGCAACTATCAAATTATCTAATTGTAATCATGAACAATCAAGTAAAATTATAATACTTGTGATCTTGGAACTTCATGATTTTTTTCACATTTAAATAATATATATAAAAATCTAAAAGAAAGGGTAATAGAATCCTGGATGTGATGTGATAAAGAAAATTGTGTTTCATGGTTTATGTAAAATATTTATGGGTGCTTTGTGTAAAGTTTTTTATAGATCAAAATGTATTGTTATATATAAAGAGAGGATCAATTTTCTAAAGAGACTTTTTTATATGGTACTTGCCTAGCATTCAAACAACAAAACTAATGTTTAGCCTACTACAAGTTGGAGCATATATCAAGCTCCTAACAATTTTCCTTGAGTGTTCCTTGCTCGGATTCATGGCCAAAAATAAGAAGAAAAAAGTTGTGTCAGAGTTTAAGAAAAATGAGGAGCTACGGCAGGAGATGGTTCTTGCACCTGCAACTCCCATTCTAGCCACTCCAACCTTTCCTTCCTTCTCCACTTTGAAAAGGAAAACAACCTATGACAACAGTGGTTAATGTACTTCCAAGTCCAGTCACTCCCATGGCAGATTTGGTCTTAACTAGGAAGAAATTGGACAATGCGGAAGAAGATGATGAGTTCAGTTCAGACTTGCGTAAGAAAGATGAAGCTTATGCTTCCAAGTTCTTCTTTTCTTCTCCTATGTTTATTAAGGGTGTTGAAGTTGTCTTGTGTTTCATGATAGCCATGCTCATCCTATTTTGCAAGAGGAGGATGTTTTTGCTACAATGTTTCTAGGCAGGGGGGTTGACGAGGTTCACCCTCTCTTGCTCACGGTTGGGATAGCCAACATGGCTGGTTCTCCTCATTCTTCCTTTTTCAAGCTCTTAGGTAAGGAACATGGTGGGTGTCATTCCAAAGGTTTGGCGGGGGCAGTGGTTTCAGCTACGGGAAAGGAGAAAGTAGGGATTGTTCCCCCACTCTAGGAGCTAACGGCAATAGGACTTGGCAAATTCGGTTCCTTTTCTTCTCCTTTCATTGCTAAAGGAATTGATGGCAATGTTCTTTCTTCTTCTCCTTCCACTGCTAAGGAAAGTGATGCTCCATTGCTAGGGGAGGTCTTGAGGAGCATGGCTGCAAAGAACGGTTTGAAGGATGGTCAAGCTATGAAAGGCAAATGGAAAGACCTGTTCTCTTCCAATCGTAGTGCTGAAAGTGGAACTAAATTGGTACACTTTTCTGAACTCAATAATGTCTCATCTTGTTCCTTGCTAGAGAATGACCTTGGTAATCTTAAGGATGTTTGGAAGTCTTGTATCGTGGGGTATGTTGTTGGTAAATTTCTAGGATTCAAATCCCTTAACAATGTTATCATTAACTCTTGGAAATGTAAAGCTTTGCTAACCACTCATGAATTAGGTTGGTTAATTTTTAGATTTGTGCATGAAAAAGATAAATTGTTGTGCTTAGTGGAGGTCCTTACCTAGTGTATGGTCGACCTTTGATATTGAAGTCTATGCCTGAATAATTTGATTTTTCAACTGCAAATATGTCCACCATCCCAGTTTGGATTAAGCTTCCCAATCTTTCGCTAAAATGCTGGTCCCCTCTCTATTTATCTAAGAGTGGGAGTGTTCTTTGGAAAGCCAGTTCAATGTGATATGTTAACATCATCTATGTCCCAACTATTATATGTTTGTATTCTTGTGGAAATTGATTTGCTTGTTAACCTTAAACATACAGTATCTATTGCTCTACCTAATAGTACATCTTTGAACCAAACTATTATTTATGAGACTTTGCCCAAATTTTGTAAGAATTGTAAGGTCATTGGCCATAATGCTTCTCTTTGTCCCCATGCTTTGAATAAGAATGCACCAAAAGTGCCCATGACAGACAAAGTGTCTCGGCAATTGAAAAGGTACTTGTAAAATAGTGGGTTCTGATTAAGGAGGTGATTTCTAATAAGGAAAGGTTGATTGAGCAGCAACTGAGTGATGTGCCCTCTTGGCCTAAGGTTAATGAAGAGGCTTCTTGGCCTAATGCTAGTGAAGATCCCTCTCAGCTTAATGTTTATGATTTGCTCTCTTAGCCTAATTCTTTGAAAATGTCATCTCGGCCTGTTGCGATGTCGCGGTCGCACAAATTAATTACCCTAGCTTAAAAAAAATCAAACAAAATAGTATAGAGCAAGCAAGGGGTCGATCCCACGAGGACGATTTAGTTCTATATAAAACCGAAATTTATCCTATTTTCATGCTATATGTTATGCAATTGGGGGGGTTGGAAGTTGTCTAGACTAAGCTAAAGCAAACTAGGCCAAAATTATATAAAACCGAAATTTATCAATAAAGCAAACCTTGATCGCAAATCAACATCCACCAACATAAATTAGAACTCATCATGGAAACGACACATCAATTTATATTCTAAATATTTATCTCTTCTTAAAATTGGTTCGTTAACGGATCCGCCGTATAACTTACCCTAACCATCAAACAACCACAGTGTCCGCACTAGTAATTTGATTCAATGGCAGCATTAAAATCTAGATAAAATGATCAATTAAGAAACATAATTGTTCGCAATATATGTTTAGTTCGATTGAATGTTCTCCCTAAGATTAATAACGTAGATCCGCTACAATTACTAACTTAGTTGCTTCACAAGTTCATATACCACAACTCCGGTTTTGATATCAAACTTACCATAGATTGTCTACAATAATAGCTTCGAGTCCGCTCTTAGCAATTAAATAAATAATCATAGGAAAATAAGCATAGGAGAACAAATATATTCATCATATAAACTGAAAAAATAGGGTAAAAATAGATCTCACAGTTCTTGAAATTTGAAGGTTTTCGTATCCTTGCAACCAAGCAAAAGAGTCTAGCCTTGCATGTTTATTGAACAACTAAATAAAAAGATGGAAGAAAACATGATTTAGGGTTAGGAGGAGGAAGATTTGTTCTCTCTTTGCTGCTGGCCGAAATTCCCTTACTCCTCTCTTTCTTTATATATGCTTCAAAACCCTAGTATCTATTTTACAAAATAGTCCTTCCTTAAGTTGGCAGAATCTAGTTGTCCCTTGTAAAATTCATATATCATTCATATGACATCTTTTGGAGCTGATATTTGGAGAGTTTATATTCCATTGAGTCATGAATCCATCAAAATTAGGTTTGCATCAATCGCACTTCTATAACTCGAGATATGAAGGTTTGAATGGACAAAGGTCGACATCGACAGATTGCAAGATTTGACTTTGAAGGATGCGATTCCCATGATCTTCCTTATTTTATTTATTTTTACTTTTCTTTAAAGAAATATATGGATGTTAGCTTTTTAATGCCACTGAAATCGCTTCATTTCGATCTCTAGAGCTTCCGCTCTGCACAAAATATCGACTGAAGGTCAAATCTGTCAATCAGCTCCAATTACCTCCTTTTTGCATCTTTCATCCAAAAATGCCTTCAAAACATAAAACAAAGAATATTAAGGCATTTAATACACAAAACATATGCAAAACACTAGGTAAATATGGATGAGACTATCAAATAATATGGTCGCATCACGGCCTAATGATGTGCAGGGTTTTTCTTTGAATGAGTCTTTTGATGAACAACAATTTGATCCTATTCAAATGGAAACTAATGCCGGTGAGTGGATAGTTGTTAAAAAGAGAAATGAAAAATCTAGAATGGCTAATGACTTTTCTTGAACCTAAGGCCCTCCTGCAATTGTTGTCTCTAGTTTGGAGGATCCAGTTTGTTTTGTTGGAATAAATGTTGACTCTTTGTGTGGTGTGACCACGTGGAGTGGTATTTAGTGGACAAGTGTTCTTCCTAAGAGTAAAGGGTTGAAGGCCTTACCTTCGACAGATTTATGTTAATCTACTAGTGGAATATCAGGGGGGCTTAATAGTCTTTTAAAGCATCATGAGGTGGTTAACCTTATTAGGAGGAAAGGTGTGGATGTTTTCGGTTTGTTGGAGTCTAAGTTGTCTGCTACTAAGGTAGCTAGCATGCAGAAGTTTTGGCTGAAGAATTGGAAGTTTTTGTCCAATGTTGTGGCGACTAACAGTATCGCTCGAGTCATTGTCTTTTGGAATCCAACCTTTATTTCAATAGACTTGATTGCAGTTCATCGTAGGGCTTTCATTTTAGCATTTACAGTCTTGTCCATCAAATCAATTTCAGAGCTACTTTTGTGTATGGGTATAGTACAGTGGTCACTAAGATGGCTCTTTGGCTTATAGGTTAGGATTATTGCTCTCCCTGGTTAATCCTTGGTGATTTTAATGCTATTATATACCAAGCAGATAAACATAATGGAGTGTCTGTGTCTGGTTATGAAACCTCAGATTTTTTTCACTGTTGTAGTGACTTAGGTCTCACTAATGTTAATTATTCAAGCAGTCATTTTACTTCATCCAATGGTAGGATCTGGACTAAGATAGATAGAGTTATGGTAAAACACGTGTGGTCCTCTATTCAAAGCTCTATTCAGGTTCATTATGAGTCGCTGGTCCTTTATTGAATCATTCTCCAGCAATTATCCGGATTGGTAATAGCCATGTTGCGGGGATGTGCAACTTCAAATTCTTTAATATGTGGGGTTTGCATGATAATTTCATTGACTTGACAACCACCTCGTGGAATTTAGAGGTTTATGGCTCATCGATGTTTGTCTTGTGCTCTAAGCTGAAGCGGTTAAAGCTGTCTTTAAAGGGGTTGGACAAGTTTTACTTCATCTATATCTTTGAGGGGGTTAATACTATGGAAGATGACCTTTGACATATTCAAACTATTTTGTAGGATGACAGGGACAACTCTCAGCTGATGGATAGTGAAAAGAACTTACGCAAGAATTTGGTTAATCTCATAACTGCAGAGAAGATGTTCTTCAGCCAAAAGATTAAGTAAAACTACTTTAAAGACTGTGACAGGGGAACCAAATTTTTTTTTCATGCTATTATAGGCTAGAAGCATTGGAAGTGGTTCATAGCTTCTATTTTGGGCATTGACGGTATTCTTACTTCTTTTGAATCAGAGGTGGGGCTAGAATTTATAGCCTACTATTAGAACATCTTGGGTATGCCAAAAGGCATGTTGCCTTTGGATATGGGTGTTATTCGGGGTGGGCCATCTCTTGATACCTCTGCTCAGGTTGGCCTTCTTGCCCCCTTTTTGGGTGAGGATATTAAAGCGACCCTCTCTGATATTGGTAATGAAAAAGCCCTAGGGCCCTATAGCTACTCTTCTTTTTTCTTCAAAAAAGCTTGGGATATTTTGGGGAAAGACTTTGTTTTGTTCGTTCAGGATTTAGCTACTCTTCTTTTTTCTTCGAAAAAGCTTGGGATATTGTGGGGAAACACTTTGTTTTGGTCGTTCAGGATTTTTTCTTCAGCTCTGGAAAGGTTTTTAAGTAGATAAGTCACTCCATCATTTCATTGATTCCTAAATCTGCTAATGTCTCTTCTCCTAGCAACTTTCACCCGATCTCTTATTGTAATGTTATTTATAAAGTCATTACTAAGCTGTTTTCAGACAGGCTTGCTCAGGTCATGCCAGACATCATTAGTCCGATGCAGAATGCATTCTTAGGGGACGTAAGATGGTAGATAACATGGTTTTGGTGCAAGAGCTCCTGTGGGAATATGGTTGCAAGAGGACTTCTCTGAAATATCTTATAAAATTGATTTCAGGAAAGCTTTTGACTCGGTTTAGTGGGGCTTCCTGCAAAGTCTTCTCGACATGCTTGGGTTCTCTCCTTAGTTTGTGCACCTAATCATGCAATGTGTGTCTTCCACCACCTCTTACTCTGTCGTAGTTAATGGTAACCTTTATGGGTTCTTCAAAGGTTAGAGCGGTATTAGACAGGGTGACCCTTTATCTCCTTATCTCTTCATCTGTTGCATGGATTATTTTTCTAGAATGCTTAAGCAGTTTTCCTATCTATCAGGATTTCATTTTCATCCGAAATGTAATTAGCTTAGCATCTCTCATGTTGCCTTTGCTGATGATGTCCTATTGCTTTGTCGGGGGGATCGTAGTTCAGTGTTTATCTTGTTCTAGCAGCTTCAGACTTTTGGTAAAGTGTCAGGTCTTGATCTTAATCCCTTAAGGTCCATTTATTTTGGAGTTGTGAAGGAGAGTGTGAAGATTGAATTTCTGCAGCGTACTCGTTTTGTCGAAGGAACTTTTCCCTTTACTTAGGCGTGCCACTTAGTACTCATCAGTTGCTGACAAGTTAGTTCACACCATTTCTACATAAGATGGAGCCAGCTATTTAGGGTTGGATGGGCAAACTCTCTACCTACGTTGGGTAATTGGAGTTGTTGCATTCAGTGCTAAATGGGATGGTTCAGTTTTAAATTGATATCGTTACTATTTTAGGTGCTATTTTATCCCGCATTATCAGTATTGGTAGAAGTTTTCTATGGTCAGGATGTATTGGTAAAAATTCTGCCTTGGTTGCTTGGAAGGTGGTTTGTCTTCCAAAGAAGGAAGGGGGCCTTGGTTTGCTGGGGTTGAAAGCTAAAAGCAAAGTCATCTTAGCTAATCATATCTAGAATATCCATTTGAAGTCTGACTCTATCTAGATTCAATGGATGCACCAAGTCTTCCTCAGCTCCTCTATCATCTAGGTAGTGCAAGCAAGTAAATCATCCTCACCGCTTTGTAAGGCCATAATGTTCTTAAAAAATCAGCTCATGGATGCGAGTGGTAATCAGAGTAAGCTATTAATTTGGTCAGAAGTTGGGATGATGGTGATAAATTCTCCAATAATGCTTATGATTATTTTAGATCTACGGGTGATAAGGTTAATTAGGTGCAAGTTGTTTGGGATTCTTAGGCTATGCCTTGATATAATTTTATTCTCTAGCTAGCCTCCTTAGGCAAGCTTTGAACCAAGGACTGTCTTCAATTCATGTCTCCAAATCCAGCTTGTATCCTTTGTTCGCAAGATAATGAATCTCATCGACATTTAATTTTTTATTGTTCCTGGTCATCATAGCTTTGGAACCTTGTCATGTCCTGGTTAAGGATTTGTCGTAAGATGTTATCCTTGAGTAGTGCCCTCCGCAGGCTCAACACGGGTAACCTTAGCATTAAGTATAGGCTTAGATGTATTTCATTGGGTATTACTGTGCACTTCATCTAGGAAGAGCGCAATAAAAGGATTTTTTGCTCGACCCCAAAATCGGTTCACCATGTCTTTCATAAATTCTTGTAAATGTTTTTTTACCATCTTTGATTTTCAGGAAAAGGACCACCATAATTTAAATTTGGGTTGATTTTGTTTAGCCCTTGGTTCCGGTTTAAGGCCAAAGCAAGTTCTAGTCCCGGTTCTCTCCTTGGTCTACCCCTGGTTCTTGGTTTAAGGACTTGTGAGCTGGTAGGGTCTATAGGGGTCTTTAGTTGAGTTAGTCGAGTCCTTTGGATTATGGAGTGTGTGGTGTTGGTAGTCCCCCTTTATCTGCAGGTCTTTTAGGTGGACTAGTATGTGCTGGGAGCCTGGGCAATTGGTTGAGTGTCTTGGGAGCTAGGCTGATGTGTGCTGGCTTCCTTTCTGCTTTTCAAGTTCCTTGAGTGAAGGAGTTTTTCTATTGGATGGCCAATTTGGGCTATCATGTGGTAGGTTCTTGCTTGGGGTCAACAACTAGGTTGAGTATCTTGGGAACCAGGTTGTTGTGTGTTGGCTTCTTTTCCCCTTTTAGGCTGCATCGGGTGAAGGTTTTTTTATTACTGATTGGTTGATTTGTGCTACTAGGTGGCTTTTTTCTCTATGCTATGTGTCAGCTTCCTTCCTCTCACTATGCAGCCCTTCTGCTTGGGTTGAGCGGTTGGGAGTGTTGCCTTGGTTGTTGGGTCTTCCTTGTGTGCAGGCTTTTCCATCTTTTAGGCTTCTTTGGGGGTTGCTCTTTGGCCGTGAGTGAAGAGTCATTCCTTTCTTGGGTGAGCGGCTTGCTAGCTCTTGCCTTGATTGGTGTGGCTTGCATTTAGGTTCTCGGTTAGTAAAATTAAAGGATAGTAACAATTGTGTTTGAGTTTTTAACTCTATTTTCATTGAATTCAATTATGTACACAAGTTGTTATATAATAGCATTTACAGTTTTACAATTTGAATGAGCAGAATCATAACGTATCATAATTTGAATGTGCAGAATCATAACGTATACAATTTGAATTGCTCATAACTTTTGTTGTTGTCTTCATGAAGGAATGTTCTCTGCTACTACAATCATGGGATTTGCTGTAATTACAGGACTTCAGGTGGATCATTTTCCTGATCTTCATTCCTGAGATTAGTGTCCATTACATGTTCTTCTACATGCCCCCTCAATCTAGAGGGTAGTTCATGAACATGTAGATTGATTTGAACTTGTTTGAATCTGACTGGTGGCAAAGGTTTCATAAGTGCATTAGCTAACTGATAACTACTGGATATAAACTACACTATAAGCTCTTTGTTATTGACTTTACGCGGTTGAAATAGAAGTCAATTTCAATATGTTTGGTCCTTGCATGAAATTTAGGGTTTGATGAGAGGTAAGTAGTCCCAATGTTGTCACACCACAGGATGGGACTACATTATAGAGGTAGACTTAGTTCATGTATAACTGATTAGGACTAACTGATTTCAAAAGCAATATTGGCAAGTGCTTTGTATTTTGCTTCAGTGCTGCTGCATGCCACTATGGTTGTTGTTTGCAGCTTCAAGAGATTAGATTGGAACCCATGTAAATGCAGTAAGCCCCAACTGATCAATGATCATCGATGTCCGTAGCCTAATCAGAGTCTGAATAGGCTTGCAAGGTGAAATCAACGCAGCTTGTGATGTATAATCCAGTTGAGATTGAGTGTTTTAGTTAGCCTAGTATACGCTTTACAACCATCCAGTGGGTGTCCATAGGTTTATGCATGTATTTGCTTACTTTGTGAACTGAAAATGCCAAGCCAGGTCTTGTAAAAGACAAGTATTGCAAACTGCCAACCACACTACAATAGAGGTGAACATCTTCAAACGAACTCCCACCTGTAGATGTAAGACGACATGTTGAAGCCACAGGAGTAGTGCAGGGCTTGGTATATTCCAACTTTCTTCTTTGCAGCAACTCAACAATGTATTTACGCTGAGTTAAGTAAATACCATATGCACACCATAATGCTTCTAGTCACAAGAAGTAATGCAAGTTGCCAAGATCTTTGACAATGATCAAGATGTCATCTACATAAATAAGAATGAATATTATGTAATTCAAATCCTTAAGAACAAATAGAGAGGTGTCTGCCTTGCTTTCAATGAAGCCCATTGACTGGAGTTGGTTTGATAGCTTTGAAAACCAAGAGCGAGGGGCTTGGCGTAAACCATAAAGGGGCTTGTGAAGTTTACACACATGATTTGGATGTTGGGGATGAGTGTAACCTTGTGGCTGAAGCATAAACACCGTTTCATCAAGGCCACCGTGCAAGAACACATTTTGAACATCTAACTGTTGAATTTGCCACTTATATGTTATTGCAATAGAGATTACTAACTGAATGGTGGCAGGCTTGATGATTGGCTGAAGGTCTTAGAGAAATCAATTCCCTCTTATTGGTGAAATCCCTTTGCAACTAGATGAGCTTTATATCGTTCAATAGTTCCATTGACATTCTTTTTTATTTTGTAGACCCAGTGATATCCAACAATATTTGCACCTGTGGGAGGGAGTACCAATGACCAAGTTCCATTTTGAAGTAAGGTTGAGAATTCCACATCCATAGCCTTACACCACTATGGTGATTTTGAAGCTTGGTTTAAGGAAATTGGTTCTGATTTTGTTTGAACCACTACTGCTATCAATGCCCATGGGAGTGGATATCGAATCAAGTCATCACTGGATTGGCAAGGTCGATGAATATTATTTTTGGACCTTGTGATCATGGAGTCAATGTTTGTAAGAATTGCATATGGACTAGCAGTTGAAACCTGTTCTGTTGCTGAATTATTTGGTGGAGCTACTGCCATATTTGATGAAGCAGAAGGTACATTTGTTACTGTTGGAGGTGGATCATGAGTTGTACTTGCAGAAATCATAACAAGTGGAGCAGATGGGGTACTTGTGGAATTATGATTAGGATGCAAATTTGATAAACTGGGTGTTACAGGCAAAATAATTTTATGTGGAAGAGAAACAGAATGGGAAGTGTAGGGTTCGGTTTTGGTAGAGATAGAGGATTTGGAAAAGGAGAAGAATGATTCATCAAATACAACATTGTGTGAAAGATAGATTTTACCTGTAGAGAGATCAAGACATTTGTACCCTTGATGACAAAGACTATAGCTAATGAAAAAGCACATTTTAGATCTAAAATTCAGTTTGTTTTTGTTATATGGTTGTAGATTCGGCCAACACGCACAACCAAATACACGCATGAAATGGTAGTCGGGTATTTTACTATAGAGCATTTCAAATAGGGATTTATGCTGCAAAATAGGTGTTGGAAGTCTATTGATGATATAGGTAGCACTTTGAAACGCATTTTCCCAATATATCATAGGTAAATTGGAATGAGCTAACACGCTTAAACCAACTTCGACGATGTTTCAATGTTTTTGTTCAATGGAGCCATTGTGTTGATGAGTGTGAGGACAAGTAAGTCGATGATTGATTCCATGGTGGTGAAAATATGTGTTTAGGCGATGATATTCCTCTCCCCAATCAGATTGAATAACTTTTATTTTTCTATCAAATTTATTTCGACATATGTTTGAAAATTTAGGAAAACATTTTCAACATCATATTTTAATTTGAGAGGAAACAACCAAAGAAATTTAGGGTAATCATCAAGGAAATTAACATAATATTTTGCACTAGTTGTGGAGAGTATGGGTGTAGGCCCCTATACATCAGTAAAAATCAGATCCAACGGGTTTAAAGTGACAGATTTAGAAGTTTTAAATGGAAAGGTATGACTTTTTGCCATTTCAAATTCAGGGCACACATGTCTTGTTTTATTTTTCTCTATGGGAATAGATAAAATTGACAACACTTTATTGATGATCGGAGTGGACGTATGGCCAAGTCTGCAATGCCATTCAAAGGAACGAACACACGAAAAGGCTTTAGGAAGACTTGCTTTCTGAGTGAACTGATAGAGTCCATCATGAAGATGGCCTCGATGAAAGACTTTCCCCAAGTAATCCTTCACAAGAAACTAATGAGTGAAATTCAAAGTATACATTATTATCAATGCAAAAATGATGTGCTGAGAGTAAATTTTACTGTATTTCAGGAATAAGAAGAACATGATTTGGAACAAAGGTAGAAAAGGGAGTGGAATGAATGGAAGACCCAGTTTTTGAAATTTGCAAACCTTGACCATTTCCAACGTGCACAATGTCTGCACCATTGTAGTCTGACTTCTGCAGGGACATGTTGGCAGCATCATTTGTGAAATGGTGTGTTGCACCTGTATCTGTAGTCCACACAGAATCGTAGGAGTCATCTGTATCATGTTGCGCAACTACCAATCCTTGTTTTGGATGTTTTTCCTGATAAGTGAGATCAAATCGAAAATAACATTTTCTTAGCAAGATGACCAATTTTATTAGATATTTGACAGACAACTGTAGTGAAATTAGAGTGCTTGCTGCTAGAATTATATCCACCACGGTGACCACGCCCCCTGTCACGATAGCCACCATGCCTTTGATAGGTGGTTTGCCATTGAGTAAAGTTGGCAGATGGTTGAGGAATGACAGAAGCCGGTTGATGCCGAGATAGTCAAGCTTTAAAAGTCAGTAAGAGAGAGTAGATTTCTTCTAGTGAAATAGTATCAGTACATGCTGATATGGATGCTACAAGGCTGTCATACTCATGACTGATACTTGCAAAAAGATAGGTAATAATATCGTCATGATTAAGTGGATGTCTAGCAACGGCTAACTCATTTGTGGGCCTTTTGATGAGATTGAAATATTTAGTGGTCGTCTGAAGTCCTTTGCTTGCAGTTGCAAGTTGAGTGTGAATTTGCAGTGTACATGCACGAGTGCGAGATGAAAAGGTGTCTTCTACTGCATTCCAAACAGCTTTGGAGGTTCAATAATTGACAACTTGAGCAAGAATGGATTATGATAAAGATATCATAGGAGTGCTAAGAATAAGATTGTCTTGACGAACCCATTGAGAGTAGGCTAGGTTGAGACGTTCAGACACAATAGAGGATTCAGGATTTGTAATAGAGATGAACTTAGATGGTTTTGGAATACTGCCATCAATATACCCCAAGAGGTCTTGACCTCGTACATATGGGATGAGTTATGCTTTCCAAAGGAGGTAATTATCAGGATAAGTTTAATAGTGGCTAATGGGTTGGGCCTTTTCTTTTTGGGCTGAGCCTTCTATTGTGAGACTTTCCTGTTGAGCTTGGTCATTGGGCCTAGGCTGGTTGGTTCCTCTCCGGGTTTAGTTTTACAGTAAGGGAGCATGTTCCCTTCTCCGCTTGGTTGTGTATATTAGTTTTGCTTTCTCTAAGGTTTATCTTTTGTCTTTGTATATTTTCAAACTTGCTAGTTTTCTAGCATGATTTGTCTTTGATCTTTTATAATATTTACACTTGATAAAAAAAATATTATAAACTTGTTTCCACTAGCCTTCATATATATATATATATTGGTCAACAATGTTTTTCATAAATCTAAAGGAAGTAATAACATCATCAAACTTATGATACATTTGTCTAGAAACTTGTTTAAGTCAAGATATTGATTTTTTTTTAATTTTACACACCTTGTTCTCTTTTTCTTGAACTAAAACCAATTTAGGTTGATTTATGTAGACTTTTTATTCGAAATTCTCATTTAGAAAAGTTGTTTTCACGTTAACTTGATGCAATTTTAAGTCATAATGAACTATTAAAGCTATGATAATTCTAAGTGAGTCTTTCCTATACACTAGGAAAAAATTCTCTTTATAATCAATTTAATTTTTCAGAGTAAAACCTTTGACAACAAGTTTGGCCTTATATCTTTTAACTTATCCATGGAAGTATCATTTGGTCCTAAAGATCCATTTACATCCAACTTTTGCTACAACCATCAAGTATTAACAAAATCTCAAATTTTATTTCTCCATATATTTTAGTTCATCTTTCATGGCATTAATCCATTTCTTAGAATTATCATAATCATTAGCATGTAAAATTGAATTTGTATCATGATTAATTCCATACTCAAATTCTAACTCTTATAGATATACCATACAAGCATTTGAAATAACATACCTTTTTTTTTTTTGTCTTTGAGACCTTAATGTTATTTCTTGTGGCTCATCTGTTGTAGGTTCATCAATAATATCTTTATAATGAAGTGTATAGTCATTAATTAGCTGCTTTTAATAAATGTTAAACTATTCAACAATTTCAGGAACAACTTTAAAAATAGTAAAGGGTAAAGGAATTTGTATCATAACTTCTTGAATTCTCATATTACAACATGTTTCACCCCATTAACTTAATCATTTTCAATGAATTTAAAATTTTTAGTGTTAACAATTCTGGTGTTATGGTTAGGACAATAAAATTTATACCTTTTAGATTTTTTGGATCACCAAGGAAGAAACCACTAGTTGTTCTTGAATCCAATTTCATTTCATATGGATTACAAATTCTTATTTTTGTTGGGGATGCCCAAACATTTATGTGTTTTAAAATAGGTTTCTTACCAATTCATAGTTCATATGGTGTTTAGAGAATTGTCTTACTAGGAACCTTGTTTAACAAACACATAACACTTCTTAATGCATACATCCACAATGAAAGAAGTAAAGATGAATGACTCAACATATTTGTCATAACCCAATTCTCGGTTATTCCCCTAAATTTACCCAAAATAAAGAAACAATAACAAAACTAAAATGAAAAGGGTTGGCGTCGAAAAAAACAAAAATATGGTAGAAATTTTGGACGTTTTCGAGAGCCCGGTCGTACCTCTTTTATGCCCAAAAATAAAGAAAAATGCATATTCAAGGATAAAATAATTTATTACTGGATAAATGTATAAACATAAAGTCGAAAGGCATAATTATATTTTTATAGGCCAATTTAATTTAATCGTCGATCAATTTAAAGTGTAATTATATTTGTGAATTAATTTAAAGCCTAATTGAAGGATTTAATTAAGCATAAGGACTTAATTATACTATCAATGGGTCAAATTAATTTTATTAAGGGCTTAATTGGTGAGAAAATTAAGTTTGGAAGCCTAATTTGGGTTAAATTGAGAAGATCAGAATTTTTAGAGACCAAAGTTTTTAGGTGAAATCGGAAGCTCAAATTAAACAAAAAACATTGTTCTTCATGGTTTTCTCCATTGAAAAAAAATCCTTTTTCTCACAACTCATTTTTTGTCTATCTATTTTATATTTTTGAAAAAAAAAACTGTCCAAACCTTGCCGGAAGCCATGGTGCGCCCATGCTGGCAGCCATGCCTTCAACACAGTCCTACAACCTACCACTAAAACACCCCGCTCTTGACATTAACCCCATGCTTGCATATTACCCCTTTCGCCTATAAATATCATGAGGAAACATAGAGACAGGGGGAGGAAATTTTGATAGTCAAGAGGAACCAGGGGGGAAATTTGAGCAAATTTGTAGACAAGGGACGAACATAGACACTAGAGGATTTTAGCCAATCCACGTAAAAAAACAAAAAATAACCCCCTCTCTCTCATCTTTCTCGGGATGGCAAATAAACCCATCATCTTCCTTGGCATCGGCAGGAGCTCCATTGTCAACGACAACTCTCTCTTTCTATCTCCCCTAGTAGCTACACTTCCCGACTACAATTCTCTCTCTTTCTCTCGGTCAGCAATTCTCTCTCTAAAACTAGTCACGCCGACAGCCCTCTCTCTCCTCTAGTAGTAGTTGGCCACCCACCTAACACCACCACTCCCACCACCAATAGCTTCCCCTACATGGAAACAACCCAGTCGTGGCCTACGGCAAGGCAGCAACAGTTGCAGCAATGTGAACCTGCCAACTTTCAACGCCTCCACTGGCCACCATTTTTAATGTCACCACCACAAGAAGAATCATCTCGACCTCCTTCTACCCCGTGGCAGTAGCAGGTAAGCCTCTCGTCACCGTCGGTCCTGTTATTGTTCATGTACATGAACAATGTTAATTTGTTGTACTATTCACGCTACGTGAATAGGCCCTTTTTTTGTTATGTTTTATCTTTCGGGCTGGGCTAATCTCGACCTAGCCAAGTTGGTTGGCCTGGGTACAGCCCAAGCCAATAGAGTTGGGCCTCCAACCCATTTAGTTGGGTCAGCCCCAACCTGAATTTAAAAAATACAAAAAATTATCTTTTTTTTAAAAAAAAAATATATTGTTTAATGCATACGGTCGAATTCCAAAGTTTTCTAAGAATATTTTTCATAAAAAAATATATATTGCATCTTGCACATATTTTGAACAAAAATTAGATATCGTAAGCAATTTATGATTATCCATTGGAATTTAGGCAAAATATAAAAAAAAAAAATTTAGCTATCCAGGTGTAAAATTACCTATATTTACCTAGTGTTTTTCCTATGTTTTATATATAAAATGCATTGATATTCTCCATTTTTTTAAAAAAATATTTTTGGATGAAATATTCAAAAAGGAGTAAAATTAGAGGAAAATGATAAATTTGACCGTTAGTCAAAGTTCTGTGCAGAGCTTGAGTTTAAAGGTTGAAATGAAATTATTCTAATAACATTAGAAATATAACATTCATACCATTCTGAAAATCTATGTCCAGAAAACTAAATAATAAAAAGAACTTGGAAAGTTAAATCATGTATTCTACTAATGTTGACCTTTGGTCAAATCTTAGTCTTGCCCATTCTCATTCATTTAGTTCTGTCTCTTTTACTAAGACAGAACTAATAGAATCTCTATTTCTAAAGGCATGATTGCTTTTATTCTATATACCAATGCATACAGACTTATACTTAGTCATTTTATTAGTGCATTCAAATTGTAGTCCACTGAAATAGGGTATTGTTTTCTTTGAAAAAAAAGGGTCTACCAATCACTCATCGAATCATTTTAAAATTGAATAATTAAATTATTAATAGAAGGTGTGAGGCATTGTTGATTTTGTTGAAGATTATGAGTATTGTTTGGATTTTAAGATCTTGAGTTGATAAAAGATGTTGAATGGATTAATTCTTAGTTTTAGATTTTTTTATCAAATTGAATATGGTTATTCATGAATATGTGAGACTTTGGTTTGGATTTGTCTAGTTTTTGATTTAGAGAGAGTCTTCATATTTGTCTATGTTGCGATGTCGCGGTCGCACAAATTAATTACCCTAGCTTAAAACAAATCAAACAAGATAGTATAGAGCAAGCAAAGGGTCGATTCTATGAGGATGATTTAGTTCAGATTTTTGTGCTATATGCTATGGAATTTGGGGAGGGGGGGTTGGAAGTAGTCTAGACTAAGTAAAGCAAACTAAGCAAAAATTATATAGAACTGAAATTTATCAATAAAGCAAACCTTGGTCGCAAGTCAAGATCCACCTATATAAATTAGAACTGATCATGGAAACAACACATCAATTTATATTTTGAATATTTATCTCTTCTTAAAATTGGTTCATTAACGGATCTGCCATATAACTTACCCTAACTATCAAACAACCACAGTGTCCGCACTAGTAATTTGATTCAATGGCAGCATTAAAAACTACATAAATTGATCAATTAAGAAACATAATTGTCCGCAATATATGTTTAGTTCAATTGAATGCTCTTCCTAAGATTAATAACATGGATCCACTACAATTATTAACTTAGTTGCTTCATAAGTTCATATATCACAACTCCGGTTTTTTATATCAAACTTAGCAATAGATTGTCTACAATAATAACTTCAAGTCCGCTTTTAGCAATTAAATAAATAATCATAGAAAAATAAGTATAGGAGAACAAATATATTCATCATATAAATTAAAAAATTGAGGTAAAAATTAGAGGTGAGCAAAAAAACCGGTCAACCGATTAAACCGAGAAAACCAGAAAAAAATAACCAAGAAAACCAAACCGATAAAAAAAACCGATTAAACTGATTAATTTTTTTTTAATATTCGGTTCGGTTCAGTATCGGTTTTGTAAGGCAAAAACCGAAAAAACCGAACCAAACCGAACCGGTTCACAATTGAGCACTGCATTATAAATAGAAAACTTTCTCACTTTCAAAGTTTCCTAAACCTAGCCGCCACCCCTTCCCTCCTTCCCTCTGCACTTTGCATTGTGTATTCAACGACCATGAATTAAACCAAGAAAAGCATCCTTACCAGTCATCCCCTCCCTCTACAATTCACCAGCCTCTCTTTTTTAGTGTTTTTTTTTTCTTCTTTTCACTTGTTTTCCCAATCCAATGTTTCTGGGTTTACCACACCGTTTGAGTTCGACTCTACTTCTATTATTCCTGAAATTCCTCTCTTGACCTATGGTGAAGAGGTAAATTTGATTTTTCTGATTCCACTTTTCAATTTGTATTTTCTGTATGTTAAAACTATTACTTCTTTGGTGTTCACATGGCGAGACTGGGTTTTTAGTGTAGGATGTGGATCTTGTAATTTTGCTTGTGTGTGCTTAAACTATGATGTTGAATTGGTAATGTCGATGGGAGAAATGGTTCACTCTGCAAAATCAACTCTTTAGGATCTCTATCCTATTTTTTCTGGGATTATAACAATTTTTGGCATTATTGTAGGTCAATAACACTTTGAATTTGGCATGGGCATGTATTCACAATGCTAGGAAAGAGAGAGAGAAGTTTGATGAAGCCAGCAACCAGATTTTGATTCACCTGAACGCCAAGGTATTGTTGATCTTCCCTTGTCAGAAGAACTATATTTTGTACATATTAGAACTTTTAAACTACTTGAATTTCCCAAAAGAAAATCACAGAGCCTATAAGGGATCTTTATTATATCATGTTGAGCATTTTTTTATAATTGTAGGAAGAAGAGTTAGCAAAGTCGATTACATCTTGTCAGGCAGAGACCAATGTTAATTTTTGGATTAATTTTCTAGATGCTACATGGGTTTTTCAGACTACAGACACAAAGTAAAAGGAGAATCAGGTCAAGGAGAAAAAACAGTGTGATAAATTTCAATTTCAAGTGGTCAAGCACCAAGTTTAAAGCAGAGTGATAAGCCTTAAACATTTTGTAATTTAAATTTTAAATTGTTCTCGTGTAAATAAATTATAGTGATTCATGCTCAATTAAACAAAACAAAAGAATATTATTAGAAAGGCAAAAAGAACTTATTAAAAAACAATACTAACACTAATAATTTAATACAGCTAAATACTTAGTGGGGAAAAGCCCATCAGAAAGCCCAGCCCATCAAAAAGCCCAAAAAATTCAGTTTTTCCAATTTTTTAATCATAAAAACTGAACCGAACCGAACCGAAAATGGTCAGTTTTTAACAGGGTCGGTTCGGTTTTGGTTTTTTTTTTTTAAATACAATTTTTGTTTTGGTTATTTTTTTTAATAAAAACCGAACCGAACCAAAAATACTCACCCCTAGTAAAAATAGATCTCATAATTCTTGAAATCTAAAGGTTTATGTGTCCTTACAACCAAGCAAAAGAGTCTAGCCTTGCATGTTTATTTAACAACTAAATAAAAATATGGAAGAAAACATGATTTAGGGTTTGAATGAGGAAGATTTGTGTTTTCTTTGTTGTTGGCAGAAACTTTCTTGCTCCTCTCTTCCTTTATATATGCTTAGAAACCCTAGTATCTATTTTACAAAATAGTTCTTCCTTACATTGGCAAAATTTAGTTGTCCCTTGTAAAATTCATATCTCATTCATATCACATTGTTTTGAGCTTCCATTTGGAGTGTTTATAGGGCTTTACGTCCTGAATCCAACAAAATTGGGTTTGCATCAATCAGACTTCTGTAGGTCGAGATATTAAAATTGGAATGGACAAAGGTCGACATCGGCAAATCGCAAGATTTGACTTTGAAGGATGCGATTGCCATACTCTTCCTTATTTTATCTCTTTTTACTTAGCATTCCAGAAAGATATGGATGTTAGCTTTTGAATGCCACTGGAATCACTTCATTTTGATCTCTACAACTTCCGCTTTGCACAAAATATTGACTGAAGGTCAAATATGTCAATCAGCTCCAATTACCTTCTTTTTGCATTTTTCATCCAAAAATGCCTTCAAAATATAAAATAAAGAATATCAAGGCATTTAATACACAAAACACATGCAAAACAATAGGTAAATATGGATGAAACTCTCAAATAATATGGTCGCATTAGTCTACATTAAACATGCTATTTTTTTTTTATGTTTCATTCATAGACCATGTAGATATTGATTTTTTATCTATGGTTATGAGTTTCTTACATTGAAAATGAGAATTAAGTTTTTTTATATTTTATAGATGCCAAGAAAAAGTTCAAAGAAAACTACTACTATTGTTGGTCAATGATCAATCGGTGGTAATGTTGGTAAAGTAAGTGATCATATTGTTGATTTAGGTGTAGTCATAAAGAGGCATGACTATAAACGATACCAATTAAAGATTACCCATTCATGGTAGCATAAGTTGAATCCCTTATTTAAAAGAAACTTTTTTAGGTTTAAAAATATTGAAGTTGTTTGTTTTATGACAAATGTGATGTAATCATCGTTTTGAGGAGCTATTATTTCAATAAAATCAGCTTCAAGATTATCCTTAATGGATTGTTATGGTACATGTTTGACATGGATTGTTTAAGGTAAGATAATATATATAATTTTTTTAATTAACCTTTTTAGAATTTCAAAAATATAATTAATGTAAGAATTGAAAATGCCACAAAAAATTTGGTGGGAAAAGCAAAACAAGGGATGGTCACTAGGAAAACCATAATGCAATTAGGTAAGTAACAACCAATCAACAAATTTTAAATTTAATTTAATAAAAAAATTACTCATAAGAATTTTTAAATTATTTTTTCTTAATTTTTAGTCTTGTGTTTATTTGTTAGATGTTTTAACATATTTATTTTGTAGGAACAAGAGCTCGGGTGCGAGCCTTTTCTGATGGAAGTTTGTAGATAGCGAAGTGAAATTTTTCGTTGCATTTTTTTAATTCTTGTATTTTTTTTTAATTATTTTAATTATAGTTGACTTTTAAAAAAATTGTAGGAAAAATATGATGCTGTAATGGTTGAAAAACATGGAGAAAACACTTGCACCCATCCTCTTCACAATCCTTAGTTGTGGTTGGAGGATGAACCAATTGATATACACGACAGGAAATGGGTTAATGGGATTCCTTGAAATGAGGCTGGGTTGTACTGCTTCAAATTCAGTCTTGCCCAAGCCAACTGACGCTGAAATTGAAACCAGGGTCGTAGAGTTTGTCGAGGAGCGAGTAGCCAAATCAGATGAACAAATGAAGCGAGACTAGTAGAAGAAAATAGAAAGAATTGGGAGAAAATGATGGAATATATTACAGAACTGACTGTTACAGAACCCCATGCTGGTGCCAGGGTTTAAGGATAATGGTGCAAGGTTGCACAGCATGCATCAAGAAATTTACAGCTTTACTGCCATCAGGGTATGAATATTTTGATTATGGCCTTTCTGTATTCAATTTATTTCCTAAGAATATGGTTTTAATTTATTTATTTTTCTTATAGTTTTATGAATCGAGCCTGTTGTTATAGCTAATGCATGAACAACAAATTGTTCAAAAAATGTCTAATCTCAATTCAATGAATAACTTTCTGGGCTTAGACCTTGATCAGAAGCTATTCCTAGTGAATAACCTTCAATTCAATGACAGAGATGTGAACACCAAATTAGCTTTGAAAGTCAGTCTGATTCTGATCTGTGTCAATTTCCCATTTCCTAATATCTGAATTCAGAGCAAAACCAAGACAATTATATCAGAGCCTATTGTCTTCAATTTTCCATTTACATATGAACTTTGCAGGGTAGACCTTCTCAAGGGAAACATAAAAACAGAACAATAGTTTACTGGAAAATAGCAATCGCTTTAGAGAGATGACAAACTATTCTAAACTGACAAATTCGGAAAAAACAAGAAAAAATTACAAAAATAGCTCAAGCAACAGCATATTTGAGGCCTAATCTGGGGACTTTCCGGGGGGTTAGTACAATAATTTTGATGCTAATGTTTTATTATCTGCAAAAATAATGGCATTCTATTTGAGAATCGTGTTCCTATAGCGTTGTATACACATTACTACACTAATAGAATCTTATGATCATAATGCATGCATGTATATATTTGGAAAACTAAACATAATTAAGAAACACAGTAAGAACAATTGATCATCCTGCTACAAAGTTTTCAAATATAATTCAAGTCTAGCTAACCAGATAAATACATATAAGTTTTGCATTCTACACTTTACGAAATTAGTGAAAATTTGATTCGGCAATTAGCTACCGAGGCTCTAAGAGAGAGACAGTAATCTCGTTGGTTGAAGATAATCCAACCTTGCCCGAGGTGAAACTTGATTCATGCAGACCTCTGTGATTAAGAAAACCTGGTTCTTTGGGTTTAGGCAATTCACTCTCTCCTCCCAACATCCATACTACAGAGGCCATGCATGGCCTGTCATCTGGATGCTGCTGCACGCATAAGAGGCTAATGTGTATACATCTCATCACTTCTGACGGATTGCATGACCCATCCATCAGAGAGTCAATCAGCTCTAATGTTTTGCCTTCATTCCACAATCTCCATGTCTAACACACAAAATAATTTCTGTCACTCTTTAACTCATCACATATAACAAAGCAACTTAATCCCGAGCACTTACATGTCCAATAAGGCTTTGACTGTCGTCTGGATGGTAAAACCCTCTACTTTTCTTTCCACTTATTATCTCAAGCAGTAAGATCCCGAAACTAAAGACATCAGATTTCACTGAGAATAGACCATCAGTAGCATATTCTGGCGCCATGTAACCGCTGAAGAAAGCCAACAAAATAAGAACACATAAATGCTGGTATATGGATGTTAAATATAGATCATGGATCAGATGTCTTACTATGTCCCGATCACTTTGCTTGTCTCGCCTACAGTTTGGTCAGCCACAAACATTCTAGCCAGACCAAAATCAGAAATCTTTGCATTCATGTCATTGTCCAGTAAAACATTACTTGCTTTGAGATCTCTATGTACGATTCTACATCTGGAATCTTGATGTAGATAGAGAAGCCCCCTTGCAGTCCCACAGATAATGTTAAAACGCCTGGACCAGTCTAGCAGTTTACCTTTTGTCTGATCTAATAAGCCATCATGTTTTCGTATCAGGCTAAACTGCTATGTGAATACCAAAACAACAAATTCGATAGAAACAAAAACCTGTAACACTTTTTTTCATTTTTAGGCCAACTAACTTGATTAGGTAACTAGGGATCCCTACCGAAAATGAAGGAGTCCAGGCTTCTGTTGGGCATGTATTCATAAATCAGCATTTTCTCCTCTCTCTGAATGCAGCAACCTAGAAGCTTCACAAGATTTCTGTGCTGAAGCTTTTTAATCAGAATCACTTCATTTTTGAACTCATTCGATCCTTGTCTTGAACTCATTGACAGCCTCTTCACAGCGATTTCTTGTCCATCTTCTAGCATACCCTGAAAGATAAATTTTATAAAATACTTGTGTTGTTCTGCATGAAACAAAATGCCTAGGTTCTCTTAACCTAAATAATATTTATAATGTTTACCCTGTAGACAGGTCCATATCCGCCTTCTCCTAACTTATTGTTGACTGAAAAGTGGTTGGTGGCATTAGCTACTGCAGAGAACTCAAAGTGTGGTAACTCCAAGTCTTCCTTTTGTCCATCATCGATCTCATGATCATTTTTCCTGGAGTTTTCCATTCTCCCTAGGCAGGGAAATATCGACAGCATATTAATAAAAAGATTAGAAATTAATTAAAAATTATACAAGTATCATGATACAAAACTTTTCGATATGCTGAAAATGATTAGAACATTAGATCAATCCTATTTAGCTAATATCGTCTGTGAACTGCTACTGAAATGAAATGCAATGCTAGGCATTAATGCTGATCGCTAGAAAAAGCGTTGATAGGTCAGCTGTAGTACTGATTCAGGTAAAGTGGATCCTTTCATGGCAATAAATACATCAGCTGGCACTGCTAACTTGTTAGTTTCAGTGCCGAAATTCTACTGATTGAAGAACATTTAACAAATTTCTTTCGCAGGAAACACGAAAATTTGTCCACCATATAGAAATACTCTGTTCAAACTATTTGTTTCCATTCATTAATACCCTAATAGAAATTTAAAGCGAACAAGATGGTCATTAATTTAGTGAAAGTGATCAGTCTAAGCAACATACCTGCACACTTTGCCTTTCTTTTCCAGAGGTAATAGCTAGCCACCAGTATCCCAAAGACCACGAAAATGGTAGGTGTAGATATCACTGCAATCTTCATCTTAGTTTTAGCTTTAGCCACTTCACGGTCATCTTAGTAAAATGAAGAATATATAGTTAGAAACCCACTAAAGAAGCTGTAATCAAGGAAATGATTTAACTTCGGTGGCTTATTCACATACCTATTTCTGAGGCGCGCACCCGAACATATAGCTCTTGGCCTCCAGCCGAAACCTGTCTGATATCCATCAGATCACCAAACCAAATAGCACAGCCACTGCCTCCTCCAGTAATATCTAAATTTGTATAAGCAGTACAAGAACAGTTTTGTAAGCATTTAGCCCTGCATTCCTTGAGATTCATAGTTTTGTTGATCCGACAATATGTAGCATCAGGCAATTTGAGCTCATCAAATTTGATGAATCGATCACCATTATTACATTCTAATTCCTTATTTCTCTTGCACCCATGAGACCAGACCATTGTGTTCCATGCCTCTGGTGACTTCGGCCTGAATTTTTCTAAACATTGACAGACCGGCATAGCACTAATAATGCACTTTCCATTTGGTCCACAAAGACCATAATTGTCACAGTAATCTCTCGGCACGGAAACATAGGGAATCCAACTCTGAGTTTCTTCACTCCATATGAATCGCTGACGATGATACGTTGTTTGGTTCAAAACTATCCTTGTGATTTTAGATTTATCAATGAGGTTATATGTATAATACAGTTCCTTGTCGTTTGAGATAAAATTGAAACTAAACAATGGGTTAGACCTTATCTCTGGGGCACCACTGAATCCAATTCCATTCCATGGACCACTCCGGTAGGACTTGTTTGAGCCCTTCCAGCTTACCATCTCAGGGTTACCCTCTGGTTGCACCCCCCAGGTAAAGTCTCCAGGAGATGGATCATCCAAGCTCTTCCAAGATGAAAGATACCGATTGAATCCTGCCCTTAAGTCCCATCCAATCTTCATTCCTGGTAACATTGTATCACATGGATAGTCGAAACTTTGCCATAAGATACCATTATTTCCATCGTTTTTGTCACGTAAGACCAGATTCCCGGAATCCAGAAGTTGTAGTATTGGACTTTGAGCTTTTATTGTTGTGTTTGAAGACCAAACAACAATATCACTGTTATTTCTGAGAAGTACAAGATTTCCTGTGCTGTCTATCTTCAACAAGCTAGAAGAATCATTGATAGGATTAAGCCGGTTTGCAACCCAAACAGTGGTTTTACCTGGGATGCTCTTGTACCATATTCCCAAGTATCTATTGTTTGAAAAACCAGGTCTAAAGAAACCCAGTTCAAAGGTTCCATCTCTGGAGACCAATGTCTTGCCATCACTCACAGATTCTGATGAACTAATGCTGTCAAGGGCGGTGGAGAACTTCAACAGGAAAATAAGTACATTAGTACCGGTAACTATAAGTGCAAGGATCATACTCATGATCTCTAATGTTCAAGGTGTTTAATCCCTTTCTGGTTATAGAGATAAATCCAGTAGCATTCTGAAAACAAAGGGTTACAGTTAGTCGCTGCATGATTGCCGTATAGACTTTGGAAACATAAATTTAATTGGAAGACGATACACAGAAAGGTCATTGTTGGGTGTTGATAGATAGCAACAGATTACCTTCACTTCTTCCTAGTGCCCCACCATTTATAAGAATCTAAGGTTTCTCTTTCGTTTTGATTTCTTTTTTTCAAAAAATCTCAAACTACATTAAAAATTGCTGAAAATGTTCGGTTTTTATAGAGAAACAGAGGAATCGGTCTATTACTTTAGAATTGGTCTGCTGGTTGGACTAAAAAATATTTTTCCGTCAACAGAATATTTTTCCTTATCAAATTAGGATTTTATTTAAGTAGTTTAATTCCATGATTGTCTAAAACTTGAGTCCTATAAATTAAAATATAATTTATCATTTCTCTTAAAAAATTTATTGTTTTTTATTTTTGCTTTTTAGGATTATCTTCTATCACACTTGGAGTTTCTTCGAACAAATGGTATCAAAACTTGTGTGTGTGATTGTTTGAGATGATCAATTGCTAGGTTCTCAATATGTGTGAGAAACAATTGAAAAAGGATTTCAGGAGGGTATGAAATGTGTAATGTTGACTTTAACCCAAAAGGGGATTGTGCAAAAACCATGAAAGAAAGATTAAAAAACACCAACAATCATCCACCAATATCTGGATGATGTTACTTTTGAGTTAATGGCAACGCAACCATCACCAAGCCGGGAAGTTTTGCAATAATCAAACTAAGTAGTAGAAAATGTAAAATAAGTACGCCTATAGAAATTAAGAGGTGGCTTTGAAAAATTATATACTCTTGAATCAAAAGAGTATTTCATATTACTTTGCTAGATTACAATCAAATAATAGGGAGAAGATAAAAGATACATGCATGGTAGAAAAGATTCTACGCTTATTGGGGGGGAAATCCCATTATATTGTAGTTGCCATAGAGTAAAAAAATATGTATTTTTTTATACAATTCAAGTGTCATGGGAAAACTATAAGCCTATTAAGAAAGAATCAATGAAATCTAAAGAGATATAGATGCACAAACACTTTTCTTTAAATTTTCACAAAATATGGTTATAGACATATCTAAGGATGTAGAGGACGTGAACATTGTAGTGAAAGAGGAATAGTGAACTTGTGGGTCATAGTGATAATGAATGGGCTAAAGATATGAATGATAGAAAGAGTCTTATATGTTTTGTGCTCTAAATAGTAGACTAAACATCCAGAATTCAAATAAGCAACCTATAGTCATTTTATCAACTTGTGAAGCTTCATATGTAGCTACTATATAATGTGTTTGTCATACCATATGACTAAAAAGATTATTAAAAAAGTTGTGAATATCATAAGAGAAGCTTATAAAAAATTATGTGGATAACTCATTGGTCATTGTCTTAGCTACTAGTCTAGTTTTTCATGACAAAAGTAGTTATATTGACATAAGATTTTATTACCTACGAGATTGCATTAGAAACAAGAAAGTGGAAGTCAAGTATGTAAAGATCCAAGATCAGTCGTAGATATTTTCACAAAATCACTCAAATATGATTTTTTGCCAAAATGAGAGATTCCATACCAAGTTTAAGGGGGTGATGAAAATTATCCTTGATATTTAGTTTTTCTAAGAAATAGAGGAACTAGTCTGCCGATTTAAAATTTGTCAATCGGTTGGATTAAATGAATCGATCAACTAGTTGAGATTGTAAAATACTTTTCCTTATCATATTATGATGTTTTAGTAGTTTGATTTCTTGATTGTCTAGGACTTAAGACCTACAAATAGCCTTGTAATACCATAATTCATAAGTGTAGAAAGTTCTTAAAAAAAGCTAATAATATATATCTTTGAGAAAAAATATCATCTCTTTCAAAAAAAATCTTGTTCTTTAGTTTTGATATTTTAGGATTATCCTCTTATCACTCCTAAAGTTTCTTCCAATCAAAATTTTGTTTACTTCAAGTCTGGTGAAAATTCTCTAGAACTTGGACGATAGTTTTTTTAACTTTTTCGCTTACAAGTGACAGCTGCAAGGTTCACATAGGCTATACCTTTGGCCAAGAAAGTGGCAGCTAGGGTTGCCTTATTACAAGGGCGTCGGAGTCATCGGTGATGACTTGTTGATTTCCCTTTAATGCGTCAAAGCGGTTGTTATACGTCTGTTCACCTCTTGCCTTGATACTTCCATGCATGACAGATGTAGTAGCCTTCTCATCTCAAAAACAGGACAGCTCCAGGGTTGTGCTAGTTATTTTCTCAGAATAAAAAAAAAATAGATAAGATAAATAAAATAATATAAATTCGTTTCAAAACTATACTATAAATACATTTGTGTTATTTTTATCTTTATTTCTTCATTCCTTCAACTAAACAGTTTCTATCTTTTTTATAATTATCTCTTATATATTAAGACACTAACCAAATACAACCTAAGTTTCTCCTGCTTCCTCATGATCCAAATATTTATGGAGTTGTTATAGTATATAGTGTTGCGACGGCCTTTTTTTTTCACGCTTCGCGTGTGGGCATACCAGAGAGGGAAGGTGGTGCGCGGGAAAGGAGTTTTTATAATCATAGAATTACGATTATAATTTTTAGGAGTCGCCACCTAGTATTAAGATCACTAAGAAGCCTAATGGTTTGCGAGAGTTTGAGTAAGGAGACTTGTTATGCGAGGGAAAAATACATCACCCCCAGTGTATTTGTCACGACCCGATTCTCGGATTCGTGATTGACACATAGATATGGTCCCCTTCCAAGGTTCCACACATATGTGAACCCAAACTTACATTCTTGTCATTCATATTCAGAGTCCAACGTAGCGTAAATAACAAAGTTAACCTTATATTATAAATCGAATGTCTTAATATAAGAGTTGATTACATACAATTATAATTGTGGAGCACTAACTAGACATAAGAATAAAAAGTGTCGACTACAACCAAAATAGTAGGTTCTGAGAGGGCAACAAAATGACCTGCTAACAAGCTTTGAGCCTGAAAATAATAAATAAATAAGGGGGTGAGTTCAACAATTCAGTGAGTAGATAATATCCAATATACACATACAAGATAATATAGCAATGAGAAATATATTATTGAATCGGCTTTGAGATCTTACAAGAAGGTTTCTTAAATAGGTCATAACAAGAATATATAGGTAAAGCTCGTTAGAAAATCATAATGCAATGAGCATGAGGCTCCGTATTGTGCGATGATCAGTCCACACAAGTTGGTGACTCCCCCGACCAACTAGGATTTCAGATATGCTATGCACAAAAACTAACATTTCCCTGTTAGCATGGGTATTCTGATTGGCATACCATAGGTATATATATATATATATCTCATAATCAAACATACATATTCATATCTCAACTCATGACATCAATCAAATGAAGAGCTATCAATTTACAAGCAAATATTGGCTCATATCAAGAATGCATATTCAACAATTGATTATGCTTAATCGTAACAAGAATAGTAATTAACGTATATATTATTAAGAAGCATAATCCAAATACTATCAAATCAAATATTTATAATATTTCTCATGCATATTAAATATTATCCACTCACCTGACTCAAAAGCAAACAAGGTTCAAAAGCAAAATGTTGACGGAACTTTACTGATGTCCCGCGGGTAGAATATCGAGATTATCTGAACATATAAAAGAAGATATACTAAAAAATGACTCAAAAAAGTAAAATAGCTTTAATAACATATCTAAGAGTTCATCTCATAATCCTATGTGTTTTTTAATCAAACTATCTATTTTTTCGCAAAAAAACTAAAAACACAGGTTCCTTCCGAAATCTAGTTCAAAATACATAATTCATAAAATTGATAATAATTCATCAAATAAGCTTCAATTATCCATCAAACCAATCTGAAATACTTATATTTCATCCAAGGACCATTATGTAATTTTCTTATATTTTTAGGGTCAAATTGTAATTTTATCAAATTGAATGACTAAATTGAACACTTCATAAATTCATAGCTATACTAAAATCTTGTCCATAATTCATCCTCAATTATGTCCATAATCTCAAATTTCTCTCCAGGGTCCAAAATGAAAATTTCCAAAGTTCAGGGACTAAATTGTAATTTTCCAAAGTTCGGGGACTAAACTATAATTTTCACCAAAAGGACCAAAATGAATTTTCTTCATCTTCAACCTCCAGCCCAGAATTCCAGCAAGGGTTTTTCAAACATTTTTCTCAATATTTTATTAAACCAAACACCTCAAAAACTTCAAAATCATCTACAATCAAACCTATTAACCATTACCCAACACATTCAACCCTTAACATCTCCTTTAATTCATCAATCAAACCAAAATAAAATCCTCAAATCCTAACAATCAATACAAGAAAAAATCATAACTAATAATCACATTTATACATAATAAAACATACACATTACCTTAACAACTTATTTCTTTCCCTCTTTTCTCCTCCTCTTTTCTTTCCCTCTTTTCTCTTCTTCTTTCTTTCTCTCTTCCCGTTTCTCTCTTAAATTTCAGATCTATTTCCTTTTTTTTTCCTTTCCTTTTCTATTTATATTTATAAGCTTATACAATTACTACAATGCCCTTAATTCATTTACACACCTAATTCTAAACCACCAAGGGCATTCATGTATTTTCTTTTCTTTCAAAACACTATAGCATCCTACATAACATAAGCTAAATTGTTATTTTATTGTTTTTTTAAGTCAAATTTTTTATTCATTGGTTTTTTCTAAGTCTCAAAGTAGAACTCTCTTCATGAGGGAGTCTCTACGTCATTGAGTCGAAAACCTAACTGTTCTAAAGTCTGAATTTTAGCACTGCATTTGTTCTCTTTATAATATCTTTGGGTGTACTTTACAATGTAATTTTACACTCCGATAATTAAAATTTTCAGCAAAAAAGAACAAAATGATTATTGAAAGATTTTTGATATTTTGATCAAAGTCTAGTGGAAAATCATAAACTGGTTACGATATCCTATTTTTCATTTCAAAACATGAGAAAAGATGTGATATTTTCTTACAAGAAATATACTTTGGAGATTTTTAGAATTCGTCCGTCTGAACAAAAACAACATGTTTTTAGTTTTCTTCTAAAAATGCAATTTTTTACACTTTTATTTAAAAAAAAATCAAACTGGATTGGACCTGGTGAAATGGGCTAGCCCAACATCTTTCTAGGGTTAGGCTAGATAGAATGTCCAGCCCTTCCTACTATTTACCATGTGAATAGTAACTGATAGAGAAGAAGGAGGAGGTTACTTGTAGAGGAGGTCGGGCTAGTCTTGCTAGTGGTGGTGGTGTCAGGAATGATGGCATCTGGTAGTTATAGCTAAAGGAGAGAGGAGATGACCTCTGCTAGTTCTGTCGCCAGAGGAGGAAGCTGCTACCAATGTTACTAATGGATAAGGAGTTGTCGTCGGTGCCCACGAGTTAGTGGTGGTGGTTATCGGACAAAAATTCAAATGCTGCTAAAAGGGACTATGGGTTTTTGTTGGTTGGTTTTAAAAACTATGGTTGTTAATTGTTGGTCAATAAACTTTGGATGGTAGTTGGAGAGGAGGAAACAAGACTATAGCTGACAAGGGGGAAGGAGGAGGCTAAGGTTGCTGGTGTTGAAGGAAAGACTTGGGACCATCGATGTTGAGGAAGATACAGACACTGCTGCAAGATATAAGGACAAAGAAGACTAGGTCAGTGGCTTCGGTAGCTTTTTGCAACTTATTTTTTGTGCTATCTTTGATATCCCTTCCTTCTTTTACCTTTTTTTTCCTTTGTATTTGTGTGCTTAGTTCTCTGTTTCTCCTCTCTTTTATGTCATTTTTTGTTCCCATTCTCCCCCCTTTCTGCATGTTCCAGTTCTTGGTATTTATAAAACGTGAATGACGATTCGATTGCTCATTGCGTGCAAACATAGGTGATCTCTTCAACTTCTGCAACGGCGTGCCTGCATTGTTCATGCCATTGAACAGTATAGTCAAGGTTGCAAATCTTGTAGAGTGGCATAAATACATTTTGGCTCCTTAATTTATGATTGTTCTAATTGGTCCTAATTGGCTTTAAACTTTTAAGGTTATATAATTTTATCCCTGCCAAAATTTGAATATCAACCTTAACTTTACATGCCTTTTTACTTTGATACTTGATTTTGGATTAATTCAATTTGACCCTCAACTGACCATTAACTTTCAATTTTCTTCAGTTTCACCCTTGATTTCAATTTTGGATTAAACTCTAATTTGGCCCATGATAGAATCAAATTGACCTATTAAAATGTAATTATATCTTTTGGCTTAATTTTTATATAGATTTATCTATTAATCATTCATTTTAACCTTGAATCTGCATTTTCCTTCATTTTCGGACGTAATAGAGGTACAATCAGGCTATAGAATTTGTCTAAAATTTCCAACTATATTTTTCTACCAATAACAACCTCTTTTTATTTTATTTTTGTTATTTTTATTTTATTTCGAGTAGATTTTAGGGAATAACCCAAAAATAGTTATGGCATGTAGCATGCATGATTAGACAAAGTTTATAAATTTTTTAATTAATTTCTTAAAAATAAATTAATAAAATTAACATAAATGAACGTTAATTATATTTTTTTTAATTTAATAAGTATTTTGTAACATTTAATGTAACGTGTATTTATATTTCTATCTTGTCGAAATTGGACCGAGGCCTGTCTTCCCTATTCCCTATTCCTATTAGCAACTTACCTTCCAAACTAGTTACTATTTATCCCATTAACCAGCAAACTTGAGATTCCTGCATGTTGCATTACAACAGCCTCCAGTTCTGTTTTGTGATAACCTCTCGGCAATTGCATTATCCTTCAATCCAGTACAACATCAAAAGACCAAGCATATTGAGATTGATGTCCACTTTGTTGGTGAAGAGTGGCTGCCAATCAACTTTCTGTCCAGTTTGTTTCCTCCACAGAGCAGTTTGCAGACATTCTGACCAAGGGGTTGTGTTCTCCTCTATTTCGAATTCATTGTAGCAATGTAATGCTTGGGTTGCCTAATCATGAGCTTGAGGGGGCATGATGGAGTATAAATATAGTATAGAAATACATGTATACATTCCAGAATATATGTGCATATTCTAGAGTGTGTAGAAGTTTGTTAGAAAGGGTGTAGAAGTTTGTTAGAGGTAACACGTAAGAAATGTATAAAAAGGTACTGTGGCTCACAAGTTATGTATACAGAATATTTTTAATATACAGATATTTGAATTTTTCATTTTCCCTCTTTCTAGACTTATTTCTCTTCTTTCTCTCTCAGCTCCCTTGTAGAATTCCTCTTATTCTTCTTCTTGAGTTTATACAATATATTCATAATATTTCAATCTCAACTTTACACATTGTTTTTACTTCGGTCCTTGGTTTCAAATTTATGCAATTTGACCCTCAATTGACTGTTAACTTTCAATTTTTTTCAATTTCACCTATCATTTCATCCAATTGACTTGGAAATAATTAAATTTGATCTCCAAAAATTCTAATCTTCTTAATTAAACTGGAATTAGACTTCTGAACTTGATTTTTCATTAATTAAGTCATTAATAAAATTAATTTGACAATTTAATGTATAATTAAGTCCTTGTACTGAATTAAATCCTCCAATTGGACCCTAAATTAATTCCTAAACACAATTAAACTCTAATTTGGCCCATGATAGAATCAAATTGACCTATTAAAATATAATTATATCTTTCGGCTTAATTTTTATATAGATTTATCTAATAATCATTTATTTTAACCTTGAATCTGTATTTTCCTTCATCTTTGGACGTAATAGAGGTACAATCAGGCTATAGAATTCGTCTAAAATTTTCAACTTTATTTTTCTACCAATAACAACCTCTTTTTATTTTATTTTTGTTATTTTTATTTTATTTCGAGTAGATTTTGGGGAATAACCCAAAAATAGTTATGGCATGTAGCATGTGTTACACTTAATGAACAAGAATAGCAGCTTGCTTAAAGTGTGCACAAAATGATTAAGGTTGCTTGATTATTGAATGATAAGTGTGGCTCATTATATAGCCTTATAATGGTAACGGGAAACAAATAAAGTGCAGTATTATGAGGAATCTCACAATATCAAATAACAATATTCCTAGAGACTAGGACAACCCTATAGACTAGGAGTTTTATTCTAACAGAAAAGACTTGGTAAACATCTTAATTTAAGCAGCCAGCTTCATCAATCCCTCTCTTAAACTAAATGCAATAGCAATTAGTTTATTCATTCAATTTTGCACACTCCCAATTCTTCTCTAAGTTTCTGAAATGTCTCCACCTTCAAAGCCTTCATCATCAAATCTGCTATCTGCTCTTGAGTTCTACAATGCAGCAACTGAATAATACCATCATTTACTAAATCTCTTAGGAAATGGAACCTGACATCAATGTGTTTGCTTCTCCCATGCATTACTGGATTCTTGGACAATTTGATGGTAGAACTGTTGTCACACCAAATGGTGGTGCATTCTTTCTGAGCAAGTCCTAAATTTTCTAAGACTCTTCTCATCCAAACTGCCTGACATGCACAGCCTGCGGCAGCCACAAATTTTGCCTCTGTAGTGGATAGTGTAACTATAGGTTGTTTTTTCGACAACCAAGAGACTGCTCCTATCTGTGAATGCGTGGAACTCGTCCATCCCATCCCTTTTGTATAGAATGCCAAAATTTGTTGTGCCTTGCAAGTATCTCAGTATTCTCTTAGCAGCTTGTAGGTGCAACTCGGTAGGTCTAGACATAAATCGGCTGATCAAGCTTACACTGAACATCATATCTAGTCGAGTTGTTGTGAGATACATTAAGCTCCCTACAATTTGCTTGTAATAAGATTCATCAGCTTGTACTCCTTGATCATCCTTGTTTAGTTTGACACCTGGCACAATCGGGCTGCTAACTGGATTACTTTCTGCCATACCAAAACGCTTTAGTACTTCTATAGCATACTTCTTTTGGCAAATAAAATTGCCATCGGCTTTTTGTATGACTTTTATCCCAAGAAAGAATCGCATCTTTCCCATATCCATCATATCAAAAACATCCATCATTGACGATTTAAAATCATTCATCATGTCTTCATCATTACCTGTATATATCAAATCGTCAACATAAATACTCACAATGATCATCTTGCCTTCTGCTCCCTTTTTAATGAATAGCGTGTGCTCATTTGGGCATGTTTCAAAGCCTTCATCTTTGAAGTATGCTGCAATACGACTAAACCATGCTCGTGGGGCTTGTTTTAGTCCATATAGAGCTTTGTGTAATTGATAAACCTTTCCTTCACTACCCTTCTTCTCATACCCCTTCGGTTGTTCAACAAAAACATCCTCGCTGAGTTTACCATGTACGTAGACATTTAATAAACTTCCCGGTCTCCTTTTCTACCATCTTCTTAAAACATTGAAAGACATATAATGATTCTGATTTTTCTATCAGAAAATATACCCATGCTTTTCTACAGAAATCATCAATGAAGCATAGAAAATACCTCTTCTTGCTATTAGAAATGGGGGTCACTGGACCACAAATATCAGCATGCACAAGCTATAATTTTTCAGTGGCTCTCCATGTGCTTTTCTTTGGGATGCTGTTGCGATGTTGTTTTCCAATTAGACAATCAGTGCAAGTCTCTGTGGTAGGTGTGAGCTTTGGCATTCCTCGAACCATATTCTTGTTCTATAGGATCTCCAGACCCCGATGGCTCAAATGGCCATACCTGCTATGCCACAGCTGGGTGACATTTGGTGTTGGTGAATTTGTGAGAAAGCAGGCATTATTTCTCTCTTCCGTGTTTGCCAACAATATGAACATTTTATTTGCTGACATACTGGTTTGAATGATCATGCCCCTCTTTGGGTGATAAATCTTGCACATCCCTCCGTGAAATAAAAATGCAAGTCCCTTCTCCTGCATTTGTCCCATACTCAGCAGGTTGTTGTGCAATTCTGGGACATAAAACACATCAGTGATGATGTGATTCATGCCATTCAATTTAAGTTTAATCTTTCCCTTCCCTTCCACAGAAATTCTGGTGTTGTTACCGAGTTTGACTTGCTGCTTAAATCCCCTGTTCAATTCACTGAATTTTTCTGCATCTCCGCTCATGTGGTTTGAACAACCAGAGTCCAAGAACCAAACATCTCCACGCTTTGCTTCATTCATCTCCATCAAAGACATTAGCAGCAATTCTTCATCTGCTTCAACATAATTAGCCTCCCAATTTGGACATTCATATTTATAGTGCCCGAGCTTGTGGCATCTATAACACTCTATTATAGCTTTGTTAATAAATCCACGTCCTCTCCCGTATCCTCTTCCTCTATATGTATTCCTGCCATGTCCTTCTCTGCCATGTCCCTCATCAAATGTAACTTTCAAGGCTTGATCATCACTGTTAGTCCTTCGAAACTTCTATTCGTGCACAATCAATGAGCTTTGTAGCTCATCCACATAAAGGAGATCAATGTCTTTGGATTCCTCTATGGAGCAGAAAATATAATTGAATTTGTCTGTGAGGGTGCGTAAAATCTTTTCTACAATCTTCACATCTTGCATATCTTCTCCATAATTGCACATATCATTTGCCACCATCATGACTCTGGAGAAATAATCAGTGACTGATTCACCAATCTTCATTTCTAGCACCTCAAAATCTCTGCGAAGTGCCTAAAGTTGGGCACGCTTGACTCTCTTATTCCCTTGATATTTTGTTTTCATTGATTCCTACAGCTGCTTGGAAGTGTCTTTCTGCATAATAGTCTTCAAGATTGACTTGTCGATTGACTGGAAAAGGTAGTTTTTAACCTTTAGATCCTTGAGTTTGCAGTCCTCAAGGTGTCTCTTTTGTGCAGCAGTCAATGTTTCTCCTTCATCAAGTTCTGTAAATCCAGTTTCAATGCAGCTCCAGTATTCTTTTGATCTCAGAAGATTCTCCATTAATAGGCTCCAGTGATCATAGTCCCCATCGAACCTAGGAATACTCAACAAATTTTGCCCTTCAGCAGCCATTTCTCAGTTCACTCTTAACTCTTTTTCTCTTGGTGTTTCTCACACTTTTCTCACAGTGTTTCTTTCTTCTCACTCTGTTTCTCTTCTCTCAGTTCACTCTAATACTTCACTCTTTTCTCTCGGTGTTTCTCACAATCTTCTCACAGTGTTTCTCTCTTTTAGGATACTGCTGTTCCTAAACTCTCTCTCTCAGAATTCTCTCAACCTGGCTCTGATACCACTTTGTTACACTTAATGAACAAGAATAGCAGTTTGCTTAAAGTGTGCACAAAATGATTAAGGTTGCTTGATTATTGAATGATAAGTGTGGCTCATTATATAGCCTTACAATGGTAACGGGAAACAAATAAAGTGCAGTATTATGAGGAATCTCACAATATCAAATAACAATATTCCTAGAGACTAGGACAACCCTATAGACTAGGAGTTTTATTCTAACAGAAAAGACTTGGTAAACATCTTAATTTAAGCAACCAGCTTCATCAGCATGCATGATTAGACAAAGTTTATAAATTTTTAATTAACTTTTTAAATAATTTCTTAAAAATAAATTAATGAAATTAAAATAAATCAACGTTAATTATATATTTTTTTTAATTTGATAAGTATTTTGTAACATTTAATGTAACGTGTATTTTTATTTCTATCTTGTCGAAACTGGACCGAGGCCTGTCTTCCCTATTCCCTATTCCTATTAGCAACATACCTACCAAACTAGTTACTATTTACCCCATTAACCAGCAAACTTGCCGGTGATGTCAGGCTGGACCTCATCTTCACATTATCCAAGAAGTTTCTCATCTCTTTTCTCCCTTAGTCCTTCAATTTCAGACAATACTGGGACCCGTGCTTCTCAAATTCCTCTCTACTTCCCATCCCCCCTCATACCCGAACTCAGCCAATGATCACTAGAGCGATGAACACCAGCAATTAATTAGTCATTGCCAAGCTTGGTCTCCATTTTTCTGTCAAAGACCTCGACGACTTGCATTTTTTCTGGGGTATTGAAGTTATGACAATACCTGTTCGAATATTTTTTTCACAACATAATCCTTTCAAATTGATTTCCTTTTAACTTTTCCATCAAATCTTCTTCTTCCTTTCAAATTTCTTGTTTCTCCCTCTAATCCTTCAACATCCCTACTTGTAACTCTTCAAAACCTTAGTTTAATTGTATGTTCCTCATGTTGATTAGAATTTAGCATTGTTTTCTTAGAGAAATAAAAATTAAAATGCTAATGATTAAGAGCACTATGAGCTACGGGCCTAAAGAATGCCAAATTAACCTCAACAATTATGTGGAAGACATCCCTAATTCTAATCCAAATTGAGGATAAGCTAAAAGCAGAGAGTATTCAAAACCATGAACAAATAAAAAAAGGAAAAACAAATTGTCACATAACAAAATCCAATCAACTAATACATCTGAAAACACAACACACTTAGTAGTTTAAACTTTAAATACGTTTAATGACTTTTGCGAGTGTTTGAACTTGTCATAAATTGGCAGCACAGCTGACTACCGAGGATACATGAGGGAGGTAGTAATTTCATTGGCTGAAGATAATTCAATATTGCTTGATGAAGAAGATGGTTCGTACGGACCACTACCCTTAAAAAAGCCTGGTTCCTTCGGCTGAGGCAGTGTATTCTCACCTCCTAGCATCCAAACCACCGTGGACATGCTTGGCCTATCATCAGGATGCTGCTGCACACATAAGAGACTGATGTTTATGCATCTCGTCACTTCTGATAAATTGCATGTTTCTCCTGGCAATGCCTCAATTAGTTCCAAAGGTTTTCCATCTTTCCACAATCTCCATGCCTAGAAATGAAAAGGAAATTTCCGTCATTCCCTTGCTGAAGTACGTACATAGTACATACAACTAAGAAATTGAAAACTTGACACTTACAAGTCCAATAAGGCTTAGGCTATGATCTTGATGATAAAATCCTCTACTCTTCTTTCCACTTATTATCTCAAGTATTAAGATTCCAAAGCTAAAAACATCAGACTTCACTGAGAAGAGCCCATCAGTAGCATATTCAGGAGCCATATAACCACTGCCGAATGTCATTTAAGCACAAACACATAAATCTAAGTAAACTAGTATGGCGTCTGGCTCAAACAGATTTCATATGTTTGACTCTAAAGCAAACAAATTATATGCTTTGTTAACAAAATAAATAAAATAATAATAATAATATAGTATGCAATGTAATTGGTAAGTGCTTACATAGTCCCAACAACTCTGGTTGTGTTTCCTTCAGTCTGGTCTCCACCAAACATTCTGGCCAAACCAAAATCAGATATTTTTGGGTTCATATCTTTATCAAGTAAAACGTTGCTTGCTTTGAGATCTCTGTGTACAATCCTTAGCCGGGAATCCTGATGGAGATACAGAAGCCCCCTAGCAATACCACAGATAATGCTGAAACGCTTGGACCAGTCTAACAGTTTGCCTCTTGTTTGGTCTGTCAAGTGTTTGTTAGTGCAACATCCCATTTTAGAACTTGGAATTTGTATTAAAAGTCTGAGACATATGTAATGATAGGATAACAAAACTTGTCAGGTTTAGAAAAGTACCAAAAACGAAGGAATCGAGGCTTTTGTTGGGCATGAATTCATATACCAGAATTTTCTCCTCTCCTTGAATGCAACAGCCAAGAAGTTTTACAAGATTTCTGTGCTGAAGCTTTTTAATAAGTATTACTTCATTTTTGAACTCATTTAATCCTTGTCCAGAACTTCTTGATAGCGTTTTTACTGCTATTTCTTGGCCATCTTCTAGAGTACCCTAGAAAAATGATAACACAAAATACTTTGCTTATCTCAATAAAACTGGGCACTTGAAGTTAATATAGTCATTTTGCTTCAATTCGAGAAAGTTGGGCCTGTCTTCCACATAAAATGAAGTTCTTCGTTTTTCTTTTAGCTATTTAACTCGTAATTGAGAAATTTACCTTGTACACAGGTCCAAAACCACCTTCTCCTATCTTGTTGTTGAATGAAAAGTCGTTTGTGGCTTTGGCTATTGTAGTGAACTGGAACAGAGGTAGTTCCAAGTCTTCCTTTTCTCCACTATCTATCTGATTATTCTCTACTTTGTTGCCTTCTGTTTTCTCAGACAGCAGAAAATGGGAATTACATGCATGATAAACGATGAGAAATGACTAATGAGCCAAGATTATGAATGTTCAGATGAGACAGTGATTAAAATACGGAGACAATCACTCTGTAATTTTCCTGAATGCTACTATCTGATCGAGTCTATATCATGTAGTTATTTCAGTTGTTCTGATTGTAAATCCGTTGACCCTTCTCGGCTTCTCCAAAGTCTAAACAACGATAAGCTCAAGGCCAGTTAAAAGCTGTTCCTTTCTATTAAACTCGCAAAAAACAAGATGCTCATTCACTGAAAGCAGTCATAATAAATTTACCTATGAGTTTTGCCTTTCTTTTGAGCATGTAATGGGCGACCAAAAGCATCCCGCAGACCAAGAAAATAGATAGTGCAATTCCCACTGCCATCGTTTTCTTAGATGCAGCTTTCGCCTCTTGATGGTTGATAAGAAAGAAAGAACGAAAGAAATATAGATACAATACAGCGAAGAAAATTAGAGAAGCTACAAAATGATGATTAAATAATAATTAATAGAGATGCTCATGGATTAACTAAGACTAAGGATAAGCACTCACTTGATTCTGAAGCATTCATGCGAATGTATATTTCCTGCTCGGCAACTGGAAACTGTCTAATATCTATCAGATCCCCAAACCAAATAGCACAGCCACTGCCTTCCTTAATATTTGCAGCTGTATATGCCATACAAGAACAGTTTTGTAAGCATTCTGACCTGCATTCCTTGAGATTCATAGTTTTGCTTACCCAAGAATTCGTAGCATCTGGCAATTTCAAACCAACATATTTAACGAATCCATCACCCTTCTTGCAATCCAGTGGCTTATTTCGTACACAACCTTGAGACCAGTCCATTGAATTCCAACTCTCAGGTGATTTAGGCGTGAATTTCTCTAAACATTGACAAACTGGCGACTGGCTATTGATGCAATTTCCATGGGCACCACAGAGATTGTAGGTGTCACAGTAATCTTTAGGCACAGTTGCATAGAGTACCCATATCTGACTGATTTCATTCCAGGTGTAACGCTGCCGAGAATACGTAGTTTGGTTCATAACTATCCTCGTGAATAAAGGTTTATTTTTTAGGTCGTATGTGTAATATACTTCCTCCCCGTCGTCGACAAAATAAAAATTAAACACTGGATTTGCCCTTAGCTCCGGCGCACCGCTGAACCCCAAACCATTCCATGGACCACTTCTATAGTACTTTTTGGACCCCTTCCACATAACTAACTCAGGATTACTCTGTAGTTGTGTCCCCCAAGTAAAATCTCCTGGAGATGGATCATCAGGGCTTTTCCATGCAGAGAGCCGCCGATCAAGTCCAGTCCTCAAGTCCCATCCAAGCTTCATTCCTGGAAGCAGTGTATCAGATGGATAATCAAAACTCTGCCACAAATAGATTCCAGAATCGGCATCTTTCTCATCTCTTAAGACCAGATTCCCAGAATCCAGGAGTTCTCCCATTCCACTCTGAGCTCCGTTCGTTAAGTTTGATGACCAAACAACAGTGCTATTGTTGTTGCTGACAAGTACAAAGTTTCCTGTGTTGTCTATCATGAAGAAGCCAGAGGAATCATTGATTGGGTTCTTTCTGTTTGCAACCCAAACAACAGTTCTAATTGGGATGTTCTTGTACCATATGCCAACATAACGGTTCCTGGAACTTCCAGGACTGAAGAAACCAAGCTCAAAACTTCCATCTTTCGAAACTAAAGTTCCTGAACCTCCATCACTAAGAGATTGAGACAAAGTAAGGGTATCAGCTGTGTCACAAAATGTAGAGAATAGGAGGAGTAGATTCGCAATAGTAAGCATCGAAGAAAGAGTGTCCATTAGGAACTGTGAAAAATTAGAATTCAGATATGGCTGCCAATCTACAACAGTCAAAGTAAACATAGGAGTGCACAGGTAGTATTTTCTGGCATAAGTAAATTGATATGTTCGTTCTTTCTTTTCTTTTCTTTTTAACACGGAAAAAAAAATAAAGACAATGGATGATGTTGATCCAAAACCATAAGTAATTAGTAATAGATATTTAGTGGTTGAAATAATCACAAGTTCTAGCAAAATAATTTATATTGTTATCTTCCATTATTTATAAAAACATGTAACTTGATGTAGAAAGCCTATGACGAGAAAAACAATGTCAGTGGTAGGGCTTAGGAATTTTCAAATGATAAAATCAGTAATATTTAAACAAACAGTTAAAATAAATAAGAATATAATAATTACAATGATTATAACTAGTAATAATCAGAATATTAATTATTTACAATAATAATTATAATAGTAGCTATAATAATTCTGATAATTTAAGAATCATGATAATAACATTGTGATAATAATCGAAATAATTCATTAGTTGATGTTGTTTTTGTTCAAAATTGACTTTCAAAGCTTTTTTATGTATGTTATTTCAGATTTAATATCAAGTAAACAAAAAATATATGAAGCCACACATAGACAAAATGGGTGTGAAATTTGAGCCAAATTATTTACAATGAAAAAACATAAGAGCCACTTACCCTATGCTTCGCCGCAGCCACAACCAAATTTGTTAACATGTAGAAAAAATATTAATGGTCCTAGATTTTTTTTATAATGCTATACATCTAAACGAACAATCAACCTACAAAACTTTTTATTTTTTTATATTATTTTATTTTTTATATTATTTTATTTTGAGGAAGCATTTTTGGCAATGAACCACATACAACAACATCAACGCATTCAAGGCCCTTGTAATACGGCAACCATTTATAGATATGTCTCTTTCAGCTGTCACTTGCAGGCGAAAGATTTCAAAACCGATGTTTCAGACAATTTTCATGAGCCTTGACGAAAAATAAGAGTCCAATTTTCAGACAATTTTGTTGCCCTGGGACAGCAATGAGTCCTTGTTAACTGCCTCCCTGTCTTTTTCTTCTAGAAATCATCATCGATTTCATTTCTTTTCGACATCCTTAAATATAAAATTACAAGTAAATATTCTCCGATTAATTATAAGACAACGTTTCTAAGATGAACTCAAGCATTTCCAAATATATAGAGCTTGTTTAGTTAGAGTACAGTAAAATTTATTTTTCGAAAATAAATATACACTAATTCAAGTTTTCGTAGAAAAGTTCTAGCTCGAAAGAAAAGAAAGATCAGATTTCCGTTGATTTTTCCAACAAAATTATGGGCTTTTTGTCCGTATCATTCGAAGTGCGTGATTCGTGAACAACAGTATCAGTGAATCCCTGGCGTTCCCTAGACAGCTAACAGCAGCGGATGAAATGGCAAGTGCCAGGCTGATGGCAAAGAGGGGTGGCCCCAAACCGGAAATGACCGGTGATGGTTGGTCGAAGAGTAGCTTACGCTTTTTTTCATCCTCACTTGACGGAGTAAACGAGTACGAACTCGCGTCGGAGAAGGCCTCCGTCGTCAAAGTGTTGTTCGTTCTTTTGCGCAGGCCTTCTTGCCGGGACAAAAAATCTCAGTTCAAACTGAGCACAATGTCAGGCTTAGAGGGAGTTGTCGTGGCAGTTTATTTTTGCGTTATTTTCTCTAAAATAAATATTTTTAAGCTATTTTAATATATTAATAAAAATTATCTCATATATTTTAAAATAAAATACTTTTCAAAAACACACCGTCTCCTATCCAATAGTATGAATGGTAAAATGTCGCTATGTATTATTAACACTCAATTTGACCTTTGTGTTTATTGTTTCCAAAGTCAACAACTGCAATCACTCCAGATACGACGCTGCTGAGAAGAGGGGGTTTGGATTATCACTAATATTCAGGTGTGAGGAAAAGTATGTAAGAATTTGAATTTCGATATATTCAATATAATTTGTTTTTACAGTAAGGTTTTATATAAAAAATAATTACAATACAATTGTAGCTAAAATAAAAAACACTTTTACTGATTACTAGAAATATCTAAAAATAAATGGCTATATTTCAACAATGACTATATTTCAACACTCCTCCTTAAGTTGAAGCGTAGATATTTATCATGTTTAATTTGCTAATTGCATCATAAAACATCTTTCTTGAGACTGCTTTTGGAAGTATATCGGCCAACTGATTTTCATACCGAACAAATTGAAATTGTATAATTTTTTTATCAAGATTTTCTTTAATGAAGTATCGGTCGACTTCAACATGTTTGGTACACTCATGTTGTACAGGATTATGTGCAAGTTCGATAACTGTCTTATTATCACAGTGTAGACCCATTGATGTCTCATAATCAATTCCTAAATCATGTAACACTTGTTTAATCCATAATAATTCACACACACCATGAGCCATATTGTAACAACCCCAAAATTGTGTTAATCTTTCCCCTATAAGGGGTAATTGGAGCATAATTTTTTTTTCTCTCGTCGAAATTTCAAAAATTTCAGCAGAGTCTCCCCCATATTGGAAGATCCCCAATTATCGACAATGTAACCTGCATGCAGTTTGAATCATATCTCATCCACAATCTCATCCATGTTTAATACAATCAACTGCATAATTCATTCCAGGATATGTTTAGGACCATATTCGTTCCCAAACTCCATCATACATCACACATATAAGGTAAACATTAAAAGAGCCAATTCGCACACGAAGATTTTTCATATATATATATATATATATATATATATATATATATATATATATATATACATATAACATAACACAATTTAAATTCACCAATATACTATTCTATACAGTTTACATATTTTTCTGCATAACCAAAATTACATCACAACTTCTAAGTTCCTAACTTATACAAAAAGGATTAAGGGCCTAAAATCTATTCTTGACAAGAATGGGAGGAACCTGCAAAATATAGATTTTTTTTCCATATGAGTAAAAACAATTAAGTAAATACTAGAAATTTATAGAAGAACTTAAACAACATATCCCTTAATCTACTTAAATCATATGAGATGCTAAACACAACCATATACACCCTTTTAAGGTTATATAAAAGAAAATTATTTCTTTTGATTGCTCCTTTCCCTTTTTTGACATCGAAGTGACTATAGCCGACACTAATGACCTCCAATAGTGTCTCTAGTTGCCCGTCTTGAAAATCAACTAATTAGTTTCATGAAAATGCTGACACGAACGTAACCGTTGGTGTCATTAACTATTCTTAAAACCAAAATAGTAAATCTTTGTTCCGTTATTACCTTAGGAGGTTTTAGAGTATGCCGATGTCAAGGATTCTTGACATCATTAGCTTTCATCTCAGAAAGCTAATCAAGTCTATAAATTTTGCCGATATCGACGTCACTTGTAGATATCATTAACTATTTCAGAATTGAATAGTTAATCATATCTATAAATTATGCCGATATCGACGTCACCCACCGATATCATTAACTATTCCGGAATTGAATAGCTAATCATGTCTACAAATTATGCTGATATCGACGTCACCTGCCGATATCAACGTTACCCGCCGATATCATTAACTATTCTAAAACCGAATAGCTAATCAAGTTTATAAATTATGTTGATATCGATGTCACCCACCGATATCATTAACTATTCTGAAATTGAATGGCTAATCATGTTTATAAATTATGCCAATATCGGCATCACATGCCAATATCATTAACTATTTCAAAACCGAATAGCTAATCAAGTCTATAAATTATACCAATATCAATGTCACCCATCGATATCATTAACTATTCTGAAACTGAATAGTTAATCAAGTTTATAAATTATGCCGATATCGACGTGCTTGTTTCTTCCTATACACATGTATATTTATTTTTCCATCCCCTAACCTTTCTTTTACCCCTTTTCTTTCCCTCATCACTAAGCACCAATCCATATCTTATAGTTCAATAATTAGTAACAAAAATAATTATTAGGTAAAGGAAATATAGGTACCAAGTACCTACCTGCTATGAACGTTCGACTTGCGTTCCCCTGTTGCTATTGCCCTCCACCTATGGTTCCCCTTGAAACCACAAACACCCATTATTTTTTTTATATTAATCCACATATCACACACAACAACAATAAAAATGGTAATAATATTCATTTCTCTTTACCAAATCTTTTCTTTCTCACTTATATTCCTCATTATTATCCTTTAACTTTTCGGCTCATTTATAGTCCAAGTGGACACCATGAATTTAATTTTTAATCACCATTTATTATCTTATTTTATTTCCTTAAGATCAAGACACATTTTATGAAGGGAAAGGAATAATTTCTACCCTTAACATGGTTAAATTTTTGTTATTTTCTCAACTTGGCCGAAAATATCAACACAGTTAACAGCTTGACCTCTTCTCAGAGTTTTACCCATATCTGGAGTTCCAGAGCTCCAAATTAGACGGGGTTGGACTCGTTGGAAAGCTAACACTCCCAGCTACAACTTCTATGAAGGAACCCTCCCTGAATTATATATTTTTTTAGGTCTAAATTCTCCTAAGAAACAAGGCAATGAATCTGTCCAGTTATGCAAAAATGAAGGAAACATAACCAATTCATCTTCAATCCTTGCTTCCTTATCAATCACAACCATGTTTTTCCCTTTATTGATGAAAACCCTACTCATTTATGCATTCCCCCAATATTTTGTATTTAAAAACCCTAATTCCCAATTCAAGAAGAATCATGAACTTCTAATCAAATTGAGGTTAATTTCATAGAAATTGGAACTAGAACGCCTTACTTGGATGAAATCTTGACTTTAGTTCACAACTTTGGAAGCATCTTAACCTTCTTCTTCTTGTTAAGAACCAGCCACTCCTTTCTTCCCCAAATTATGTTCCTCCACTTTAGAATTCCAAAACTTTTATGGGTTGACAAGCTTTTAGGTGTTAAATCCTAGTTTTTGTGAAGAAAAATTTGGTTTATCTCTCCCCTCTTTCTTCTCATTTCAGCTGGACATGGCTGAGGGATGAGATGGGTATTTATAGTCCCATTTCTTCTTAATTATAATTTTGACCCTGTTTTTTTTCTTTTCATTTCATAAATTTTGTATTATAACAACATTTTAATTTATTATAAATTTCCTACCTCTTTGTATTTTTTTTTATTCTCAGGTTTCACACATACCTTGGTATTTTGCTTCTGCACTTGATCTAGTGACCACTTTTTGCTTCTTACTTGTCCAAGTGACAAGGTTACCTTCTATAAAAGTAAAATAGTTTGATGTCGATCTTCTATAAGTTTGATTCCTTGACAAGTCGTCTTCTTGGTGCACTCTTCAAGTATCTCAAGATTCGATATACAACTTCCATATGTTCGTCTCCTGGTGAGTGCATGAATTGACTCACCACACTTATTGCATAACTTATGTCTGGCCTTGTATGTGATAAATATATTAATTTTTCAACTAACCGTTGATAACATCCTTTGTCTGATGGTGTCTGATTTTTCGATTCTCCAAGTTTATGATTCATTTACATAGGTGTGTCAACATGTTTATATACCAACAGCTCAGTTTCTGTTAACAAATCTAACACATATTTCTGTTGTTATAAACATATTCCAATTTTAGACCTTGAGACCTCAATTCCTAAGAAATACTTCAGTCGACCAAGATATTTCCTTTCAAATTTGAACACTAGAAACTGTTGTAGTTCTTTTCTATCTTCCGGATCATCTCTTGTTAAGATCATATCGTCCACATATACAATTAATGTCGTAATCTTTCCTTCTCTATGGTTTATAGACAAGGTTGTAATCCAAGTTACTTTGCTTATAGTCAAATTCCTTCATCGTGAAAGAAAATCTTTTGAACCAAGTTTGAGGTTACTATTTGAGACCATATAATGCCTTCTTTAATTTGCAAACTTCAGTCTTACATGAGGATTTGCATCTAACTCCAGGTGGTAACTCTATGTATACTTCTTCTTCAAGGTTTCCATTGAGAAAAGCATTCTTGATATAAAATTATACTTCTTCTTCTTTGAATTAGTTACAAATAGGATGTGTTACAACTCATTATGTTAGAGAACAGTTGTAACAACAAGTCTTCTTCTTCCTCTTCTTCCTTCTTTAGTGGACTTGTAGTCCACGGAAGCAACTTAGACACCATCATCTTGTAGCTCCTATGAGCAACTTATCCACAAACAGTTATGTGTGGAGTGAAGTTGTCAAAGAATAATACAAAAGAAAAGATAAACTTTACAACATTTAAAAGTTTAGTTGGAAGTTTGAGATGTTTAACATGAACTCTTCCAAATATTCTTTTTGGAGTAGGGCTTGTGAGCAAATTTATGGAGATACAAACTATAACACTCTTCCAAGCATTTTAGTAAATTATTTAGTATATTAAAGGTACTATTAATTTTCGCTTATTTTATGAATATTCTAATGACTTTAAACTTGTGGATCATAGTGATGGTGAATGGGCTAAAGATATGAATGATAGAAAGAGTCTTACATGTTTTGTGTTCTATACAGAAGACTCAACATTCAGAATTCCAATAAGCAACCTATAGTCATTTTATCAAAATGAGAGATTTCATGTCAAGTTTAAGGGGTTAATGAAAATTATTCTTTATATTTAGTTTTTTTAAGAAATAGAGGAACTAGTATGCCAATTTAAAATTGGTCAATCGGTTGGATTAAATGAATCAATCAACCAATTGAGTCCGTAAAATACTTTTCCTTATCATATTATGATTTTTTTAGTAGTTTGATTTCTTTATTGTCTAGGACTTACGGACCTATAAATAGCCTTGTAATACCATAATTGACAAGTGTAGAAAGCTCTTAAAGAAAGCTTATAGTATATATCTTTGAGAAAAAATATCATCTCTTTCAAGTTCTTTAGTTTTGATATTTTAGGATTATCCTCTTATCACCCCTAAAGTATCTTCCAATAAAATCTTAAAACATACGGACGTGTTATATCACCTACTCCAAAACCTGATTATATAGCAATGCTTGGATACATCTTTTGAAATATTGTCTTCTAATTCTTCGGAGAATATTTACAACTAATTTTATGTCGAAAAGAAATGAAATTGATGACTTTTAGTCCACGAAGAAGACCGGCTGTTAAGAAGGATTCATGGCTGTCCCAAGTCAACAAAATTTTGTTTGCTTTTCTTCAAGTCTGGTGAAAATTCTCTAAAACTTGGACGGTCGTTTTTTCAACTTTTTCGCTTACAAGTGACAGCTGAAAGGTTCACATAGGCTATACCTTGCCGTATTACAAGGGCGTCGGAGTCATCGGTGGTGACTTGTTGATTTCCCTTTAATACGTCAAAGCGGTTGTTAGACGTCTGGTCACCAGTCTTGCCTTGATACTTCCATACATGACAGATGTAGTAGCCTTCTCATCCCAAAAAAAGAACAGCTCCAGGGTTGTGTTAGTTATTTTTTCAGAATTAAAAAAAAAAATAGATAAGATAAATAAAATAATATAAATTCGTTTCAAAACTATACTATAAATACATTTGTTTTATTTTTATCTTTATTTCTTTATTCCTTCAACTAAACAGTTTTTATCTTTTTTTATAATTATCTCTTATATATTAAGACACTAACCAAATACAACCTAAGTTTCTCCTGGTTTCATGATCCAAATATTTATGGAGTTGTTATAGTATATATAGTGTCGTGGCGGCCTTTTTCTTCGCGCATCACGTGTGGGCATCCCGGAGAGGGGAGGTGGTGCGCGGGAAAGGGGTTTTTTTTATAATCGTAGAATTACAATTATAATTTTTAGGAGTCGGCACCTACTATTAAGTTCAGTAAGAAACCTAATGGTCTGCTAGAGTCTGGGTAAGGGGACTTGTTGTGTAAGGGAAATATGCATCACCCCCAGTGCACCCTACTTAAGGTAAGCTAAATTGTTATTTGATTATTTTTTTAAGTCAAATTTTTTATTCGTTGATTTTTTCTAAATCTCGAAGTAGATCTCTCTTCGTGAAGGAGTCTCTACCTCATTGGGTCAAAAACCTAACTATTCTAAAGTCTGAATTTTAGCACTGCATTTGTTATCTTGTTAATATATTTGGGTGTACTTTACAATGTAATTTTACACTCCGATAATTAAAATTTACAGCAAAAAAGAACAAAATAATTATTGAAAGATTTTTGATATTTTGACCAAAGTGTAACGGATGATCATAAATGGTTACGATATCTCATTTTTCATTTCAAAACATGAGAAAAGATATGATTTTTTTACAAGAAATATGCTTAGAAAATTTTTAGAATTCGGTTGTATGCCCGATGAAATGGGCCGACCCAACATCTTTTTAGGGTCGGGTTGGATAGAATGTCCAGCCCTTCCTCCTGTTCACCTTATGAATAGTAAATGATGGAGAAGAAGGAGGAGGTTACATGTCATTGCCGCTGTGTGGAGGAGGTCGGGCTGGTTTTGCTGGTGGTGGGTGGTGTTGGGAATGATGGCGGGTGGTGTCGAGAATGATGGCATGTGGTAGTTGCAGCTAAAGGAGAGAGGAGATGACTTATGCTAGTTCTTTTGCAAGAGGAGGAAACTGCTATCACTGTTACTAGTGGATAAGAAGTAGTTGTCGTCGGTGCCCAAGAGCTGGTGGTGGTGGTTGTTGGAAAAAAAAATAGATGCTTTTAAGAGGGACTATGGGTTGTTATTGGCTGGTTTTAAAAACTGTGGTTGTCAACTGTTGCTCAATAAATTATGGCCGGTAGTTGGAGAGGAGGAAACAAGACTATAGCTGATGAGGGGGAAGGAGGAGGCTGAGGTTGCTAGTGTTGAAGGAAAGACTTGGGACCACCGATGTTGAGGAAGATGGAGACATTGCTGGAGGCGATAAAGACAAAGAAGACTGGGTTAGTGGCTTCGGTAGCTTCTCGCAACTTATTTTTTATGTTGTCTTTGATATCCTTTCCTTCTTTTGCCATTTTTTTCCTTTGTGTTTGTGCTTAGTTCTATGTTTCTCCTCCCTGCTATGTCATTTTTTGTTCCTGTTCTCCCCCTTCTGTATGTTCAAGTTCTCGGTATTTATAAAACATGAATGAAGATTCGATTGCTCATTAGTATTTATAAAACGTGAATGACAATTCAATTGCTCATTACGTGCAGACACAAGTGATCTCTTCAACTTTTGCAGCGGTGTACCTACATTGTTCATGCCATTTAACAATATAGTCAAGGCTACAAATCTTGTAGAGTGGCATAAATATATTTTGGCTTCTTAAATTACGCCATTCTTAACACCATGTGAACAGTAGCTGATAGAGAAGGAGGAGGTTGCCTGTCACTGCCACCGTGTAGAGGAGGTCGGGCTGGTTTTACCAGTGGTGGTGGTGCCGGGAATGATGGCATGTGGTAGTTGTAGCTAAAGGATAGAGGAGATGACCTCTGCTAGTTCTATCACTAGAGGAGGAAACTGCTATTGCTATTACTAATGCATAAGGAGTTGTCGTCGGTGCTAGGAGCTGGTGGTGGTGGTTGTCGGACAAAAATTCAGATGCTGCTAAAAGGGACTATAGGTTGTTGTTGGCTGGTTTTAAAAACTGTAGTTATCAACTGTTGGTCAATAAACCGTGGCTGGTAGCTAGAGAGGAGGAAACAAGATTATAGCTGACAAGGGGGAAGGATGAGGGTTGTTAGAGAATAATATAAATTATATTCTGGAGCCTTACTTATAAAGCTTTTAGGTGAGATGGTTCCTTAACATGGTATCAGAGTCTTGATGACCTAGTGGTCACGAGTTCGAATCTCACCACCCTCATTCTATTTGATAAAAATCAAGCACATGGTAATGTGGGTCTGTGCGAATTTCAATCCTAAAAGGCTTTCACTTGAGGGGGTGTGTTAGAGAATAATATAAATCATATTCTAGGGCCTCATTTATAAGTTTAAGCTTTTAGGTGAGATGGTTCCTTAACAAGGGTGAGGTTGCTAGTGTTGAAGGAAAGACTTGGGACCACCGATGTTGAGGAAGATGGAGACACTGCTGCAGGCGATAAGGACAAAGAAGACTGAGTTAGTGGCTTCGGTAGCTTCTCGCAACTTATTTTTTGTGCTGTCTTTGATATCCCTTCCTTCTTTTGCCTTTTTTTTCCTTTGTGTTTGTGCTTAGTTCTTTGTTTCTCCTCCCTGTTATGTCATTTTTTGATCCCATTCTCCTCCCTTTTGCATGTTCCAGTTCTTGGTATTTATAAAACATGAATGAAGATTCAATTGCTCATTAGTATTTATAAAACGTGAATGACGATTCAATTGCTCACTACGTGCAGACACAAGTGATCTCTTCAACTTTTGCAGCGGTGTACCTACATTGTTCATGCCATTTAACAATATAGTCAAGGCTGCAAATCTTGTAGAGTGACATAAATATATTTTGGCTTCTTAAATTATGATTGTTCTAATTGTGGTTCTAATTAGCTTTAAATTTTTAAGATTATGTAATTTTATCCCTGCCAAAATTTTAATAGCATACTTAACTTTACCTACCCTTTTACTTCGGTCCTTGGTTTTGAATTAATGCAATTTGACCCTCAATTCACCATTAACTTTCAATTTTTTTCAATTTTACCCTTGATTTCATCTAATTGACTTGGAAATAATTAAATTTGGTCTTCAAAAATTTCAATCTTCTCAATTAAACCCAAATTAGACTTCTGAACTTGATCTATCATCAATTAAGCCATTAATAAAATTAATTTGACCAATTTAAAGTATAATTAAATCCTTGCACTTAATTAAATCCTTCGATTGGGACCTAAATTAATTTCTAAACACAATTACACTCTAATTTGGCTCATGATTAAATCAAATTGATCTATTAAAATGTAATTATGTCTTTCAACTTAATTTTTATGTAGATTTATCTGATAATAATTTATTTTAACCTTAAATCTGCATTTTGCTTCATCTTTGGACACAATAGAGGTACAATCGGGCTCTAAAATCCATCTAAAATTTTCAATTTTATTTTTCCACCAACATCATCCTCTTTTTATTTTATTATTTTTATTTTTATTTTATCTCAAGTAGATTTTGGGGAATAACCCATAAATGGCTATGACATATAGCATGCATGATTAGACAAAATTTATAAATTTTTTAATTAATTTTTTAAGTAATTTCTTAAAAATAAATTAATGAAATTAAAATAAATAAAAATTAATTATATCTTTTAATTTAATAAGTATTTTGTAACATTTAATGTAACGTGTATTTTTATTTCTATCTTGTTGAAACTGGACCGAGGCCTGTCTTCCCTATTCCCTATTCCTATTAGCAACATACCTAGCAAACTAGTTACTATTTACCCCATTAACCATAAGCCCACACCTCTAATTCACAGTGTCTCTCTTTTCGAGGCTTTGTTTGGGTGTCAACCATGTTATCATAAACTACAAAACTTTGGTAGCAACCTTGCACCCTAATCAAGCTAGAGCCAAGGTCTATCCCTTATATCTTTTTAGCCTATTCTATGACCTGAAATGCTTATGTTCATCAATCTCTCTCAAATTAGCATGTGTATTACACTCATCGGGTGTTGTTTGACGATGAAACTCGGTACACAGTTACAAAATCATCTCTGAGCATGCATGACTACCGAGCGACCGTGCCACTCACAACCATTTTCGACAGCTTCTTCTCATGTCATCAACCCAACATTGCTCCCCGCCTCATCTTCGGTGCCCCAAGCACAACCAGCAAACTTGCCGATGATGTCAGACTCGACCTCATCTTCACATTATCCCTTTTCTCATCTCTTTTCTCCCTTACTAATCTACTTCCCATCCCCCCTCATACCCGAACTCACCCAATGATCACTAGAGCAATGAACACCATCAATTAGTCATCTTGTGCTGTCTAATGCTGTGATGTAGGGGTGGTCTTCGCAACACATGGACATCAACAACGCATTTCTTCATGGTGGCATATTGGAAGATGTTTAGAAGCAGCAGCCACCATAGTTTCATTGACTAGGCTAGTCAGGCTTCATGGTCTATCTACTGCCTCAAACAGGCTTTTCGCGGCTGCTCCACAGCTCTTGAATAGGCTATATATACTGGATCCTGGTTTCCAAAATTTTATTGCTGACATATATTTATTTATTTATTGGCACTATTGTTTTTATGTTGATGACTTAATTCTCAATCTTTGCCAAGCTTGGTCTCCATTTTTCTGTCAAAGGCCTTGACGACTTGCATTTTTTCTAGGGTGTTGAAGTTATTGACAAAACTGATCTTAATAGAAACTGAATGATCACCCCTCTTGAGTGTCTTCTCCATTAAAAAAGAAGTAAACCGATTTACATGCTCTAACATTAATTTCAGGCTAAGGATGGAAGAATAAGGGTCCTACTGAAACACTACTATTTATAGCTCTAATTAATTTTCTAATTAATACATAATCAAATCCCGTGACATCCCTTCTCAAATTGATGTTGGTCGATCAAGAAACATCAATTTGTCAACTAAGAATTTATGTTGATGCCAAGAGAAAGCTTTAGTGAAAATGTCGCAGTTTGGTGTTCGATAGAAATGTGAGGAAGTGTAATTTTATGGCTATGAAAGGATTCATGAATGAAGTGGCAGTTAACCTCAATATGTTTTGCACGCTCATGAAATACATGATTAGTCGTAATTTGAATCGCACTGGTAATATTAGCATGAAGAGGAGTGCAAAGAAGCTGAGGAAAACCAATTTCTCCTAATAATCCACGAAGCCATGTAATTTCAGAGCAGGCGGAAGACATAACATGATATTTAGATTTTATGGAGGATTTGGAAACTCTATCTTGCTTCTTACTCTTCCAAGAAATGAGTGCATTGCCAAAAAAACATACACCATCCGGTAACAAAACGACGAGTATCTGCATAACCGGCCCAATCGGTGTCACTATATCCTTCCAACTATAAGGAAGATTCCTTAGGAAAGAACAACTCTCGTGTAGAGGTACCCTTCAGATATCGGATAATACGGCGAACAACAACAAGGTGAAGATGTCGAGGGGCCTGCATAAATTGACTAACCTGCTGTACAGCAAAAGAAATATCAGGACGAGTAATCGTCAAGTAATTCAAACTCCCAACTAGTTGCTGATACAAGGATGGATCTGACACATGCTCGCCTTCCTCTTGGCGAAGCTTAAAATTGACCTCCAATGGAATAAGAACAAAACTACCCAATTGGAGACCAGCTAATGAGATGACTTCCTCTATGTACTTGTGTTGATGTAACAATGTACCAATTGAAGTAATCTGAACCTCGAGGCCTAGAAAATACTGCAAGGGACCAAGATCTTTCATGTGAAAAGAGTCATGGAGATTCTTTTGCAAGTGCTTAAATAACTCACTATTTGATCTAGTAATCACAATATCATCAACATAGACAAGAAGCAATACAATTCCTGCAGATGTCTTGCGAAGAAATAGAGAGGAATCAAACTACTCTGAATAAAGTAAAAAACAAGCAAAGTAGAGCAAAATTTATCAAACCATGCCCGCGGAGATTGTTTCAAACCATAAAAAGATCGGCGTAGTCGATAAACCTCAGAGGAGGGTGTATTAAACATGCCCAGAGGTGGAGACATAAATTTCTTCCTTTAAATCTCCATGTATTCACATCCATCTGTCTATGAGACCACTCTTGTGACGTAGCAAGTGCCAAAATAGTCCTTACAGTTGTCATTTTAGCCACCGATGCAAATGTCTCTTCATAATCAATACCATATTCCTGTCGGTTCCCAAGAGCTACAAGACAGGCCTTATACCGATCCAGGGAGCCATCAGATCTAAACTTGACTGAGTATACCTATTTACAACCAATAGGTTTGACTCTAGGCAGACAAGTCATAAGATCCGAAGTGTGATTGTCTTGAAGAGCTTGAATTTTCTCTTGCATGGCCTGCTACCACCAAGCTTGGGTGGCTGCCTAGTGAGGAACAAAAATAGTATCGAGAGTGGTAGTAAGCAAGGTATGAGAAAAGTCATACCTATCTGGTGGATGTGGAACCCGAGTGGACCGTGGAGGTGCTGGTAGTGTAGAATCAGGTGACAAAGTGGTGTCTGGAAGAGGCACTAAAGGAGGATGTCTTTGATACACTATACCTGGTTTAAATTGTTTAATAGGAGGGACACCATCAAATAGAGAAAGAGGGGCAGTAGGGATAGTAGGGGGATCAGAAATAACATGACATTGAAAGAAATATTGATTTCAAAGAAAACTATATTATGGGAGATTCGAAATTTATTTGCATGAGCATCATAACATTTAAATCCTTTCTGAGTAGGGCTATATCCCATAAAAACACATATAACAGACTGGGCAGCAAGCTTGTGACGTTCATTGGGTGGTAGATGGACAAAGCATACACACTCAAAAGTATGAAGTGATTTATACTCAAGGGGTATATCAAATAAACAAAGATAGGGAGAATCATAATTTAGAGTGACTGAAGGCAAGTGATTGATCAAATAAACAGTTGTAGATAATGTTTCTACCTAGAATTTAGTAGGTATAGATGAATCAATTAACAAAGTACGAACAACATCTAAGACATGATGATTCTTATGCTCAGCAACTCCATTTTGTTGAGGGTTGTAAGGGCAATAGCGTGGAGAAATAATCCCTTTTTGCTGAAGATAATTCTGAAAGGAATGTGACATGTATTTCCCCCTGAGTTGGAGCATAAGATTTTGATACAAGTACTGAATTGTGTCTTGACAAGCGCAACAAATCTTTGAAAAACAGAGAACACGTCAGCTTTAGAGCGAAGAAAATAGATTCAAGTAAATCCACTATAATCATCGATAAATATCACAAAATAACAATACTGCTCATGAGAGATAATAGGACTAGCCCCCTAAACATCAGTATGCACAATTTCAAAAGAGGTGGAGGCACGACTACCATGCACAGGAAAAGGTAAAATTTTACTTTTACCAAGACGACAAGTGGCAAAATCAAAAGATGATGAAGAATTATTATTATTGCCCAAAAAATCATGTTTCAAAAGATGAGTTAAGACAACATAATTAGGATGACCTAATTTCTTATGCCATACTGCATTGTTATTGGCAGTAGCCATACAAACAAAAGAAACAACATTAGCAATAGAAAAATATGAAGGAAAAAGACGTCCCACTTTAGGTCACTTCGTGATCACCATTCCCGGTACCTGATCCTGCACAACACAACCACCGTGGGAGAAATGAACATCACAATTATCATCCACTAATTGTCCAACAGAAAGCAAGCTGGTAGATAATTCAAGGGAGACAAAAATATCTTTAAATGAAGGTCCCAAATTAACAACAATAGTAATAGGAAGTGTATTGTCATCTGCAATCTAAATAGATTGCGTGCCATCATACTCATGAACATCATGAAGATTCATCTCACTATCAGCCATATGATTAGAAGCACCCAAATCAACAAGCCAAGGAGTGGAGGTAGGAGTTATACCTTGTAGACTTAAAATTGTAAAAGCTGAGACAATCATCTGTTGAACCATAACAGGTGTGAGAACAGATGAATAAGAGCTTACAGTGGGAGGCGCAGAAGATGATGCCTGGATAGAAGCTTGAAAAGCTTGAGATTGGCAATTCTGAGGTTGCACCCGATAGTCTTTGATGAAATGACCTGGTTTTTTACAATAGTTGCAAACTTTCTTAACTACTAGTATAGCTTTTCATGACAAAAGTAGTCATATTGACATAAGATTTTATTACCTACAAGATTGCATTAGAAACAAGGAAGTTGAAGTCAAGTATATAAAGACCCAAGATCAAGTCGTAGATATATTCACAAAGCCACTCAAATATGATGTTTTTTGCCAAAATTAGAGATTTCATACCAAGTTTAAGGGTGTGATGAAAATTATAATTGATATTTAGTTTTTCTAAGAAATAGAGGAAATAGTCTGCTGATTTAAAATTGGTCAATCAGTTGGATTAGATGAATCGATAAATTAGTTCAGACTGTAAAATACTTTTTCTTATCATATTATGAATTTTTTAGTAGTTTCATTTCTTGATTGTCTAGGACTTAAGACCTATAAATAGCCTTGTAATACCATAATTCATAAGTGTAGAAAGCTCTTAAAAAAAGCTTATAGTATATATCTTTGAGAAAAACATATCATCTCTTTCAAAAAAGTTCTTGTTCTTTAATTTTGATATTTTATCATTATCCTTTTATCACCCGATAGTCTTTGATAAATTGACTTGGTTTCTTAACGAATTATCTTGCTAATATTTTGGATATTAACCCCTTTAGGATTTCTTTACCCAAATATTAACAGTGCATAATAAATCCCCAAAAATAAGATTTTGATATGTTTGGAACATTGGCTAATACCCTTTGGATTTTACAAACATGTTGTACAATCCAAAAATATGAGGAAATAATTTTTGTGTTTGCGAAATCCATGCTAAAACATATTTTTTCTTTAAACACTGAAATAATATTTTTTAGAAAAGGAATGTTCAAAATATGTTAGCGTATTGGTCGTATGCATGAAAACAACACATTTTATGTTTTTTTTGTTTTTTTAAAATATTTTTTATGCAAATTTTTTTTATTTTCTATTTTTTTATTTTTTCTCAATGAGCTAGCTATCCAGCCTTGATAGGCCAAGAGGCCCATCACTTAGGGCTGGACCACCAGCCCCGAGTGGGCCAAACGACCTACCCCTTCCAATGGCTAGGCTGGGCCTCATCCCCGGCCCAGCCAGCCCAGGCCATTGTTCTGCATGCAGAACAGTGAGATGGGGGGAGTGAATTAATTCACTCCCCCCATTCTAGAGGATGATTCAATAGTAAATGGAGGATTTTTGGAGTGTGACAAACAATATACCTGTTAATATTGTTGGGTAGAGGAAATTGAGTTGGTTCTTCTAGTCATGGTGGCGTCAAAAATGGTGGCCTGTGGTGCCAGAGGAAGCATTGAAAGTTGGCTGGCCTACATTGCTGCAACGCCTGCTGCTACTACTACCTTCGCCTGAGACTGTGGTTGGGTCACCGGTGTGGAGGGGTAGTTGCTAGTGATGAACGAGGCAGTGCTAGGTAGCTGGAGATGGTGGCCAGAGTTGCTGACCGAGGGGGAGAGAGGGAGTTGTAACTACTAAGTTTTTTAGAGAGAGAGAGAGAGAGGGAGAACTGACCGAGAGAGAAAAAGGGGAGAGAGAGAGCTCACGCCGGAGCTGGGGGAGGTGATGGGTGGCTACCGCTGCATGTGTATAATTTTGTTTCAGCAAATTTCTACCGAGTTCATATTCCTTGTGCAATCTTTTCCCTCTGAAACTTTTGAACTTTTATCTCTTCTGCTTAGTTTTTTTTTTCTCTTCTTTGTTTATGAGTCAATATCCTCTGTTTCGTAAATCTTCTCCTCTGTCTATCTCTTTTTTTTTCCATTTTTTCATCTATATGCATACTGGTTATTTATAGTAGGAAGTGGCAACCCTTTGGCTGCCCATTGCGTGCAACGATGGGTAGCCGCCTTTGCATTGTCCAGCGACGTGCATTGCATAAATGGCGTGCTTGCACTGTTCAGGTGATTAAACAGTACATGCTTCGAAGTTTCATGATTTGGGAGAAGGTAAAAATGCAATTTGGTCCCTCATTTTATAATTGTTCTAATCACACCCTCAATTGGCTTTAAACTTTTAATTTTGTACAATTGCATCCCCGTTAGAATTTCGAGAGCAGCCTTAGCATGCATGCCTTTTTTATTCTAATTAGTTTCTAATTTGCGCGATTTAACCCCCAATTGACCATTAGACTCTTAATTTGTTCAATTTGGCCCCTGATTTTGCATAATTGGCTTGAAAAGATTCAATTCGGTCTCCGAAAATTCCAATCTTCTTAATCAAACCCGAATTAAATTCAGAAACTTGATTTCTCATTGACTAAACCCTTAATAAAATTAATTTGACCAATTTAAAGTATAACTAAGTCATTACACTTAATTAGATCCTTCAATTGAACCCTAAATTAATTCTCAAACATAATTACACTTTTAAATTGGCCAACGATTAAATCAAATTGGTCTATAAAAATATAATTATATCTTTCGATTTAATTTTACATGGATTTATCCAATAATAAATTACTTTAACCTTGAATCTGCATTTTCCTTCATTTTTGGGCACAAAAGAGGTACGATCGAGCTCTCGTACGTCCAAAATTTTCACCTTGATTTTCCTACCGACACCGGCTTCTTTTATTTTATTTTTGTTATTTTTGGATAGACCTGGGGAATGACCTAAAATTGGGTTATGACAAGTAACAAGCTTAGGGAAAACCTTATGAGAGGTCATACCCATCTAAGTGGATAATTGTTGCTCCTCAAGCAATAAATCCCGCAAACAGATATTCAAGAAAGGAACCGGATCATGGTTCAATAAACTGGATCTAACATGTTCAAATTCAAGATGAAGCTTCATAAAAAATCGATCGCGTCGATTGTCAGTATGAACTGCTTAAAGAGCCGCAAAAGCAGCAGTAGGAACCTTAGCATGAACAATAGTAGAATACTCACTCCAGATATTAATAAAAACAGAATAAAATTGTTCAATGGTTAAGTTACCTTGACTGTAACTGCTAATCTCCATCTCTAACTGGAATTTCCGGGCATTGTGATCTTGATGATAAATGCTGTGTAAATAGACCCACATAGCTTTAGTTGGAGAGAAACGCCGAAGGTTAGTAACAAGATGAAGCTCAATCATCCCCAATAACCAAGAAATCACCTTAGCATCCTAGACCTCTCATTTACCAAATTCCTTTTCATCAATGAGAATTTGAGTAGAATTATCAATATGATAGAATTATTCTTTCCTCTTCAAAAACATTTTAAACTGGAATTCTCACGTAGAAAAATTCTTTCCAATAAAATGAATATTATTTTCCATTATGCAAATTTTTGGAAAATCACCCCAGGTAGTCCAAATGTCAATACAATTAATAAGACAGGCCCTACCAAAAAGACCTAAAAATATGTTCTTTAGAAACAACGCTGCCCAGATCCAATGAAGGTCCAAAATGAGAAGCCCACACGGAAAACAGGACAAGGCCACGTGTCAGAGTAATAGAGAGTTTGCATACCAGCATGATAGAGACCCATGCGGAAGAAGGAGAGCCACAAAATAGAAGGCAATGCAAGCCCTACGTGTCAACAAATCAAAGGCAGTCTTTAATGCCTACGTGTGAACGAAACAAAATTAAATTTAGTAGCTCGTCTTCTTCATCAGAACAAAAGTTTGTCTTCTGCAACTACTCTAACGATGATACCCAGATCGCCAACCACCTTGTCAACCATCATAAAACCTCAAGCTATCACAGAGAACGCTGATGTGCCTGTCAGAAGAGGACAACAGCACCCACGTCTCCAATGTCCGCCACAGGAAAGCCCAGCCACCACAGAAACAGTAGACACACAGCCACCATAGAAAATCACACCAAACAATGTTGGTGGGAGAGGCCATTGGTGGGGACTTCTAAACACTCAGAGGGGATAAAACACACTGTTTTATTTCAACAAAAAATTAAATAGAGGCTTGATCAATCTGTCAAAGCTCTCTCTTCTTCTCTTTAGTGTTTCTCGCTAATGTCTCCCACTCACTATTACCTTAACTAAGCTTCCTATTTATACACAAAATGAAAGCTTGATAAAATTGACTTTAAGGTGTGAAAACAGCTGGCGGTTACAATCGTTGGAGCTCTTCGGTGGTCGCGGATAGTGGCTGTCAGAGGCTTTAGTTGGTGGCTGTAGTTGGTGGTGCCGGGGTTGCTTTGCTTGACTTTGCAGATTGAGTTTATGGCAACAAATTCCCCCTTTAAACTCAATCGAGAGATGTCATGCCAAGCATGAACTTCAATTTGATAAATATATCTCGCTTCAATGGCTTTGTGAAGATATCTGCAACTTGATCATTTGTTTTGCAAGAGATCAATTCAACTTATTTGTTCTTCATATGCTCTCGGATAAAGTGATGACATGTATCGATGTGTTTACTTCTTTCATGATACACTGGATTCTTTGCTAATGCAATCGCTGATCGATTATCAATATAAATCTTCGTTGGATCTTCTTAAGAAAATCCCAAATTCTTCAGCATATTCCTTAACCATATCAAATGGCATACAGCTGAGTTGGCAGCAACATACTCAGCTTCACAACTTGATAACGTCACTATCGATTGCTTCTTCGATGACCATGTGAAAGATGTGTCTCGCATAAAAAGTACAAACCCTGTTGTACTTTTTCTTTCATCCAAATCTCGACCCCAATCACTATCTGAGTAGCCAATAAGTTTAAAGTTCTTACTGGATGTATAAAACATACCTTCACTTATTGTTCCTTTGATGTAACGGAGAATTCTCTTAGCTGCACTCAAGTGCGTCTGATCTGGTGTCTCCATATATCTGCTGATAAGTCCTACTCCATAGAGTATATCCGGTCTTGTACATGTCAAGTACCTCAAGCTTCCCACCAAGCTTTTAAAGTAAGTAGGATCAACACCTCCTACTTTACTTTTCCTCAATTCCACTCCATTTTCAACTGGAGTTGATACTGGATTGCAGTTTTTCATCTTGAACTTTCCAAGAATTTCTTTAGCGTAGCCGCTTTGGGACACAAAAATCCCTTCTTCTTTCTGAGTAACTTCTAAACCCAAAAAATATGCCATCAGACCAATGTCTGTCATCTCAAACTCCTGAACCATGTTTTTCTTGAAGTTTCTAAACATGGTAGGATTGTTGCCGGTGAATAATAAGTCATCAACATACAAGCAAGCAAATAGTGTGCTTCCATCATCTTCTTTCTTCACATATATGGTGTGTTCATATGGATATTTTTCAAATCCATTTTCTTGAAAATACCTGTCAATTCTGGTATTCCAAGCACGCGGAGCTTGCTTCAAACCATAGAGAGTTTTCTTCAACTTGTATACTTTGCCTTCATTTTCTTCTTCGATGTAGCCAAGTGGTTGATCAACATAAATCTCTTCTTCTAGGAAGCCATTCAGAAATGCTGACTTCACATCAAGTTGATAGATCTTCCATCTATGTTGTGCTGCAAGTGAGATAATCAGTCTGATTGTCTCTAGACGAGCTACAGGAGCAAATACTTCTCCATAGTCTATGTCTTCTCTCTGTTTGTAGCCATTCGCCACCAATCTTGCTTTATGGCGTTGTACTTCACCTTTTGCATTCTTCTTGGTCTTGTAGACCCATTTCACAACAATTGCCTTCTTACTTTCTGGCAGATTGGTTAACTTCCATGTATCATTCTTCTCAATGGCATGCATCTCTTCATCCATTGTTGTGATCCATTTCTCTTCTTTAGTAGCTTCATCAAAGTTATTTGGATCAGTATCTGCGAAGAAACAAAATAATGTTGTATCTTCCATTACCTAAGTTGCATCATATAAATCTTCTAAATTCCTCATCCTTATTGGTTCTTCTAACGAGGATGATGCTTCTAGTGATATGTGTGCTGATCCTGGTGGTGGAGTGTTTCTCCTGTTGAATACAGGAAAACTATGTACCGGAGACTATGGCTTCTCTTCTGGTACTCTTGGATCTTCTGCAAGTACTGTTGGTACTTCTTCAACTTCAAAGATCAAATCTGTATTGATCCATTTGATTTCTTCTTGATCCTCTTTTCATTCTCAGTCTTTATCTTCTTCAAAGATAACATCTCTACTCATAATCACCTTCTTTGTGATGGGATTATACAACTTGTATCCCATCCTTCTATCTTTATATCCCACAAAGATGCATTTCTCGCTTTTATCATCGAGCTTTGTTCTTCTTGCATCTGGTTCTTTGCATAAGCCACACAACCAAAGACTCGAAGATGAGTAATACTTGGTTTGTGACCACTCCATGCTTCTTCTAGAGTGACAACTTGTAAACTTCTTGTTGGGCAGCAGTTCAGTAAATATACTGCATAAGATACGGCTTCAGCCCAGTATTGTTTGGGCAACTTCTTGGCTTTTAGAAGACTTCTTGCCATATCAAGTATTATTTTATTCTTCCTTTCTGCTATCCCATTCAACTGTGGTGTATATGCTGGTGTTGTCTGATGTTTGATGCCTTGTTGTGTACAAAAGGCTTCAAATTCATTAGACGTAAATTCTCCACCTTGATCAGATCTTACGGATCTGATGTTATACCCACTTTGCTTCTCCATAATTGCTTTAAAATCTTTAAAGCAATTTAATACTTTTGACTTCCTCTTCAGAAAGTATATCTAGGTCTTTCTACTAAAATCATTAGTAAAAGTGAGAAAGTACCTATTATGTCCAGTTGACATCGGTTTTATCGGCCCACACACATGTGTGAACTAACTCTAGTGGCCTCTTCGCTTTCCAGTTCACCTCCTTGCAAAACTAGCTCTGTGATGCTTGTTGAGGACACAGCTCTCACATACTTCTTCTGGATGATCAATGTGAGGCATACCTTTGACCATCTGCTTACTTGCAAGCATTTTCAGGCTTGTAAAATTCAAATGTCCAAGCCTTAAATGCCAAAGCCATTCTTCACTGTTGGTGATGGCAGTCAAACACTTTGCTGCAACATACTAGATGTTTAATGGGAACATCCTGTTCTTAGACGTCTTCACAAAAGCAATCAATCTCCCATTGTTGTCTTTGACTGCAACATGACAATCTTTCATAAAGAGAGTATACCCTTTCTCCAAAAGTTGTCCTATACTCAGCATGTTGTGTTTGATAACTGGAATATAGTACACATTAGCAATGTAGCTATTATCCCCATTCTTCAACTTTATCGAGATGTTACCTTTCCCTTTAACTGGAACTTTGGAAGTATCTCCAAATGTGACCTGTCCTTGTATGGTCTCATCGAGATCACTAAAGAGGTCTCGTTGCCCGCACATATGATTGCTAGCTCCAGAGTCTAGATACCATACATGCTCCTCATTGTTGCCAAGTCCTTGTTGGACAAATAATGTAGCTGGCCCACTAATGATGGCATCTTTTTTTGCATAATTGGCTTGCTCACGCAACTCTACTAAAGTTTTCTTTCGGCATTCAGTGCTATAATACCCAAATTGATTGCAGTTATAACACTGAATATTTCTCTTATCATGGTTATTGTAACCGCCTCCTCTTCCTCTAGGAATCAAAGGTTGATGTCCTCGTCCTCCTCTAGTGATGTTTCTACCACCTCTTCCTTTGAAGCTTGTATTCCAAGAACCTTTTCCTTGAAATCGCTGGAAGCCTCCTCTTCCTTGTTGATTTCTTCCTCAAGAGGTGTATTCATGTGTTGAAGTCCCCCTTTGCTCATATTTGTCTTCCTTCAGAGACAGTTTCGATTGCAAGGCATACTCTATTGCCTTATCTCCATTTCTTCTCACAAGCTTTTGTTCATGAACTTGTAAAGAGCCCATCAGCTCATCTACCATCAATTTATCCACTTCCTGGATTCTTCAATGACAACAACAACATAATCAAATTTTGGATCTAGGGATCTCAAAATTTTCTCAGTAATCCGTGCTTCTGTGAGGGCTTCTCCATTTTGTCTCATCTGATTGATTATCACCATAATTCTCATGTGATAATCAGAAATAGATTCGGAGGATCTCATTTGTAAGGATTCAAACTCACCTCGCAAAGATTGAAGACGAATCTTCTTGATTCTGTCAGCTCCTTTGTATTTTTGTTGGAGAGCTTCCCATATATCCTTAGATTTTTCTGCAGAAGTGATAATCTCAAACGTGGCTTCATCAGGACCTTGAGAAATGATGGTCTTGGCTTTGTTGTCCTTCTTTCTGTTATTTCTAAGAACTTGCTTCTATGATTCTTGTAGAGCTTCCTCTGCTTCTCTAGACTCTGGTTCATCATAACCATAATCCACAATCTCTATGCATTCTTGTGAGCCAAGAAATGCCTTCATTCAGATGCACCAATTATCAAAATTGTCTCTGGTCAGCTTCGGAATGAGTGTTTGAGCATTTTCTATAGTCATTGTATTTGAAAATAACTATATCACCCTTTTTGCCTTCTTTTTTCACAAAACAGACACCACGGATGGATCCGGAATGGTCCAAATAGTAGGGGACCAGTCTTACTTGGTTCAAAATGAGGCCAAAAACAGGTGAACCGGTCCAAAAACAACTTCTGGACGTCGGTCGGTTCGCTGTGATTCAACCGGGAATATTCTAGGGAATATTCTTCTTGGCTCGGCTGCAGCTCGGCTCGGCTCGGCTAAATGGCTCAAATATGGCGTGCGTGAAGATCAGTCGTCGTCTTCCTCGGGGCGCGTGGACTAAGAGTGGTGAATAGTGTTAGATGTTCAGAGGGAGAGTGTGGCTCACCCCTAGCTTCGATTTAGTTGATTTTTGCACCAACGAGCTCGTATTGAAGAGCTCTTTACTATGAAATGATCAAAATTTGTTTTTGACAAACTTGAAAATTCAGATGTACCCCCAAAAACTTCTCTGTTTTTGACGAACGAGGCTCTGATACCAATTGTTGGTGAGAGAGGCCACTGGTGGTGATTTCTAAACACTTAGAGGGGAGAAAACACACTGTTTTATTTAAACAAAAAATTAAATAGAGGCTTTATCAATCTGTCAAAGCTCTCTCTTCTTCTCTCTAGTGTTCTCTCTAATGTCTCACACTTACTATTACCTTAACTAAGCTTCCTATTTATACACAGAATGAAAGCTTGATAAAATTGACTTTAAAATGATTAGAGAAATAAAAATTAAACTGCTAATGATTAAGAGCACTATGAGCTACCAGCCTAAAGAATGGCAAATTAACCTCAACAATTATGTGGAAGACATCCCTAATTCTAATCCAAATTGAGTATAAGCTAAAAGCAGAAAGAATTCAAAACCATGAACAAATAAAAAAAAGGAAAAACAGATTGTCACATAACAAAATCCAATCAATTAATACATCTGAAAACACAACATACTTAGTAGTTTAAACTTTAAATAGGTTTAATGACTTTTGCGAGTGTTTGAACAAATGTCGAAAAATTGGGAGCACAGTTAACTACCGAGGATACAAGAGGGAGGTAGTAATTTCATTGGCTGAAGATAATTCAATATTGATTGGTGAAGATGATGGTTCGAACGGACCACTACCCTTAAAAAAGCCTGGTTCCTTCGGCTGAGGCAGTGTATTCTCACCTCCTAGCATCCAAACCACAGTGGACATGCTTGGCCTATCATCAGGATGCTGCTGCACACATAAGAGACTGATGTTTATGCATCTCGTCACTTCTGATAAATTGCATGACTCTTCTGGAAATGCCTCAATTAATTCCAAGGGTTTTCCATCTTTCCACAATCTCCATGCCTAGAAATGAAAAGGAAATTTCCGTTATTCTCTTTGCTGAATTACGTACATGCAAGTAAGAAATTGAGACCTTGATACTTACAAGTCCAATAAGGCTTAGGCTATGATCTTGATGATAAAATCCTCGACTCTTCTTTCCACTTATTATCTCAAGTATTAAGATTCCAAAGCTAAAAACATCAGACTTCACTGAGAAGAGCCCATCAGTAGCATATTCAGGAGCCATATAACCACTGCCGAATGTCATTTAAGCACAAACACATAAATCTAAGTATACTAGTATTGCGTCTGGCTCAAACAGATTTTTTATGTTTGACTCTAAAGCAAACAAAGTATATGCTTTGTTAACAAAATAAATATAATAATAATAATAATATAGTATGCAATGTAATTGGTAAGTGCTTACATAGTTCCAACAACTCTGGTTGTGTTTCCTTCAGTCTGGTCTCCACCAAACATTCTGGCCAAACCAAAATCAGAGATTTTTGGGTTCATATCCTTATCAAGTAAAACGTTGCTTGCTTTAATATATCTGTGTACAATCCTTAGCCGGGAATCCTGATGGAGATACAGAAGCCCCCTAGCAATACCACAGATAATGCTGAAACGCTTGGACCAGTCTAACAGTTTGCCTTTTGTTTGATCTGTCAAGTGTTTGTAAGCGCAATCCCACTTTAGCACTTGGAAACAAACTTGATTGTATTAAAAGTCTGAGACATATGTAACGATAGGATAACAAAGCTTGTCAGGTTTACCGAAAATGAAGGAATCGAGGCTTTTGTTGGGCATGAATTCATATACCAGAATTTTCTCCTCTCCTTGAAGGGAACAGCCAAGAAGTTTTACAAGATTTCGGTGCTGAAGCTTTTTAATAAGTATTACTTCATTTTTGAACTCATATAATCCTTGTCCAGAACTTCTTGATAGCGTTTTTACCGCTATTTCTTTGCCATCTTCTAGAGTACCCTAGAAAAATGATATCACAAAATACTTTGCTTATCTCAATAAAACTGGGCACTTGAAGTAAATATAGTCATTTTGCTTCAATTCGAGAAAGTTGGGCCTGTCTTCCACAAAAAATGAGAAATTTACCTTGTACACAGGTCCAAAACCACCTTCTCCTATCTTGTTGTTGAATGAAAAGTCGTTTGTGGCTTTGGCTATTGTAGTGAACTGGAACAGAGGTAGTTCCAAGTCTTCCTTCGCTCCACTATGTATCTGATTATTGTCTTTTTTGCTGCCTCCTGTTTTCTCAGACCGCAGAAAATGGGGATTACATGCATGATAAACGATTAGAAATGACAAATGAGCCAGCTGAGACAGTGATTACAAAACAGAGACAATCACTCTGTAATTTTCCTGAATGCTACTATCTGATCAAGTCTATATCATGTAGTTATTTCAGTTGTTCTAATTGTAAATCCGTTGACCCTTCTCGGCTTCTCCAAAATCTAAATAACGATAAGCTCAACGCCAGTTAAAAAGCTGTTCCTTTCTATTAAACTCGCAAAAAACAAGATGCTCATTCACTGAAAGCAGTCATAGTAACTTTACCTATGAGTTTTGCCTTTCTTTTGAACATGTAATGGGCGACCAAAAGCACCCCGCAGACCACGAAAATAGATAGTGCAATTCCCACTGCCATCTTTTTCTTAGATGCAGCTTTCGCCTCTTCATGGTCGATAAGAAAGAAAGAACGAAAGAAATATAGTTACAATACAGCGAAGAAAATTAGAGAAGCTACAAAATGATGATTAAATAATAATTAATATAGATGATCATGGATTAACTAAGACTAAGGATAAGCACTCACTTGATTCTGAAGCATTCAAGCGAATGTATATTTCCTGCCCGGCAACTGGAAACTGTCTAATATCTATCAGATCCCCAAACCAAATAGCACAGCCACTGCCTTCCTTAATATTTGCAGCTGTATATGCCATACAAGAACAGTTTTGTAAGCATTCTGACCTGCATTCCTTGAGATTCATAGTGTTGCTTACCCAAGAATTTGTAGCATCTGGCAATTTCAAACCAACATATTTAACGAATCCATCACCCTTCTTGCAATCCAGTGGCTTATTTCGTGTACAACCTTGAGACCAGTTCATTGAATTCCAACTCTCAGGTGATTTAGGCGTGAATTTATCTAAACATTGACAAACTGGCGACTGGGTACCGATGCAATTTCCATGGGCACCACAGAGATTGTAGGTGTCACAGTAATCTTTAGGCACAGGTGTATAGAGTACCCATATCTGATTGATTTCATTCCAGGTGTGACGCTGCCGAGAATACGTAGTTTGGTTCATAACTATCCTCGTGAATACAGCTTTATCTTTTAGATCGTATGTGTAATATACTTCCTCCCCGTCGTCGACAAAATCAAAATTAAACATTGGATTTGCCCTTAACGCCGGCGCACCACTGAACCCGACACCATTCCATGGACCACTTCTATAGTACTTTTTGGACCCCTTCCACATAACTAACTCAGGATTACTCTGTAGTTGTGTCCCCCAAGTAAAATCTCCTGGAGATGGATCATCAGGGCTTTTCCATGCTGATAGCCGCCGATCAAGTCCAGTCCTCAAGTCCCATCCAAGCTTCATTCCTGGAAGCAGTGAATCAGATGGATAATCAAAACTCTGCCACAAATAGATTCCAGAAGTGGCATCTTTCTCATCTCTTAAGACCAGATTCCCAGAATCCAGGAGTTCTCCCATCCCACTCTGAGCTGCTTTCGTTAAGTTTGATGACCAAACAACAGTGCTATTGTTGTTGCTGACAAGTACAAAGTTTCCTGTGTTGTCTATCATGAAGAAGCCAGAGGAATCATTGATTGGGTTCTTTCTGTTTGCAACCCAAACAACAGTTCTAATTGGGATGTTCTTGTACCATATGCCAACATAACGGTTCCTGGAACTTCCAGGACTGAAGAAACCAAGCTCAAAACTTCCATCTTTCGAAACTAAAGTTCCTGTCCCTCCATCACTAAGAGATTGAGACAAAGTAAGGGTATTAGCTGTGTTACAAAATGTAGAGAGTAGGAGGAGTAGATTAGCAATAATTGTTGAAATTTAAAAGAGATAACTGAAAATTCAGTGTAATTTAGGAAAGAACTGGAAAATTTGTAAAGAACAGGTACTGTACAAATCAATACCGAGAACACTGTTCACAATCCTGAAGAACAGTCACTGTAGAAATTAAGAACTGAGAATGTAATTTTCCAGAAAAACTAAGAACTCGAGAATTGGATTGTTTTGAGCAGAAAGAACGTACACACATGGGCAGAATTGTTCGTATGGTTACTGCCATCCCATTATCTTTATTTATATGAATCAACACGTTACAACAGATAGATTCTTCAAGAATCTGTTACATTTGACTTTTTCAGAATTTTGACTATTAACTGAATTTAACTAACTCTTTGACTAATTGACTAAGAACTTACGGATATTAACAATCCAAAATACAATATGATTTTAAAACTAAAAACACTTAAACTTGAGCTTTAATTCTTCAGTTCTTCACCTTGCATGCTTCGCATACCTGGAATCACATTTCCAGTTTTCAACACTCCCCCTTGATTCCTGAGCTGCGCATTCCTACCATGCTCCTTAGTTCCTCAAACCTTTCCTTTGCAAGAGACTTTGTGAATAAATCAGCTAATTATTCATTAGTGCTGCAGTACTTCATCACTAGTTCTCCTTCTTGTTGAAATTGCCTAAGAGCATGAAACTTTATCTTCATGTGTTTTGTTCTATCATGAAACACAGAATTTTTTGAGATAGCTATTGCTGACTGGTTATCACAGAATAGATCAGTAGGTTCTTCTTGTTCACAATTCAAATCTTTCAACACCTTTCTCAGCCAAACCAACTGATTAGCAGCCACATATGCAGAGATGTACTCTGCCTCTGCTGTTGAATGAGCAACAACAGGTTGCTTTTTCGAATTCCAGCAAAAAATTCCTTCTCCTATTGCAAAACAATACCCAGATGTGCTTGCCATTTCCTCATCACTACCAGCCCAATCACTATCACAAAACCCTTTCAATTTAATGGTGTTCATCCTGCTGAAATAAACTCCAAAGTCCACGGTTCCTTTCAAGTATCTCAACACTCTCTTTGCAGCTGTGTAGTGTATTTGACTTGGATTCTGCATGAATCTAGACAGGTAATTGACTGTAAAAACTATGTCTAGCCTAGTGGAAGATAAGTACAATAAACTTCCAATTATGCTCCTATATACTCTTCCATCTGCACAAGGGGATCCATCTTGTTTTGTCAATTTCATTCCTAGCACCAATGGTGTGCTAACCGGTTTGCAATTCTCCATTGCAAATCGGTCAAGCAATTTAGTTATAAATTGCTTTTGACCTATAAAGTTTCCTTCCTTAGTTTGTGAGATTTCCATACCCAAAAAATGTGCTAATAGTCCTAGATCATTCATCTCAAACTTGCTCTTCATATTTCTCTTAAATTCATCAATCAGCTGGTCATTGTTACCCGTAATCAGTAAGTCATCCACATACACTGATATTATTATCATTTGATTACCAGCCTTTTTTATATAAAGTGTGGCTTCATTCAGACTTTTTTCGAATCCAAGACTTGATAAATATTCATCTAGCTTGCTATACCAAGCTCTAGGAGCTTGTTTCAAACCATACAAGGCTTTCTTTAGCAAGTAGACTTTGTTCAAGCTTGATTCATTCTCAAAGCCTTCTGGTTGTTCCACATATATTTCCTCAGCTAGGGCGCCATTTAAAAAGGCAGACTTGACATCCATTTGCCAAACTAACCACCCTTTTTGAGATGCCAACAGCAGCAGCAACTTAATTGTATCCATCCTTGAGACTGGTGCAAAAGTGTCTTGATAGTCAATTCCTTGTTCTTGTGCATAGCCTTTGACTACCAATCTTGCCTTGTTTTTATTTATGCTTCCATCATAATTTAGCTTGGTCTTATATATCCATCTAACACCTATTACTTTTCTGTGTTTAGGCTTGTCCACTAAAGTCCAAGTGTCATTCTTCTTAATCATATTTATCTCTTCCTCCATTGCTGCCACCCAAGTTTTTGATCCCATTGCTTCTTCAACATTGGTTGGTTCAGTAGCTACTAAGTTACATCTACTATAAATGTTGCTTAGCAGTCTAGTTCCCCTCACAGGGTGGTCTTCTTCTTCTTGTGGTTCTTCTTCATCTTCAGTTGATTCTTGCATTTCGACTAGTTTGTCCAGTCTGTTTTCAGCAATATTTCTAGTTTCCCAATTCCAAGTTTGATCCTCAGCAACCTTTACATTTCTTGCTATTACTGCTTGGTTTGATTTCAGATCATACACCTTATAGCCACTAGATTTTGAGCTATACCCTATTAGGATTCCAATCTCGGCCTTCTGATCTAATTTTCTTCTTTTCATTTCTGGTTGCAATACATAGCATGGGCTACCAAATATTTTTACATGATCTAGTTTAGGTTTGAGTCCAAACCATTCTTCAAAAGGAGTTGTATCTCCTATTGATTTTGAACTCAATCTATTTAAAATATAAGAGGCTGTACTCACAGCCTCTGCCCAGAATTTTAAGGGCATCTTCTTCTCATAGAGAAGGCACCTTGCCATCTCCATGAGGGTCCTATTTCTTCTCTCACTCACCCCATTTTGTTGTGGGGTGTAGGGAATAGTTAAATGGTGTTTTATACCTTCTTTAGCAAGGTATTCTTCAAATTTATGGGAGGTGAATTCCCCCCCATTGTCAGTCCTTAAGGTTTTTATGTGGCAGCTTGATTCCTTTTCAACTGCAACTTTAAACCTTAGGAATGTATCAAAGGCTTCACTTTTGGCTTTAAGAAAATATACCCAACAATATCTATTAAAATCATCTATGAACAGCACAAAATACCTTGCACCACTTAAGGACTCATTGTGCATAGGGGCACAAATATCAGAATGCACAATCTGCAATTTAGTGTTTGATCTAGTTGAAGACTTGTTGAATTTGATTCTAGCTTGTTTTCCTAACTGACATGCTACACATACATCCTTTAGTTCATGTATGTTAGGTAATCCCTCTACTACTTTCAGTTCTGCCATTTTCTTTAGGGATTTATAATTGAAGTGTCCCAATCGTTTATGCCATATGGTAGAGATTTCAGTTGTATTTGTGTTCATGTTTAGGTGTTCTAGTAGCCTTTCTATGCTAAAACATCTATTATTCATATTTGCAGTGAATAGGGGAACACCTTGATCATCTTTGATCGTGCATATGCCATTAGAAAACAGCAGTGAATATCCATCCTCAAGTAGTTGACTAACACTTATGAGATTTTGGTCAATTTCTGGTACATACAAAATGTTTTCAAATTTCTTTATACCAGCTAAAGTGTTAATTTTAACTTCCCCTCTACCCTCAACACCTACATACTGTCCATTTGCAACTTTAACTCTTGATTTGTAACTTAAGTCAAGGTTTTCAAGCATGCTTAATTCGGCAGACATGTGGTTAGAACAACCACTATCAATTAACCAAGTTAGATTACTTACCTCTGTTTTGCTGCAACTTTGAGCTTCAGTGGCTGTAAATAGTACTTCATCTTTAGTCTCCTCCACTTCAGCAACATGAGTTTGATTTGCATTGTCATTTTTGTAGAATTTCTCAATGTGACCAAACTGCTTACATTTTCTGCATTGGGCATTTTTGAGCCAACACCATGACTTTAAGTGATTTGTCTTTTGATAGTATCTGCAGGTAGGGAATTGATCTCTTTTCTCTTTTCCTTTTGTGTTGAATCTGTTGGGTTGGTTTTGATTATTCTGCCAATTTTTCCTTTGCCCTGGTTTTCCAGGTTTTGGCCTGTTTTCTGAATTTCTGAAGAACACCTGAGAATTCTGATATCTTGTTCTTCCTTTAACCCCTGCAGTGAATGCTTCCTCACTCGTGTGTTCTTGTCTTAATGCCTGCCTTTGCTCCACAGCTTGCAGGGCATTGATGAGTTCTTGAAGGCTCATTGTAGTGAAATCCTTTGACTCTTCCAATGAGCATATCTTGTTTTCAAATTTTTCTGGTAAGCTGACCAGAACTTTTTCCACTACCCTCGATTCTTGGATTTCTTCTCCAAGTAGGGTCATCTGGTTTACAATCTTGGACACATTTGAAGAGAATTCATTGACTGTTTCTGAGTCTTTCATTTTCAGTCCTTCAAATTGTCTTTTTAAATTCAAAATCTGCATCCTCCTGGATTTCTCGTCACCTTGAAACTCTGCCTTCAATTTATCCTAGGCTTCCTTTGCTGTTACACAAGATATGATTCTTGTGAAGATTTCCTCACTTACTGCGTTGTGAATGCAGGTGAGGGCTTTGTATCCCTTAGCTCTTTCTTCGTTAAAGAACTTCATCTGGGCAATGGTTGGGTTTGCATTCAGGGGTGTAGGCTACCTATTATTTTCTACTATCTCCCATAGGTCAAATGCCCTGAGGTAAGTAGCCATCTTCACAGCCCAGATTCCATAATTAGAACCTGTGAATATTGGTGATTTTGATGTGAAAGATGATGAGTCCATCCTTGTTGATTTGGTTCTTGACAGCACTTGGTTTCACTTTCTTGAAACTTCTCAGGTTAATACTTTCTTGAAACTTCTCAGGTTAATGTACCCTGGTAGCTTAGTCGAAGATTTCTTCAATGTTGATCTTTTCTTCAAGAGTCAATCAAGATTGTGTTCTTGACTGAATTTCTGGGTATTCAACAGCCTCTGTTTTCTCTTTTCAAAATTTTGATTTTCCTTAAAAGTTTATCAACCCTTCTTGAGTCTCTTCTGCAGGTCCCTCACAAAGACTTATATCTGCTCTGATACCATGTTGAAATTTAAAAGAGAGAACTGAAAATTCGGTGTAATTTAGGAAAGAACTGGAAAATTTGTAAAGAACAGGTACTGTACAAATCAATACCGAGAACACTGTTCACAATCCTGAAGAACAGTCACTGTAGAAATTAAGAACTGAGAATGTAATTTTCTAGAAAAACTAAGAACTCGAGAATTGGATTGTTTTGAGCAGAAAGAACGTACACACATGGGCAGAATTGTTCGTATGGTTACTGTCATCCCATTATCTTTATTTATATGAATCAACACGTTACAACGGATAGATTCTTCAAGAATCTGTTACATTTGACTTTTTCAGAATTTTGACTATTAACTGAATTTAACTAACTCTTTGACTAATTGACTAAGAACTTATGGATATTAACAATCCAAAATACAATATGATTTTAAAACTAAAAACACTTAAACTTGAGCTTTAATTCTTCAGTTCTTCACCTTGCATGCTTCGCATACCTGGAATCACATTTCCAGTTTTCAACAATAATAAGCATCGATGAAAGAGTGTCCATTAGGAACGGTGAAAAATTAGAATCCAGATATGGCTGCCAATCTACAAGAGTCAAAGTAAATATAGAAGTGCACAAGTAGTATTTATGCAACCTTATTAAAAATTATGATTAAATGTCAAATATTTTGAAAATAATAGAGGTTCAATTGTTTTTCTATGATTTTTTATTTTACTGTTATTTGTTTTATCAATTTTAATTAATATTTCCTTAATTAAAAAAAACTAGAAATATTATATCATAAGAAATAAATTATCTATCCACAAGAATGGTTCCATCACCACAAATTACTAGTCTTTGATTTCATTAAATATTGCTATTATATCATAAAAAAACGAATGGTTTCATCACCACAAATGTGGACATATAGACCTGTCAATAAAAATCAAAAGATTATAAAATAGAAAAACGAAAAAAGAAACTATCTGGTAAGACCTGAAAGACAACAGATATATTTCTTTTTTCGTTATCTGTTTTGACTTTGAAAATTCAATTCCACACTTAAATTTTTCGTGGTAATTGAAAACAAGGTCTTGGTAATTTAATGCACGTTATCAATCTGTTAGCACGTCTAGGATTATTGGGAAACTGTCGGTGTATCAATCTTAGAAGCTTTAATTAATCTATGAATTTGTAAATAAGCTACGAGAAATTTTAAGGTTTCTGAAAATAATTATCATTATTTACTCTATAAAAAAATAAAATATAGACAAAAAGAAAAAGAGAGATAATTAAGTCTATTATTTATTTTCACATTTGTAGATGTTTCTCTGTTCAAAATAATAACAATAAATTACTATTGATATTAATTACTCATGAAGTAATTTAAAATTTATCAACTCAATTCCCTTGTTTAGTGTAAATTAATGCTTGAAAATAGATCGTCGATATATAGGACATTGAAGAAACTCTTGGCGTGTTATTTTTTTGATATTTTAGAAACTGATTCCTTCACATAGGGATCAAGGGATGGATTATAAGTGAAACACCAAGATCCTAAACGGGATAGGAAGAACATCTCATACTCGCTTTTTTACCTGATTCTTGATGGGAAAAACCAGGGGGCTGGGTGAATAATTCAAATAAATCTTAGTCAGAATCAAGCGGTAAACTCAATCTGTTAACTAATTAATGTTCATTTATTTTAAATTCCATTAACTTAGATTTCTCTTAAAAAAAATACATATATAAACTTTATCATATTCTATAACAATTCCATAAATATTTGGATCACAAGGAATCTGTTATGGAATCATCTCACCTAAAAGATGAAGCTGTTAGGTGAGATCCCAAAATATTATTTATATTATTTTCTAACACATCCCCTCAAGTGAAAGCTCTTTGGCCTTGAAACTTGCACATGCTCACATTACTTTGTGTTTGATTTTTATCAAATAGAATGAGGGTGGTGAGATTTCAACTCGTGAATGTTGGGTCAATAAGGCTCTGATACCATGTTAAGAAACCATCTCACCTAAATCTCATTTAAAAGCTTAACATATTAGGTGAAGTTCCAAAATATGATTTATATTATACTCTAATAGAATCTAGGCTCAAAGGATAGTAATAGAAAAAACAAAATATTTTTGGTTGGAGGAATAAAAACAAAATCATAATATATATATATATATATATATATATTAAAATCATTCTATATATATAGAATGATTTTAAAATGAATAACCTACTTTGTATGTAATAAATCATTGTCTTCTACAAGTGGATGTTTAAATCCTACTTGCTCACCATATGTGTGAGTGTTACGCTCTAGTGAAGGTTGCCAAATTTCTGTGCAGGATCGATGGCAGCTCTAGCAAGATATCTCTGCGAAAATATTCAGATTCATGGAGTGAGATTTAGCAGATGAATAACCTTTGTGGCCGCGTTTTTGCTAAAAGATTATCTAAAAAAATGCATATTTTTTAATTGTTTTAAAATACAGATGTTAAAAATAAATTTTGAAAAATGAAAATATATATTATTTTAATATATTTTTAATTTAAAAAACAATTATTTACACGAGATAGAAAAGGTTATAATACCGCTTGTCCAATTTTCATAATCTAGGCTACCATTCATAGATATGTACCTTTCAGCTGTCACTTACAAGCGAAAGATTTCAAAACCGCTTGTCCATTGTTTCACACAATTTTCATCAGCCTTGACGAATGCAAAGAGAAATAAGAGTCCAATTTTCAGACAATTTTCATCAGCCTTGACGAATGCAAAGAGAAATAAGAGTTCAATTTTCAGACAATTTTGTTGCCCTGCAATGAGTCCTTGTTAACTCCCTCCCTGTCTGCTTCTTCGAGAAATCATCCTCGATTTCATTTCTTTTCGGCATCCTTAAATATAAAATTACTGGTAAATATTCTCCGAATAATTAGAAGACAACGTTTCATAGGATGCACTCAAGCATTTCCAAATACAGAGCTTGTTTAGTTAGAGTACAGTAAAATTTATTTTTCGAAAATAAATACATTAATTCAAGTTTTCGTCGAAAAAAAAAATCTCATAGTCACGCTTAGAGGGAGTTGTACTGGCGGTTTATTTTTGTGTTGTTTTTTTTTAAATTAAATTTTTTAAAGTTATTTTAATATATTAATAAAATAAAATACTTTACAAAAGCCATCACAAACACGTCATCTCCTATCTCTCCTATCCTATAGTTTGAACGATCAATAAACCCGGGATATAATTTTTTTATATCTAGTTTTAACATATATTAATTCTTATTTTGGTTTTTGGTTTTTATTTTTTTTATTTTTTAGTTTAGTTTCAATCCCTTGATTTTTTTTTTCTTCTGAGATAATTCTTATTTTTTTTTTTGTATCTATAAACCTCTACTCATTGTTTATATTTATATTTTTTTATTGTTATTTTTATTTGTATTAAATGCAGCTTGCTTTAAAAAACATAGTAAGTTTAGCTTTGGCAGTGTAAAATGAGAGTGAAACTCTCTCTCATGAATGTATAGTTAAACGTGAAATATTTGAAATACCCCGCAGGTAACTCTTATGTTTTGTCTTATTTGAGGGTAAAAAGGTTATTTTACTGTATACTAAAAATGTAAAAATTACCAAGATACTCCCTCTGACAATTCTTTGTTTTGATCTTATTTGAGGGTATTATTGTTATTGTACTGTGCACAGAAATAGAAAAATAAAAAATACCCCTAAAAGCAAGGCATTAATTTAAACGCATTTTAAATAATAAAATAAATATATAAAAAAACTAATATACAATAATTATTATTGTTATTGTAAATATTTTTGTTACAGTAATAATCAAAAGTTTCGTAGGCTGATTATTTCATTCAGATATATAGCATCATAAAAAAAAAATCTAAGACCACTAGCATTTTTTTACGTGTTAAAAAATTTATTTCTCACTACGATAAAGTGTAGGGCGAGTGACTCGTATATTTTTTCATTATAGATCATTTGACTTAATTTTTCCACCCGTTTTATCTACTTGTGACTTCGTATATTTTTTATGTGATATTAAACCAGAAATATTATACATAAAAAAGTCATAAAAGTCAACTTTTAAGAAAAATAACATCAACTGATAAATTATTTTGATTACTATTCTCATTGTTATTATCATGATTGTTAAATTGTCATAATTATTATAGCTTTCATTATAACCAATATTGTAAATAATTAATATTTTAATTATTATTGGTCATACTTCGTTGACACCATTATTATTGTTAGCAAAAAATTAAATTACTTTTTTTATTTTATAAGATTTATTCTTAATATTATTATATTAAAAATATTTCAGAACACTAACATTAAATTAATTTGAGTTTTTTTTTTCAAAAAAAATTAGGCCATTTATTGATATATATTTTAAGGAGTTAATATTAAATAAATATTAAAATATATAATTAGTCTAATAATCATTATCATTATTTTGAATGCCTTATCTATAATAATTAGAAATTTTAACACCTAAAAATATTAACAAAAAAAACAATTAAAAAATAAAATAAATGAAAAGAAAAAAAATATTTTTATCTTACAAAAAATTATTTGACTTTAAGAATAACTAAAAATAAAAAAAAAGGAAAAGGAAAAAAGGAAAAAAATAATAAATATCAATTTTCAAATGATCACTAACACAAATTAAAATTAATTTTTTTTTAAAAAAAATACAACCTTAACAAAAGAGGAAATAATAAAAATTAAAAACAAAAACTAAAAGCATATACAACGAACATGGATAAAAATAGGAACCATTTCAAAAATATATTTTAAAAAATAAAGGAATTAAAATAAAATCAAAGATTAAAAGTATAAGAGCCAAAATGAAAAATAAATATATAATCAATTTCATTTCAAGGACAAAATTGAAACAAATCCAAACTTTGATACCGAAAATATTAAAGGATTTAAAACTAATCTGGAAATTAAAAGATCAAGAACCGAAATAAAACCTAAATATATAATCAATTTCAATTGAAGGATAAAATTAAAAAAATCAAAACTTCTACAACAAATATCAGGACCATAAAAAACAATCGATAGTTCAGGGACTACAATAAGAACCCGATAAACAAAGGGGTTTGACATGTAATTTAGCATGCAGGAGAGAGAAAAAGAGGAAACAAAATTCAACCGACCACTGTCACATCTCAGGCCACCTTTACAGGCAACACGCCGCACCATGATGAAGATAACATGGTAGAGAATCATTCTAGATGCTAAATGGACATTTTTAAACATTCTACAACGCCGCATGCACCATCCGAAACGTGCATGCGCTTGAAAATTGACGGCGTGTTCAAAGATGAACCCACATCACCGTGACAAAAAATATAATGAAAAATTATAAATTACCAATACACCACTACGACCAACTCTTGGATTTTGTCTTATAGAGGAGTATATACATACGTATAAATTTCCAAAAAAATGTTCAATTTCCTTTATACCCCTGGAGGTAATGGTCATGTTTTGTCTTATATGGGAGTATAGTTGTATTTATACATTATAAAAATATGTACAATATCCCTGATAGGCCCGGATTTAACTGTCGATTTTTTTTCTTATTCGAGTGTATTAAGGTTATTTTACTTTGTCCAGAATCGTAAAAAATTGAAAATACCTCTGGATCCAAGGCTAAAATCATTGTTCACGTAGGGATAAAATAGTAATTTTACTATTATAATAAATAGTAAATTATATCTAAAAACACAATGAATTTCACTATGCAAAACCCTAATCTCATTTAGCTTGTATATAATATATCTACTGTGAATATTATATTACGGGGAGCTGTATAAATAAATCATAATATTATATTATCGCTTTACGTAACTATATTATTGTTTTTGGAGGCGTGCCGATTTTACTATGTTTTTCCTACTGTTCACACAGACTTAGATTAATATTCATTGTGAAAGTAAAATTACTATTTTACCCCTAGGTCCGAAATTTTTTTGCCACCGACACCAGGGGTATTATCAAAATTTCCAGGGGACATGGATAACATTTCCAGGTTTGTTGCACAGTGAAATGACGCCAATAGCCCGTAAAAACAACAAAAAAGTGATGCAGGGACCAGGGGTTGTTTTGGTTTTTCCAACTTTTTTACACAGTGAATCAACGCTAATAGCCCTTGAAAACCACAAAAAAATGACACAGGGACCAGGGGTTGTTTCAGTTTTTTCAACTTTTTTGCACAGTGAATCGACAGAAACAACCCTGAAAGAGACAAAATAGCGTATAGTAATCGGGGGCAGGGACGTATTTTCCACTCAGGTTTTTTCGTGAATATCAATAGGGTTAGTGGCATGTAGGTAATTAGCCAATATTTTATTATTTATTTCGTATGAATTGCAGGCGCGTCATCCAAACACACTAGCAGTGTTCCACGCCCTTGCTCACTTTAGACGGCGCGTGCTGATCCTTCTGGCGGTCAAAATTCACTTCCGCCGTGTCAGACGATGCACTTCCATGTCCTCTGTCTTCCATCACGGCGCGTTCCAGTCATCGGTGCTTAGGTAAGCGATGACGGACGGTTTTGTGTCAGTTAGCGTTTTTCTCTCTCTCAGTTGCATAAATTTTTGACAGGTCACCGCTGTATGTAGTAAGTTTATTTTAGTCCTTGAGGTTTTGATTTCAGTTTTATTACTGATTTCTTTAATTAAAAGTTTGATTGTTTTCAATTGTGCCCTTCAATTAAAACTGATTATATAAGGAAGTTTTTATTTCAGTCCTTATTCCTTTGATTTTTTATTTCTTTTTGGTTCCTTCAATTTTTTCGGTACAGAGGTTTTGATTTCTTTTTATTTGGTCCTCCAATTGAAATTGGTCATTTATGCAACTATTCATTTCATTCCTCCTTTTAATTTTTTGATAAAATTACTCAGCAATTATCATTATTATTTCCATTATTTATTTTGGTTCCAAGGTTTTTATTTGTTTTATTTTTCATTTCAATCCTTTTTCTTTTAATGTTTTTATTTGATATTAATTGATTTGGTTTTTTTTTTTAATTCTTGGACAATGTTTATTTTTTATTCGTATTTATGCATCTATGCTTTAGTTTTTACTTTTAGTTTTTTTATTGTGGTTTTATTTTTAATCGGTCCAATCCTGAAATTTTAATTTATATTGGTAATCATTTTAAAATTAATATTGCTCCATCTTTCCCTTTATTCTTTTTTTTTTTCTGTTATTTTTGTTTGTTCTTTGGGTTAGATGATTTTTATGATTTTACTATTTCCGCAATGATAATGATAATTTTAATTATTATTTTTTTATAAAAATCTTTTGCTTTTTTTTAATGATTTTTAAGGTCAATTTAATTATTTTAATTGTTTTAAACATAATCTTGAAAATAATTTTAACTATTATAGAAATGATAATGACAATAACATGAGGATGGATTTTCAATTTATGTTTTTTTCTTTTTGTTGATAGAAAATTAACTACTAATATTTATTATTTGATTATTGTAGATTTTTATTTGATATAATTCCTTTAGTTTTTCTTTTAATTTTTGGACAATATTTATTTTTTATTTGTATTTATGCATCTATGCTTTTAGTTTTTTTTTATTGGGGTTTTATTTTTAATTGGTTCAATCCTGAATTTTTAATTTATATTGGTAATCATTTTAAAATTAATATTTATCCATTTTTCCCTTTATTCTTTTTTTTTTGTTATTTTTATTTTTTTTTGGGTTAGATAATCTTTATGATTTTACTATTTGCGCAATGATAATGATAATTTTAATGATTATTTTTTTATAAAAATATTTTTTTTAATGATTTTTCAGGTCAATTTAATTATTTTAATTATTTTGACCGTTATGTTGATAATAATTTTAACTATTATAACAATGATAATGACAATAATATGAGGATGAATTTTCAATTTATGTTTTCGTCTTTTTGTGGATAGAAAATTAACTACTTATATTTTTTATTTGATTATTGTACATTTTTATTTGATATTAATTCTTTCTTTTTTTTCATTTTTGGACAATGTTTATTTTTTATTCGTATTTATGCATCTATGCTTTTAGTTTTTTTCTTTTTTTTTTGGGGTTTTATTTTTAATCGATCCAGTCCTGAAATTTTAATTTATGTTGGTAATCATTTTGAAATTAATATTACTCCCTTTTTCCCTTTATTCATTTTTGTTGTGTTTTCTGTTATTTTTATTTGTTCTTCAGATTAGATGATTTTTATGATTTTACCATTTGCGTAATAACAACGATAATTTTAGTGATTATTTTATTATTTTTTCATATAAAAATCTTTTGTTTTTTTTAATGATTTTTCAGGTCAATTTAATTATTTTAATTATTTTGACAGTAATGTTGATAATAATTTTAATTGTGATAACAATGATAATGACAATAACGTGAGGATGGATTTCTAATTTATATTTTTGTTTTTTTGTGGATAGAAAATTAACTATTTATATTTTTTATTTGATTATTGCAGATTTTTATTTGATATTAATTCATTTTTTTTTTAATTCTTGGACAATGTTTATTTTTTATTCGTATTTATGCATTTATGCTTTTAGTTTTTTTATTTTATTGGAGTTTTATTTTTAATCGATTCAATCTTGAAATTTTAATTTATGTTGGTAATCATTTTAAAATTAATATCGCTACCTTTTCCCTTTATTCTTTTTTTTTTTTTTTGTGTGTGTGTTTTCTATTATTTTTATTTGTTCTTTGGATTAGATTTTTTTATGATTTTAATATTTGTGCAATGATAATGATAATTTTAATGATTACTTTTTTATTTTTTTTATAAAAATCTTTTGCTTTTTTTTAATGATTTTTCAAGTCAATTTAATTATTTTAATTGTTTTGACCGTAATGTTGATAATAATTTTAGCTGTTATAAAAATCATAATAAAAATAACGTGAGGATGCATTTTCAATTTATGTTTTCTTTTTTTGGATAAAAATTAACTATTTATTTTTTTTATTTGATTATTACAGTTATTTTCACAATTTATATTTTGTTTTTGTTTGATTTAAATTGAATTATAAAATGAACTAATCTTAATGCAGTGAATTTAATAATTCAAATATCCAAATCTTCTTGCTTTTTTAATGATGATGATACATTTATGCTGATTATGTCGTTGAAAACTACTAAACAGATAAATTTATATCGATTTAAAATTCATATATTTTATAGAAAACTTGCACTTCACAAGATTTCTGCATAAATTTATTATTTTGGTGAAATTTATAATACAATAAAAAAATGAACATAATTAATATTTTTTATATTGAAAAAAATATGATGCCGCCCACGACGAGGCGTGAGGGCATTTTGCTAGTATATATAAAATAGTAGCGGATGATGAGCTATACCAAAAGAAAGTAAAAGAGAGTGAAATCACTGTTCCAGTCCATAGTGAAATGTCTGTAACTAAATAGTGATTTCATGATATGGTTTAGCTTTTAGTATATAACTAGTTCATTACTCACACTACATTGCGGGCGGAACAAATAATTTGTATAATTGTTGAGATTAAAATATAATATTTCAACATGTAAAGTTTGATATAATGAAACTTCTAAAATTATCATCACTATTACTGTCAAAACAATTAAAATTATTAAACTAGCCCGAGAAAAAAACACAAAAAAATTAACAAAAAAGCAAGAACAAAAAATATTATTATTATTATTATTATTATTATTATTGCATGAATAACAAAAAAAAAATTAAATTAAAGACTAGAAAACACCTAAAAACATTAACAAAAGAGCAAATAAAATAAATAAAATAAATGATAAAACAAAAATAAAAATTATTATCTGAAAAAAAAAATCATTTGACTGAAAAATTAAAAAAATTGATCACACTACATTGCGGGCTGAGCAAATTATTTTTATAATTGTTAGGATTAAAGAAATTAATAGAATTTGTTGGTCCAATATTAAAATATAATATCTATATATGCAAAATTTAAAATAATAAAACAGATCACCACACTCTATTATAAAAATAGCAACATCGAAATCCTAATAGCTAAAATTATCATTTGTATTACTGTCAAAATAATAAAAATTATCAAATTATCTTGAGAGAAAAAAACTCAAAAACATTAACAAAAGAGTATGCAAGAAAAATACCTAAAATTATTATTATTATTATTATTATTATTATTATTATTATTATTATTATTATTATTATTATTATTATTGTTATTGTTATTGTTATTGTTATTGTTATTGTTATTGTTATTGCTATTATTGTGTTAATAATGAAAAACAATAAAAATAAATGAAAGACTAAAAAAATCCTAATAACTTTAACAAAAGATCAAACAAAAAAATAAAATAAAAATTATCAGGCAAAAAAATTTCGTTTGACTTGAAAATAATAAAAAATAAAAGAAAGAGCAAATAAAAAAATAAAATAAATGATAAAATAAAAATAAAAATTATTAACTGAAAAAAATAATTTGACTTGAAAATTAAAAATATTAACCACACTATGTTGCAGGCTGAGCAAATAATTTTTATAATTATTGGGATTAAAGAAATTAATAGGATTTACTAGTCCAAAATTAAAATATAATATCTATATATGCAGAATTTAAAATACTAAAATAGACCACGACACTCTATTATAAAAATTGAAGTCCTAACATCTAAAATTATCATTGTTATTACTGTCAAAATAATAAAAATTATCAAATTATCATGGGAGAAAAAAACTCAAAAACATTAACAAAAGAGTAAGTAAGAAAAATAACAAAAATTATTATTCTTATTCTTCTTCTTCTTATTATTATTATTATTGTGTTAATAATGAAAAAAAAAATGAAAGACTACAAAAATCCTAAAAACTTTAACCAAAGATCAAAAAAAAAAAAGTAAACATTATTAGGTAAAAAGCATTCATTTGATTTGAAAAAAATATAAAAAAAAACAAATAAAAAAACTAAAAGAAAGAACAAAGGGAGAAAAAAACAGAAATATCAATTTTCAAATGATCATAGATGCAAAATAAAATTTAACAGCTAATTTTTTTCAAAAAAATATCACCTCAACAAATAAGAAAATAATAAAAATTAAAATCAAAGCAAAGAGCACACTTATATATACATGGACAAAAGTAGGGATTATTCCAGAAATATAAAAAAAATAAAGGGATTAAAATAAAAAAATTAAAGGTATAAGGGCCGAAATGAAAATCAAATATATTATCAATTTCAATCAAAGGACACAATTGAAAAAATTAAAACTTCTGTACCGAATATATTAAGATATTTAAACTCAATCCAGAAATTAAAAAAAGGAGGACCAAAGTTAAACATTAACATTTAATTAATTTCAATCAAAAGACTCAATCGAACTTAATCAAGACTTATATAACAGAAAGTAGGACCATAAATAAAATTAAAAGTACAAGGAGTGAAGTGAAAAAGTAGCAAAACTAGGGGCATCTCCTGTACTTTTTTGTGTAGGAGAGAGAAAACAGGAAAAACGGCTTTAATCGGCCACGACCACCGTGTGACAAAATATGCTGTACTAGGAGGAAGACCACACGGAGACATATCGACGGAGATGCCAGTAGCCCATTTTCATTGACCGTAGCAGCCGACACGCGCTACCTTTACAGGGAGTGAGGCGGAATACTGTCGATTGCGTGTGCCACGCGTCGACAGTATTGTGAAAAAAATAATAAAAAATTATGGTAAATTATCGGTCTATCCCTGTGCCTAAGTCATCAATTTTGTCTTATTAGGGGCTATATCCGTATTTAGCTATTTTTAAAAAATGTGAAATTTCCGTGGCGCCCTTCCTGCCTAGAGCTGATTTTTGTTCTTTTTGAGGGCTAGAATAGTTATGTTATTGTGCAAAAAAAATATAAAAAAGTACGGCGGACCGGACCGGATCGAAAATGTGCAATTACCGCGGAACCCCTCCTTCCATATGTCATTTTTTGTCTTTTTTGAGGGACAAAACTGTTATTTTACTGTGCAAAATTAAAATAAACCAGTAAACCGGCGAACCGAACGACCCAAACCGAACCGAACTGGCCCTAAAATTGAGCAATACTATTGTAATCCAAAGTAAAAACACACACAGGCTATAGTAATGAATCTAAGCACTTTTAGTATATTAGATAATAATGGTAAAATGTCGCCATCTATTATGAACACCCACAGTGACATTTGTGTTTATGGTTTCCCAAGTCTACAACTGCAATCACTCCAGATGGGATGCTGCTGAGAAGAGGTGGTTTGGTTCATCACTAAGATTTTGGTGTGAGGAAAAGTAGAGGGTGTTAATAAAAAAAGATGATGATGGGTCCCAGTGTGATGTATTATCGAAAAGATCGAACAGAAACCCCAAGTGAAGCCCGGGATAAGAAAAAAAGAAAAAGAAAAAAAAGCAGGCCATGGCTTTAAATCTCATAAGCTAGTAACACATGTATCCATGTACTTCCTATTTATCCACCTTCATTTCATTCTTTACAAGTCCCACGAGCTTTTAGTTCTTTCCCACTCAATTATAACCAACTCCAACTAGCATTCAGGGATCCCCGCCACCAACAACCCTCAATGAGCAGCCTTCTTTTGGTTTGATTGGCAGCTTGTTTGTTAGTCAATCCCAAGAGCGAGAGTAGGCAAGTAATAGCAAGGTCACTCTAAAGAGGTATTTGTTACCTTCGAGAATCTGCTCCGCCTCTCAGCTGCACCGCAAAGCACAGTGTTTACATAATCGTTTTCTGTCCAAAGAAATGATTCATCGAAATAATGAACCACCATTGATATCGACACGTCTGAGATCGCCAAATATTCGGGAGTTCCTTTATTCAATCCTTTTCCTTTTTCTTGTTGCAGGATATCTCGTTCGTACACATCTTCTCTTTGTTTTACTCATTTTAAAGTGTTATAAACCATTTAACCTGACCCTTTCAAAATAAAAATGTAATAGCAAGGGAAATGGTGTTGCAAAAACTAAATTGGAAATTCTAGACAAATTTGAGAACCTGATCCTAACCATTGTGCCTAAGCCTAAAGAAACAACGTAGGTTGAAGGTCAAAATATATTATTATTGGACAGATATGCATAAAAATTAAGTTCAATGGCATGATTAGATTTTTAATGGACCAATTTGATTTAATCATGGGTCACATTAAGAGTTTAATTTTGTTTAAGAATTAATTTGGGTCCAATTAAAGAATTTAAATAGGTGCAACGACTTAATTATACTTTAATTAGGTCAACTTAATTTTATTAAGGACTTAATTGGTAAAACATTAAGTTTAGGAGCCTAATTGGGCTTAATTGAGAAGATTGAAATTTTAGAAAACCCAATTAATTGATAGAAATTAGGGGCAAAATTACAAGAAAAACAAAGTTTTAGGGTCAATTAGGGGCTAAATTGAAAAAACTTATGACCAATGACAATTTTGCAAAAGACATTGAACTATGGGGACCTAATTGATTGAAATTAGGGGTGAAATTGAAGATAGTTAAAGGTTCTATGCTCAGTTAAGGGTCAAATTGAATTAATCCAAAACCAAGGTCTAAAATGAAAAAGACACCAAAATTAAGGGCTACAATCCCTAAATTAAAGGCTAAAACAACGTTGTTTGAAAAAGATGAAAAAAGCAAATGACATGTTGTATGGTTACTATTATCTTTTTCTTCTTTAGCCTGAAAAGACTACACATGAGGCCATTTTTCAAGTGCATTTAATATTTTATCTCTTCATCAAATTTGATGAAACATATATAACCATGATGGCTTAACATTTTGATTATACCCCGATATGACTCTTTTTGGATGATCGACACTATAGATGTTGTGGCACCTCCCCAAAAAGCATAGCTTAGACAGCCTTTTGTTGTCAAAATTTGGCAGTTCATAATGATCACTTTGAGTGTTGAGATCTTTCAAGGATGAATCAAGGGGCAGAATTTCTTCTCAATATAAACAATATATATCTCTCTCACCCTGTATAAATAGGGATGGATTCCAAGCACTGAGTCTCAACAAATTAGAATTCAAAGTTGAGATTTTATAATCCTTTTTCCTAGTTTTTTTCAACCCTCTTTCCTCCTTTCTTTTCTCTGCCCCTATGGTAGCACCACCACCACCTCTGGCCACTATGCACAACCATCCCTCATAGTCCTTAGTCTATACCATACCAAAATGGATAAGGAGATTGCATCAATTTAAAATAATAAGACATGGAAAGAGCCAATTAATGTCAAGAGGATTTAAAAAGAAAAAAAGAATGCCAAATGATAAATAGAGAAGTACAAGAAAAGGTCAATGGAAAAAGGTTATAGTAGAAGACAAAGGGTTGACTATGATGAAGTGTTTCTCCAGTTACTAGATTGTAGACCATTCAATTAATCATTCCCAATATGGTAGAAAATCTACTAAATGGATATCAAGTCAGCTTTTCTAAATGGCTTTACTAAATAAGAGGTCTACATTGAGCAACCTATTATTTATTAAATGAAAGGTTATGAAGACAAGGCTATAAAGTTGAACAAAGTCTTGTATGGATTTAAGCAAGTCTCAATGGCTTGGTATGGTCATATTATGGTTATTTCTTAAATAATGGATTTGTAAAATACTCTCATGAATATGCTATCTTTTTTTAAGATAAAATGGTAATATTTATATATGGATGACTTTACCTTTACAAGAAATAATCCAAAAAATATTTGAAGATTTCAAACAAGGAGTTTAAAATGATAAGTATTGGTCTTATGATATACTACTTATATATTAAGATTAAACAAGAAGATGGAATATTTGTGAATCAAGAGAAGTTTCTAAAGGAGATTCTCAAGAAATTCAAGATGAAGGATTGTGTAAAAGAAAATACTCTAGTTATGTGTGGAGTGAAGTTGTCAAAGAATAATCAAGGAGAAAAGATAACTTTACAATATTTAAAAGTTTAGTTGGAAGTTTGAGATATTTAATATGCACTCTTCCAAATATTCTTTTTAGAGTAGGGCGTGTGAGCAAATTTATAGAGACACAAACTATAATACTCTTCAAAGCATTGAAGTAAATTATTTAGTATATTAAAGGTACTATTATTTTTCACTTATTTTATGAATATTCTAATGACTTTAAACGTGTAGATCATAGTGATAGTGAATGGGCTAAAGATATGAATGATAGAAAGAGTCTTACATGCTTTGTGTTCTATATAGGAGACTCAACATTCAGAATTCCAACAAGCAACCTATAGTCATTTTATCAACTTGTGAAGCTGAATATGTAGCTACTGTATAATGTGTTTGTCATTTCTTATGACTATGAAGATTATTAAGTGAATGTCACAAGAGAAGCCTATAAAAAATTATGTGGACAACTTTCCAATCATTGCCTTAGCTACTAGTCTAGTTTTTCATGACAAAAGTAATCATATTGACACAAGATTTTATTACCTACAAGATTGCATTAGAAAAAAGAAAGTTGAAGTCAAGCATGTAAAGATCCAAGATCAAGTCGCGGATATTTTCATAAAGCCACTCAAATATGATATTTTTGCCAAAATGAGAGATTCCATATCAAGTTTATGGGGGTAATGAAAATTATACTTGATATATAGTTTTTCTAAGAAATAGAGGAACTAGTCTACCAATTTAAAATTGGTCAATCGGTTGGATTAAATGAATCGATCTATTAGTTCAGTCTGTAAAATACTTTTCCTTATCATTTTATGAATTTTTTAGTAGTTTGATTTCCTGATTGTCTAGGACTTAATACCTATAAATAGGCTTGTAATACCATAATTCATTAGTGTAGAAAGCTCTTAAAGAAAGCTTATAGTATATATCTTTGAGAAAAAATATCATCTCTTTCAAGTTCTTTAGTTTTGATATTTTAGGATTATCCTCTTATCTCCTAAAGTTTCTTCCAATAAATCTTAAAACATACGAATGTGTTATATCACCTACTCCAAAACCTGATTATATAGCAATGCTTGGATACATCTTTTCAAATATTGTCTTCTAATTATTCGGAGAATATCCACCACCAATTTTATGTCGAAAAGAAATGAAATTGATGACTTTTTGTCCACGAAGAAGACCGGCTGTTAACAAGGATTCATGGCTGTCCCAAGTCAACAAAATTTTGTTTACTTTTCTTCAAGTCTTGTGAAAATTCTCTTGGACGATCGTTTTTTAAACTTTTTTGCTTACAAGAGACAGCTGAAAGGTTCACATAGGCTATACCTTGGCCATGAAAGTGGCAGCTTAGGGTTGCCGTATTATAAGGGCGTCGGAGTCATCGGCGGTGACTGGTTGCTCACCACTCTGTAGTAGCCTTCTCATCCCAAAAAAAGGACAGCTCCAAGGTTGTGTTAGTTATTTTCTCATAATAAAAAAAATAGATAAGATAAATAGCCCATTTTAAAATAATATAAATTCGTTTCAAAGCTATAATATAAATACATTTATTTTATTTTTATCTTTATTCCTTCAACTAAACAGTTTCTATCTTTTTTATAATTTTCCCTTATATATTAAGACACTAACCAAATACAACCTAACTTTCTCATGGTTCCTCCTTATCCAAATATTTATAGAGTTGTTATAGTATATGTAGTGTCACGAAGGGTTTTTTTTTTCACGTTTCACGTGTGGCAACCCTTGGAGAGGGGAGGTGGTGCGCAGGAAAGGGGTTTACAATTATAATTTTTAGGAGTCACCACCTAGTATTAAGGTCATTAGGAAATCTAATGGTCTGCGAGAGTCTGAGTAAAGGGACTTGTTGTGCGAGAGAAAGATGCATCGCCCCCGGTGCACCATACCTAAGGTAAGCTAAATTGTTGTTTGATTATTTTTCTAAGTCAGATTTTTTATTCGTTGGTTTTTTCTAAGTCTCAAAGTAGACCACCTCTCTTCGTGAGGGAGTCTCTACCTCATTGGGTCGAAAACCTAACCGTTCTAAAGTCTGAATTTTAGCACTGCATTTGTTATCTTTTTAATACCTCTCTACGTACTTTACAATGTAATTTTACACTCCGATAATTAAAATTTACAATAAAAAAGAAAAAATGATTAACAATTAACCATAAATTTGTTACGATATCCCATTTTTCATTTCAAAATATGAGAAAAGTTGTGATTTGTTTTACAATTAAAAAATATACTTAGGAAATTTTTAGGATTCTGCCATATGCACGAAAACAACACGTTTTTTCTTTTAAAAATGCAATTTTTTATATTTTTATTTTTTTAAAAAAAATCAAGCTGGACCGGGTTCGATGAAATGGGTTAGCCCAACATCTTTCTCGGGTTGGGCTGGATAGAATGTCTAGCCCTTGCTACTATTCACCATATGAACAGTAACTAATGGAGGAGGAGGAGGTTACATATCATTGCTGCCTTGTAGAGGAGGTCGAGTTGGTTTTGTCGGTGGTGGTGGTGCTGGGAGTGGTGGCATGTGGTGGTCGCAATAGGCGATGGAAGGTTGTAGCTGAAGGAGAGAGGAGACGACCTCTGCTAGTTTTGTCACCAGAGGAGGAAACCGCTACCGCTGTTACTAGTGGATAAGAAGAAGCTGTTGTTAGTGCCCAACTTTTGGTGGTGGTTGTTGTGAGACAAAAATTCTGATGTTGCTAAGAGGGACTATGGGTTGCTGTTGGCTGGTTTTAAAAACTGTGGTTGTCAACTACTAGTCAAGAAACTGTGGCTGGTAACTGGAGAGGAGGAAACAAGACCATAGCTGACGAGGGGGAAGGAGGAGGTTGAGGTTGCTGGTGTTGAAGGAAAGACTTGAGACTACCAATGTTGAGGAAGATGGAGACACTGTTACAGGTGATAGAGACAAAGAAGAATGGGTTAGTAGCTTCTCACAACTTATTTTTTTATGTTGTCTTTGATATCCTTTCCTTCTTCTACCTTTTCTTTCTTTGTATTTGTGCTTAGTTTTCTGTTTCTCCTCCCTGTTATGTCTTTTTCTGTTCTCTCCCCTTTTGTCTGTTCCAGTTCCCGGTATTTATAAAACATGAATGACGATTCGATTGTTTATTGGTATTTATAGAACATGAATGACGATTGGATTACTCATTGCGTGCAGACACAGGTGATCTCTTCAACTTCTACAATGACATGCCTGCATTGTTCAGGCTACTGAACAGTGTAGTCAAGCCTGCAAATCTTGTAGAGTGGCATAAATACACTTTGGCTCCTTATTTTATGATTGTTTTAATTGTGCTCCTTATTAGCTTTAAACTTTTAAGATTATGTAATTTAATCCCCACTAAAATTTCAATAGCATCCTTAACTTTACACGTTGTTTTTACTTCGGTCCTTGGTTTCAGATTTATGCAATTTGACCCTCAATTGACTGTTAACTTTCAATTTTCTTCAATTTCACCTTTCATTTCATCCAATTGACTTGGAAATAATTAAATTTGATCTCCAAAAATTCTAATCTTCTCAATTAAACCGGAATTAGACTTCTGAACTTGATTTTTCATTAATTAAGTCATTAATAAAATTAATTTGACCAATTTAAAGTGTAATTAAGTCCTTGCACTGAATTAAATCCTCCAATTGGACCCTAAATTAATTCCTAAACACAATTAAACTCTAATTTGTCCCATGATAGAATCAAATTGACCTATTAAAATATAATTATATATTTCGGCTTAATTTTTATATAAATTTATCTATTAATCATTTATTTTAACTTTGAATCTGTATTTTCCTTCATCTTTGGACATAATAGAGGTACAATCAAGCTATAGAATTCGTCTAAAATTTTCAACTTTATTTTTCTACCAATAACAACCTCTTTTTATTTTATTTTTGTTATTTTTATTTTATTTCGAGTAGATTTTGGGGAATAACCCAAAAATAGTTATGGCATGTAGCATGCATGATTAGACAAAGTTTATAAATTTTTTAATTAACTTTTTAATTAATTTCTTAAAAATAAATTAATAAAATTAACATAAATCAACGTTAATTATATATTTTTTTAATTTAATAAGTATTTTGTAACATTTAATGTAACGTGTATTTTTATTTCTTTCTTGTCGAAACTGGACCGAGGCCTGTCTTCCCTATTCCCTATTCCTATTAGCAACATACCTTCCAAACTAGTTACTATTTACCCCATTAACCAGCAAACTTGCCGGTGATGTCAGGCTGGACCTCATCTTCACATTATCCAAGAAGTTTCTCATCTCTTTTCTCCCTTAGTCCTTCAATTTCAGACAATACTGGGACCCGTGCTTCTCAAATTCCTCTCTACTTCCCATCCCCCCTCATACCCGAACTCAGCCAATGATCACTAGAGCGATGAACACCAGCAATTAATTAGTCATTGCCAAGCTTGGTCTCCATTTTTCTGTCAAAGACCTCGACGACTTGCAATTTTTCTGGGGTATTGAAGTTATAACAATACCTGTTGGAATATTTTTGTTACAACATAATCCTTTCAAATTGATTTCCTTTTAACTTTTCCATCAAATCTTCTTCTTCCTTTCAAATTTCTTGTTTCTCCCTCTAATCCTTCAACATCCCTACTTTAACTCTTCAAAACCTTAGGCCCCGTTTGTTTGCTGGAAAGTGGTTTCCTTTTGGAAAGTGAATTCCTGGGAAAATGAATTCCTAGAAAGTGAATTCCTAGAAAGTGAATTTCGATGTTTGGCAGTGTTATGGAAAATGAACTAGAAAACACTTTCCAGTGTTTGTTTATGTTATGGAAAATGATCTGGAAAATAATTTATTAATAAATTAATTTTTTTTCAAGTTTATTAAAATAATGAGGAACAAATCTTACAAATTAAAAAGTTGAATGAGAATGAAATTGAAAAAAAATATAATTTCATAAATTATCTCAAATAAAATAAATAATAATAAAAATAATAGAGATCAAATCTAAATTTTTTTTAAAAAAAATAAAAGGTGAATAAATTAAAATAATAATAATTAACATTTCATAAATTATTTCAAATAAAATAAGTAACAATAAAAAAAATGAGGACCAAATTTGATAGATAAAAAATTTCAATAAAAAAATGATAAGAAAAAAGCAAATAGCAATTATAAAAATAAGAACCAAAATTAATATAAAAATTAAATTTTAAGAGATAGAATTGAAAAATAAATATTCAAAACAAATTATATATAGCAATCAAAAGTTTGAGGATCAAATTTGATATAATCAGCAAATAATGACATTTCTAAATTTTTCACAACTTCCGGAAAGTGTTTTCCGCCCAAATTTTCCGGAAAACACTTTCCTGAAAACCAAGCCAAATTCTTCTTTGACTGGAAAGTGTTTTCCATTGACCGGAAAGTGTTTTCCGTTGACCAACTTTCCAGAAGACAAACAAACACAGGAAAGTTTGGAAAGTGGTTTCCCAGAAAGTGAATTCCGGGAAACAAACGGGGCCTTAGTTTAATTGTATGTTCCTCATGTTGATTAGAATTTAGAATTGTTTTCTTAGAGAAATAAAAATTAAAATGCTAATGATTAAGAACACTATGAGCTACCGGCCTAAAGAATACCAAATTAACCTCAACAATTATGTGGAAGACATCAAGCTAAAAGCAGAGAGTATTCAAAACCATGAACAAATAAAAAAAGGAAAAACAAATTGTCACATAACAAAATCCAATCAACTAATACATCTGAAAACACAACACACTTAGTAGTTTAAACTTTAAATACGTTTAATGACTTTTGCGAGTGTTTGAACTTGTCATAAATTGGCAGCACAGTTGACTACCGAGGATACATGAGGGAGGTAGTAATTTCATTGGCTGAAGATAATTCAATATTGCTTGATGAAGAAGATGGTTCGTACGGACCACTACCCTTAAAAAAGCCTGGTTCCTTCGGCTGAGGCAGTGTATTCTCACCTCCTAGCATCCAAACCACCGTGGACATGCTTGGCCTATCATCAGGATGCTGCTGCACACATAAGAGACTGATGTTTATGCATCTCGTCACTTCTGATAAATTGAATGTTTCTCCTGGCAATGCCTCAATTAATTCCAAAGGTTTTCCATCTTTCCACAATCTCCATGCCTAGAAATGAAAAGGAAATTTCCGTTATTCTCTTGCTGAAGTACGTACATGCAAGTAAGAAATTGAGACCTTGACACTTACAAGTCCAATAAGGCTTAGGCTATGATCTTGATGATAAAATCCTCTACTCTTCTTTCCACTTATTATCTCAAGTATTAAGATTCCAAAGCTAAAAACATCAGACTTCACTGAGAAGAGCCCATCAGTAGCATATTCAGGAGCCATATAACCACTGCCGAATGTCATTTAAGCACAAACACATAAATCTAAGTAAACTAGTATTGCGTCTGGCTCAAACAGATTTCATATGTTTGACTCTAAAGCAAACAAATTGTATGCTTTGCTAACAAAAAAAATAAAATAATAATAATAATAATATAGTATGCAATGTTATTGGTAAGTGCTTACATAGTCCCAACAACTCTGGTTGTGTTTCCTTCAGTCTGGTCTCCACCAAACATTCTGGCCAAACCAAAATCAGATATTTTTGGGTTCATATCCTTATCAAGTAAAACGTTGCTTGCTTTGAGATCTCTGTGTACAATCCTTAGCCGGGAATCCTGATGGAGATACAGAAGCCCCCTAGCAATACCACAGATAATGCTGAAACGCTTGGACCAGTCTAACAGTTTGCCTCTTGTTTGATCTGTCAAGTGTTTGTTAGTGAAACATCCCACTTTAGAACTTGGAATTTGTATTAAAAGTCTGAGACATGTAACGATAGGATAACAAAGCTTGTCAGGTTTAGAAAAGTACCGAAAATGAAGGAATCGAGGCTTTTGTTGGGCATGAATTCATATACCAGAATTTTCTCCTCTCCTTGAATGCAACAGCCAAGAAGTTTTACAAGATTTCGGTGCTGAAGCTTTTTAATAAGTATTACTTCATTTTTGAACTCGTTCAATCCTTGTCCAGAACTTCTTGATAGCGTTTTTACTGCTACTTCTTGGCCATCTTCTAGAGTACCCTAGAAAATGATATCACAAAATACTTTGCTTAACTCAATAAAACTGGGCACTTGAAGTTAATATAGTCATTTTGCTTCAATTCGAGAACGTTGGGCCTGTCTTCCACATAAAATTGAGGTGCTTCGTTTTTCTTTTAGCTATTTCACTCGTAATTAGGAAATTTACCTTGTACACAGGTCCAAAACCACCTTCTCCTATCTTGTTGTTGAATGAAAAGTCGTTTGTGGCTTTGGCTATTGTAGTGAACTGGAACAGGGGTAGCTCCAAGTCTTCCTTTGGTCCTCTATCTATCTGATTATTTTCTTCTTTGTTGCCTCCTGTTTTCTCAGACAGCAGAAAATGGGAATTACATGCATGATAAATGATGAGAAATGACAGATGAGCCAAGATTATGATCGTTCAGATCATAGATAACAGCTGAGACAGTGATTACAAAACTGAGACAATCACTCTGTAATTTTCCTGAATGCTACTATCTGATCAAGTCTAAATCATGTATTTATTTCACTTATTCTAATTGTAAATCCGTTGACCCTTCTCGGCTTCTCCAAAGTCCAAACAACGATAAGCTCAAAGCCAGTTAAAAAGCTGTTCCTTTCTATTAAACTCGCAAAAAACAAGATGCTTAGTAACTTTACCTATGAGTTTTGCCTTTCTTTTGAACATGTAATGGGCGACCAAAAACATCCCGCAGACAACGAAAATAGATAGTGTAATTCCCACTGCCGTCTTTTTCTTAGATGCAGCTTTCGCCTCTTCATGTTCGAGAAGAAAGAAAGAACGAAAGAAATATAGTTACAATACAGCGAAGAAAATTAGAGAAGCTACAAAATGATGGTTAAATAATAATATAGATGCTCATGGATTAACTAAGACTAAGGATAAGCACTCACTTGATTCTGAAGCATTCATGCGAATGTATATTTCCTGCCCGGCAACTGGAAACTGTCTAATATCTATCAGATCCCCAAACCAAATAGCACAGCCACTGCCTTCCTTAATATTTGCAGCTGTATATGCCATACAAGAGCAGTTTTGTAAGCATTCTGACCTGCATTCCTTGAGATTCATAGTCTTGCTTACCCAAGAATTTGTAGCATCTGGCAATTTCAAGCCAACATATTTGACGAATCCATCACCCTTCTTGCAATCCAGTGGCTTATTTCGTACACAACCTTGAGACCAGTCCATTGAATTCCAACTCTCAGGTGATTTAGGCGTGAATTTCTCTAGACATTGACAAACTGGCGACTGGGTACTGATGCAATTTCCATGGGCACCACAGAGATTGTAGGTGTCACAGTAATCTTTAGGCACAGTTGCATAGAGTACCCATATCTGACTGATTTTATTCCAGGTGTAACGCTGCCGAGAATACGTAGTTTGGTTCATAACTACCCTCGTGAATACAAGTTTATTTTTTAGGTCGTATGTGTAATAGACTTCCTTCCCGTCGTCGACAAAATAAAAATTAAACACTGGATTTGCCCTTAATTCCGGCTCACCACTGAACCCAAGACCATTCCATGGACCACTTCTATAGTACTTTTTGGACCCCTTCCACATAACTAACTCAGGATTACTCTGTAGTTGTGCCCCCGAAATAAAATCTCCTGGAGATGGATCGTCAGGGCTTTTCCATGCTGATAGCCGCCGATCAAGTCCAGTCCTCAAGTCCCATCCAAGCTTCATTCCTGGAAGCAGTGTATCAGATGGATAATCAAAACTCTGCCACAAAAAGATTCCAGAATCGGCATCTTTCTCGTCTCTTAAGACCAGATTCCCAGAATCCAGGAGTTCTCCCATTCCACTCTGAGCTGCTTTCGTTAAGTTTGATGACCAAACAACAGTACTATTGTTGTTGCTGACAAGTACAAAGTTTCCTGTGTTGTCTATCATGAAGAAGCCAGAAGAATCATTGATTGGGTTCTTTCTGTTTGCAACCCAAACAACAGTTCTAATGGGGATGTTCTTGTACCATATGCCAACATAACGGTTCCTGGAATTTCCAGGACTGAAGAAACCAAGCTCAAAACTTCCATCTTTCGAAACTAAAGTTCCTGAACCTCCATCACTAAGAGATTGAGACAAAGTAAGGGTATCAGCTGTGTTACAAAATGTAGAGAATAGGAGGAGTAGATTAGCAATAATAAGCATCGAAGAAAGAGTGTCCATTCGGAACTGTGAAAAATTAGAATCCAGATATGGCTGCCAATCTACAAGAGTCAAGGTAAACATAGAAGTGCACACGTAGTATTTTCTGGCATAAGTGAATTGATATGTTCGTTCTTTCTTTTCTTTTCTTTTTAACGCGGAAAAAAAATAAAGACAATGGATGATGTTGATCCAAAACCATAAGTAATTAGTAATAGATATTTAGCGGTTGAAATAATCACAAGTTCTAGCAAAATAGTTTATACGAGCTATAAACCCGTACTTTGTTATTGGAATTAAATTTTTTTTATATAGTTTTAATATATATGATTTTTTGTTTTATATTTCAGTTATTTTATTTTATTTTTTTGGTTTAGTTTCAATCTTTTTATTTTTTCGGTCATTCTAAGATAGTTTTTAATTTTTTGTTTGTATCTATAAACAAATATAAACAAAAAAAAAAAGCTTAAGTTTGCCCGGAGACCCTGATTATAAGCAAAAAAAATGTATAAGTGAAAAAAATAAAAAAAACAAAAAAAGATATAAGCAAGAAAGCATTGTAGCAAATCACAATGTTTAAAAAAAAAATTGGCCTAGGGATTAGTCATGGTACGTCTAAGCTGGTCCAAAGACCCAGATTATAAAAAACATATATAAGTGGAAAAAATATATAAGTGAAAAAAAAAGTGAAAAAAAAATATAAGTGGGAAAGCACTGCAGCAATCCACAGTGTTTAAAAAAAAATTATGCTCAGGGATTAGTCATGGTACGATTAAGTTGACCAGGAGACCCCTGTTATAAAAAATATGTATAAGAAAAAAAAAGTAGAAAAAAGAAGTATAAGCAGGGGAAAAAATGTTTAAGAAAAAAAAATAAAAACAAAAACAAATGTACCGGCGGGAAAGCACTATAACAATCCATAGTATTATATGAGGAGAGCTATAGTGTTTTCTCCACACTATTTATATGTGCTTTTGGTGCTTGGAATTTTTAAAGATGATTACTTTTATTATAAAGAAAGTTGATAGGAGTGATAAACTAACATTTTTTTTTTAAATATTGATTTAAATTATGTTTAAGAAGAGAGTTTATTTTGGATTCATAAATTTTTAATAAGATTTAGTATACCTTCAATACTTATTGGAATATAATGAAGCAATGAAATAAGATTTAACATACATTAACGAAGCTTCAATTCTCTTAGAATGCCTCAATTTCAATTTCAATTTCTTTCCCTTTTTATAAGTAGAAAGTGTTTGAATAAAGAAGTGTAATTAAATCATTTAATTATTGTGAATTCAATCAATAAATAAATGAATATACAATTTTAATTATTTTGGTTCATGTATAACTCTTATTGCCTTTATTTTATTCCATCAAAATTCTTTAAAAAAATAATAATAAATGTGAAGTATTTTGAAAATGCTAGTTTTAATATTGATTTATATTTTTAAGAAAAATAGTAAATCAGTGAGGCTTGTTTCTTTTTCTTTTTTTTCATGATAGAGATTGAATTTCATTTAAAATTTAATTCTTAATACTAAAAAATAATTCCAAACATGATATTTTTCTAAAAATAATTTAATTAAATTCATAAGATCCCAAACATTATATATAATCATTTGATTTTAGCATTTCAAATATAAAGTATTTGGATCAAGATTCTTTATATTGTTTTTAATAATCACAACTTCCTATTATGATGATCAAATAGTTTCATGATTGCTAAATTGTCATAATTATTATAACCGCTATTATGAATATTATTGCAAATAAGTAATATTCTAATTATTAGTGGACCGTTAACAAATACTTTAAGATATATAGCATTATTAAAAATAAATATTGGACTGTTAACATTTCTTTCACATATTAAAAAATTTGATTTTGATTGTGGTGAAACACAGGGGAAGTGACTCGTATATTTTATCATTGCAGATAGCTTGGGCAAATTTGTCAACCCATTTTATTTATGTGTTGCCTCATTTTTTTTTATGTGATATCAAATCTGAAATACTATACATAAAAATATTGTAAAAGTTATTTTTTAACAAAAACAACATCGCCCAATAAATTATTTGAATTATTATTTTTATTGTTATTATCATAGTTGTTAAATTCATATAATAACCTACCACGTAATCATTTATTCATTATCGTTGATAACTCATTCACTGAGTTTTGAAATGGCAGTAAGTATGGAGGTGTTTGGGAGTGCTTTTGAAAAAAAATATTTTTTTTTATTTTTATTTTTTACTTTAAATTAAACTTTTTTGTGTTTTTAGATCATTTTAATGTGTGATGTCAAAAATTATTTAAAAAAAAAACATTATTTTGATACATTTCTAAATAAAAAATAATTTAAAAAACAATCACAACCACACTCCCAAGCAGGCACTAAATCAGCCGCCCTTAAAACACCACCCTACTGTTAAAAAGCGAATTAATAACAAAAAATATAAAAAACCATGAATCCATGGAGATGAAGGGTCAAACCCCGTACCTCTTGAATTCAAAGCGAAAACTCTACCAATTGAGCTACATCCCAGCTGACAATTGGTTTGGGAATATTTAATATATATCTATTAAATATTAATGTTACTATTACAATCCATAATTAACTGAGTCTAGCGCTATAGTAATTTGGCTACAATAAAAGAACGACCTCATTTAGCTTTTCGTGTAATTGTTATCTTCCATTATTTATAAAACATGCAACTTCATGTAGAAAACATGTGACGTGAAAAACAATCTCATAGGTAGGGATTAGGAATCTTCAAATGATAAAATGAGTAATATTTAAACAAACAGTTAAAATAAATAAGAGAATGAGCATATGTTCTTAGGAACAAAAGTGTTTTAGTTTTGATATAATAAATTCTCTAAAATTAAAAAGGTATTCTTGTTAAAAATAGACAATGTCAAGCCTTCACTTGTATAATTTTAGGGGTATTTATAGTACATGAGTATTGTTCTTTTATAGAGAAAAAGGGTTAGAGTATAATTTTATCTAACAACATTAATTAAGGATAAATAATACCTTCATATACATTAATAAAGGATATATATTCCTTACACAAACATTAATATGGGAGGAAATATCTCTGATATTAATATTAATGGAGAATGTGAGATGAATATCTTTAATATTAATGGAGAATGTGAGATGAATATCTTTGAATATTAATATTTTATGTTAAAAGATATAAGAATAAGTAGATAGTTTTTTATGACCCAGCATGAGACCTGAAATGATCTTCAAGTCTTTAACCCTTTTTGTTTAACATAAGGCCACACACATGGTCAATAAGTATAGCAACAAGTTAGATTCATACCTATTTAAGCTTGACATATAATTGAACCTAAGGATGTCGGGTTTGGCAGCACGCCGACTTATTTCTAATTAGGTTTGGTGCACAATCATGCATAAGGTTAATGGATCTAAAAGGTAATCAAATTCATGCCTAATTGGGTTTGGCGTATAGTCAAAGCATAAGAGTGATGGGTCTGAAAATTCATTAAACTCATGCCTAATTGAGTTTGACGCACAACAAAACCTAAGATCAGTGGGTTTTTTATATCATTAAACTCATGCCCAATTGACTTTGGTGCACAACAAAACTTGAAGGCATTAGATATAGCAGCTCATTAGACACAACTCATTTGGGCTCTATAAAGTCCCTAGCTGAAGGGTGATTAGTTTGGTAATTTGTCAACCTTATGTCCACTTGACCTTAGAATTTAGTGAGTCCATAGATGTTAGGTATGACATATCACAAGGCCAACACCTTATTGTGGTCAACACAAAAAAAATCCCAAAGGCAATAAGTCTAGTAGTTCATAAGACTTGTTGTTAGCTATTCCAATAACACTTAATTGCAAGTTTACACACATCAATTGGAGATCTAATTGCAAAAGAACACGGGTATTTAGAGATTTTAGGTGTTAATTGAAAGAAACCAAAGTTTAGGTTCAAAATTAGACTTGGGAAAGCTAAATGGTGAAATGAAGGACTTAATTTCATAAATTCAAAGTCTAATGAATAATTAAGGACTTAATCGAACAAATTCAAGACCAATAATCAGTCCATAAAAAGAATGTGACTTCAAGGACTAAATTAATAAAATTAAATACTCAATTGAAGAAAATTAAATTTTTATTAATCAATCAAGGGCTTCAATTGAATAAATTAGAACCGATGAAAGAAGTGAAAAAGGTGCTCAAATCTAGGCTAGGAATTGAATTTGATAAAGGGAAATTACAAATAATTAAGAGCTTAAGAGTACATGGGGTACAATTAATCAAAATTAGAAGGGTAAGGACTAAATTAAAGATTGACAAATCTCAAATAAAAAAACCCTGATTTCTAGGGATTAGTCAAAATGGAATTGTCTTGCTATTGTACAACCTTTTCTTTGATTATGGTTTATCAGGAAGACATGCTTATGTAGTCAAATATGATGTTTTTTTACCACCTTTGAAGATGAAACCACCACCATTTAACTTAAAAGCACCCCCCCTATAATTTTATTAACTTAAAATTAAACATTTAAATATCATATTCATCATTAATCGTCTCAAAATCTTATCTCTAATCATCACTCATTGCATGTTCAAGAAAATCATGATTAGGTTGAGACATTCAAGCAAATAAAAATGAAACTATAGACAAGCTCAAATTGTCTTAGGCAATGATGACGTTGGAGGTGCTCTGATGAGGCCATGAAAGTGGCCAACCTAGTCATTCTTAATTGAGACACCCAACTACACAAAACCATCCAACTTCCTCTCATGCTTATATTAAAAATCATCCATAAAACCTTTATCAATGATTTAAAACCATTCCTTCAACATAAAACCTAAAAAACCACTCTTATTGATCTTCAAATTGTTACAAAACCATTTGTACCGAAAATAAAAAAATCTTTGATAAAACTAGCAAGGTTTTGTTTAGAACTTCTTGTTTAGCTTACAAAAGATAAAGGCAATCATTAAGGAAGGAAGAAGAAATAAGGAAAGGAATTTTGGCTAAGTGTTGATTTAAGGAATAAAGCATTGAAATTCAATCCTTGTATGCATGTTGCAAAGTTGAGAAGGTATATCCCTAAGAACCTAAAAGGTAAAGTCCATGTTGATTATTTTCCTTGTTTGAATGCAAAGTGTTAATATTTTTTGAATTTTGATTTTAGCATGTTATTATTGTTTAGATTATGTTTTGTCCATTATATCAAGTAGTTATCAATATTTTGATGCTTAATTTATCATATCGCTAGGTTCTTAGGTTATGTTTAGCTTTAAAAAATGGTAATTAGATTTTAGAACTATTAGTCTAAAGCATACCATTAGTTTTAGTTCATAATATGGTTTTGAATCATGATTTTGATTTCTTTTGTTTATGTTTAGCCAATGTTGTTATAATTATATTGAGAGGTGATAATGTGGTTGGGTGAAACTAAAAAAGGTTAGGTTAGAGGTCAAATAAGTACATTATAGGTTGTCTAACTATTGCATTTTTGGTTTTCTAGGTTTTTTATTCTTGATGTTCATCCAAAGAATATTGCCTTAGTTAGTTTTAGGCTTTATTTTTATTCAAATCTAGTTCCTTTATATATGTGTATCATTTTTAGTAAATAATTTAGGGTTTATATACATTAATAACATGTTTTTAAGAGTTTTAATCATAGGGTTTCAGTTGATGATGAAACTTATTTCTATTAAATTATGAAGTTTGGGTGAAAATCAAAATCAATAGACTTGTGATTCTTGATGTATGCTTAATTATGAACCATGTCATTATTTGATCTAAAACTAATCTGGATTAGCATTCATGTTGTTGGATTTCATGTTGGATGTTCTTCGTATTCTTCATTTTTGGGTGTTTAATTTGTTTTGTTTGAAAAAAAAATTAAGTTTTGTATTTTTGTTGAAATTTAATAAATTTAATTTTTAGTTTTCTTTATGGTTTGTTTTTTATTTAACTCAACCAAGTCAACCCAGTAAGGTTAACCCATTTGAGTTGACGCATTCAGGTCAACTCAATCGAGTTTACTCAACTATGAAGGCGTGTTTATCCTTCCTTTTAGTTTTGTTAAAAAAACAATTTGCTTAAAGGTGTGTTTGGCAAACACTCTTTAAGCTTGTTTTGGTCAATTTTATTATGAAGTTAATGTGTTATTGTCAAACATGACTTTATAAATTTATAAAAAAAAAAAATCTACTTGAAAAATATCTTTTTTGTATTGCATATGATCAAATATCTCAAAAATAAATTTATAACTTACCAAAAAAAATATTTTTTTTGTATAAAAAAATTGCATACATACATTTTAGAATTTTAATAACAAGTTCATTAAGTTAATGAGGATTTGGCCAATATTTAAAAAACAAATCAATCTTCTCTAAATTCATGAGAATCAATGGGAAATACCCTAATATAAGTATTAGAAGGTTGTTGTTTAAAATATAAATAATTAACTCAAAAGTTCTTGAAGTTATTTTGAATATGCATTAATTGCACTTTTCGTCTTAATTATTTTTATAATTATATTATTTTATTTTCATGAAGGATTTAAGGCAAGAGTGGTGAAGACATACGAAATGCTATTTCCGGGGCCCTCAACATTGACACATTCAAGGCCCTTGTAATACGACAACTAAAAGCTACTATTACAGGGCTAAATTTGTCAAGAGAAAGCTGATGAGAAATAATGTTGAGAAGACATGAGACAGTGTTGAATTTGGAAGCACTAATGACTTTGGCAGCGTCAATGAAATGAACAACAGGGGCTGACAATAAGTCTGGATAATGGGACAGTCAAAGACTTAATGAAAAACCATAGTTATTAATTCCGTTTTTTTCTGGTTGGAATGGCTAGAACGTTCTGTTTTATTAAGAAAATCAAAATAAAACGGTGTTGTTTTCATCTCGGTTTAAATTTCGGTTCGTTTCGAAAATTCCGGCCAAATTCCTGCCGGAACGTCTCGGTTCCGTTCCGGGTGTTTTTTTTTAGAGATTATGATTAAAATTATTTTGATTAACCTATTTTTGTGTTTCTAATTTTGAGATTAAGTTTGTTTGATTTTGTGTTTGTATTGTATAATTTAAAGTTAGTTTATCTTGAATTTTAATTATACTTGATAAATTAAAATTTTAATTTTATATATATATTGAACAGTACAATCCCGAAACGGCACACCGAAACGCTCCAAAACTAGAACGTTTCATTTCAATAGAAAAACCGGAACGACGACTGGAACGGTATTGACAACCTTGTAAAAAACACTACTGTCACAATTAGGAATCCGTACTGGCACGTCTATGTGAGGAGCAGCGTGCATGGATATTGGCAGAATCGGCGGCAGTGTACGTCTAGTAATTCGGCAGCAGTGGCTTATTAGCATTGGGCTGACGAGAGTGTAGACTTTGGACAATGGACAATCCAATGGCATGTAAACACACCTATTCTAGTAGCTTGCGAGTTGGTAGGATGGACAATATATATGAGTATTTTTATGTGTTAGTACTCATTGCATAGGCTAATAAATATGTGAGTAGCATACAAGTTTTGTAGATAGAACAAATGTGCATAACACCCACACAAACTGACTTGTGTATACTCTTTTAAGTTAATGAAAGGTTGGGATGAATTCCTGTAATTTCTTGTGTGGTTGTTGTTTTTCGAATTCATTTGTGTATTCCGCTTGAGAAGAGTGAGAGAACTCTTGAGTTTGTGGGACTAAGGGGGTGTTTGGGAGTGTGGTTGCTTTTGCTTTTCAAAGTGCTTTTCGTGCCGAAATGTATCAAAATGATGTTTTTTTATTTTTTAAAAATTATTTTTGACATCAGTACATCAAAATAATCTAAAAACACTAAACCGCCGGTTTTAAAAATGAAAAAAAAACGACGAAAAACAACAAAAAAACAGATTGAATCACAATAACAAACGGGGCCTAACTAGATATAGCCAAATATGAGTGAATTGATGAGCGAAAAGGCTGAATGTAGTGGGACTAGACTGCAGTGAGGGGTCAAAATTTTTAAGGAGAAAATTGACCCAATGACAGCTATCATTTATAGATATGTACCTTTCAGCTGTCACATGCAAGCATAATATTTCAAAACCGATTGTCCATGTTTCAGACAATTTTCATCAGCCTTGACGAATGCAAAGAGAAAAAAGAGCTCAATTTTCAGACAATTTTGTTGCCCTGCAATGTGTCCTTGTTAACTACCTTCCTGTCTTCTTCTTCGAGAAATCATCCTCGATTTCATTTCTTTTCGGCATCCTTAAATATAATATTACTGGTAAATATTCTCCGAATAATTAGAAGACAACGTTTCATACGATGAACTCAAGCATTTCCAAATATAGAGCGTGTTTTGTTAGAGTACATTAAAATTTATATTTCAAAAATAAATATACATTAATTCAAGTTTTCGTAGAAAAGTTCGAGCTCGAAAGAGTAATTTGCGCTTCGGAGAAGGCCTCCATCATCTAAGTGTTGTTCGTTCTTTTGCGCGGGCCTTCCTGCCGGGTCAAAAAAATCTCAGTTCAAACTGAGCACATTGTCAGAGCTTGGAGGGAGTTGTAGTGGCGGTTTATTTTTGTGTTATTTTCTCTAAATTAAATATTTTTAAACTATTTTAATATATTAATAAAAATTACCTCATATATTTTAAAATAAAATACTTTAAAAAAACACACCATCTCCTATCCTATAGTATGAATGGTAAAATGTCGCCATCTATTATTAACACCCAACAGTGACCTTTGTGTTTATGGTTTCCAAAGTCTACATCTGCAATCACTTCAGATGGGACGCTGCTGAGAAGAGGTGGTTTGGATTATTACTCATATTCATGTGTGAGGAAAAGTAGAGGGTGTTAATAAAAAAAGATAAATATATGATTTATGGTTCGTCGTAATTTTAAATAGGTATAGATGCTGATGGTGCCCGTGTTGTGTATTATCGAAAAGATCGAACAGAAACCACAAGTGAGCCCGACATAAAAAAAAAAAAAAAAAAAAAAAATGGAGCCCATGGCTTTAAATGTCATAAGCTAGTATGTACTTACTATTTATCCACCTTTATTTCATTCTTTGTAAGTCCCAAGAGTTTTTTGTTCTATCCCATTTAGTTGTTGCACTACGTGTTTTTAAAACTTGATCCTCTTAATTTATATGATTATTGTCATGGTTTTGTGTACTTTATAATTTATTTTAGTTTTCATGTTTACAGGTATGCAAAATCTTTTTTTTAATGAATTGCTCAAAAGAAAAAAATATCAAATCTAGTCCCTTGATTTTTTATTTTTAAGTTTAGCATATTAAGTCAATGTTCTTTTAGAATTTTACTAGCTTTGGTGTCCGCTTCGCCGCTATGAGATGACTAGAAATCCTATATGTATATGCTTGGAAGGATTCACGCCTAAGTCTCCGGTGGATTGGAACTTGTCAGATTGATCAGGTGGCTGTAACCGGAGGACTCCACTGAATTGTAGTGGTAAAGATGGCTTTCTCAAGTATACAGCCAATGAACTGCCAGACACATCTTCTTCCTGGTTTGACAGGAGCATTGGCTTCAGGAAATGTGAGGGATTGTGTCTGAAGAACTGCTCTTGCAAATTTAGATATCAGGGAAGGTGGAAGTGGCTGCCTGACTTGGTTTGGTGACCTGATTGATACGAGAAGGTCAATTGGGGATGGACAGGACCTCTATGTTAGGATGGATTCTTCAGAAATAGGTATGCATTCAAAAATAATTAATCTAATTCTGAGGGCAGATCACCAGCATGGGCAAATATTGAAAAACCATTTCTCTGTCCTGGTTTCGAAGAGACAGGAATGGCGATTGCATAGAAACTTGAAAGCCTTGCCTGCTGCTTTGTTCACTTCTTCAACTCCATTTTCTCTCATCGAAACTTAATTATATATAAAAATAATAATTAGAAAGCCACGGATAACTTTCAAGCAGCAACAAGTTGGGAGGAGGAGGTTTTGGACCTGTGTTTAAGGTAAAAATAGTTACCTGCCTCTTGAAAAGAATGGTTAGAAGTTCAAATGAAGTTAAGAGCCACGGTAGAGTTTCATTAGTTGACAATAATGAAGTTAAGAGGCACGGTAGAGTTTCATTACAATAATGAAGTTAAGAGGCACGGTAGAGTTTCATTAGTTGACAATCGAAGCAAGAGTATGGTGATCAGGCAAGTGTAATCTAGCCGCAGCATTGACTTTGTTTTTGCTGTTCACTGCTTCAGAACAGAGGCCTACACCTATTAAAACCAGTTGATGTAACTATAATGGATCAGAATATCTCTGCACTATCATTATTAACAAAAACACTAAAAGGCATCGGTGATTTACTGTTCATTACTGTTCACATATACTCAGGCGCACTGTGGACACGAGATTTGTTTCCGTCCTTCGCAGGTGCCCGTCCACCCTTTTTTTTTTTTGTCTTTTCTGTGTATGAACAGTGTTTTACCGTTTCTGGCCCCGATAATAAGACAAAAAACGGTTTTGGCTGAGGGGCACGGGCGTCTTTGCGCAAGTCCGGACCGGTCCGGTTCGGTCCGGTCCGCCGGAACTATTTATTTTTTTAATATTTTTGGAAATGTGTTATTACGTCAGTAGCCCCCGATACGACAAAGACCAAGAATTAGCATCAGGGGTGGTTATGTAATTTTCTCCGTCTTTACTGTTTCCTTTCAGCAGCGCTGTCAGACGCCGTACGGAGCGCGTAGGCGCGTTCCTTTCACCCGTTAGATTAAGGTGGCGTGTTCGGCGTCATATGGCGGTGAAAATTTTTCCTTCGCCGGTGAAATCGCTTCGCAATACTTCCCTAGACCGTATGGAGCGGCAGTGACGTTACATGGTCGACGTGGAGGCTCCTACGGTCGGTTGAACGTTTATGTGCACTTTTCTCTCTCCTCAGAGCCGGATTCAACTTCAGTCCCCCAGGTTTATTGTTCATACATTTCAGTACCTTGGCTTTTTATTGTTTTTTTTGGTCTTGATTTCTGTAATGGAAGTTTCGATTTCTTTCAATTTCGTCCTTTAATTCAAATTGATATATATACAGTTTGCATGTTAGTCCTTCGTCTTTTAATTTTTCGGTTTTCTATTAGATTCCTTAATTATTTAAGTACAACAGGTTGTATTGTTTTCAATTATGTCCTTCATTTCAAATTCATTATATATTACACTTTAATTTCAGTCCCTCTTCTTTTAAATCTTTTTTCTTTTAATATTTTTAGTACAAAAGTATGAATTGTTGTCAAATTAATCCTTTACTTTAAATCAATCATATCTTTTATTTTTATTTTGGCCCTTATATTTTTAATTGTTCTATTGAAATTGATTTCCTTTGTTATTATTTATATTTTTATGCATTATTCCCTATTATTATACAAGTTTATATATATATATATATATATATATATATATATATATATATATATATATATATATAATTTGGTATTGAATATTTCTTTTATCTTTTCTTTTGTTGGGGTTTTTTAATTTGGTCTTCAAATTTTATTGCTATGATAATCATTTAAAAATTAATATTTTTTTTTTAAAAATCACAAATATTTTTTAAATGCTAACAATGATGATGATGATGATTATTATTATAATAATAATTACATAATGATAATAATAATAGTTCATTGTTTGAATAGTTATCGAATATTATCGTCTAATAATAAGAATAAAAATCATATATTATTGATAGTATGTTAAATTAATTATATATTTGTATATTTATGTCAAATTAAAATATGTTAAACTAATTATATGTCTAGATATTTATTGGATATTATCGTCTAAAAATATATACAAAAAGAAAAAATTATATTTTGAAAGGAAAAAAATTAATATCAGTATCCTTAAACAAATTTAATATAGTAGTATGATGAATAAATCTTATAAAATAAAATGAAAAAACATTGGCTCCAAATTTTAATTTTGTGCTCTTTTGTTCAAGTTTATTTTTTCATAAATATTTACAGTATTATGATTTTTAATATTACAAATCTAATATTACTGAGAAAAAAATACAACTCAAAAAAATAAAAGGTAGATAAATTTACCTACATTATCTTTAATTCAAAAAGATACAACTCACTTCCCCGTTTCAATTACACTGTTCTTTTTAGATGGCAAATAAATAATTATAACATTAAAAAAAACTCAGTTTATTTAAAAAAAAAATATTTGGATTTATAATGTGTGTCATCTAATATTAATAGGGATAAAATTCAACTCAAACAAAGAATAAAATAACAACAAGTTTATATATATATATATATATATATATTTGGTTTTGAATATTTCTTTTATCTTTTCTTTTGTTAGGGTTTTTTTTTTATTTGGTCTTCAAATTTTATTCCTGTAGTAATCATTTGAAAATTAATATTTTTTTAAAAAAAATTCACAAATATTTTTTAAATGCTAACAATAATGATGATGATGATGATGATGATGATGATGATGATGATGATGATGATGATGATAATAATAATAATAATAATATTATTATTAATAATAATAATAATAATAATAATAATTACATAATGATAATAATAATAGTTTCATTGTTTGAATAGTTTTTGAATATCATCGCCTAATAATAAGAATAAAAATTATATATTATTGAAAGTGTGTTCAATTAATTATATATTTTTATATTTATGTCAAATTAAAGTATGTTAAACTGATTATATGTCTAGATATTTATTGGATATTATCGTCTAAAAATATATACAAAGAAAAAAAAATTTAAAGGAAAAAATTTAATATCAGTATCCTTAAATACATTTAGTATAATAATATGATGAATAAATCTTATAAAATAAAAAAAATTGGCTCCAAATTTTAATTTTGTACTCTTTTGGTTAAGTTTATTTTTTGAAAAAAATTTATAGTCTTTTGATTTTTAATATTGCAGATCTAATATCTGGGAAAAAAATACAGCTCAAAAAAACAAAATGCAGACAAATTTACCTACATTATCTGCAATTCAAAAATATGCAACTCACTTCCCATTTCGATTACACCATTCTTTTTAGACGGCAAATAAGTAATTATAACATGCAAAAAAACTTAGTTTATTTTTTAAAAAAAATTACAATATTTTCATTTATAATGTGTGTGATCTAATATTACTGGGGATAAAATTCAACTAAAACAATGAATAAAATGACAAATTTACCTACATTATCTACAATTTAAACATATACAAACCACTTCTCATTTTGATTACTCTATAAAATATGTGAGACTAATTATATGTTTTAATATTTATTGAATATTATCGCCTAAAAATATATATATATATAGAGAGAGAGAGAGAGATAAAATGACCTAGGATTTTTTTTTTATAATATCAATATCCTTAAATACATTTAATATAATAATATGATTAATAAATATTATGAAAAAAATTGTCTTTGAATTTAAATTATATACTAATATTACTGGAGAAATTTAAATTTTACTAATATTACTACTTTAAATTTTCAACTTAAAGTTTATTTCTTAATTTTTTTTTCAGTTTTCCCATTTTTGATATTTCAAATCTAATAATACTTGAAAAAAAAAACTCAAAAAAACAAAAGGTAGACAAATTGACCTAAATTATCAACTCAAATTTTGTTCTTTTGATAAATTTACTTCAATTATCTACAATTAAAAAATATGCGAATCACTTTCAGTTTCGATTGCACTATTCCTTTTAGACAGCAAACAAGTCATTTATAGGACGCAAAAAAAAAGTTTATTTCTTAAAAAATTTACAATATTTTTATTTATAGTGTGTCAGATGTAATATTACTAGGAAAAAAAAGCAACTCAAATATTTTTTTTTACAAATTTACCTGGGTTATCTCCAATTAAAAAATATACAAACCACTTCTCATTTCGATTACACTATTCCTTTTAAGCGGGGAAAAAATTTATTTGTTATATATTTTATTTATTATAATGTTAATAATTAAATATTTTAACAACTAATTGCAACATGTAAAAAATCAATTAGTTTTCTACGTGAAAAAAACCCTAGCGCCATGCGCGGGCAAGCATACTAATTATACCAAGCAAAAAACTCATTTCTTACATATTTTTATCTTTTGCAATTTTAGTAATTAAACATTGAAATAACTAATTATAGCACGCAAAAAATGTAAATTTATTTCTCGAAATTTTATTTTTATAATATGTCGGATCTAATATTACTGGGAAAAAAATGCATCTCATACAAAAAAATTGCTTGCATTATCTGCGATTAAAAAATATACAAACCACTTTCTATTTCGATTATATAAATTTTATCAATTATAATTGTACTGATTAAATATTAAAATAACAAAATACAATATATATAAAAATAATCAATTTTCTATATCGATAGAAAAAACCCGACGCATCGCGCGGGCAAATCGCTCGTGTATATATATATATAGGTGTGTTGCCTGTTGGCGTGGGACATTTTGGTTACTTTTTAAGATTGTAAATGTGGATGCTTCTTTTTAAGAAGATAAAAGATGTTATGCTTCGATTGATGTTGTGATTCAACTGTGTTTTATTGAAGAAAAGGAAATGGAAGACAAAGAAGATAAAAGATATTATGCTTTGATTGATGGTGTGATTCAACTGTGTTTTTAAATTTAATTTAATTTTTTTATATATATTTTAAATTATTTTAATATATTGATGTTAAAAATCAAAAAAATATTATTTTGATATATTTTTAAATAAAATATATTGTTATTGTATTTTTAAATAACAAGATAAAGTAGATTGATTGGGAATGAAGTTGAAGGAGGAAAGGGTAAGAGATGGAAGGATTGCAAGGCATCCAAAGGTATATGCATTTGAAATGTGTACAAGGGGGGTTGAAAGTGTGGAGCAAGGGATAAGGAGTTGGGTTTTTGGAATGCTTAAGGAGAAAGCAATTCACAAGTAGTTTAAGATTTTGGGGGAATTTGGATAATATGCTCATCCCAATTCTAACCTTCTAACCTCTACATTCAAGTTATCATAAATCTCTGAATTATTTTAAGGATGTTTTTTGAATTTAAGATAGCATGTTTGGTATTATAATAATAATTATTTTTTAAAATATTTTTTTTATTTATAAAATTAATATATTTAAATAATCTTAAAAACACTAAAATTTTTTTACTTTTAGGGTTTTTTTTTTTAAATAAAAGGCATTAATGTTGATTTTTCGAAATAAGTATCATTACCATTATTATTATTCATAAAATCCAAACTAAGAAATCAATGAACAAACATGAGGCAAGACAACCCCAGCACTGGTTTAGAAATATGACTGAGGTTGTGTTTTAATTAGAAATGGATTTTTTTTTTTTTGTTTAACAATGCATCAAGAAGTTTTTTTTGTTTTTTTAAATTATTTTTAAAATCAGTACATAAAAATTATATAAAAACAAATCTAATTAATTTTTTTTCCAAAACACTTCTGGAATACAAAACCAAATGAGATCCTAAATAGAGAAGAAACGTGTACCAAGATTAATTAATTTTATTATTTAAATGATTTTAAGAACAACTTTTCACATCAATAATAAATTCAAGAAAATAAATTGTTTACAAAACTAAATTTGATATTTGAATTGAAAAGTTAAATATGAAAGCAAACCTTATTCACCTTAAAACTTCTTGCCTGCGGTGATTCTGGAAATTATTATACAAGTGGTTATGAGTGAGTCCATGGCCTATAAATTAGCAGATATCTTCGACGAGGAAAGATCCTAAAGCTTGCAAAATGGTAAAGGCATATTGACAATGCACGTTAGCTATATATATATATATAGATAGATATTATTCTAATAAAATAAAAGTCACCACATAAAATAATCTCAATGGTAGATGAACTTGTCATAAAATAATAAATCAACTTGTTCTTGTGATTTGATATTGATATAGCATATGTTTTTTCAATTATTGTTATTTACTAATATAAATAATACGCTAGTCCCCGCCTCCCTTGTCATTCGAGTTTGTTTGAGAATATATTTGAATTTATTTTGAATTTTATTTATTTATAAATATATTAAAATAGTGTTTTTTTTTAAAAAAAAAACATATTTGACACTAGCATATGACAATGATCTAAAAATATTTTTTTTAATTTAAAATAATAAAAATAATATTTTTAAAAGTGTTTTTGAAACGCAATGTCAAACACTCAGTTCATCTTCCATTATTTTATTTTTTTTTGCCGAGAAATCATAGTTTTTAAGTCATTTTTGTTAAGGGATAAAGACATAGCGGGATCAGTGTTGTTAATTTCATTTTGGTTGAAACGTTTCATACAAGTTAAAAAAAAAAAAGAGATAAAACATCGTAATTTTTATCTCGTTTAAATTTTCAACTTGTTCTGGAAATTCCGCATAAATTTTAGCTGAAACATTCTGTTTCATTTTATCCATTCCGTTTCGACCAAATATTTTGTTTTTAAATAATGAATAATTTTATAATATCAATCATATCTCTTAATCTGACCGTTAGATTGAGATAAAATTTTACGAAGAGTCTCTTGATATATTTATATATGTTATATTAAAATTTCAAAGCAATCATAGAATATAATAATCTTGCGAGATTGATAGTGGTATTTTTATAATATTATACATGTTCGTAATTATATTCAAAAAAATTATTTTATTGTGTTTTTTAGATTAAATTTCAAAATTCTAAATAATTTTATTTTTAGATTTGAATTAATATATTTAATTATATATATACATAAATAGTACAACCCCGAAATGACGCTCCAAAATGCTTTGAAACTGAAACATTCTGTTTCAATTGAAACAACAAAGCACCAACCGAAATGAAATTGACAACCTTGAGCAATGTTGTTGGCATGGGCAGTAGATGTAGTGGGATCCCAAGGAAACAACCATTAATTATTAGAAGATAAAATCCTATGGAGCAAACCTGCCATGAAAATAAAAATCTTTCCAAAATTAGAGGATTGACTTCAACTATAGAATGAGCTTGACAATGGAAAACATGCAAAACAAGTCCATTTTATAGGTTTTAAGTGAACTTTAATGCTTAAGTTAACAATCATAATGGAGGAAAAAAGTTTAAGAGACTATGTTATGTGTGTTACTAAGCGTAACGAAGAAGATATATATTTTTTTATAAAGAAGATAAGAGTTATTACTTTAAGAATCAACATTGTTTATACAACTTTGATTTGTCCACATAATGATAAAATAGTCAATCTTTATGCCAAATTCAATTTTGGACTATTTAGAGATAAGGTGTAGAGTGACTACAAAGGTTATCATCATCTTGGGTTTTTTATTGTGTATTGTTTTTAATAACATTAACAAGATCAAAATTTGAAGACTTGCTTTCTTGAAGTCATGCTTTTATTTAATGTATACATGTTTTGTTTCTATTATTGAAAGCAAGTAAATCAGATTTGACAAATGAGTAAATGCATCAAGGTGTAACAAATTGCTTTAGGGCATATCTGCTCATCTGGAGTTGAGCTTGCATGATATCTCAATAAGCCTTTTTATCTTAGGGTGTTGGTTTGTTAGGTTTATGAATATCCCATGTATAATTTAAAGGTTAAAGTTTTGGCCTTATCAGGCCATCAATTTTTCAAAGGGGTTAAATTAGTGTTATTGTGTCTAATAAAGCAATGAAGGTGTTAATTTTAATAAAATAATTTCTTTAGATTGCCATGTTGATTTGATTGACTTAGAGTTTGAATAACTAGATATTAAAATAATCTGTCTATATTATGAGCTCAACAAGAGGATCTATATGCATCATCTAAAAGGTTTCTTTACTTAAGGTAAGAAAAATCATTAATGTTTATTAAAGAAGTCATTGTATAACTTGAAGCATTCAATGATATAAAGATATAAAATAATTTGTATTTCATGCTTGAACATTGTTACTTTAGGAATGAGTATAATAGTTGTATATATTGCAAAAAGTTGTCAAATAATCGATTTATGTAGTTATTGTTATATGTTGATTGCCTTAAAAACATATAAGAGATTAATTTGAAGGATCAATTGATTTATGAAATAAAAATAAAGGATTTGATGCATTCAATAAGATCCTTAGGAGTGGGTGGAAAAAAATAAGGAATTATTGTTCGTTGTTAAAAAAATAGTTTTTGAGTTGTTATTAGTATTTTGATCTCTATAAACCCTAATCGGTGAACAGAGTCTAGATAAGATAATTGATTATATATGAAAAAGACAATATCATTTCTAAGATAAGTTACATTGTTTATTTGTTTGATTACTAAGGCAATATTGTATTTCTCTAATTATTGGTATGTTTATTGGTTAAAAGTCGATCCATCATAATAAAGTGAACCATGATTTTATTGGTCAAACTTAGCCATTCTAAATTCTAAACATGTATTTTTTTTTATCTGTTTCTTTAAATATAAAGATTACATCTTACATATAACTTCATGATTCTTAGCATTAAAATAAATAAATTTATTTTTGGTGTTTTTTTAAATGTAGTCCAAGTTCTCATGGATTTAATAAACTTTTTATCAACTCCAAATATACTTGTAAATACATAAATAAAATTATTTTAATTGAATTTTTGGTATTTAGATGACCTTAAATGTGTGAAGAGATTTTAGACCTCCACACATCACCAAAGAGTAATTAGAAGAGAAATATAAAGTTCTTGATGTTAGGGGGTTTTAGGAGGTAGTCATGAAATGGATCCTCAATTAAAAATAAGGAGACTCGTGATTCTATTAGCAAGTATACTGATGGGTTGCTTCATTTTACTAACCATGCAAAATATCTAGTTACAATCGATTCATGAGATTTTATTGATAAAAACCCAAAAAACAGCTGCTTACCCCTCCACAGAGACAGCTCTATGCCTCATTTCATCTAGAACTTCTTCCCTGTCTTTCAAGCTTTCGAGCTCAGCTCTCAAACTGGCCATGACCTAGTCCAAGACCTGACTCATGGGTTGTGCGTATGAACTCGCGGGTTAACAGGTTGATCAGGTTCTCAAATTTTGTATTCCCATTAACATGCACGCCTCTATTGTTGACTTTCTACCACTTTTCTACAGAAATTTTGTTGCCCGATACCTCCAGGAATCTTCTGTGTTTGATTTGAGGAACTCCATAAATTAGAGTCTGCAGACACTGAGTCTTCTGTTTGCCAATACCCCTCCAAATTCTTCACTATGTGAATTAAGTATTGACTAAAATATTACGTGTTGATCTTCTTCTTTTGTTTGTAGTACACGACCGCCTTTGACATCCTATTATTATACCACATAGACCAACCATATTTTGATATTAGAATTTAATCATTTTTTTATGTACTATTTGACTTGATATATCAAGATTAAAAATCATATTTTTAATTTTTAACTTGATTTGATTTTAGATAATAATTTAATTATGAATCAAGTTATTTAACAGTGTAAAAAGACTATAGGACATAGACTTCTTTACATTACAAGCCCACAAGATTAGGTTAGGAACTATATTGCCCAATAAATTTAGGATAGTACTAAATTTTTGGGGTATATTTAGGGTAAGAGGAGATGGGAAATTGCTATGTATAAAATATTTTTTAATATTAGACATCATTTGGTTTTGTATTAGAAACTGTATTTAAATGTATTTTAAAAGTGTATTAAAAAGTTTGAAAAATATTAAATTAATATGTTATTAGCGTTTTTTTATAGTTTTAATATGATAATATCATAATTTAAATAAATTTATTATAATATATTTTTAAATAAAAATTACTTTAAAAAATATTATACAAAAATAAAATATAGAAATCTAATTTTCAATCAACTGAATGTTGAAGGATGAAAATGAGAAAATATTCAATTAAATAAGGAAGGAAAAGATCGAGTTAATCTAACTAACTTATAAAACTCATAACCTGAGTCATGAAACTATCACAACTCTATAGAGATCAAATAAAAAAATTATAAATTCAAATTCTCAATCAATCTAAAATTGAAGGATGGAGTTGAGGAAAAAAATAGTTTAAGCCAACTTGTCAAACCCGAGTCATAGAAAATGAATTATGAAGTTCAATATTTATTAAACTCAATGTGAAAAGATAAAATTGTAAAAAATAAACTTAAAGATCAAATTGTAGAAGGCCAAAACATTTCACTATTAATACAAAGTTTCTAACTTTGTTCACAATTCAACAACTATAATATCCTCGACAACTTGTATCAAAACTTCATCAAATAAACATATTTGAATGGGAATATGTGTTCATTCCATGAAATCTTAAGTAAATTGAATATATTCAATAAATTTAAAGTTAGTGGACTAAAATAAAAATGAATTAAAAGAAAATACTTGACTTGTAATTGTATTGAAGAGACAAAATTGCATATATTAAAAGTTTAGGAACTAATATGTATTTACTTATAAAATAAACTTAATCTTTTTTAAGATAGAAATAAACATCATTTTGGCATGTTATTTAAACAAAAAGTCTGAATTAATTTAGATGTAGGGATGAAATCGCATAAATTAAAAGTTAAAAAACTAAAGTGAATAAAATTGCACAAACCACTTAAATTGTTTCCGAAAACTATGTTGTTTTGACATGTTACTCGAGGGGAAAAGAACTATGGACTCACTCTCGCTTAGCCACAGTGAATCCATATTTTTCAATAGTAATCTTATATAATATGCGTTGTTGCGAGCAAGCTTATAAAATATGTTTCAATATGTTAATTGATTATTAAAATCTAAGTGATAATTTTTAATTTAATCTGAACGTTGTGATAATTAAAAGGAATATTATATACAAAATTGCTTATAAAATTGTGGGTGCTTTTATTTTTGAGTTTAATATATTTTATGAATATGTTTAATTTTGATAAATAAATAACATAAACATACAATCAATTATTTTCTTCATCTAAAAATCTAATTGTTTTTTAATATTTCCAATAATTAAAAAGAAATACCAAATAAAAGAAGAGAGCAGCTACCATATATATATATATATATATATATATATATATATATCATATTTAGAGGTGTTTGAGATTATGATCGGAAAATATTTAAAAAAATTTTATTTTAAATTAAAAAATTTAATTTTTTAGATCATTTTGATATATTTATGATAAAAATAATTTTTTAAAAATAAAAAAAATATTATTTTAATATATTTTTAAATAAAAAATATTTAAAAAATAATCTTAATGACTCTTCCAATCACATTATGATTCAATTAATCAAATATTTTAACTGAAAAATTAGCTGGCAGGCTCAAAGCTGTCAAGTCTGATCTGTTCTGGCAACATAAACAAAGGTTTTATCTTCCACGAGCATCAGCATTTTAGATCAAAGAACAGGTGACACGTTGGCCGATTATTTACCCCTAAGTAGGCAACTATTGGTTAACTTTCTCACGAATTCAAAGATATTTGGCCGAACAAAAACTGATAAGACTTCGACATTTGGGAAGGCGAATTGGCAAAACGCCGTGGGTTGACAATATTTGTGAAAACAACGTGTTAAAGGTTTAATTATTGTGTGAAAACACGTTGTCCGTAAGCAAACTCAAGAATGGGAGTGTTCTTGGTGTGCTCTTTCTTGATATCCATCTTAGACGCTTCCGCCGCACTGGAAACCATCAACCTAGGCCAATCCATGAGAGATGGTGAGACTCTGGTTTCTGCAAGCGGAAGCTTTGAACTGGGATTTTTCAGCCCTGAAGGTTCAACAAGCAGATACTTGGGGTTATGGCTCGAGAAGTCTCCTGGGACAGTTTTATGGGTTGCCAATAGAGAAAATTCACTTTCCGATGATACGGGAGTTCTGAACATCACCACTCAAGGGATTCTAATCCTTCTCAATACCACAAACCATATTGTTTGGTCATCACATTCCAATGCATCAAGAACCATTCAGAACCCAGTTGCACAGCTCTTGGATTCTGGAAATTTTGTTGTGAGAGAAGGAAATGATTATAACCCTGCAAACTTTTTGTGGCAGAGTTTTGATCATCCTTGTGATACCTTACTACCTGGAATGAGAATAGGAGTCAACTTTGTAACACGGACCGACAGGTTTCTGTCATCTTGGAAGAGCCCAGAAGTGTTAGCTTTTGGTGATTTTGTTTGTTATTTTGCAGGTGAGCTTGATTATGTTTAGAGAGAACAGAGGATAGTATTTTTAAGAAGAAGGTAAGTTGTCTGTATTGTAATTGTTGCATTTTTAATCTGTTTGACAAAATGCTCATTTATATAGTATGAGCAGGGCATGCAATACATGTGTTTATAACTTCTTGTAACTACTTTCTAACTGTCTATTAAAGTCGAATACACATGAAATGTATGTCAACTGATTCTGTTAAATGCCAGTTGGCAGAGAAAGTCTTCTTCTTCTTTCTTTAATACTTCCAGTCCACGTGAGCAGCTTACACATTAACAAGAAGATCCTGCTCGAGGTGAGTTTACGTTTGGTATCGATTCTCACGGGTATCCACAGCTACTTTTGAAGAAAGGGAATACAACGGTGTTTAGAGGGGGGCCATGGACTGGCACAAAATTTACATCAAATCCTAGACCGATACCTAATCAAATCTCCACAAATGAATTTGTGCTCAACAGCCAAGAGGTTTATTTCGAGTATAGGATTCAAAGTTCAGTTTCTTCAAAGCTTACACTGAGTCCATTGGGCCTTTCTCAGAGCTTCACGTGGAATGACAGAGCTCAGGATTGGGTGATAGTCGATAATGGCCAGTTCGATCAGTGTGAAAATTATGCGTTCTGTGGTCCGAACACTCGCTGTGAGATAACTAAAACTCCTATATGTGTATGCCTGGATGGATTCACGCCTAAGTCTTCACTGGATTGGAATTTCTCAGATTGGTCAGGTGGATGTAACCGGAGGACACCGCTAAATTGTAGTGATAAAGATGGCTTTCTCAAGTACACAGCCAATAAACTGCCAGATACATCTTCTTCCTGGTTTGACAAGAGCATTGACCTCAAGGAATGTGAGAGATTGTGCCTGAAGAACTGCTCTTGCAAGGCTTATGCAAATTTAGATATCAGGGAAGGTGGAAGTGGCTGCCTGATTTGGTTTGGTGACCTGATTGATATGAGAAGATCAACTGGGGATGGACAAGACGTCTATGTTCGATTGGCTGCTTCGGAATTAGGTATGCCTTCCAATCATGCAACTGGTTACTGATTTAATTCGCTCCTATCTAGATCACCAGCATGGATAAAAATCGAAGAATTATTTATGTTCCTCTTCACTTCAAAAAGCCTGGAAAGGGAAAGGTCAATATAGCATTGAAAATAGAAAATCTTGACTCTGCTGCTTTGTCCACTTTCATTTAATTTTTCTTCTTCCGTTTCCTTCTACTCTAAATAAAAAGAATTTCAAGGTTTTATTCAAGTTTCAGTTGCGAAGGAAGTCTTGAACTAGGGAATTTGTCCAGTTGCTTCTAAGTACTATTGTTCATTGCGTTCAGGTGCAACTGCGAAGAAGAGGAGCTTGAGTAAGAAGTTGAAAGCAGGAATGATTGCCAGCGTCGCTGTACTGGGTTTGGGCGTGCTAATGGCAGGAATGATGTTCTTCAGGCGGAGGAGGAATCTTAGGAAGAATGATAGACTTGAAGAAGTAAGAAAAGAGGACATGGAATTACCAATAGTTGATTTCAGCACCATAGCTCATGCCACTGATAACTTTTCAAGCAGCAACAAGTTGGGAGAAGGTGGTTTTGGACCTATATATAAGGTAGCAAAAGAATATCCATCTAACCTATATGTATCATCTTCGTCTATGAAACTAACTGAAATCGATGGAATCATGACTTAGGGCATATGGATAGAAGGACAAGAAATAGCAGTGAAAAGGCTTTCAAAGAGTTCTGTTCAGGGGATGGATGAGTTCAAAAATGAAGTTAAAGTAATTGCTAAGCTTCAGCATCGCAATCTCGTAAAGCTTCTCGGTTGCTGCATTCAAGAAGACGAAAATATGTTAATCTATGAATACATGCCCAATAAAAGTTTGGACTTCTTTATTTTTGGTGTGAACCTGTCCAAATCAACAGCATTTTACTTCTATCAGTTATCATTTATATTTTCACTACTGTTATGAATCCAGTAGTTAATCAGACTTGCATGAATTCAAAATTGATCAGATCCAACAAGAAGAAAATTACTGGTCTGGACGAAGCATATGAACATTATTAGTGGAATTGCTCGAGGGCTGCTTTATCTCCATCAAGACTCTAGACTGAGAGTAATTCATAGAGATATCAAAGCCAGCAACATTTTACTGGATAACGAGCTAGAGCCAAAAATTTCAGACTTTGGTCTTGCAAGAATGTTCCGTGGAGATCAAACAGAGGCTAATATGCATAAGGTAATTGGAACATAGTAAGTATCTTGAATATTTCCGTACTAATCTTCATTTGCATTTGTTTTGCAATTACTTCTTGTTGCCAACATTTTTTCAGTGCTTATATGTCTCCTGAGTATGCATCGAATGGACACTTCTCTGTGAAAACCGTCGTCTTTAGCTTTGGTGTCCTCATCCTGGAGATTGTGAGTGGAAAGAAAAATAGGGGATTTCGTCACCCGGATCGAAACCTTAACCTCCTAGGGCATGTAAGAATTTATATAAAAATGCTAATGCAAAACCTTGATGAACTGAGAAAAATTGTCAGAGAATATTAATTTGTACAGCAAGCATGCTTTCTTTATTACATGACATGTTGCCCTGTTTTGATTTTTCTCAGGCATGGATACTTTGGATAAAAGGAACACCACTGGAACTGATTGATGAATTTTTAGTTTTCTCGAGCAATACATCTGAAGTGCTAAGATGCATTCATGTGGCTTTACTATGTGTGCAACAACGACCAGAAGACAGGCCGAACATGTCAACTGTGGTTCAAATACAACTTCTGGAAATCTTGTTCTTCATGTCTGCAATATATTCAATGATATTTTGCAATCGAAGATATATATTCAACAAATTGGTATCAGAGCTATAGATTTTCTTGAGGGACTTGTGAGTTGAGAGAAACAAAAACACAAACCAAAATCAAACTACAAACACAACTAAAAAACTAGAAAATGGATTCTGAAACTATCATGTCACACGGTTCACCACCAATTTTCAATGGTGAAAACTATAAAACTTGGGCCATGAAAATGGGAGTTCATCTAGAGGCTTTGGATTTGTGGGAAGCAGTAGAGGAGAGCTATGTTGTCCTTGATTTGGCTGCAAATCCAACAGTGGCTCAGCTGAACATCCACAAGGAGAAGAAGACAAGGAAATCCAAAGCCAAAGCTTGCCTATATGCTGCAGTATCCAACACAATCTTCACAAGAATCATGAACTTGGATTCTGCAAAAGGTATTTGGGAGTATCTTAAGAAGGAATATCAAGGTAATGAAATAACTAAGAATATGCAGGTTCTTAACTTAATCAGAGAGTTTGAAATAGAGAAGATGAAGGAAACCGAAAAAATCTAAGATTATTCTGACAGGTTGCTTAGCATAATAAACAAAGTAAGATTACTTGGAAAAGAATTTTCTGATGATAGAATTGTGCAGAAAATACTTATTACCATGCCTGAAAGATATGAGTAAGATCTCTTCATTGGAAGAAACAAAGGACTTAACCAACATCTCTCTTGGAGAATTAACAAATGCACTGCAGGTACAAGAATAGAGAAAATCAATGAGACTTGAAGAATCTATGCAGGGAGCCTTTCAAGCAAAAACTCAATATCAAGGAGGAGGCAAAGACAGGAGATTCTTCAAGAAGAAAAATGTTCAAATTTACAGAAACAAGGTGAAAACATTTCCACCATGTATCTACTGTAAAAAGACAAATCATCAGCCGATCAAGTGTTGGTGGAGACCAGACATTAAGTGCAAAAAATGTGTGTGAACTGGGCATGTTGAACGAATTTGCAAGACATCACAGCATGAAGAGAAGGCAAATCAGGTTGTTGTTGCACAGCAACCTGAAGAGGAGCAGCTGTTTGTTGCATCAAGTTTCTCAACAAGCAACAATACTAATGATTCTTGGTTGATTGACAGTGGTTGCACAAACCATATGACAAACAACTAGAAATTGTTTTCATAACTTGACAACAACACTGTTTCCAAAGTTAAAGTTAGAAATGGTGATTATATTGATGTCAAAGGCAAAGGAATTGTTGTCTTAAATAGCCTGTCAGGTATGAAGTATATTCTAGATGTCTTATACGTGTCTGACATTGATCAAAACCTGCTCAGTGTTGGGCAGCTTATGGAGAAAGGTTTCAAAGTAATGTTTGAAGATCAATGGTGCCTGATCAAAGACAACTTGGGCAACAATGTGTTTAGGGTGAAAATGAAATCAAAAGGTTTTTTCTTAAACCTAATGGAGGAGCAGAGTGTGTTTTTTGCAGAAATATGCAGTGACGAACTATGGCATAAAAGGGTGGGACATTTCCACCATGCAGGGCTTATGTATATGCAAAAACATGCTCTTATAAAAGGAGTACCACAACTGAAGAGCAGATCAGCAAATTGTGTAGCATGTCAATATGGGAAGCAAGTTAGAAAGCCATTTCCTCATGCAACCAGGAGAGCAACACGAAAACTTCAGCTGGTGCATACAGATGTTGGAGGTCCTCTCAGTACAGCTTCTTTGAATGGCAGCATATATTATATCATCTTCATTCATGATTATTCCAGGTTCTTTTGGATTTTCAAATTTAAATTCAAATTTGAAGTTGCTAATGTTTTTAGGAAGTATAAAGCATGGGTGGAAAACCAAAGTGGGTGCAAGATTCAGACATTAAGATCAGACAATGGAAAGGAGTATACCTGTGGGAGATTTCAGAAATTTTATGATGAATATGGAATTGAACATTAGCTTACTGCACCCTACACACCTCAACAAAATGGTGTAAGTGAAAGAAAAAACAAGAGCATCATGGAAATGACAAGATGTATGTTGCACAAAAAAGAGTTGCCAAAGAAGTTATTGGCTGAAGCTGCAAATACCTTAGTGTATTTGCCGAACAGAATGTCAAATAGAGCTTTGCACAAGAAAACTCCTTTTGAAGCTTGGTTTGGATACAAACCAGACCTGCAAGATCTGAAAGTTTTTGGTTGTATTTGTTTTTCACATGTGCCACAGGTGAAGAGAGATAAGTTGGATAAGAAGTCAAAACCTGGAGTATTCATTGGTTATAACAGTCTATCGAAAGCTTACAGAATCTTCCAACCTCAAAATGGAAGAATTCTGGTAAGTAGAGATGTGAACTTTATGGAAGATCAACAATGGAAGTGGGAGCAATCAGAAGACAGGCTGGAATCATCAACAGAACAGGAAGAATCTCCAATCTTGGAGATTATTAATGACAATATTGACGATGAACCAGTAAGAGGTACAAGATCATTAGCTGAAATTTATGAATGTAGCAATATTGCTGTCTGTGAACCTGCAGAATTTGAAGAAACAATAAGGAAAAGGGAATGGATTGAAGCAATGCAAGAAGAACTGAAAATGATTGAGAAAAATGACACATGGGTGCTGATGGACAAGCCTTTACACAAGAAGGCCATAGGGGTCAAATGGGTTTATAGAACAAAAAAAAATGCAGATGGTTCTATAAATAAATACAAGGCTAGATTAGTTGTGAAGGGTTATGCTCAGGTGTTTGGTGTGGATTTTTCAGAAACATTTGCACTAGTGGCATGCTTGACACAATCAGGCTACTATTGGTAATTGCTGCACAAAAGAAGTGGAAAGTTTATCAACTGGATGTGAAGTTTGCGTTCTTGAATGGATACCTATAGGAGGAGATTTACATAGAACAACCAAAAGGTTTTGAAGTAAAGGGACAAAAGGAGAAGGTCTACCTACTGAAAAAGGCTTTGTATGGCCTCAAACAAGCCTCTAGAGCTTGATACAACATAATTGATGATCACCTGCATAAACTTGGCTTTGTTAAAAGCTTAAGTAAAGCCACATTGTATGTAAAAGGAGCTGATGCAAATTTAATTATTGTATTTGTTTATGTTGATGACTTGCTTGTAACAGGAAGTAATAAGACACAAACTAAAGAGTTCAAGGCAGAAATGTGTGATGTGTTTGAAATGACAGATCTTGGGTTGATGTCTTACTTCCTTGGAATGGAGGTGAAACAAAGTGGTGATGGAATCTTCATAGGACAGCAGAAACATGCCAAGGAGATATTGAAGAAATTTCACATGGAAAGCTGTAAAAGCATAAGCACTCCTATGAACTTGAAGGAAAAATTCAGCAAAGAATGATGAAACAAACAAAGTAGATAAAGGTCAGTACATAAGCCTAATTGGATGTTTAATGTATCTTACAACTTCAAGATCAGATATTGCATTTGTTGTGAGCTTGCTGTCACCGTTCATGCATTGTGCAAGTGAGTTGTATCTTCAAGCTACGAAAAGAATAGTCAGATATGTTAAAGGTACAATAAATTATGGGATAAAGTTTACTCATCTTCAGAACTTCATGCTGCATGGATACTCTGATAGTGACTAGGCAGGATCTGTGGAAGACATGAAGAGCACTTTAGGCTATTGCTTTAGCTTTGGATCAGGCATGTTCTCTTGGTGCTCAACGAAGCAAGAAAATATAGCTCAAAGCACAACTGAAGCTAAATATGCAGCAGCTACTGCAGTTGTCAATCAAGCTATATGGATAAGGAAGATTCTTGCTGATCTGCAAATGAATCAACTGGAACCAACAAAAATCTATGTTGACATTCACGGTAGAACCAAGCATTTCAAAATCAAGCTAAATTTTTTACGAGAAGCACAGAAAAAAGGAGAAGTTGTTCTGCTATATTGCAGAACTAATGATCAGACTGTAGATGTTCTAACAAAAGCACTTCCTAAAGCCAGTTTTGAAGACTTACAAAGAAAGCTTGGCATCTGCTACTGTCAAGACAAAGAGGAGTGTTGATGAGGTATCTTAGAAGCTGCAGAAGACTAGGAAGTTGAGCTGTTGCATGCTGAGCATTTATAGTCAATAAGGAGTCCTGCTGAAGGCCAAGATTTTAGGAATAAATTACTGATCATATTTGATCTGATGTTATCCATGTTTTTGATTTTTGATTTTTGAATTGTCTTTGCTTCCATGTAATACTCTAACTCTATTTAAAGAATATTTCGAATTCAATAAAACAACAACTTCTGCAAATCTTGTTCTTCATGCCTGCAATATATTCATTGATATTTTGCAATCGAAGATATATATTCAACACACACGCACAGGAGCTGCTGGATCGGCCAAATACTATATCTTTCAATCAAACTAGTCACAGACATATCTGAACTCTTGATTTATAATTAGATCATGTCAACTTTGAAGCATCAAAATGAAAATTGAAAGATGAAGAGATAATAAGACTGAGTTGTTTCAATTTCTAATCCTTTATCCACTATATTGCAATGATACAGTAATACAAGTCATTACTGTTAGGATTGAGAAAGTTTGCAGATAATTGAAAAGGAAAGAATGAGTTTAGAGATGGGAAGAGGGAGAAGAGAGAAAAGATAGGAGACTGAAATTTGAATATTTGTTGTATTGATATTCTGTTTTTCCATACCTTTGTTATGTGTGCACTTTTCTATTTATACACATTTCTCATACCTTCTTTCATACTCTAGATTACAAATACAATATTCTAGAATACATCTTTTATACTCTAACATCCCCCCTCAAGCTCATGCTTTGATGAACCAAGCATGAGATTGCAGCAATGAAAAAGAAATACATGAGTACTTAACCCTGTTTAATAGAAATCAACTTGGAAAATAGAAAGAAGAGAATAGAAAGATGAATTTGAATTTGATTGAGAAGATTTTGAGAATTTGAGAGATTGAGAAGAAGAAACGAGAGGGAAGAGAAATGATAGAATTTATTTGAATTTCATTTGTCTACTTAAGTTTTTCTTAAGTTTTTCATTTGTTGATGAATTTGAGAAGAGACGGATGAGAAGAAAGAAATGGGAGGTAAGTGAGGGGATAGAATTTATTTGAATTTCATTTGTCTACTTTAGTTTTTCTAAAGTTTTTCCTTTGTTGATGAATTTCTTAATTTGCGTAAGAATTCATTTTCTACTTCTCAATGATTTCTTTCTTTCTTTCTTTCTTTCCTTCTTTCTTTCTTTTTTTCTTTTCTTTTCTTTTTTTTTTTTGCAAAAACGGTAGCAAGTGACACATAAAACGGTAGAGCACACACAAATGACACCATACAAAACCTGCAAAACACAACCTACAAAACAAAAAACCTAGGTTTCTACTTATTCCTCTCTCAGCAATGCCGCAACCTCTTCTCTCTTCTCTGCCAAATCCTTTTTATTCTTCCCCTGTTCCAACTCCGCCTTGCACGGCTTCTCATACAATATTTGAAAGAGTTGAAAGAGGCAAAGCTGAACATGTCATCTCGCATCCAAGGAGCGTGAGATGCTTTGCAATCCAATCACCGCTGAAGGTCTGAGTGGAGAAATCACGACAGAAGCCCCAAGAGCAGATGAGATCTGTGATTGATGCTTTGAGAAGCAGCAATTATGATGCTGATCCAATGCTTTGTTCTTCTGGAATGTTAGTTAGTGCTTAGTTTACTCAAGTTGACATTGTCGACACCTCAGCCTCAGCCTCCTTCTCTAGCGGAGCTACAATGGCGGTCCTCTAGTGACCCGAGCTCCAGTTCAGCTCAACAATGAAACACAATGGCTTGAGCTTCTACAAATACTGAGGCATCATCGTCAGTAGAACAAAGGAGGCTCGTCAATGCTACAACCACTGGTAGTTGTTCAATCCCACGGTTCTAACACAAAATCTCAACAACTCTTAACTTTGCAAAGTAAAAGTCCATCTTCTTCTCAAATTGATCTACTGACAGCTTCAACTCGGTGATCTGTGAATAATATGCAGGCACTGGATTATAAGGTTTAGAAGCCTTCACATATTGATTTGAAGAGGACACGTCAATCCTTCAAGCATTTTTTTTCCAAAGGAATTCCAAGAACAACAAAGAAATTCCAATCTGAAATTCAGAAAAAAAATTCTGAGATCTTCAGTTGCAGCAGATGATTGAGGAGGTGAACCAAAAACAAGCAAAACTGCTAGTGTTTTCTTCGTTTTCATGGAGTATTGTAGGGATCAGTATAAGGAGGCCCACCCAAACAATAAATCTAATGCTACTGTTGGTATATGAGTCTCAAAGACATTTTGCTTGTGCAAGTCATTTATACAAGCATCAAGGTATCAGTCATGACGCTTGATTGAATGCTTATTTACGATGCACAGTGATTCCCATTATACTGCTGCTCTGTTTGAGCTTTATGATTTTTTTTTGTGCAGAGATTGAAGAGTTGAGAGTATTACCGAGACTAGAAGACTCGTTGAAAAAGATGAATGCTCGATTTAAGGAGTGGAGAGAGGAGCAGAAGACAAAGATGAGAAAAGTGATGATGAGGATCTTGTTGAAGCAGATGAAGAGGAGTCTGACCTTGACTTGGCATGGAAGATGCTAGATGTTGCCATAGCAGTAACACGGATCTATATTTCGAAGAAAAACAAAGAAAACATCACAGATGATCATCTTCATCTTTAGCTTGAAAAGAAGCTGTAAAAGATCATAAAGAAAAAAAATACCTTGAACGATGTGTTTTCTTCTTCAGCAATAGATTTTTTTTTTTGAATGATCCATTGAAGGATCAAATTGCTGAAGCTTGGATCAATTCATGTGCTAGCATAGAAGCTCTCATACCATGTTAGGATTGAGAAAGTTTGCAGATAATTGAAAAGGAAAGAATGAGTTTAAAGATGGGAAAAGGGAGAAGAGAGAAAATAGAGGGAGACTGGAATTTGAATATTTATTGTATTGATATTCTGTTTTTCCATACCTTTGTTATGTGTGCACTTCTCTATTTATACACATTTCTCATACCTTATTTCATACTCTAGATTACAAATACAATATTCTAGAATACATCTTCTATACTTTAACAATTACAACAAAAAATGAAAGACAAGAGAAGCCCACGAAATGGGAAGCAATTGCCACAAATAATAATTTAAAAAAAGAAAAGAAAAGGATTATCAATAATCTTTGAACTCCTGTAGAAGAGCTTCCTCTAACAAAAACCGAGACTCTTCCATCAACTCAGGACTCAATCTGAACATCAAAACACAAAAGCGGAATTGACCGGTGGTGGTTGGTCGAAGGGTAGCTTATGCTTTTTTTCATCCTCACTCGACGGATTAAAACGAGTACGAACTCGCATCGAAGAAGGCCTCCTTCGTCTAAGTGTTCGTTCTTTTGCGCGGGCCTTCTTGCCGGGTCAAAAAATCTCAGTTCAAACTGAGCTCAATGTCAAGCTTAGAAGGAGTTGTCGTGGCTGTTTATTTTTACGTTATTTTCTCTAAAATAAATATTTTTAAGCTATTTTAATATATTAATAAAAATTATCTCATATATTTTAAAATAAAATACTTTAAAAGAACACATCATCTCCTATCCTATAGTATGAATGGTAAAATGTCACTATGTATTATTAACACCCAATTTGACCTTTGTGTTTATGGTTTCCAAAGTCTACAACTGCAATCACTCCAGATGGGACGCTGTTGAGAAGAGGTGGTTTAGATTATCACTAATATTTAGGTGTGAGGAAAAGTATGTAAGAATTTGAATTTCAATATATTCAGTATAATTTGTTTTTACAGTAAGGTTTTATATAAAAAATAATTAAAATACACTTTTACTGATTACTAGAAATATCTAAAAATAAACAGCTATATTTCAACAACGACTATATTTCATCACTCCTCCTTAAGTTAATGCGTAGATATTTATCATGCTCAATCTGTTAATTGCATCATAAAACACCTTTCCTGAGACTGTTTTTGTGAGTATATTGGTTAGCTGATCTTCATACCAAAAAAATGAAAATTATATAATTTTTCGATCAAGATTTTCTTTAATGAAGTGTCGGTCGACTTCAACGTATTTGGTATGATCATGTTGTACAGGATTATATGCAAGTTCGATAGTTGTCTTATTATCACAGTGTAGACCTATTGATGTCTCATAATCAATTCCTAAATCATGTAACACCTCTTTAATCCATAATAATTCACACACACCATCAGCTATACCTTGGTATTCTGCTTCTGCACTTGATCTAGAGACCATTTTTTGCTTCTTACTCCTCCAAGTGACAAGATTACCTTTTACAAAAGTAAAGTAGCTTGATGTCGATCTTCTATAAGTTTGATTCCTTGACCAGTCCTCTACCTGGTGCACTCTTCAAGTATCTCAAAATTCGATACACCGCTTCCATATGTTCTTCTCCTGGTGAGTGCATGAACTGACTCGCCACACTTACCGCATAGGTTATGTTTGGCCTTGTATGTGATAAATATATCAATTTTCCAACTAACCGTTGATAACGTCCTTTGTCTGTTGGTGTCTGATTTTCCGATTCTCCAAGCTTGTGATTCATTTCCATAGGTGTGTCAACATGTTTACATGCCAACAGCTCAGTTTCTGTTAACAAATCTAACACATATTTTTGTTGTGATAAACATATCCCAGTTTTGGATCTCGAGACCTCAATTCCTAAGAAATACTTCAGTCGTCCAAGATATTTCCTTTCAAATTTGAACACCAGAAACTGTTTTAGTTCTTTTCTATCTTCTGGATCATCTCTTGTTAAGATCATATCATCCATATATACAATTAATGCCGTAATCTTTCCTTCTCTGTGATTTATAAACAAGGTATAATCTGAGTTACTTTGCTTATAGTCAAATTCCTTCATAGTGAAAGAAAATCTTCCGAACTAAACCCAAGATTACTATTTCATACTGTATAATACCTTCTTTAATTTGGAAAATTTAGTCTTACACGAGGATTTGCCTCTAGCTCCAGGTGGTAACTCTATGTATACTTCTTCTTTAAGGTCTCCATTGATAAAAGCATTCTTGATATCAAATTATTGCAAGACCCAGTCTCGATTCACTTATAGAGATATTGATTTTTGCAACTGAAGCAAAGGTCTCTTGATAATCTACCTCATACTTTTGTGTATATCCCTTCATAACCAACCTTAATTTGTACCTATCAATATTGCCATCCACCTTGTGTTTTACTATGAACACCCATTTACAACTAACTGTCTTTTTACCTTTGGGTAGTGTACACAATTCCCAAGTGTTATTTCTTTATAGTGTCTCCATTTTTTTGTTCATTGCCTTAGTCCATTTTGGATATGTTAATGCATCTTGTACATTACTAGGAATAGACACAGTGGATAATTGATTAACATAAAATGCATTCGATTTTGACAATCTATGGGGATTTTGACACATAATTACTAATTGGGTATTTAGTTTAGGTTTAGGGATCAAGTTCATACTATTTTTTCAGGACTCCCCTATTTGACCTACATGGATATTTATTAGATATATTTTTTACAATAAGAGGAATTTTGTTAGTTTCATCAAGAATATGATTTGGATTTACTAGAGGAGGAAGATTCTAGGTTGATCTTTGGTTAATAGTGCAAATGTTGATAACTTTGAAGACAAAGGAGGTTTAATTGCATAGCAATCTCTGGTCTATATAGAATTCTAGGTCAATACTATAGCTTGGGACAAAACTGGTCTTGCTCCCTCAAAATTTCTTTCAATGGACCCTCCATTTTCCTCCTTCTCTCCCCTTGAAAAGAGAGCCCAGATGCTCCCCTAGAATAATAAGGTTCCAATTCTTGAAATGAAGTATCTAAGGTCACATATAGCTTTTGATGTAGGGGATCATAACACCGATACCTTTTCTGAAATTATGAGTATCCAACAAAGACATGCCATTCTGCACATGGATAAAGTTTACTCCAAAGGATTTTTGGTATGTGAGCATATACCGTACACCCAGATACTTGTGGTTCAAGATTTCGTAGATGCAGAGATTCCATCTTCTGTTGGGGATTCTAAAATCCGATCACACTAGATGGTGTTCGATTAATTAAATAGACAGCGGATTTCATCACTTCTCCCTAGTAGAATTCCAGCATATTCATACCAAAAAAAGATACACAAATGATTTCCAGGATTTGCCTATTCTTTTGTTCTACTAGTTCTTTTTTCTATGGAGTATAGATGTGATGCAGAACAAGTGGCAGAGGCATACATGCTCAAGAGAGAGCATCCAAAATTCAAAGGCAACTGAATTTAGTAATCCGGGCGCTGAAGTCGGAATGACATGAAACTCACCCAATTGATACTTCTCGGTGTTTCTGAAGTTAGTAAGCAGCTTTGCTGATAATACATACCATTTTTTGGCCAAATTCCATCGTTTAGGCCCTAAAATTGTTGTTTTTGCTATTTTAGAAAAGTTTCGTTTTAGCCATAACTCTTGATTTCCAAGTCCGGATCGACTTCTATCAATTCCGGCTTGCTCAAGATTTCTAGCATTTTCAATTTCCGTATTTATCTCAAATTTTCTATTTTTGGTAAATTTTATTATTTAGCGTCGTTTCCTTATTCAACAAGGGTTTGGGCTAGGGTTTCTACTTTAAATATGGTTGTAAACCTCTGGCTGAATTATTGAATTAATGAATAAAGTTTGAACTTTTTTTTTAGAGTTCCTCTCATCCTAGAAATATTTACGGAATATCGACGTTGGTCGTGTTCCTTATTTTTTTCTGCTGCATCACGATGCATAAGGTTTGATGTCAAATTCCATGACAACTCAAGAAGGCATCTAAAAGTTGATCCATAAACTCTTTACCATTGTCAGATTGAAATGTGCGGATCTGTCTTTGGTATTGGGTCATCACCACTTTATGAAATTCCTGAAAGGCTATACGTACATCACTTTTATTCCAGAGAAGAGATATCTATGTCATCCGAGTGCATTCATCAATAAATATAACAAAGTAATGAATAGTAAAAAATGAAGGTATTTTTGTAGGACCCTGAAAATCCGAGTGAATGACTGTGAAAGGTTCTAAATTCTTTTTCAAACTTGGTAAATAGGGAATATGGTGGCTTTTGGCCAGTTCACAAATTTCACATTGAAAATCCAAATTACCTAAACCTTAAAACAATTGTGGTTGTAACTTCAGTGCCACAACCATACGAGTGCTTGAGCTTGGTCATTACTCTTTGTCTAGTTTGCTTGATATAGCTTGTTAACTCCAAAAAATAAAGATTACCACGTTTAACACCATAACCAAGAATCTTTCGAGTCAAATATCCTAAAAAATTCATTAAAAAGGCCAAAAAGTTCCAATGCATGAAAGAGTAATAGTAATTTGACTTACCGTAAGGAAGTTGTATTCAAGAGATTGAACAATAAGAACAGTATCTAGGGTCAAAGAGTCAGTCAAGGTTATAGATCCTTCCCTAGTAAAAAGGGAGGGACTACCATTAGCTTTGTAAATAACTAACTATGGAGAGGGTTTAGAAAATTTTAAATACCACAATCCCTAGTCATATGATTAAATGCACCTGTATCAATAATCCAAGTATTATTCTTAACAATCACAGAGTGTGCAGAATTTTTACCAATTGTACCTAGATGAACAACATTCACCGTAGGCTGCACCTGTTTTGCTTCAACAAGATTTACCATTTTTTCCTGATATTTTTCATAGGTTTTTTCTTAAAATCCCATCATTTAGGATAGCCAATAATTTCATAACATCTTTGTTTTGCATGACTTGATTTGTTGTAATGGGTATAAGTCAACCCACCACTCTTTCCCGTATATATACTTATTTCCCCCCGGGTCTTCGGCAACCACCCACCTAAGGGACACAGTAGGGGAGCTACCACCATCACTGACCCCTCTGTTCCTCCTCCCATCATCTGCTTTTGTTGGTGTTCCTGATGTACATATGGGTACACACTTTCTAGGCCCAACTTTGGGTCCTACCTCAAAATTTCTCCTCATTCCTGTTCAAAAACAGGATCCAAGCTACTGAGGAAGATATGAACTCTTAGCCTTTCCATGGCTGAGTGGAACTAGAGCACACCGTAGACTATCCTAGCTTGTGACAGTGTCCGGAGGTCAATTTCCTGAAAAATAGCAATTGGTTCATTGTAATAAATGGGTAGTGGTTGACCGTTCTGTTTGGTGGAGAAGGATTTTTTATTTAATTCAAAAATGCAAGTTTCGTCTGACCCATCTTGACATTGCCTCCTAAATTTCCTTCGTCGTGGGAAGCTGGATGAATCGTTGCATCAATGACGAGCTCATTGAGTCAATCAACTAGCTTTTGACTCGATGATTGTCAATTATCCATGTTTCCAGTTTTGGGTCAGTCGGGTAGGGTTTTTTCACTGCTCTAGTGAGGTACCCGACCTTGTTACGGGCACCGATTCTCATCTCCATAAGTTGGGACCAAAGAGAACAATTCATTTCATCTAGTATGATTCTAGTTGGGAGTGCGGAGTTGTCTTGATGGACTACAATCAGGGTCACCATAGTGGAAGCTGGTACAATTGTTGGGTTAATCTCTACGAGGTGGGCGAAAAATTAGTGTTCGGTTTTGGGTGGATTTTTAGGTGGATGAACAGTAATAGTAGCTAGGTTTTTTGTTTGATGAATAGGGTTTATGCAAAAAATCTAGGTTTCTAGGGGAAAACATTGTAGTTTCTGTTTATTTTTTTTCTCTAGTATAGGTTGATTTCTAGGTTTGATGAACAGTAATCATTGATGAAGAAGCACTGTAGAGATTAATTTCTGGGTTTTGAACCAAAAAGAGAAGAGAAAAAAAATTCTAGCATTATGATTCAAAGGAAAATATTCGAGATTTGCTCTAATACCATGTAAGAATTTGAACTTTGATATATTTAGTATAATTTGCTATTACAGTAGGGGTTTTATATAGGAAATAATTGCAATACAATTCAAGCTAAAATACAACACTTTTACTGATTACCAGAAATAGCTAAAAATAAACGGCTATATTTCAACAACGACTATTTTTCAACAATAGAGGTTGTTAATAAAAAAAGATAAAAATATAAAATATGGTTCATCGTAATTTTAAATAGATATAGATGGCGATGACATCCTTATGTTGTGTATTATTGAAAAGAAACCCCAAGTGAAGCCCGACATAAAAAAAGAGAGCCTATGTCTTTAAATCTCATAAGCTAGTAACACATGTATCTATGTACTTACTATTTATCCCCCTTCATTTCATTCTTTATAAGTCCCACAAGTTTTTAGTTCTTTCCCATTTAGTTATTGCACTTCATGTTCTTAAAAATTTGATCCTCTTAATTTATATGATTATTGTCATGGTTTTGCGTACTTTATAATTTATTTTAGTTTTCATGTTTATAGGTATAAAATCTTTTTTTTATTATTAAATTTTTTAAAAGAGTAAAACAATTCAAATCTAGTCCCTTGATTTTTTAATTTTAATGTTAAGTTAATGTTATTTTAGAATTTAATTTTTTTTTCATCTTCACTTCCTGCCCAATCTTCATCACAAAATCCCACAAGAGTTGTTGATTGTAGCTTGACATATTCAATTCCATAACCAAAAGTTCCTTGTATATATCTAAGAACCCTCATTGCAACTCCCTTATGTTTCTTTGTTGGCTGATTTATGAACTTGGATAACAGACTGGTGGCATACATTAGATCATGCCTTCTTGTTGTCAAATACTATACACTTCCCACTATTTTTCTGTAAGTATTTTCATCTTCTAACTCACTCTCATCTACCTTTCTCAGTAGACAAGGAGATCGAGGCTGGTTTTCAATTAGCAAGTCCAAATTTCTCAGTAAGGACCTTGCATGCTTTATTTTATGGAAGAAGATGCTTTGATCAGTCTACAGAACACTCATTCCCAGAAAATGATAAAGAAGATTGAGGTCAGTCATCTCATAACTCTGCATCATTTCCCTTTTAAATTCATTGATCATTCTCTCATTACTGCCTGTGTCCATAATATCATCCATATAAATAAATACAATGAGTTTATTTCCTTCACTGTCAGCTTTTGTGTATAGAGTAGCCTCACCGGCACTTCTCTTGAATTTACTCATGGTAAGATAGGTATCAATTTCACTATACCAAGCTCTAAGAGCTTGTTTAAGGCCATATAGTGCCTTTTTCAACTTGTATTCTTTGTGCCCTGCTCTTTGAACAACAAACCCCTTCGGTTGCTCTACAAATACCTCCTCATCAAGCATTCCATTTAGAAATATTGATTTAATATCAAATTGAAATAATTTCCAGTTTTTCTAACTTGCAAGTACAATAAGAATTCGGATTGTGTCTATCCTTGCCACTGGGGCGAAGGTTTCATTGTAGTCAATTCCTAACTTTTATGCATACCTCTTTGCTACAAGCCTAGCCTTGTACTTGTTGATTGATCCATTAAGGTCAATCTTTGTCTTAAGCACTTATTTAACCCCTATGACAGGCTTGTCATTAGGTTTGTCCACAAGCTCTCAGGGTTTTTCTTTCAATCATATCCAGTTCTGCATTTATAGCTTCTTTCCAAGTTATATTTCTTGTTGCCTCTATGTAACTTTTAGAATCTGTAACACTCATATAACATCTTGTATATATGTCTTTAAGAGATTTCAGTTTAATTGGTGTTGAGCTAGATGTGAAAAGTCTACTATCATCTTCACTTGAATTTCTAGAGGACTTATCAACTGGAGAATCTTCACCATCATCAAACTGAAAAACTTTAGTTTGTTCTCTCCCTTTTTTATCAGTTTTATATCCTTCTTCTATATCTTGAAACCTGGTAATGAAGAAACTATTTTTAGTGGCTCTTCTTCCCATCTGTAAAAATTGTCTTCATCAAAGACAATACTCCTTGATAAGATAATTTTTCTTAATTTTAAAACATATACTCTATACCTCTTTTCATAGCTCCCATATCCCATAAAAGCTCCTTGTTCAGCTTTATCATCAAGTTTCTGTCGTAATTGAGCTGGAATATGAACGTAGCATATACACCCGAACACTTTCAAGTGTTTGATGCATGGCTTTCTTCCTATAAAAGCTTCAAAAGGTGTCTTAGTTGACACTGATGTGGTGTAGTTTTTGTAATGTAACTACAACTGTATTAACAGCCTCAACCCAAACTTCAACAGGTATGTTCCTCTCTTTCATCATTGATCTAGCCATCTCACAAATGGTCCTGTTTTTCCTCTCAGCTACACCATTTTGCTGAGGAGAGTAAGCAATTATTAATTGCCTTTCTATCCCATTGTCAGCATAAAAAATTTGGAGTTCCAATGAGGTATACTCTCCACCTCTATCACTTCTAAACTTCTTTAATTTGCAACCACTATCCAATTTTACAAAACCTTTGAATTTTCTAAACACATTTAAAGTATTGGATTTGTTTATAAGGAAGTAAACCCATCTCATCCTTGAAAAATCATTACTAAATGTGATATAGTATATATTACCTCCATTTGATTCACTTTGTATTAGTCCACACAAATCTGTGTGTACCAATTCCAGTGGATGACTTACTCTCCAACTTCCTTCTTTATCAAATGGCTACCTTTTATGCTTCCCTAGCACACATCCTTCACACACAGTATTCACAATGGTTAGTGTTGCTACCCAAATTTTGACCCTTTATTTTTTATGTTTCGGAAAAAAGACAAAAAAATATAAAAAAGACAAAAAATATATAAAAAGGCAAAAAATATAAAAAAGAACAAAATCCAAAAAATATCATGGTACGGGGGCAAAATTGAACAAATTGAGAATTTAACAATCAATGCAGGGTCAAATCGCACAAATTGGAAATCAAGGACCAAATTGAAAAGACACGCAAGCTGAGGGCTGATTGTGAATTTTGCTTATAGAAAACTCTATAAATAGAGTACACCTTCAACAAGAAAAAAAAAGATACACTCCTCCAAAACCCTAAACCCCAAGAAACCCTAACATCTTTTTCTCAAAAAAAAAGGGGGTTGCAGCCGCCGCACCCTTTAGGGCTGCTGCAGCCCCACCCTCTCATTTCCCATTTTTTATTTTCTCTCTTCCCTCTCCCCACGCCAACCTTCATCTTCAGGTCTCCCTCCGGCGACTAGCCTTCTCCATTTCCTTTCTTCAAGCCACCAACAGCCCCTGCTCCTTTCTTTTCTCCCGCCGACCAGCCACCCCAGCAGCCCCGTCAGCCACACCTCTATTTTCTCGCCTACAAAGCTCCGGCCAGCCCCCACCGATCAGCCATTCACTTTCCCTCTCTTTCTCCCCTGGGCACAGTTGTAGCTTCACCCCATTTTTCCCTTTAAACGTCTCTTTCCCTTCCCTTTCATTTTTCCTCTCACCGGCCTTCCCCTCACTCTCCTCTATTCTCAGCCGAACCAAGCAGCCCCCCCTTTCCTCTCGATTTCCCCTCACTCTTCCTTTCCACAGCAAGACAGCCCAGCTAACCTCGCAAATCACCATCTACGGTGTTCCTCTCTCTCCATCCATCCTGCCAGCAGCCACCTGAGGTGGAGAAGAAGAGGATACCAAAAAACAAGAAGAAAACGGCAGATCCGAAGAGAGGAGATTTTGAGCTGAATCGTTGTGTTGTTTTTGGTTTGAACCCAAAATTGCAGATCTGAAATGAGGGAAAAGAAAGCCGAAACATTGATTTTGTTTGATTTTGCATTGTTGTGTTTGTGTGTTTTCTTTCTTTCGGTTTGCAGGTCTTCGGAGCACTCTCTCCAGAGAGGAGAAGAAATCAGAGGAAGAAGAAGAACGGGCCGAGAGGAGAGAACCCAGCTGCTGTGATTGTGTTGTTTTCTGTTTTTTTCTTGTGTTGCAGGTCGCCGTGGAGGCCACCGCCGGCAAGAGGAAGAAGAGATGGAGCAAATCCAGCCACCCCCTATCATCACTGTTCATCACTGGCGGCGCGTGGAACCACGCGCCGCTAGTGACGGTGGCGCGTGAACAAACGCGCCACCAGCCTCCAGCAGCTGCTACCACTGTCCAGAACTGTTCATGAGTTCCCTGTTGTAATTTTTTTTTATGTTTATGTGTTTGTTTGAATGTTTATTGTATTTTGAATTATTATTTGTAAAATGTATTATGGAAAAAGAAAAGACATGTGTGTGAGTTGTATTTGTAAAATATAATGAAAAAGAAAAAAGAGAATGTGTGAGTGTGTTGTGTTGTGTTTTATTCATGCAATTATTTATGTTATTATGGTAAGAAAAAGAATATAAAAATAAAAAATGTGTGTTTTCTTCGCAAATGGCCAAAATGTTTATTTCCCAAAAATTAAATTTAGATTTAATAACAAGTTTATTAAATCTTTCAAATTGGCCTAATATTAAATAAATCATGAAATTAATTCATGGGAATATGTGATTAATTTTAGGTAATAATTGCCGGATTTACGTGTAGGCTAACATTTACATATTCGGGAATAACCACCAAAATCGTCAGTATTATTCTGAGCGGTGGTCGATTTCTTTATGAATCGATCAATCGTGAAATTAATGCATGGGGATTAATGGTTAATTTCAGGTGGTAAATGAAGAAACTACAAGTGGGCTGGCATTTGCATATCTGGAAATAATCAATAAAATTCACTGGATTATTTTGAGCGGCAACCGATTTCTTTTGCAAATTGGAACATTTTTTCCATTTGAATAATTATGACCCATCGAAACATTTAAAATCACGTCAAAAATAGTCAATGCAGCTTACCTCAGGTAAGGCGTACTAGGGGTGCTAATACCTTCCCTATACGCAACCAGTCTCTTACCCTTGAATTTCTGACCAGACCAGCGCAAATCGGGTGATCTTAACGACCCTTAACAGCAAGGTGGCGACTCCTCAACAACTCCATTGCGAGACACCAAAAAGAACCCCCTCGACGGGGATGCCGTGCGGCGACGTGCGACAGTTAGCATAGGCAATCCTACAACCATTTCCATCTAATGCATCTTCTTCATGCTTTCAAAGTTCAAGTGTTCAAATCTTCTATGCCAAATTCAAGAAGTTTCAATCACTGATGTTTTTCTTATTATAGGTACCATGGATTCTAGTGAAAGAGGGAAGCACCTGTTGCCTCTCATGATCACCTTTGCTATAATGGTTGTAAGTGTTTTATCATCAAATATTATAGCTTTGTTTCCTCCAAAAAAGATGTAATAACCATGCTCTATCATTTGTCCTACACTTAGCTAATTTTCATCTAATCGAGGCACTAGCAGTAGTTCTTGCATGTGTCTTATCCCTTGTCTTGTATCCACAACAAGTTTCCCCTTCCCTATAGCTTGAACAAGGTCTCCCAAACCCATTTTTACCTTGCAAGTTACTATCCTATCAATATCTATCAATTTTGACTATTATGAAGTCATGTGACTACTGCATGCACTATCCACAAACTAAACATCCTCATCTTGTACACTTGCTGCATGACAAGCATAAAACATTGTTCTAGTGGTGCACAATTAGCCAACTGCCTGTTGAACTCACAATCCTTTTGTTGATATCCAAACCTACTGCATTTTCCACATTTAATCTTCCCTTTGAACCTGTAAGTGCCAAAGTGAAACTTTTGACATGCATTGCATTGTGGCTTTATACTTGACTGACCATTGCTTCCATTTTTATGATGTGGATTGAAAGACTTGTTGTAATTCATCCCAACTCTCTTATTCTAGTTTGAATTTTGTTAATTGTGCTAATTCTAGTTTGAATTTTATAGATTGCTCAAGTTTCCACCTTGATTTTAGTTTGTAAACCTCCTATGTTGACTCTACCATTTTGAATTTGTTCTTCCTTGTGAGTCCTTGCCATTTTGAAGGTAGTTATTCCCTTCTATTTTGAGACTACTGAATGCTCTTTCTGAATTCATCATCTTCTCCCTCTCATCATGCATGTCTTCTCTTTTGTCATATACTTTGATTGAAGCAATGACTTCTTCACTTCTCAATGTATCTAGATCCCTTGTTTCCTTAATATTTGATACAATGGATTTGTATTTCCTGCTCAAACTTATCAATAACTTTTGCACCATCCTTGTCTCGGGTACCTCTTCACCAAAAGACTTCAAATTGTTTATAATTTCAAAGAACTTAGTCAGGTATTGATCTAAGCTCTCACTGTCTACCATCCTCGTATACTCAAATTCAGCCCTTATTGCTGTAATTTTATAGCTCTCACCTTTTTATCTCCCCTAAATTCTCTTCTTAGTATCTCCCATGCTCCTTTTATAGTTTTTTCATTTCTTATATGTGGAAATAGATCATCAGATAATGCTTCTTGTATGAGACTTAATGCCTTAGCTTTTTTTTATTCTCATTTCTCTTGAGACAGCTAGCTTTTTTTTTGAAATGTGCTCGGCTTCACTTCCTTCTCCTACAGATTCACTTCCTGTTTCAGGATTTTTCTGAAGCTGAGGTAATGTAACCTCTACCACATCCCATAGATCAAATGCTAAAAGGATAGTTTCCATTTTAACTACCTAAAAATCATATTTTTTCCCACCATTTTGCTGTTGAAAAAATCATAGTGATTACACCCCTTTCAAGATATATTATGTTAACTTTTGATTGTATTTTGTTTGTGATTTTGCAGGTGGCCTTGGTTCACTACAAGGAGAAGAATAAGGAAACACTGAAGAGAGAATTTCTTGTGAAGAAGATAAGTTGTATATTGTTGTACATTAACTGTTTGACAAAATGCTCATTTATATAGGTTGAGAAGAGCATGCATTACACATGTTTGAAACTACTTGTAACAACTCCCTAACTGTCTACAGAAGTCAATTACATCTTCTCTTCTTTGAATTAGTTACAAATAGGATGTTTACAACTGATTCTATTAGAGAATAGTTGTAACAGCAAGTCTTCTTCCTCCTCTTCTTCCTTCTTCAGTGGACTTGTAGTCCACGGAAGCAACTTAGACACCAGCATCTTGTAGCTCCTGTGAGCAACTTATCCACAAACAGTTATGTGTGGAGTGAAGTTGCCAAAGAATAATAAAGAAGTAAAGATTTACAACATTTAAAAGTTTAGTTGGAAGTATGAGATTTTTAACATGCACTCTTTCAAATATTCTTTTTGGAGTAGGGCTTGTTAGCAAATTTATAGAGACACAAACTATAACACTCTTTAAAGCATTGAAATAAATTATTTAGTATATTAAAGGTACTATTATTTTTCACTTATTTAATGAATATTCTAATGACTTTAAACTTGTGGATCATAGTGATGGTTAATGGGCTAAAGATATGAATGATAGAAAGAGTCTTACATGTTTTGTGTTCTATATAGGAGACTCAACATTCAGAATTCCAATAAGCAACCTATAGTCATTTTATCAACTTGTGATGCTGAATATGTAGCTACTATATAATGTGTTTGTCATTCCATATGACTAAGAAGATTATTAAAAGAGTTGTGAAAGTCACAAGAGAAGCCTATAAAAAATTATGTGGACAACTCACCAGTCATTGCCTTAGCTACTAGTCTAGTTTTTCATGACAAAAGTAGTCATATTGACATAAGATTTTATTACCTACGAGATTGCATTAGAAACAAGAAAGTTGAAGTCAAGTATGTAAAGATCCAAGATCAAGTCGCAAATATTTTCACAAAGCCACTCAAATATGATGTTTTTGCCAAAATGAGAGATTCCATACCAACTTTAAGGGGGTGATGAAAATTGTAATTGATATTTAGTTTTTCTAAGAAATAGAGGAACTAGTCTACCGATTTAAAATTTGTCAATTAGTTGGAATAAATGAATCGATCATCCAGTTGAGTTTGTAAAATACTTTTCCTTATCATATTATGATTTTTTAGCAGTTTGATTTCTTATTTGTCTAGGATTTAAAGACCTATAAATAGCCTTGTAATACCATAATTCAGAAGTGTAGAAAGCTCTTAAATAAAGCTTAGAGTATATATCTTTGAGAAAAAATATCATCTCTTTCAAAAAATTCTTGTTATTTAATTTTGATATTTTAGGATTATCCTCTTATCACTCCTAAAGTTTCTTCCAATAAAATCTTAAAACATAAGAATGTGTTATATCACCTACTCCTAAACCTGATTATATAGCAGTGCTTGGATATATACATCTTGTGAAATATTGTCTTCTAATTATTCGGAGAATATTTACCACTAATTTTATGCCGAAAAGAAATGAAATTGATGACTTTTTTGTCCACGAAGAAGACCGGCTGATAACAAGGATTCATTGCTGTCCCAAGTCAACAAAATTTTGTTTACTTTTCTTCAAGTCTGGTGAAAATTCTCTAAAACTTGGATGATCGTTTTTTTAACTTTTTCACTTACAAGTGACAGCTGAAAGGTTCACATCAAGGTTATGAATACCGTTTCGGTTACCGTTTCGTTTTTTCTATTGGTATGGAACGTTTCGGTTTCGGAGCGTTTCGGCGTGCCGTTTCGGGGTTGTACTGTTCATATATAATTAATTATATATATATATAAACTTAACAAACATAATTAAAATTCAAAATAAATTAACCTTAAACTATACAATACAAACATAAAGTCAAACAAACATAATCTCAAACCAATTTATAACATCTCTAAAATTCCATAATATTGTGAAAGTATAATGTTCTAAAATAAAAAAAAATATAAATCAAACATCTTCTACATCATTAATATAAAAATAAGGATCTTGTTCCTGCGGTGGAATGTAAGGAAAGTCATCAACTAGACATTCCAATAGTTGATCATTTCCACCGAGCTCATTCTCTTCATTAAAACATATCTCTTCATCTTCTAAATTTAAAGTGGATAATGGTGCTTCAATACTCTCCCAACTTATATCCTCGCCATCAAGAAGACTGGGTTCTTCACAAATCCATTCATTTAATAAATCAATGTTATCAAGGCTAATGGGATCTAAAGCATCTCTTGTTTTCCTCAAATTCCTACAAAGAATAAACATGAAATAAATTAAAAAATAAATATCAATGTAATAGAAAATAATTACTTTTTTCAATTTTATTATTAATATAATTGCATTGATATTTTACCTCTGTTGAATCCTTAGATTATAACGAACAAATACTAAATCATTTAATCTCTTGCGCTCAAGCCTATTTCGCCTTTTGGAATGGATGAATTCAAATACACTCCAATTTCTTTCACATCCAGTTGCACTACAACATTGACTAAGAACTCGAATTGCAAACTTTTGGAGTTCTTGAGTATCATTGCCGAATTGCTCCCACCATGCAACTAGATAAAAAAAAAATCAATCAATCAAATATTATAAATCCAAAAAAACATTATATTTGAAAAAACTTAAACTTATTACCTGGATTTAACTTTTCTCTTTGTCGAATGGCTAGGGCCATGCCAAAATCACCGGTTGCTTTCTTATACTCCTCAAGTTGGCCACTGATTATATCTTGAATGTCACAATCAGGAACCAATCTAGTAATTGCGCTAAGCAAACCTCGAGTAACCTCCTTTTGTTTTGAAAAAGAAGGCCTAAAATATATTCCAGGATTAAGAAAACAACCTGCTGCATGTAATGGACTATGAAGTTGTTTATCCCATCTAGCATCAATTACTCGAATATATGGTCCATATTGGGATACTCTATTCTGCAACCTGGTCTTGATGGCTTCTTTTGCTTTATCCATTGCCTCATATAAATAACCCATTGATGGCTTTTCTTCACTGTCTGCTAATCTAAGAACTCGTACTAAAGGCTCGCTAACTTTAACTATATGTTGACATCTCGGCCAAAAGTCCTTATCTTGTAAAACTATAGCAGCAATTTCTTTTCCTACTCGACTTTTACCATGATTTGATTCAACCCATTTTGAGCAAGTAAACATTTGTCGAAGCTCATTCTTAAACTTAAGCAAACATTGGATGCTTAAGAAATGGGTAGCAAACCTTGTTATGCCAGGACGACATAAATCATTTCCATTGGTAAATTCTTTCCACATCAAAGCTAAAACCCATGCATGATTATATATAAACTTTGTTATATTTCTTGCACTTTTAATTGTTTCATCAATCATCGAAAAATATCTTGGGTCACAAATATTTTCTAACATTAAATCAATGCAATGGGTAGCACAAGGAGACCAAAAAAAGGTATCATACCTTTGCTGCAAAGCTTTCCCAGCAACCTTGAATGCAGATTCATTATCACTGACAAATTGGACAATATTTTCTTGTCCAACTTCTTTGACAACTTCATCAAACATCTCAAGCAATGTCTCTTTATCTTTTCGAAGACCTGAAGTGTCAACAGACTTCAAGAATATGGTACCTCTCGGAGAATAAGCAAGAAAATTAACAATTGGTATATTCCACCTATTTGACCACCCATCTGCCATAATAGAACATCCATAAAGTTTCCAATCAGCCTTGATTTCTATAAGATATTCATGGACATTATGAACTATATCTTTCAAAAGTGGTCCCCTTAAATCATGAAATGATGGTCCTTTAAAACCAAGTCCCATTGATGTTATGGCATCTATCATTGGCTGATAATAATATGAATTAGCACCATTAAATGGTACATTAACATCAAACCACCATCTTGCTATGGCTTTTTTTGCATTATGTTCCCTCTCTTTAGAAGCCATTGCACTTTTAATGCTAGGTTGTGAACCTGGGGTAGTTCCTGGAGGAAATGAAATCATCTTTTTTTTAGTTCCACTTGTCATTGTCGATGTCTTTTTTTTTTGTAAACTCATATCACTTGAACGGGGATTATCATTATTGCCCTCTTCAACTTCATCATTGGAAAAGGATTCAGAATTTCCAATATCAGTTCTAAGTCTCTTTCTTTTATCTTTCTCCATTGTCAAGTCATCTATCATTTGCTTCATTTGCCATTTAACATCGGCAGGGACCTTTTTACAAGCTTCAACTTGGCCTTTAATACCAGCAAGATGATACTTCAAACGTGTAATACCACCACCATTGATTCGTTTGTTACAATACACACATATACACGAGTTCTTCGCACCAACAATCACTTGTCCATGAGCCCATGCTGGATCATCTGATCTTGCTGGAGCTGAAGCTATGGAAGTCCCACCACTAGATGAGTTTTCAGCCATGTAATTTAATTTGAACAAAATAAATTCCAAAATATTCAATATTAAATGAAAAAAAATACTGAAATAATGGGTCACACTTGGTAAACATACAAATATCACGGGGTGTTTTCAAATGCATGCTAGTTTTTGCTCAAGGCTTTTGATTTTTTCCTGCTATAAGTATGTAACATTACAAAATAAATTTAGAAAATGAAAGATGGAAAGCATCATAATTTGAAGTTCAATTCAATATTTCAATCCTATATTCCAAGGCTACAACTCCTACCTATTTCTATTAAGTTCATCATCACCCAACAATAATATCAATTAAATCTGGTACAATGCAAGTTTATTATAAAACAACTAACCATGACTTTTTCTCTATGCTGGATTTAACCTATGAAAGTATAGGAATTAATTATTCTTTTCATACATCTCTATCCTAATCCAATAAGCTCTTCCAAGTTCCAAAGAGTATGGATGCTTTGGATCTTTTATGTCTCTAATATGATTTAAGATTGTTAAGAAAATAAACAAATGTATTTTTTATTAGTATGTTAGAAAATACTTCTCTCTAAAATACTATTTCACTCTCTCTCTCTACAAAGATATTTAATTAAACGGTTGAGAGAGTCCTTTAAGCTACCATATAGGATATTTTGTAGCTAAATAGCCTCAACAACAAGTTACATTTATTTTTTTAATCAATACATATTATAAGAATCAAATCAAATGATTAATCAATTTATTCATTCATATAAACTTTATTTATTTCTAAACACCTAGAAGATTTCTCAAGATACCATCACATAAAATAATATAAGCATTTATTATATTGAAACTTGCTGCATTAGTATTGGAAACTAGTCCAAACTTTTAATTGAGATTTCAACCACTTTTCTTTTCTTTCCTTTTATTTATTGATGCGGCAACAATTGAAATTCCAGCAGCAAACTTTTAAAATCTCAATTGTTGCGGTGTCAGCAACTTTTGTGATACTCTCACAATAATTGAAATTGTTTTTATCACAAAAAATTGCATACACATGCATGCATGTTCAAATTATTGTGTCTGAATTTGTCAGGCATGGAGTTCGACATATGCGAAATCCATGGGCAGATGGACATGACCGAGTGACACAATGCCCTATCAAACCAGGAAGAAGTTATACTTATACCTACGGGTTCACAATCGAAAATCAAGAGGGGACTTTGTGGTGGCATGCTCATAGCAGATGGCTTAGAGCCACTGTTTATGGTGCTCTGATCATTTATCCTAAATTGGGTTCCCCATATCCATTCTCAATGCCCAGGAGAGAAATTCTCATTCTTCTATTAGCCCAGAAACCATTAATTATTATTATTATTATTCCCTATTCGATTCAAAGTTTCAAACCCAGATGTTGTATTGACCCAACATGTTTGCAATTCAATCGATTTTTCAACAAAATCAACAGAGAAGCTTTCAACAGAATCAACACCCAAAATGCTTGCAAATCAATCAATTTTTCAACACCCAACATGTTTGCAATTCAATCGATTTGGAAGAGAGCTTATAAATTAGTTGAATCAACAGAAACTCAGAAAGTAAAGAGAAAATCAGAAGAAATTGTATTGACCTGAGGAGTGTGGTCTGAGGAGACTGAGAATGCGTTGTTGAGGTTGAGAATTGAGGAAGAAGAGTCTGACGAGCTAAGCACTGATCCACTGATGAAGATGATTATGATTTCTGAGGAAGAGTTATGAAGGATTGAAGGTTGAGTTGAGATCTTGAGAGTTGAGAGAGAGATCGATTGAGTTGAGAGAGAGATCGATTGAGTTGAGAGAGGGCTGAGGAAGGAGAACAGTTAGGGTTTTGGAATTTTGATTTGGGAATTTGGGGGAAAATGGAAACGGGATGCAGAATTGCAGATGCCAAATGCAATTGAAAATTTGAAATTGAAAAGTGAGGGCTGAGGCAGAGTTTCGATTGAATTAGGTCTTTTTTTTTAACTGGCCGAAACGGAACACCCGGTATGATTCCGGGGTGTTTCGGCCGGTATTTGGCCGGTATTTCCGGTACCGGCCGGTATTTAAAACGAGACAAAAACGACGCCGTTTTGTCTCGTTTTTTCACCCGAAACGAAACGTTTCGGCCGTTTCGGCCGAAACGGAACGATTTCAATAAGCCTGGTTCACATAGGATGTACCTTTGGCCAAGAAAGTGGCGGCTTAGGGTTGCCGTATTACAAGGGCGTCGGAGTCATCGGTGGTGACTCGTTGATTTCCCTTGAATGCGTCAAAGCGGTTGTTATACGTCTGTTCACCACTCTTGCCTTGACACTTCCATGCATGACAGATGTAGTAGCCTTCTCATCCCAAAAACAGGACAGCTCCAGGGTTGTGTTAGTTATTTTCACAGAATAAAAATAAAATAGTAAGATAAAATAGCCCATTTTAATTAATATAAATTCGTTTCAAAACTATAATATAAATACATTTGTTTTATTTTTATCTTTATTCCTTCAACTAAACAGTTTCTATCTTTTTTATAATTATCTCATACATATTAAGACACTAACGAAATATAACCCAAGTTTCTCATGGTTCCTCATGATCCAAATATTTATAGAGTTGTTATAGTTTATATAGGGTCGCGGAGGCCTTTTTTTTTCGTGCTTGGCGTGTGGGCATTCCTAAGAGTGGAGGGGGTGCGCAGGTATGTGTTTTTTTTATAATAATAGAATTATGATTATAATTTTAAAAGTCATCATTTAATATTAAGGTCACTAAAAAATTTAATAGTTTGCGAGAGTCTGGATAAAAAAACTTGTTGTGCAAGAAAAAAATGCATCACCTCCAAGGCACCCTATCTAAGATAAATTACATTGTTGTTTGATTATTTTTTATTTGTTGGTCTTTTTTAAGTCTCGAAGTAGATCTTTTTTTGTGAGGGAGTCTCTACCTCATTGGGTCGAAAAACTAACCATTCTAAAGTCTAAATTTTAGCACTACATTTGTTATCTTTTTAATACCTCTTGGTGTACTTTACAATATAATTTTACAACCTGATAATTAAAATTTACAACAAAAAAAAAACAAAATGATTATTGAAAGATTTTTTATATTTTGACTTAAGTCTAACGAATAATCATTAACTGATTATGATTTTTTTATTGAAAAATATGCTTATGAAATTTTTAGAATTCGATTGTATACACGAAAACAATATTTTTTTTGTTTTTTTCTAAAATGCAATTTTTTATATTTTTATTTTTAAAAAATATCAAACTAGACCGAGCCCGATGAAAAGGGCTGACCCAACATTTTTCTTGGGTTGGGCTAGATAGAATGTCCAGCCCTTCCTACGGTTCGCCACATGAATAGTAACTGATGGAGAAGAAGGAGGAGGTTACATGTTGTTGCCACTGTGTAGAGGAGGTCGGGCTAGTTCTACCGGTGGCGATGGTGCCAAGAATGGTGGTATGTTGTGGTCGGAGGAGGCGATGGAAGGGTGCAGCTGAGGGAGAGAGGAGACGACTTCTACTAGTTTTGTTGCTAGAGGAGGAAACTGCTATCACTGTTACTAATGGATAAGGAGATGTCATCGGTGCCCAGGAGCTAGTGGTGGTGGCTGTTGGATGAAAGTTCAGATGCCACTAAGAAGGACATTGGGTTGCTATTGGCTAGTTTAAAAAATTGTGGTTGTCAGCTGCTAGTTAGGAAACCATGGCTAGCAGCTAGAGAGGAGGAAACAGGACTATAGCTACGAGGGGGAAGGAGGAGGTTGAGGTTCATGGTGTTGAAGTAAGGACTTGAGATCGCCAGTGTTGAGGAAAGTGGAGACACTGTTGCCAGTGTTAGGGACAAAGAAGACTGAGTCAATGGCTTCGGCAACTTCTTGCAGCTTATTTTTTGTGTTGTCTTTGATATCCCTTCCTACTTCTGCCTTGTTTTTCCTTTGTGTTTGTGCTTAGCTATCTGTTTCTTCTCCCTATTATGTATTATATTGTTCCCTTTCTCCCCCCTTGTACATGTTCCATTTCTTAGTATTTATAGAACACGAATGACTATTCGATTTCTCATTATGTGCAGACACAAGTGATCTCTTCAACTTCTACAATGCGTGCATTGTTTAGGACACTAAATAGTGCAGTCAAGCCTGCAAATTTTATAGAGTGGCACAAATACACTTTGGTTCCTTGATTGATAATTATTCTAACTATGCTCTGAATTAACTTTAAACTTTTAAGATTATGTAATTTTATCCCCATCAAAATTTCAATTGTAACCTTAACTTTACATGCCCTTTTTACTTCAGTCTTTCATTTTGGATTTATGCAATTTGATCTTCAATTGACTATTAAGTTTCATTTTTCATCAATTTCACCCTGATTGTATCCAATTGACTTGGAAAAAAGTAAATTTGATCTCCGAAATTCCAATCCTCTCAATTAAACCTGAAATAGGCTTCCAAACTTGATTTTTCATCAATTAAGCCATTACTATAATTAAGTTGATCAATTTAAAGTATAATTTCGTCCTTACAATTAATTAAGTTCTTCAATTTGACACTAAATTAATTCCTAAACACAATTAAACTCTAATTTGGCCCATGATTAAATCAAATTGACCTATTAAAATGTAATTATGCCTTTCGGCTTAATGCTTGTGTAGATTTATCTTATAGTTATTTATTTTAACCTTGAATCTGTATTTTCTTTCACCTTTGGACACAGTAGAGGTACAATCAGGCTCTAGAATCCGTCTAAAATTTCCAACTTGATTTTTCTACCAATACCAACCCTGTTTTATTTTATTTTTGTTATTTTTATTTTTATTTTATTTCAACTAGATTTTAGGGAATAGCCCAGAAGTTGGTTATAACATATAGCATGCATGATTATAAAAAGCTTGTAAATTTTGTTTAATATTTTAATTAATTTTTTACAATAAATTAACGAAATTAAAATAAAGCAACATTAATTATATTTTTTAATTTAATATGTATTTTGTAACATTTAATGGTACGTGTATTTTTATTTCTATCGTGTTGAAATTGGTCTCACCGAGGCCTATCTTCCCTATTCCCCATTCCTATTGGCAACATACCTTTCAAACTACTATTTACCATACGCCCACACCTCTAATTCACAATCTCTCTCCTTTCAAACTACTATTTACCCCATTAACCATCATGAAGCCTATTGATACTAACATTGTTGGATTTAGAGGGACGTCAAGCAAAATTCTAATAGTATTGTGGACAGGTTTAAAGTCAGACTTGTTGCTTAAGGGTTTAGCCAATATCTTGAGCTGGACTACAAAGAAACTCTTAGTCATCTTGTGCTTCATGGTCTATCTACTGCCTCAAACAGGCTATTCGCGGTTGGTCCACAGCTCTTAATACATCTTTATTTATTTATTGTCACTATTTTTTTTTATGTGGATGACTTGATTCTCACATGCAACGATAATGATTTTGTGTAATCAGTCATTGCCAAGCTTGGCCTCCATTTTTCTGTCAAAGAACTTGACGACTTGCATTTTTTCTGGGGTATTGAAGTTATAACAATACCTGTTGGAATATTTTTGTAACAACATAATCCTTTCAACTTGATTTCCTTTTAACTTTTCCACCAAATCTTCTTCTTCCTTTCAAATTTCTTGTTTCTCCCTCTAATCCTTCAACATCCCTACTTCTAACTCTTCAAAACCTTAGTTTATTTGTATTTTCCTCATGTTGATTAGAATTTGGCATTGTTTACTTGGGAAAATTAAAATTAAAAGGCTAATGATTAAGAGCACTATGAGCTACCGGCCTAAAGAATGCCAAATTATCCTCAACAATTATGTGGAAGACATCCCTAATTGTAATCCCAATTGAGTATAAGCTAAAAGCAGAGAGTATTCAAAACCATGAACAAATAAAAAAAGGAAAAACAGATTGTCACATAACAAAATCCAATCAACTAATACATCTGAAAACACACCATACTTAGTAGTTTAAACTTTAAATAGGTTTAATGACTTTTGCGAGTGTTTGAACATATGCCGAAAATTGGGAGCACAGTTAACTACCGAGGATACAAGAGGGAGGTGGCCATTTCATTGGCTGAGGATAATTCAATATTGCTTGATGAAGAAGATGGTTCGAACGGGCCACTACCCTTAAAAAAGCCTGGTTCCTTCGGCTGAGGCAGTGTATTCTCACCTCCTAGCATCCAAACCACAGTGGACATGCTTGGCCTATCATCAGGATGCTGCTGCACACATAAGAGACTGATGTTTATGCATCTCGTCACTTCTGATAAATTGCATGACTCTTCTGGAAATGCCTCAATTAATTCCAAAGGTTTTCCATCTTTCCACAATCTCCATGCCTAGAAATGAAAAGGAAATTTCCGTTATTCTCTTTGCTGAATTACGTACATAGTACATACAACTAAGAAATTGAAACCTTGACACTTACAAGTCCAATAAGGCTTAGGCTATGATCTTGATGATAAAATCCTCTACTCTTCTTTCCACTTATTATCTCAAGTATTAAGATTCCAAAGCTAAAAACATCAGACTTCACTGAGAAGAGCCCATCAGTAGCATATTCAGGAGCCATATAACCACTGCCGAATGTCATTTAAGCACAAACACATAAATCCAAGTAATCTAGTATTGCGTCTGGCTCAAACAGATTTCATATGTTTGACTCTAAAGCAAACAAATTATATGATTTGTGAACAAAATAAATAAAATAATAATAATAATAATATAGTATGGCATGTAATTGGTAAGTGCGTACATAGTTCCGACAACTCTGGTTGTGTTTCCTTCAATCTGGTCTCCACCAAATATTCTGGCCAAACCAAAATCAGAGATTTTTGGGTTCATATCCTTATCAAGTAAAACGTCGCTTGCTTTGATATCTCTGTGTACAATCCTTAGCCGGGAATCCTGATGGAGATACAGAAGCCCCCTAGCAATACCACAGATAATGCTGAAACGCTTGGACCAGTCTAACAGTTTGCTTCTTGTTTGATCTGTCAAGGGTTTGTTAGTGCAACATCCCACTTTAGAACTTGGAATTTGTATTAAAAGTCTGAGACATGTAACGATAGGATAACAACGCTTGTCAGGTTTAGAAAAGTACCGAAAATGAAGGAATCGAGGCTTTTGTTGGGCATGAATTCATATACCAGAATTTTCTCCTCTCCTTGAATGCAACAGCCAAGAAGTTTTACGAGATTTCGGTGCTGAAGCCTTTTAATAAGTATTACTTCATTTTTAAACTCATTCAATCCTTGTCCAGAACTTCTTGATAGCGTTTTTACTGCTATTTCTTGGCCATCTTCTAGACTACCCTAGAAAAATGATATCACAAAATACATTGCTTATCTCAATAAAACTGGGCACTTGAAGTAAATATAGTCATTTAGCTTCAATTCGAGAAAGTTGGGCCTGTCTTCCACATAAAACGAGGTGCTTCGTTTTTCTATTAGCTATTTCACTCGTAATTGAGAAATTTACCTTGTACACAGGTCCAAAACCACCTTCTCCTATCTTGTTGTTGAATGAAAAGTCGTTTGTGGATTTGGATATTGTAATGAACTGGAACAGGGGTAGCTCCAAGTCTTCCTTTGCTCCACTATCTATCTGATTATTTTCTTCTTTGTTGCCTCCTGTTTTCTCAGACAGCAGAAAATGGGAATTACATGCATCATAAATGATGAGAAATGACAAATGAGCCAAGATTATGAGCGTTCAGATCAACGATAACAGCTGAGACAGTGATTACAAAACTGAGACAATCACTCTGTAATTTTCCTGAACGCTACTATGTGATCAAGTCTATATCATGTAGTTATTTCAGTTGTTCTAATTGTAAATCCGTTGACCGTTCTCGGCTTCTCCAAAGTCTAAACAACGATAAGCTCAGAGCCAGTTAAAAAGCGATTCTTTTCTATTAAACTCGCAAGAAACAAGATGCTCATTTAATGAAAGCAATCATAGTAACTTTACCTATGAGTTTTGCCTTTCTTTTGAACATGTGATGGGCGACCAAAATCACCCCGTAGACCACGAAAATAGATAGTGCAATTCCCACTGCCATCTTTTTCTTAGATGCAGCTTTCGCCTCTTCATGGTCGATAAGAAAGATAGAACGAAAGAAATATAGTTACAATACAGCGAAGAAAATTAGAGAAGCTACATAATGATGATTAAATAATAATTAATATAGATTCTCATGGATTAACTAAGACTAAGGATAAGCACTCACTTGATTCTGAAGCATTCATGCGAATGTATATTTCCTGCCCTGTAACTGGAAACTGTCTAATATCTATCAGATCCCCAAGCCAAATAGCACAGCCACTGCCTTCCTTAATATTTGCAGCTGTATATGCCATACAAGAACAGTTTTGTAAGCATTCTGACCTGCATTCCTTGAGATTCATAGTTTTGCTTACCCAAGAATTCGTAGCATTTGGCAATTTCAAACCAACATATTTAACGAATCCATCACCCTTTTTGCAATCCAGTGGCTTATTTCGTACACAACCTTGAGACCAGTCCATTGAATTCCAACTCTCAGGTGATTTAGGAGTGAATTTCTCTAAACATTGACAAACTGGCGACTGGCTATTGATGCAATTTCCATGGGCACCACAGAGATTGTAGGTGTCACAGTAATCTTTAGGCACAGTTACATAGAGTACCCATATCTGACTGATTTCATTCCAGGTGTAACGCTGCCGAGAATACGTAGTTTGGTTCATAACTATCCTCGTGAATACATGTTTATTTTTTTGGTCGTATGTGTAATATACTTCCTCCCCGTCGTCGACAAAATCAAAATTAAATATTGGATTTTCCCTTAATGCCGGTGAACCACTGAACCCCATACCATTCCATGGACCACTTCTATAGTACGTTTTAGACCCCTTCCACATAACTAACTCGGGATTACCCTGTAGTTGTGTCCCCCAAGTAAAATCTCCTGGAGATGGATCATCAGGGCTTTTCCATGCTGAGAGCCACCGATCAAGTCCAGTCCTCAAGTCCCATTCAAGCTTCATTCCTGGAAGCAGTGTATCAGATGGATAATCAAAACTCTGCCACAAATAGATTCCAGAATCGGCATCTTTCTCATCTCTTAAGACCAGATTCCCAGAATCCAGGAGTTCTCCCATTCCACTCTGAGCTCCTTTCGTTAAGTTTGATGACCAAACAACAGTGCTATTGTTGTTGCTGACAAGTACAAAGTTTCCTGTGTTGTCTATCATGAAGAAGCCAGAAGAATCATTGATTGGGTTCTTTCTGTTTGCAACCCAAACAACAGTTCTAATTGGGATGTTCTTGTACCATATGCCAACATAACGGTTCCTGGAATTTCCAGGACTGAAGAAACCAAGCTCAAAACTTCCATCTTTCGAAACTAAAGTTCCTGTCCCTCCATCACTAAGAGATTGAGACAAAGTAAGGGTATCAGCTGTGTCACAAAATTTAGAGAATAGGAGGAGTAGATTCGCAATAGTAAGCACCGAAGAAAGAGTCTCCATTAGGAACTGTGAAAAATTAGAATCCAGATATGGCTGTTAATCTACAAGAGTCACAGTACATATAGAATTGCACAAGTAGTATTTCCTGGCATAAGTAAATTGATATGTTTGTTAAGGAACCACCTCACCTAAAAGCTTAAGCTTTTAAGTGAGGCTCCAGAATATGATTTATATTATTCTCTAACACACCCCCTCAAGTGAAAGCCCTTTGGGCTTGAAACTTGCACAGACCCACATTACCTTGTGCTTGATTTTTATCAAATAGAATGGGGGTGGTGAGATTTGAACTCATGACCACTGGATCAACAAGGCTCTGATACTATGTTAAAGAAACAACTCACCCAAAAGCTTAAGCTTGTAAGTGAGGTCCCATAATATGATTTATATTATTCTCTAACACACCCCCTCAAGTGAAAGCCCTTTGGGCTTGAAACTTGCACAGGCTCACATTACCTTGTGCTTGATTTTTATCAAATAGAATGGGGATGGTGAGATTTGAACTCATGACCGCTGGGTCAACAAGACTCTGATACCATATTAAGGAACCATCTCACCTAAAATTTAAGCTTATAAGTGAGGCCCCAGAATATAATTTATATTATTCTCTAACAATATTCGTTCTTTCTTTTCTTTTGTAATAGATTTTTAGTGGTTGAATTAGTCGCAAGTTCTAGCAAATTAGTTTATATAGTTATCTTCCATTATTTATAAAACATGAAACTTGATGTAGAAAGCCTATGACGTGAAAAACAATCTCATTGGTAGGGCTTAGGAATCTTCAAATGATAAATTCAATAATATTTACATTAAATAAAATAAAAGAATGAGCATTTGTTCCAAGGAACAAAAGTGTTTGATTTTAGTTTTGATATAATAAATATAATATTATATATATATGGAAAAAAAAAACTAGAAACCCTATAAATAATGAATCGAAAAACAAAAATAGAAAAAAAATAAAATAACTAGGAGAAATATTTATTTTTGTGCGGCGTACTCTATCATGATTGTCACCATCAGGGCAAATAGAAATAGCACACCTACTACGAGATGTTTTTCTTTCTCGAGAAGGACATCCTCATCCCCTCTGATACAAACACATCAAGTTTTGCAACTCTTTCAATCATAATATTAAATAACAACTAACTAACATGAATTAGTAGATTCTGATTAACCAAATGGGATCAAAGCAAAGGAAAAAGAGGTTTTTACAAGTCAAAATCTTAAAATACCAAGAACAATATAGCTATGGGAGACACCCATAACATTTAATATTTATTCATACATGTTTTACTTTTCAAAATATCGATATAACACTTTATATAAATAAATAAATAGATAGATAGAAAAATAAAAAAAATATTATTCCCACTATTTCCTTTAACTTAAAAATATATAAAGATTATATTTATATAAAGATTATATAAAATATATTAAGATTACAATTCCACAAATGTTGACATATGGACCTATCAATAAAATCAAAAGAATATATTTCTTTTTTGGTTATCTATTTTGACTGGCGGGCTTGACTTTTAAAATTCAATTCCACACTTAAATTTTGCGTGTGCGCGGGGTAATTGAAGGCAAGGTCTTTGTATAGATATGCTCTCTTAAAATCACGAACATTCTATTGTGGTTATTTTCTTAAAAGATTGAAAAGACACTCTTCCAATACATTTAAAAAGTATTTTTAAAATATTTAATTATTTTTTTATTTTAAATTATTTGTTTTACTATTTTTAGACTATTTTTATATGCTGATGTTAAAAAAAATTAAAAAAAAAACATTTTTAAGGAATTTTTGAACTAAAACTCTTTTAAAAACAACTGCAATCATACTCTCAAACAAGCACTAGGAAAAATCTCTAAATTTATTGGGTTTTATGAATAAGTACAAACAATTATCATTATTGTAAAAAATTATGATTATTTATTCAATCTTATTAAAAATTAATGATTAAATATCAAATACTTTGAAAATAATAGAGGTTCAATTTTTTTTCTATGACTTTTTATTTTTCTGTTATTTCTACTCTCAATTTTAATATTTCCTTAATAATTAATGTTTTTTTGTTTTTATTTTTCATACAAATGACAACAAATTAAATTACTCTCGCACTTTTTCGCTGTCTGTTAATTCCTTATGTCAATTAGTAATTCCTTTAATAAATATTTTATGTGACATAAATAATTGGTTTTGTTTATCAAAATCAAACACGTTCATAGAATACATTTAAACGAAGAAAACAAAGAACGTAACATTAAAATATTATAAAATACATATTAAATTACAAAAATCTATTTAATGTTCATTTATTCTAATTCCATTAACTTAGATTTCTTTAAATATATATAAACTTTAGCATATTCTATAACAACTCCATAAATATTTGGATTACAAGGAATCTAGCTGCAAGGGATAGTAATAGAAAAAACAAAATATTTTTGGTTAGAGGAATCAAATCAAAATCATAATATATATATATATATATATATATAGAATGAATTTATATTAAAAGATGTAGAAATCTGCACTCCTCTTCTTAATTATTTTTATATTTATATTATTTTATTTTCAAGAAACATGCAAGGTAAGAGTGGTGAGCACATACAACAACACTGACAAGTCAACAGGTCTTAGCCTAGCAGTTAGTAAAATATATCTTTCTTTCAGTTATCTAGGTTCAAGACCTGTCAGGCATGTTTGTCATCCCTGTAATTTCTTACCTGCTCACTAGATTTATAGGATATTTAGTGGGTCAAGAAATTAGTTGTGATGTGCATAAACTAATCTGATATCCTAGTTAAAAAAAAAAAAAATTGACGTATTCAATGCCCTTGTAATATGGCAACCATTTATGGATATGTATCTTTCAGCTGTCACTTGCAAGCGAAAGATTTCAAAACCGATGTTTAAGACAATTTTCATGAACCTTCATGAATGCAAAGAAAAATAAGAGTCCAATTTTCAGACAATTTTGTTGCCAAGCAATGAGTCGTTGTTAACTACCTGCCTGTCTTCTTCTTCTTCTAGAAATCATCCTCGATTTCGTTTCTTTTCGGCATCCTTAAATATAAAATTACTGGTAAATATTCTCAGAATAAAATTTCTTTTCGAAAATAAATATACACTAATTCAAGTTTTCGTTCCCTGGAGAGCTAACAGCAGCTGATGAAATGGCAAATGCCAGGCTAAAGGCAAAGAGGGGTGGCCCCAGAGCGGAATTGACCGGTGGTGGTTGGTCGAAGGGTAGCTTATGCTGTTTTTTCATCCCCACTCGACGGAGTAAAACGAGTACGAACTCGCGTCGGAGAAGGCCTCCGTCGTCGAAGTGTTGTTCGTTCTTTTGCGCAGGCCTTCTTGCCGGGTCAAAAAATCTCAGTTCAAACTGCGCACAATGTCAAGCTTAGAGGGAGTTGTCGTGGCGGTTTATTTTTGCGTTATTTTCTCTAAATTAAATATATTTAAGCTATTTTAATATATTAATAAAAATTATCTAATAAATTTTAAAATAAAACACTTTAAAAAAAACACGCCATCTCCTATCCTATAGTATGAACGAACGGATTAGCTCGCATAATGCGTTAGGTTTTTTTAATTTTTTTAAATTTGATTGATTTTATGTATATTATATTTGGTTAATTTAATATTAAATGAGTAAAAGTATAGTTGATAAAATTTATTAGAAAAATTTAATGACTGTTGTTGCTGCTAAACTTCTTTTGATAAAAATTGTTAGAATTGATTTTTTTCATATGTCGGAAACTGATTGTAAAATTTATTGGTCATATTCTTATATTAAAAATATTTTAGAATAATAATAAATAGGTTTTATATATATATATATATATATATATATATATATATATATATATATATATATATATATATATATATTGTAATTTTTAAAGAGCAATTGCATAATTTAAAAACACTAGACATTAGATGATTAAAAAATAAGCATACAGGGAGTTTAAAATGATTTTTTTTATTTAATACAATGATCGAAACGGGAAGTGGTTTGTATAGTTTTTTAATTGTAGATAACCTAGGTAAATTTGTCTACCTGTTTTTTTTTAGTTGTTTTTTTTCCAGTAACATTAGATCTAAAATATTATACATAAAAATATTTTTTTTATTTTATTAGATTTATTTATCATATTATTATATTAAATATATTTTAGAATATTGATATGAATATGTTTATCTGAAAAAATCCTAGGCCATTTTGTTTCTTTTTATATATATTTTTAGGAAAATATTAAATATATAATCAGTCTCACATATGTATAGGGATAAAATATAAAAATAATTATTATCATTATTTTGAATACTTTATCTAAGCTTTTCTCTATGTAGGAAATGGAATGATTTTATACGTGTTGTAAATGGTTAATTTACTATTTAAGCAGTAAAATTATAATTATTGGAATATGTTAGAAAGGTTGTTTTTTTACCTAAAAGTGATTGAATGTTGTCGTCGTTAAAACTATTTTGATAATTATTGTATCAGTAGATTATACAGTTGGAATTGAAAAAATTATGTTCAAATGAGTCATGGGCTCCGTGTAACATATTGATTGATTCTTATATATGTTTTATTTGTTTTATGAATTTTTTCGTTAGCAAATAGTTAAATTATAGTTATTGAATTTTAGCGCAGATGAGTGATTTATTTTATGCTTCAAATAATTTGATTGGTGTTTTCTTAATTAATTTGACAATAATTTAATTGGTAGATAGAAAAACCACAATCGATGATATGGATTAAAGATATATTTTTTTTCAAAAAAATCCAGGTTAAAAAAACACACACATATATATACAAGCTCCAAATAATTTGATTGGTTTTTTTTTTTTAACTAATTTGACAATAATTTAATTGGTAGACAGCAAAACCACAATCGATGATATGGATTAAAGATATTTTATTTTTCAAAAAAATACAGGTCAAACACGCACAAACACACACACACACACACACACACACACACACACACACACATATATATATATATATATATATATATATATATATATATATACATGCTCCAAACAATTTGATTGGTGTTTTTTTTAACTAATTTGACAATAATTTAATTGGTAGATAACAAAACTATAATCAATGATATAGACTAAAGATATTTTGTTTTTCAAAAAAATCAAGGTTAAACATTCACACACACACTATATATATATATATATATATATATATATATATATATATATATATATATATATGTATTAAAATGTTTATATTACATAAATATATATATATATATATATATATATATATATATATATATATATATATTAAAATGTTTATATTACATAAATATACAAAATAAAAATAATTTGACATAGCTAAAAGAAAAAAAACATAACAAATGATTAGTATAAATGAAAACATTTCAAAACAACATAAAAAATATATATATATATTATTTGATGTTAAGAAATTATTTGAATATGTTATCATAAATATTATATACTTAATTAATATTTTAATCATTATTGGTTATAATATCGATAACACCATAACTATTGTTAAAAAAATTAATTTTTTTTATTTATAAGATTTATTTGTCATATTATTCTATTAGAAGTATTTGAAAAAAATTATCATCAACTATGATTTTATTTGCAAAGAATAAATAGGTTATGTATATATATATGGACGTTAATATTAAACAAATATAAAAATATATATCTAGCCTATAGTGAACAAACAGAAAATGTGAAAATTTGAAAATTAAATAGAAAAATTTAATGATATTGGAAATAAAGTAAAATTGGAAAGAAAAACGAAGAGCATATATATATAAATATGAAAAAAAAAAATAGGAACTATGCAAGAAATATGTATAAGAAATAAATGAACCAAAATAAAATACCATATTAAAAGTATAAGGGATAAAATAAAAAAAATATATGTAATAAATTTAATTTAAAGGATAAAATTGAAATAAATCCTAATATTGAAATTCCATAATATATATATATATATATATATATATATATATATATATATATATATATATATATCCTAATATTGAAATTCCCTCATCATAGAACTTTTGAACTTGCTGATCATATCTTCAGCATCGCCTATGTAAATCAAATCATCAACATACATACTTATAATCAAACATTTACCTTGCTTGACTTTGATGAAGAGTGTCTGTTCACTATCACACTTTGTGAAGCCTTTTTTCAGAAAATATGACTCAATTCGACTAAACCAAGCCCTCGGTGTTTGCTTGAGTCCTTACAAAGCCTTTTTTATCTTATAAACCTTATTAGTTTCATTCCTCACCTAATAACCCTTTGGTTGTTCAACAAAAACATCCTCAGTCAACTATCTATTGAGAAATGCTGACTTGATGTCAAGCTGGTAAATAGTGCAGCGAAGGCAAGAATCATCCGAACTGTATCCATTCGAGCAACTGGTGCAAACACTTCTTCATTATCAACTTCGTATTCTTGTGCATAACCCTTCGTAACTAAACGAGCTTTGTACTTCTCAACATCTCTATGCTCATTCAACTTTGTTTTGCATACCCATTTTAGACCAATTATTTTTGCTCCTCTTGGTAACTCTGTGAGAAACCATGTTCCATTTTTCTCAATAGAGTTCATTTCTGAATCCATGGCTTGTCTCCATTGATCTACCTCCACTGCCTCCTCGTAATGTATTGGGTCTGCACCAACAAAGAGAGCCATATTCATATTATTGTCTTCATCAGATAGGCTAAGACCTTCACCTGTTTCATAGTCTCTCATCCACACAGGAACTCTTCTATTTCTGCCTTCTCCTAAACTAGAAGATTCTGGAGACCCTTCCATTTTTATAGGAGTTTGTAGTCCTTCATCATCTTCTTCATTGTCATCTGCATTCTCTCCTTCAGCTTCACTTGAATAATTTTGCTCCTCCTCATCTTCCTCCTCATTTCTGTATTCTAATCTAGCAGAATTTGTTCTTCTAGGCTTTTATCTCATACCCATTTCTTGTTCTCCTCAAATACAACATCACGGCTGACTACTACTTTCTTTGATATCGTTTCATAAAGCCTATATCATTTTGACTCCTCACTTATTCCCAATAGGACACAGCTATAACTTTTATCTTCAAGTTTTGTCCTTCGAGCTTCAGGAATATAGAAATGCGCAATACTTCCAAAGACCTTGAAATGTTCCACAGATGGTTTAGCTCCACTCTAGGCTTCTTCTAGAGTCACATCTTTCATTGCTAATGTGAGACACCTATTCAACACATATATGCTCCAATTCACAGCTTTAAGCCATAAGGTCTTCGGGATACCTTTCTCAGATAATAAACATCTCACCATGTTCATCACTGTTCGGTTTTTCCTTTCCGCAACACCGTTTTGTTGCGGTGTATAGGCAGTGGTTAATTGTCTCTTTATTACATTCTTCTTACAATATTCACTGAATTCACCAGAAGTGAATTCCCCACCACGGTCTGTCCTCAAACATTTAATGGCCAACCTAGTTTCTTTTTCCACAGTATCCTTAAACAACTTGAAAGAAGCAAATGCATCTGATTTCTCAACTAGGAAATTTACTCATGCTTTTCTAATGTTATCATCTATGTAGCATATCAAATACCTTTTATGGCTGTTTGAGATTGGAGAAATTGGTCCACATATATCAGCATGAACAAGTGTCAGTCTTTGGGATGCCCTCCATGTGCTTCTTTTTGGAATAGGATCTCGATGTTGCTTACCCTTTAAGCAATCAGTGCATACATCACTGGTTTCGGGAAACAAAGGCAATCCTTTCACCATTTCTTTCTGCTACAGAGTTTTGAGGCCTTTATGGCTTATGTGACCATACCTACGATGACATAGATGAGCTAAGTTTTGTGAAGTTACTTGCAGACACACTTCTTCCTTTATCTGCTGTGTCTGCATCTTATTGGCCAAAGTATTGGATAGAAGAACAAACATTCTATTTGCAGTCATGTCTGTTTGAATAATCAGACCTCTTGATAGATGATAAATTTTGGATTTGTTTGATTTAATTAGAATGGTCAGTCCTCTTTCCTATAACTGTCTTATACTGAGAAGATGATTCTTCAGCTCTGGTACATGAAACACTCCAATTACTATGTAGCAGATACCATTGAGAGATAATCTCACAGTGCCCTTTCCAATTACATTTGTTTTAGTATTATCTCTAAGTTTGACCATTTGCTTGAACTCTTCATCCAGCTCACAAAACAATGGTCGATCACCACACATATGGTTACTACAACCCGAATCAAGAAACCATTCGTTATTTCTACTTCCTTAATGCATCTCTACATAAGTCATTAAAAGCATTTCTTCTACATCATCCAATTTTGCATAATTGGCCTGTTTACCCTACTATGGACATTCATATTGATAATGTCCAAGTTGATGACACTTGAAACACTCAATGACAACTTTATTATAGGATTGACGAACTCTTCCTCCTCTGCTTCTTCTGAACATAGCTCTCCCTCATCCTCTTCCACGATATCTCTCTTCATGTGTTACTTTGAGTGCTTATTCTTCTCCACTATTCTTATTAAACTTCTGCTCATGTATAATGAGTGAACTTTGTAGTTCATCAATTGTAAGTAAATCAATATCCTTAGATTTTTCAATTGAGACAACTATATAGTTAAACTTCTCAGTTAGTGTCCTAAGGATCTTCTCTACAATGGTAACTTCTTCCATTTGCTCACCATTACTCCTTATTATGTCAGCAGTAGTCATAACCCGAGCAAAATAATATGTGATAGTCTCTCTTATTTTCATATCCAGGATCTCAAAATTTCTTCTAAACACTTGGAGAGCCAAACGATTCACCCTAGCATTTCCTTCAAACTTTTTCTTCATAGAATCCTATATCTGCTTTAAGGTGCGTTTCTCCAAAATTTGTTTAAGAGTTGTTCTGTCAATCGACTAGAACAAGTGATTCTTCACTTTGAGGTCATTAATTATCAACTCCTCAATTGCTTCTATCGTGTCTCGCTCAAAACTGCACCTGTTTTTACTTCTTCATAACCATCTCAACTAGACTTCAATAACCTTTAGACCTCAAAAGGTTATCCATAAGCATACTCCAATGGTCATGGTGACCATCAAATCATGGTATAAGATGTAGCATGGCTTATATAGCCTTACAAAGTAGAAGCGAAGTAACACAGAAAATGTGTTTAATAAAGTAGTAACAGAATAACAACCTCTCTAACAACTAGGACACGTATTAATCAGAGCAACAAACTTTAATAACAAAATCTAAACCATAACAAAAAGTCTATAGGACATGATTTCTTTACATTACAAGCCCACAAGATTAGGTTAGGAACTATATTACCCAAGAAATTTAGGATCGTACTAAATTTTTAGGGTATATTTAGGGTAAGAAAAGATGGGAATATTGCTATGTTTAATATTATTTTTAAGATTAGACATCACTTGATTGTATTAGAAACTGTATTTAGATGTATTTTAAAAGTGTATTAAAAAGCTAGCAAAATATTAAATTAATATGTTATTAGTGTTTTTTTAGTAGTTTTAATATGATAATATCATAATTTAAATAAAGTTATTCTAATATATATTTAAATAAAAAGTACTTTTTGAAAAGTATTATATACTACAATATCAAACACACATTAAATATTGAATACATGAGTTAGCCAATTGATCTAAAAACAGGGTTGGCTTCATGATTATTTTAAGGAGACTAATCTATCTTCTATAGATAATCTACTAGAATAGGTCCATATGATGCCCTTTTCATTGAAAAATAATAATTATTACAATATTCTTAATTATATTTAATGAAGATTCAAATAAATCAAACACAAGATATATATATATATATATATATATATATATATATATATATATATATATATATATATATATATTTACTCGGATTAACTTAGGTTAACATGTCAAATTTTTAACTCAAGTCATGAGACCCTAATAACCTTGTAGAAAGAAATAAAATAAACTTAACTCTCAATCAATCAAATATTTAAGGATTAAAATCAAAATAAAAATCAATTAGAAAAACAAGTCAAATAAACCTGGATCAACCTATTAAACCTTGGTCATGAGACTATGATAACTTTATTGAAACAAATCATGAAGCTTAATGTCCAATTAATCAAATATTAAAGGATGAAATTGAAAATAAAATGATATGAAAAAACCACCTAAGTCAATCTAAGTTAATTGGTCAAACTTACGACCCGATTCTAATGGCAGGGAATGCTTCATAAGAAATAAACCATAAAATATTATGAAACTTAATTATCAATCAGCCTAACATTGAATAATGAAATTAAAACAAAAAAACAAAAACAAAGTTTTGAGGCAACTGAGATAACTTGCGAATTGGGTCATGAGGTCGTAATAAACTCAAAACAAAATATATTATAAGTCAATTCATGTTAACTTGTCAAATATGGATCATGAGATTGAGATAAATTTATTGAAAAAAATAAAATAAAATATAGAAGGCTAATTCTCTATCAACTCAATGTTGAATGATGAAATTGAGAAAATATTTAATTTAAAAAAGGAACAAAAAAATCAAGTTAGCGTAACTAACTTGTAAAACTCGTAACCCGAGTTATGAGACCGTGACAAACTCTGTAGAAATCAAATAAAAAAATATAAATTCAAATTCTCAATCAAAGTAAAATTGAAGGATGAAGTTGAGGATAAAAATAATTTATGTCAACTTGTCAAACCCGAGTTATAGAAATAGGATAACTCCATAGAAAATAAATTATAAAGTTCAATATATATTAAATTCAATGTGAAAAGATGAATTTTAAAAAAATAAACTTGAAGATCAAATTGTAAAAGGCGAAAACATGTCACTATTAATACCAAGTTTCAAACTTTGTTCACAATCCAACAACTGTAATATCCCCAATAACTTGTATTAGAACTTCATCAACTGTGTCGTTCCATGAAATCTTAAATAAATTCAATAAATTTAAAGTTTGTATTAAAGAGACAAAATTGCATAAAATAAAAGTTAAAATGTATTCAATTATAAAATAAAATTAATCTTTTTTAAGAAAGAAATACACATCATTATGGCATGTTATTTAAAGAAAAAGTCTGAATTAATTAGATGTAGGGATGAATTTATTTATTTTTATGCGAAGAATCCCCACCCCTAGGAAAACATATTTTATGGGTCCAAGTGAGCGAGTAAAACCCTGGTTATCCTAGACTCTTACAAGGGTTGAACACATTGACTCGAATTCAAGATTTGTTGTGTAAATTGCAAGTCATATGTCATCACGCCATGCCTCTTGGGGAACAAGGATAAAATCGCATAAATTAAAAATTAAAAAACTAAAGTGAATAAAATTAACAAAACCACTTAAATTGCCACTTAAATTGTTTCGGAAAACTATGTCATTTTGGCATGTTATTGAAGGGGAAAAGAACTATCGACTCACTCTAGCTTAGCTATAGTGAATCCATATATTTCAATAGTAGTCTTATATAATATGCGTTGTTGCGAGCAAGATTATAAAATCTGTTTCGATATGTTAATTGATTATGAGAATCTAAGTAATAAATTTTTTTAATTTAATTTGTACGTTGTAGTAATTAATATCAATTAAAGGAATATTAAATACAAAATTGCTTATAACATCGTGGGTGCTTTTATTTTTGAGTTTAGAGATATTTTATGAATTTGTTTAATTTTGATAAATAAATAACATAAACATATAATCAATTATTTCTTCATCTAAAAATCTAATTGTTTTTAAGATTTCCAAGAATAAAAAAGAAATAACAAATAAAAGAAGAGAGCAGCTACCTAATACATATATATCCAAAATACACATATATGTATGTATATATTGTTGAGAGAGAGAGAGAGAAAGAGAGAGATTAAAAGTCGTAATCTATTCGTCTTCGTATTTAGACATGGTTAAATTAATCACGTATTCTGACTAGAAGATTCCTTGGCAGGCCCAAAGCTCTCAAGTCTGAACTGTCCTGGCAACATATAAACAAGGGTTTTATCAAAGAACAAGTGACACGTTGGCCGATTGCTTACCCCTAAGGTGGCAGCTATTGGTTAACTTTGTCATGAATTCAAAGATATTTAGTCAAACCAAAATTAATGAGACTTTGACATTTGGGAAGGCGAATTTGCAAAACCCCGTGTGTTGACTATATTTGTGAAAACAATGTGTTAAAGGTTTAATTATTGTGTCAAAACACGTTGTCCGTAAGCAACTCAAGAATGGGAGTGTTCTTGGTGTGCTTTTTCTTGATATCCATCTTAGACGCTTCCGCCGCACTGGAAACCATCAACCCAGGCCAATCCATGAGAGATGGTGAGACTCTGGTTTCTGCAAGCGGAAGCTTTGAACTGGGATTTTTCAGCCCTCAAGGTTCATCAAGCAGATACTTGGGATTATGGCTTGAGAAGTCTCCTGGGACAGTTTTATGGGTTGCCAATAGAGAAAATTCACTTTCCGATGATACGGGAGTTCTGAAAGTCACCACCCAAGGGATTCTAATCCTTCTCAATACCACAAACCATATTGTTTGGTCATCACATTCCAATGCATCAAGAACCATTCAGAACCCAGTTGCACAGCTCTTGGATTCTGGAAATTTTGTTGTGAGAGAAGGAAATGATTATAACCCTGCAAACTTTTTGTGGCAGAGTTTTGATCATCCTTGTGATACCTTACTACCTGGAATGAGAATAGGAGTCAACTTTGTAACACGGACTGACAGGTTTCTGTCATCTTGGAAGAGCCCAGAAGATCCTGCTCGAGGTGAGTTTACGTTTGGTATCGATTCTCACGGGTATCCACAGCTACTTTTGAAGAAAGGGAATACAACGGTGTTTAGAGGGGGGCCATGGACTGGCACAAAATTTACATCAAATCCTAGACCGATACCTAATCAAATCTCCACAAATGAATTTGTACTCAACAGCCAACAGGTTTATTTCGAGTATAGGATTCAAAGTACAGTTTCTTCAAAGCTTACACTGAGTCCATTGGGCCTTTCTCAGAGCTTCACATGGAATGACAGGGCTCAGGATTGGGTGATAGTCGATAATGGCCAGTTCGATCAATGTGAAAATTATGCGTTTTGTGGTCCCAACACTCGATGTGAGATAACTAAAACTCCTATATGTGTATGCCTGGATGGATTTACTCCTAAGTCTTCACTGGATTGGAATTTCTCAGATTGGTCAGGTGGATGTAACCGGAGGACACCGCTAAATTGTAGTGATAAAGATGGCTTTCTCAAGTACACAGCCAATAAACTGCCAGACACATCTTCTTCCCGGTTTGACAAGAGCATTGACCTCAAGGAATGTGAGAAATTGTGCCTGAAGAACTGCTCTTGCACTGCTTATGCCAATTTAGATATCAGGGAAGGTGGAAGTGGCTGCCTGATTTGGTTTGGTGACCTGATTGATATGAGAAGATCAACTGGGGATGGACAAGACGTCTATGTTCGATTGGCTGCTTCGGAATTAGGTATGCCTTCCAATCATGCAACTGGTTACTGATTTAATTCGCTCCTATCTAGATCACCAGCATGGATAAAAATCGAAGAATTATTTATGTTCCTCTTCACTTCAAAAAGCCTGGAATGGGAAAGGTCAATATAGCATTGAAAATAGAAAATCTTGACTCTGCTGCTTTGTCCACTTTCGTTTAATTTTTCTTCTTCCGTTTCCTTCTACTCTAAATAAAAAGAATTTCAAGGTTTTATTCAAGTTTCAGTTGCGAAGGGAGTCTTGAACTAGGGAATTTGTCCAGTTGCTTCTAACTGTTCTTCATTGCGTTCAGGAGCAACCGCGAAGAAGAGGAACTTGAGTAAGAAGTTGAAAGCAGGAATAATTGCCAGCGCCGCTGTACTGGGCTTGGGCATGCTAATGGCAGGAATGATGCTCTTCAGGTGGAGGAGGAATCTGAGGAAGAATGATAGACTTGAAGAAGTAAGAAAAGAGGACATGGAATTACCAATAGTTGATTTGAGCACCATAGCTCATGCCACCGATAACTTTTCAAGCAGCAACAAGTTGGGAGAAGGTGGTTTTGGACCTGTATATAAGGTAACAAAAGAATCTCCAGCTAACCTATGTGTATCATCTTCGTCTATGAAACTAACTGAACCGATGGAATCATGACTTAGGGCATATGGATAGAAGGACAAGAAATAGCAGTGAAAAGGCTTTCAAAGAGTTCAGTTCAAGGGATGGACGAGTTCAAAAATGAAGTTAAAGTAATTGCTAAGCTTCAGCATCGCAATCTCGTAAAGCTTCTTGGTTGCTGCATTCAAGAAGATGAAAATATATTAATCTATGAATACATGCCCAATAAAAGTTTGGACTTCTTTATTTTTGGTGTGAACCTGTCCAGATCAACAGCATTTTAGTTCTATCAGTTGTCATTTATATTTTCACTACTGTTATGAATCCAGTAGTTAATCAGACTCGCATATATTCAAAATTGATCAGATCCAACAAGAAGAAAATTACTGGTCTGGACGAAGCGTATGAACATTATTAGTGGAATTGCTCGAGGGCTGCTTTATCTCCATCAAGACTCTAGACTGAGAGTAATTCATAGAGATATCAAAGCCAGCAACATTTTACTGGATAACGACCTAGATCCAAAAATTTCAGACTTTGGCCTTGCAAGAATGTTCCGTGGAGATCAAACAGAGGCTAATACCCATAGGGTAATTGGAACATAGTAAGTATCTTGAATATTTCCTTACTAATCTTCATTTGTATTTTTTTTTTTGCAATTACTTCTTGTTGCCAACATTTTCCAGTGGCTATATGTCTCCTGAGTATGCGTCGAATGGACACTTCTCTGTGAAAACCGACGTCTTTAGCTTTGGTGTTCTCATCCTGGAGATTGTGAGTGGAAAGAAAAACAGGGGATTTCGTCACCCAGATCGAAACCTTAACCTCCTCGGGCATGTAAGAATTTATATAAAACTATGAATGCAAAACCTTGATCAACTGAGAAAAAATGTGCAGAGAATATTATTCTGTATAGCAAGCAAGCTTTCTTTAGTTTACCCAACAAAATACATATTGGTTTATTTGGGGTTCAGAAATGTTATTACAGTGATTTTTCTGTTGTGACTTGTTACATGACAGGCAAATTAGAGTAGCCAGTCTGCTGACATGTTGATTTTTCTCAGGCATGGATACTTTGGATAAAAGGAACACCACTGGAACTGATTGATGAATTTTTAGTTTACTCGAGCAATACATCTGAAGTGCTAAGATGCATTCATGTCGCTTTACTGTGTGTGCAACAACGACCAGAAGACAGGCCGAAAATGTCAACTGTGGTTCAAATACTAAGCAATGAAAATCCATTGCCTCAGCCTAAACAACCTGGATTCTTCATGGGACAGAATCCACTCGAACAGGACAGTTCATCGAATCATATGGAAGCTTACTTCTCAAATGAAATTAGTTTGACAATGCCCGAGGCACGGTAGCGTATCATCACTTGACAACTGAGCGATTGAAGTAGAAACGTTGTGTTCAGACAAGTGCAATCTAGCAGGGGTCACAGCACTGACATTTGCTTTTTCTATTCTCTAGTTCAGAACAGGGTGCTTGACAGTAGTTAACTAGATATATTGGAGTAGGCAATGTATTATTTCTAAATTTATTGATAAATGAAATTAAATTCATCAAAAAACAAACGAGCTGGTGCTTCCCCGGCTACAAAGACAACTGCATGCCTCATCACTGCTTTAAGCAGGAACTGGTTCGTCGGGGGGTTGCTCAATGCCGACAGGCAGTAAATTCTCACCCTTCTGCAGATGTTAAGTCACTTAAGTTTGCTTGCCACCCTTCTTAAACCCCCCATAAATAATATGATTGGTTTACTTTGAGCTTTGTTATTGCAGTCGGCATTTGGTTTTAAATTACTTTAAAAATATAGAAATCTTTTAATTTTTTAAAATTTACTTTTTACATCAACCCATTAAAACATTTAAAAATATAAAAAAATCAATTGGAGGATAGCAAATAACCATGCTTTTAAACCTTTTTTATTTTTTAACTTTAAATTATTTTTTATGTATTTTTAAATTGATTTGATTTAGAGAACCAGAAGATATTATATTTAGAAATAAAAGAATACTCTAAATGCTGGATAATCAATATCCACACGTATAAAGTGATTCTTGCTCGAAAAATCTAGCTTGAAAATGCTGCTGTACTGGAATATTCTTATCAAATAGAAAATTCTGTATTTCCATTAGCATGAATCATGTGTTCTTGTTGACGTTTTCAGAGGTTTTTTGCTGGACATTCTAGGAAGCACTTGAAAGCAAATCAAGGACCTTGGACAGAGCATGCAATCTGCAGCTATAGACCATGACTCTTCTCATGTTCGCCATTATCACTAGTTATGAATTCTGTGGATTATAGGGGACACGGTAATCAATAAGAGAAAGCAAGAACAAAGCACACCTCTGCTTTATGATTTGAATGGAAAACAGCAGCAGAGGGCACACGCACAGGAGCTGCTGGATCGGCCAAATACTATATCTTTCAATCAAACTAGCCACAGATATATCTGAACTGCTTGATCGGCCAAATACTATATCTTTCAATCAAACTAGCCACAGATATATCTGAACTCTTGATTTATAATTAGATCATGTCATCTTTGAAGCATCAAAACGAAAATTGAAAGATGAAGAGATAATAAGACTGAGGTGTTTCAATTTCTAATCCTTTATCCACTATATTCCAATGATCCAGTCATACAAGTCATTACAACCAAAAATGAAAGACAAGAGAAGCCCATGAAATGGGAAGCAATTGCCACGAATAATAATTAAAAAGAAAAAAGAAAAGAAAAGGATTATCAATAATCTTTGAACTCCTGTAGAAGAGCTTCCTCTAACAAAAACTGAGACTCTTCCATCAACTCAGGACTCAATCTGAACATCAAAACACAAAACTCCATCTGATTAAGTGCTCCATCCCCATCAAAATCGCCTTCTTTTAACATGCCCCTTAAATCATCATCACTCAAATCTTGCAAACCCAATAAAGCTGAGTTCTTTTTAAGACTATCAAAAGTAATGACACCCTTTTCACCATCCATCAAAAGATTGAAGCCGTTGCATAGTTCTCCAATAAGACCATCACCACCTAGCTTGTTGGCCATAAGAGGCAAGTAATCTTGAAAGATTGAGTTTTGGTTTTGTGAAGATGCCATTTTTTTTCTGTGGAAAAGAAAAGGTACTGGGAGAGCAGGAGACTTGGATTGCAGTTTGAGAGTTGGGATGTTTAGGCTCATGGATCTGGTTTATATAGATAGGAGTTGGGAATTGGATTTTCCAAGAAGGAGAGGCCATGGAAGACAACTAAGGGACAGGTCATGAAGGGAGGAAGGTCGGCCAAGTCCACATTCACTTTCTCATGGGAGCAGCTGCCAATGGGTTTCGGGGAAGGTTGGTCAGGGGTAAGACAGTCATTCTAATGGAAACCTGCAGGCGCGTTCTTGCCTCTTGGGAGCTTTCGGGAGGTCAGCAGGGGTAGGGTTGACGTTTTGGAAGAAGTAAAGTATTCTCCTCTGGACTTTTGTGAAGAGTGCAGGGGTAATATTGGCATGTTAAAACATTAAGAAGAGGTGGGCCTTCTGGGATGACTTCCTTTGTGGGGATGAGAAGGAAAGTGCGAGGGGCAGAATCGTCAGCATCACAGGAAAAGTCAGGAAGAATGGCTGTTTTGGTAGAATAACGGAGGTTATATTTAAAAGTATTTTTTATTTAATAATATATTAAAATAAAAATTTTATTTTTTTAAATTATTTTTATTAGAATATGAAAATAATTTAAAAATATTTAATTTAATATAAAAAATAAAAATAATTATTTTTTTTTATTTTTTTCAAAAATATACAATTCCGAACACAATCCTATTACTTCGTTGGGAAGGTTAGTGAGTTGCATTTCCAAGAAGTGAGGAATTTTGGACGGTTGTTCTTTTTAGAGAAATGGGTTTTGCTTTGGATGCTGCCACGCAATCTTTGTTACTGTTTTTTTTGTTTGTTCGTTAGAATCTTTTATTGGTGAAAAGACTTTTCGCAAAATGAAATTTGCTTGAAAAAACAGGAAATTGCAGTTAGTTTGCTTGACAAATTGCCAAAGGTTACGACGTCGTATGGTATCCGTTTAGCTTGCTTCGATATGTTTTTTAACATAAAAGATTTTAGATTATAAATTGAAAAGCTTATCTAAATATTTAATGAAACAAATCAATAATTATTTGTATAAATAAAAAAAATCATGAAAATTAAACAAATGAGAGATTTTTTTATAAAGTAAGAGATACTTACTTGATTGTATTAATTGAAATTGTTTATTTATGTTAAATATATAATTACAAGCTCAAAAACTCATAACCTAAAAAATAAACACAAATAAAAATAAATAAATAAATTCATGCCCTGAAAAAAGTTATGAAGGGTCGAACACATCAAAAATATTATTTAAAAATATTAAGGGATAAACTAAAGAAATTCTCAATCAATGACCATTATGTAAAAGACATTGAATTATAGGGGCTTAATTGATTGAAATCAATGATGAAATTGAATCAAATTGAAAGTTTAATAGTCAAATAAGGATCAAATTTCATAAATCTGAAATCAATAACAAAAATAAAAAGATGCACATATTTGAGGCTTAATTTGAAGTTAGTTAGGTGTTAAAATTAAAAATTTAAAGTCAATTAAGAATGTAATTAAAGCAATTATATGATGAAGGACCAAATCAAACTTTGACACAAAAAAACCTAAAACAACACCATTTTGAAGAAAAATAAAGTAAAAAAAAAAAAAGATCAAATGATTTGTCATCGTGTCGTCTTGTTTACTATTAATTTTCTTCTTTTTTTTGCATGAAAAAGTTGCTTGGGTGACTACTTTCTAATGCATTTAATGTTTTATTTGTTAATCAAATTTGATCAAAATCGCACCAAAATGATGACCAAACATTTGCTTATTTCATGATATGATTCATTTTGGTTGACTAACAACATAATTGTCATGGTGCCGCTAAAAAATGGCCAACTCATATAACCTTTAAGTGTAAAAATTGGTAGCTCGTGAAAACAATTTTGAGCCAACAGTTAGGATGTTTTTGTATTGATTTAATGAGTAATTTGTTACCCCAATAAAAACAAGATTACCCTATTCCATCACGTATAAATAAGGGTGGATTCCATTTTATAGTTTAGAAAAATTCAAAGCTAAAGTTGAGGGGAAAAATCATTTTCTAGTTCAAAAATTTCATTTATCCTTCCCGACAACCACTTTTTCCCCTCTTTACCTCCACTCCAATGACACCAATATCTTCAGAAACTGCCCAACACCTTTTTCAAAACATCAAGAACACCTTTAACCATCACTCTCCTATGTTAGGGCAAGTCAAACTCAACTTTTCCTCCTCTAAAGTTACCCCCTTAGCCATTCATTGTTAATAGGCAAGACCTATTCTGAACCATCCCAAACAGGTAGGTCGGGTCCTGCCTAGTAAGAAATTCATTTCTAAGGATTATTTTATAAAAAGCATTAAACTTTAAGGATTCAAAATAAAAGGGTACTAAAATTAAAATGAATTGAAAGTTTAATGGTTTAAGTAGATCAATTTGTATAAAAGTAAGATTAATGACCAAAAGAAGGGGCATTGGAATTTAGGGCAAATGTTCAAATTAAAAGGGCACTGAAATTAAAGAGAATTAAAAGTTTAATTATCAAATTAGATCAATTTGTATAAATCTAAGATTAATAACCAAAATAAAGGGCATTGGAATTTGGGGCAAATTGAAATTTAATAAAGATAAAATTGCTTAAAATGAAAAGTTTGAAGTCAGTTAAAGGTGCAATTATAAAAATAAAAAGTTGAAGAACTAAATTGAACTTTGATTAAATTCCTAAATTAAAAACATAAATAACGTCGTTTTTAAATGAAGAATAAAATGACTCATTATTTTAGAAGAAAAAAGATTGGATGATATGTTGTCTAGTTACTTTTTATCATCTTCATTTTTTTTTTAAAAAAAGACTACACAATAGCTATTTTTCAGGGTCATATAGTGCTTTGTATCTCCATCAAACTTGATAAAATATATTACCATGATGATTTGACGTTATAATACATCTCAATATAACTCTCTAATAAAGACAAGATGTCCATTTTTCACCTCTTATGAATAAGGGTGAATTTGATGTCAAGGGAATTAATTATGTACTAATTAGGAAACTGATTATAAGTTATAGATAGTAGTGTTTTAGTAGAACACTTATGCTTTCATACTTAGCCCTAATTTGTAGCTAGGTTTATTGTCTATTTAATAGACAGGACACTCAAGAAGAAGGGCATTCAGTACCTATTCAATACAATTGACATTTGATGTATTGAGAATGAAACAATTGTTGTATAAAATAGTATTTTCTCCCTGTTACCTCCAGAGGCACCACAACCTCCCTCCATCATGCACAACCTTTTCTATAATAACAACTTTATCACCTCTGACCAGGCTTGTCCCTCATACCCATGTCTATTTAATTGTGTTGACCTGACACAACTAAAAGAAGAATAAAAGAAAAATGTCTATTAAGTCATCAATCAGACCAACCTGACATGATTAGGTATTGCCTAGATGGTTGGGTCAGGCCCAATCCATAAAATAATAAATACAATATTATTATAATAATATAAATTTTTTTAAGGATGAATTCAAATATTTATGATTTTCTCGATTGTTTTTATTGCAATTTTTTTCAATATTAGAAAGTAAACTTATACTATAAAAAACAAATTCAATACAAAATACTTGATTTACCCTAAACTTCCCAAAAAAAATATTTATTACAAAATAAATAAATAAATTGTTTGGTACAGACAACCTAGTCCTAAAAGCTTGTCAATCATATTTTCAGAAAAAAAATATAAGCAAAATAGCATCTTTTATGTTTTAAATCCCAAAAATAAATATTGTAGCCAAATTTACTATTATCCTTGTGTGTTTTATCAAAATATCAAAATGCTTTACTAATTATTTTATGTAATTAATATTTGAGAAATTAGAATTTAACAGTAAACTAATTCATTTTTTAAAACATAATCAAATATTATAAAATATTTTCCAACTTATCCTCTATTACACTGCCAATATATATATATATATATATATATATATATATATATATATATATATATATATATATCATTTTCATTGGAACGACTTTCCAAAAAAAATCAACTTTATCACTGGCATCCATTATCGACCAGCATGATGTCATGGAATGTGAAATTTGTTTTCATCTTTCTGACGTGTGGGGGAGGGACTTGGTCAAATATGCTTGAACCTGACTCTGTCCCCATCAAAATGGTCTAAAAGGGTCGGTGTTCAATGCTGAAATCACAAGAGCTAACCCTTTTTGGAATGGGTCAGATGCATTAGCCCTTGTGGCCCGGCTCCTCCTCTATTCGTTATCTTTGCTGTGGTCCTCGCCTGGACTGCAGGTTGTTTTCAGGCCCATTTTTTTTATTTTTCAAATCAAGGTAATTTAAAATCTTTTATCTCCTGATAAATACTTTAAAACTTATTTACCATATTAGGAAATTTAAGTCATTTCATTACGTCATGAAAAAAAAAATTTTTGGTTGTAGAATTTAAAATTGCTTTTTTTCTATATGACATAATATTAATGACTTTTTTTCAAGGACACTAAGGATAGCTGTAAGGAAATAAATAAGCTTAAAAGTTTATTATTACTGAAAAAAAAAATTTAGAATGCCCTATTCAAAAATAAAAGTTTCTTTTTGGTAATCGGGTGAATTGTCCTCAAGAGATATGGCGTGGAAATAGAGGAGGGTTTGTGAATTTTACAGCAGGTCTATAGTTTAAGTCACAATGTTTATTTCTTGTAAAAACCTGGTACAGACAGGGTTTTACTAATTTACCTTAGCATATAAAGTGTGTTTTTCAGGAATAGAGTTTTCTTGTATAAAAAAAAAAAACTGAAAATTGTCATTTTATTTTCTTTTTTAACGTCCAAGTTTGCTTTCTGATTGGTTATTGGTAATGTGGGACTTGTCATTTTAACTTCTTTGAATTGTTCGTGTTAAAATCTGGATTTCTTTTATTGTTAAATTTATGTTTTGATAATGTAATTATATTATCCCAGCTCCATCATAAGAGACAGCGAGAAGAAGAAGAAATCTTGCAGCATTTCCTTAAATTTATAATCAATGCCGTCCTGGGATTGTAGATGGTTGCTCAAATCATTACTTTGGTGAGTCCAACAAACCGTCCTCTGAAGGAAGAAAAGTGGATGCTTGTGCTATTTGTGGATGGCAGAGACATGTCTTATTCTTCTTTTGACAGGATATCTGAAGAAAAGCTTGTGATTCGTGGCTGAAACCTAAAATATCCTACTACTTATTTGTGCACTGGATTATGGAAGGGGTGATGCCTCTGAGAACCTCATTTGTGGTTCAGCACAGCACTCGCATGGCAGGTTAATCAACCATAAACATGACTTCTTTCTTCTTTTAATGTTTATAAAATTTGCAGCACTGGATTGTCTCCGAGGCTCGAAGGATACTGCTAATGTTCAACAAGTTCATATTCCGCGAAAGATTGCTGTAACTACCCTTCCTGCTCCTTGCGTGCGGAAGAGAATGGAAACGAATTTTAAAGTGAGGTTCGGCAGTCTTTTGCTAATCAACAGGCACTAGCTTCTGGCTTATGTAACTTTGCAATTTTTGTAGTTGACATTGTACATGGCTTGACTCCATTGCTTTGGCGCCTATAACAGGATAAAGATGGCTGGAAAAGGGAGGGGTCTGGTCCAGTTGCAGTTGGAACTTTCTTTTTTTTCCTTGCAGAAGCAAAGCTGGTGATTCATAGTAGGAGCTCATTTAACAGTGATCAATTTAAGGCAGTGACTTGCTAGTGATAATTGATTACAGCAATGGTCAGCCTTTCAGATCATCTATTTACATTCTCTCAATATCAAATTTTGTGGTTAAAAGTAGTAGAGGAAGCAGTCGGAAGAGATGTATTCCTATGGCGGACTGCAAGCCATTGGCTGCATTTTCTGCAGATACCATGGCTGCAACAAGGGGGAGAAGTGCCTGAAATTTCATTTGACCTTTCGTGCTCTGCGATTTTACATCTATTCTCAACTCTACAAATATTAAATTAGCACTGCTTAAAACCATCTACAAGCAAGCCAAGAGTTATGTCGATGGTAACTGATATCTTACAGCACAATGTCCAGAAAGTTTTGGTAGGAATGAATGAACATGGCAGAATTTATTCGGTGAAGTAGCTTAACAATATATTTCACTCATATTTGGACTGTTAAAATGGATTCGGGAGACAAAAACTTTGGTTGTCCCAATTGTGAAGATTATATAATTTAGACCCTCAAAATCGCTTTAATCCTGAATTATAAAAGACATGTTTCTTACTTCATATGATCAAAGTATCGCATTCTTAGCGGGTGTTTGGCTTTGCGGTGATTTCTACGGTTGAGGCTTACTACAGAGTCAAATTGTTTGGTAAAGGAAAGAACCACAGTTTTATAAATGTGGGTTCCACTTAAAACTGCGATCGAACAACAATTTACAAAAAAATCTGTGAGATGTTTTTCGACCTCAACCCACCATGCAAACTGCAGGCAAGCCGGACACAACAGGCACACCAATGAGACCGATGAGAGCAACAACTATAGCCCAAAATATAGATGACACACACATAACTGAAGTTGCTTCATGCACGACGATCATCGGGGACAATAAAAAAAACTAAGGAGGAGGAGACACATGAGACGAGAGCAACAACCACAGCTCTAGCAGCTTTCTCTCTATCTCAAAAACAACCACGTCGACAGCTCTCTCTCTATCCTCTAGCAGCATCTGTCATCGGCGACCAACAACAACTCCTATGGCACTAGCAACCTCTCTTATTCATTGACAACAGCTGTATCAGTCCAGTCTTCTCCCACAGCTTCGGCATGACACAAGTACAACAATAACAACCTTTCAACGCTTCTACTGGCCACCATTTCCGATGCCATCATCACAAGAAAAACCACCTTGGCCTTCTCTATCTGGCGGCATCGGCAGGTGAGCCTCTTGTCACTGTCAACCAACCACCTTGCTACTGTTCATGCAATATGTGAACAATGTTTCATCCGTTTTTTTTTTTTAATTCTTGGGCTAGATCTGCTATTTGCTCAACCCAAGTCTAATAGATTTGGGCCTTTTCGGCCTAACTTGGCTGGGTCGACCCATTTAGTTGGGTTAGATCCAATTCAATTTTTTTTTTTGTATAAAATACATAAACATCATATTTTTTTAAAAATAAAAATATATAGATAGTTTCATGCCACACCATATTGTTTTTCGATTGATTATGAATAAAAAAATTGAGAAGATTAATGGAGTCCTTGATGAAGTTCAGAGTTTTGCAACCGGATTTGGTTTTGGAATTATATCTCTACAGCACGTAGATAGAAATCCTGAAACTCAATATGGATTGTAGATATAGTTCCAAATAATATTTTCCAAATATTATTCCTCGATTAAATAGTAAGGGATCACAAAGATATTCACGTATGGATTATTAAATCTATAATATTTAAAAAATAATACACACACGTGTGTGTGCTTTTAATTAATTTCACAAGTTGATGGCAATATGAGAATTATAATAACCAAATACACAAAAATGTTTTTCATTAAACCTCAAATTCAACCACAATTTTAATTAAACACTTTAATTTCAGTTATGAATCTCAATTAAAAATATTTTTTATCAAACTATTTTTTTTAAACCTCAACTCTAATAACAATCACAAACAAACCATTAATACAGATAAAATGAAGAAAACCTATAAAAAATGCACTAGAAATAAGATGGGCCTGGAAGTGGGGAAATGAAGGGATTAATTGGGCCTAGAGATGACTGTTGCTCGAAGCATCTGGGCTTTCAGCCTTTCCAATGTAGCCGAGTGGTCTCTCGGTATATGAAAAGAAAAGGAGCATTTAATTTTTAATAAGCTGAATTTTTTATTGGCTTCTTTGCTTTCCAAAATTATTGGTGAATAAAAAGGGATATAATATATTTTATCCTCCAAATTACATAATGTTCTATTTTGATTCCTAGGGTTTAGATTTTTCCAATATCATTCGAAGGCATCTAACTCTCCTTTTTATTATGGTTTAGTGAGAATCCCAATGAGGTACACCTCACCCATTAGATAATTACTAGTTTATAGTCTAATAAAAAAAATGAATGTAACAAAAAAAAATATTTAATTCATTGATAATTGTTTGATATTTTTATTAAATTTAACCTATCAGATTTTTTTTTCTTGTCTATTTTGAATTTAAAATTAAATTATTTAAGAATTATTTTGACGTGACTCAAACATTTTACTAAATCCAAAAATATCTAAATTGATTCATAAGAAAATATAACGATAATATTGAGAAAACAAATATGATATTTAAATAAATAAACCTCCTATTTTAACATCATGCTAGAACTCTAAGTGCCTATTTGAGATGGTGGTTGCGATTATTTTTTAAAGTATTTTTTGTTTAAGAAATTTAACAGCTTGGTTTGGGGTATCCTTCATTTGGTCCCCCTTCTTCTATTTTTTTTTAAACCATATCTTCATCATGGGATCTTGTGGTCCTACAATGATTTAATAACCTTTCATGTTTGGTTTTTATAAAGAGACTATATATTATAATTCATATCAAACATCCATAGAAGACTCTTTGAATTTTTTTTTTTATATATTAACAAGTTTCATGAACATTAAGGTTCCTTATAGAAATTTAAAGCAAAGTCAACTAAATCACCATAACCATACTAATTGGTGATTTTATTTGTCCTCTATTTTTTTTAACAATAATATTATAATGTTGTTTTTCAAGTAAATAGAAACCACGAAAATTTTTTGAAAAATAAACTCATAAAAACTTTTTTTTTCTTTCTAGGATTGAGTTTGTGGAGAAAAATGATATCAAAATGGATAAAGTAATTTTGAGTAATTAGAACTTACATGATTTTAATAATTGAGTGCATGATCTTTGGTTTTGTTTAAACAAGTGTTTGGTATTTAACTTATTTTTAAAAATAAAGTGGTAATTAAATATTGATATGCTTTTTAAATAACGGCATGAAAATTCACGCCCATAGCATTATTTAAGGCTACAATATCAATGAATTGCCATTTTAACAAGTAGATGAGAGAGAATTCTCTCCCAAACCTAGTTGAATTTTTTTAAAATTATTATTAGGTATATATATATATATATATATATATATATATATATATATATATATATATACCTAGTTGAATTTTTAAAAAATTATTATTAGGTATATATAAATTAAAAAATACACAATATATATAAGACATCATTTGTTTTTTTATTTTAAATTATTTTTAAATATATTTTAAAAATAATTATTTTTTAATATTGTTTTTCTCTCATCAAACCCTCCCTATATATATATATATATATATATATATATATATATAGGGAGGGTTTGATGAGAGAAAAACAATATTAAAAAATAATTATTTTTAAAATATATTTAAAAACAATTTAAAATAAAAAAACAAATGATGTCTTAGTAACCAAATAACAAATATATATACACACACACATATACGTATATGCCGATTGGGTACAAACAAGACTAATTATCGCAACAACTTTCATTTTTAATGGAAAGAAACTAAGGAAAAGCTTTGACAATCTAGCTTTACTCTTTATTTCTTTGTCTTTAAGGCATGCATTAATTTATTATTATTTTCATAAAGTAAAGTCTATAAACCAAAAAAGATGGTGTCATAAAAAAAATCTTTCACCCTTTAGGGATTTAAATAGCAACTCATTGTGATTTATATTGTAATTTTTGAGTTTGAGTTAGTGTATATATATATATATATATATATATATATATATATATATAAATTATTAGAGAATAATATAAATTATATTCTAGAGACTCATCTAACAGTTTAAGTTTTAAAGTGAAATGATATTTTAATGTGGTATCAGAGTTTTATTAATCCAGCAGTTACGAGTTCGAATTTCATTATTCTCATTCTATTTGATAAAAAAAATCAAGAACAAGGTAATGTAAATTTATATAAGTTTTAATTTTAAAAGGTTTTTATTTGAAGGGGTATCTTAGAAATAATATAAATTATATTTTAAGACCTCACATAACCATTTAATCTTTTAGGTAAAATGATTTCTTAATATATATTTTATAAGAGCTTAAAATAATAGAGGTTTTATTCGCTCATTTAAATCTATAAAATATATTTTTCAGATATGAGATTTTTTCACATAAACAAAATTAAATAGTAAGAAAAACAAATAGTTTACCACTTAAATTGAGAGATGGTTATGTTTAACAACCCGATGATTATTACTATATGTTATAATTATGGTTAATTTTATGATAAAAATAATATTTATTGCACTGTATTAAAAAATTACAATTACTGCACTGATCATAAACAATCAGTAAGCTTTAAAAATATTTATTTTTATTTTTTAATTAAACTTGATTCGTATTTTTTTTTTTTTTGCATAATGGGACTCGTTTTATATAGGAACAAGAATAATTTTATGTGCAAGACTTTTTTGTATTATTATGTATTATTTTTATTATCTTAGAAGGCCTTGATATTCATAATAATAATAAAAAGAAAATATGAATTAAGTAAGAAAAAAGAATTTGCAGTTACTCGTAAAAGGTCGCCAATCTTCCCTACTGTAAAAGGAGACACTCTTTCGAACATCTCTTCACACCAGACATCGCATTCTGTGGTCTTGTTGGGAATCCAATCCATGGTTTCCATGATTATAAATATGCAAACAAATCACCATTTTACATTGTAATCAGACAAAACATGGGTCCATTTCTTAGTGATGATTTGTGATTGCAATATTTTCAAAAGAAGTTTTTGTTTAAAAATATATTTTTCATTTTTTTAAAAATAATTTTTGATATTAATATATAAAAAATAATTTAAAAACATTAAAAATATTTAATTTAAAGTAAAAAATAAAAAAATATTTTTATTTATTTAAAAAATATTTTTGAAACGTAGTGTAAAATATCTTTTTAATTAAGAGACATTGTTTTGGCTCAAGGGCCAAAATTATAATACAATTTCTAATATTTTTTTTTCAAATTAGATTTTTTAAATGTTTTTATTTAAAATATGTAAATTACTATTTTTTTTATAATTTTAATTTATTATGTTAATTGCACAGTATATTTCAAACATACACTATTGTAATAGCTTTTACGGTTTTGATTTGAGAAAATATTTTTTTTTTTTGGAAAAAAAACTATGAATTATAAAATTTTCTTAACTAATATCCGAATTTTTAATAAGATACATTTGAAATCAAAAGTCGAAACATGAAAACAAATATAATTCAAAAGGTAATGGACTGTCTGGTAATTATTTTTAAAAGTATTTTTTGTTTTAAAATATGTTATTTTTGTATATTTAGAATTTTATTTTTGACAATATCATATCAAAATTATTTAATAACATATAATAAAAAATGGTTTTTTCAATTTGTTTTAACAAAAAAAACAGGTTGAAACTAAAAAAAGAGGTCTAAATTCTCACCTATTTTGGGTTGACCATATCCCCAATTACAAAAGCAATGCACTAATCTAAAATAATCATATCGTCCTCCAAAGTCTGAAATGGATAACTTTTGGCAATTAAATTACTTGCCTCCAGACCCTTAATTTCTAAGCATAGTCGCTGTTTAGGAGTTTAGACGGATATTGTTTTTGAAATTGAATTTTATTTAAAAATATATTAAAATAATATTATTTTTTATTTTTAAAAAATTATTTCTGACATCATTACATTAAAATAATTTAAAAATATTATTTTTTAAATTAAAATAAATAACAAAAATAATTTTTTTATTTTTTTTAAATATTTTTGAAATACAATCAATTATTCGGGTAGCTGTCTTTGTCCAAAACCAACGAGCATTTTCCAAGCGGAAAATCTAAAGAATGTTGTGGTCACCAACTAGACGCCCACTTATTCAACACGGCGAATCGCAGAGTCAATAATGCCGTGCGTGTGGTGGCAAGTGCAGCTCGTTGCCATTAATTCCCCTACGAAATTCATTGGAATTGTTTTTAAAAATCATTCGTGAACCTGATCTGAAAAATATATGAAGACAAGTGATCCCAGTTTCTCACATCTGTCAAAATCATCCAAATAAAACAGATAGTATTAAAAAACTCTTTTCTTAAGGGACATGAGTACCTAATTCTTTATAATTGTTCTCTTGATCTCTATGTAGACTAGAAGAAAGGAGTCAAATAGTGGAGGCCATGAGTACTGACCGGGTCCTCATCTCTCATTTAATGCCATTGCTTGGTCTTCAAACTGAAAGAAATTGTGGTTGAGAACAGGGATGAGTAATCTAATTGGCCTTACCATTCTTCTTCTCTTGTCCTGTTTCACTTCTTTCTTCACAACATCCTTGGCAGCAGATACCATAGCTGCAAACCAAAACATCACTGATGGCAAGACCATTGTATCAAGTGGTGGAAACTACGAAATGGGTTTTTTCAGCCCTGGAAATTCCACTCGTAGATACTTGGGAATATGGTACAACAAGATATCCAAAGGCAGAGTCGTTTGGGTTGCCAACAGAGAAACACCAATCGCTGATAAATCTGGAGTTTTCAAGGTCGATGAAAGGGGAATTCTCTTGCTTTACAATCAGAACAGCAGTGTCATCTGGTCTTCCAACTCATCAAGGCAAGCGAAAAACCCGGTTGCGCAGCTTCTGGAAACAGGAAATCTTGTTGTTAGAAACTTAGAAGATCTTACCCAGGAAAATTTCTTCTGGCAAAGTTTCCATCATCCTGGCAATACATTTCTACCAGGAATGAAAGTTGGGCGTATAGCTCCAGGTTTGGATGTGACCATATCATCGTGGCGGAGCGTCGATGATCCTTCTCCTGGTTACTATATTTTTGAGGTTGACCCCAAGCGTTTAGAGTTGGTTGTCAATGATAAATCAGACTTGAGGTCTCGTTCAGGTCCGTGGAACGGCATCGGGTTTAGTGGTCTGCCTTATTTGAAACCAGATCCCATTTATAACTATACCTTTGTGTTCAATGACGAGGTGGCATACTTCACTTATGATCTGTATAACATTTCTGTTATTACAACTTTGGTTTTGTATGAAGATGGTATCATGAATCGCCTTACTTGGATAGAAAGAACTAATAGTTGGATTGTGTACGCCAGCGCACCGGCTGACAACTGCGATAATTATAATTTATGTGGTGCTTATGGAAGGTGCAACATCGGCACTTCTCCTGCCTGCAGTTGTTTGAACAGATTCGTGCCGGAAAACCAAGAACAGTGGCAAAGGGCAGACTGGTCTAGTGGATGCATTCGAAGGACGCCATTGGATTGCAAGGTTGGAGATGGGTTCATCAAGTATTCCAACGTTAAACTGCCTCAAGGGAACAATTGGATGGTTAATGTAAGCATGACCACGGAGCAATGCAAGGCAGAATGCTTGAAGAATTGTTCATGTATGGCCTATGCAAATTCAGATGTAAGAGGGAAAGGAAGTGGATGCTTTCTCTGGTTTGATCAAAACCTTATTGATATCAGACAATATACAGTTGATGGGCAGGATCTTTACATTAGGATGGCCGCTTCTGAAGCAGGTAATTAAAAAGTTATTGCATCTCATAATTATTTTGAAGCAAAAATCTAGAAATATCAGTTTATTATCATGTTCAGGATTTCTATTTTTTATATAACTAGCCTCCTAACATGTGAAATGTTAGAGGAAGTCTTTGAATCCAATATGTAGATCACCATATCCTTTTCAAGAAAGGAGAAAAAGAAACATCTGCTTTTAACTTTGTCAAACTAGAGATTTCGTTCAAGATTCTGTGGCTGAACTGTCAAAATCTAACTTCACATCTCTCCAACTTGCTTTCCTCCGATCCGCATATGTCGAGACTTAAAGAAATTTAGCAATTACGGGGAATGGTAGCTGACATAGCATTGCAGTATTGTCAATAGAAAGTTTTAGAATCCAATGAGTTTTCTTGTCAAATTGGTCCCTGAAGTTACCAAAGTCATGTTAATCTGGTCAAATTGCCGATGGATAGAAAAAATAGTACTGTGTTTATTGAGGATTAAAGTGCTAACACACAATGCTGAAAGCAAGAGTTTTTATCATCCAAATTCGTAATCAACTACGTTAAAATGTAATCTTGAAAAGGAAATTAAAAATCCGTTGTTTGTATTGTCTCTGCATTCATATGGACATTTCTAGAAACTGATTACTGACTCCTGATGGCAATTTTCTTGTAGCTGCTGCAAATCAAGAACAAGGGGGCTCCAAAGGAGATAAAAAAGTTGGTGTTATAGTGGGCTCAATATTAGCATCACTGTTCGTCATATGCATGGGCATATATTTGTTCATACGGAAGAAAAAGAAGCAAAAGAGATATGCTACCAGTCATGGTAGGTCAAGTAAGTAACATTGCCTTCAAATATCAGTTCATATTTGATCCTCTTTAGCGTTTTTGTAGTTTTGAATGCAATGAATGAGGTTATAAATTGTAGGATTAGTAGTAAGAAGATTACAACTATATTTATGTGTGTGTGTGTGTGTGTGTGTGTGTGTGTGTGTGTGTGTGTATTTTGTTTATACCCTCTTTACCATTTCACAGGGCTGGAACAGCTTCCAGAAGATACCTTCTCTATATCTCACCATGAGGAAGATCTTGATCTACCACACTATGACTTTGCTACATTAGCTAAAGCTACCAATGACTTCTCATTCACCCATTTTCTTGGGGAGGGTGGGTATGGACCTGTCTATAGGGTAACACTCTCAGCTTTACATGAAATTTGAGGTCCACGAGCGTCTAAATGACATATTAACATAAAAAAAAAATCGTTGTAATATCTAGCTTAAATGCATATTTTGCAGGGTGTGTTTCTTGATGGACAAGAAATAGCTGTGAAGAGGCTTTCCAAGGAATCCAGACAAGGGCTTGATGAGTTCATGAATGAAGTTAAATGCATTGCGCAACTTCAGCACAGAAACCTTGTCAAGCTTCTAGGATATTGCATTCAACGTGATGAAAAGATTCTGATCTATGAATACATGCCCAAGAAAAGCTTAGATTTCTACATAAATGGTATGAACCTGCCAAATTGATATGTTTATTTATAGCCTGAAGTTCTACTGAGTAAAATGATTGAGTGTCAATATGGATTAACATGGTCATAAATGTATGCTGGACAGATAAAGAGCACAGCAAGTTACTGGATTGGCCCAAGAGGTTTCACATCATCAATGGCGTTTCGAGAGGACTACTCTATCTTCATGAAGACTCAAGATTAAGAATTATTCATAGAGACCTTAAACCTAGCAACATCTTACTAGATGGTGAGATGAATCCAAAAATCTCAGACTTTGGCATGGCTAGAAGTTTCGGGGGGAATGAAACAGGAGCAAATACAAAAAGAGTAGTTGGAACATAGTAAGAAACTAATGTCCTCCTCTTTTTCACTTACTTATTTCAACAAGTAAAACATGTTTACAAGTACCTTCATAGGCTGCTTGAAATTCATTTACTGATTTCTTTGATACTTCGCAGTGGATATATGTCACCGGAGTATGCAATCGATGGTCTATTCTCCATAAAATCCGATGTGTTTAGCTTTGGTGTTTTGGTGTTAGAGATTGTAAGTGGGAAGAGAAATAGAGGGTTCAATCATCCAGGACATCAACTCAACCTTCTCGGTCATGTAAGGGCTAGGTGATCTTTTTTCTTCCAGTTATGTTAAAGTATTAACAGAATGTGTCTGAAAATTTTCAGGCATGGAAGCTGTTTAAGGAGGGAAGACCTTTAGAGCTGAATGATAATCTAATAGTGGAAACCTGCGATCTAACTGAAGTGATGAGGTCAATCCATGTGGGTCTATTATGTGTGCAACACTCCCCGGAAGACAGGCCGAGTATGTCAACGGTGGTGCTGATGCTAAGCGGTGAGGGGACACTGCCTCAACCAAAAGAGCCTGGCTTTTTCACCGAGAGAAAGTTGATCGATGCAAGTTCTTCCTCTAGCAAGCCAGAATCCTGTTCTGTCAATGAAGTTACTGTCACAATGATCGATCCTAGGTAAAACGAGAAGTCATCTAAATTTTGTAATCCTCAAGAGCCATGAAGTTCTTACGAGCAAAATCAGGATCATGGTTGGCAGTCAAATTTATTTATCTCCTTTCCCAGGCTGAAGTTTCTGGTGAGTTTCAAGAGAGAGAGGATGAATTACATTTGATTTGTATAAATATCTCGAACGTAGATTTTTCTTTTTTCATAAGGTCATCAAAAAGTGTTTAGTGTTCTACAGTTTTCAATTCAAATATATTTTGTTTTTTAATGCGCTGTTTATTAATATTTGATTTGGGCTACGCTGTAGTAACGAATAAAACATACAAAGAATAATCAATTAATATATTCAATTTAAACTTTTAATTTGCGCAATTTAACCCTCAATTAACCATTGAACTCTCAATTTGTTCAATTTGGCCATTGATTTCGCATAATTGGGTTTGAAAAATTTAATTCGGTCTCCGAAAAATCCAATCTCATCAATTGAACCCGAATTAAATTCAAAAACTTGATTTCTCAGTATTAAGTTTTTAATAAAATTAATTTGATCAATTTTAAAGTATAATTAAGTCTTTACCCTTAACTAAATTCTTCAATTAGACACTAAATTAATTTTTCAACACAATTACACTTTTATTATTGGCCAACGATTAAATCAAAATGACTCATAAAAATATAATTATATCTTTCGACATAAATTTTACGTAGATCTGTCCAATAATAAATTACTTTAGCCTTGAATCTGCATTTGTCTTCATTTCCAAGTCCAAAAGAGGTATGATTGCATAATTATACTTTTAAATTAGTCAACGATAAATTAAACTCTTAAATTGGTCAACGATTAAATCTAACTGACCCATAAAAATACAATTATATTTTTTGACTTAATTTGTACGCAGATTTATCCAATAATAAATTACTTTAGCCTTAATCTGCATTTTCCTTCATTTCTAGGCACAAAAAAAGGTACAATCGAGTTCTAAAAAACGTCCAAAATTTCACCTTAATTTTCCTAACAGTACCAACCCTTTTATTTTATTTTATTTTTATTTTTGGGTAGATTTTGAAAATGACCGAAAATTGGGTTATGACAAAAACCATAATAACATCGTTTTTAAATGAAAAGGCAAATAACTCATTATTTTAGAAAAATAAAAGATGTAATGATATGTTGTCAGGTTATTGTTCATCATGTTCATTTTTTTTCCTAAAAAGACTACGCATATGACTATTTTTCAAGAGCATACAATGCTTTGTATCTTCACCAAACTTGATAAAAATATATATCACCATGATGATTTGACATTGTACTACATCTCTATATAACTCTCTAATAAAGACAAGATGTCTATTTTTCCCCTCTTATGAATAAGGTTGAATTTTATGTATTGAGGATGAAACTATTGCTATATAAAATAGTGTTTTCTCCCTGCCACCTCTAGAGGCACCAGAACCTCCCTACATCATGCATAACCTTTTCTATAATAACAACTTCCTTACCCTTGATAAGGCTTGCCCCTCATGCCCATGCCTATTTAGTTGACCTGACACAACTAAAAGAAGAATAAGAGAAAAAGGTCTATTAAGTCATCAATAAGACCAACCTCACATGATCAACTATTGCTTAGATGGTTGGGTCAAGCCCAATCCATAAAATAATAAATACAATATTATAATAATAATATAAATTTTTTTTAAGGATGAATTCAAATATTTAGGATTTTCTTGATTGTTTTTATTGCAATTTTTTTCAATATTAGAAAGTAAATTTACGCTGGAAAAAACAAATTCAATACAAAATACTTGATTTCCCTTGAACTTCCCAAAAAAAATATTTATTTCAAAAATACAAAAAAAAAATTATTTAGTACAGACAACCTAGTCCTAAAAGCTTGTTAATCATATTTTCAGAAAAAAATATAAGCAAAATAGCATCTTTTATGTTTTAAATCCCAAAAATAAATATTGTAACCAAATTTACTATTATTCTTGTGTGTTTGATTAAAATATGAAAATCCTTTACTAATTATTTTATGTAATTAATATTTGAGAAATTAGAATTTAACAGTAAACTAATTCATTTTTTAAAACATAATAAAATATTATAAAATATTTTCCAACTTATCCTGGGTCAAATATGCTTGAACCCGACTCTGTCCCCATGAAAATGGTCTAACAGGGTTGGTGTTTAATGCTAAGATCACAAGAGCTAACCCTTTTTGGAATGAGTCAGATGCATTAGCCCTTGTGGCCCGGGCTCCTCCTCTATTCGTTGTCTTTTCTGTGTCCTCGCCTGGACTGCAGGTTGTTTTCAGGCCCTTTTTTTTCCTTTCAAATCAGGTAATTTAAAATCTTTTTTCTCCTGATAAAATACTTTAAAACTTATTTACCAAATTAGGAAATTTAAGTCATTTCATTACGTCATGACAGTTTATTTTACCTCTTTTAATTCATTTAAGAGCTAAAGGGAGAAAAATTGAAAATTAAGGATTGAAATGAAATTAGGATACTGCTAATGTTCAACAAGTTCATATTCCGCGAAAGATTGCATGCGGAAGGGAATGGAAACGAATTTTAAAGTGAGGTTCGGCAGTCTTTTGCTAATCAACAGGCACTAGCTTCTGGCTAACGTAACTTTGCAATTTTTGTAGTTGACATTATACATGGCTTGACTCCATTGCTTTGGCGCCTATCACAGGATAAAGATGGTTGGAATAGGGCGGGATGTAGTCCAGTTGCAGTTGAACTTTCTTTTTTTCCCTTGCAGAAGCAAAGCTGGTGATTCATAGTAGGAGCTCATTTAACAGTGATCATTTTAAGGCAGTGACTTGCTAGTGATAATTGATTACAGCAATGGTCAGCCTTTCATATCATCTATTTACGTTGTCTCAATATCAAATTTTGTAGTTAAAAGTAGTAGAGGAAGCAGTCGGAAGAGCTATATTACTATGGCGGACTGCAAGCCATTGGCTGCATTTTCTGCAGATACCATGGCTGCAATAAGGGACAGAAGTGCCTGAAATTTCATTTGACCTTTCGTGCTTTGCCATTTTACATCTATTTTAAATTAGCACTGCTTAAAACCATCTACAAGCAAGCCAAGAGTTTTGTCGATGGTAACTGATATTTTACAGCACACTGACCAGAAAGTTTTGGTATGGAATGAATGAACATGGCAGAATTTATTCGGTGAAATAGCTTAACAATATATTTCACTCATACTTGGACTGTAAAAATGGATTCGGGAGACAAAAACTTTGGTTGTCCCAATTGTGAAAATTATATAATTTAGACACTCAAAAGCGCTTTAATCTTGAATTATAAAAGACATGTTTCTTACTTCATTTGATCAAAGTATCGCATTCTTAGTGGGTATTTGGCTCTGCGGTGATTTTTGCGGTTGAGATTTACCACAGAATCATATTGTTTGGCAAGGGAAAGAACCACATTTTTATAAATGTGAGTTCCACCTAAAACTACGATCAAACCGCAATTTATAAAAAACATCTGTGAGATGCTTTTCGACCTCAACCCACCACACAAACCGCAGGCAAGCCGGACACAGTAAGCACACCAACGAGACCAATGAGAGCAACAACCATAGCCCAAAATATAGATGACACACACATAACTAAAGTTGTTTCACATGCACGATGATCATCAAGGAGGAAAAAAAAACTAAGGGGGAGGAGACGCATGAAATGAGAGCAACAACCATAGCTCTAGTAGCCCTCTCTCTCAAAAACAACCATGTTGACAACTCTCTCTCTCCTCCAGCAACATCTATCACTGGCGACCAGCAACAACTGCTCTTATGTCACCAGCAGCCTCTTCTCTTCATCGACAACACCTGCATCAATCCAGTTTTCTCTCATAGCTTCGACGTGACATGGGTACACCAATAACAACCTTTCAACACTTCTCCCAGCCATCATTTTCGACGCCACCATTACAAGAAAAACCACTTTGGCCTCTTCTATCCAGCGACATCGACAGGTGAGCCTCTCATCACTATTAATCGACCACCTTCTTATTATTCATGCAATATATGAATAATGTTTCATCCTGTTTTTTTTTTTTAATTCTTTGGTTGGATCTGCTATCTGCTCAACTCAAGTCTAGTAGATTTGGGTCTTTTCGGCCTAACTTAGTTGGGTCGACCCATTTAATTGTGTTAGGCCCAATCCAACTTTTTTTTTGTATAAAAAATATAAATATCATATTTTAAAAAAAAAAATATGTCAATGGTTTCACGCCACAACCCTGTTGTTTTTCAATTGATTATGAATCAGAAAGTTTAGAAGATCAACGGAGTCCTGGATGAAGTTCAGAATTTTACAACTGGATTTGGTCTTGAAATTATATCTCTACAGCATGTAGATAGAAATCTTAAAACTCAGTATGGATTGTAGATATAGTTCCTCATTATATTTTATCAGATATTGTTCCTCGATTAAATAGTAAGGGATCACAAAGGCAGTCACATATGGATTATTAAATCTACAATATTTAAAAAAAAAATATCTGTGTGTGTGTGTGTGTACTTTTAATTAATTTCACAAGTTGATGGCAATATAAGAAGTATGATAACCAAACACACAAAACTGTTTTTCATTAAACCTGAAATTCAACCATAATTTTAACCAAATACTTCAATTTCAATTATGAACTTCAGTTAAAAATGCTTTTCATGAAACTATTTTTTTAAAACTTCAACCATAATAGCAATCACAATGACAAACATACCTTAAATACAGATAAAATGAAGAAAACCTATAAAAAATGCACTAGAAATAAGATGGGCCTGGAACTGGAAAATGAAGGAATTAATTGGGCCCAGAGATGAAATAAAAAATATATTTTATCCTCCAAATTATATTATGTTCTATTTTGATTCCTAGAGTTTAGATTTTTCCAATATCATTGGAAGGCATCTAGCTCTCCTTTTAATTATGGTTTAGCGAGAAGCCCAATGAGGTACACCTTACCCATTATATAATTACTAGTTTATAGTTGAATAAAATAAAAAATGAATGTAACAAAAAAAATATTTAATTCACTAATAATTGTTTGATATTTTTATTAAATTTAATATATGCAATTATTAAATTTTTTATCGTCTATTTTGAATTTGAAATTATATTATTTATTTTAAATTAAATTATTTAAGAGTTGTTTTGACATGACTCAACCATTTTACTAAATCCAAAAATATCTTAACTGATTCATAAGAAAATATAAAGATAATATTGAGAAAACAAATATGATATTTGCATAAATAAACCTCGTATTTTAACATCATGCTAGAACTTTAAGTGCTTGTTTGGGATTATGATTGCGGTGATTTTTTAAAGTATTTTTCATTCATAAATGCATTAAATGCTTTTTTATTTTTTTTTAAAATATTTTTTATATCAGCAGATGAAAATGATCTAAAAACAATATATTTTTTTAATTTAAAATATAAAATAAGAGTATTTTTTTAAAATATATTTTTAAAATACATTGTTAAACACCTCTTAAGTTAAACAAAGCTATCATAGCAAAGAGTACTCAAATGAGACCATGCTTTTATTTTATTGAAGTAACATTTTTCTTTGTCTAAAGCTCTTAACAATTAAATATAATTTAAACCATATCTTCATCATGGGATCCCACATTCTCTCTATTAAACTTATTTGCACCCAATAATCTTATGGTCCTACAATGATTTAATAACCTTTCATGTCTGGTTTTTATAAAGAGGCTATTAGAAATTAGAAATAAATCTAAAGTAGATCATTTGCGGGCAGCTATCCTTGCAATTAATGATTTTAGCAGGAGATCAGATGGTTCTCTCAAGTGAGTTTTTTATTTGATAGCTCTGACATATACGCAGACCACTTTTCATATTTTAAAATTATTAAGAAATGTTAATTTATTTTTCCTGGCTGTGTGAATGGTTTTTCAAAAGTGATTGGTGGTATTATATAGGATATAAAGGTGTGATTCCAAGATGGCAAAGTTGTTATATAGTTTTTAAATAATCTTTATATATATATATATATATATATATATAGTTTTTATTTTTATTTTTTACTATTCTCTATTTTATTTTAAATTTAGTCCTTAAATTTTAATTTGTGTTGATGATTATTCAAAAATTCATATTTCTTATTTTTTTCCATTGTTCTTTTTTATTTTATTTATTTATTCTTCAAATCAATTTTTTTTTCAACTAATAATATTTATTTTTGTTTTTTATTTTATTTTTTTTCTCTTTGGTTAAAATTTTTATGTTTTTTTATTCTTCGAGATAATTTTGTTCTTTCCATTATTTACCCAATAATAATAATAATAATAATTTTATATATTCATTTTATTATGGATAAGGTGTTTAAAATAATAATAACAATTATATTAAAGGTACTTTTTCTTAAAAATATATGAGGCTAATTATATATGTTGATATTTGTTTAATATTAACGAGTTAAAATATATATAAAAAAATAAGCTAAGTTTTTTTGAAAAAAATTCAAATTAATTTCATCTCACTGTTTTGAATTACTTTTAATATAATAATATGAATAATAAATCTTAAAAAATTAAAGAAAAATTAAATTTCTTTTATAATGATAATGGCAACGATAGTATTGCTAATAATAATTAGAATATTAATTATTTACAATAATGATTATAATGACAACTATAATAATAGTGACAATTTAACACTCATGATAATAGCAGTGAGAATAATAATCAAAATAACTCATCAGTTGATGTTGCTTTTATTAAAAATTATCTTTTGCCACTTTTTATGTATGATATTTCAAAAATAATATCACGTAAATAGAAAATATACAAAGACATTCGTAGACAGAATAAGTGAAAAATTTAGGTCAAATTATCTACAGTAAAAAAATATACGAGTCACTTGCCCTGTGTTTTGCCGCAGCCAAAACAAAATTTTTTTGCATGTAAAAATATGTTAATGGTCTTAAAAAATATTTATGATGTTATACATTTGAGAGAAATAATCAACCTACAAGCTTTTTGATTATTTAATTTTTTTATATTCATTTTGTTATGGATAAGGTATTTAAAATAATGAGAACGATTATTTTAATGTTTTGTCGCTTAAAAATAATTATATATTCTGATATTTGTTTAATATCAACGCCTGAAAATATATATAAAAAAATGAACTAAGTTGTTTTTTAAAATCTCAGATTAATTTAATCCAAGTGTTCTGAAATACTTTTAATATAATAATATGAAAAATAAATCTTAAAAAATAAAAAAAAAATCAATTTTTTTAAAACAAAAATCACTTTAAACTAAAAATATATCATGTAACACATATACAAAATAAATGCAAAAAAAATACAAAAAGGTAAGATAAGCATTATATGTATGCTAGGATGAACAACTAAGTTGTGCAGTCGAGTGGTTAAAGTGTTTGCTGCCCCATCACGACAATGAGAAGTTCACTTTGTTTTTAAACACTAATGAATAATGATTTTCACTTTTCATTACTATTTGAAAAGTTTTTTTTTAACCAGGTTTCTTTAAAAAAAAAAAAACAGAGTATCCATGTCAGTTTACGCACACTACAACTAATCTCCGGATTCTTTTTTTTTTTAGCATTTTTTCCTACTTGTACATTTTTTTTTCTTTTTTCATGACCAGGATGTCCAGGTTAGTTTACGCGCATCATAATTTTTTTTCTCTCATCACTGTTTAAAAAAGGTGCTTTCCCCTTATATTTTTTTTAATAACCGGGCTTCCTTTTTTTTTAATAAACGAGTTGTTCGGGACAGCATAATAAATACAATGCTAAAATTCAAACTTTAGAATGGTTAGATTTTCAACCTAATGAGGTAAAGACTCCCCCACGAAAAGAGATCTACTTAGAGTCATAGAAAAGACCAATAAATGAAAAAAATATGACTTGGAAAAACAATCAAACAATAATATAGTTTATCTTAGGTAGGTTGTACTGGGGATGACACGTCTTACCTTTGCACAATAAGTCTTTTTATTTAGACTCTCTTGGACCATTTGGTTTTATAGTGACCTCAATACTAGAGGGCAACTCCTAAAAATTATAATTATAATTCTATGATTATTATAACCCTCATTTTTCCATGTCGTCTCCTCTCTTCGGGAATGGCAAAAAAAACCATCACGATAGAGTATGTTTAATTTGAGCTAAAATAAATATAAGTACTTATTTTTTATCGTGTATAATTTAGATTATTGATCAAGTTGTTTTATTTTATTTTACTTGTGTTGCTATGGAGATGAAATATTTATTTATGAATATTATTGGCTATTATTTTATAATTTCTATCATGTTTTAACTTGAGAATTAGTTTTTCTAATCAATATTCCTTTGGAAGGTACCACTTCAGTCTAGAGGATTCCACCATGACCTTTTATGATCTATAGTGAGAAACCTAAAAAGCTGATTTAATTGGTGACAACATAAAATATTGATTTATATACTCATCTTAAACTGGTTTAAGTTCTTATTAAAAAGTGCTAAAATTATTAAATAATGAATTTAATTTCATTATTATGGTAACTTTGGATGTATAAAATTATAATAATTGCATGGTTAATAACCACTTTTAAATAGAATAAACAATGCACAATAGAATATTTTTAGTATTCGGACAAAAAGTTCAAGATTGAGGTTGTTGTTATGAAAAAGTTCATAATGGACAAATTTCTATATCTAAGAATTGAATTAGAGCCACTTGGTGTGTTTTGTTTGTATATACAACCTTATTCATTTATATGTTACTATTCATTTATATAAAATTTTAGTATGGTGAATAAATACAACATAAAAAGTTCTGTCTAAGGATAATAAGTTCTAAATGGGATCATTTGTGACTCGTCCTTCTTTTTTGTGAACTTAATTGGTGAAAATGTTATTTACACGATCCTATTTTCATATACATTATAGTTTATATGTGAAATGATGATAATTGAATAAATCATGATGAATAAACGAGGGTTCAACAAAGTAATCCAAGAAAAGAGATTATTGTTGAAATTATGATGAGGTTTTGGAAATGACATGTTAGTTCAAATGAATTATAATTGTATACAAAGGTTAATAAATCATACATTGTTACCAAGTATGATTTTCAAGAAAAATCATATGTCAAATTTATGTGAATCAACATTCATAAACCTTGCTTTCAATTAAAATAAATAATGAAACTTTAGACTTAATTCACTTATATTTTTATGATTTCAAGTTTGTGTAAACTAGATATGAGAAAATATTATATTACTTTTATAAATTATTGCATAAGGTATTGTTATACTTATTTGCTTATGATCAAAGATAAAACTCTTGAAATATTTAAACATTATAAAATGAACTTAACAAGAAGGTAAAGGTAATAAAAAGTCATGGAGGTGAAGAATATAAAGTACCATTTTGTGTGGAACATATAAACCATATATTAAAATAAATAATAAATGTCATATTAATAAGTTCAGGAGCACCTCAAAACTTAGAAGGGGAGACAATTCTAACTACCAATTATATATTTAACAAAATACCATATAAAAAGTTAGAAAATACACTAACATGAATTATGAAAAGGTAGAACATATTCCCATAAATACCTTAAAACATGGGGGCATTTTGCAAAGATAGTAATATTTAATCATAAAAAAGTCATGATAGAACCTAAAATTGTATATTATATTTTTATTGAATATATAGATAATAGTAGTGCATAGTATACAAGTCATATATTAAGCATATTCATGCTAATACTATTATAGAATCAAGAAATTCAATATTCTTGAAAAATACATTGTCATGAAAGAAAGCATGGGGAAATAAATCATTTTAAAGAATGATTGAGGCTAGCTCAAGTGATCATCATTAGTAAAAAGATGATTGTGTTGACCTTGTAAAGATTAAAAGATAATTAAAATATTTGGTCCCGATTTTTTAACATACTTGTCAGAAAATAAATCTCAAACTTACTATAAAGCAATATCTTTTCTAAAAACTTCCTATTAAAAGGATGTAGTTAATAGTAAAATTAAATCTATTATGAATAATCAAACATTAAAACCAGTAGATCTTCCTCACATAAGTAAATAATGATGCTATAAGCAAATCTATAAAAGGATGATGAAAACCGATGGTATTATTGATAAATATAAATTTAGACTTGTTGTTAACGATTTTAGACAGCAAGAAGGTTTTGAAAAATTTACTTTATTTACTTGTATTAAGAATAAAGGTTAAAGGTTTACTCGGAATAATTTGAGGTCCTTGTTATCAATAGATAATTTTTTATATATATAATTTTGTCAAATTATTATATAATTTAAAACAAGCACTTAAATAGGGGAATGAAAAATTTGACAAGATGATGTTGTCAAATGAGTTCAAAATCAACTAAATTGATAAATCAGTTTATGTGAAAAGCCAAATAAATGTTATGAAATTATATATCTCTATATGAACAATATGCTAATTCTTCGTAGCACTAATCACACGATCAAGTTTACTAAGAAAATGTTAACTAATTAGTTTATCAAGAAAGGCTTGGGTGTCATAGATATCAAACTAGGAATACAAATTTTTAGGATATATGATGGATTGATATTGTCCCACACTCATTATGTTGAGAAAAGTTTTACATGCTTTCTAAATATAACAATAACATTATTAAAACACTAACTGATATACATATACATCTATCCAAAAATAGAGGTAAATAAATAATATTCTCAAATAGTTTGAAACCTAATATACTTTGCAAACTTTATAAGACATGATGTTGCTTACTCAATTTGTAAATTGAGTAGATTTACAAGTAATCAAAGTAGAGTCCAATCTCCAAGTAGATAAAAGCTGAAGGTTGAAACAAAAAAAACAATGAGCTGAGAGAAAGGGGAAAAAAAGAAAGCAAACTTGAATTGTTTTTTCTAAACTTTGGTTAATCTTCCAAACTCATAGTGAAAGATAAAATAAAAAAATAAATCAATTTTAAAAAAATTGCATGGAAAAAATTATAATTAAAACAATTTGGATCAAATTGGAAGAAAAAAAAATAAGAAAAATGAAATCATAAAAAAAAAATTTTAAAAAATTATCTCAATTATAGCAAATATCGATTAAAAAAATGAGGAATAAATCTGAAAGATTAAAAAAAATTGAATTGGGATGTAATTGAAAATAAATACAGTTTCATAAATCATTTTAAATAAAACAAATATAAATATAGGACCAAATGTGAAGAATTAACAAATTAAAGGGTTTTAAATTTTGTACAATCCTCACAATAATAAAGGATATAGAGGGGAAAAAGGGATCACATGCATCAAGTTAGAGGTCTACTTGGAACATACAATATACTAGGATGGAGGGGAAACCAAGATGAATCAAACTCAACTCCAAGAGCCACTGTGTTATCTCATACACATTCTAAAAAGGACAAATATAATTGCATACGCGAACCAATTTGTTTTTAATAATATTTATATTAAATATATTACCGAATAAACCTTCAATTGACATAATTATTACAAAAAAAAAAAAAACTAATATCAAAAGATGCAAAGCTAGGCTTCATTACAATCTACAAAAAAAAAAATTTTTTTACTTTCTCCATGTAAAACTTAATGATTTTAGAGTGAAAGAAAAAATCCCAACTTTATGATTATAATTTTCAATTTATGGATGTCTAGTTATGTGGTCCAATTATATTTTCTAAAACATATTGAATGTTTTTGCTCAAAATTAATCTTTTTAGATGTTTTTAGATCATTTTAATATATGAATATTAAAAACAAAATTTAAAAAATATATATTATTTTAATATATGTTTTCAATATAAAAATTCTTTTTCTAAAAAATATCACAATAACAAACACTACCATAATATTGTTTCATTAAGCGCAATGCACACTGAGCATTTATATATTTTTTTAATTTGCCAATCACTACCGAAACATTGTTTGGAAAAAAACTATACAAACACTACAGTAACAATGGTTGGCACAAATGTCATTTGCCACCACACACTATCTAACGTTGCCAATTGCCAATTGAGGCCTTTTTTTTTTAGTTATTATTTTTTAGATTTTTGAATTTGATCGAAAAATGTTATCCAGGAATTCTTTACGCGTGGAACGCCAGTGACGATAGCCTCTTCCTCGACAAAATTTGGCGAGTCAATGCTAAGAACATGTGGAGGTCAATGTCAAGCTGTTGAGAGTTAAGAGCCGCACTTGCAGTATCATTCTCTTTCTTGATATGGCAAGCCGACGAGTCTCTAGACTTTTATGCCCTCAATGGGCCATACTGCACATCTATAATGGCCTTTGCTACTTTCTGTAGCTTTCTCAGCAGATCATTTCATTGGGCTTGAATCTTCCTTCCTCCCTTTTCTTTCAATTGGTTATTTTACAATCCGGTCAATAATAGTTTGGCACTGCATCCAAAACCAAAGTGAATATCAATGGATTACATTACTGTGCTTCTTTTTTGCTTCTCTTTGTTGCTGATTATAATACCATCCACAGCAGTTGACTCCATAAATACAACTCAATCATTTAGAGATGGGGATTCCATTGTTTCAGCTAGTGGAAGCTTTAAACTGGGTTTTTACAGCTTTGGCAGCTCCATCAACCGTTACTTGGGCATATCGTACAACCACGTATCTACCCTGACTGTAGTTTGGGTTGCAAACAGAGAAACCCCACTTAATGATTCATCAGGTGTTTTAAGGATTACTAGCCAAGGAATTCTTATCCTTGTTGATCAAAGAGGAAGCACAATATGGTCTTCCAACTCATCAAGGTCTGCAAGAAATCCAATTGCGCAGCTTTTGGATTCAGGAAACCTTGTTGTGAAAGAGGAGGGTGAGGGTAGCCCGGAAAATTCCTTGTGGCAGAGTTTTGACTATCCTGGTGATACGTTCCTGCCAGAGATGAAGCTTGGAAGGAATAAAGTAACAGGTCTGGATCGGTACATATCATCATGGAAGTCAGTCGATGACCCTTCTAGAGGTAATTATTTTTTCAGACTTGATCCTGCTGCATATTCTGAGTTAATTATGAGAGACGAATCAAACGAGAGCTTTCGGTCCGGACCATGGAATGGTATGAGGTTCAGTGGTACTCCTCAACTAAAACCAAATCCAATATACACATACAGATTCGTTTATGATGGTGATGAGGAATACTACACCTATAACCTTGTTAACAGCTCATTTCTGTCAAGGATGGTGATAAATCAGAATGGTGCTATCCAGCGCTTTACCTGGATTGATCGAACGCGATCTTGGGAGCTTTATCTTTCAGTTCAAACTGATAATTGCGATCGTTATGCCCTTTGTGGTGCATATGCCACCTGTCGTATCAACAACTCCCCTGTATGTGGTTGCTTGGAAGGATTTACTCCAAATGTTTCTAAAGACTGGGACACAATGGATTGGTCAAGTGGTTGTGTAAGAAAGACTCCATTGAATTGCTCTGGAGATGGGTTTCGAAAGTTCTCTGGCCTAAAGTTTCCTGAAACAAGAAAATCCTGGTTTAACAGGACCATGAGTCTTGATGAGTGCAGAAGCACATGCCTGAAGAACTGCTCCTGTACAGCTTATGCAAATTTGGACATTAGCATTAATGGAGGGAGTGGGTGCTTGCTCTGGTTAGGTAACCTGGTTGATATGAGACAGATCAATGAAAATGTGCAAGAAATTTATATAAGGATGGCTGCATCAGATCTAGGTACGAAATCCTCTCTCCCCAGATGCAACTCTCAGACTCTGAGATTCTAAACCTGCCAAATGTAGTACATGCTGCATGAACTAACTGTCTGAATGCTATGTAATTGCGGTGAATTTTCTCTTCTAGATTGGCGTCTTGCTCATGCTGAATCGATAGATACATGAACACATTTGTTTTCCAACAGAATAATATATATGAGAGAATTCGATTGGTCAGGCTCCCTGATGAGTTCTGTTCACCCATACTAATCAACCACTCCCATAAAGCAATACTGAGATTTCCTATCTGATTTCTAACTTCACGCTTCTCTTCTCTTAACTGCCTTATGTCTAGAAAACGCTGCTTCCACAGAGGCCGAATCTAAAGAAAAAAAACGAACGTGGAAGATAATAATTTGTGTGTTATCTATAGCAGTGTTCTTCAGTCTAGCCTTGATCCTGCTTTACCGGAGAAAGAAGAGGCTGAAAAACAGTAAGTTCTCCATTCCATTAAATCATAAATTCCCTACGTCTAGTCCTTTTCAAGCTTGTTATACTTTTATACTTGGCTGTTACAGATATGAGATACCGCTGAAATTTGTAAAGGAACTCAATATATTTGAAATTCAACAGAACATAGATGAAAGCTTTTTTCTTATCAAGTCGTCGTTATGATACTTCGCAGGAAAAAAGAATGCTATTCTGGAAACAAGTCAAAATAATAAAGGCGAGGAGGAAGATCTAAAATTGCCTTTGTTTGATATAAGTACGATGTCTCGTGCCACCAATGACTTTTCTCAGGCCAATATACTCGGAGAAGGTGGTTTTGGAACTGTCTATCAGGTAATACTTTGATAAACAGCAACACAATTTGTCGACATTCTCGAAATCTAGTGGTTCAAGCTACTGGCAGGGCTGATGTAGTTCTGTGCAAGGTATCAGCTTTAGTAAAATTACAATTAAGCATGCTTATAATATATGTGGAGTGACTATTTACAGGGAAAACTAGATGATGGACAAGATATAGCTGTGAAGAGGCTTTCAAAGAATTCAAAACAAGGACCCGATGAATTCAAAAACGAGGTAATGCATATTGTAAAACTTCAGCATCGAAATCTAGTGAAGCTTCTAGGTTGCTGCATTGAAGGTGATGAATCGATGCTGGTCTATGAGTTCATGCCCAACAAAAGCTTGGACTTCTTTATCTTTGGTATGTGTCTCAAAACACTTACAATTTTAGCTACTGTATTAATTTTATTGACACGCAAACTCCAAATCCTACTTTCTTTAACAGATGCTTTGACAGGAGCCACGGCTAAAGCCAAGTTTTGGTAGCAAAATCAATTAGATCATATGTATTGAGAGAGAGTAGAAATCTTAATTTCTTCAACCATGCCCTGTTAAGCTTCCTCTATAATCTATTTGAAAATGATGCGCTGTGGATTGAGGAAGGGATTTCTCTACCTCTCTTGTCACACATGCTGCCATTGCAATTCGTCATACCTGAACATACAGAAAATTATTGATTATGCATTGCTTTTCTCTCCTTCCCATGCATTTAATAGCCTAAAAATAATCAAATAACGAACAATATTTTGGCAGATAAAACAAGGAACAAGGTACTAGACTGGCCTCAACGCTTCCACATTATCAATGGGATTGCTCGGGGACTCCTTTATCTTCACCAAGATTCGAGACTAAGAATAATTCATAGAGATCTGAAAGTTAGCAATATTTTATTAGACTATGAATTTAACCCAAAAATTTCTGACTTTGGCCTGGCTAGAAGTTTCGGAGGAAATGAAACTGAAGCCAATACAAATATGGTGGTGGGAACATAGTAAGTGGTCTTCTACCTTCCGGTTGTTTCCAGTTCTTGAAATGTGATTTAGCATTTTCTAACATTGAATATCCGTCTGCAGTGGCTACATAGCACCAGAGTATGCAATCGATGGACTCTACTCTGTGAAATCAGATGTCTTCAGCTTCGGTGTAATGGTGCTAGAGATAGTGAGTGGCAAGAAAAATAAAGGATTTTGTCATCCAGAACACAAGCAGAACCTTCTCGGACATGTAAGTTTCGCAGCAAAATCATTTTATTATTTCTGCATTCCAAGCTGCATGCTAATATAATGTTTAATGCCAGGCATGGAGACTATTTACAGAAGGCAGGTCCTCAGAGCTTATTGCAGAATCAATTGTAGAATCATGCAACTTCTATGAAGTACTGCGTTCGATGCAAATAGGTCTATTATGTGTGCAACGAAGTCCGAGAGATCGGCCAAGCATGTCAACAGTGGTTATGATGTTGGGTAGTGAAAATGAATTGTCTCAGCCCAAAGAACCTGGTTTTTTTACCACAAGGGATGTTGGTAAAGCAACTTCTTCATCAACTCGGAGCAAGGTTTCAGCAAATGAAATCACCATGACACAACTAGAAGCAAGATAGTTCACTTTTTTTGTAATGGTAGTTTTTTTTTTACTTAAACTATCATAGATACTACTCCATAGTTTTCTGTCTTTTGTTTTCCCGTTCAGAAATTATTTAGCTAAATTACCATTTGTTTTCCCCACCTTTCTGGTAATTGTCCAGGCTTTTGTTTTATGTGAAGTTGAAGATCTATCAAAAGAATAAAAAAGAAAAACAGAACTTCATGCTTACATCAACAGGAATGTCTCCCCATCAAATGTTTGTATTCCATATTTGCTGTTGATTTCCAACTGAAACAGACAACAATGCCAACCTAAACTTCAAATTGGTGGAACTAGTCTAGTCTTGCATGTATCATTTGTAGGGACAAGCTGCTATCAAACCAGCACCACTCATTTGTCTTTCTGACGTCTTTTGAGCTCCCACTTCTGGTCTAGAAGACTTGTCCTAAATAGGTTCAATATGGCAACTAGCCGAGCCACAACAAAATACCATTGCCGTGGAATCCTGGTGCATTCAAAACACAGTTAACAGTACATTAACTTTACTGATCAGAACAAAAAAGAAATCCCAGCAAGGGGGTAAAATAACAGGATAAAAGTATAAAAAATAGCCTCAACCCAACAAAACCTACAGCTTAAGATCTAGGTTATCACTTCAAAGGTATTTGTACTCTCAAGATCTTCCTTGAGAAATCACAGCTAAACTTTTTGACTTCAATGTAGTGGGGGTAGCCTTCTTATTGCCCACCGCAAACTTTTTGACTTTAATGCGGTGGGGGGTGGGCTTCGTATTGTCGACGGCAAACACTCAACTTCAATGCAATGTCGACGATAATGACAATCACTGCTTTATTCAGCTCTCTTTTCAGCTTTGACTATCAATTTTGCCTGTCATTATCGTCTAGAACTAAACGCAAACTGTTGTTTTCGAATAATAAATGGAATATTGCCTTCCCCGCAGATTTGTTGTGGTGTTAAATGTTGACCTTTTCGGGTGACTATTTTGTTGTTTTATAAGGGTAATAAATTTTTAGTATTGGACCATTTTATTATTCTGTTTGGAGTATATCAAAATATTAATTTAACTTAAATAATTTCAATTGAAATTTAAAGATAAATTAAATTCATATTATTGCAATACAATCACAACTTGCATTTGAACTTAAATCATTCATAAATATTTAACAATTAATTCAACACAAATAAAATATTTAAATATTGATAAAGTAAAAGGTTTTAATACAAAAAAAACATGAATCAAACATCATTTTTATCATTAATGTAGAAATAATAATCTTGATTTGGTGGTGATATTCAAGGGATATCATTGACTCATCATTCTAATTATGATAGATACTCATTTTTATAAACTTATGACTAGACATTTCAATTCCAATATATAGTCATTTTTACTAAGTCCATAGTCACCATCAAAATGGATCTCTTCATGCTCTAAATTCAAAATAGACAAACAAAAATCCTCAATAGTCTCCCGACTTAAATCTTCTCGATCAAGAAGCTATATTTTTCACAAATCCACTTGTTCAATTATTCAATGTTATTAAGGTTAATGAAATATAAAACATTATTTTTTTTTTTTTTGCTTGAATTCCTACAAAGTATAATCATGAAAGAAAATGGTATAAAAATAAATCATATATATTATTGATAAATCTATTTTTTTAAAAGCAATAATACTAATTATCATATCTTATAAAAATAAAAATAAAAACAATTCAACATTGTTGGAATCCACATTTAGTAACTTTCTATCCCAGATAAAAATAAAAATAAAAATAATTCATAGAAAAAAAGAATAATTTCCTTTTAAAATGTTGACGTTAGTGAGTCTTAACAGTATGTTATTCACACCATATGAAAGCCTAAGCTAATGTATCCCACTTTTTTCATGACCATTTCAAAAAAAATTAAAATTTTTATTTTTTTTAGATTAATTTTTTTAGTGATTTTAGATCGTTTTCATGTGTTTATATAAACAATAATTTTTTTTTAAAAAAAAAATTTAATACATTTATACACGAAAATCACTTTCAAAAACATCTTCAACCATATTCCCAACGTCATTTTAGTTTAGTTGTAATCGTATTTAAAATATTCTTGTTTTAGAAATGTATTAAAATAATATTTATTTATTTTTTCTAAATTTATTCTTAACATTAACATATGAAAATGATTTGAAAATACCAAAAAATATTATTTCGAAGTATTGGAGAAAAATATGACTTAAGATGACATCAAATTTATTTTAAGATGATTTTTTTATATAAATAATGGCTTAACTTAAAAAATCACTTGGCCTATACTAGGTTATAAATCTAGTACACATAGTCAAATGCTAGTTTTATAACCTTGTGTGTGTATACACTAACCATTAACCCACACCTCGTTGTGGCTGAAATCATATTTTTTCAACGCAAAAAAATATTAATTATGTGATATTTTTTATTATAATATAAATTTGGGCAATATAATAAATCTTTGTAGAATTATTGTGGAGTACAATTTTTTTTATTTTATAAAATATATGAATTTTAAATCAATATAAATTTATCAGTTTAGTAAGTTTCAATGAAATCACCATCATAAAATTATCATCATCATTAGAAAAACAAGAAGATTCACTAACTAAATTATCAAATTCACTATATTGGGATTAGTTTATTTTATAATCCAATTTAAGTTAAACATAACAAATATAATATAAATTGTAAAAACAGCTACAATAATCACATAACAAAAATAAATAGTTAATTTTTCATCTAAAAAAAAAACATCATTGAAAATTCATCCCTACATTACCATAATTATCATGACTATAACAGTTAAAATTATCATTATTATTTTTTTAAATAATTAAAATCATGAAATTGCCCCCCAAAAAAAAGCGAAATATTTTTATAAAAACAATAAAAAATAAGCATTAAAATTAACATTATTATTGCGCAAATAATGAAATCATAAAATCATTTAACCTGAAAAACAGAAAACACAAAAAATAAACTAAGAGAAAAAAAGAGAAATATTAATTTTAAGAAGATAATTAATATAAATTAAAATTTTAGGATTTAACTGAATAAAAATAAAGCCCTAATAAAAAATAAAACGAGAAAAATTAAAAATAAAAACTTAAAACATAGATGCATAAATATGGTTAAAAATTAAGATTGTCCTAAAAGGACCGACAAAACAAAAGGAATTATAACCAAATAAAAATTCAAAGAATAAGGACAGAAATAAAAAAATAAAATTTATTATTAATTCTAATTAAATGATAAAATTGAAACAAATAGAAATCTTGGGATCAAAATACATAAAAGTATTTTTTAAAGAAACATTATAGTGTAATTTTGATGAAAAATTTAAAGAATAATGACTGAAAAGAAAAGTAGCATATATGACCGATTTCAATTGGAGGACAAAATTATAACAAATTAAAACCTGCATATTGAAAAAATTAAAGAAACAAAAAACAAACACAAAAAAGACTGAAATAAAAACCAACATATATAGTCAGTTTCAATTGAAGGGCACAATTGAAAAAAATAAAATTTTAATTGAAGAAATCAGGATTAAAAGCAAAATCAAAAGCTAAGGGTCTAAAATAAAACAATCACAAACATTAAGGACTTACATGTAATTTCCGGCAATAGAGGAGAGAAAAAACTAAAAATCATTCATCGACTACTAGAGACCGATACACATCGTAACGGGAGGCAGAGGACATGGTGACGCACTAGATGACACAGTAGACTGACAATTTCCACCACTAAACAATGTCGCACGCGTTGCCAGAATAGCATACTTAGGTTAAACACTTATGTCGCGTTCTTATGATGCACCTACAGTGTTTCAAAAAGAAATAATAAAAAATAATAAATTACTTATAAATCTCTGGACATAGTGATGACCACAAAAAAAATCAAAGGTGAAATTACCACAATAACCCCAGCTCCAAACTTTCTTTTTTGTCTTTTCAGGGATTTGTTCGTAGTTTCATTGTGCACAAATATATAAAAAAACAAAAATACCCCCACTGTTTCTCGTTTTCTTGTCAGCTCCCAAAGGTAAAAGAATAATTTAACTATGTAATAAATTCAGAGATACAAAACATGTCCCTAGAAAATATCTAGAATACCCCTATCTATACCTATTAAATTTTTCAATCCTAGAGTGAAAATAATAATTTTAATATCACAATCACAACAATCTATATATATGCGACAGTGAAAAATGCACGGTAAATCACTCCCAGCAGTTCCTCGAGGATTTCGATCGAAGATTTGGTGACAGATTGATGGTCTCTTCGAATAATCAAACGGGTGTGTAGAGAAAAGAAATGGGCCTGAGGGAGCCCATAAGTGGACGAGGCAAGATAATTTGAGGGCCTAACAGAGTGAGAACCTAAGCCCTGCTGCTGCAGTTCCTCGAATGGCTTAATAGTAGCCAGTAGCATCTCTGCTTTTGATATTAGGATTTGGTTTACAGGTCCCTAAATGATTTCCAAAATCTTCGAAACAATATTGGATTATATATATTCATTAATGAATGAAGAAATTATTTATTTTCTTAAACTAAATATGAAAAAAAAACATCATAAAAAAATTAGGTTTGTATGCTAAAAATAGAAGCAAAAATAATTAAGAAAAAAAATAATTTCCCCTAAAACTCCTCATAATAATAATAATAATAATAAACTCCTCATAAATAATAATAATAATAATAATAATAATAATAATAATAATAATAATAAAAGGCTGATATTCAAAAGGATATTTAATCAGTGTAATTATATTATGTGTAATTTATTGATTCTTATTAAATATATAATCGTAAGATGTACTTCCCTTTTCTGATCAATTGAAATTGCACCCATTAGTTGACCAAAAAGAGATGTCGGTTGACTCAAACAGGACTTGACAAATTTGGACTCCATGCCAATGACCCTGTACAGTCACCCTGATTTATATGGAGTCAGTGGATTTTGACTCAATGCCAATGACCCTGTACAGTCAAGAAGCCACTTCAACAGTTCCTTGTAATTGTAATCATCAATTTAGACTAAATCACCTCATCCTTCGAGCATTCACTTAACTATCAATTTTGCTAGTCATTGTCATGGAGTAAATAAAGCTTACCACTAACAAATGGAACTGTTTCGGGGCAGACAAACTGTATTTGTCTCTACTTAATATGCAGTTTTCTGCAATGAGCTCTCACATCTAAGCTTGATGATAAAAGACGAAAAAATAAGAGAAGCAATGAAATACTTTCCCGTGCTTCTATTCTGCTCCTCTTTGCTGTTGATGATAGAGAGTTTCACTGCAATCGATACCATAAATACAACTCGGCTTGTTAGAGAAGGTGATACCATTGTTTCAGCTGGTGGAACCTATGAATTAGGATTTTTCAGCCCAGGTAAATCGAAAAACCGATACCTGGGGATATGGTACAGCAAAATTTCTGAGCAGACTGCAGTTTGGGTTGCCAATAGAGAAACTCCAATTAATGATTCATCAGGAGTAATTTTAAGGCTCACCAACCATGGAGTTCTTGTTCTTCTCAATCAGAGAGGGAGCTCCATATGGTCTTCTAACATATCAAGACCTGCGAAGAATCCAGTTGCACAGCTTTTGGATTCGGGAAATCTTGTTGTGAAAGAGGAGGGGGATGATAACTTGGAAAATTCCTTGTGGCAGAGTTTTGAACATCCAGGTGATACGTTCTTGCCAGACATGAAGCAAGGACGGAATAGAATCACAGGCGTGGACTGGTACATGACATCATGGAAGTCACCTGATGATCCTTCCAGAGGTAATATTACATATATACTTGTTCCTTATGGATATCCTGAGATACTTGTGATGGAGAATTCGAGGGTGAAGTATCGGTCTGGTCCATGGAATGGTATGCGGTTCAGCGGGACGCCTCATTTGAAACCAAATCCCATCTACACATTTGGATTTGTTTTTAACGACAAGGAGATATTTTACAGATACCATCTTCTTAATAGCTCTGTACTTTGGAGGGTCGTGGCAAGTCAGAATGGTGATATCAGTAACTTTGTTTGGATTGATCAAACACAAAGTTGGCTGCTTTATGGCACAGCAAATACAGATAATTGCGAACGCTATGCACTATGCGGTGCGAATGGCATCTGTAGCATAAACCACTCTCCAGTCTGTGATTGCATGGATGGATTTGTTCCAAGAATTCAAAAAGACTGGGAAGCAATGGATTGGTCAAGTGGCTGTGTTAGAAAGATTGCTCTAAATTGCTCTGGAGATGAGTTTCGAAAGCTCACTGGTGCCAAGTTGCCTGAGACAAAAACATCATGGTTCAACAAGAGTATGAATCTTGAGGAGTGCAAGAGCACATGCTTGAAAAATTGCAGCTGCACTGCATATTCAAATTTGGACATCAGGGATGGAGGAAGTGGGTGCTTGCTCTGGTTTGGTGACCTGACTGATAGTAGAATTTTCATTGAAAATGATCAAGACGTTTATATACGGATGGCTGCATCAGAACTAGGTATGAATTTATCCTCATACTAGAAATCAACTGATCCATTATAGGAGCTTCTAGTATGCTATGCATTAAGATTATCTTCCAAAATCATGTTTAAATATTAAGCTAAGCAAAAGCTAAGATGGGAAATCAACTGCTTGAGAAGAGCATGTCCCACTGAGAGTGCTTGTAAACAAGCATGCTTGTGTTTCCCCGTGTAAATAGCATGATAATTTAGCATTCATAAATAACTATCTAATTTGGCATAGAAGATCTTGAAATATAATAAAATCAATGCCTAGACATATCACTTGGTAATATGATGGAGGATTGCCTGCCCGGAGCTGAAGTAAATTTTCCAGCCATGCTACCTAATTAACAAAGACTAGGACTTTTTTAGGCACTAATTAGTCTTTTGAATCCCCCTCACTCTACGATGCTGTAGATGGTGGTGATGCTGCAAAGGTCAATGCTAAATCCAATGAGAAGAGAAGGATCGTGGTAAGCACTGCATTGTCTACAGGTGTTCTGGCACTTGTCATAGCAGTGATCTTGTACGTTTGGAGAAGGAAGCAGCAGAAAAACAGTAAGTTATTCACACCATATGAAAGTCTAAGCTCCTCTACCCCCGTCCTTCAAATTCATAAAACATATTTTATTTCGTATCCACTTTGATTTTAGCAAGCTATGGTACATCCACAAAATCATAAGAGCTCATTATTTTTAACGTCTTATGTAAAATTGAGTTTAAAACAAATTAGTAATTCCTTGTTTCTTTTCTATCTCTACCAATTCTGCTTGCAGGAAACATATCAGGTGGCTTGGGAAGAAGTTCATATTACAAGCACAAGAAAGAACCTCTGGAATTACCATTATTTGATTTTGATACCATGGCTTTTGCAACCAGAAACTTTTCAGACGAAAATAAACTGGGAGAAGGGGGCTTTGGACTTGTTTTTAAGGTACTAATCCGAAAAAGCAATGCTGTTTTTTGGCATTTACTAGTTCTCTGGGATTAATTTCTTTGGAAATATTCAACCACCGGACAAACCATTTTTCATGTGCAAAACAACAACCATTTGGCAACTGTTCCAACAGACCACGATAGTATTTTCAAAATTTTCAAGACAATGTATGACTTAATTTGCTTGTGATATTCACCGATCATTTTCAGGGGACTTTGCAAGATGGACAAGAAATCGCTGTGAAGAGGCTCTCTAAGAATTCGAGACAAGGACTTGATGAGTTCAAAAATGAAGTCAGGAATATTGTGAAGCTTCAGCACCGTAATCTTGTGAAGCTTCTAGGATGCTGCATTGAAGGAGAGGAAAAGATGTTGATCTACGAGTTTTTGCCTAACAAAAGCTTGGACTTCTTTATTTTCGGTTAGGATTTCTCAACCTGCAAAAATATAGCTCAATTATTATATTCGTTTGTTGTCATTATCAAAACACCAGAACCAACTCTATATAGTATTATAGATCAACCGGAACACAACTTTGAGGAGAGAAAGCGAACCAGAAGCACCAAAAATAAACATTTGTTGAGTTGCCTTCAAGCCCCTTAGGAAAATGGCTTGGTGAGGAAGAGTTTTCTCCACTTTCTCAGTGAGAAACTCAGTGTTTATTACGCATCGTGTTTTTTCTTATTCTTGCATAAACATTTATGAATTTATAAAAACCAGAATGGATTTGCTTTGTTGAAAAATGGGCAGATGAAGCTAAAAGTTTACTCCTAGATTGGCCTAAGCGCTACCACATTATCAATGGGATTGCCAGTGGACTCCTTTACCTTCACCAAGATTCAAGATTAAGAGTAATTCATAGAGATCTGAAAGCCAGCAATGTTTTATTGGATTATGAGATGAATCCAAAAATTTCAGACTTTGGCCTGGCTAGATGTTTTGGAGGAAATGAAACTGAAGCCAATACAAACAAAGTGGCTGGTACATAGTAAGTCTATCAAGCATGCCTAATTTATTTCTATTGCTCACAAATGCAGTCTAACACAAACATTCCTTGTACGTGCAGTGGCTACATATCCCCAGAGTACGCAAATTATGGACTCTATTCGCTAAAATCTGATGTCTTCAGCTTTGGTGTATTGGTGCTAGAGATAGTAAGTGGGTACAGGAACCGAGGATTCTTCCACCCAGATCACCAACTCAACCTTCTTGGGCATGTAAGTGACATCATTGTTGCATTTTCTTATTTTCTGAAACCACATTTCTTTCAAATGACGTGGTTAAATTTCAAAAAGTCAGGCTTGGAAACTGTTTAAAGAAGGCAGGCAAGCGGAGCTGATTGGGGGATTCATATTTGAAACTTGCAAATTATCAGAAGTTCTACGGTCGATTCACATAGGTCTTTTATGTGTGCAAGAAAAAGCGAAAGATAGGCCGAACACGTCACAGGTGGTTTTGATGCTGGGTAATGAAGATGAATTGCCTCCGCCTAAACAACCAGGTTTTTACACTGAAAGGGATCTTATTGAAGCAAGCCATTCATCAAGTCAGAACAAACCATGTTCTGCAAACGGATGCTCGATCTCATTGTTAGAGGCACGGTAGATTTGTATCTACCATGTATTTGTAGAAACTTTTAGTTGCTTCGAGCTTCTTTTCTTTTTGTGAGCATAAAAATAATGTATTTTGTTCAAGAACCATTTTATGTATCAGCAATGAAGCTCAAAATTGTCAGACATTTTGGATTAAGTGCACAGGAAAGGAATTGAAGAAAGAGCAAACAGGTTATAATACTCCTACTGGCCTACTAGGCATGTACATTAACATCAAGAAAGCAAGGGGGAAGATCTCAAATGGAGTTAAAAAAAAATTATACTTGCATATATCTAAGATAAAACAAAGAAAATCACATGCCACCACTAGAAATGGAAGCAATATGAGGCAAACACAATTGTCAAGAATTGGAGCTTGAAGGTGTTTTACCTTTATAGTGGCACATTGGTAGCCTGTAAAGTAAGCTTCAATTCCTTTCTGGTTGGCATTAAGGAGCGTGTGTGCCCATTTGAGAGACTAAATTGGATGCCTTGTACTTAGTAGTTGCTTTGCAAAATCTCTCCACGCCGTGGCACCGTTTCTCCTTGAGGATTTTCGTCGAACACCTGCTGAAGTAACATAGTGATTTGGACTATCAAAGGCTTTCCATGGGTTGGGTGGACAAAATCTTAAGACCAGGAACATGGAACCGAGGCAAGTAAGAAGTGGTGCAAGGCTTGGAAAGAGTGCTGGGTCGATTAGAGTTGCGTGTTCAGCGAGGAAGAATTTTCTCCTCTTTCTCAATGAGAAATTCAGCGAGTGTTCTTGCATGTAAATTAACAAACTAATTAAAAAAAACATAATGGATCGCCTTTGGTTAAAAAATCGGGAGAACTCTCAAACCCGAATTTCAAACACTCCAAATCCTCACGACACACAATAGCTTAGAAGAGTGGCATATCACAGCAGAATCTACAAGGCAAAATATAGCCTGACAGTGATTGCATAGAAAGCATCTCAACTCTTTTTAGTTCAAAAAATAAACAACAGTATGCAAAAACAATCTGATTTAGCATCAGAAGAGTGGCTTTTCTAGTCATAAGGAATGGTTACTAGAAGGGCATTCTAAGAGATGGACTAGAAATTGCTGTGAAAAGGCTCTCGATGGATTGAAAACAAGAACTTGAAGAGTTCAAGAATGAAGTTATGATTGTAGCAAAACTTCAACATCAGAGTTAAGCTCCTAGGATGTTGCATTCCAAGTATAAAAATGGTATCTATACCATTGTTGTACTATAATGAATTCAGTTTGAAGAATCTTTTATATTTCTTGAGCCAGCTCCTTGGATTTTCTCCATTGATGCTTGATAATTCTACCTGAGACAAAGTTATATTGTATCTTCCCTTCTAGATCTTCTGGCCTCTTATGTTGAAGCATTAAGATTTAACGTATTTATTCTTTGCTATTAATAATCCCCTAATTGTTAGGGTGAGTTGTTAGAGCAAATCATTATTTGAAATGGTCTTCCCACGTCTTTAAGGAGTGTTTAACGTGGAGTTTATGTTTATGTTTTTCCTTGTTACAGGCTTATATATAAAGCCAACGTTAATTGAATAAAGTATGCTTTTCTCTCAAACACAGTGAGTTATTTAATTAGTGACTTAATAAGTGGTTTCAGAGCCACCATCACAGGGGTTTGATTGAGTGTTTTGAGCAACCGCGGCTTCTTAAGAGAGAAGCAAGAGTGAGAGATCAAGAAAGGAGAGAGCAAGGAATCATGGCGACAGAGAACATCAATTTTGTGCAGTCGGCTATTCCATGGTTCAATAGTCATTATGACTATTGGGCTATGCTCATGGAGAATTTCCTCGGAACAAACGATTAAACAAATGATTATTAGGACTTGAAAGAGAACGAGATACCTATAGAAACAGAAGAGATAATAGAAGCACATCGGATGACCATTGCAGATCTGAAACTGAAAGATTTGTAGGTCAAGAACTATGTATTCCACATTATATATAGAAATATTATTGAGATCATTCTCAATAAGGAAGCTGCGAAGACCATCTAGGACTTAATGAGACTAGAGTATTAAAGCTCTACGAAGGAGGGTGAAAAGGTTAATGCATACTTTGCTAGGGCACTAATTCTCCCAAATAAGATGAAACACACATGGAGAAAAAGTGAAGCAAAGTGTGATCATTGAGAAAATCTTAAGATCGATGACTCTCAAGTTCAATTATGTTTTGTGTTCGGTTGAAAAGTCCAATGATCTCTCTATCATGACCATAAATGAGCTTCAGGGCAGCCTATTAGTCCATGAACAAAGGATGCACGGACAAAAAGAGGGACAACATGTTTTAAGCATCATAAATTTAGAGAAAGATACATGAAGAGATGAATATAAATTTAAAGGGAGAGGAAGAGCTCGCGGGAATTTTAGAGGAAGAGGTCAAACAGGGTTAGGCAACCTTTGAATAAAACGCTTGTGGAATGCTTCAGTAGCCATAAGTGAGGTCACTTTCAATATGAGTGTAGTGTTTTGAAATTTAAAATATATATATATATATATATATATAAGAAAATTACAGAATGACCCTTAGATGAAATATAAGTATTTCATATTGGTTTGATGGATAATTGAGGCTTATTGGATGAATTATTATCAATTTTATGAATTGTGAAATTTGAATTAGATTTCGGAAGAAACCTTTGCTTTTAGGTTTTTGCGGAAGAATGGATAGTTTGATTCAAAAACATATATGATTATGAGATGAACTCTTAGATATGTTATAAAAGCTATTTTACGTCTTTCAGTCATTTTTTAGTATATCTTCTTTTATATATCCAGATAATCCCGATATTCTACTTGCGGGACAGCAGTAAGGTTCAGTCAACATTCTGCTTTTGAACCTTGATTTCCTTTGGGTCAGATGAGTTGATAATATTTAATATGCATGAGAAATATTATAAATATTTGATTTGCTAGTATTTGGATTATGCTTATTGATAATATATACATTGATTACGATTCTTGATACGATAAAGCATAATCAATTGTTGAATATACACTCTTGATATGAGCCAATATATGATTGTGAATTGATAGCTCCTCATTTGATTGATGCCATGAGTTGAGCCTTTAAGATATGAATGTCTGTTTGCTTATGATATATATACCTACGGTATGTCAGTCAGAATACCCATGCTAACAGGGTAGTGTTAGCCTTTGTGCACATCGTATCTGAAACTCTAGTTGGTCAGGGGAGTCACCAACCTGTGTAGACTGATCATCCCACAGTACAGAGCCTCATACTCATTGCATTCTGATTTTCTGACGAGCTTTACCTTATATATATATATTCTTGTTATGACCTATTTAAGAAACCCTCTTATAAAATCTTAAAGCCGATTCGATAATGTATTACTCTTTGCTATATTATCTCGTATGTGTATATTGGATATTATCTACTCACTGAGTTGTTGAACTCACCCCCTCATTATTTATTATTTTCAGGCTCGTAGCTTGCTAGCAGGTCATTTTTGTCCTACTCTTGGAACCTGCTATTTTGGTTGTAATTGATACTTTTGTTCATATGTTTAGTTAATGCTCCACAATTATAATAGTATGTAATCAACTCTTGTATAAAGACAATTGAATTATGTTATAAAGTTTACTTTGATATTCCGTTGCGCTGAACTTTGAATAAGAATATTAAGTTTGTGTGTAAGTTTGGGTTCGCATAGGTGTGGAACCTTGGAGGGGAACCATATCTATGTGCCGATCACAGATCTGGGAATCGGGTCGTGACAATGAGTGTCAATGTTTAAGAAAGGATGCAAATTACAATGAGTTGGATGAAGATGAGGAGATGTTATTAATGTCATATATTATGATGAACAATTCAACAACAAGGGAGAATGTGTGATTTTTAGACTCCGGGTGTAGTAACCACATGTGTAGTACCAAAAGTTTTTTTTCAGATGTTGATGAAAGATTAAGGCAATCAGTGAAACTTAGAGACAATTCAAAGATGATGGTGATGGGGAAAGGAAATTTTAGAGTTTAAGTGGGTGGTATGACTCACGTAATCACTGAAGTCTACTTTGCATCTAAGTTAAAAAATAATCTTTTGAGTGTTGGCCAACTACAAGAAAAAGGTCTCGCCATTCTAATTCAAAATAGGATATGCAACATTCATCATACAAAAAGTGGATTAATTATCCAGTCTAAAATGTCAGCAAATAGGATGTTTATTGTGATGGCTTCAATGATGTCTCAAGCCACAACATGCTTTTAAACTGTGACAAAATATCTTGTATTTATGGCATTGCCAATTTGGGCATCTTAGTTTCAAGGGACTAAGAACTCTTATCAATAAGAAAATGGTGAAAGGACTTCCAATTCTCTAAACTTCATCTAAAATATGTTGTGACTGCATGATGGGGAAGCAACACCGAGAAGTAATTCCGAAGATGAGCCTGTGGAGAGCCTTACAATGTCTTCAATTAATTCATGTTGATATCAATGGACCCATCAAACCTGAATCATATAGTTGCAAAAGGTACTTAATCAACTTTATTGATGACTATAGCAGGAAGACCTTGGTTTATTTCTTGTCGGAAAAGTCCAAGGCATTTGATGCATTTAAGAAGTTCAAAGCACTTGTTGAAAATGAAAACAATAATCTTATTTATTGTCTCATATTGATAGGATGAAGAATTCACCTTGTTGGAGTTTAATCAGTTTTGTAGGACAAATGGAATAGCTAGGCAACTTACTACTTAGTACACACCCCAACAAAACTAGGTGATAGGAAGGCAAAATTGCACCATCATGAACATGGTAGATAGTATGCTATCAGAGAAACAGATTCCTAATTTCTTTTGTCCTGAAGCTATCAAATGGGCGATACATATATTGAATCAAAGTCCTTCCTCAGTTGTGAAGGAGGCAACACCTAAAGAGGTTTAGAGTGGTAACAAACTTGTTCTGTATTATTTAAAAGTATTTAGATGTATTGCTCTTGTCCATATTCCAGACAAACAAATATCAAAATTGGATGATAAAAGTGAGAGATATGTCCTATTAGGTGTAAGTGAGGAGTCAAAAACATATAGTTATATAATCTAGTTTAAAGAAAATGGTAATTAGTAGGGATGTGATATTTGTTGAAAATAAGAAATGGGAGTGGGGAAGAAGCAATGATGAGTTAGAAATTGATGTATTAGAGTGGGGTGATGAGGAAGAAATCAGAAATCAAGATTAAATTGAAGAAGGTATGAATGCTGAAAATGAGGAAATAATAGGTGGAGGGTTTAATTCTCCATCTGGTGTATTACTTAGAACCAGTTCAAATGAGGAATAGGAGAGCCTTCCTGGATGCAAGATTATATGTCAAGTGAAGGTTTATTAAAGAAAGATGAGATTGAAAATTTGGTGATGTTCACTGCTTTTGAAGACCTTGTATTCTTTGAAGAAGCTGACAAGAGTTCAAAGTAGAAAGAAGCTATAAACTTGGAGATCAAAGTTATCAAAGAGAATGAGACTTGGCATTTAACAACATTAAAAGAAGGAGTAAAGAAAATAAGGGTGAAATGGGTGTACAAAACCAAGCTTAACGAGAAGGGTAAGTTGGATAAATTTAAGGCTCATCTCATGGTAAAGAGTTACTCACAACAACATGGTATCGATTATAATGAGGTATTTGCTCTGGAGATCAAATGGGATACTATCAGAGTTATTCTCACTCTTGTAGCACAAAAAGATTGGTGTGTGTGTATCAATCGGATGTAAAAAACACATTCTTGCATGGAGAATTAAATGAGATTGTGTTTGTTGATCAACCATAAGGGTTTCAAAAAATGGGAAGAATATAAGGTTTTTAGAAGAGCATTGTACGAACTCAAGCAAGCTCTCCAAGCTTGGTACAACATAATTGAAAGGTACTTCATTAAAGAGGGCTTTGAGAAACGCTACTGTGAGCATACACTGTTTGTTAAGATTGAAGATGGAAGTAAGATTCTTATTATGAGTCTATATATAGATGATTTGATTTTTACTAGAAACAATGAGGATATGTTTATGAGATTTAAGGAGTCAAAGAAGAAGGAATTTGCCATGTCTAATCTAGGTTAAATGAAGTATTTTCTTGGTGTAGAAGTCATATAGAATCTTTTGTTTATATGCACTAATGGTAAAATGAGCTATTTAGAAAAAGCAATTGTATTTTAATATATTTGATACGCAACTATTTTAACAATTTGATAAGACTTGATGTATTTAAAAACAAATTACTACCCTTAATCAATTCAATATTAAAGGATGAAGTTGAAAAATAAATTAATTAAAAACAAGAGAACTTGAATCAACCCGAGTGAATCAAACCCATGTTATGAATCATGAAATTAAGATAATTTCATATAAAACAAAACATTATATATATATATATATATATATATATATATATATATATATATATATATATATATTTTTAAGAAAAAATCTAGTGAAAAAAAACACTATTATGATGAATAGCTGCTTTGATATTTTTGTTTTCCTCTTGGAACATAAAAAAAGCAAAACAAAAACTAAATTATTAGTTTTCTATTTTTTTTTAATTTTTGGCTCTGTATATACGTGGTTGGAGTTGATCTAATAATAAAGCATGTTCTATGAAAAATATTAAAAATAAAAATAAAAAACCACACACCTTGCCAGCACGCACAAGTAGATCGGCTAGAAACATGATAGTGGACTTCCAGCAATCATGGGTCCCAACAACTGGCCTTCAAAGAATTGCTTAACCATGGCTGCGGTTTTTTTTGGTCACCAAATTTCTAGCGCAGGGATAGCGGCATTTAAACGTTGTGAAATTTTATGGTGATTAAATAATAACCACTAGATAATTAATATATTTTTTTTTATCTTTTTTAGTAAAATTAGATATGATTTCCTTTTTCTTTTTACATTTATCTCTTTTCTATATTATTTAGTAATTATAACTTAATCATAAAATGTGCTTGTTTAGTATTGTGGTATAACAATGTTTTTGATAAAAATTAAATGTTTTAGATTAATTTTTTATATATTTTTTAAATTTTTTGATATACTGATTTGAAAAATATATTTTCGAAAATAATATATGTATATATATTCATTTTCAAAAAAAAAAAAAAACATTTTTTTCATACTTGTAAACAGAAAGACAGTTTCATAGACTAGTAATTTATTTATTAAAGAAAGACACTAAATTTCTTTCTTTCGTTACAGAAATGGATGTTCAAATGAACCTCCCACGCATCACTTGTGGAAACGTTTGGCCTTTGAAAGATAGAACTGACGAGAGACTATGGATGAACAGAAGGACTCAAATCGTCAGCATCGAATAGTCTTATTTTCATATTCCCATTCAAACGATGGAGGGTCAATTTCAGAGACAATAAGAGATTATATTGAAAATCATACAAATTGAGGAATTCCCACGACTCTGATTCATCACTTGCTCACCAAACATCAACTTAAAAGAAAGAAGCAGGTTTGCTCAAGCATTACCTTAACAAGGTCCACTGTCAAAAACATAATGAGAGCATCTGTGGACAGCATTTCTAAACTTCTTTATATCACCATTTTGTTGCTGATCATAACGATATCCGCTGCAGTTGACATCATAAATACAACTCAATCTATCAGAGATGGTGACAGTATGGTCTCTGCTGATGGAAGCTTTAGAATGGGATTTTTCAGCCCAGGAAGCTCCAAAAACCGATACTTGGGAATATGGTACAACAAAGTATCTGTCATGACTGTTGTTTGGATTGCCAACAGGGAAATCCACCTCACCAATTCATCAGGTGTGTTGAAGATTACTGGAGAGGGGATTCTAGAACTTGTCAATCACAATGGGAGCATCATTTGGTCTACCAACTCATCAAGGTCTGCAAGACATCCAGTTGCCCAGCTTTTGGATTCAGGAAATCTTGTTGTCAAAGAAGACGGGGATGACGACCTGGAAAACTCCTTGTGGCAAAGTTTTGACTATCCGTGTGATACACTCCTGTCAGGGATGAAGTTGGGGAGGGATTTAAGAACAGGCTTTGATCGGTACTTGTCATCATGGAAGTCACCTGATGATCCATCTAGAGGTAACTTCACTTTTAGAAATGATCCTAATGGGAATCCTGAGCAAATTCTGACAGAAAATTCAATTGTGCGGTATCGGTCTGGACCCTGGAATGGTCTGCGTTTTAGTGGGGTCCCTCAATTACGGCCTAACACTGTATACAGATTTGAGTTTGTTTTCAATGACAAGGAAATATATTACAGGTACCAGCTTCTTAACAGCTCGATTCTTTCAAGGCTAGTGCTAACTCAAAATGGCAATTTCCAGCGTTTAACCTGGACCGATCAAACAGATGCTTGGGCGTTTTATCTTGCACTGGTTGATGATTATTGTAGCCGATATGCATTGTGTGGTGCATATGGGAGCTGTGATGTTACCAGCTCCCCAGCATGTAGTTGCTTGAAAGGATTTCTACCAAAAGTTCCAAAAGATTGGGACATGATGAATTGGTCGGCTGGTTGTGCTAGACAGACTGCATTAAATTGCTCAGGAGATGGGTTTCAAAAGTACACTGGTCTAAAGTTGCCAGATACAAGAAAATCCTGGTTTAACAAGAGCATGAATCTTGAGGAGTGCAAGAGCATGTGTATGAAGAACTGCTCATGTACAGCTTATGCAAATTTGGACATCAGGGAAGGAGGAAGTGGGTGCTTGCTTTGGTTCAGTGAGCTGATTGATATGAGAGAATTGAATGAAAATGGGCAAGGCATTTATATAAGGATGGCTGCATCAGAACTAGGTACGATGCTATCTCATACCTAAAATGAATCTAATACTGAGATTTTAAAAACAATAAAGGCTAATACATATAAAGTGGATTAGCTACAGAAGACTGTAAGCATGCAAGAGATGTATTTTTTTTTTCTTTTTCATCCTTTGAAGTAGGGAATTGAAAATTTTAAAACACCACAGGAACTATACATTTAAGAGAGGCTGTGTGAGAACACAACCAAGTAAATTCATAGTGCAAATGGGAATTGGATACAAAATTTTTGAATAGCTAAGCATGTCATCTGGAAACATGATGAGTTGATTTACTCTACCAAAAGCAGTAATTGTAATTGTAGCTTCTAACACCATAAGATTGATTGGAATCATGCATCTTCTTAGAGGTACATCCTGATAACTAAATTAATCGACACTGTTTACCATGAATATTGTTCATAACCGAAGCAGACAGGTCCACCTAGCGGGATTTCTTCAATTAAACTGACCATCTAAAAAAATAAAATATTGATTACTTGAATTTTCCCGTTGTTGATTTATATTTTCTGCTCAACTGCCTTTTGTCAGATCATGATGTTGATGTGAGGATTAACTCCAAATCCAATAAAACAAAACGAATGAGGAACATAGTAATCTCTGTGGTAACTACAGGAATGCTGCTACTTGGTCTAGTCACGGTCTTGTTTTTATGGAAAAAGAAGCAGAAGAAAGGCAGTAAGTTGTTCAATCTACAAAAATTAATTATGCTTGAATGAAAATGAAATGCGAGTTCATAAAAAAACATTGATCAATTGTTTCTTTCCTTTACATTCCTGTATTTTGTAACAGGTATTCTCCAAAGAAGTGCAGAAGATAATTGCAAGAAGGAAAACCCAGAACTTCAGCTGTTTGATTTTGGTACAATTTCTTGTAGCACCAACAACTTTTCTCATACCAATAAACTAGGGCAAGGGGGTTTCGGACCTGTTTATAAGGTAATAATAATACAATAAGCCATCATGCAATTTCTCCATGGCCTCTGTTATTCATCTAAGAAACTCCTGCCCACCATTGTAGTTATCTAGTAATAATTATCTTAAACTATTAGAAAATAATATAAATCATATCTTGGAGCCTTACCTAACAGCTTGAACTTTTGGGTTGAAATGGTTCTTTGACACAAACCTATTCAATAGATTGAACTTGCCCTTATGGATGAAAAAGCAATTCCTTACTTAGTGTTCCAACTTTTTTTGAGTTCAAATAAACACAATTAACATGCAGCACGAAGCAAATATTATCAAATTTTACATACAAAACTGGCTTCGCTAATTGCAAGGCATGATAATTTACAGGGACTACTGAAAGATGGACAAGAAATAGCAGTGAAGAGGCTCTCAAAGAGTTCAAGACAAGGACTTGAAGAGTTCAAGAATGAAGTCATGCATATTGCGAAACTTCAACACAGGAATCTAGTTAAGCTTCTGGGATGTTGCATTCAAGCAGATGAGAGGGTGTTGGTTTATGAGTTTATGCCTAAAAAGAGCTTGGATTTCCTTATTTTTGGTTTGAAACTCTCCAAGCCATTAAAAAGTTAATTAGAGACTGTCTCTTTAATACATTGACTTGAGTACAAAATTGACAGATCAAACACAGAGCCCACTTCTAGACTGGCCAAAGCGCTATCACATTATCAATGGGATTGCCCGTGGACTTCTTTATCTTCACCAAGATTCAAGACTAAGAATAATTCACAGAGATCTGAAGGCCAGCAATATCTTATTAGATAACAACTTGAATCCAAAAATTTCAGACTTTGGCCTCGCTAGAAGTTTTGGAGAAAACCAAACAGAAGACAACACAAACAGGGTGGTGGGAACATAGTAAGTACCACCAACAGTTTCTGTTTATGCCCATAACTTGCCAATGCAATTCAACATTCAATGTTTGCCTGCAGTGGCTACATGTCACCAGAGTATGCTATTGATGGGCTCTATTCAACAAAATCAGACGTCTTCAGCTTCGGTGTATTGGTGCTAGAGATAGTGAGTGGGAGCAGGAATAGAGGATTCTATCATCCAGATCATAACCTCAACCTTCTTGGCCATGTAAGTTTAAGAAAAAGTCCAAACAATTTTTTCATTCTACATACTGAATCGCCTTCCAATAACATGATTACTGCTATCAGGCATGGAGACTATTTACAGGAGGCAGGTCTTGTGAACTAATTACGGAATCCATAGAAGAATCATGCAGTTTACCTGAAGTACTACGATCAATTCATGTGGGTCTATTATGCGTGCAATGCCATCCAAACGACAGGCCAAGCATGTTATCTGTGGTTTTAATGTTGTGTGGTGAAGCTAAATTGCCTCATCCAAAACAACCAGGATTTTTTACTGACAGGGCTTTGGTTGAAGCAAATTCTTCATCAAGAAAGAACACATCATGTTCAGTCAATGATTCCACGATAACCCTTTTAGAGGCAAGATAGAATTTTTATTTCCCCCCGATAAATTCCTTGCTATGCTCATAGAAACTATAGTGCTTCTCATTATAATTCGTCTACGTGCGAAAATGAAAGTTTAATAATCTTCTTGTATACTTGGACTTGAAAAAAGCGTTGGAGTAAAGATAAATGACTTGCACATGGTACTTGTAATAGAAGCAGAAACACAGAAACCACATGCCACTACTGGATGGAATCTAAAGAAATGGAGAGCATGAAGTTATTAATTACCTTCATTCCCATTCTTTTTCTTCACTGAGAACGTACATGCGTATCCATTTTCAGAGACTAGTTTGATTATATTGGTAATGCAAGCAAAATGTCAACCAAGAGAAGGCAAAGTTTTTCGTTGGGGACATTTGTCAAACAGTTGGTAACATATGAGAGATTCTACCTTGGAAAACCAAAGGCATTTTATGGGTTGTTGGAAAGAGAATTTGAAGAATGCTTGCAGCCTTTCCCGATGGCCTGAAAATGGGGACTGGAATGCTTTGTCCTGCTCTTCCCTCATCGTCTCTCTCTCTCGAGACTTTTGAGCCTTCAATGATATCGGCTAAGAGGGTTGGGCTTTAAATTTAATGATTTGGGTCTTCATTTATTTGGACATGAGCTTTTTCGATGGGTTGTGCTTTTGGATTTGGGTCGATAAATTTTAAAATTATTTTCCTTTCACCACACCATTTTTACCTCACCGTTTTTATTTTTGAGCACACGCAATTTTCTCTTCAAATAAAATATTTTTTATTTTATTTTATTTTTTTAGTGTTTCTATAACAGGTCAAGCAAATCGGCCAAGTTCTTACAGTCCATTAGCTACGGCAAGGCTAGAAAAATAAGGAGAATTAATCACTTTCCATGGGTTGCATGTGTTACCAGAAACAAAGATATAGATTCAGACACAAGTTAACTCAGATTCAAATTGAGTTAACAGGCATGTGAATGAAATTCGCATTTGATGGGTGACGGAGACTGCCAGAAGTACACAGGGAAGAAGCCATTTCTTGGATTTTCTGGCAATGGGAACATGTGAATATGATTAGACTTGTTGTATTTTAGATAATGGGACACGGAAATTTATACCAAGTTTCCATCTTGGCTACTGGGTCAGGATTCGTGTAGAATACTCCTCACATTCAGATACAAAACTTGTCTTTCTGATGAATTTTTACATCGTCAATGGCATATACTTGTGTGTGAACCTCCTTCATTGCTCAAGGGTCAACTAACTGCTCAAATTCACCATTTCTTCAAATTGGAAAGCATTGAAAATCTTCTCATGATTGAGAACAGGTCCCTCGTTTTTTTATTATTTCGACTTTGTCCTTTTCCTTCTCATTATTCAAATGACGGTGCTTAGGTTTGCAGACTATAACAGAAACCGTACTGAAAATTTCTTCTTGTTGAGGAATTGACAAGGTCTCTAATTTACCAAAATGTTTGAGACTTTCTCATTCTTGAAATTAATTATATAGGAGAGGAGAATTAGATTGCTCAAGGATTGATGCCATAACAAAGTCTTATGCACAAAAATAAGATAAAATTAATGGTAGCTGTGGATGGCATTCCCATACTTCTTAGCTCCACTTTGTTGTTAATTATGACAATCACCTCTGCAGCTGACACCATGAATACAACTGAATCTATCAGAGATAGCGAGGCCATAGTTTCAGCTGATGGAAGCTTTAAGCTGGGATTTTTTAGCCCTGGAAGCTCCAAAAACCGTTATTTGGGCATCTGGTACAACAAAATATCTGTCAGGACTGTAGTTTGGGTTGCCAACAGGGAAATCCCTCTCACCGATTCGTCTGGTGTTTTAAGGGTTACCCAACAGGGAGTTCTTGTCCTCCTCAATCATAACGGGAACATCATTTGGTCGACCAACTCGTCGAGATCTGTAAGGAATCCAGTTGCACAGCTTTTGGATTCAGGAAACCTTGTAGTGAAAGATGAGGGTGACGGTAACATGGAAAATTTCTTGTGGCAGAGTTTTGACTATCCATGTGACACTTTACTGCCTGGTATGAAGCTTGGAAGGAATACAATGACAGGCCTGGATCGATACCTATCTTCATGGAAGACACCTGATGATCCATCTAGAGGTGCCTTTACATATGGATTGAGAGCTGATGGATATCCTGAAAAGGTTCTGAGAGAAAATTCACTTCCGAGGTATCGATCTGGACCTTGGAATGGTATTCGATTCAGTGGCTGTATTCAAATGAAGCCAAATCCTGTGTACACTTACGGGTTTGTTTTTACTGAAAAGGAGATGTACTATAGCTATCAGCTTCTTCACAGCTCAATCCTTTCAAGGGTAGTTCTTTCTCAAAATGGCAACATCCAGCGCTTCACATGGTCTAGTAGCTCGCCCAGTTGGGTATTTTATCTAACAGCACAAGTTGATGATTGTAACCGGTATGCACTGTGTGGTGCATATGGTAGCTGTCATATTAACGATTCCCCGATGTGTGGTTGCCTGAGAGGATTTATACCGAGAGCTCCAAAAGATTGGCAGATGATGAGTTGGTCAGGTGGCTGTAAAAGAAGGACTCCCTTAAATTGCTCAACAGATGGGTTTAGAAAATACACTGGTGTGAAGCTGCCAGAGACAAACGATTCCTGGTTCAGTAAAAGCATGAATCTTGAAGAGTGCAAAGAAATGTGTACGAAGAACTGCTCCTGTATAGCTTACACAAATTTGGACATCAGGGAAGGAGGAAGCGGATGCTTGCTCTGGTTCAGTGACCTGGTTGACATTAGAAAACTTAATGAAATTGGGCAAGACATTTATATTCGGATGGCTGCATCAGAACTAGGTAATAATCTATACTCTGACCTGGAAAGGTAGTTTTGCATACTGATAGCTAATTACACTACTTAGAAAAATCCCAGCCTTTGTAGCTGTAGTGATAGGTTAGATTGAAGCATTCCACTCCTTTTCTTCCTTTTAATCAGAAATTGGAAAAACGCCATAGAAAATGAATGGGACATTGACCATGTTCATGTTACATGATAGCATACAGCTCTAAACTATAAGGAAATTTGTAGAGAAAACTCTAATATATTCTGAAATAACAATAATTCATTAACTTGGTAAAGAACACAACAACAAAATGGGCCTTTGCATATATAGGGAAAATAAAAAGGTAGGAAACTAATTAAAATCTGAAAATATTAGCAAATAATAAAAATTTCAAAAAAATAGAGCCTAATTTGAGGCTAATTTGAGGGCCTTTCCGACCCCAGCTAGTTGCAGCGAGATGATCTTGATCTAGACTAGTAGAACCTCGTAGAAAAAATGAAATATAGTTCTAAAGTCACGATTGTTTTTGTTAAAATGAGTGTTTGGAATGTCCAAATTCTTCTTAGGATTTGCCTTATTTAACTGATCTGTGAACGCATGCAGAGGATATACCATGTCACCTAGCATATCATTTAGTGAAAATTATGAGAAATCTTCTATTAATAGCATCTTTCAAGCTATTCTTTTTACTGTTAAGCATAAACCGTAGAAAACTGCTATGTATCAGAAAAACAGGTTTGTTGCTATTTGTTACAACAGGAACTAATCCGATCCTATTAGTACTTATGTCCTCTTGTATAGCTCTGTTGCTCTGTAGCAGCAGTTTGCTTCTGTTGTGTTTTTCCTGTGATCAATCAATTCACACACAAACTGAGTTTCTGAAATTTCCTGTTGCTGATTTTTCACTCTTGGGTTTGCTCCTCGAATGGTATCTAGAACACGATGATGATATGAAGAATAGCTATAAATCCAATAAAAAGAAACAAATGAGGATCATAGTAATCTCAACGCTGCCAACAGGAATGCTTTTACTTGGCCTAGTCTTGGTCATGGGTTTTTGGAAAAAGAAACGGCAGAAAAACGGTAAGTAATTCAATTCTACACCCCCCACTTTCCAAATCATCAGGGCCTTTTTTATACTGAAATTTGATCTGGAGAACTTCAGGGGAAAAAAAGCATTAATGAACTTGTTATTTGAAATAAATAATGGAAGGTCAGTTCAGATAAGAAAAGGGGATAGGATTTGGATGTTCGTTTCCTTTTTGTTCAAGCTCTAATTTTTAGGAAACATGACAGGCATCATCGAAAGAAGCTCGAACAAGAACTGCACAAAGCAAGATCAAGAACTGCAGATGTTTGACTTGGGTGCCATGGCTATCGCAACCGATAATTTTTCTGTCACAAATAAAATAGGAGAAGGGGGTTTCGGACCAGTATATAAGGTAATGATACAATAAGCTGTCAATGGCTTCTGAATTTCATGTTGGGAATTCCAGGCACCTCGGTAGTTATCTTCAACTTATTCAACTGAATTGACTTTATTTATTTCCATAGATGAAAGTTTGACTTCCAAGGAAGTACTCCAACTCTTTTTAGTGTAACAAAGATAAATTCAAGTAACACGAAGCATTTTGCAAAACAATCTCAAATTATATATCCAAAGAATGGTTTCTCTAGTAAGGAATGATTATTTGCAGGGAATTTTGAAAGACGGACAGGAGATAGCAGTGAAGAGGCTCTCAAGGAATTCAAGACAAGGACCTGAAGAGTTCAAGAATGAAGTTATGCATGTTGCAAAACTTCAACACCGCAATCTAGTTAAGCTTCTAGGATGCTGCATTCAAGCAGATGAAAGGATGCTAATCTACGAGTTTATGTCTAACAGAAGCTTGGACGGCCTAATTTTTGGTTTGAGGCTCTCATGACCTTGCAAGTTTAATTTCAGACTTCCTTTTATTTATATGTTTTTGAAACTGACGAGTGCCAGAATTCGATTGACTTGGGTAAAACAATTCGGCAGGCAAAACTTGGAGCACACAACTAGACTGGCCTAATCGCTACCACATTATCAATGGAATTGCTCGTGGACTCCTTTATCTCCACCAAGATTCAAGACTAAGAATAATTCACAGAGATCTGAAAGCCAGCAATATCTTATTAGATCATGATATGAACCCCAAAATCTCAGACTTCGGCCTAGCGAGGAGTTTTGGAGAAAACGAAACAGAAGCCATCACAAGGAGGGTGGCAGGAACATAGTAAGTATCTCCTACTTCAGCAGTTTATGCCCATTACTTAAACATGGATTTAACATTCGATAGTTGTCTGTAGTGGCTACATATCCCCAGAGTATGCAATTGATGGTCTCTACTCAATAAAATCAGATGTCTTCAGCTTCGGTGTATTGGTTCTAGAGATAGTGAGTGGGAACAGAAATAGAAGATTCTGTCATCCAGACCACAACCTCAACCTTCTTGGCCATGTAAGCCAAAAAAAAAGAATGATTGTTGGAAACATTTTCTTAACTCTATGCACCAAATCCCCTTCCAATAACTTGATTTTCATTCTCAGGCATGGAGACTCTTTGCAGAAGGCAGGCCTTTTGAACTGATTCCTGAATCAGTAGCAGAATCATACAACTTAACTGAAGTGCTTCGTTCAATTCATGTGGGGCTTTTATGTGTGCAATGCAGTCCAAATGACAGGCCAAGCATGTCATCTGTGGTTCTAATGCTTTGTGGGGAAGGTACACTGCCTCCGCCAAAACAACCAGGTTTTTTCATTGAAAGGGATTTGACTGAAGCAAATACGTCCTCAAGACAGAATACATCTTGTTCAGTGAATGAATTCACGATCACACAGTTAGAGGCGAGATAGATTTAGTACTGTTCGCATCAAGATGGAACTGCATTCTTTTTTTTTATTTTTTAAGACTATTAAGTGTGAATCTTGTAATCCATCACTTCAGCCCACAAGTACTGTTCGCAGCTAGTAAAAGGTAGATTCAAAGATTACTCAAATTTTCTACCCAGAAAAAAAAATTGAAAATAAAGTCTAAAGAAATGAAGGTTTAGGTTAATTACCTTCAATGTCACGTTCAAAATAAAGTCTAAAGAAACCATTCCTTTTCTTCAAGCACCATTCGCTGCCCTCTCTCTGTTCTTCACTGTTGGTCTGATGAGCACACAATTCAGTCCAAGCGGTTATCAAGCCCTTTAAAATACGGTTTCGACATCCCAATGAAGCAAATAATGTCCATGTGCCAAGTATGCAAGCTAATTCTAAGGCCCCGCTTTAAAACAAAATAGAGCAGGACTAGTTTGATATATGATTGTCTGTTAAAGGACTCAATTGCAAGTTTGTGGACATGAGAACTTATTTAGTATTGGGTTCAGTGTCTCTTACGCCGATATAAAAGGTCATGGCAGATTCTAACCGGAAAAAAATCACAAGACTGAGAGAGAGAGAGAGAGAGGAAGGGGAAGAGACGAACTTTCAATTTGCAGCTCTGATAAGAGATAAGGAAGTGTTTGGTTTAAGAAATAGTGTTAATGGTTTTAAATAAATGGGGGCCTGAATAAATTTTGAAGCCAACCCCAATGATTTGGGTCAAGCAAGATGGCCATAAAATCTCGATATCTACAGCTAATTTCAGACCGAAACTTGCAGAAATTCTCCAGCGCACGGAGTAACTTGTGTTGAAAATTTTAGAAGCAACCACCATGACCTCTCCCTTATCGTTCCGGGCAAGGGACTGATTTTAAAATTATTTTTTTATTTAAAAATATTTTTTTATTATTATTTTTGAAAAATATTTTTTACATTAATATGTAAAAATATCAAATTTTAAATTTTAAATAAAGAATAAAAATAAAAAAATTATTCTTTTTTCAAATGACAAATTTGTACCATCTCTATAGTTTTAATTACCAAAAAACAAAATAGTGCAGGCCCTGCAGTTAGTCGTAGGGCTTATACAACCTCTTATAATATCTCAATTGATTCCTAAAATTTAAATGAATGAAATAAAAATAAATTAATATAAATTACGGAATATGTTTTTATATATAAACTATGCTTGATTAAATATATCATAAGAATACGTGATTCCTAAAAAAGTATAATATAACTAGAAGAGTGAATGTTAGAGAGAAAGCAAAAATCAACTTTCAATCAGATTGTCAATACCGTTCTATTCTGGCTAGAACGTTTCGTGTCATTAAAAAAACCGAGAAGAAACGGTGTTGTTTTCGTCTCGATTTTAATTTCGGTCCGTTCCCAAATTCCGGTCAAATTCTGGCCGGAATATCTCGGTATCATTCCGGATGTGCCGTTCCGGCCTTAAGATTCTCCTTATTTTGATTAACTTGTGATTGTATTTCTAATTTTGAGATTATGTTTGTTTGACTTTGTGTTTGTATTGTATAATTTAAAGTTAATTTATCTTGAATTTTAATTATGCTTGTTAAATTAATATTTTAATTTTTTTCATATATATATATAGTTATACATGAACAGTACAACCCTGAAACAGCACGCCGAAATACTCTGAAACCGAAACATTCTGTACCAATAGAAAAACCAGAACGGTGACCAGAACAATATTGACAACCTTGCTTTCAAAAGGTGATAAAGTAAGCTATGTACTTGATGGTGTTTAATTTTAGTTAATGAGTCCGTGATTAAATATTCTTGACGATTCAAACTTTTGCTTTCTCTCATCTTGCATCAATCCTAAGTTTCAACATTAATTTCTATTGCACTTAAGGATTTGCCCAGCAAAGGAAGGGACTTGTTCTCTTCTTTTATGCCAAGAGTTCGAGTCATTTCTATGCGTCTGTTATCCTAACGGTGTTTTGCCTGTCTACTGGGTTTGCAAGATGTTCAGTGGACCGGATGATTAGTTGTGGTGTGCGTAAGCTTGTCCGGATACCCAATTATCAAAAACAAAAAACATTAATTTCTATTATTTAAAATCAGCTAATAAAATGATACCATATGATATTGACAAAACACTCAAGCGATAATGAGAGAGTCCCACCTTAACCCTAGACATAAGAGAGAGAGAAATAACTATTGGAAATTCAAAATTTTCATCAAGGTAAGCTCTTCAAGTACATTTTGAATAAATCCTGACTTGATTCCACACATCAATCAAGTAACAACAGATCGAATTTAATTTAAAAATTAAAGGTTTGCTTTATTTATTTTTTTATAAGAATATTTTAAATAATTATTATATCCAATTATATATTTTATCAAAATAAAATATTTATACACATATACTTCCTTAATTTTTAGATACACATATTTATATCCACAATCTCCTCCCTGAGATACATTTTTATAAGCTCTAATGCATATACCTTTGTTGGAGTATAAAAATTCATAAACAGCACATGTATGAAAATAATTATTCTTCTTTCAACCTTATCAATGTTCCACGAGTAGGGCTCCGTTTGTTTAAAAATATTTTTGATAAAAAATTAAAAAAGTTATTTTTATTTTTAAATTATTATCTTTTTTTGATAATTTTATATTATTTTCATGTACTGATATTAAAAATAATTTTTAAAAAATAAAAAAATATATTATTTTAGTATATTTCTGAATAAAAAGTAATTTAAAAAACAATATCAACTCCACTATCCAATATTCACTTATTAATTGTTTTCTTGTATTTTTTAGACAACCTAACAAAATGATCGTTTAATCATTTCCTTCTAATTTTTTGTTTATTTTTAATTAGATTTATTATGTGATATTATAGATAATCGATCGTATCCATGCTTTCTTCATTTATCAAAATAAAATATTCGAGATATATATTTAAATTAAAAAATAAACTATTATATATGATGTTAATTACTTGTACAAAATACTTATTCATTGAAAAAATATATACAAGTTGATTAATTTTAATTTCATAAATAAAATTTATTAAAATACTAAATAAATTTCATAAACCTAACCCGCCCGACAATGCTCGAGTACTATATGAGAGATCTCAACGAATAAAATTTGGGAAAGACTGGGAGAGTGAGCGTGAGCAGAGGTAAGCCACAGAAGAAGACTTCAAAAAGTCAAGCAACCAAGGATTTCTTCTTAATCCTGTGGGGTCTTTAATCATATGTTTCATCTGGTTGAGCTAATCACCACTTCCAGTCGACAAGTACAAAATATTCTTTCCTAGCTATTATCTTTCTCCTGTATTTTCGTCTATCCTCCCGCATGTCGATGTTGACTGCAAATGATGAAGTTTTTTTCACTGAAATGGAATATCATTTCAGATTACTGACATGTTAAATCTTGAATAAATTTTCACGTTAAAGCCGCCCATTATAGAACAAGGAAGTGAGGAATAAGAAAATCAAAAGGGTACCAATGGATTACAGTACCCCTACTTTTCTCTTAACTTTATTGCTTATAGTGGAAACAGCCGCAGGTATTGATACCATGAACACAGCTCATTCCGTTAGAGATGGTGATACGATTGTTTCAGCAGAAGGAACCTATGTATTAGGATTTTTCAGCCCTGGCAAATCGAGATACCAATACGTGGGGATATGGTATGGCAGAATACCGGTCATCACTGTGGTTTGGGTTGCCAACAGAGAAACCCCCCTTGATGATTCTCCAGGTGTTTTCAAACTTACTAAAGAAGGAAATCTTGTCCTTCTCGATCATAATGGGAGCTTGATTTGGTCCTCTAACTCGTCGAGGCTGTTAATCTTGAGGGAAATTATAGATGATTGAAGAACTTGAAGATGAAAGGAAAGTTTTTAGACAGAAGGAGCGAGACGAGAGAAAAGAGAGGGGAAACAGTATTTTGAATTCACTGTAACAGTATTGCTATTATGTTTTACATGCAAATACTGTGTGTAGCATAGTCACTATATATACAGCTCATACACCATCTATTATATTCTATTTTATAACTATAATATATTCTACACTAATCTAGAATATTTACAGTAATCTAGAATGTACATTTATTCTTCTATAGTCTAACAGAGGCCAGCAACTAATCCAGAAGCTCAACTCTTGGATTCAGGAAACCTTGTTGTGAAGGAGAAGGGTGATGGCAGGCTGGAAAATTCCTTATGGCAGAGTTTCGAACACCCAACTAATACTCTATTGCCAGGAATGAAGCTAAGATGACGTAAAATAACAGGCATGGACTAGAACATGACATCATGGAAGTCACCGAATGATCCTTCCAGAGGTAACTTTACGTGTATTCTTGTTCCTCATGGATATTCTGAGGTACTATTGATGGATAATTCAAAAGTGAGGCAACAGTCAGGGCCATGGAATGGTGTGCAGTATAGTGGAACGTCATATCTAAGACCGAATCCCTTGTACACATTTGAATTCGTTTCCAATGGAAAGGAGATATTTTTCAGGGAGCATCTTGTTAACAAATCAACACATTGGAGGATCGTGACAACTCACGATGGTGAAATCCACAACCTCATCTGGATTGAGAGCACACAGAGAGTTGGTTGCTATTAGGGGTGAGCAAACCGAACCGAATAACCAATTTAACCGAGAAAACAAAAAAAAAACCCGAAATAACCGAACTAAAAAAACAAACCGATTAAACCGATTGCAAAATTATAAAAAACCGTCCGGTTCGGTTCAATCGGTTTTGTACCGGTTCGGTTCGGTTTACTCACCCTACTATAAATATAAACTTAAGAAACCCTAAACTCACTTTACCGTTCCGCCTCTCGCCTCCCTCCTCTCGCCTCTCGGTTCCTAAATCCCAGATTTTCTAACACAAGCAGCCTCCCTCCTCTCGCCTCCCTCCTCTCGCCTCCCTCTGCTCTAGTGCTCTGCCTCTCGGTTCCTAAATCCCAGATTTTCTAACACAAGCAGCCTCCCTCCTCTCGCCTCCCTCTGCTCTGCCTCTCAGTTCCTAAATCCTAGATTTTCTAACACAAGCAGCCTCTCTTCATCACAGAGGTTGACTTAAATCACCTTGGTCGCGTAAGAGAAGAAAACACGAAGTGGGGTATGTTGTCGTCTCTGCTGTGACTGATTTTTTTTATTGTTTTGTTTAGTTATTCATCAGGTCTCATGCTATTTTTGATGTTCCTTGTGCTAATTTCTTACTGATGATGGGGTGTTATCTTTTCTTAAACTCTAATGCAGGGTATCGATCCAACTATCCAAGTCTTAGACCAGACCAGAGGTGTGGCCATTTCTCCTTGGAATGTAAGTTATCGAATATATTGTGGAAATTAATACTAATTTTATATAAAATATGCAAAAAACAATTACAGATGAATCACATAACCTATGAAAAAAACTAACCACTTACAGTGTAATTAAAAAATAATTTAGATTCAATAAAGGCTAAGAAATCTTTACATCAAAGTCATTGACGTTGTTGTTATGTCAGTAATGAATCCACATTGTGCATCTAAGAAAAAAGTAGAAAACAATTTTGTTTTGACCTGCTCATAGTTTTGTTGACTTGAAGCCAATAATGTATTTGTGGTCGAGCTTGCGTGTAGTGTTTACTGGAGGTATTGTTCCTTTAACAGGCTTTAATTCATAAAAAGAAGAAAAACTTTGTGAATTTTATTTTTATTAAAATCAAAATCTAAAGAAATGGTTATTCAAAATCAAACCAAAAACAAAAAAGTTTAGTAAGAAAAAAATATTTTGACATTGGACTGGTAATTAATTACACTACTCTTATATTGTGGACTAGACGATGCTGCAAATATAGTGTAAATTTATTATGCATATGCTGCGAATATAGTGTGGATTTATTATGCATATATGCTGCAAATATATTGTGGAATTATTATGAATTTATGCTGCGAATATATTGTGGAATTATTATGAATATATGCTGTGAATATATTGTGGATTTATTATGAATATATGCTGCCGATATATTGTGGATTTATTCTGAATATATGCTGCGAATATATTGTGCAATCTTAAAATATATATTATTAACATGTTTTGATCTTTTTCATTTGTTAATTACAGATGGAAAACCAAAATGTTTCATCCATCGACACTACCCCAACATCAACATTTAATGCCCTCGCTTCAAACACTCAAACTACATCAACCACTGCAGGATCAGGATCTGTCACAAATGATAGAGGTAAACAACCTGAAGTCCTTATATTGGGAAAAAGAAATGTTGATGATAGGAAAAAATCACAAATTTGGGATAATTTCACAAAACTAGATGGTGATCCTAATAAACCTAGAGCTGCATGTAATTATTGTAGAAGGAATTATGCATGTCATACTATTTTGAATGGAACAAGCAATATGTGGAGTCACTTGAAAGTATGCAAAAAATTCCCCTTTGTGGTTGATAAGAAGCAAAAACTGTTGGTATTAGAACCTAAGAAAGAGAATAATGAATCAAAAGACAAAAATATGGGCACTCTAAAGGCAATAGGTTATAATCATGAAGAATGTAGATTAGCACTAGCAAAAATGATTATAATTGATGAGTAGCCTTTTAATTTTGTGGAGGGAAAGGGATTTAAATCATTTTTGAGGACAATACAACCTAGATTTGATAGTCTTTCTCGTTTTTCTATTATGAAAGATTGTTTAAAAATTTATGTTGACGAGAAGGAAATTTTGAAGATAGCACTTAAGGGTCAACGATTATGTTTGACAACAGATACATGGACATCAATCCAAAACATTAATTATATGTCCTTAACGGCTCATTGGATTGATAGTGAGTGAAAATTGCATAAAAAAATTCTCAATTTCTGTCAAGTTTCAAATCATACTGGTGAGGTAATTGGTCAAGTGATTGAGAATTGTTTGTTAGAGTAGGGGATTGACAAACTTTTTACTGTTACTGTAGACAATGCAAGCTCCAATAATGTGACTATTTCTTATTTGAAGAATGTGATGATAGATTGGCCATTTAATATATTGGAAAATTATCATTTGCATGTAAGATGTTGTGCACATATTGTAAATCTTATTGTGGGTGATGGCTTGAAAGAGATTCATGATTAAGTTGTTAAGATTAGAAATGAAATAAGATTTGTGAGATCTTCACCTGCGAGGCAACTTGCATTTAAAAAATGTGCTGAAAAATTGCATATAGAGTGTAAAAAGACTTTATGTTTGGATGTTGCAACTCGATGGAATTCAACTTATCTCATGTTGGATGCTGCAGAAAAATTTGAGAAGGTGTTTGTGAGGTTAGGTGAGAGTGAACCTAGGTATATGGGTTATTTTTTAAAAGTTGATTCAAAAGGGAATAAGAAAAATATAGGACCACCTGATTCGGAGGATTGGGAAAATGGTAGAATTTTGGTCAAGTTTTTAAAGATCTTTTACATAGTTACATTAAAGTTTTCTGGCTCATTACATGTGACATCAAATTCTTTCTTCAATGAATTGATTTACATGCATACAAACTTGTTGAAATTGTGTAAAAGTAGAGATAATATTTTAAGTGGAATGGCGATGAAAATGATGTTGAAGTTTGAGAAGTATTGGGGATATGATGCAAATCAGAATTTCATATTGTATGTGGCTAATGTTTTAGATCCACGTTTTAAGTTGAAATATGTTAAATTTTGTTTTTGTGAGTTGTATGATTATCACAAAGCACAAGATTTAACAACAAAGGTGAAAGATCATTTAGTTAGACTATATGAGTTTTATTTAAAAGCTGATGAAGTAAAGGATGTTAATAGACATATTTATGATGTTAGTGATGTGGATTGCAATGATACAGAGGTAAATGTTAATACTTTTGCTCGATTCAAAAGACATTTATAAGAGGAAAAAAGTGTAGAAAATAAAAATGAAGTGGAGAGGTATTTGAATGATGGCTGTGAGGATCCTGATGATGATAAATTAGATATTTTAGGTTGGTGGAAGGTTAATGGTTCAAAATATAAAATACTTTCGAAGGTTGCACAACATGTTTTAGCTATTCCTATATCCACAGTGGCTTCTGAATTAGCTTTTAGCACAGGCGGTCGTATACTCGACCAATTCCGAAGTTCTTTATCTCCAGCAACTGTTCAAGCACTTGTTTGTTGTCAAAATTGGTTACATCATGGAGCAGTCCCAATCGACATTACAACCTTGATAGATGATTATGAAAAATATAAAAATCTTGAATCAGGTTATTTTTCTTATACATTTGTATTTTTATTTTATTAAATAATAATCAACTTATTTGCAATCTAACATTTCTATTATTTTTTTTTGTAGATTTTGGTGGAAAGTTAAATCTAGCGACGGATGATAATTAGTTCAAGACCGACTGTATTTCTTGATGTTAATGTTTCTTGTTTATTTTGAAGCCCTTTTTTAAGGCATTTTCTGTAATTTAAATTTAAATTTGTTCACTTGTGTAGTTTTAATTATCTCTCAACTCTCATCATGCTAAATTACATAAAACAAAAGTATTAGAAAGTTTAATAAAACTTAATAAAAACTATATTAGCAATTTAATACATTAATATTTGTATTTGTTGCAAAAAAAATATAAAAATACTTCGGGTTCTTGTACGAAAATAGTGTTCAAGCCCATCAAAAATTTTATTAGAAAACCCATCAAAAAGCCCATCAGAAGGCCCAAAACAAAATTCGGTTTTATGAATTTTTTAACCAAAAAAACGGGACCGAACCGAACCGAAATTGGCCGGTTTTGAATAAATTCGGTTGGGTTTCGGTTTTTTTTTTTAAAAAAAAAAAAATTGGTTTGGTTACTATTTTGACAAAAAACCGAACCGAACCGAAAATGCTCACCCCTAGTTGCTACACGAGATAGCAAATACTGATAACTGTGGAAGTTATGCACTATGTGGTGCAAATGGTATCTGTAGTATTCAGAACTCTCCATTGTGTGATTGCTTGAAAGGATTTGTACCAATTTTTTTAAGAGACTGGAACAAGATGGATTGGTCAAAAGGTTGTGTAAGGACTCCACTAAATTGTTCTGGTGATGGGTTTCAAAAGCTTTCTAAAGCGAAATTGCCTGAGATAAAATCATCATGGATTAACTCGAGTATGAATCTTGATGAGTGCAAGAACACGTTCTTGAAGAACTATAGCTGTATAGCATATTCAAATTTGGACATCAGGAATGGAGGAAGTGGGTGCGTGCTTTGGTCCGGTGACCTGATTGATGTTAGAATACTTCCTAAAAATGATCAAGATGTTTATATACGGATGGCGGCATGTATGAATTTATCTTCAGTCCAGAAAATTTTGTATCTATTACTTACAAGAGATATTGTTTTTCATTTATTTTTATATTCAAAAATCCATCTAAGATGAAAATATAAATCATATTACAGGTCTCACCTACAAACTTAAGTTTTTAGGTGAGATGGTTCCTTAACATGAGAGATCCCATTTTATTTGATAAAAAATTCAAGTATAAGGTAGTATAAGTTTGTGCAAGTTTCAAGCCTAAAAGGCTTTCACTTGAGGGTATGTGTTAGAGAGTAATATATATTATATTCTGGTCTCACCTATAAGCATAAATTTTTAGATGAGATGATTTTTTAACACGACTCACACACAGTTTTAATCAAATATATATATTTTAAAAACAAGAACTATAAATGTTTTTTTTTCTAAAACTGAAACCATAAAAAGCTAATTAATGAAGTTAGATGTGGATCTGATATAACTAAACAAATATTTGTCTTGGATAAATTATGTGGATCAACAAGTAGATGCCAAGGGTAGAATTACCATGGTAACTATTGAAATGCTTCCGGTATGAGAACAAAACTACAATGGGATCTTGGTATTTACTATGATTTTCATTCTAACTCCAGTTTTTCACTGTCATGGTTTAGATAATGGTGACATCTTGAAGGTTCGTACAAAATCCAATGTAAAGAGAAGGATCGTAGTAACCATTGCACTGTCTACAACAATTCTCTTTCTTGGCCTAGCCTTGGTCTTGTATGTTTGGAAAAAGAAGCAGCAAAAAAATGGTATTTTGTTCACTCTTTGAACATTAATTAATAGGTTACAACAACAAATTGATTGGAGCTCGTTGTAATATATATGTGAAGGAAATTCTGATGTAACAGAGAATAGATCATATCCCCTGCTTCTATTTGATCCTAAATTTTATGTTCGCATGGCAAATCACAGGTGGTTTGCTAAGAAATCCACATAAGGAAGATGATTTGGACTTACCGTTGTTTGATCTAAGTACTGTGGCTTGTGCAACAAACAACTTTTCTGATGAAAATAAACTCGGCGAAGGGGGCTTCGAACCTGTTTATAAGGTACTAATCTATAATTAATGACGCAAAGTGATGGCTTCCCAGTTTCATTGTACAGACTCTTAAAACCACCACTGTATTTACTGGGAACTTAGACCATGAGACTGACTATTTCCATGCATAAAACAATGACTACTTGGTAAGAGTCTCGACTTATAATTTCATAGCAGATGCCAGTAGTTTGCCACATCATACATTGTTTTCTATCTTTCACAGGACAATGCTGATGATAATGACTGGTTATTTGCAAGAAACACAGAGAGATGGACGAGAAATAGCTGTGAAGAGGCTTTCTAATAGTTCAAGACAAGGAATTAATGAGTTCAAAAATGAAGTTAAGTGTATCGTGAAACTTCAACATCAGAATCTAGTGAAGCTTCTAGGATGCTGCATTGAAGGAGATTATATGATGCTCATCTACGAGTTTTTGCCTAACAAAAGCTTGAACCTTTTCATTTTCGGTATGAATCTCTCAAAACCTGAACAAATATATTTTAGTAAGTACAATTTTCAAGATATGTTTTTCTTAAAAGAAAAAAAGAAAAAAGAGGCAGAGTGTACATTTTTGCATGGCATTGTATGAACACCAAAATTAACTACATGTGAGTCATGCTTTGAGCAATGAGTCCCAATGAGCTTGGTGTAATGTCAAAGGGTTTATGATTTATATAGCAGGTCTCGAGTTTGAGTTAGGGTGTATCCCCATTGTAAAAGCCTGGGACAGTCAGGGTTTTACTCGCTTACCTGGATCCATAAAGTGTGCTTTCCCGGGATGGGGTTTCCTAGCATCCAAAAAAAAAAAACACAAATGACCTAAATTTAAGCTTGGTAGCTAAATTAATTCGGGAACAAAAGGTACGAGCATCCTCGAATCATTTAGGACAACGGATAGGTGCCAAAGAGGCTGCCATATCAATTTGTGATTGTAGCTGGAAATTTATTAAGTACTAATTATCACCACCTGTTGTGTTTTTCTTTCACATTTATTCATAGATCTGATATGAACCATAGTGAACAAACTTGAGCAGAAAATTGTGCAGGTGAAACAAAGGACATGCTAGATTGGCCTACAACATCATCAATGGGATTTATCGTGGATTTCTTTATCTTCACCAAGATTTAAGGCTGAGGGTAATTCATAGAGATTTGAAAGCCAGCAATATTTTACTCGATAATGAACTGAAACCAAAAATTTCAGACTTTGGACTGACTAGAAGTTTTGTAGGAAATAAAATTGAAGCCAATACTAATAAAATGGCTGGTACATAGTAAGTGTATGCTCCATCACAGTAATTATTTTATCTGCATTTTTCGCATATACAACTTAACATTCTATGAACAGATTTTCCCCAAAATGCAACTTAACATTCCCTACTAATACGTACAGTGGCCACATATCTTCGGAGTACGCAAATTATGGAGTCTACTCGCTAAAATCATATGTCTTCAACTTTGGTGTCTTGGTGCTAGAGATAGTGAGTGGGAACAGGATCAGAGGATTCTGTCACCCGGATCATAGCCTCAACCTTCTAGGGCATGTAAGTTTCAAAACTAAGTTCTTCAATTTAATTTACTTTATGGTACTTGTATGAGGTTCCACTAGAATCCGAGGCATGTTTACTGACATTACACTTTAAATATACAAAAAGAACAAAAAACAAAAAGAAGAAATTTTGAAATATAATCGAGTGTGACAAGTTTAAGCATGTCAGACATGTCATTTGCTTGGATTTGGATCCTTGAAGGGAACATGCTGGAAGCTGAAATATTTTCTTCAAGATACAAGCTTTTATTAATAACATGGTTTAATTTATCAGGCTTGGAGACTTTTCCAAGAAGGTAGGCCTGAAGAACTGGTTTCCGAATCAATAATTGAAGCATGCAATCTATCTCAAGTGTTACATTCAATTCAAGTGGGTCTACTCTGTGTGCAAGAAAATAGAGAAGATAGGCCGAACATGTCATGTGTGGTTTTGATGTTGAGATGCAGTGCCTCGGCCTAAGCATCCAGGTTTTTACATTAAAAGGGATACTATTGAAGAAAGTTTACCAAACAGAGCAAACCATTATCAGAAAACGAGTGCTCGATTTCACTGTTAGAGGCAAGGTAGGATGGTTATGTTGATGACTTTTTCATGGATGTGCTTGTGTATTCGTAGAAGCTATCGTTCTAATGTTGTGTGGTGAAGGTGCATTTCCTCAACAATGAAAGGGATTTGGTGGAAGCAACTTATCATGCGCGGTCAATGAACTCACTATCAGAATTCCAGAGGCTAGATCGATTCTTGGTTTTCTTTTTGTATTAAGATTCTTGATGCTTGCAACTTTTTTGGGTTTGATATATGGGAATTAAGTAAATTTGACTCTGCTATATTGGTGTTATCAATTTAAAACTCCTGAAATTTTCTAAACTATATGGTCTATGGAAAAAATGAGTGTCATATATTTGTAATAAAACTTTACAACGGGATTTTACTAACTAAGATCATGAGCAGATTCATAGAAGACTTTTAAGAGCACGTTAAGGAGTTATTACCAAACCTTGTGCATCAAATTAAAGAGTTCTTCTCATAAATTTTAATGAATTTGATGAACACAACTTAACATGGACCAAACGTTGGGAAATCCAAACGTAGAACACACTACTAGACTGGTCGAAGCGCTAGCAATGGGATTGCTAAGAATAATTTAGAGATGTGAAAGCAAGCCTAACAAGTGAAAGCCAGCCTATCAAGGAGATTTTTACGAGAGAGGAACCTTCTATTATATGCCTACTAGTAGTCATAAATAGAGTACACAAGCTATTATTTATAGGTAGATCATGGACCCTTCTTATTAATTTATTAGTCAATTTATTAGCTAATTTCTCATTAATTAGACAATTAATCTCTATGATCAATCAATTGATCCCCATGATCAAACCAGAAATACTCCACTAAATTGTTCCGGTGATGGATTTCTAAAGTGAAATTGCCTGAGATAAAATTATCATGGATTAACTCGAGTATGAATCTTGACAAGTGTAAGAACACGTGCTTAAAGAACTGTAGCTCTACAGCATATTCAAATTTGGACATCAGGAACGGAGGAAGTGGGTGCTTGCTTTGGTTCGGTGACTTGATTGATATTAGAATACTTCTTGAAAATGATCAAGATGTTTATATACAGATGGTGGTATCAAAACTAGTTATGAATTTATCTTCAGTCTATAAAATTTTGTTTCTATTACTTGGAGGATGTTAAGGAATCATCTCACCTAAGAACTCAAGGTGTTAAGAGAGACTCTAGAATATGATTTATATTTAGGTGATATGGTTTTTTAATATGGTATCATAGTTTTGTTGACCTAGTGATCACGAGTTCGAATCTTACACCCTCATTCTATTTGATAAAAATCAAGCACAGGGTAGTATGAATCCATACAAGTTTCAAACTTAAAGGGTTTTCGCTTGAGGCAGTGTGTTAGATAATAATATAAATCATATTCCGAGTTTCATTTAACAATTTAAACTTTTAGGTGAGATGGTTTCTTAAAAAAGAAGATATTGTTTTATATTCAAAAATCCATCTCATGACTCAAAGTTTTAATGAAATATATATATTTTTAAAACAAGAACTAAAAATGTTTTTTTCTAAGACAAATCTTAGATAAATTATGGATGGCGAATTTATAAACTAGTGGGATATATCAGGCTAAGAATAAAACACTAGATTAGGCTAAACTAAAAAAATAATTCAAAAAAACTATACTTTTTATTGGACTGTCACGTATCTTCCCATATCAGTTCCCAAATCGATAATGAGAACCAATAATAAAAGGTCAGACAAATATTATATATTAAATAATAAGGAGAGAGTAGAATTTGATCATGGGTGGTGGTCCACCACATCCTGAATGAAACGACCTAACCAAGTGAACGAGGTTCCACCATTCTCCAAAGCCTTCCTGCTCTTTCCGCTCATTTCCTTCAACCTCTCCCTCTTTTCATTGTCAAGCTCCATCAAACACCTTACTCCTCTATCTATCTCCCCGGCACTAACGATATACTCATTGCCATCCGAGTTCATTTCTTTTCTATAATCCATTTTAATCTCCACTCCCAATCCCATCTCTACAATTATTCGAAAAGCATTAAATTGTTGCTCTGCATATAATGGCCATGTGGCAATTGGAACGCCGAACCATATGCTTTCCAGTACAGAGTTCCATCCACAGTGGGATACAAACCCTCCGACAGATGGATGACCCAGGATATCTATCTGTGGGGCCCATCCAATTACTTTTCCATTGTTAGCCGTCCGATCTAAGAATCCTTCGGGCAAGACATCCCGAGGATTAGCGTAATCGCTTGGAGGTTCCATCTTACCTTTCGGTGGTGGTTGACGTAGAGACCACAAGAATCGGTGGCCACTCTGCTCTAGCCCACAAGCAATTTCCTTCACCTGATCCACACCGAAACTCCCCCGGCTCCCGAAGCATAGATACACTACTGAGGATATAGGCTGATCATCAAGCCATTGCCTGATGTCTTTGAATTTATCAGACTCCACGTCATGGTCACCATCTCTGTTAAGATTCAACATGGGGCCCACTGGATACACCGGTGGGGTATTACCATTAGAAAAGGAGCTGATCGCATGAGATTCCAGCTCTTCAAAGGTGTTCACCATGATACCCTTAGTTTCTCTGAACCTTCTAGCTGGATTGATGAGAATTGGCAGCAATTCTTTGTTAAGCAGAGCAGAAGGCAAGACCTTAGCTGGAAGAGGATTTGCCAAACTCGGCACGACCAACTCAGCATCTGAGCCCTTGAACTCACTAGGGTCAACTTTCTGCTCATCGTGAAGAGCTTGAACATAAAATTGAAGGCCAAGAAAAGCTGCACCAGACGTTAGGAAAATATATGATGGAACACCAAATTCATTGGCCACATCTATCATAGATGTACAAAACATATCAAGAACAAACCCAGCAAGTGTAGGCGAGCCAGGGCTTGACTCTGACCGTCTCACAAGCCTGGAGACTTCTTCTTTGACATTGGGTTTCTGGGATTCAATCAAAGAAAAGAGGGGCTTGTTGGGTTGGTTTGGATCGGGCTCATATTTGGACAAGTGAATGAACCGGATACGACTACAGGCTGTACTCACTGAATCTATAAACCTATCAACCTTGGGGTCAGGAAGTAGTTTCATGTTGAGGAAGGTGATTGAAAGCCTCTCATCACGGTCTACAAGTAGCTTTGCTACCTCTACTGTTGATACGAGGTGGCTTATACCTGGTGTTGGGATGAAGACTAGCTCAGCTTTTTTCATTCTGCTGCTGAGCTGCTTTTTTTTGGCTAGAGAATCTCAAGGTGGGATTGCATGTACGTAGAAGACTGATTTTCATATCCTTTTTATGGGCACTATTTGGGGCTATAATTAAATGGACTTTAGATTGGCAATGTGTAGACGTGCAGGCCAAGAATAAGAGTGAGGTCATGGCTTAGCTGTTATTACAATTCGTCAAAAAGACCACAAAACATTGGAATGCCGTCCCTGCCAGAAAATATATTGAAATTTCAAAGTAGAAAAAGACAACATTCCTTTATAGTGAATTTTCTATGCATTATATAATGCATAGAAAATTCACTATAAACTAATGCATAGAAAATTCACTATAAAGGAATGTTGTCGTTTTCTACTTCGAAATTTCAATATATATAATGCATAGAAAATTCACTATAAAGGAATGTTGTCTTTTTCTACTTTGAAATTTCAATATACACACACACAAGCAAAATGACCTGCGCCTCATGGGGATCATATTTTTTTTAATATAAAAAATATTAATTATGTATATTTTTTCATTGTATTATATATATGAATTTTAAATCGCTATAAATTTATTTGTTTAGCAGTTTTTAATGAAATAATTAACATTAATTTATCATCATCATGAAAAAAGCAAAAAAATTTGGATATTTGAATTATAAAATTCACTGCATTAAGATTAGTTCATTTTATAATTCAATTTAAATCAAACAAAAATAAAATATAAATTGTGAAAATACCTGTAATAATAAAATAACAAAAATAAATAGTTAATTTTTTATTAACAAAAAGTCAAAAACAGAAATTGAAAATTCATCCCCACGCTATTTTCATTATCATTGTTATAACGGTTAAAATTATTATCAATATTATTATCAAAACAATCAAAATACATAAATTCCCTGAAAAATCATTAAAAACAATTGACAAAAGATTTTTATAAAAAAAATTAAAAAAATCACAAAAATTATCATTAGCATTGCGCAAATAGCAAAATTATCAAAAATATCTTATCAAAATAAAAAATAAAAATAAGAGAAAACACAAAAAATAAATGAATAAAGGGAAAAAGGTAGCAATATTAATTTTACCAAAATAAATTAAAATTTCAGGATTGAACCGATTAAAAATAAAACCCCAATAAAAAAACAAAAAATAAAAGCATAGATGCATATATACGAATAAAAAATAAACATTATCCAATAATTCAAAAAAAATAAATGAATTAATATCAAATAAAAATCTACAATAATCAAATAACAAATATAAATATTTAATTTTCTATAGATACAAAAATCAAAACAAAAATTAAAAATTCATCCTCACATTATTGTTATTATAATTGTTATAATAGTTAAAATTATTACTAACATTAATATCAAAACAATTAAAATAATTAAATTGACCTGAAAAATCATTAAAAAAACAAAATATTTTTATAAGAAAAGAATAAAAAATTAATCACAAAAATTATTGCTATTATTGAGCAAATAGTAAAATCATACAAATCATATAATCCAAAGAGAAAATAAAAATAATAAAAATAAATAAATAAATAAAGGGAAAAAGGGAGTAATATTTATTATTGCTATTACTATCAAAATAATAAAAATTATCAAATTATACCGAGAAAAAAAAAAACATAAACAAAATAGTAAGCAAGAAAAATAATTAAAATATTATTATTGTTATTATTATTATTATTATTATTATTATGAAAGAATAAATAAACAACAAAAGATCAAATAAAAAAATAAAATAAAAATAAAAATTATTATTGTTATTACTGTCAAAACAATACAAATTATCAAATTATCCTGAGACAAAAAAACCTAAAAATATATTAATAAAAGAGTAAGCAAGAGAAACAATTAAATTATTATTATTATTATTATTATTATTATTATTACTATTATTATTATTATTATTATTATTGTGTTAATAATGAAAGAAAGAAAAAATGAAAGACTAAAAAAATCCTAAGAACTTCAACAAAAGATCAAACAAAAAAATAAAATAAAAATAAAAATTATCATTGTTATCACTGTCAAAACAATAAAAATCATCAAATTATCCTGAGAAAAAAAAACTTAATAAAAGAGTAAGCAAGAATAACAATTAAATTATTATTATTATTATTATTGTTGTTGTTGTTGTTGTTGTTGTTATTGTTGTTGTTGTTGTGTTAATAATGAAAAAAATAAAATAAATGAAAGACTAAAAAAATCATAAAAACTTTAACAAAAGATCAAATAAAAAAATAAAATAAAAATTATCAGGTAAAAAAAAGTCATATAACATAAAAATAAAAATAAAAAATCAAATTAAAATTAAAAGAAAGAACACAGGCAGAAAAAAAAACAAATACCAATTTTTAAATGATCATGGATACAAAATAAAATTTAAGAGCTAATTTTTTTGAATAAAATATCACCTCAACAAATAAGAAAAAAAAAATCAAAATCAAAGCTAAGAGCATATTTATATATACATGAACAAAAATAGAGATTATTCTAGAAATAAAAAGAAATAAAGAGATTAAAATAAAAAAAATAAAAGTATAAAGGACAAAATGAAAATCAAATATAAATGGATTAAAATTCAAAATTAAAAGTATAAGGGCTGAAATGAAATTCAAATGTATTATCAATTTCAATCAAATGATAGAATTGAAAAAATTGAAACTGCTGGACCGAATTTATTGAGTTATTTAAACCTAATCCGGAAATTAAAAGATGGAGGACCAAAATGAAACATTAGTATTGAATTAATTTCAATTGAAGGACCCAATCAAACTAAATCAAAACTTATATAATAAAAATCAGAATCATACACAAAATTCAAAATCCAGGGACCAAAGTGAAAAAGACAAAAAAAATCCGGGGACTCTCATGCACTTTTACCTGCAGGAGAGAGAGAAACGTGGTCAGTGGCTTGAACCGGCCACCGCCGCGTCCACGACCGTCGGTTGCCGAAACGAACCCACCGGGATGAAGACCATGCGAAGGCGCATCGGGAACGACTCCAGTAGCCCATCTCCGATTACCACATGACCCCGCTTGTGCCGCCTAAACAGGGCGTGAGGCGGGAAACCGTTGATCGCGTGCTCTGCACGCGCTGACCGTATACCGAAAGAAATAATAAAAAAATATGGTCAATTACCAGTCTCTCCTTGTGCCGAATTCACCATTTTTGTCTTATTCGGGGCTATATCCGTATTTAGCGAATTTCAAAAAAAAAATCATAAGTGTGGCGAACCGGACCAGACAGGGTCGGACCTAGATGGGAAAGGACTGTGGAACCCCTCAATCCAGTCGACGTATTTTGTTATTTTCGGGGGGCAGATTCATTAATACATTGTTCATAAATGAAATAAAAAAAAATAAAGACGTGCGCGCGCGAAGTACAGGAGCAAATATCCAGTCCACAATAATTTTACTCATAATCTACAGTATTGAACGGGAAAAACGGCACAACAATTATATTTTAGGTAATGTGAAATGAAATTTTGCTTTTGAACTTTAAAAACGCATCATCTTTATATCAGTTCGGTATATTTAATTTTTTTTGGCATTAATCTAAAAAATTAAATAGAAAAAAACATACTATTTTTTTTTTTTTTGTCAATTTACATAAGGTAACAAATCTCATAACCTACATTGCATCAAAAAATATTAGAGTAGAAACAATGGGCAATAATGATATATATGTGTGTGTATGGGTGTATACACACACACATCATCTGGAAGAGATTCAGTAAACATGAATACAAATCAATGATATAATTCTGAAAATAAATAAATAAATACTTGAATATGAAAAAAGTATGAATCTTGGGAAAGAAAAGTCTCGCTTATTCTATTCATTCTTTGAAGGTGTGGGTGGCCCTTCTATCATATCATGATGGTCCCGGAAGACTACTAAATTGTCCTCACATGGAAACAAAGATGGTGATTTGTTAAAACTTAAATTCTTAAATATTATAAAATAAAATAAAATAAAATAAAGAAAAAAATTATTCCTTTTAAATAGGAAAACTAGAAAAGCATAATAATATTAAATAGAAAAATAAAATATAAAAAAATACCATGAAATATTGTAGTTTGATCCATTTTACACTTCCTTGTAATAATTTAAAAAATTATTGTTTATAACTCGGCCACTCGGGTTATATTACAATTCATCTGTTTTATAAGAATACTCCCAGGGATGTTTGGGAGTGTTTATGAAAATTTTGATTTTTTTTATTTTTTATTTTAAATTAAATTTTTTGGTATTTTTATATTATTTTGATGTGCTCATATCAAAAATAATTTAAAAAAAATAAAAAAAATCATTGTGATATATTTGTAAATAAAAAATACTTTAAAAAACAACTACAACCACACTCCCAAAACACTTAAAGAAAAAGAGTGAGGTCAATTAATTATTTTAATTGTTTTGACAGTAATGTTGATAATAATTTTAACTATGATAACAATGATAATGACAATAATGTAAGGATAGATTTTCAATTTATATTTTTATCTTTTTGTGGATAGAAAATTAACTACTTATTTTTATTAATTGATTATTGGAGGTTTTTATTTGATATTAATTCATTTAGTTTTTTTTTTAATTTTTGGACAATGTTTATTTTTTATTTGTATTTATGCATCTATGCTTTTAGTTTTTGTTTTTAGTTTTTTTTATCCTGGTTTTATTTTTAATCGATTCAATTCTGAAATTTTATTTATGTTGGTAATCATTTTAAAATGAATATTGCTCCCCTTTTCCCTTTATTTGTGTTTTTTTTTTGTGTTTTCTATTATTTTTATTTGTTTTTTGGATTAAATGATTTTTATGATGTTACTATTTGAGCAATAATAATGATAATTTTAGTGATTATTTTTTTATAAAAATCTTTTGCTTTTTTTAATGATATTTTAGGGTAATTTAATTATTTTAAATGTTTTGATAGTAATGTTGATAATAATTTTAAATGTTATAATAATAATGAAATAAAGTAAAGATGAATTTTCAATTTATATTTTTGTCTTTTTATGGATAGAAAATTAACTACTTATTTTTGTTATTTTATTCTTGCATATATTTTCACATTTTATATTTTGTTTTTATTTGATTTAAATTGAATTATAAAATGAACTAATCTTAATGCAGTGAATTTAATAATTCAAATATCCAAATCTTCTTGCTTTTTTAATGATGATGATAAATTTATGCTGATTATTTTCATTGAAAATCATAGTTTATATGGATTTAAAATTCATATATTTTATAGAAAACTTGCATTTGATATGAATTCTACACAGATTTATTATTTTGACTAATAAAAAAATACACACAATTAGTATTTTTTACGTTGAAAAAAATATGGTGCAGCCCACGACGAGTGGCGGGGGCATTGGCTAGTGTGTATATATGTATGTAAGAAATGAAATTTAGCTTTTGAACTTTATAAAGGCATCATCTTCATATCAGTTCGGTATATTTAATTTTTTTGGCATTAATCTAAAAATTTAAATCAAGAAAAACATATTATTATATTTTTTTTTCAATTTTCATAGTATAAAAAATCTCATAACCTACATTGCATCAAATAATATTAGAGTAGAACAATGGACAATAATGATAATATTCATCATCAAGAAATGCATGCCTATAAGGCTTTTGAAGAAGCTTTGGAAGCGTACGGGATAAAGATTTGAGATTATTAGCATAGGCGTAGTCCCTTGTAAATTTATCGACGGTTTGTAAGTGTAGTTGTAATTGTTTTTTATAGTGTTTTTTTTTTTAGAAACATATTAAAATGATATTTTTTAATTTTTAAAAAATTATTTTTGACATCAGCACTTGAAATGATCTAAAACCATAAATTTTTTAATTTAAAATAAAAAATAAAAATAAAAAATTTTATTTTCAAAAAAAATTTGAAATACAATGTCAAACAAGACCTTAAATTAGATTGAATAACATATCATTTGAATGGATGCTCTTATATCATAACAATATATATATTACAATTGTTGTCCATTATTCATGTTATTTAATCTAGTCTTTTGAATTTATTATAGACTCGTGTATCCAAACAAATCCCAATGTATACAGAAAGGTGAATAAGTTTTTCACAACTAGTATATCATGGTGAAAAATACTCCTAATTAAAATTAATGAATATCCATAATAATTCTAAGAATTCTCTTGTCAATTCCTGATTTTTAAATATTTGTGTATTTATAGGTCCAACATTTATACTTGAATATTGACCATTAATTCTTATTTATTAAAAATATATGAATAATTTAAATATTGAACAAAAATCTCATGGATTCATAAAATCTTAAAATACTTGCAAATATATATATTTTTAATGTTTATATGAAAATACAAAATATATGATTTTTATGTATTTATAGGAGACTTAATGAGGTTTTTCAGCACATTTAAAGTTTTGTAAAGTTGCTCTGGAGGCATATTTTACTACTATTGTCATAGAAATAACCTGCTAACTTGCCCGCGTGTTATGATAAGTTTTTTTTATATATATGTAAAAAACTGATTGATTTTATACGTATTGTAAGTGATTATTTTAATATCTAATTAGTAAAATTATAATTGATAGAATCGGTTAAAAATGAGTCTTTTTTTCCATCTAAAAGTATTTGAATGTTGTTATTGTTAAAACTATTTTGATAATTATTTAATTGGTCGATTCTAGAATTAGAATAGAAAAAATTATATTAAAATAAAGTTGTCAATTTAGAGTTCGTATATACAGTCTTCTTTCGCTTATAAATCCTTTGTGTGTTCTTTAGTTCCCACCTGCATCACTAACACAATGCCAAACACTCAAATTCAAGCTAAAGCTGAAATGAGAAATCAAAAGCAAAATATATTCTTGTTTTGTCTAGTTATCGTATCATGGTTTTATAGAACATCTTGTGACATGATGCAATGGGAGTTCCTTTGGCTGTTTGTATGTATATGCCATGCATATATTGCTTGGCTTTAAAGAACTGTAAGAACAATACGATTAATGACTGGATGTATCACTTTTTACTCTGCCATGGCTAGAATTACCATGGTAGCCATTGAAATGCTTCCGGTACAAGAACAAAACTATAATGGGATCTTGGTATTTCCTGTGATTTTCATTCTAACTCGAGTTTTTCACTGTCATGGTTTAGATGATGGTGACATCTTGAAGGTTCGTACAAAATCAAATGTAAAGAGAAGGATCGTAGTACAGACTACACTGTCTACAAAAATATTCTTCCTTGGCCTAGCCTTGGTCTTGTATGTTTGGAAAAAACAGCAAAAAAAATAGTATGTTGTTCACTCTTTGAACATCAACAAATAAGTTAAAGCAATAAACTGATAGGAGCTAGTTGTAATAGATATGTGAAGGAAATTTTGATGTAACAGAGAATAGATCAGATCCCCTCCTTCTATTTGATCCTAAATTTTATGTTCGCATGGCAAATGACAGGTGCTTTGCTAAGAAATCCACATAAGGACGATGATTTGGACTTACCGTTGTTTGATCTAGGTATTGTGGCTTGTGCAACAAAAAACTTTTATGATGAAAATAAACTCAGCGAAGGGGGCTTCGAACCTGTTTATAAGGTACTAATCTATAATTAATCATGCAAAGTGATGGCTTCCCAGTTTCATTGTACAGACTCTTAAAACCACCACTGTATTTACTAGGAACTTAGACCATGAGACTGACTATTTCCATGCATAAAACAATGACTACTTGGTAAGAGTCTCGACTTATAATTTCATAGCAGATGCGAGTAGTTTGCCATATCATACATTGTTTTCTATCTTTCACGGGACAATGCTAATGATAATGACTGGTTGTTTGCAGGGAACAATGAGAGATGGACGACAAATAGCTGTGAAGATGCTTTCTAAGAGCAAATCCAATTATAAAACCTATTTTTAAGAGCTAAATTCTTAAAATAGCTCTTTGAACAGTGTGTATATGGTTTTTCTTGTAGATGTGAGCTCTAATGATAAAAGCTATTTTGGAGAGCTATTTTTTTATATTATTTAAATATAATACAATTATTTTTTTATTTAGTTTAATTATGCAATTAATTAATTAATAGGAGTAAGTTATATAATTAAATAATTACTTTTAAAAAACTCTTTACCAATAAAATTATTATTTTTTAATTATATTTAAATTAAAAAATAAATTTAAAATAACAACATAATTATACAATATAATTATATTTTAATTATATTATTTTTAATTATATTTAACCCCCCACCCGATTATAATTATATTATTTTTAATTATATTTAACCCCACCCTCACCCGATTAAAACCCTACCCATTCTCACCCATTCCCATCTTCATCTTCTACGCCCCCCTCCCCCCCACCAAAACCAAACACACCAGCCCCCTGGGCACTCCTTAGAAAATTAAGTCTCCTTTCTCCCTCTCTAGCAAATCACAAAACAAATTGTCTACATCTCTTCTGAACAACAGCAGCAACTCATATCCTTTTCTATTTTTTTCCTTACAAATTCTAGATCTCTCAATTTCTATTTAATCTTTTAATTTCTGTAATTTTATTTTTAATTTATGAAATCAAAGAGAGAAAGTTCTTGAGAGAGCTCAAGCTCGTAGCTGTGGAAAAGGAAGCAAAACATTGTTTTATTTATTAAACATTATTTTATTTCTTAGCTCTTTGATTGATACATGTAGAAATGACTATTGATTATGAAAATAGTTATTTTGGCTACTCAAATGCCTTCTGCATTGGAGATGAAAAATTTGACACAAAAAATCAAAAGGATAAATTTTTGGCTCTAACTCTTCATATAGCTCCAGCATTGGACTTGCCCTAATAGTTCAAGATAAGGAATTGATGAGTTCAAAAATGAAGTTAAGTGTATCGTGAAACTTCAACATCAGAATTTGGTGAAGCTTCTAGGATGTTGCATTGAAGGTGATGAAATGATGCTCATCTACGAGTTTTTGCCTAACAAAAGCTTGAATCTTTTCATTTTTGGCATGAATCTCTCAAAACCTGAACAAATATATTTTAGCAAGTACAATTCTCAATATATGTTTTTCTTTAAAAGAAAAAAAATAAAAAAGAAGCAGAGTGTACAATTTTGCATGGCATTGTACGAAACACCAAAACTAACTGCATGTCAATCATGCTTTGAGCAACGAGTCCCAATGAGCGTCGTGTGATGACAAAAGGTTTGTGATTTGCATAGCAGGTCTTGAATTTGAGTTAGGGTGTGCTCCCTTGTAAAAGCCTGGACAGTCAGGGTTTTACTCGCTTATCTAGATCCACAAAGTATGCTTTCCCGGGTGGGGTTTCATTGCATCCAAAAAAACAAAAATAAATGACCTAAATTTAAGCTTGATAGCTAAATTAATACGGGAATAAAAGCTATGAGCATCCTCGAACCATTTAGGACAACGGAGGAATCCTCGAATCATTTTTAAGAAGTATTCATCAACAGTAATATCCTCGAATCATTTTCAAGAAGTATTTTAATATCAATTAGGTCACCGAACCAAAGCAAGCACCCATTTCCTCCATTCTTGATGTCCAAATTTGAATCATCTTACCTAAAAGTTTAAGGTGTTAAGTGAGACTCTAGAATATAATTTATATTTAGGTGATATGGTTCCTTAACATAGTATCAGAGTTTTGTTGACCTAATAATGAGTTTGAATCTCATCACTCTTATTATATGTGATAAAAAATCAAGCACAAGGTAGTATGGGTCCGTGCAAGTTTCAAGCCCAAAAAGCTTTCATTTGAGGGGGATGTTAGAGAATAATATAAATTATATTCTAGATCTCACTTAACAGTTTAAACTTTCAGGTAAGATAGTTCATCAACAATGAAGATATTGTTTTTCATTTATTTTATATTCAAAAATCAATCTCATGACTCATAGTTTTAATGAAATATATATATTTTTAAAACAAGAACTAGAAATGTTTCCTAGACAAATCTTAGACAAATTATTAATGACCTAGAAGATGAATTTATAAACTAGTGGGATAGATCAGGCTAAGAAAAAACAATAGAGTAGACTAAACTAAAAAGATGGTTAAAAAAAAAGCTATAACTTTTTATTGCACTGTCACGTATCTTTCCATAATAGAAATTATAACAATATCACCAGAAATCTAACTTTGACAGCTCAGCATATCCTTTCAAACCCTCCCTTAAAACTAATTGCTATAAAGCATTTATCTTAGCTCTGTGAACTGCATTGCACTTTATCATCCCAAATCATTTCAATATTCCAAGAGCATATTTTCTTTGGCATATAACAATACCATCAACCCTTTGCATGACTTCTATTCTAAGAAAAAATCGCATGATTCCCAAATCAATCATGTCAAATTCTTTTAACATGGAGTTCTTGAATTCTAACAGCATACCTTCATCATCTCTAGTGAAGAGAAAATCATCAACATATATACTCACAATTATTATTCCTCTAGTACTGTTTTTCTTTATGAACAAGGTTTGTTCTCTCACACTTATAAAAACCCTCATTAATGAAGTATGCTTCAATTCGGTTAAACCATGCTCTTGGTGCTTGTTTTAACCCATATATGGTCTTATGTAGTTTGTAAACCACGTGTTCCTTCCCTTTCTTCTCATATCCTCTAGGTTTCTCAACATATACATTCTCACTCAATTCACCATGGAGAAAAGCTTATTTGACATCTAATTGACAAATTTTTCACCCTTTATGTGCTGCCACAGCCAAGATCATTCTGACTGTGTCTAATCTAGCCACTGGTGCAAATACTTCTGTATAGTCTATGCCATATTCTTGTGAATATTCTTTTGCTACCAATCGAGCTTTATGTTTGTCAATCTCCCCTTATTCATTGTACTTTTTCTTATATAACCATTTGACTCTAATTTTTTGTTTCAGCAGATAAATCAGTCAAGGTCCATGTTCCATTCTTCTCAATACTGACAATTTCATTATCCAGGGCCTGCCTCCAATTTCCTTCATTTATTGCTTCTTCAAAGTTGGATGGATCCTCTACTGCCAGTACTTATGCCATGTAAGGTTCATCTTCACTCAACCCTTCTCCATTCACATAATCCTCCATCCATACTGGAGTATAAGTCATTCTTCTTACATTCATATCAATTCCATGATCATCACTATTTCTAGTATTCCTGTCAATCATAATTCCATTAGCATTACTAGTCTCTACATTTGCCTCATCAGCATTATTTTCCTCTGTATTTGCATCAATGTTGCCTGTTTCTGCATTTGTATTAGCTCTACTAACCTCTGTATTTGTATCCGCATTATTTGTCTCTGCATGTGCATCACTCTCTTCATTAATGTTACTTGTCCCTGCACCTACATCACTCTATTCTTCATTGTCTCCCAACACTAGATCCAGTGTTAATTGTTCCTTGTAACTCCCATCCTACTCTCATCCTTTGTCTTCTTATAAAATTACATCTCTACTTGTCACAATTCTCTTTGCACTAGGGTCATACAATATATAAACCTTTGTTTCCTCACTAATTCCAAGTAAGACACAAACATTACTTCTGTCATCTAGCTTTCCTTTTTTTGCACAGGGAACATGTACATGGGCTAGACATCCAAATATATGAAAGTGTTCCATTGTGGGTTTCATTCCACTCCATGCTTCTTGAGGTGTGGCATCTTGTACTGCTGATGTTGGGCACCTGTTTAGCACATAACAGGTCAATGTTACTCCTTCAACCTAAAAAATCTTAGGTATTTTCTTATCTGCCAACATACATTGAACCATATTCATCATGATTTGATTCTTCCTTTCAGCCACCCCATCTTGTTGGGGTGTGTATGCAGCTGTCACTTGCCTTTTAACCCCATGTTGCTTGCAAAAATCATTGAATTCACTTTAGGTGAATTCCCCTCCTCTGTCAGTTCTCAAACACTTGATACTCAAGTCTTTCTCTTTTTCTACCAATGTTTGGAAGAGCCTAAAGCATTGCATTGCTTCACTTTTTTCTTTCAACAAATACACCTATGATTTACGGCTGAAATCATCAATAAAGCATAACACATACCTCTTACCACCACTGGAAACTGGTGAGATAGGTCTACATATATCTGCATGGATGAGTTCCAATTGTTCGACTGCTTTCCATATAGCTTTCTTTGGTATTGGTTCCCTATGTTGTTTCCCTAACATGCAGTCTATGCATGTCTTATATCTGATTTCAAACTGTGGGAATCCATGCACCATCTTCTCGGACATCAAGGTATGCAGTCCTTTGTAGCTCAAGTACCCATATCTTCTATGCCATAGGTAAGTCAGATCTTGCGAGTTTGTATGCAGACATGTTTGATCTATGTCACTTTCTTGTTGTTGAACTTGTAAAATGAACATTCTATTTGGACTCATTATAGTTTGAATGATCAGACCTCTTTCAGGATGAAAGATTTTACAAGTTCATCCTTGAATTAATACTGCCAAACCATTCTTTTGTAGTTGCCCTAGGCTTAAGAGATTGTTACTTAATTCAGGGACATAATAAACATCCTCGATCAAAAATTGCATTCCATTTAATGATAGCTTCACAGTTCCTCTTCCAGTTACACTCATTATATTATTATTCCCCAATTTAATTGAATGATGAAAATTCCTATCCAGATATGTGAACATACCTTAATCTCCACACATGTGATTAGAACATCATAAGTCCAAGAACCAAGCATCAATTCATGTTCCTATTTGTAGTTCAACATGTGACATTAACAACATTTCATCATTTACCTTCATCTTTGCATAATTTGCTTCTCTGTTTGTGTTAGGGCATTCATACTGAAAATGTCCAAGTCTGTGACACTTAAAGCATTCTATTGTGGCTCTGCTGAAAGATTGTGATGTTCTCCCTCGACTTCTTCCTCTGTAACTACTCCTTCCTTTACCTCTTCTTTCAAATGTATCATCATATACTCTTAGTGCTTGGTCTTCTCCTCTAACCTTTCTGAACTTCTATTCATATACAACCAGGGAACTTTGCAGCTCATCAACTGTAGAGACGTTAACATCATTAGACTCTTTAATTGAGCAAGCAACATAATTGAAGTTTTCTGTGAGAGGTCGCAGAATTTTCTCAACAACTTTCACATCATGCATGTCTTCTCCTAAATTTCTCATATCATTTGCTATTGACGGCACTCTAGCAATATAATCAGTAACTGACTCCCAATTTTCATTTCCAGATTCCTTCAAAGAATTTGAAGTTGAGCACGCTGCACCGTTGCATTTCTATTGATTGAAGGATGTTAAGGAACCATCGCACCTAAAAACTTAAGGTGTTAAATGATGCTCTAAAATATAATTTATATTTAAATGATATGGTTCCTTGACATGATATCAGAGCTTTGTTGACCTAGTGATAATGAGTTCAAATCTCACCACCCTCATTCGATTTTATAAAAATAAGGTATAATAAAGTATGAGTCCATGCAAATTTTAAGCTAAATTTTTTTTTTTCACTTGAGGGGATGCTTTAGAAAATAATATAAATCATATTCTAGATCTCACTTAACAATTTAAATTTTCAGGTAAGATAATTTCTTTACAAAAAAGATATTATTTTTCATTTATATTATATTCAAAAATTCATATCATAATGACTCACAATTTTAAAGAAAATATATATATATTTTTCAAACAAGAACTAGAAATATTTTTTCTAAGACAAATTTTAGATAAATTATGAATGACCTAGTAGATGAATTTATAAACTAGTGGGATAAACAAGGCTAAGAAAAAAACAATAAATTAGGCTAAACAAAAAAAAATAGTTCATTAAAGCTCTAACTTTTTATTGGAATGTCACGTATCTTTCTATATGATTCCATATCAGTTCCCACCCATAATAAAAGGTCAGACAAATATTATATATTAAATAATAAGGAGAGAGTAGAATTTAATCATGGTTGGTGGTCCACCACATCCTGAACGAAACGACCTAACCAAGTGAACGAGGTTCCACCGTTCTCCAAAGCCTTCCTGCTCTTTCCGCTCATTTCCTTCAACCTCTCCCTCTTTTCATTGTCAAGCTCCATCAAACACCTTACTCCTCTCTCTATCTCCCCGGCACTAACGATATCCTCATTGCCATCCGAGTTCATTTCTTTTCTATAATCCATTTTAATCTCCACTCCCAATCCCATCTCTACAATTATTTGAAAAGCATTAAATTGTTGCTCTGCAAACAATGGCCATGTGGCAATCGGAACGCCGAACCATATGCTTTCCAGTACAGAGTTCCATCCACAGTGGGATACAAACCCTCCGACAGATGGATGACCCAGGATATCTATCTGTGGGGCCCATCCAATTATTTTTCCAATGTTAGCCGTCCGATCTAAGAATCTTTCGGGCAAGACATCCCGAGGATTAGCGTAATCGCTTGGAGGTTCCATCTTACCTTTCGGTGGTGGTTGACGTAGAGACCACAAGAATCGGTGGCCACTCTTCTCTAGCCCACAAGCAATTTCATTCAACTGATCCACACCGAAACTCCCCCGGCTCCCGAAGCATAGATACACTACTGAGGACATAGGCTGATCATCAAGCCATTGCCTGATGTCTTTGAATTTATCGGACTCCACGTCACGGTCACCATCTCTATTAAGGCTCAACATGGGGCCCACTGGATACACCGGAGGTGTATTACCATTAGAAAAGGAGGTGATCGCATGAGATTCCAGCTCTTCAAAGGTGTTCACCATAATACCCTTAGTTTTTCTGAACCTTCTAGCTGGATTGATGAGAATTGGCAGCCCTTCTTTGTTAAGCATCGAAGAAGGCAAGAGCTTAGCTGGAAGAGGATTTGCCAAGCACGGCATGACCAGCTCAGTATCTGAGCCCTTGAACTCAGTAGGGTCAACTCCATGCTCATCGCGAAGAGCCTGAACATAAAATTGAAGGCCAAGAGAAGCTGCACTTGACGTAAAGAAAATATACGAGGGGGCACCAAATTCATCGGCCACATCTATCATAGATGTACAAAACATATCAAGAACAAACCCGGCAAGTGTAGGCGAGCCAGGGCTTGACTCTGACCGACTCACAAGCCTAGAGACTTCTTCTTTGACATTGGGTTTCTGGGATTCAATCAAAGAAATGAAGGAATTGTTGGGTTGGTTTGGGTCAGGCTCTAATTTGGACAAGTGAATGAACCGGATACGATTATAGGCTGTACTCACTGAATCTATAAACCTATCAACCTTGGGGTCAGAACGTAGTTTCATGATGAGGAAGGTGATTGAAAGCCTCTCATCACGGTCTACAAGCTGCTTTGCTACCTCTACTGTGGATACGAGGTGGCTTATACCTGGCGTTGGTATGAAGACTAGCTCAACTTTCCTCATTTCTCTACTTGGCTGTGCTTTTTTTCCCTAGAGAATCTCAAGGTAGAAGACTGATTTTCTAATCTGTTTTATGGGCTTGAGATTGGACAAGAATAAGAGTGAGGTCATGGCTTAGCTGTTTTCATCAAAGTTTTTAATACCGACAGTTGTAATATATATATAATTAAATATATTAAATAAAAAATAATTCAAATTTAAAGATAAAATTATATTAAATTATATAATTTAATCTAAAAAATATAAAAAATAATTTTTCTAAATAAAATTATGAACATGTATAATATCTGAGTTAGTTAAAAAAAAGTTTGTTGCTTTTTTATTTTTATTTATTATTTTGTTGAAAATATAAAGGTTTAAATTAATTAAAAAAATACAAAAGTATTGTAATTGAACATAAACACATATTTTAAAAATAATATTTTTTACTATTTATGCTTGAAGATTCAAAATAAATATATATTGCATATATTTTAAGATTTGATACTCAGTTCATTGAAGTCATAAGATATTGATTAATATTTGAATAATTTTTTTTAATTCTTAAGAATTTATAATTATTATTATAGTATTTAAATATCATTAGAAGTAGCAAAACAATTATGACACGTTGTATTGGGAATCATAGAAAGGAAAAGTCTGGCCGGCAGATCACATTGGTTAGATAATCTTGACAGTGACTAAGGAAAGTCTAAGCTTATTCTACAATCTTCGAGTTATTTTTTAATTTCCTGCTTCTTTCGGAATTTATGATTTTTTCTTTTGAGATTTTTGTTTTTGTTTTCTAGTTGAGTTGTAAAGTTGCTAAGGAGGCAAATTCAACTACTATTGTCGTAGAAATAACGTGTTAGCTTGCCAGCATGTTACGATGAGTTTTTTATATATAAAAAATTGATTAATTTTATACGTGTTGCAAGTAATTATTTTAATATTTAATTAGTAAAATTATAATTGATAAAATTGATCAGAAATGAGTTTTTTTTCTGTCTAAAAATATTTGAATGTTGTTACTATTAAAACTGTTTTAATAAATATTTAATAGGTAGGTTGTAAAATTAGAATAAAAAAAATTCTATTAAAATAAAGTTGTGAATTTAGAGATCATATATATAGTCTTCTTTCGCTTATAAATCCTTTCTTGTGTTCTTTAGCTCCCACCTGCATTACTATCACAATGCCAAACACTCAAATTCAAGCTAAAGCTGAAATGAGAAATCAAAAGCAAAAATTATTCTTCTTTTGTCTAATTATCGTATCATGGTTTTATAGAACATTTTGTGACATGATGCAATGAGAGTTCCTTTGGCTGTTTGTATGTATATACCATGCATAGACTGCTTGGCTTTAAGGAACAATAAGATCAATGACTGGATGTATCACTTTTTACTCTGCCGTGGGTAGAATTACGATGGTAATTATTGAAATGCTTCCAGTACAAGAACAAAACTACAATGAGATCTTGGTATTTCCTGTGATTTTCATTCTAACTCCAATTTTTCACTGTCATAGTTTAGATAATGGTAACATCTTGAAGGTTCATACAAAATCCAATGTAAAGAGAAGGATCGTAGTAAGTAGCACTGCACTATCTACAACAATTCTCTTCCTTGGCCTAGCCTTGGTCTTGTATGTTTGGAAAAAGAAGCAGCAAAAAAACGGTATGTTGTTCACTCTATGAGCATCAACAAATAAGTTATAGCTATAAACTGATAGGAGCTAGTTGTAATAGATATGTGAGGGAAAGTTAGATGTAACAGAGAATAGATCAGATCCCCTGCTTCTATTTGCTCCTAAAATTATGCTCGCATGGCAAATGACAGTTGCTCTGCTAAGAAATCCACATAAGGACGATGATGTGGACTTACCATTGTTTGATTTGGGTATTGTGGCTTGTGCAACAAGCAACTTTTCTGATGAACATAAACTCGGAGAAGGGGGCTTCGGACCTGTTTATAAGGTACTAATCTATAATTAATCACGTAAAGTGATAGCTTCCGAATTTCACAGTACAAACTCTTAAAAGCACTGTATTTACTGGGAACTTAGACCGTGAGACTGATTATTTCCATGCATAAAACAATGACTACTTGGTAAGAGTCTTGACTTATAATTTCATAGCAGATGCGAGTAGTTTGCCACATCATACATTGCTTTCTATCTTTCACAGGACAATGCTGATGATAATGACTAGTTGTTTGCAGGGAACACTGAGAGATGGACGAGAAATAGTTGTGAAGAGGCTTTCTAATAATTCAAGACAAGGAATTGATGAGTTCAAAAATGAAGTTAAGTGTATCGTGAAACTTCAACATCGGAATATGGTGAAGCTTCTAGGTTGCTGCATTGAAGGAGATGAAATGATGCTCATCTATGAGTTTTTGCCTAACAAAAGTTTGAACCTTTTTATTTTTAGTATGAATCTCTCAAAACCTGAACATATATATATTTTAGTAAGTACAATTCTCAATAAATGTTTCTCTTAAAAGAAAAAAGAAAAGAAAAATGAAACAGAGTGTACATTTTTGCATGGCATTGTACGAACACCAAAATTAACTGCATGTGAGTCACGCTTTGAGCAATGAGTCCCAATGAAATAAGCGTAGTGTGATAGTAAAGGGTTTCTGATTTGCATAATAGGTCTCGAGCTCTGAGTCAGAGTGTGTCTCCTTGTAATATCTTAAGACAATCGAGGTTTTACTCATTTATCTTGACCAACAAAGTACACTTTTCAGGTGGGGTTTTCTTGTATCCAAAAAAGAAAAAAATGACATAAAATTAAGCTTGGTAGCTAAATTAATTCGGGAACAAAAGCCACGAGCATCCTCAAACCATTTAGGACAACGGATAGGTGCTGAAGAGGCTGTCATATCAATTTGTGATTATAGCTGGAAATTTATCAAGTACTAATTATCACCACCTGTTATGTTTTTCTTTCACATATATTTATAGATCTGATATGAGCCATAGTGAACAGACTTGAGCAGAAAATTTTGCAGGTGAAACAAAGGACATGCTAGATTGGCTTACACGCTACAACATCATCAATGGGATTGCTCGTGGACTTCTTTATCTTCACCAAGATTCAAGGCTGAGGGTAATTCATAGAGATTTGAAAGCCAACAATATTTTACTCGACAATGAACTAAAACCAAAAATATCAGACTTTGGACTGGCTAGAAGTTTTGCAGGAAATGAAATTGAAGCCAATACTGATAAAGTGGCTTGTACAAAGTAAGTGCATGCTCCATCATAGTAATTATTTTATCTGTATTTTCTACAAATACAACTTAACATTCTATGAACAGATTTTCCACAAAATGCAACTTAACATTCTCTACTAATACGTGCAGTGGCTACATATCTCCAGAGTACGCAAAGTATGGAGTCTACTCGCTAAAATCAAACATCTTCAGCTTTGGTGTCTTGGTGCTAGAGATAGTGAGTGGGAATATGAACAAAGGATTCTGTCATCCAGATCATAGCCTCAACCTTCTAGGGAATGGAAGTCAAAACTAAGTTCTTCAATTTAATTTACTTTGTGGTACTTGTATGAGGTTCTACTAGAATTTGAGGCATGTTCACTGACATTACACTTCAAATATATAAAAAGAAAAAAAAAACAGAAAGAAGAAATTTTGAACTAATGGAGTGAGACAAGGTTAAGCATGTCGACATGCCCTTTGCTTGGATTTGGATCCTTGAAGGGAATACAGTGGTAGCTGAAACATTTTCTTCAGGATACTAGCTTTTATTAATAGCATGGTTTAATTTATTAGGCTTGGAGACTTTTTCAAGAAAGTAGGCCTGAAGAACTGGTTTCCGAATCAACAATTGAAGCATGCAATCTATCTCAAGTGTTACGTTGAATTCATGTGTCTCTACTCTGTGTGCAAGAAAATCGAGAAGATAGGCCGAACATTTCATATGTGGTTTTGATGTTGGGTATTGAAGATGCATTGCCTCGGCCTAAGCTTCCAGGTTTTAACATTGAAAGGGACACTACTAAAGAAAGTTTACCAAAACAGAGCAAACCATTATCAGAAAACAAATGCTCGATTTCATAGTTAAAGGCAAGGTAGGATGGTTGTGCTGATGACTTTTTCATGGGTGTGATTGCGTATTCATAGAAGTTGTGGCTCTAATGTTGTGTGGTGAAGGTGCGTTTCCTCAACAATGAAAGGGATTTGGTGGAAGCAACTTATCATGCTCAGTCAATGAATTAACTATTAGAATTCCAGAGGCTAGATAGATTCTTGGTTTTCTGTGTAATAAGATTCTTGATACTTGCAATTTTTTTGGGGGTTTGATATGTGGGAATTAAGCAAATTCGACTATGCTATATTGGTGTTATCAACTTAAAACTTCTGAAATTTTCTAAACTATATGGTCTATGGAAAAAATGAGTGTCATATATTTGTAATAAAACTTTACAACGGGATTTTACTAACTAAGATCATGAGCAGATTCATAGAAGACTTTTAAGGGCACGCTAAGGTGTAAATCCTTAATTCCCTCATATCAGACGCAAAAAACATTTATGAAGCACATCAAACAATCATCTTAGAGAACTTGAACCACCGAATTTTTGGTTTGAGATTCTCCAAACCTTGTGCATTGAATTCGAGAGTTCTTCTCATAAATGTTAATGAATCTGATGAAAAGTACTTAACATGGACCAAAATTTGGAAATCCAAACGCAGAGCACACTACTAGACTGGCCGAAGAACTAGCAATGAGATTGCTAAGAATAATTCAGAGATGTGAAAGCCAGCCTAACAAGGAGATTTAGAGAAAATGAATGCCATTTAACATTCAATAGCCGTGTACGTTGGCTACATATCACAAACTGATGGACTCTACCTAGTAAAATCTGATGTCTTCAGCTCCGTATAATATTGTTTGGTAAATAATCATTTCAACTCAAAATATTTAAGGTATTATTTGATATTATTATAAGATAGAATGAGGTTGTAGGATATGAATTAATAACTACGTAGTTAAATCAACTTTAATATCATATAAATAACTATTTCAATCCAAAAACCCAAAAACATAAACCATTTAATTACATGAAGCCTTTTAATATATATATTTAAGTAGTTTTCGGTATGTTGGTCAATATTAAATGGACTGAAAAACAACTATCTTATCTTGTGTTTGATATGTATTGAATTGGAGTTGATAATTTATCTTACTTTATACTTGGTAGACATTGGTAGACACTGAACAAGATATGATCAACCTGACGGATCTAGGTTTTTTTTTTTTTAAAAAAAAAATGTATCTGATCTAACTCAGCAAAAAACTCAAATTGATTTGCAACCTAGTTGACCTAACCTTTGATTCAAGTCTTTTCTTAGGTTGACTTTCAAGATTGTTTTTAAAACAATAATAGTAATCATTTTTGAAAGCAAGTTTATGTGCATTATAAGACCCGAGCAAGGTAAAAAATAGACACCTGAATGTTGCAAATGGTAAATAATCTGGTTGTTTGTTTAGTATAGTGAGATATAGATTTTTTTTATTAACATGGTTATTTGGGTTAGCTTGCGTGCACCTCAACTAATCTCATGGGTCCTGAAGTTAATAATTATGTAAGTTTTCAATAACTATCATATTAGCAACTATAGAGCTCGAACTTTAGATCACATGGGAGCAAACCTTTTAATCTCAATCTTTTATCACCGGTCCAACTACTCCTAGATGGTTAGTGAAATATAGATGTTTGTTTGCAGGAGGTGTAAGGAGTCTGTTTATGAGGTAAGTAGATGTGAAGAATGCATCGACCCATAATTGAAAGGCAGATGTGACTGTGCCAAAAGAGAAAGACCAGTGTTGGTGATATGTCTATGCTTTCCTTTTGAGATTCCATTTTGTTCTGAGGTGCAAGGACATGAGTGTTTATGAAGAATCCTAATTTTGTGAGAGGTATTCCTGGAAAACAGTAGATAAATACTCACCACCATTATCAGTTGAATAGTACTTGGAAACTGGTTTTCAACTAATATTTTGAAATGGACAAAACAGCTAAACACCTCTGGTTTTTGTTCCAGTTAAGACAACCATGTAAATCTGGAAAAAGTCATCAATAAATAAGACATGAAATTGACAACCATCAACTGAAATAATAGAAGTCTGTACATCCGAATGAATCAATTAAAGGGGACGGCTAGACCTATTATTGGACTTAGGAAAAGGAAGTTTCTGACTCTTAGCTACCTGACATGACTCACACAAGGTCTGAGATTTTTTTGATACAGGACAGGGTGTTAATGAGTTCTTGACTAATCTAGAGACAATGGTGTGTGATGGATGACCCAAATCATAGTGTCTTTCCACGAATTTGACGGGAAGGAAATATGTTTGGAAGTGCAGTGGACTGTGGATTAGAGGCAGGGGCAGAAAAGGTTGAATTAGGAATGGATCTCGAGAATGAATGATTTTTCTGATTAGGAAATCTTGGTTTCTTATGGGTTAGTTTCTTCTTAGGGGTGAAGAAAGCCAACTGAGTATAACAGATGACACAGATTTGTTTTGTGCTTCAAGTAGTTGCCCATAGTTAATTTGTCACAAGTAATTCTTGTACGTAAAATACAAAACACAAGACATCAATGGTAGCTATTGGACAGATTATACAAGTGTTTCAACAGTGATCATATGCCATGATTTGCCTTTTTCTTTTTCTTTTTGATTAACAAAAGAAACACTTTGTGCTTTCTTGGGTGGACTGTGCTTTGCATCAGATTAAACTCACATGAAGGTGAGGATTGGTACAGCTAAATTAACCACCAAAAATACAAATGAAAAGTCCAAACTGAAATAATTGCTGGACTAAGCCCTAGAAATTGGATTTGTTGCTCAAATTTTCTCATGAATGTCATCTTTTCTATAAGCCGGACAACTATACAAGCATATTGCTAAAATGGACATGCTATTGCTAAAACTAATACAACAATTGATTCTCCAAATTCCATGGCTCTATTCCGAAGATTCAATATCAACAATAGGAGTCCTACCAAAATTAGCGAAACGGGGGAGATGTGACATGTTGCGTCTATTTGAAATTGGCAAACGCTTCCTCTTTCCATGAAATCCAGTCCCAACAAGTGAATCAAATAGATCACCCATGGCCATTTTCTTGATATTGTTATTTTCATCCATAAAACTGCAAACCGAGAAAGATATCATGAAAGGCGTTGAAGAATTTTCTTTAGCAGGAAGTGAGATGATAAGCATAGCATCTAATAAAATTTGTAGCTATTGGTCATGAAGAAATACAGAGAGAGGATTCCATACCGTTCACGAATAATTTTAAAAGCCTCTTTAGTTGCATAAGGTTGGCCTGTCTTTGGATCACGATACCTGGAACATCAATTCAGAATCCAAACTGAACAAGTACTTATCATTGTGAACTTTTTTTAATTTCAGTAGAGCAACTACATGTTCAGGGAGAAGTGCATTATGCAATTGCTGAGTTTCATCAATATCTCCAAATATATTTAGCTTAATGTTTTAATTATTGAGCTTTGGGTAACTTGTACGCAGGGGAAGAATTTTAATTTTTGCATATTCCAGCAAAACAAGCTTATTTGATAATTTCTAAATTGATCAGGAGGTCTAGCTTTCTATTATGAATTTCAGCTACAATGGTCTTTAATAAGATGTTCTCAATTACTGACTTTCTTAAAAAATGAAAGCATACTTGTGTTGATCCTATTTTAATAGTCCTAGCCCTCGTCTATTCAGAAGTCTAATCCCTATATATTTGGTGTCCTTTCTCAAGAGACTTGAATAATGAAATAAAACTGAGATCTAAGATTTTTTGTTTCGTGCTTAGGGCATAGTTTTGTTTTTCACGTCTACCATCTTAATTTCTATATTCTAATTCTTCACTTTTCTTCAATTAATCAGGTCTGAATCAAGCCTAGAATCATGTACGCATCCTAATTCCAAAAATAATTCCTTGAAACACCAATGCTTTATTTTACATAATTATCTACATAAATTATTCAAACCTCATTCTTTATACGCTGAAATGCTTTCTATTCTCAAGGCTTTTCTGCATTGATTGTATCTTGACCAAATGCATCCAGATTAAAGTCAAGAATCTCATCACTTGGAAAAAAGCTCATGCCTATCCAAAGGATCCCACCATGTGCATTCAGTCTACCAGTTCATAGCTAATGCCACTCCATTCAAGTTTAACATCGAAGGCACTAGTTTACAATCAACATTTTTGAGAGGAATGGTGATGTGACTAGGAGCGGTTTATCAATTCAAATTTATCAAACTCAAGGTGATGAACAACAAATAAAAAACACGATCCACAAACATTTCAAAAAAAAGAACCACAAGTTATCTCAAGCTAATACTTTTGAACAAATAACAAGTGACTATTAGTGTGGAAATGAGCTCTTACTTGGCAGGCAATCCTGTTACAGTACATATAGCCTTCTCTGGATCTGGTAAGTGATTGGTATAGAAAACGATAATCAAACAACAGAAATAAAACATAACAAAGGTAATCTACCTAACAAAATGATCCATAAAGCATTGTTTTTCTTCTTCTTTTTGCTTCAAATGTCTAAAACTGAAGATCTAAAACATTCAAAAAAAGGCAAAGAATGTTTCAAGTCAAAAAGTAGATGCAAATTTCAATTTTCCATAAGCAAAGATAATTTTAGCAAAACTGTGTGTATGGCAATATGTCTGGATTTTCCAGATCTTAAATAGATATCTGGAGATAGAATAGTTTCAAAATAGGGGTACTAAACTTGTCTTCACCACCTTTCATTACAGTAGGCACTCATTTCAACAGCCAAATGCGGGAGAATTATGTTTCTACGACTAAAATACAGGTTAAACTAAAAGAGAGAATTTCCTAATGGCAGTAATTCTGATGCAAAATTCAGGAAAATATCCAATCCAGTTGTGAGGGTATCCTCACATCATGCACTCATACCATGCCAAACAACCAGTTGCATTTCAAACATTATACATACGAAACAGAGATGCCAAAAAGAATTAAAAAATCAATAATTATTTAATCAAATACTAGGGTTGATTAAGCTTTATGCTCATCATGCCAAGTGAATAGGAAATATTGGCAGAGGCCTGAATATAACATGAATGTAAGTACAATATATAGAACAGTTTTGTGCATATCAATCCTGCTGCTTTGATCAAAGTAGGGCTCCCTCTGATGATATATATTAAGAATGAAGAAAATTTAAACAACAAAACCAGAGAACGTGGAGCCATTGGCCACTGCATGTTTCACATCTGATTTTTTCAGTAAGCTAGCCTTGATGCTATTATTAGCAGCATTTAAACATAAACGTACATGGAACAGATGTTGTTGAAAGCTGTGACTGAAATGACAATCCTTTGAATTCTAGATAGGAGCAACCTGGAAGAAATGAACAAATTGACATAAAACAGTTATGATGATAATCAAAACCTTAATAGCAAGCAGCACTTTAATGGATATGAACAGTTGCATATCTAAAAATGGTTCAAATATAAGTAATAGTAGCTTGCCATTTTTAGAAAAATATCGTATCTGTGGACCACTGTACACAGCTTTGTGCACAATTGCTCTTTTCTTAACTTCTTCCTCCCTTGCTAAAACACGCTCTAAGTTCCTTATATTCACGATTTCTGCCAATGCCAATTACAACATAGAACATTCAAACTGATATAATATGAGATATACGAAAGAATCCCACAACTTCAATCAATCAGGCAGATGTTCTAGGAACAACACATCATGAGACAAACCTGTTTGTGCTGCTTCAAGAAGCATTTCTTCTTGTGTCATCCTCTTCTCCTCGCCTTCTTTTTTTCTTTTTATTGGCTGGAGCAAAGCAAAATATTTAAATATCCCGATTGCATAATTATACATTTTAAAATTGAGCAACTTAAGAACCAAGAAAGGAAAATCTTATCAGGCAACATTCATGATGAAAGAACAAATATGTCATCAGTAGCAAATAACTGACCTTCATTGTTGCCTGCAAAGCAGCACGTATTGCATCTCTCTCAGCTTGCCTAACAATGACTGAGGTTCTTGTAGATTTCCTCACTATTCTTTCCCCTTCCACATCATCAGGAGCATCTTGATGGTCAGGAGAAGCAGGTTCTTGAATTGATTTTTCATTCATGGAAAGCTTATCTAATTTTGAAAGGTCTTTCTTTTTCGTTTTCTTCTTTGGTAAAGTCTTTCCAGGAAATATAAGCCGCTTCTTGTTCTGCGGCCTAAAAAATGATCAAGAATTAGAAATCTCAACAGATTAGAAGTAGTTATAGTTTGCTTCTGCTGATAGATTTCAAACCTTTCTTCTACTTCCTTTTCCGCTTCTTCATCTGGCTCAGGCTCCTAGCACCAATATGAAGCACAAAAGTAAGTAGCAACATTTTTTTCATGTTGGATAAAAAGTTGAAAACCGTAGTCGTTGCATTAAGATTAATTACAGGTGACAAACATATATACACAAAGTACAGCAGTAAAAAAAAACACTCACGTCTACATCAAAGTCACTATCAAACTCATCAGCAACCTCTGCCTCCTCTTGATAATTATCATCATCCTCTTCCTACATTTATGAGCAAACATTTTATAAAATAGTGAGTTTTAACTTACAGGCCTCATGGCTACAATAAAAGGAAAAAAATGAATGATGAAAGAAGCACATGCTGCTACCTTCATCAAACCATCCCTGATGAGAGATCATATGACCTGATTATAGTTATTTGTAATATCACAATTGAATGAAACCAATATAGTTTAACATGATGGTCGCATGTGACCTGATTATAGTTATACATAAAATCACCATTGAATGAAACCAATTTAGTTTCATACAATTTTTTTTTTTTCTGAAGATATTAATTTACATACATCTTTAAGAGCATCCTGGTTCCAAAACAACTCGTCCTCTTCAAGTTCATCGTCAATCAACTTGGTCATCCTTGCCAAAAAGAAAGCATCAGAATATGAATATTAGTGATTTTTTTTGTCTTCTAAAAAATCATGTTTCTTATGTACCTTTCTAAAAGGAAAATCACATAAAAAGGTTTGGAATTCTAACCGTTTTCCTCTTGTTGGTCGAGAGGCTCGGTCCAGAAGAACAAGTGAATCATCTTCCTTAGAGACTTCCATAGTAGCTACTTCAATGTATGAAACTAAATATATATATAAAAAAAGTGTTACATATTAACAATGATATATCTAATCCCTAATATTTCCTTGTTTCTTCTTCATGGCTACTTTTCTCCATTTGCATGTGATTATGAGAATCAGATTGAAAATGCAAATTGGCTGCCGATAGGGCTTTAATATTAAGGCTATGAGATGGGAAATGTCCTTAACTCCAATAACTTAGATTCCTCCGAAGGAAAGAGCCAGTATGACAACTAACAAGTGATATATAAAGACATCAGTATAAAATTAGTCATTTGATTTGTACAAAACACTGTTACTTTGAATAAGCGTGTTAATATTAACAGACAAGCTTACTTTGAGTACAATCATTATGCCTTTCTATTAAACAAGACAAAAGGAAATCATAGTATCATAGATTCAGAAGTTCTTACAAAAACTAGAACCTTAACAAAAAAAAAGAGAGAGAAGACAATTCTGGCAGGGTCATTTCATCAAGCACTTTGCGAACACTGAATAATATAACATAAACCCTGGAAAACAACCACATCCACTTGAATTCACTTGTCTAATGATGTAACACAACCCAGTTCCCATTATTTTCGAGATGACCCATTAACAGCTGCAAAGAACAAAATCTGGGACTGAAAAGAAAAGAAAAGATTTTTCAATTTACCCGGTGTTTAGATGCAAATCAGACTTGGAGAAAGAGAATCTGTTATTGATGAGAAACCAAGTTGGATAAATTTCTGAGGGAGAAAAGGAGTTAGAGGGTTTCTTCTTCGAGGGAATAAGGAGAGTCCACACCGAGGACCACCTTCCATAAACTACCGGCCTCGAGTTCTGCTCTGTTATTAAGGGTAAACTTTATTTTTGTTCCTATGAATTCATCATTGTTCCACTTCTATTACTATAGTTTAATACTTTTCAATATCATCCTTCAACTTTCCAATTGTTCAAACGTTCCTTGTAAACCTACCTTTCCAATTTGGTGTTTGGATTTTTTTTCTCAAAGAAAAAACAAAGAGAAATATAAATATTAAAATGTAAGCTCCTTGTAAGACGATTTTAATGGCTAATTATTGGTCAGGTTGGCCAGTCTGATTTGATTATGATAATATTGGTTTTAAATTGTTATTTCATGTAGAGCTTATGGGTAGAATGATAATTTTATTTTTATGTGCTTTTTAAAAATATGTTTTTTTTTAATCATTAAATATTGTTTTTTTAATTATTTTACTAATTTTTTTAAAATAATTTTTTTAATATTTTCAAATAAAAAATATTCTACACCATCAATTATGCAAATTAATATAACAAATTAGTATAACAATAAAGTGTGAGCATGCTTGAAAGTTGTTTCAAAATATGTTACCAATAGTAAAATAACCTAAATTTCCACTTTCATTTCTTTCTTAGAACAACTCCAACTAGAGTAACCATTTTATAGAGTAAAATCTTTAAAATAGTTTTTTGAATAGTGTATATATGATTTTTTTTATTGAAATGTGCTTCAATAGTAAAAGCCATTTTGGAGAGTTATTTTTATATTATTTTAAATATAATGTAGTTTAATTATGTCATTAATTATATAATTAATAGGAATGAGTTATATAATTAAATAATTGCTTTTAAAAAACCCTCCAATAATATAATTATTAATTTTATATATAATATTTTATTCTCTTGTTAAAATATTTTTAAATAAAAATAAAAAATAAATATTTTTGATATAGTTATATTATTTTTTAATATATAAAAAAGGATAGCCCCAAGGTGAGGCCAAAAATTTACCTTCTTTGTAGCAGCACATGCATTTGGATGCCATTTTTAGGGCATGTCCAACGGGAGGAGCTATAACAGGAGCCAAAGCCAAATATTTAAAAATATAGCTGTTTTTGTCAATTTCTGCTCTCCAACGAGAGAGCCATCCCGGGAGGCATTTTACCTCTTCTTCTCGGCTGAAGGCATTCCTACATATATTGATCCAGGAGTTATTTTGTTAAAAGAGCCGTTAAACTAGCCATTGAATGTTCGCAGAATTTTAAGCATCAACAACCTAAAAATTCACAACAACAAAATCATAGCAAATTCACAGCAACAACAATTAACAAAACCAGAACAAGCTTAAGACTTTCTAAAATAAGCTAAACTAAGAAAATAAAAAATCTCAAAAACCTCTGATATGCCGATTCCTCTAAAGAAACAAAAAAAAAACAGATTCCAAAACAAGGTAAGCTAAGAGAAAAGGCCAAAATGTCCTAAGAAAATATACCCTTTCTCGTCAAACTCAATGAAGAATCCAAAAATCTCAAAAAATCATTTCAGAAAATGATCAGTGAAGTTGAAAATCCAAAAGATTCCAAAAAGAATGCCAAAATCTTAAGAGTTGTACCTGGAGATCAGAATTGAGAAAAAACATGAAAGTTTGAGACTTTGTTGAAGGAAATGAACGAGAATTGGGTGATTGATTAAAGAAAATGAGACATTGCGAGTGCAAGCTTATTTCAAGAGTCAAAAAGGAAAGGCAGACAGAGAGAAAGGAGAAAGGGAGGGAGAGAGACAGTGGGGCGGCGCTGTTGTGTGAAAGAGAGGGAGGGCGGTGTTGTTAGAGCAAAAGAAATTTAGGTTTTGGAAAAAATTGGGGGGGGGGGACGGTGGGGGGTTTATATATTATTATTATTATTATTATTATTATTAATTATAATAAATATAATTGTTAACATAAAATAATAGTTAGCACAAAAAAAATGTGAAATTCGTTAATTAGGATTTTTTTGTCGGTTAAAATAGTTAGCATAAAAAAATAGTTAATTGTATAATCAATTGCATAATTAAAAAATTAATAATTATATTGTTGGAGAGTTTTTTAAAAGCAATTATTTAATTATCTTACAAGAATTGAAGGATAGGTTTGTTGAAATTGAGGTCGAAAAAAAACTAGACAGAAAAATGTTGTTAGAGCAACAAGCTTTATTGATTAAACAGAAGCAAGAGAAACAAGAAATGGAGATTATGAAGATGGATACTTCTACAATTGATCCAATTTCTGCAGCGTATTTTGAAGAAAAAAAGTTGGAAATTATGGCAAAAAAGAGTACTAATTTGTAATTAATTTCATTGAATTATTTGTAATTGATTGTATGTTGATGAATTATGTAAGAACTTATTGGTTATTTGTTAATGTGTTAAATTTATTTTTTAAATTTTTTTAACACTTAAAGACAATAAGTAACATTAATTTACTGCAAAAACAACAACAATAATACTTTCTGGATCTTTTAATTACAATTAAATTCATTTTTTATTTTCTTATTAAAAAAATAAATTTTATTGTTAGCGGGTTTTTCGAAAATAATTATTTAATTTTATAATTAACTCATATAATGAAAGAATTACCGCTAATAATTTTTTAAATTATTGGCGGTAATTCTTTCATTATTTGAAATTTTAAAATTTCATAACTTGGCGGATTTTTTTTTTAAATGCAATTTTTGAAAAAAAAATTAACATTTTAAAATTTCAAATTTCATATGTTCTGGATCTTTTAATAATAATTAAATTCAATTCTTATTTTCTTATTAAAAAAATAATTTTATTGTTGGCGGGTTTATCAAAAATAATTGTTTAATTATATAATTTATTCATATTAATTGTATAATGAATTGTATAATTACACTATTGACAAAATAATTGAATTTAATTTAAAACAAGATTAAAAAAAATGGCTCTTAAAAATGGCTCTTTACCATTGGAGACAACATCAACACAAGAGTCATTTATACACTATTTAGAGCATCTGTAGCGGGAGAGGGATATGAGGAGGCATCAATAAAATAATATATTTTTAGCAGTTTTTTATTACTGTATACACTCCAGCGGGAGAGCTATACACGCAGCTAAAAATAGCAATGGTTAATCGAGCTGCTACATATGGCAAGGAGATGGCAGGAGGCATAGTATATTTTTTGACCGTTGGAATTACTGTTCAGTCATGTAATATATGGTGCCCGACGTTGGAAGATCTCTCATTTTAAATTGAAGAGAAATCAGAGAGAACAACGACCATTTTCATTTCGAAGCATTTGTTGATCAAGAGAAACAGAAGAAGAACAAAAGCCAAACCAAAAGGTTAGTTTTTTTTCCTTTCTATGTATTAACCTAGGTTCTTGTTTTTTATTTGTTGGATTGGAACGACACTGTGTCTGTTTTGGGGTTTTGATTTGGAATGTGATGTGGTGATTTGAGGTTTTTCTTATGGTTTTGACAAATGGGTTTTTGTTGTTTGTTGTGTATTTAAGGAAACATTGATCTGTATGTGGGTAATAATCTTTGGATTTGCTAAAATGGTGTTTGTTTGTGACATGGTGAGACGGGGTTCGGATTTTAACAGACATTTGCATCAAAAGCTGCATTGGTCATGTTTATAGCTCCACTTAGGATTGAAGTTTGGATTTTGAGTAATTTAGGATCAGTGTGTCTTCGTCCGTATAGTAATGGCTTTCATCTATTGTGTCTGGTGAGTTCTCTTTGCCTCTGTATTCATTCTCTCTGCCTGGCAAGAGCAAGCTTTCTCTTGTGATGAGTTCACTTGTGTGGTAGAATTAAGAGTGGTTATACACATCTGTATACATAAATCAGGCGATACTTTGTAACTTTTTCCTTGCAATCAACTCTGCCGTGAGAGCTCAATCATGGTTCTTACAATTGTTTTCTGAGGAGTTTAGAAGAAAATATAACAAAAGCTAGATTGCATTTTTCCTTTTCGAAGATTATTAAAGAATCAATTGTAAAGGTAGCATCACAGGAATAAAAAAACTGAAAAGAGAGAAATATTTTTCCTTTTCGAAGAGCAAACAACTAAAAATAATTTTTTCATTCTTCTGCATTCCAGCTTTGACTTGCTGTCATGTGTTCATGGATAGATATGTAATCCTATAGAGAGCACATGAAGCAATAGTTAAAGGCAACAAAACTGGATTTTTCTCTGGATTAGCTCTCCAGCAGTCTTTGCAGAGATGACAACGTTCTTTCTTCTACACTTTTGTCAAATAATTCAAGCAAGCTATCATAGTACCCGTCAATATTTAATAAACCCACCTGCATTTTTCCCCCAGCCAATTTGAGACAGAGGAAGAGAGAGGTTAAAATTGCATTTCCCCCCCAGCCAACATTTGTAGTGTTGGTAGCCAGTTAAACGTAATCCAGTATTATGAAGAAGGTTTTAACACTATTAATGGCGACATGCCAACCACAGAGGGACTTTGGGTGTCATTAAACCTTGTTTGTGTCTTGTAGATGTCGTGTCGAAGCAGCAGAACTAGAAATCGACCTTCAATAGCCTGTCTGGCTCTCAGATTTCACATTTCACATTACTTATTTCCAAAATTTCATACTATACAGCTTTAAATTCTATTTATGATGGGTGTCCTCCCTAGAATCAGAGTCTTCTTACTTTATTTTTATTTAAAAAAACAAAAAATTCATATCCATTCTTGTGCCTTTTCTTTATAAATTTTACACCAGTGAATTTTCTGAGTTTTAGAATGTAATAAGACAAGATGGAAGGGCACAAGCCCCCGACTGAATCTGAGCCTGTCTTTTTATCCCATGATTCTTCCCTGTTACTTTATCCGATTCTTTATTTAATATACTAAAAGAGATAACGGATGAATTACTTGGTTTTTGAGTTAAATCATTGTAAATTGAAATAATATTTTTTTTGTTTTTGGGTTAGTTTGGGTTACTGGTTCACTGGTTTTATTGCTGGTGTGACTATTAATTTGAAAGAGGAGATTATCTGTGTTCTTTCCGTTGGGTCTTTTGATTTTAGTAGTCTTCTAATGCCTTCCCTTACATTATAATGGGAAGACATCAGATTATTCTTTCTTGTTCAATACAGGATTATACATTGTTGATGTGAATGATTCTAGATTTTCAAATTTCTGTAGTAGATGCTGGAATTTGGCCATTCTTATAGTTGACGTTATTGTTTACTTGGGTTTGTAATGCATATTCTCTGTTGCCTGTAATGCTCTTGTTACAAGGTTATCTATTCTACCTGGTAGCTTTGATTAAATGTGAATTAGTTTTTATAAATTTGTTTCCTTATATATATTAACTAATACATTTTTTTTTAGATGGACTCAAATTTGCCTAACTCATTTACCAACTTTCTTATAAATGAGACTAAAGATATTGTGTCTCAACCAAGTGATCCTCCTCAACTTCCTAAAAAATCACAAAGAACTAAAAACTTTTCACAAGAAGAAGATTGTTTACTTGTTTCTGCATGATTAAACACAAGTAAAGATCCAATTACAGGAGTTGATCAACAAACAAAATAATTTTGGGCTCGAGTTTATGCTTACTTTGTCGAGAACGGAGGAAACTTGAATAATCGTTCTCAAATAAGCATTTCAAGTAGATGGCAAGAAATAAATAAAGAAGTTGGAAAATTTGTTGGTTTTCTTATCCAAATTGAAAATCGTCAACAAAGTGGAACGACTGAAGAATCAAGGGTAATATTTTTATTTGATTATTTTCATAGAAGCATATTTATTTCTTATATTTTTATAATACAGTTTAATTTATTGAATTTTTTTTACCAGATTAATGATGCTCGTCAAATGTATGCTTCATTGCTTGACAAACGATTTCAATTAGAACATTGTTGGGTTATCTTAAGAAAAGAACCCAAATGGCAATTTGAGCGTGCAAGTCAACATCAAAAGTCAAACAAGAAACAAAAAAGTCATGGCTTTGCAAGTCCAGCTTCTTCAAATCCATCAACCCCTGATTTTGCTAGTTTAGGAGAAGATAGTGATGCATTTCTTTATCAAAATAGACCACTTGGTCAGAAGGCTACAAAGGAACGACTTAAACGCAGACAAGGAAAATAGAAAGTTGACGAGATATGTATAACAAATCTCTTAGAAAAATTCAAGGATAGTATGGAGAAAATTGAGGATAAAAAAAAATCAACATAGACTAACAATGTTAGAGCAACAAGCTATCATAATTAAACAAAATGAAGCGAAACAAGAGGATGAAATCATGAAGACGGATACTTCTTGTATGGATCCAATTTCTGCATTGTATTTTCAAAATAGAAAACTAGAAATTATGACAAAGAGAGGTTTTAATTTGTAATTGATTTGATTTAATTATTTGTAATGGAATGTATGTTTAATTAATTATTTTTAATTTGCTTTAGATATATTGTATTATGTTATAAAATTGATATCAATTCAGTTTGTTTCTTAAAGTTCATCTAACACTCAACGATAATAAGTAGCATTAATTAACTTCAAATACAACAACCTTAAAATAAAATACAAATACTTGAAAAAACATACAATAATAGTTGAATTCTAATGATGATTTACTCATTACCATAATGTTCCCATAAATATTCAATCAAATCAGCTTGGAGTTGAGAATTCGTTGCCCTGTCCCTGATTCGATTATGAGTTTGAAAAAAATCACGTAGTTCTGGTGTTTCGTCATGTGACACTGATATAGAAGAACTAGTTTCACTATCATGATCAAATTCAACCATCATTGCTCCTTCATCCTCAATAAGCATATTATGCATTATTATGCAAGCTTTCATAATATTTGCAAGAGTTTCTTCATCCCAGTATCGTACAGGTCCACGCACTATTGCGAAACGTGATTGTAACACCCCAAATGCCCTTTCCACATCCTTTCTTGCAGACTCTTGTTTACTTGCGAAATATTTTTTCTTCTTTCCTAAAGGTCTTGGGATTGTCTTAACAAAGGTTGACCAATTTGGATAAATCCCATCAGCTAAATAGTATCCCATTGTATATTCATGTCCATTGACTATGTAATTGACAGGAGGAGCACGACCTTCAGCAAGTGCATCAAAGACAGGAGACCGGTCAAGAACATTAATATCATTTAAAGATCCAGGCATTCCCAAAAAGGCATGCCATATCCAAAGATCATGTGAAGCCACTGCCTCTAGAATTATAGTAGGTTCTCGATAATGTCCAGTATACATCCCATGCCATGCAACTGGACATTTTCCCCATTTCCAGTGCATACAATCAATGCTCCCTAACATCCCTGGAAATCCACGTTGCTCGTTAATTGATAATAACCGACCAATATCGTACTCGTTTGGAGCTCTTAAATACCAATCCCCAAAAACCTCAACAATTGATTTGACAAAAGCTCTTAGACTTGCTATTGCAGTGCTTTCCCCAATTCGAATATATTCATCAGTAAGATCTGCTGGAATACCATATGTAAGTATCCTATGAGCGGCAGTTACCTTTTGAAGACAAGATAAGCCAAGAACACCAATTGCATCTTTCTTTTGTTTGAAATATGGATTGTGAGCTTTCACCGCATTTGCAATGTGAAGAAAAAGACGACGACTCATTCTAAATCTCCTTCGAAACTGACTTTCTGTGAATTTAGGATTTTCTGCAAAATAATCATTATACAGCCGTAATTCACCTTCCTTTCTATTTCGATTGACGATATTCTGTCTAGAACCAGAGCCACGAGACTCTGTTCTCCGCCTTTGATTTATCGATTCTGCTCCAGCAACCACTGCAGCAGTACCAATTTGTAAGGCGAGCATGGGAGTGTCATCATCAAAATCAAAAGCATCATAAAAATCAGAATGATTCATGATGAACTTTAATGAAATAAAATAAAGAGGATGAAGAAAACTGGTTTCAAGAAGAAAATGATGAAGAAAAATATGATGAAGGAAAATGTGAAGGTTTAAGGGAATATTTATAGATGAATTTATTTTTTCCAAAATTTGAAATTTTAAAATTTCAAATGTTGGCGGGCTTTTTTTTAAAAAAAATTGAAATTAAAAAAATTTCAACTTTGGCGGTTATTCTTTCAAAATTTGAAATTTTAAAATTTTAAATGTTGGCGGGTTTTTTTTTTAAAAAATTGAAATCCAAAAAATTTAAAATTTGGCGGAAATTCTTTCAATTTTGAAATTTTGAAATTTCAAAATATGGTGGCAAATGATATTTTGGCGGCATATTTAAATATTTTTAAATTTTAAATTTAAATTGTTGCGGGATTTTTAATTTTTTAAAATTTAAATATAAAAAAATTAATAACTATATTGTTGGAGAGTTTTTTAAAAGTAATTATTTAATTATATGACTTACTCATATTAATTGTATAATTAAATTATATACAAAATAATTGCACTATATTAAAAATAATATAAAAAAATGGCTATTCAAAATGGCTTTTACCATTAAAGCACATATCAATAAAAAAACCATATATACACTATTTAAAGAGCCATTTTAGAATTTTACCTCTCCAAATTGGCTCTTCCCATTGTAGTTGCTCTCAGAGAACCATTTCTATAATTTAGCTCTTAAAAATGGCTCCTCCCGTTAGACTTGCCTTTAGGGTGCCATTTTTAGCTTTGCAAATGACACCTCATTACAGTGTAAAAAACTATACAAAAAAACTAGATCATTGATTTTTTATTTTTACCTTTGGAAATAGCACTCCCACTGGAGTTGCTATTAGTATCTTAATTCTTGTACTCTAATAAATTTATTTATTTTTGTTTAAAATTATTTTTTATTTTTCTAATTTTAAAATAATAATAAAAACAATATTTTTTAATTAATATATGTTTTGAATAAAAAAAATTAAAATATAATTGTACGACAAGCCAGCCAATAATAAATGTTTAGTATAGTTGAACTTGATACTCAGCTTCACATCTGGCAAACTTAGCATAGAAAAGCGAAAGGGAGCTTGAGGTGGGGTTCAATAATTGCCCTGGGTCTCCAACCATGTGGTCCCCTCTATTTCATTTTGATTATTTGATAATGTAGTTAAAAAAAAAATTAAATTTTTTTTATTTAGAATTATATTAAAATTATATATTTTTTATTTTTTATATCTACATAAAATATAAAAAAGATTAATTTAAAATAGAATTATATTAAAATTATTTTTTTATCTACATAAAATATAAATAAATAAATTTAGAATAAAAATATTTATTTTTTATTTCAAAAACATTTTTTTAAAACGTAATATGTAAAACGTGATTCGGTGTCAGATACCAATCTAGTACTGTGGTGGTGCCGTGCTGAATAACAGGCCACAGTAGATCACTAACTTGATATATGAAAAACTTGCTAGAAAGAGTAACTCTGGACCTCATCAGGACAACACTTGCTTCTTGCAACCAAAAGGTACGTCATAGATACATGGACAGCAAGTAACTTTCAAAAGTATACTCTTCTTTCATGGCTGAGAAACCTCCACGTGTGTACTGTTTTCCCATGTTCTTGATGCTTAGTAGGTGATATTGGATGAACCCATTAACCATCATTATTCTGATAGGCCACAGAAGCTCTCCCAACGATGAGAAGCCTCTGCGTTGAGCCCTTTAAAAATTTCAGGTACTTCTCGTTCTTGACTCTTGCTGAATCCCTGCTTCTTTAATGCACTTGTGTGCGTGTCTTTATGTATATTCTTAGCATGCATGTGAGTGAAAGGTTCCAGAACTTATTGATGTTGTTTAGAAGAGGTGATGTTTGTGAGCTTGAATGAAACGACGGCAGGAGAGGAGAGCAACGAGTTACAAACATGTAAATACTGTTAAACTAATGGGATAAACGAAGGTGTGATTCACTGGAACTCTTTTAATGAAAAAAGGAGTTAGGATTCATATTCAAAGTCGCAAGTCCCAGCAAGTGTGTGTGTGTGTTTTATTGGGGTGGGGGTGATTTAAATCAGATTCCAGTGAATTATACTTACTTTGATTCGAAAGTTGGAAAGTGTCTTACATGATCAGACATATTAAGTGTTAGAGAATCTTTGAAGCTGTTATCTTGTCTATTTATTCTGTCTGGGAAACAAACAAATACATTTTAAATTAAAGTTGTTCTCCAAGATCTCCATAAAAAGAAAGAAAGTAATCTTGTTGGTCACATCAAAATTATCAAGGCCGTCTGGCAGCTCACAGTTACCTATTGTTACTGTCTTGTGGAATAGTGTTGTTGATACTGGTGCGAGGAGAACTCTCACCTACTGTTCTCCATGGAAGACCAGTCATAAGCATGAGGCTGTCCTTTTTCCCCCGCTCTCCAGCCCGATTCGTAAATCACTCTGTATTTGCCTCTCGTATGCTTGCTTACATTCCCAGTTGCCTCATTTGAATTTACTTTTTCGAGTTTTTATGCTGTGATCTTATTGTTTTTATTTTTTGAATTTTCTAAAGGTCTTCTGCAAAACTACCGGTAATGATGGAGGAGAGGAAGAAAACTTTTGATGCAAATGAAGCTGCTTTACTCGTTAAGGAACTTAATGAAAGCTTCAGAACTGGCAAGACAAAGAGTTATGAGTGGAGAGTGTCACAATTGAAGAGTATTGAAAAGATGGTTGTGGAGAGGGAGAAGGATATTTGTGAAGCCCTTTATAAGGACCTCTCGAAGCCTGAATTGGAAGCCTTTGTTTCTGAGGTTTCAACTTCAGTCATTACCACTGATGAAATATCTGCATGTGTTTACGTTACTGAAAATTGCATATTATATATTCTTTTCAACTCACTTATGCATTGCATATCTGTCATCACAACGTGTGATACAGATTGCTATGGTAAAATCATCTTGCAAGGAGGCACTTAAAGAATTGAAACAGTGGATGAAGCCTGAAAAGGTAACGGCAGTAAAAATCACTCCCCTACTGACTTTGTAAAGTACTGTTGTGACTATATTCATGTAAAGATCAAGTTTAAGCAATCTTAATTCCACTCTCCCCTCATACTTCAGGCCAAAACTTCAATGGAAACCTATCCTTCTTCAGCAGAAATTGTGTCAGAACCTCTCGGAACAGTGTTGGTCATCTCAACTTGGAACTACCCATTTGGTAAGTTGAAAATAAGAATTATTTAACAAAATTATGTTCTATTCATGCATCCATGCTCTACGCAAAAAACATGATTCTCAGTTTTGCATAATGAAAAAATCGATCCACAAATGAGTTTCATTTGGGAATGTAGAGTACCATGTACCTTCAAGATGATGTTAATCGCATGAAAATTCCTTGAAATAGGAAAAACAATAATAAGTAATGATAATAATAAAAAAAAAAACTATTGCACTTTCTATTGTTGATATCTATTGGCCTTTCTTTCAATCTTGCAGCATTGTCAGTTAAACCTGTCATAGGGGCTATTACAGCTGGAAATGCTACGGTGTTAAAACCTTCAGAAATTGCTCCAGCTACATCTTCTCTGCTATCAAAACTATTTGAGGAATATCTAGACAGATCTGCTGTAAGAGTTGTCGAGGGAGATGTTCCTCAAACAACCGCTTTACTTGAGCAGAAGTGGGACAAAATATTCTACACAGGTTCAACACTAGAATATTTTATTTTTGAAATGCTCTGACTCAACAGTTTCATGGATTGAATAACAATCAACATGGCTCCACTGGCATGAATTACAATCTTTAGTTAGTGTTGAAAACATAATTTAATGTAATCCTAGCAGAAAAGACTATCTTGAGGTCTCATAAATTGGATGATGTCAGATAATCCAGAAAACATTTGTTACTTCAAATCTTTATTTGAGTCTAAATCTCCTCTTTTGGATAAGAATACTATGACAAAGGATACAACAGTTGGACACTTGAAATCAGTGTACAATTCTAGGTAACTTGAGAAAAACCAAGCCCATGCCCCGAACCTGATTCCCAAACTATTACAAGTTCCAACAACATTAATTTCACTTTGTGCCTCCATGAAGATCTTTTGTTGAATTTTTTTTTTGTTCCTTGCTTTTCCTTGCGCTTGTTTTTCATATCAGAATACCTCTGCTATTATTCATGACTTTCCAAAAAGTTGAATAAAAATTCTAAGGTAAATTTATTGTTTTCAACAGGTTTCGAATTTCAATACTCCTAATATTGTCCATTTGATTTTGCATACTAGGTACAACTGTGGAAGTACAAAGTCTAAGACTTGATTCCTCTAGCCAGCTAGTATTTATGAAGAAAGGTCTCTATATCTGACATTTAGCTAAAGTGGCCCTTTTTATTCGTTACAGGTAGTCCAAGAGTAGGACGCATTATCATGACTGCTGCTGCAAAGCACCTTACTCCTGTTGTCCTAGAACTTGGAGGGAAATGCCCAGCTGTTATTGATTCTGATGTTGACTTACAAGTAAGAACATGAAGTTCATAGCTTGAATATGCATCAATCATGGATTCTTTTCCCTACAGAATTAATTGGTTTCATGCGAAGGTTACTGCAAGGAGGATCGTTGCAGGGAAGTGGCAGGCAAATAATGGACAAGCTTGCATTAGTGTTGATTATATCATAACAACAAAAGATTTTGCCCCAAAGTTGGTAAGATTATCTTACCCTTATTGTTTTTTCTTTAACAGAAGGTCGGTTCCAACTGATTTATACTTGATGGATGCCTGCTGAACAGATAGATGCACTAAGGAAAGGGATAGAGGAATGTTTTGGAACAGATCCAATGGAATCGAAAGACATATCCCGTATTGTGAGCTCAAATCATTTTTCACGCTTGCTAAGTCTCATGGATGAGTACAAGGTTTACAACAAAATAGTTGTTGGAGGCCAAAGGAATCAGAAGGAATTGTGGGTTTGATACATTTTCTGGTAGATTGATGCTTCTAGAATATAACTCAACAATGATAAGCAGGACAAAGCATGACTTCATGACTTATCCTTCTATTGCAGAAAGATTGCTCCGACAATATTCTTGGATGTTCCTGGAGACTCTAAACTAATGCAGGAAGAGATATTTGGGCCATTGCTTCCTATTATCACTGTGAGTAAAGAGTCACAATATGCAGTCATGCTTGATATAATCAAAGACAATATGCTTCAAATATTCATCATTTTATTTGTGTTTTGATAGGTTGGAAATGTTAAAGACAGTATTGATCTAATAAATTCAAAAACAAAGCCTCTTGCTGCATATCTCTTCACCAACAATGACATGCTAAAGAATTACTTTGTGCAAAGTGTGTCCTCTGGAGGAATGGTCATCAATGACACGGTGCTGCATGTATGTATTCATCTCTTACTTATGACCCACATGTAATGATGCGCTTTCTGAAAAATTTTAATATCATTTATTGATGCTGAAATGCAGCCTAAGTCACTTCTCTCCTCAATAGATTGTAAGATCCCCAAACTATTAAATATTCTGCAGTGTCGTTTGTGCTGACAGACGGTACCACTCTGCATCAAGTCCAACTTTACTCACTCCTGTAAAGAAAAGGGGAGGGAGTAGGACTCATTTTTTTAAAGTTAGAAGCCGTTCCAAAATTTGTACAGCAAGTAATAGTGTTATATTTGACTTAACTGTCTATTTGAAGCTAGACTTTCAAATTCTGCAGGTTACAGTTTCCAGTTTACCCTTTGGAGGAGTTGGGGAGAGTGGAATGGGATCATACCATGGTAAGTTTTCTTTTGATGCTTTCAGTCACAAGAAGGCAGTTCTTTACAGAAGTTTCAGTGGAGATGCAACTGTCAGATATCCACCATATACACCAGAAAAGCAGAAGCTAATAAAGGCTGTGATGAATGGTGGCATATTTGACATAATTCTTGCTTTGATGGGATGGTCTAGAGATTGAATTCATGACTTAAAGATGGGTTCTTTCTTATGTTGGTCACACCCTCTCTGTGGAATGTGTATTGAGGAATGTGTATTTTCTCAAGTCTCAACTAATCCATATTTTTGAGATAATAATTGTATGATTCGCAGCCAACCGCAACATAACAAAAAGGGGGGGAAATGTAAGAGGTACAATATAATTTAATAGTCACATTCCAATGATATGAAATTGCAAAATCATTTTTAAACTTAGAATCGTAATGAATCTTAGCCTCGTACAAGTGACCAGAAAGGTTATCTTTAATGCGAGAAGATCTTAACCCATGCCTGTAACTGTCAAATGTTCTTTGATTGGCAATCAAATTCCTGAACAGGGTGAGATGATAATAGATTACATTAGGAAAACACATTTTAATCAAGGTAGCTTCCACAGCCATTAAGCCATGCTGCCATAACCACCAATAAGTTCCCTATGTGTTTAAGTTAGGTAGGGAAAAAAACAAGTTAACTCTCAATCAAAGATGAGTAAACCAGTGAGCTCATACCACTTTAATCGCATGGAAAGGATCTTGGATGAGGACGAGGTCTTAAAAAAATTGTTGTTGGAAACCAAAAGAATCAGAACAAACTGTCGGTTCAATGTTTCTCTACTTTCTTGCAGGTTTCTGCTTCTAAATTCTACCTTGACAATGACATGCACGACAGAACATGATCACATGACTATATTTTTGGATTTTCCTAAAGACTCTGTATTGACGCTGGATGAGATATTTGGGCCAATACTTGCTTTGATGGGACGGTTTGGAGATTGAAGTTACAAAATGAAGGGTGGCCAATTTTGTTTATGGTTATAATCTGTCACGAGCTGAGAAGATCGGGAGCTGAGAGAGAGACAGAGATGAAAAAAGACAACTGGAGGGAAGCTTTTGAATTTCAAACATAGTGTAATCAAACGACTGTGTTTTAGGCAGCACCTAAACGACTGCGTTTAGCAGTCCCTTATATTTCAGTAGATGAACTATCTAGGCCTCGTGAGTAGCCACGCTGGCAACACGTGAATTGTCTTTATATTCCCAAATGATTGGAACAGAATAACAAGAAAAAGTTATAACAAGAATCCTGAATTCTCTCCTGTTCTTATTCTCTGTAAACACGCAGCCTACGTGTTTTTTTTTTCTCTGCTTCTCTTCCCTCTTCCCCAGACTTCTTCCTCCTTTACCCAAATCTCTTCCTGTTTTTCCCTGAAGAAATTCTAACTCGTAGCAAATTGGTATCAGAGCCAGCCTCTTCGGACTCAGTTTAAATGGCGCCAGAAACGAGGTCCCAAGACGCAAGAAGGATGGACGATTCTTTGGAAGCTACTAATCAAAGAGTCAATGGATTGGAAGTTAAAATACATGCTCAATCTGAGGACCTAGCCCAGCTCAAGGCCATGGTAACCGAAATAGCCACTCAACAAATTTCCATCAAACAAGCCCTGCAAGTGTTAACGGGTGAGACAAGTTCATCTCAACACTCTCGCTCTCCTCAACAACCTGCCCCCGTCAGCAACCAAGAATGGTCAGGAGATGGAGCACAGTTGGCCTACCGGTCACGTAAACCCCGGAGGGATTTCCCTATCTTTGAAGGGGAAGAAGTGCACAAATGGTTGTTCAAATGCAACCAGTATTTTGACTTGGAAGAAATACCAGAAACAGACAAGTTAAGACTAGCATCATACTACCTAGATGGCATGGCACTGTATTGGCACCAAAACTATACCAGGAACTTGGAAGGACAGGAGGTGACATGGGCTGAATACGTGGATGCCCTGTGTTGTCGATTTGGAGGCCAAAGAGATCCCCTAGAGGAGCTCACCGAACACAAACAAGAAGGAGACTTAGAAGGCTACATCAAGGAATTTGACATGTTGTGGAACCGAGCTCAAATTTCAGAGAAACAAGCCCTGGTGTTTTTTTTGGGGGGACTGGAGATAGAGGTTAAGAACTTGGTCAAGATGTTTGAACCAAAATCCTTAAAACAAGCCTACAACCTAGCTAGACTACACAACAACACCCTCATCTACCGCAAGAGTACCCAGCAATTCCCAAAGGCACAAGGTCAGGGAAATTCCCTTTCCCAATCCATGAAACCTAGTTACCCTGCAAATATCCACAAGACAAGCACCAGCCCTTACAAGCCCCCTACCCAAGCCTTATTACCCACACCTACAACCCTTGCTCCCAACCCTAATACTACCTACCCAAACCATAAACCTTCAAGACCTATCCGAACGAGAGAGATGGATGAGAGGAGAGCTAAAGGGCTTTGTTTTTGGTGTGATGAAAAATTTGTACCTGGACATAGGTGCAAGAACCGTAAACTCTACTCCCTATGTATAGTTGAAGATGATGGGGACGAGTCAGAGGGGGAGGAGTCAATGGAGACCATGAATGTGGAGGCTCTTATTCCTCACCTGTCACTCCAGGCCATCCAAGGTACTGCTGGCTGCCAAACTATCAAGGTGTGGGGAAAAATAGACAAAAGTCCTATTTTCATCCTAATTGATTCAGGAAGCACTCACAATTTCCTTCACGCTGACTTGGCTGACAGATTAGGGTGTCCCATGACCCCAATAAGGCCAATAGAGGTTGAGGCAGCAAATGGGGGAACTATGTCCTGCGCTGCTGTGTGTAAAAATCTGAAATGGAAGATGCAGGGGGTCCAATTTCAGGCCGACGTTTTTGTTATGAAACTACAGAATTATGACATGGTTCTAGGAATTCAATGGTTGAAAGTATTAGGGAATGTACTGTCCAACTATGAAGAAAGATGGGTCTCTTTTTGGTGGCAGGGCAAGAAGGTGACTCTACGGGGAGAAAATCCTAAAGTAGCTCAGGCCATACGACTGGAAGAGCTGAATGGGTTGTTGAGCACAGATACCTTAATATCAGAAGTGGGGCTGTGCTGTTTAAGGGTGGTAGAACAAAATAACCTAAGCTGCCATGCTCAGGAGATGACCAATACTACCCAGGAGACAGGGAACTCGCCTTTACAGCTTCTATTAACAGCATATCAGCACATTTTTAGTAACCCTGAAGGGTTACCCCCAGCAAGAAGACATGATCATAGGATACCCCTCCTAGATGAGAGGCAGACTGTGAATTTGAGGTCCTATAGGTACTCTGGGCTACAAAAAGACACACTAGAAAAGCTAGTGGAAGAAATGCTGCAGGCGGGCATTGTGCAGCCTAGTAACAGCCCCTTTGCTTCTCCAGTGGTGTTAGTGAAGAAGAAGGACCAGACATGGAGGTTCTGTGTAGATTATCGAGCCCTCAACAAACTCACGGTTAAAGATAAGTATCCTATTCCCATAATTGATGAATTGCTCGAAGAACTAGAAGGGGCAGCCATTTTTTCAAAGGTTGATCTTAGGGCAGGGTACCATCAAATTAGAATGGTTTCGGAAGATGTTTTCAAAACTGCATTTAGGACCCACAATGGCCACTATGAATTCCTAGTCATGCCTTTTGGCTTATCTAATGCACCTGCCACGTTCCAAAGCTTAATGAACGACATTTTTCGAGATTATTTGAGAAAATTCATTCTGGTTTTCTTTGATGACATATTGGTTTACAGTAAGAATTTGTCAGAGCATCTACTCCACCTTAAGCTGGTTTTTGAATTGTTGAGTGCTCATCAATTGGTAGCAAAGGAGAGTAAATGTGTATTCTGTACCAGCCAAATAGAATACCTAGGCCATGTGATCACCAAGGAGGGAGTTGCGACTGACCCTCACAAGGTAGCGTCCATTAGGCAGTGGCCAATACCTACCACCATTAAACAACTTAGGGGTTTTTTGGGGTTGACGGGGTATTATAGGAGGTTTGTACAAGGGTATGGAGTTATTTGCAGACCCCTTACTCAGCTGTTACAGAAAGATTCCTTCATATGGACAAACATAGCTACTGCAGCATTTGAAAAACTTAAACAGGCTATGTCGCAACCCCCAGTTTTGGCTCTGCCGAACTTCGACAAAACCTTTGTGGTGGAGACAGATGCCTCAGGAGTGGGATTGGGGGCAGTACTAATGCAAGAAGGACATCCCCTTGCATTTATAAGCAAGGCACTAGGTCCTCGACAGCTAGCATTATCCACCTACGAAAAAGAATTGCTAGCTATTGTCCACGCGGTCACTAAATGGAAGCATTATTTGTGGGGCAGAAGATTTCTTATCAGAACTGACCATTCCAGCCTAAAGTTTCTGCTGAACCAGAAGGCTACACACATTGCTCAGCAGGTATGGCTCACTAAACTTCTAGGCTTTGATTATGAAATTGAGTACAGGAGGGGAAAAGACAACTTGGCTGCGGATGCACTCTCTCGGGTTTCTCACAAGGAATTGTGTGCATTGACCCTCTCATCCATTTCTACCCAAATTATGGGGGACATTAAGAAGACTTGGGAGGCAGACCCCACCCTACGACAGCTAATCACAGAATTGATCAAGGATGCTAGCTCACACCCAAGTTATTCATGGGTCAATAACACCCTTATTAGGAAGGGAAAGGTAGTAGTGGGGCACGACCCGGAATTGCAGACACAACTCATTAAGTTGTATCATGATTCGGCAGTAGGTGGACATTCAGGGGCTACGGTGACTTCTAAGAAATTGGGGCAGGTGTTCTACTGGAAGAAGCTGCAAAGGGTAGTGAGACAATTTGTCCGGGAATGCCCAGTTTGTCAGCAAAACAAAGCTGAAAATGTCAAGTACCCTGGGTTGTTACAGCCCTTACCCGTGCCTTATGCCCCCTTCATTGACATTAGCATGGATTTTATAGTGGGCTTACCAAAATCAGAGGGGAAGGAGGTGATCTTTGTGGTGGTGGATAGGTTCAGCAAGTATGCTCACCTTATGGCCCTAGCTCACCCTTATTCTGCAGTTACTGTGGCCAAGGCTTTCATGGAAAATGTCTACAAGTTGCATGGAATGCCAGCAACAATTGTAAGTGACAGAGACAACATCTTCCTCAGCCAATTTTGGAAGGAATTATTCGGCCAACAGGGGGTGAACCTGCAGTATTCCACAGCCTATCACCCCCAATCTGATGGCCAGATAGAGGTGGTGAACAAGTGCATTGAAGGTTACCTACGGTGCATGACTGGCTCCCTTCCTAATCAATGGGGGCAATGGTTGAGTTCTTGTGAATGGTGGTATAACACGAATTACCACTCAGCCACCCAGAAGACTCCTTACGAGGTCCTATATGGGTTTAAGCCTCCGATTCACATTCCTTACACTCCCAAAGACTCACCCGTAGAAGCTGTGGATCACTATCTAAACCAAAGGGAAGAAATGTTCAAACTCATCAGGGGTAATCTACTTCAAGCACAAAACCGAATGACGCAGCAAGCAAACAAGAAAAGAAGCGAGAGAGTGTTCAATGAAGGTGATCTGGTTTATTTAAAATTACAGCCCTATCGACAGCAATCGGTGCAACAACGACAGTCCCACAAATTATCAGCAAAGTTTTATGGTCCCTACTATATTATCAAGAGAATTGGGACAGTGGCTTACAAATTAAAATTACCTGCTGCTGCTATGATCCATCCCGTGTTCCATGTGTCCCAGTTGAAGAAGCATGTGGGAAATCATGTCATACAATCTGACCTTCCCATTCCTTCAAAGCAGTCCTGGTTACAACCCCAGAAAATCATGGAGAGGAGGTTAGTCAAGAAGGGAAATGCTGCCACTACTCAACTGTTAGTACTGTGGAAGAATTTACCTTTGACAGAGGCCACTTGGGAAGATGCGGAGGAGTTTAACTGGAGGTTCCCTCAATTTAACCTTGAGGACAAGGTTGCGAACATGGGGGAAGCATTGTCACGAGCTGAGAAGATCGGGAGCTGAGAGAGAGACAGAGATGAAAAAAGACAACTGGAGGGAAGCTTTTGAATTTCAAACATAGTGTAATCAAACGACTGTGTTTTAGGCAGCACCTAAACGACTGCGTTTAGCAGTCCCTTATATTTCAGTAGATGAACTATCTAGGCCTCGTGAGTAGCCACGCTGGCAACACGTGAATTGTCTTTATATTCCCAAATGATTGGAACAGAATAACAAGAAAAAGTTATAACAAGAATCCTGAATTCTCTCCTGTTCTTATTCTCTGTAAACACGCAGCCTACGTGTTTTTTTTTTCTCTGCTTCTCTTCCCTCTTCCCCAGACTTCTTCCTCCTTTACCCAAATCTCTTCCTGTTTTTCCCTGAAGAAATTCTAACTCGTAGCATAATCTCAACTTACCAATAGAAAATTATAGATTAATAATTTACGTATTGTGTTCATAAATCCAAGATTATTTTCCAAGAACTCATTCAGTTTTGTTGGAAATTGATGCATCTCCAATTGAGAAATCTAGAAGCATTGGGAAAAAGAACATCTCGATATGAAAATTTGTAAAGATTAAAAAGTAATATCCAATAGAAGCTAGGTTCTTGACGTTGGTGTTGTCATCTTACTAAAAACAAATCATTTTATTATTCAACTGGATACAACAACCAAGCACAAAGAAATATTGAGCTCTAATACGTATGAGGGTTACAAGTCAACTATCAAAGACAAAAAAAAAAAAAAAAAAAAAACAAGATTATAGGAAGACTTTGAAAATATTTCTTTTTATTACAACTTTTTATATAGAAAAAAATAAAAAATAAACTAGGAAAGCTACTTCAAATAGACAAAAACTAGAAACGCATGGTAATACAAAAATAAATAAATTTAACTAAGAAATGTTATTTTTTAAAAACTCCTACATCATCTGTGTATAAAAAGACTAAGGATTTCCAACTCTAACTTCCAAGGGTTCATAAGTTAAGCACCACAACTTGACAGGTCTAACACCATACACCAAAGCTATAAGTGTCCATCTGAAGACACGAAGGTGGTTGGTTAATACCAAGGAAAAATGAGGTTAAAGAACCAATCATGCAATGATATCATTATATCGTTCAACCTCATCTTTAATTTTATCGTGACGTGTATGGCATCGTGAAGGCAGGTCTACCTTTTTAGATGTGAAAAAAAGTTCTAGGTATAGTTATATAGTTGAGGAGTTGCCACATAAAATTATGATTACTAGAAAACTTAATGGTTTGTAAGAGTAAAAAAAAAATTGATCATGCAAAGAGAAGACACATTGTCCTCAATACACCCTACTTAAAGTAAGTTGCATTGTTTTTTTATTGTTTTTGTTGGTCAAATTTTTATTTATTGGTCTTTTTTAAGGTTCAAAGTAGATCTCTTTTAATGAGATAGTCTCCACCTTATTAGATTAAATCTAACTATTCTAAAGTCTAAATTTTAGCATCCCGTTTATTTTTATATTTTTAATACATGAGGGCATACTCTACAATATAGTTTTACAACCCTAAATATTAATTTTTTTATCTAATCTAACTATTTTTAAGGGTGCAAGAAAGGTTATGCATAGTTGCCAAAGATGATGGTGTCGCTAGAGGTGAAGATAAAAAGGAAAAAAGGGAAGTTGCCAATGACAAAATAGGGGGAAAATTGATTTTTTACCAACTTTAAACTCAATTTTCTTGATGTTTAGTGTATGGAATCCAACTCTATTTATATTTGATAGAAGATGGTCATTTTGTCTTTATTGGTGTCAAATTATAGCCTTTGATTTGAACTAGAAGGATCTTAACTAGTGGTTTAAAGTTGTTACTGTCAAAATAGGTCATAATATTGTCTGAAATTGTCTGCCTTTGGCCTTTGATTTCTGTATCTTTATATAGAAATTATAAGAGTGCTATACATGGAAAGCAAATAAGTTTCTGCATGATTCTAGTCCTTTATATGTAAATCAAAATCTGACACATAATGTATGATATCTATACAAAATAGGAAATATAAAAATAAGAAAACAATTATGGGTTGCACAATAGAAAAGGAATAGAAAAGGGGTAGCGGACAATAAGTTATTTGTTGTTGTCCGTTGACAACCCCCTTCAAATTAATGCAGGATGATCAATCAACATCAATTTGCTATTTAGAAAACAATGTTAACGATGAGTAGGCACCTTAGGGAAGATATCAGCAATTTGTAGGTCAATGGAAATATGGGGAAGAGTGATAACACGAGCATCATTAGCTTCACGAATAGAGTGACAGTCCACCTCAATATGCTTTGTGCGCTCATGACATATAGGATTGACCATGATCTGTATAGCACTTGTATTATTAGCATGGAGAGGTGTAGGATTAGTCACAAAAAAATCTAGCTCAATAAGTAAACCTCAAAGCTAGATGATTTTAGAATAAGCAAAGGACATTGCCCGATATCCAAATTTTGTAAAGGACTTAAAGACTCTATCTTTCTTCTTACTCTTCCAAAACATACACCACCCAATGACAGATTAACGAATATCTATACAACCAACCCAATCCGTATCACTATAAGTAGTGAGATGAGTAGGGTTGTTTCCAAGGAAGAATAAGCCATCATGCCTCGAACATAGCGTAGGATCCGATGAACAACAGCCAAATGAAGATGATGAAGAGTCTAGAGAAACTGGCTAACTTGTTGTACGACAAAAAAAGATGTTTGGTCTAGTAATAGTGAGATAAACAAGGCTGCTTATCAACTTTCGATATAAACTGGGATCAATGAGTAAGTCACTCTCTTCTATGTGTAGTTTTATATTCAATTCCATGGGAGTATCAATCGAAGTAGCCTCTTATAGGCCAGTTGTAGCCACCACGTCACTAGCATACTTATGTTGATTTAAGGAAATGCCTAAGGAGCTACGATGCACTTCAAGACCAAGAAAATAAGTGAGAGACCCAAGATCTTTCATATGAAAGGCCTCTACGCGATGAGTCTTGAGCTGACCAAGTAGAGCCGAATCAAAACCCGTAATCACAATGTCGTTAATATAAACCAAAAGAACAACAATACCCATGACTAATTTCCTGAAGAAACAAGGAAGTGTCATGTTTGCTCTATTGGAATGAGAATTGTAATAAAATGGTGCAAAATTTATCAAACCAAACCCTCAGAGCCTATTTGAGACCATAAAGAGAGCGACGAAGATTACACACATGTGAAGTCAAAGAAAGAAATAATCCTGAAAGCGACTTCATATAAATGCATTCTTTAATATCCCCATGAATAAATGTATTTTTGACATCAATCTGATGTAGCGGCCAATTACTAGAAGCAACAATAGCAAAATCATACGGACAATAGTTATTTTAGATACTAGAGCAAAGGTCTCTTCATAAATAACCCCATATTGCTTATGATTCCCAAGTGCAATAAGCTGGGCTTTGTAATGGTCCAAACTACCATCAAATCAGACTTTGACTAAGTAAACCCATTTGCAACTTGGAGGGACAATAGTAGAAGGATAATGCTCAATGTCCCAAGGATGATTAACCTCTAGAGCAGCCATTTCTTCCTGCATAGCTTGTCACCAACAATCATGCTTGACAGTATGTGAGTAGCATGTAAGAATATCAAAAGTAGACAATGCAACGATAAGAGCTGAAATAGATTTACCAAACCTGAAAATGATTTACCAAACCTGAAAATGGGAAACCCATACCTATCCAAGGGTACAGACACTCGAGATGAGTGACGTACCAGAGGCTTGATAGTGCGGCATTTGACTAATTCTGGAGTGCAAGAGGATTAGATATTGAGGGATCCACTAGAGGAGACTAGGTGGGAGCATTTTGTATACATAATACCTGGTTTAAAATGAAAGCTGACTGGATAAAGATCAAATAACTGAGGCTCAAAGAAAGGAAGTACCGTAGTAGAATGAGAGGACATGAAGGACATCAGATAGAACTGTTGATTTTCAAAGAAAATAACATTCCTAGAAATACGTGTACATCGTAAATTAGAATCATAATAGACAGCCTTTTTGACACAAATTATATCCCAATAATGCACATCTAACATATTGAGTAGATAATTTATATCGTTCATGAGGTGGTAAATGAACAAAATAGTCACAACAAAAAAATACAAAGATTATCATAACTAGATTGTTTGGAAAATAAGTAAAAATAGGGAGACTCCGTATGTAAGGAGAGGGTAAATGATTAATCAAGTGAGTAGCATTTTTTAGAGCTCCAACCCAGAACATGAAAGGAATAGAGGATTCTAGCAAGAGAGTACGTACCATATCAAGAAGATGATGATTTTTACATTCAGCTACTACATTATGTTGATGAGCAACAGGACATGAATGCTAATGAATAATACCATTAGAAACCAAGAATGCCTAAACCTCAGTTGACAAATATTCACCACCAGAATCTATGCGTAATTTCTTAATAGTTGCAGAAAATTAATTAGCAATACACTAAAAACTAAATTAAATTATGAAAAACTTCAGATTTAGAAAGAAGATAATAGACCCAAGTTAACTTGCTATAATCATCAATGAATGTCATATAATATTTCAATTATTCATGGGAATCAACTGAGAGAGGTCCTCAAATATCACTGTGAATAAGATCAAAACAATGAGAAGCTCTACTAGCATGCAAAGGAAATGAAAGAGTTTTGCTTTTACCAATTTTATACGAATCACACTCAAGAGATAAAGAAGAACATTATTTATTACCAAGAAAACCGGAGCGCAATACAAGAGATAAAATTTGAGTATTTGGATGACCTAAACAACGATGTCACACCATACCCAAAGCAGGAATATTATTACAGGCAAAATACTTAATAGAAGAAAATGAAGCAAATGCCGGAACAGGTAAAAAAAGTGGAAACAAATGGCCACTTTAGGTCCCTTCACAATCAACTCTCTGTGACCTAGTCCTGCACAATATAACCATGTCAAAATATATTACAATATTGTCTGAAACTGTCTGCCTTTGGCGTTTGATTTCTATATCTTTATATAGAAGTTATAAGAGTGTTTTACATAGAAAGCAAATCAGTTTCTATATAATTTTAGTTCTATATATTTAAACCAAAATCTGACATATAATGTATGCTATCTATACAAAATAGGAAATATAAAAATAAAACAAACAATTATGGGTTGCACAATAAGAAATGAATAGAAAAGGGGTAATGGGCAACAAATTGTCTGTTGTTGTCCATTAATAGTTGTCATAAACTATCAAAATTAACAACTAAAGGTTTTCCAAGTTGTTCACTTTAGGGAGTCATTTATGGTGACTGTGATGTCAATTAAAAGGAATGGACCATATTGAGGTGTAGTCAAATATCAAGTCATCATGGTGGTGTATGAATTGTCAAATTTAATGAAGAGACAAAATATTAAATGCCTATGAAAATTGACAAATCGAGTAATCTTTTAAGCCGAGAATAAACAATAACTAGATAACTTATTGTTTAATCCTTATTTTTCTTTGTTTTGACCCTTAATTAAGGAATTATGTCCAAAATCCAATATAGTTATTAGTTTTCTAATTTCTTTAATTACATCCTAAATTAGCTTATAACTTTCAATTTTATATAATTTTGTGCCTACCAAACTTCAACATCACCCCGAACTTTGATGGTGTTTTCATTTAGGTCCTTGGTATTGGATTTATATAATTTGACTCTCATTTGACCATTTAATTTTGAATTTCACCTTTGATTTCAATTATCTAGGTCCTCATAGTTCGAAACCTTTTACAAATTAATCATTGACTGTGAATTTCTTCAATTTATCCCCTAATTGACCCTAAACTTTTGATTATCTTAAAATTTGCTCTTGATTTTGATCAATTGATTTAGAAAAAATTAAATTTGATTTTCTAAGATTCTAATCTTCTAAATTAAACCCAAATTAGACTTTTGGACCTAATTTTCACCAAATAAATCCTTGATAAAATTAATTTTAATTAAGTCTTTTCACCTAACTAAATTCTTTAATTAAATCAAAATTAATTATTAAACATCATTAAACTCTTAATTTAGCCCATGATTAAATCAAATTGGCCTATTAAAAATCTAATTCTATCAGTAAACATAATTTTTATGCAAACTTATCCAATAGCCATTTATTTTGACCTCAAAATCTGCATTAATTATTTCTTTATTCTTAGAAATAACTAGGTATAATTAAGTTCTCAACCTTGTCCAAAATTTCTGACTTATTTTGTTTTGTTCTTATTTATTTTATTTTTATTGTTATTTTGGATATATTTGGGGAATAACCTAGAAATGAGTTATGATAATCCTTACGAAGGTAAACAATGAAGGCATAAACAAGGACCGACCAAGCATAAGAAATCAATTAGATATGGTTAGTAACTTCTTTGTGCCCCCTAAAGGAACTAAGGTAAGTAAAATCTCACCCTTAAAAACTAAATATTTAGTTAGAAATATTAATTGTCACTTTACTTTTATTTCTTAAATAGAATCTAAATCATTTCTAGAAGTTGAAAAGTGAAAAATAGATTTTAGTTATGCAAAATAAGCTAAATCAACATTAAAGAAATAATGTGAGAAGTAGTCTCCAGGCCAAACAATCAAGTAAGAATTGGAAGAAAATGGGTGGTTAGGAACAAAGTTAATGACATGGAACCATACTTAGAAACAAAGTTAGACTAATTGCTAAAAATTATAATTAAAAAGAAGGTATAAATTATAGGGAAATATTTGTATAGGTAGCTAGACTAGAATAAGAATGCTGCTATTAGCCTATGTTTGTCATTTTAACTTCACACTTTTCCAAATGAATGCTAATAGTGTGTTTTTAAATGGATTTATAATGGAAGAAGTGTATGTTAAGCATTCCCAAAGTTTTGAAAACTTTTCTTTTCTTGATCATGCTTTTAAACTTAAAAAGCCCTTATATTTTATATAACAAGCACCTAGGACGTGAAATGATATAAGTATTTTCTTTATTTTTCTCAATCATGCTTTCAAGCTAAAAAAATATGCTTTTGTGAAATAAGAAGGAATCTAGACTTCATTCTAAAGAAATTTGAAGTATTAATTGTGTTTCATTAATGGAAATAAGTTCTATGAATACTAAAACAAAATGTATCAAATTTTGATTTTTGTTTAGCTCTTAGATGAACTGGTCCATCAGTTTGTAACGATCAATTCAATTAGCTAACTAGTTGATAGTGAAGAATGGATGATGTTTATTGTGTAAATGATTTTAATTTTTTTTATTGAAATTGTATTTTAGTCTAAAAGTTGAAAAAATTGATGTATTTAATTCGACTCAATATTTTAAAGGAAAAAAATTGAAAAATTTTAGGTTTATATGAATTGGTCGATTAGTTGAGTTAGAGTATTGACAGTGAAGCTAGTATTAAAATTTTCAATTTTAGCCCCTCAATTTGTTTTTTGGACAATTTTTGTATGGAAATGCTATATTTAAAAATAAGATGACAAAAAAACTTTCAATGTACCTTTTTGCAAAAAAAAAAAAAAAACAATTATGGACCAAAATGTACAATAGTGAAAAAATCATGTTGTCGGTAAGGAACACATGTCAATTTTTAACAGCATTAGTGGCATTAACTTATGAAAGGGTGTACAAATGAAGAAGATTTAACTATTATAAAGATTTTAAAAAATGGAATGACCTTTTAAAAACAAAACAAACCTAAAATGTTATGTAATGTATACGTAAATGAAAAATTACTCTTGATCCGAAATATTCCAGATCCATTACTGTAGGGCAGAATGTGAACATACCTTTAGCTTAGTTATCTTGCAAGAATATTTTCAAAGATAATGAAATGTATTCTCATTACTGTAGACGAGGAAAATGCCGTATTCTCATTATTGTAGAAGAGAAACCCGCCATCTTCCTGACTCAAGTCAATGATGCTAAGTTTCCAACACGCTTTCTCGAGGCAGAAACATGGGGATTGTATATATTTTTCTTGGTAAGGTCCAGCAATTCAGCGTGATTAATACTCCGAGTAATCTTTGGTGGGGAATTGAATTCAAGTAGGTCCATTGCCAAGAGATAAGGTAATCATGTGAGTCTCAAAATATTTCTTTATGCAAAACGTACAAGTATTGCAAACAACAATTTTTTTATAGAAGGGTCCTGCAAATTCAACGTGATTAATACTCCAAGTCTTCTTTCGTGGGGTAGAACGTGTTTTCTGTTGTATTAGAATAAAATAATAAACATAAAAAATGTCTACATAAACACGTGAAAGGAATCCTCTACTAGTTAAGTATGAGAAAAATGATGCCCTTGAAGATGACCTCACAGAGCCACGTTATTTTCAGAAAATTATATAGCTTCGGCTTTTTGTGTCAAAAATGGAACATCGCTTTCGATATGCAGTTTGCGAATATGAATATTTTCACATTTAAGCCATTCATTAAGTGCTGAGCCACAGAAAAAAACATGGAAAGAGCAATGGCTTGTGTTCCCATACTTGTTTTTTGCTTCCTCTCGTTGCAGAATAGGGTAACCGCCACAGCCATTGACATCATAAACACAACTCAGTTCATCAGAGATGGCGATACCATAGTTTCAGCAAATGGAACCTATGAATTAGGGTTTTTAAGCCCTGGAAAATCCAAAAACAGATACTTGGGCATTTGGTATGGGAAAATACCAGTTCAAACTGTAGTTTGGGTTGCCAATAGAGAAGCTCCCCTTAATGATTCGTTGGGCGCTTTAAAGATCACGAACAAAGGAATTCTTACCCTTCTCGATCGCAGTGGGAGCGTGATTTGGTCTTCTAGCACATCAAGACCTGCGAGGAATCCAGCCGCTCAACTTTTAGAGTCAGGAAACCTTGTTGTGAAAGAAGAGGGTGATAACAACCTGGAAAATTCCTTGTGGCAGAGTTTTGAACATCCAACTGATACAATATTGCCAGGCATGAAGCTAGGAAGGAGTAGAGTAACAGGCATGGAATGGTCCATGACATCATGGAAATCACCAGATGATCCTTCAAAAGGTAACATTACATGTAAACTTGCTCCATATGGATATCCTGAGATAATTGTGATGGATGGTTCGGAAGTGATGTACCGATCTGGACTGTGGGACGGTCTGCGGTTCAGTGGTGTTCCTAACATAAAACCAAATCCTATATACAAATATGAATTTGTTTACAACGAGAAGGAAATATTTTACAGAGAAAGGCTTGTCGATAAGTCGATGTATTGGAGGTTCATGACAAGTCAGGATGGTGATGTCCCGAGCTTCGCATGGATTGAAAAAAAAAAGAAGTGGTTGCTTTATGAAACTGCAAATACAGATAACTGTGATCGATATGCACTATGTGGTGCAAATGGTTTCTGTAATATTCAAAGCTCTCCGGTGTGTGCATGCTTGAATGGATTTGTACCAAAATCCCAAGCAGATTGGGACTTGACTGACTGGTCAAATGGTTGTGTCAGGAAGACTCCATTAAATTGTTCAGGAGATGGGTTCCGAAAGCTCGCTGGGGTGAAGATGCCTGAGACAAAATCAACGTGGTTTAGCAATACGATGAATCTTAGGGAGTGCAAGAACAAGTGCTTGGAGAACTGCAGCTGTACAGCATATTCAAATTTGGACATCAGGAATGGAGGAAGTGGGTGCTTGCTCTGGTTCGGCGACCTGATCGACATTAGAGTTTTTTCTGAAAATGAGCAAGAGATTTATATACGAATGGCAGGATCAGAACTAGGTATGAAGTTATCTTCGTACAAGAAAAGTCATTATCATTTTTAATCACCTTGCAAACTGTGTTTCCTTGTAATATAGATATAGATATAGATATAGATATAGATATAGATATAGATATTAATAACACAGGATGCAGACACTTTACTAAGAATGAATGGTTCACTCTAAATAAAGTTTCTGAATCCTGTGTTAATTATATATATATTTAGAGTAAAAAATTTTGCCCAGCCCACAGCTTTGCCAACAAGAACAAATCCTAGCTAATAGATAACAAAGAGGAAGGGTGCTTTCTGCTAATAAAAATTTCTAGCTATGCTAAATTCTATTCCATTTTACTTTCATATTGTTGTATTTTCACTCTAGTTTTTCTATGCGAAGTTGTAGATAATGGAGATGGTGCCAAGATAAATAAAAAATCCAAATCGAAGAAAAGGATCATAATAATCACAATCACGGTGTTGTCAACTGGGATTCTGTTCCTTGGCCTAGCCTTCGTCTTGAGTGTTTGGATGAAGCGGCGGCAGAAAAAGAGTACGTAATTTAACAAATTGTCAATCTCTTCATTTTCAGATAAGTTTAGCTTCGTTTAAATTTTCATTTTTAAAATTAAAAAGCAAAGTTAAAATGTTAGTGTATTTGGCGACTTGAAAGAAATTATGCTGTAGCCAAAAATATTGTTCCCCTGCTTCATTCTTATTCATGTCAGCTCCTCCAGCAGGACAAATAGCAAATTCTCTGCAAAGAAGTGCAAATCAGATGCACAAGGAAGATCTGGAGCTACCAATGTTTGATTTGGGTACTATGGCTTGTGCAACAAATAATTTTTCTGTGGAAAATAAACTTGGAGAAGGGGGATTCGGATCTGTTTACAAGGTACTAATCTATAAAGAATCAAGCGTCTAGGTGGCTTCAAAATTTCAAGTTGCAAACTCATGGCACCATTGATTTTTGTTGGTATTAGTTTCTTCGGAGCTTCCATGGGACTGAGCCTTCAATTCTAAGAATAAAACAATGAATCTTCAGAAAGTGTAGAGTTACAACAGATGCAAGCAGCGTGCAACATCTTACCATGATTTCAAACTTTCACAAAACTTTTAGAGTATGATTGCTTATGACACTGAGTGATTATTTGCAGGGAATATTAGAAGACAGGCGAGCAGTAGCTGTGAAGAGGCTCTCTCAGAATTCAAGACAAGGACTTGATGAGTTCAAAAATGAGGTCAATTATATAGTGAAACTTCAGCACCGGAATCTAGTGAAGATTCTCGGATGCTGCATTCAAGGAGATGAAAAGATGCTCATCTATGAGTTTTTGCCTAACAAAAGCTTGGACTTTTTTATTTTCGGTATGAATATCCCAAATTGTAATTTTAATTTAACATTTATTAAGTTTTTAAGTATGGATTACCTTTTCTCCTAGTTTTTCATATGCATTTTAGAAGCTGATCAGAGCTAGAATGATTTGACTTGGGAAAAAACTTGACAGAAGAAACGAACAGCTTTCAACTAGATTGGCCCAAGCGTTACAACATTATCACTGGGATTGCTCGTGGACTCCTTTATCTTCACCAAGACTCAAGACTAAGAGTAATTCATAGAGATCTGAAAGCCAGCAATATTTTATTGGATGATGAACTAAACCCAAAAATTTCAGATTTTGGTCTGGCTAGAAGTTTTGGAGGAAACGAAACTGAAGCCAATACTAATAAAGTGGCTGGTACATAGTAAGTGTCTCCTCCTGTAAGTGATTTTGTCTCCATTTTTTCACTACTAACACTTGGCAGTCCCTGAATACGTGCAGTGGCTACATATCCCCTGAGTATGCAAATCATGGACTCTACTCGCTAAAATCAGACGTCTTCAGCTTCGGCGTACTGGTGCTAGAGATAGTGAGTGGGAAAAGGAACAGAGGATTCTGTCATCCAGACCACAGCCTCAACCTTCTAGGGCATGTAAGTCATCCAGACCACACCTATGTTAGTCCCAAGTGCTTCGCATGTTTGGACACTTCAAATGCTTGAAATATTTGCAGATATTTTGAAACTGACAATGATATACATGACGGATTTTGGATCCTCGAGTCCAGGAAAATGTTTTATTGTTTATAAATATCGAACCTATTCTAATTACATGATTTTGTTTATCAGGCTTGGAGATTGTTAAAGGAAAAAAGGCCTTTGGAACTAGCTACAGAATCATTACTAATAACATGCAATTTATCTGAAGTGCTACGTTCGATTCATGTGGGTTTACTGTGTGTGCAAGAAAATCCAGAAGATAGGCCAAACATGTCAGATGTTGATCTGATGTTACGAGATGATAATACCCTGCCTCAGCCTAAACAACCAGGTTTTTTCACTGAAAGGGATCTGAATGAAGCAAGTTATTCATCCAACCTGAGCAAACCATATTCAGTCAATGAATGCTCCATTTCAGAGTTAATACCAAGATAGATTACTTTTTGTGCTGATATTTTGTATTGTCTCTGTATGGTTGTTCTCTACTTTTGGAAATATATTGTGGTTATGTACTAGGCATGATAAATAAGCCATCCCACAAAGAAATAATGTATTTTGATGATAGATCCTTTCTAAGATTTTGAAGCTACGAATATATATATCTTTCGCGAAGTTAGTTTGGCTTCCATGACTTTCTTTGCTTGCATGACAAGAACTGTCCATGACCATTTTCAGAGATCTCAAATTACGCCCTGCGCTGTAAAATACCTTGGCAAACTGCCGAACAGTTTCTCATCAAGGATATCTGTCGAAAATTTTGCTGAAATAAGGTGAACAATCTGTTCGAAAATCACACTGTATCTTTTTTTCTCGTCTGAAAATTATATTTCAAGTTGTGGCTGGTTAGATCTCAAATCATGGTAGAATCACAGTAAGCTCTGAAAATTATTTTTCTCGTCTGAAATAGTAAGGTTGTATATATAATGAAACCAGACCACAAACAAATGAAAACATCCCCCGAATCAGAGGATGACAATATTGTGTCTTAAAGCCGCACGTTTACTCACCTCCAAACCATTTCCCTTTGCTTTCTCGTCCCACAACCACAAACTCAGGCCCTTCTTCTTCTCCTTCAAGCAGCCTTACTCTGCATCATCCAAATCCCAAATCAAAATGTCATCATCCACTCCATCCCAAATAGTAGAACACATAGTCCTCTTCAAAGTCAAAGAAAACACTGACCCCACTAAAGTCAACACCATGATTAATTCCCTCAACCGTCTGATCTCACTCGACTCCGTGCTCCACCTAAACGCCGGCGCGCTCTACCGCATCAAATCCTCACCTATTCCCTTCACTCACATGCTCCACAGCCGTTACTCCTCTAAAGAAAACCTCTCCGCTTACGCTGTCCACCCTCGCCATGTCAGCGTGGTTAAAGAATCGGTTCAACCAATCTGTGACGACGTCATGGCGGTCGATTGGGTAACTGATGATCTCAACAGTGGAGATTCATTGGTCCCACCTCCTGGGTCAGCGATTAGTTTGTCATTTTTGAAACTAAAAGAGGGTTTGGGGGATGAAGTGAAAGATGAGATACTGGGGTTAATTAAGGGGGTTAAAGGGAGATATGGTGGGATTCATCAAATTAGCTGCGGTGAAAATTTCTCAGCTAGAGCCAAGGGTTATTCGATTGCGTCGCTAGCTGTTTTTCCAGGATTGAGTGAATTGGATTCCAAGGAAGATTTTCTGAATTTGGAGAAAGCCATATTTAGAGATTATTTGCAGAGCTTTATTGTTCTTGATTATGTTGTGCAGCCTTCTACCTCTACTCTTTAAAGTTTTTTTTTTCAGGTCCCTTTGGTTACTCTTTGAGATAGAAGAGATAGATACAGAAGGGAAGTAAATGCATTTGGTTGCAGAGACAAAGGACAGGTGGGGCGTTTTGGAGTAAATTTTCTATATTTATATCTTTTCTGTTCCAAGACAGTAAACAGACCCTATCTCAGGTATATGGATTGCTTATGTTTCGCTTGCTTTTGCTGATCATTCAGTATCAATAATTTGAACTTGATAACCAATGTATTAAGAAGTGTTTAACATGGCTTGTAGTTGGTTTTGCATATTTCATCAGCTTCTGTTTACTTGAGATTGTGGATGTTTAAGTAGTTGCATCGTGATTGTTACTCCATTGATGGAAAAATGTCTTTCTTATTTTCTTCGATCAATTTACTTTCTCTCTGTGAAAAAACATGGCTCTTTAAGCTGAGGCAATGCCCCATCTCCTTCCAGCATATGAACCACTCACATGCATGGCCTATCTTCTGGAGAGTGTTGCCCACATAATAGACGCACATGGATTGACCTTAAAACTTTAGAAAGATAGCAGGATTTACTATTAATTCATCAATCAACTCTAAAGATCTGCCTTGCTATTAGAGCTTCCATATCTGAAATTTGAAATCATTTGTTTTTTTTCGGAAACAGCTCTTAAAAATTGGAACCATTGTGTTAATGCTAATTTGGAAACACCTAGAAGGAAAAGATAATTCCTTGCATGCTCAAGAAGGTTGAGTTCATGTTCTGGATGAGTAGATCCCCTGTTTCTTTTCCCACTGACAATCTCTAATAACAAAACACCAAAACTAAATACATTGGATTTTATTGAGAAGACACCATCAATGGCATACTCCGGTGACATATAATCACTACATAGACACCATCATCAAACAACTTAATGAGCTTTTGCTAGCAAGATTTGTGGTACTTCTATTTCATTTTTCTTTTCCTATGGAAAGACAAAGGGAAAATTAAGAACTCTTACTATGTACCTACTACTCTTCTGGCATTTGCTTCGGTTTCATTCCCTACAAAACTTCTAGCCTTGCCAAAGTCTGAGATTTTTGGATTCATAACCTTATCCAGTAAAATGGTGCTCAGTTTAAGATCTCTATGAATAATTCGTAGTCTAGAGTCTTGATGGAGATAAAGCAGTCCCCTTGAAACCCCATTGATGATGTGGAACCTCTTAGACCAATCCAGCAACTTGCTTTGCACTTGATCTGCCCATTATATACATAATCTGCAGATTTATTCATATGGCTGCTAATTTTACTTATAAGTGTGTAGGATTGTAACTTGCGGTGAATATGATTTTGGAGAAAGTATATATATATATTTGCCAACCGAGTTTAACCTAGTTCTTGTGGGTGTACTCATATGTATTAGATGTAGTATGTCCTGAAAAACCTATATGAACTGATATATATGTGCCAGTTGTTAGCCTTTGATTAGTAGGGTTTGAGATGAAATAGAGGTTCTAATGTATTCTTTCTAGCATATTATATGTATGAAACAACTAAAATGAAATTATCTTGAAAAAACATATGGCGAATATATATGAAAGATTCAGAGATCCTAACCAAATAGTTGAAGTCTAGACTTTTGTTGGGCATGTATTCATAGATCAAAATATTCTCTTCTAGCTCTTTGCAATATCCCAGAAACTTTCTGAGGTTTTGATGTTGAAGCTTCGCAATGCATTTTATGTACTTTCATAAATTAATCAAGCCCTTGTCTGGATTCCTTCAAAAGCCTCTTCACAGCTATTATGTATTATCCACCATTAATCATAGCCTAAAAAAAGGAAAGAAGTGCCAGATTCTTGTAAGAGGCAAGTCTTGAGGTTGATATCCAACAATCATTATCATAGAAGCATTCTTAAGTCACCCTTGTCTGTAAATCTATTCTAGGACTCAGTCCTCTCACTCCAGTTTTAGTGCTGCAGATGCTCTTTTATTTTTCTTTTTTTCTTCTCAAGTCTACCCTTTGTTTTTATTTTCTGTTTCCCACTCTTCCTATGCCACTGAGTCTTAGAAAATAGTTTTTCTATCTTAACACCATAGGAGGCATGTGGTTAGTAATCATCATCTACCCCCAAAGAAGTTGAGCATAGTATCATCAAACTGTGTTGTTACCTTGTAGACAGATCCAAAGCCACTTTTTCCAAGCAGATTGTTGAAAGAAAAATTATTGGTTGCATTAGTAATTGCAGCAAAGTCAAAATGTGGTAAATCTAGACTTTCTCGTGGCTATGTTCTACTGTAATGTTTTCCTTTTTCTCTGTAAAACAGCGAGTGCAGAAGGTATAACAACAAAGTTTATTTCAGGGATAGAAAGAAGTCCGTGACATCCATGACTTTGGCTCTATAAAAAAATGTATTTATTTCAAGGTAACTTGGTCTACCAAGAGTATAATGATGCCTACTATGCTTCTTCTGGAGGAACAAGCATAGACCAAGGCCTGGAATAAGCAATGATGGTAGCGCCATGCTTAGTATTATGGCCATTTTTTTCCTTCTTGTTAGAGCCTTCAGGAATAAGAGCAACTATAAACAGGGAAATAATACCTAGTCAGTGATAGAGTACTTCCAATTGGATGTATGTTTCATTCCGAGGACTTTGTGATATTACCTACTTCAGAAGAAGCCATTATAATGTAAAGGTCTTTTGCCTATCATCTGTGAATTGTCTGATGCCAACCAGGTTACCAAACCAGAGTACCATCCCCTTCCATACAAGTTGTCACGGGATAAAAAATTTGCTCCACAAATAAACCTGTGCAACAGCCCAACCCTTTGCTAGACTTAGTCTTTCCTTGCCATTTACTCGTGTTTATCTACACAACTAAGTGGTTCCCCTTGCCCTAGAGGTCCCCGCACTTTTCCTCATTGCAAGACAAGTGGAACATACAAGTATGAAAAGGTAATCAAAGTGCACAAAAAAGTTTTATAAGAATTGTTTCTCAACCTTTATTAATCTCGTAAACAAAGAAAACTATATACAAATTCTCAAGTGTGCTATGGACAAAGATTGCATGCTACACAAAGTTTAGATCTCTATCTCAAGTTCTACATACATTGCCTGCCCCTTTTTCTTTTCCATAAGTTGCTCCAACTATTTATAGACAAGCATTTACAAGTCACAATTTTCATTATTTATATCTAAATTGGTATAAGCCATGCAAGAACAATTATTCAAGCATTTCATCCTGCGTTTTGTGCGTGGTCATGCTTGCATTCTTTGCCCAATTATTTGCCCTTGCTAGTTTAATGTTAGAATACTTTACAAATCCATCTTCATGGCGGCAATTCAACGGTGTCCTCCGAACACACCCGCTAGACCAGTCTGCCCTTTCCCACTCACATTGGTTATTCAGCACGGATCTTTCCAAACACCTAAATGCAGGGGATTAGTCGATGTTGAATCTACCATGAGCACCACAATATGCGTAACTATCGCAGGCATCTCCCAGTGCACTTGAATGTACATTCCAATCATTCATTCGGTCACTACAAGTGAGCCGCCGGACGATACCATCTTGATTCAAACCCAATTTGGAAGACATAATGCTGTTATCACCATCGCAAGTGAAGCATGTTTCTCTGTCATTACAAAGAAAGGAATATGTATATGGGGGGTTTTGATTCAAGGAAGGCACGCCACTAAACCCAACACAATTCCATGACCCTGATGTGATAGAATCACATCCAATCCTGAAGCTATACGTCCAACCATCACTCCAGGTAGAAATGTGTTGTCAGATGTTTGAATGAAATTTTTCAGGGTTCATTCCTGACGACATGATTCCCTGAATCCAAAAGCTGTGCAACCGGGTTCTGCCTTTGCCTTGATGTATTTGAAGAGCAAATGACACTACTATTCTGATCGAGAAGGGTGAGAACTCCCCTCTCATCAAACTTTAAGAATCTTGAGTTGTCAGTTATTGGGATTTCTCTGTTGGCCATCCACACCACGTTCCCTTTAGATATCTTGTTGAACCATATTCCCAAGTACCGCTGCGTCAAATTACCAGGGCTGAAAAATCCCAGCTCAAAGCTCTCCCTGCTTAAAACTATGGTATTTCTGTCTGTAATAGTTTGATTTGCAGAGATGGTGTCTACTGCGAAGGATGTAATGAAGAAAGAAGTAAAACAAAAGCAAAGTATGGCAATGATATTTTGTGACACATGTTTCAGCTGAAGGACTGACTGACAATTGACAGCAGTCAATCTACAGTGATTTTCTAAATAAAAATGAATTTTAAAGATTGTGTTAGATGCAATTATATTCTGTTATCTATTAATCTAAAAACTTGTAAAAAACTATATATGTATCTCATGAATGTTGTTACATCTTATTTATATAGGTTAATTGACAATGTTATTTATATAAAAATTCCTGAAGAGTTTAAAATGCCTACAATATATAATTTAAATCATTAAGAGGTTTACTCAATCAAGTTATAAAGATCTTTATATGAGTTAAAGCAATCATAACGCATACGGTATAATCATTTTAGTGAGTATTTATTGAAAGAATGGTATATTAATGATTATATATACCCATATATTTTTATAAAAAGGTCATAATCTCATTTTATTATTATTGTTATGTATGATGATGATTTAAATACTATTAAATCTTATATAGAGATACCAAGAACAATAAATTATTTAAAGAAATAGTTCAAGATGAAATATTTAGGAAAAATAACATTTTATCTTGGCTTGCAATTGAACATTTAGCATATGAAATTCTTATTCATCAGTCAACTTGCACAAAGAAAGTTCTTATAAGATTTTATATGAATAAAGCATATTTATTAAGTACCCTAATGGTCATTCAAATATTTGATGTGAAATAAACTCTTTTAAATGTCGTGAGGATAACATAATTACTTTGGTTTGAAATTACCATATCTCAGTGCAATCAGTGCTCTAATGCATCTTGCTAATAATACACAACCTAATATAGCATTCTTTGTGAGTTTTCTTGCAGGGTATAATTCTGTCCTACCTAGAAACATTGGAATGGAATTAAACATATTTTTCATTACCTACAAGAAAATATGGATATGAACTTATTTTACTTAAATAATAATGTTAATTATAAATTAATTGGATATGTTGATGTAAGATATTTATCTAATTCATATAAAGATCGATCTCAAATAAGTTATCTTTTATGTATGATAATATTGTTATATCATAGAGATCTACAAAGAAAACATTAGTTGTCACACCATCCAATCATGCTAAAAAACCTGCAATCCATATAGCAAGCTGGGAATGTTTCTAATTAAGATTCATGACTCAATATATTTATAAAACATATGGTTTATATTTTAGTAGAGGAACACCCATTATATATTAAAACATTGTTACATGTATAGCTCAATTAAAAAAAATACATTAAATAAGATAAAACAAAGAACTTATTGAATTTTTTTCTCACACGTGAACTTCACAAAAACATTACCAATTACAACAGTAAAAGGATTATGATGCAATGCTAGAATGTGAAGATACATTCATAAGAAGGAGTTCATAACACATTGCACTCTCTTTTCCTTGACTAATATTTTTTTTCCCTTTGGCCTTTGTGATAAGGTTTTTAATGAAGCAATTTTCAATATGTAAGGTTATGCAATAGACTTCTAAGAGAAAGTGTTTTAAAATTATATATTGTATATGTTAATGTTGAGATACTTTCTTATATTTCTCTCTTATTACAGTCATTCATCATTATTTCAAGTTCAATTAAATTTACATATGTTATGACTTTTGATATTATCAACATTTATATACATGTATCTATAAATAGATGCATTGTTAAGAGAATAAATTAATAATATAAAATTACGTAGCTATATGAAATAAGAATATTCTATCTCCATGACCTAAATCTTCATTATTCTTATTTATTCTATTAACTATTTATTGAGTATATTATATTTTTCTTTATATATATAATTTCATATATTTGTTCAATTATTATTTTACCCAAAAACACTTACAAAACAACCTAGAGACAACATAAACCTCTTACTACCTTCAAATACCCTAAAAATTAGTTTATAAATAAAAAATCAACTCAAAATCCCAAATATTATCAAGGTTAAATCTATGTTCTAAAGAAATTTAAATGAAATAACATTCATGTTAAACTCTTTTTATTGAATGAAACTCATAGATATCATCATATATATCATGATTGATTTTTTCAGAGTTCTCATTTTTCAATTAGATCCCACAAATCTATTTTTTTATCTCTCCAACTAGGAATTAAATAAAAAAAGTTTTAAACCAATATCAGTTATCTAAAATAGAGAAACCATAATTTTATTTATAAATAATAATGTGTGTGAATGGCATGGTTTTGCTAATTTTATCTCTATTGTAAAAATAATAATAATAATTGGAAGGGACAAATTTGACAGTGGATAGCATATTTGAATTTGGAAATAATAATGTGTGTGAATGGCATGGTTTTGCTAATTTTATCTCTATTGTAAAAATAATAATAATAATTGGAAGGGACAAATTTGACAGTGGATAGCATATTTGAATTTGGAAACGTATAGAATAATAATAATAATAATGACAGTGGATAGCATATTTGAATTTGGAAACGTATAGAATAATAATAATAATAATAATAATAATAATAATAATAAGTCTTGTATGGCTACCAAACTAATGTTGGGCCTAAACAATGATTGTAATCTTATAATAATAAACCCTCTGAATAATTTCGTCTATATTTTCTCAATGATGGAAATCTGAAAGTGGGTTTGCATTAATGATAGCAATTTTTCCCAGTCAATAACTCTTGAGGGAATTGAAATAAATTGCTTATAATTATTCATCACACAGAATAATGCATCTCGAGAATGCCAGTGGCCTCCCCCCGAAGTAAAATTTGGAGGATTTGCATCTGCTTCGGTAGAAGAGCATGTATTATTATCATTTATAAATTACTTTTTGATAATTAAATTAAGAATATTAAAGTTGTCTTGACACTGGCTGTTTCTATAGGAGCCAAAAAGATTTTAGATGGACTCCGAATAGGCCGAAGCTGATAGCAACAAATGGACCAGATCCGCTGCAGATTATATGGATTTTGAACCCACTAATACCTGTTTGTTTGCTGGAAAGTAGTTTTTTTTTTAAAGTGAATTTCTAGAAAGTAAATTCTGATGTTTGGCAGTGTTATGGAAAATGAACTGGAAAACACTTTTCAGTATTTGTTTATGTTATGAAAAATGATCTGGAAAATAATTTATTAATAAATTAATTTTTTTTTCAAGTTTATTAAAATAATGAGGAACAAATCTTACAAATTAAAAAGTTGAATGAGAATGAAATTGAAAAAAAATATAATTTCATAAATTATCTCAAATAAAATAAATAATAATCAAAATAATAGAGATCAAATCTAAAAAAAAATTTAAAAAAATAAAAGGTGAATAAATTAAAATAATAATAATTAACATTTCATAAATTATTTCAAATAAAATAAGTAATAATAAAAAAATTGAGGACCAAATTTGATAGATAAAAAATTTCAATAAAAAAATGATAAGAAAAAAGCAAATAGCAATTATAAAAATAAGAACCAAAATTAATATAAAAATTAAATTTTAAGAGATGAAATTGAAAAATAAATATTCAAAACAAATTATATATAGCAATCAAAAGTTTGAGGATCAAATTTGATATAATCAGCAAATAATGATATTTCTAAATTTTTCACAACTTCCGGAAAGTGTTTTCCGCCCAAATTTTCCGGAAAACATTTTCCTGAAAACCAAGTCAAATTCTTCTTTGACTGGAAAGTGTTTTCCATTGACCGGAAAGTGTTTTCCGTTGACCAACTTTCCGGAAGACAAACAAACACAGGAAAGTTTGGAAAGTGGTTTCCCGGAAAGTGAATTCCGGGAAACAAATGGGGCCTAAGTGGCTGATTGTAACTGGTTTTTTTTTTAATATTTTTTAAAATTAAATATTTTTAATATTTTTAAATCATTTTGATATGCTAATATAAAAAATAATTTTTTAAAATAAAAAAAATATCATTTTGATATATTTCTGAATAAAAAATACTTTAAAAAATAATTCCAATCACACTTTCAAACATACCCTAAATTTTACCTCCTAGGTATAAAAAGGTGATTATGGACAACCCTTTGATGTATTATTGGTATCAAATTAGTTTTTTGTTTGTTAATATATATATATATAAAAATTATGATCCATCATATGTTAGATTAGATTAGAATAGAGCTTAATCATAGAGTTCAATCTTGATTATTTTACAAGCTAGTTAACAAGTATTCTTTTATTTGTAAAAGAATCCACACACAATTATTGTCATTGTTTGCATGAAGAACCACAGGTAGTAGTTATTAGTGGTGAGAATTGCATTTGTTTAATGCAATCTTTCAATCATTTTCCTGCCAATATTAACATTTAAAAAAAAATATTTTATCTATTAATTAGAGCAATTCATGGTGATATGATGATACCAAGTAGATTTATGATGTCCGCTAACTAAGATCAATATATCATAAATAAGATATCTCATATTTATAACTTGGTTTCAGAGTGAGACAATAATCATATAATTTATTTTAAAAGATGTGAAGTGATGGAAAAAAAACTTAAAATTTATCTTGAAATTTTTTATTTAAATCAAAATATGATCACCTTGTAAGAAACTAGAATAACTTAGGTTTTACTCACTTAACCCGGGCTCGTAAAGAAAAAAAATAGGGTTTTCTCGAATAAAAAAATTATATAATTAAAATTTTAAAATGCTCCCTTTTCATTAATTTAAAATTTATGAAGACATGGTTGGTGGAACCTTGTGTGTTTGATTTTTCTAAAAGGAAAAAGAAGTTGAGATAGGTATAAGATATTGCCGCATTAGTGGAAGACCTTGAATCATGGTTTAATAATAAAAAAAATAAATTAAATAAGGGTTGCTCCATGCCTCATCGATGATTAGAGAAGAAGTATTTGTCAAAATAATATATTTCTAAAATTAATATATATATTAAATTATTAATGCCTGATTGATTGAGCCTCGGTCCCCAATCAAATGATCTTTCAAGGTTTCAAGTCAAGTTGCACGGCCCCACAGAATTTGGGTCCAGGAGAACCACAGGTGGCAAGGTTTTATTACCAAGACATTCTTAGAAAGGCTACTGTCTGCATCACACGTGTTTGGTTTCGTAGGCAATTTTGAATTTTTATTGCCTGAAAACCAGGTAAGGTAATGCATGCAAAATCAAAACTTTCGGCGTCAATATAGGCAAGTATCGCTCTTGCCAAATAGATGCTCTCCAAATTCCAAAAATATCTATTAGCGTTTTGATTGATCTTTAGAGCTAAAACATTTAAAAAGATTTTCTATGGATTTATTCAAAATATATGGATTAAAATGAACTATAATAAAATATTAAATAATGAGGAATAAATCATTATTAATTTGATTCATGTTTCATGAGGTCTGTTGGTGAAACCAAGACTATTATATAAGGATTGAGAGAATAAAACTAGATTCAGTTAGTTTGATCTTTCGATATCTTTTTTTATTATAATTAGAGCTATATGTCGAATTTGAATGTGATTTAAGTTACGATGGAAACTATTATACTTTTCTATTAGCATTTGGTACACCTTTTAATTCTTTAAAATAAGAGAGAATCATCCATTTGAAATTTATTTTTAGAGTTGTTAAGCAAAATACATAAATAATTGTATGAAGATAGAGTACAAGATATGGTATGCTCATATTTTATTCTTTGTGTGCTCCTCAATATTATACATACAATGAAAACAATTAGATAAAATTACTTGAGAGTCATTATAATTCTATTAAACACATATATAATAGTTTAGAAATTTATTACATAAAGATCGTCACAAAAATTACAACTGTGAGAGTCTATTAGATATGATGTCTTATTTTAAAGACTAGGTTGTTGCAAATCATATCCCGTTCAATTATCCATCCCATAACAATAATCTACATGAATTACAAGTGAAAAAAAAACTCTTAAATCTTTATTAAGGAGCAATTGATTGTTATGTCTAAAGTTTTGGCTCTTTTCTTTATGACATATATAGTTTTTTGTATAGCAGTTAACGACATAAAAATTAAAAAACATATCATACTATTTATAGAAAAAAAATTAAAAAACACTTATAAATTATTAGAATATCAATTTATCCCTTCAATAACTCAGATATTAATTTAGAAAAATTTTAGAAATATAAATTATAAACTAATAACCAAGATATTATGTAAACTTCTTATTTGTTTTTTCTAGGTTTAGAAATATAATCATAGTAGTAATTATATTTTAGTCCTTAATTTCTAAAATATATTTTAATCAAGTCATACTTTATTAAATCATCTTAACTTTATTTCTAACTAATAGTTCTTATTGTGTATAACTCTTTAGATTCCTAATATGTTGGTCTAAATATAAATTCTAATTGTAATTAAATAAATTAAATAATATAATTTAGTATCAATTTAACAATATATTAATTTATATCAGAAAAACAAATGCATCATTTAGCAACATGTCATAATCCCTTTGATATTAGAGAAGTTATTAGTGGCTTAATTTAACCTTTAAATGATTAATTTTTCAATGTAATTAATATTTTTTTCATCAGTAATGTTTCAATCTAATATTAAAGCATGAAGTATGGCTATTATGTTAAATCACATTTGTTCTTTACATAATACTTATTGATCATTTGAATGAGATTTGAAATTCTTTTTAGATCTCTAGATAATGATTTCTTAGCTAATATTATTTGAAAATAGAGGAAACAATTTTTTCCTAATTCACCTAAGGTAACGAATCACTCAAATACCTTCACAAATAATGTTATACGCAGTGTTTTCCCTTTCATCACCCCATTAAGATCACATGTAATGAAATCCAAATATAAATTTTTCTATACATGATAACTTAGTGATATCAAGTCTAAAAATAAATTTCACAACTATCATGTGAGTTTGTTCATAAACAAAAATAATTTCTCTTTTTAGCTTTCTCATATGGATTAGTTTCTTGTACATGTCATATAACGAACACTTATATATTAGTTATAAGTGTCCCTTATACCATAGTTGAAAAGATCATTTTATTCATTTCATAAAGAAAACACGTTTGATATGTAGTAATCTCTATGACTATGATATATGTTCAATATCTAAAAGAGTATCAAACAAGAATATTTTAGGAATAATTCTTTAATACAATATGAATCATATAATTACAACACCTTTATAATTTTTTTGCCACGGTATTCTTGTTTCATAAACTTTATATTTACTCTAGATTCATTGATATAATATTATATAAATATTAAAGATAAATTAAGCATTTATTAATAATGAATATGTGTTTATATAAATATAATAATATTATTATTATAACCAACCAATTGTCTAAATAACATATAAATTAATAGTCTTTCACTTACACCAAATTCAATCACTTATGTATCTAATACCAAATTGTCTCATGTCATATTAATGTTTTTGCATGGATAATGATTTAGTAGAAAAAAGTCTTTTATATTCTTATTTATGTGTATTCCTTCTATTTTTACATCTATTTATTTGATTGATTTTGAAAAAAATGAAATTTATTAAGTACTTTTTCAGATAATTGAGGAGACTCTATATTTTTTTTTTTTTTTTTGTTATGCAATGACTCTATTGTTATTATCATGATAACATTTTTTGTTGTCGTCCCTGAGACGGGGAAACATGTGGACAATAATGTTTTTTCATAATCATAAAAATTTTGATTATAGTTTCAGAAGTCAACACCTAGTATTAAAATTACTAGAAAACTTAATGATTTATGAGAGCCTATTTAAGAAGATTTATTGTGCAAAGAAAAATATATTACCTCAAATACATCCTATCTAAGGTTAATTTTTTAACAAGTGAAAAAATATTAACGGTCCTAGAGTTTTATTTTACAATATTGTATCTGAGGTAAATAATCAACCTACAAAATTTTTGATTACTTAGTTTTTATATATATTAATTTTATTATGGATAAGATACTTAGAATAATAATAATAATAATTACTTTTAAGGTTTTTCTTGAAAATATGTGATATTAATTATATATTTTGATATTTATCTCATATGAACGCCTTAAAATATATATAAAAAATCAGATTAATTTAATCTTGGTGTTCTGAAATACTTTTAATATAATAATATAAATTTGAAAACAAGCTAATTTGTAAATAAAAAACACTTTAAACTAAAAATATATCAAGTCGCATATAAACAAAACAAATAAAAAAAATATAAATATAACAAATCACTAGCAATAGAATATTCATATACATGTATAAGGGAGGGTTTCTCTCTCATTTCACTACATCAAAATTAAATTTACTCTGTTTTTAAATGTAAAATGTATTTAATATAAATAAAAAATTAAAAATTCAAAAAATAAAAACCAAAAACCAAAATAATAAATTATATATATATTAAAATGAGAGAGAAAAAAAAAAAAAAAAACAGTCCAGCAGCGAAGTGCTTGGTAGTGGCTCGTATTTTACTATTATGATCACATCTTTATTAAAACTGTTTTTTTTTTCTAGTATTATTTTACAAAAACAATAAACTATTAGTCATATAATATGGTAGATATACGGCATTGAAGACACATCACTCGAGTAATAATAAGCAGTGCATTGACCTTTATTGACTTTCTAGGAATCAGAAAAAGATATGCAAGCACTTTAGCTTCACAAGATTGGTCAAGACATTACACCGGTGTAGAAATGGGATGCTGTGTTGAAATGGAGTTCTGTGGCTTGTAATATCGCCGCACTTCCTCTTTGGTTTTTACATTGGAAACTGCACCCATTTCTTCGAACCCTACAAAGGGTGATGATTCCATGACACTTGCTGACATATATCAATATATCACCAATCATATATATATATATATATATATATATATATATATATATAAATGCATCTCTTTGCTTGTTGGAGACAAAAAAAGGAAGAAGAAAAGGCATACGATGATGGGTGTAAAAGCAGTGTGAAATGGTTGACAAATCTATGTTTTTTATTTCTATAAAAATACACAACAGCACTGCCTTTTGTCTACCTACCAATACGATATTAGTCTTTTGGTTCATCCACTTGATTGCCACACATGTTCGAAACTGTTTTAAAATCTCAGCAAACCCTAATGAAAACATTAAATGGATATTTATCATTGCATTTGAAAAATATTTTTGAAAAAAAATGATTTTTTTTAAATTTAAATTATTATCTATATATATATATATATATATATATATATATATTAGATGTGCTGATATTAAAAATATAATTTTAATGTATTTTTGAATGAAAATTATTTTAAAAACTAATATTAATCATGCTATTAAATAGATATTAATATTAAATGAGCATATAAACAAATCCCATGATATGATTAGGATGTGAGTCAATTAGTTGGAGTGGTTATGAGTAATGCTTTCCTTTACGAAATCTTGGAAAAACACACGAGGTCCTAATAACACTTTTGTTAGGTTTAAAGTGATTTGATTTGTGGTAATTTTTTTCTTGGTGTCTGTGGAAATTAAACATAGATAATGGGCATCATCGAGTCCCAGAAGTCTTCCCTGGAGCTATTTTTAAGATCAACTTGAGAATATCAGGAAAGAAAAAGAAGGGTCGAGGGCCGGAGATGGTTTTTTCAACCCCTTTTCCACCACCTTTCAAAGAGCAATGCTAGAGATCATGCATTCATTTGTACCCAACTAGGGTTATTTCTAGACCAAGAATTGTATAACAATGGGTGGATGCACTAACATTTAATGAAATGGGCAGGTAAATATCATGATCTTCGGTTACTTTGTCAATTCCACCTTTTGTTTTTAATAATGAATGATGTTCCATCAAATACGAAGGTCTGTAGAGAGAAAGATCTTTGTGGGTGAACAAATTGGTTCTTGGAATTGCTTCACTCTCTTTGACAACAAAAAAAAAGAAAAAAAAAGAAAAAGAAAGAAGCAGCCCACAAGAGGTTAAGCTTGACGTAGATGACCATGTAGTCGTTTGAGTTTTTTTTTTTTTTTTTTTTTTTTTTTTTTTTTCTACGACAAGCTTAACCTCTTGTGGCCCTTTTTTTTTTTTTTTTTTTTTTTTTTTTTTTTTAAGGTTAGAGGACTCTTGAGTGTTCAATTAATTATTTTTGTATAGAGAGATTTTAATGATATTTTAAGTAATAAAGATTGCAAATCTTTTGTGTGGGTTATTCAGGGGTACTTATAAACCTTGTCATTTCACCAAAGTGGAAAGGATAAATGATAAATATTTTTTACACAACATTAAATAAGAGAGATATCTTTTATATAGTATTAATGGTGATGAGAATATAGTAAGCCCTTAGAAGACATTTAAATACTTAGATGTGTAAAAAAGATTAATATCATTGACATAAACAAATGAAACCTTATGACCCAAAATAAGAACTATAATAATTGCCAAACTTATACCCAATTAGGCTTGGCACGATGACAAACCCACTAGCGGTGAGTCTAATCATTTTTTCAAACTCATATCTATTTGAGTTGAATGTGTAATTGAATATAAAGATATTGAGGCTAGCAATTTGCTAAACCCTTGCTACTTGGGTTCAATGCATTATTGATCACAAAGATATTGAGTTTGACATATCACCAAACTCATGTTTGATTATACTTAATACTAGTGAAGCCCAATAATATTAGATCTAGCAGCTCGTCAATCGCATGTTTTCTTGGTGTCATCGCCTAAATACACCTTAACATATTTGGTTTGGTAGCTCGATAGACCCATATTCATTTGTACCTAGCAAATAGTTGAACCCTACTTGTTTGGGCACAACACATACTAAACTCAAGGATAACAGGTCTAACAATTTGTCAAATCAATATTTGTTTAAAATCGACATGTAGTTGAGCACAAAAACATTGGGTCTAGCAACTCAATAGACCCATACAAGGATGTTGGGCCTTGTAGCTCTCTAGACCCACATCCATTTAGGCTTAGCGCATCATTGAATATAAAAATATAGAGTTTGATAACTTGTTACACCCATATCTATTTGGACTAAGTTTGTATTTGATTTTAATTTTGTTCAATCTAAAAGTTTGTGTATTTGCATTTAACATATAGTTGAACCCAAAAATATTATATTTGACAACACATTATACTTGCGTCTATTTAGGCTCAACGTGTAGTTGAACCTAAGAATATTGAGTTTGACATATAAAAATATTTGTTTTGTCTCAACGCACAGCTGGACGTAAGGATTTTGGATTTATAGCTTGTTAGAACCATATTTGTTTAGGCTTGGTGAGTAGTTGAACCAAGAATATTGAGTCTACCAAATGAGCATAATGATATTTGGGTTTCACAACTTGTCAAACCTATGTCTACATGGGTTCAATATGTATCTTAACCTAAGGATGTTAGGTTTAAGAACTTGTTAAGCTCATACTTGTTTTAGTTCATGACATATTTGAACGTAAGAATATTAGGTGTGGCAGCTTGCGACACCTATGTTTTCTTAGGCTTGTCACATGAATAAATCTAAAGATATTGGTCAAACTCATATGTTCCTCAACTTAATACAAAGCTAAACCCAAAGAAATTGGATTTAATAGCTCACCAAATTTATGTCTATTTAGGTTCAATGCAAAACTAAACTAATGGATGTTGAGTTTGGCGACTTGCCAAACCCTTGCCTGTTTATACTTAACGTGTGATTGATCTTAAGAACATTGGATCTTACATCTTAACAAAGTGTTTAGGCTTAACGTATAATTGTGTTAGCCTTATAGTTACGATAATGATTTAATGAAGTTTTTCATTGTATTTTGATGTTAACATAAACATTGAATATTATTTTTAGTAATTAATTGGTATGTTATATATCGATAATAAAATATTGATTTAATTTAGTTATGATGAATGCATGATAAATCATGATGTATGTCATGAAATATTTAAATGTCATACTATAATGACAAAATGATTTAATAAGTCTATGCAAATATACTATATGAAATATGTTTGTGTCACATGCAATAATGATGTTTTAATTGATTAAGTAAGACACAATACATTCATGCCATATATTTTATAAAATATGATGATCCCTTAATAATAGGGTTGGAATAATTTTCATTAAGGTTCATATTCTACCTTTGATGTTAGTTTGTCACTCTTTATCATTCATATAGTCATCTTATTATCAATGACCACTAACTTTAAATACAAAAGAAAATAATTTTGGTTGTTTTAAGGATGTTGATATTGGTTGTTGAATATGTATGACCTACTATGTTTTTATTTGATATTGAATGTTTTTTTATTTTGCCGAGGATCAAATTGAAAATTACAAAATTTTACTATTTTAATCTATAATAAATATAAGAGAATGAACAATAAAATAGAAATAGTGAAAACTTCGCACCATTTAGCTTTCTTTTATAATGGTTTTGATAACTAAAATTGAAAATATATGTACTTACAAATAAATAAAAAGTTTTTAAAACACCTTATTATGAAAAAAATATTACATCAACACTTATATTTTAACTTTTGAGATGCGATGACTTTTCCATCTATTTTCATGACAAAACTTCTACTTTATTTAGATTGATTAATCGGGGTGCTTCCACGTGGCTTGAAAATATTTTAAATCAATCAAAATTATTTTTATTAAATAAGGAAAAAAGGTAAAAAAACACACACTATAACCCATTTTTTGTAATTAAAGAGAAAAATAATTCTCGAAAGTAGATAAAGATAAATCAAGATTATTTGTAATAAAAAGAGAAACGTCAAAAATAAATCACCATCTAATTATACTATAAAAGGAAAAATAAGAAAATAATTTTTGAAATTTAAAAGGATCATGATTATTCTTAATAAAAAGAGAAGCACGAATAAAGAAACCAAACCTACTAATAGATCAGAATTTATTAATATTATTAAAAATAAAACTCTTGACAAGCTCAAAAAACTCTTGGAGACTTAAAAATCTCCAAAGATAAAATACTAAGGTCTAGACAATATGATTTTATGATGCTATAACAGTGTTATTAAAGTTATATTTGAAAATATTTTTCATTTAAAAATATATTAAAATGTATTTTTATTTTTTTTTAAATTATTTTTAATATTAATATATAAAAATAATCTAAAAATACTAAAATTATTTAATTTAAAATAAAAAATTTAAATTAATTTTAAAATATATTTAATCCTCAAAGAGCATGGTATGATGAAAAATATTTTAAGATCTGTATAACAGGTTTTGAGTTCAAGTCATGACATGTATTTTTTATAAAATCCTAAAAAATCTAGGATTTTATTTGCTCATCTAAATTTATAAAATATATTTTTTTTAAAAAATAGAGTTTGATCGTATTAAAAAAGGAAACCTTAAGTGTGCCAAATAATGTATTTTTTCTTCCTCTAATAAAGAATATATGTGAACGGTCTTTTTCAGTGTGGAAATAGAAACACGAAAACAATGAAAATAGATTTGCCAAAATCAACCGACATGTAGCACGTGGATGTGAAACCAAATTAGTAAACATCATGATAAGGACATCAAGATCACGACACCGTTTTCATTTAAACCTCACAACAATTTTTCTTTCTAAAAGTTGCCTTTATTCTTTTTTTATATGCTAGGCATCATCCTGTTCAGACATGGGCAAGTATTAAGGGACTGTTTGGGATGAGATTCATGTTATTTTTTAAATATTTTCTATTCATAAATATATTAAAATTATTATTTTTTTAATTTTTAAAAATTATTTTTGATATTAGCATATCAAAATAATATAAAAATATTAAAATATAATTTAAAAAAAATATTTTTTTTTTCAAAAATATTTTTGAAATGCGATGCTAAACACCCCTTAGGATTTGAATGTAGCAATGATGATACTATTTTCTCCTTCAAGGTTTTTTTTTTTTGCACTATGAAATATTTGATATCATGGATTTTTTTTATTTCACTATAAAAAAAATATTTGTTTAATAATATATGTTTTTACACCGAGTCTTGCATGTTATTGCATTTTAAATCTTGATTATATAAAAACTAAAATAATTAGCTTTTTATTCATGAAAATATATTTTTAATTTATTTTGCATGCAAGAATCCATCTCACAATAATTAACCAAACATATATTTTCTAAATTCTATCTTTTTAAAACAACAATTGAAAGTGTATTTTTTATTTATTTTTAAATTGCAACCATATAAAATGCCATAATATTAAACATGATCTCTATAAAATAATATTTGATTATTATTTAAGAAGATAGGAAAAATGAAAACAAAGGGAATATATGTCTTTATACTTCTTCATGTTTTGATAATATAAAAATTTGATCCAAAATAATTTTTTGAGATATATTTTATATCTATTTTTATTCCCTTAACTATATATATTTTTATCCTTATTTTTTATAATATTCTATAGCACTAACCAAATAAAATCTTTCAAGTGCCATGAATCTCAAAATCTATCCACATATAGTTGCTAGTGGCTAGCATTCCATTCCTTATCTTTGGCTCTAACTCTGAACTTACCGTGGGTCCTTAGAGTGTATACTTGGGGGTCATATTTGTATTTTTATTTTTGTTTTTATTGGGTGTTTGAGAGTATAAATATGATCATTTTTTTAAAAATATTATTTATTTATAAATATAAATAATATATATATTTTAAAAAATATTTTTGACATCAACATTTAAAAACATTATTGTTTTTATTTATTTTTTTTCCCATAAAAACTTTTAAAGCTAATAATCAATACTTAAATAAATTAAAGACATAATTTTAATACAAGCACCATGTAGAAAGAGAATTAATAAATATAAGAAAATATATTAATTTTTTTTCCAAGCTTAACTAAAAGTAGTCTTCATTTAATTTTATATTACATGTGATAAAATTCATGTTGGGTGGTTTGAAATATAGACAATCACTACCTAGAAAGCGTATTAATAAATTATAAGAGAATATATAAACAAAAGGTAACCTTCATTTTGTTTTCACATTAAGGCTTTTTTGGTATTGCAGATTCAAAAATTTTTTTGAAAAAAAATAAAAAAAAATTATTTTTATTTTTATTTTAAATTAAATATTTTGGATTTTATATGCTCATATCAAAAATAATTTTTTTAAAATAAAATAAAAATTATTTTGATATACTGTTGAATAAAAAATTCTTTTAAAAACAAACTCATTCCCATTCCCATTCCCAGTAAACACTAAATATGATAAAATCTATACTCAATATATATATATATATATATATATATAATTTGTAGTGAAGATTATTACATCACTAGTAAGTAAAATCTAGTAACTCTAGCATGATTATACACACGACCTCCTGAGGTTCTGTCTTCTTTTTGGTGATGGGAAGAATAACAAAAGGTGGCATCAATATGGTCTCCCAGCTCATTGTCTTGTGCTGCAAATATGGACAATAATTTGAATCTAAGGCTAAGTGACGCCTAGTAAAGGCTTCAACTTGGCATAAGCAGCCCCAGAGCAGTGCTCATTCATCGTCTGAAGACAAACGTTTCTCCTTCACCTTCATAAATAGTCAAAGAGTTCTAGACCTTTGGCCCACCTACCGCTTTCAAAACTCATCAATTTATTTCAGTTTTCGCAAGGAAAGCAAGCTGACTTGACCAAAATATGGGGCAAGAAAGAAAAGAAGAATCAAAATTTGTTCTGAGGAGTTATTTTTGGCTCTCCCACCACATAAGACTATCTTTAAACTAGAAGCAAAGCAGCTTATTAGTTAGGGAAACACGCGAAAAAACCATGAAAGGGCTTGCAAGATTTTCTTTCATCTTCTTCTTCTTCTTCACAGTTTCTAATGGTGCGGATTTTATAGCTGTAAACCAGTCAATCTCAGATGGGGAAACTATAGTTTCAGCTGGGGACAGCTTTGAACTGGGATTTTTCAGCCCCAAAAGTTCAAGTTTGCGTTATGTAGGAATATGGTACAAGTTCTCCAATGAGACCGTGGTTTGGGTTGCCAACAGAGAAGCACCACTCAATGACACATCTGGAGTTCTGCAAGTTACCAGCAAGGGAATCCTGGTCCTCCGTAATTCAACAAATGTTGTTTTGTGGTCTACCAACACATCAAGACAGCCGCAGAATCCAGTGGCTCAGCTTTTGGATTCAGGAAATCTTGTTGTGAGAGAAGCAGGCGATACCAACGAGGACGATTACTTATGGGAGAGTTTTGGCTACCCAGGTAGAGTGTTTTTGCCAGGTATTAATTTTGGAAAGAACTTGGTTACTGGCCTTGATACGTACTTGGTGTCATGGAAAAGCAATAATGATCCTTCATTGGGTGATTCAACAACTAGGCTCGATCCTGGCGGATATCCACAGATTTATATCAGAGTTGGTGAGAACATAGTCTTCCGATCAGGACCATGGAATGGTCTTAGATTCAGTGGGATGCCTAATTTGAAACCGAACCCGATTTATACTTATGGGTTTGTTTATAATGAGAAGGAGATTTGTTACAGGTATGATCTGACGGACAGTTCAGTTGTTTCGCATATGTTGCTGACCAATGAAGGAATTTTGCAGCGTTTCACCTGGACTAATACCACAAGGACATGGAATCTGTACTTGACAGCCCAGATGGATAATTGTGATAGGTATTCAGTATGCGGTGCATATGGAAGTTGTAACATCAATAATTCTCCTCCTTGTGCGTGCTTGAAAGGGTTTCAACCAAAATCTTCTCAAGAATGGGAATCTGGGGATTGGTCTGGAGGATGTGTTAGGAAGAATGAATCAACTTGCAGGGCAGGAGAGGGGTTTCAGAAGATACCAAGTGTGAAATTGCCAGATACAAGGACATCCTCTTTTAATTATACAATGGACCTTGAAGAATGCCGAAGGGTGTGTTTGATGAACTGTTCCTGTACAGCTTATTCAACTTTGAACATCACAGATGGATCTGGATGCTTGCTTTGGTTTGAGGAGCTTCTCGATATCAGAGAGTACACTGAAAATGGGCAAGATTTTTACATTAGATTATCTGCCTCTGATTTAGGTATGGACTCTTTCGTTCTTTTCTTGGTCTGTTAAATTATTGTGTTTCTTTGTTTCACATGTTAAACAAATGTCCCTAGTGGTGCAGATGCTTTAGACCTATGGATTCCTTTTGATTTCTGAGATGAAAAGGCCAAAGAACACGGTTGAATCCACACGAGATTTATTTTTTATCACCTGTTTCTTTTCATTAACTGTTCAAATTAGAACCCGCTTCTTGTCTAATTCCTCTTTCATTTCTTTACTGATCATGTATTTTAGTAGGAGATACAAACGTCCTTAAAAGACCCATATAAAATTCTATTAGCAAGAACTCAATAATTTATATCTCAAGTACTTAAAAATTGTCTTTGAGCTATTATAAATGGAAGTGGAAAGTTTCAAAGGGGAGAATCCAAATCGATCAGACCAATTGAATAGGTCTTATTAGTATATTGTATCGAAGAGTCCATCTTGGGGTGAATCAATTGAGAAAATGCTGACATCTCTAGCTTTGTTTTAATTTATGCTGACGAAGAAGAGTATAAAGCACTTTTGTTTCAGGGAAATTTCAAATTTGTTAATCAAAACTCTAATCGAGGTAGTAGAAAATCTTGTAACATTACAGTTGCTTCATTTTTTTCTGCATAAAACTGGTTTTACAACTTGTTCACATTGGTCACGCAGAGCCAACTAGCCGTCCTAAGAGGAGGACGCGAGTGTGGATTATAGCCATCTGTACATTGGTTACTGGAGTTACCATTCTAGGCGTTTGCCTGCTGTTTCTGATGAGGATGAGGAGGAAGCTCAAGTCAGCAGGTAATTTCTATCGAACCCTGTTATTGCACTTCTGATTGTTTATTGAAATTAACAGGAAAAGGAATTATTGCATTGGATATTCTGCGAAGCAGTTACTCTCTGATATACTTGATTGCCTCCATATCGTTCTGGTCCATTCCAAAATCAGATGATCCTCATGGTGGAATATGTAGAAATGTATGATTCATGCAGTGCATTTCCCATTTCACAGGAAAGATGGTTTCAATGAGAGAAAGAGACGTGATTGATAGCACCGATAATGATCTAGAGCTGCCAGTATTTGACTTCGCAACCATAGCAATTGCCACTAGCAATTTCTCAGAAGCCAATAAGCTTGGAGAGGGTGGGTTCGGACCGGTCTACAAGGTAAAGCTACGAATGAGAGAGCTTTCTGTTAGTTCATTCTACCAAAGTTTACGTTGCTAACTATATCTTCCAAAGTCAATTTTGAAATGAGATTATAAAGGGTAGTCCATAAAATCTTTCAGGGCACGCTGAAAGATGGGAAAGAGATAGCTGTAAAGAGGCTTTCAAAGACTTCCACACAAGGACAGGATGAGTTCAAAAACGAAGTTATATGCATTGCGAAACTTCAACACCGAAATCTTGTGAAACTTCTTGGTTGCTGCATTGAATCTGAAGAAAACATGTTGGTGTATGAATATATGCCCAATGGAAGCTTGGATACCTTCATCTTTGGTATGGCAATCTGAAGACTTCAATCTAATTACATTTGACTTGTCTCCCAATCGCATATCAAACGCTGAAATTACCATTTTTCACTGCCAACAGTGCTACCATAAAATTAATTTTCTCATGTTGAGGATATCGATGGTATGAGAACATACTGTTGTTTGCTTTAATGGATTAACATTGATCAAACTTTTTCAGATCAAAAGCAGAGCAAATTGTTGGAATGGCCTATGAGGTACCACGTTATCAATGGGATTGCCCGTGGACTTCTTTATCTGCACCAAGATTCCAGGCTCAGGATCATCCATAGAGATCTTAAAGCCAGCAATGTATTGCTGGACCATGAAATGAACCCAAAAATTTCAGATTTTGGCATGGCTAGGAGTTTTGGTGGAAATGAAATTCAGGGAAACACAAAAAGGGTGGTTGGAACATAGTAAGCATTTTAGACAGGCTGCATATTGTCAAAATTATCGTTGCTTGCAACATTTTTAACTTTGTTCAACAATTCCTTGCAGTGGCTACATGTCTCCAGAGTACGCAATTGATGGGCTCTTTTCTATAAAGTCCGATGTATTTAGCTTCGGTGTACTGGTTCTGGAGATAGTAAACGGGAATAGAAACAGAGGATTTCTTCATCCAGACCACAAGCACAACCTTCTCGGTCATGTAAGTATCAAATGTCTATACCCCCATATTGAACGTAGGCTGATTTCTTGGCTGAACCTGAAATGAATTTGGTCTTGGAATTCAGGCATGGAGACTTTACAAGGAACAGAAGTCATTCGAGTTGATCGATGAATCTTTAAACAATACCTGCAATTTATCTGAAGTCTTGCGAGTGATCCATGTCGGTTTACTGTGTGTGCAACAAGCTCCTGTGGACAGGCCTACTATGTCAACTGTGGTGCTGATGTTAACCAGCAACATTACATTGCCTGAACCAAAAGAACCTGGTTTTTTCACAGAAAGGAAATTATATGATCAAGAGTCTTCATCCAGCAAGGTCGATACATGTTCTGCAAATGAAATTACTATTACATTGTTAACCGCTCGATAACAGACAATCTTGTGTTTATTTATTTATTGATGTTTGTATAAATTATATCAGTGAGGTATTATATATTCTTCATTTTTGTGCCAGTCCTTTCTCACCCAGGAAAAGTTACGAGGCAAGAAATATCACATTACTGACAAGGAATTCAGCTTCTACAAGGGTTAAAAAGACTAGATCCAGCAGTAAAACATGAAATTTAGTTTCATATTTTACTCGGTCAGGAACCCAATTGAAGCAAACTCCACTAGCTTGTACAGATTCTTCCAGACTTGAAATCAAGGTTCTGTCATTATCCTCGAACAAGTTCACTCATTAACCCTACTATAACTCTCTAAAATTTCACTCAATCATTAGGTTGCAAGGGTTTAATTTATCTTTTATTTGGTCTGCAAATCATTGGTAGTTGGAGTCTTCAAATGAGAACCTGGACCAAGCTGCACGCCATGCAACGTAAGTTTGACGTTTGACTGATCACAGCTCGAGTAAAATCAAGTCTAGATCACAATAATATAAAATTGGATCAATAAAACACGCGGTTTCGTGCTCATCTTCGATTATGATCGCTTGTTAATAAAGCAAGCATAGAAAATGGATCATGGAGGCCTCCTGGAAACTTGCATACTGCTTCATATATATATATGTAATGCATGACAGCACTTTTTTGGTAATGCATGACAGCACTTTTTTGGACTGGCATGTTAGAGTGAATAATGTTTTTTTTGTTTCACAGTTTTTATTATTGAAAAAGCAGCTATGCTAAATAGCATTGTTCAACAAAATCATATCGCGATAAGTTGCCAAACCTGTGCCTAAAACATAGCATGCGTGGAGCAAATTATCTCGGGTTCCGATGAGTTAAGTTAACTTGAGTAACCCCAGTATTTTTCATTGATTTAACTTTTTTTTTTTAATTTTAATTATTAAGTCCCCGTCTCTTGTATAGCAGATTAATAAGTTAATCTAAGTTATTTCAATTTTTTTTATTTTATGTTTGATATTAGATTATTACATTTTAGATTTTTTAATTTTTTATTAGGTTATTTTAATTTATTATCTAAATAATATATATTAATCAAATTATCCTAGATTAATTTAAATTATTATTGCAATAGTTTATGTTTGAGAGAATTTAACATGTCCTGCACGCCACGTATCAGGTTATGGTCTGATGCGATTTTTTGAGTGGTCTAAGGGCAAGTCCAATAGTAAGAGTTATTTTGGAGAGCCAAATCATAAAAATGACTATTTAAATAGTGTATAAATGACTTTTGAGCTGATATGCTGCCCAATGGTAAAGAGCCATTTTGGAGAGCTATATTTTTTTTAATCTTATTTTCAATAAATTTAATTATTTTTTATATAGTTTAATTATACAATTAATTATACAATTACTAGGAGTAAGTTATATAATTAAATAATTACTTTTGAGAAACCCGCCAACAATAAAATTATTAATTTTATTTATATTGAAATTAAAAAAATAAAAATAAAATTAATTTAATTATAATTAAAAGATCCGTAATATTTGAAATTTGAAATTATGAGTGTTAGAAAAAGTTAAAAATAAATTTAACACATTAACAAATAACCAATAAGTTCTTACATAATTAATTAACATACATTCCATTACAAATAATTCAATCAAATTGATTACAAATTAGTACTCCTTTTTGCCGTAATTTCCAACTTTTTATCTTGAAAATACGTTACAGAAATTGCATCCATTGGAGAAGTATCCATCTTCATAATCTCCATTTCTTGTTTCTCTTGTTTTTGTTTAATCAATAAAGCTTGTTGCTCTAACATAATTTTTCTGTCGTGTTTTTTTTCTACCTCAATTTCATCAAAGCTATCCTTCAATTGTTGTAAGATAGTTGCTACACTTGTCTCCCCAACTTTCTCTTTTCCTTGTCTGCGTTTAAGTCATTCCTTTGCAACTTTCTGACCAATTGGTCTATTTTGGTAAACAAATGCATCACTGTCTTCTCCTAAACGAACAGAATCAGCGGTTGATGGATTTGAAGAAGCTGGACTTGTATTTCCATGATTTTTTTGTTTCTTGTTTGACTTCTGATGAAGACTTGCATGTTCAAATTGCCACTTGGGTTTGTTTTTTAAGATAACCCAACAGTGTTCCATTTGAAATCGTTTGCTAACGATTGAGGCATACATTTGACGAGCATCATTAATCTGGAAAATAAAATTCAATACATGAAACTATGTTATATAATAAATATGTTAAACAAATTATTTATTAAGTAAATGTTAAAAAAAAACATTACCCTTGATTCTTTAGTCGTTCTACTTTGTTAACGGTTTTCAATTTGGGTAAAAAAACTAACAAATTTTCCAACTTCTCTATTTATGTCTTGCCATCTATTTGAGATGTTTATTTGAGAATGATTATTCAAATTTCCTCAATTCTCGACAAAGTATGCATGTACTCGAGCCCAAAATTGTCTTGTTTGTTGATCAACTCCTATGATTGGATCTTTGCTAGTATTTAACCATGCAGATACAAGTATACAATCTTCTTCTGGCGAGAAGTTTTTGCTTCTTTGTGATTTTTTAATTGTATGGACATTAGGAGCACTTTGTTGCGAAATAATCTGTTCAGACTCACTTGTCAGAAAGTCAGTGAATGAATTTGGCAAACTTGAGTCCATTTGCATAAAAAATACATAGTATTAATTAAGCTAATTGATAAAAAAAATCATAATTTTTCAATTTCGCATAATTATTATTTTTTTACTAAATATTATTATTAATTACGCTTTTTTGCCCCTAAATATTATTATTTATTATATCTACAACAGTTCTAAAAACTACATTTACTTAATTATTAAATCTAACTATAAATTTAAAACATGTAATTAAGCTAATTGATCACAAAAATCATAATTTTTCAATTTCACATAATTATTTTCTTACTAAATATTATTATTAATTACGCTTTTTTTCTTCTAAATATTATTATTTACGTTCACAACAGTTCTAAAAACTACATTTATATAATTATTAAATCTAACTATAAATTTAAAATATGTAATTAAGCTAATTGATCAACAAAATCGTAAATTTTCAATTTTGTATAATAATTATTTTTACTAAATATTATTATTAATTACACTTGATTTTCCTAAATATTATTATTATTATTTATTCCTAAATATTATTATTATTTATTCCTAAATATTTAAACCCCCCCCGAAACCCTACTCTTCCTCTTCCAATACGCCGTGGCACCCCTCACTTTTCAACTCGCCTCATCTCCCCCTGTATGTCCCGATGAATGGCTGACGAACGCCCTCCCCCCATCTCCCTCTCTCATGCCGCTCTTCCTCTCTCACTCTACTTTTTCCCCCCTCTCCTTCGACTCCCTCTCCCTCTGCTCTCTACTCCCTCCCCTAATCTCCCTCTCCCATGGCGATATCGCCTTAGTCCCGACGAACTCCCTCCCCTCATCTCCCTTCCTAATGGCTCTCCCCCCTCTCCCTCTGCTCTTTACTCCCTCCCCCCATCTCCCTGGGCAGTTTCAATCACATGGGTTTGTTCAACTCGAAATCAAACCTACTTGTACAAAAAAAAAAAAATATATCAAGTTAAGAAAACAAACTGAAGATGCAGGGGGGAGAAGGTTTGACAGGAACCGAAGATGCAATCTACTCGATGGATTTTGAATTTTGATGAAGGTAGTATCTGTAATTTTTCTTCTTCTGGATGCAAAATATTTTGTGTTTATTCAATTTTTGAAATCGAACTGATTATTGTGTTGATTGTTGAATTGTTGAATTTGGTGGGTTGATGTATTGATTGTTGAATTTGGTGGGTTGATGTGTTGATTGTTGAATTCGGTGGGTTGATTGTTCAATTGTTGAATTCTTCAATTTGGTGGGATGAGTAATTTTATGGTTGCTGTGTTGGGCATTGTTTGTGTTGATGTGTTTGATACTGCTGGGTGTTTTAATTGGCAACAACGGTAACATTTCAACGACATTATTTTTTTTTTTTGTCTCTGCAGGATGTACATGTAGGAATGGCTCTCGAAGATGAAGAAGCCATTTTGGCTCTTCATTTTGTTGTTTGCGTTGGTGACAGATATTTAACAAAAAAAAGCCAAAATTTCAAAATTTTAGCTTTGGATTCACAGATAGCGTGCTCGTTGGACTTGCCCTAATAGCTTAGATAGTACAATGCATCCCAGCCGCCATATTATCGCTGTTTTGTTTATAAGGTTCAAATTATTTTTAAAAATATTATTTATTTAAAAGTATGTTAATATAATAATATTTTAAAAAATATTTTTGATGATAATACAAAAAAATAATTTAAAAATATAAAAAATAATTTTTTTTTAATTTTCTCAAAAACATTTTTAAAATAACAAACAATATAATAAATTATATGAATTTTTGAATCCCAAGATAACCACAGGAAAGAAAATGATTTTTTTTTTTTGATGTAATGGAAGAAATGTAACTGTCAAAAGTTAACAAAGGAATTTTATGTTTTTTTTTTCCAGTTAAATAGTGTTTTTTTTAAATAATTGATTATTATTATTATTTTAATGTATTGATATTAAAAATACAAAAACACTATTTTTATATATTTTTCTTAATATATCAATATATTGACAAGACTATGATATTGTTGAGAAAATGTGATAAATAAATGACTAATTAATATCCTACCCACATTTTATATATCTTCATGACACAATGATACTTAAGCTCTGTTTTGTATTGCATTTTAAGTGTGTTTTTTTTTTTTAAAATAAAATTGTTTATTTTTATTTCTTATTTTATATAATTTTTTTAGTGTTTTTAGATTATTTTATATGCTGATATCAACAATATTTTTTTTAAATATATATATTTCTAAATAAAAATACTTTAAAAAACAACATTAACTACACTTTCAAATAAACACTCAATATCTTAACTTCAACGTAGCATATCATAATAATTTCAATAGCATATATCTTCAAAGTGATGTTGATTTAACAAGTTTATTAATATGAATATGAACACATTATCCAGAGAGAGTGTTATAATCAAATTCAACTTTGGGATCATTTTATTTTTTGGTTTCTGATTTTTTTTTAATTTTTTTTGTTAAACTTATCTTTTTCCATTTTTTTTAGGCAATATAAAATAAGGAGGAGGAATTAAAATAAAGCCAATTGCTTTTTATTAGGCTTTTGTAATTAGTATAAACTAGGCCTACTTTTGATCCATTTTATTACAGGCTATGCATCCATTTCAAGTGAAACTTTTTGGATTCTCGGATATATGATTTTGGTTCATGCCCATGATCTCATACCGACCATTGTTTTTAGTGTTGTTTGTAAAAATATTTTTTTTATTTAAAAATAGAAATAATATTATTTAATTTTTTTAAATTTATTTTTAATATCCGTATATCAAAACAACATCAAAACACTAAAAATATACTAATTTAAAATAAAAAATAAAAAATTTTATTTAAAAAAACATTTTTTGAAACACAAAAATAAATTGAATTTATGTTCAACAAAAGAAATTTATTTAAAATTAAGGAGAATACTTTTATTATTTTTTTCAGATAATTTCTGCAATAAAATTGAATCAAGATCTTATAAAAATATAATTAAAATAAAGATAATTAGGATTTAAAATGATATAATAAAAAAAAAATCATAGTTATGAGAAAACGTAGTAACCCGAGAGGTTTAAAGCAAGTAGACTAGTTAAGGTTTGAAGTTAAAAGAACCTAAGATCTACATTATTAAAAACTGTAAATAAAAATATAGGAAAAGCAATATATAAACTGTAAAAAAGATAGAAAATTAATATATAAATTATAAGAAAATTAAATTAAATTAAATTAATAGACATAAGGAAAAGTATAAATTATAAAGAGAAAAGGCATAAAATAAAAGTAAAAGTATAATTGGAGGTTCTCTACCTGCAGAGAATAATAGATTTGATAATTAAAATTAATCAAGCCCAGAATACTAAATAATTCCAGTTTTAATTAAAGAATCAGGACGTATCTCGAAAATCGGGCCACAATCTCCATTCCTCACCGCACGTTTTCGATCTCTTGATTCGTCAACTGGGGCATTGCATTATCACCTGATGTTCGGATGCGATCCTCGACAAAATCTCCGAAGTTATGTACACACCACATGTTAACTTCGAATTGTTGTTTGATGGCTAGCCAGCTTATGTCTTACCGACCACACATGTACAGTAGACTAAGTTTATATTTGAGATTTCATTTCAAAAAAGTTTGGATTTTTTTATTTATTTTTATTTAAAATTAAATATTTTAGTATTTTAAATAATTTTCATGAATTGATGTAAAAAATAATTTTTAAAAACAATATTTTACCGTATTTCCAAACACTCAGTGACTCGGACTCTCCAAGATTAGCCATTATATTAAGCAGCCCTTTTGTCCGTCCAGCTAGCCATTATGTTACAAATACACAGCATAATCTTGGACATGGTAGCCTCTCTTTTCCCATTGAATATAGTCTTGATTATCAGCTGCAGGCAATCTTCCTTTCAAACTATTTTTTTTTTTATAAAAGTGCTGTCTGAACTATCAAGTTCTACGGAGTCGGAGGCTTAAGAAACGATTAAAATTAGATTAGCAGTCTAAAAAATAGCCGCTTTCTGGCCATAAATGGGGACAGATACAGCACATTCAAACACAGAAAATCCAAAAGATAAGCTTGATTGGTCACAAGTCTCACCAACTAACTAATAACATCCTTTTTAGCTCTATATAAAAGTCAAGAGTTGACTTTTTATTTAAAATATTATATCATTTTGCTTCCATGCCCTCCTGACCAGACATAAATCAACACAAGAGGTGAATGCCATCTTCAGTTGTTAGTTTTTCTCATTCTCAATCAATATTATAGAATCATTGTTCATTGAAGGTGTACAGAAAAGTTAAATGGAAAGGAATGAGTTCCTCATGAAAGGCCAAACAGTTTTTTTCCTTTTGTCTATCGTTTTCTTCTTATCAATCCCCTCTACAGCTACAGACACCATTAATGCCACTCAATCACTAAAAGATGGGGACACCCTAGTCTCATCAGAAGGCCATTTTGAGTTGGGTTTTTTCAGTCCTGGAAATTCTAGGAATCGCTACGTGGGAATATGGTACAAGAAGATATCTAGCTTTACAGTAGTATGGGTTGCCAACAGAGATACTCCTCTAAATGATTCATCAGGAATGTTGAAGTTTGTTGACCATGGAAATCTTGCCATTATAAATGGTACAAATAACATTATTTGGTCCTCAACTATATCAAGGGCAGCAATCAATCCAGTTGCACAGCTTCTGGACACAGGAAATCTAGCTGTGAGAGCTGAAAATGACAATGATCCTGAAAATTTCTTATGGCAGAGTTTCGATTATCCAGGCGACTCGTTTTTACCAGGCATGAAATATGGTATAAGCTTGGTGACCGGCCTCAATCGATACCTGACATCCTGGAAGAGCCCCAGTGATCCTTCTACTGGTCAATATACAAATAAGCTTGATCCAAATGGATTGCCGCAGTACTTTTTATCTAAGGGTTCAGTTGACCAGTTCAGGTCAGGACCCTGGAATGGATTGAGGTTTAGTGGTATGATAAATTTGAAGCCAAACCCAATATACACATTTGAGTTTGTTTTCAGTCAAGAGGAAATATATTACAAGTATCAAATCGCTAATAGTTCAGTTCTTTCGAGGATGGTGTTAAGTCCTGATGGTGTCCTGCAGCGTTTCACTTGGATTGATCGAACTCAAGATTGGAACCTATACTTGACAGCAAATATGGATAACTGTGACAGGTTTGCATTATGTGGTGCACATGGTGTTTGTAACATCAACAACTCACCAGCCTGTGATTGTTTGACTGAGTTTGAGCCAAAATCCCTGGAAGATTGGACAACTGCAGATTGGACACAAGGATGTGTCCGGAAGGTCCCGTTGGATTGCAGCAATGGAGAAGGTTTTATAAAATATACTGGGATTAAAGTGCCAGACACACGGAAATCTTGGTATAGCAAAACAATGAACCTTGAAGAATGTGAGGTGGTCTGTTTGAAGAATTGTTCTTGTACAGCTTACGCGAATTTGGATGTTAGAGATGGAGGAAGTGGCTGTGTACTGTGGTTTGGTGACTTGATTGATATCAGGCAATACAACGAAAATGGGCAAGATATCTATATAAGGATGGCTGCTTCTGTAATCGGTATGAGTTTTTTCTCTATTCATGAATCATAGAGAGTTTGCGTTTCCACCAGATTTGAACTCAGAATCTCTGAAGTGAAACTTAGAAACTGAAAAATATATATTAATGCAATAAAGGTAGTAACCCAGTATAAACTGAGTCCCATAGAAGATATGTGCGCGCTATGATTTATGCTGATTTTTGGATATCATTTTTCTATCATGTTAATGCAATTTTCTTTATACTTCTGAAGTTTTTCTTATGGCAGATAAACGTGGCAAATCCAGAGGGAAGAAACAAGTAAGGATCATTGTTATTCCCATATCTCTACTGGCATTTTTCCTCCTAGCCCTTTGTCTGTTCTTGCGTTTCCTGAGGAAAAACAGGACACAACAGCTAACAGGAGAAGGTAGCCGATTATAACTATATAACATCAAACTTTTCTTTAGCTGATAAATTTTAGAATTTGAAGGCTTGAGAGTAAGGTCTACAAATTTATTCCCTAATGTACTTCTTTACCCACTTCGTCTTGCCTGTCAAACTTTTGGTTACAATCAATCTTCTGTGCTCTGTCTCTAGCTCCAATTGGAGCACAGTGGTGAAGTTGGAACATATATGATTTTTTTTTCTACAAAAAATTGTTGTATACTTAGTGCTTCGTAGTACCTTAGGTTTATACTAGATATTGGTTCTGCCCATGCATGTTCTATGTTTTGAAGGTTTTTCCTTTTTAGCTCATCTTCAATCTATTTCAACTTGCAGGAAATGTGGTAACCAATCCAGAGCAAGGCTGCACCGAGGAAAGCAGAAACGAAGATTTAGAGCTACCACTATTCGATTTGGCTACATTATCAGATGCCACCAACTTCTTTTCGATAAACAACAAGCTTGGCCAGGGTGGTTTTGGACCAGTCTACAAGGTATCAACATTAAGACTGCTTTCATCTCCTTGGATAAATTTAATGCTCTTAAATCAACATCATACATGGCACCAGAACTGAGAACTTGTGGACATGTTTCAGTTACCAGTTTTGCTTACAAGGCCTTCACTTGCTATTTAAAATCATTAGCGTTCAGGTAGTATACTCAATTCCCCGAATTTGTTCAGGTGAAATATGTCAGAGATCAAGAGCTAGAGGATATGAACTACAAATCATATATGAACTTCCATCTCATCTCTTCATATTATTTCGCAACTGATACATTAAAATGTTTCAGGGTATACTGCAAGATGGACAAGAAATAGCAGTGAAGAGGCTATCTGAAAGGTCAAGACAAGGAATACATGAGTTCAAAAATGAAGTTGTCTGCATTGCCAAACTTCAGCATCGCAATCTTGTGAAGCTGTTAGGATGCTGCATTGAGTTTGAAGAAAGGATGCTGATATATGAATACATGCCAAACAAAAGCTTGGACTCTTTCATTTTTGGTTTGCTCCCCTCAGACCTATGTGCTTTGTTTAGTTTATTTACGCCCTTCTCTGCATTATTCTTAGAATTTTTAAACACAGGCACAAAAGTCCTCATAAAGTTTTGACCTTTATAGTTCCATTCTAGATCAATAGGACAAGGGTCATAATCAGAATGATGTCACTAGTTGAAAATCTAATCATTGTCTAGAAGGTTTCTCTAACCGTTGTGGTATTTTTGTCAACAAGTGCAGCTATATATTGAATGGAAAGTCAATGCTCTATAATACTCTTTTGGTGGATTAAATCTGCATTATTAGCTGAAAAATGTTTCACATCAGAGATTAACCAGGATAAATAACCTTGTAGATAAAAGGCGAAACATTTTGCTGCACTGGACTCAGCGCTTCCTCATTATCAATGGGATTGCAAGGGGACTTCTTTACCTTCATCAAGATTCAAGGCTCAGAATCATACATAGAGATTTAAAAGCAAGCAATATTTTGCTGGATTACGAGATGAATCCAAAAATTTCAGATTTCGGCATGGCTAGGATTTTCGGAGGGGATGAAACCAGCGCCAACACAAGCAGAATTGTTGGAACATAGTAAGGATCTTTCGGAGTTCTAGTTTACTGTCATTTACAGTGCCCATAAATTTTTAGAACTTATTCAATGGTTTATCTAGTGGTTACATGTCGCCAGAGTACGCAATCGATGGCGTCTTCTCGGTGAAATCGGATGTATTTAGCTTTGGTGTTTTGGTATTAGAGATTGTGAGTGGAAGGAAAAATAGAGGATTCCGTCACGCAGAACACAACCTCAATCTTCTTGGACATGTAAGCGTTATGCCATTACTATTTTACATGTTCAAATGACTTAAATCCATTTTTTTAGCAACACTCAACCTGAGCTGAGGAGATATTTGAATGCTGTCCAGGCATGGATGCTACATAAGGAAGGAAGACCCCTGGACTTGATTGATGAATCTATTGTAGACACATGCATTATATCAGAAGTCTTGCGATCAATCGAAGTAGCACTGTTGTGTGTTCAAAAAAGTCCTGAAGATAGGCCTAAAATGTCAAATGTGGTTCTAATGTTGAGCAGTGACATTGTTTTGCCTCAGCCTAAGGAGCCTGGGTTTTTCACTGAAAGGGATCTGTCAAATGATTCTTCATCAACAATCAAGCATGAAACCTCTTCAGTAAATGAATTAACCTCGACCTTGTTAGAGGCTCGGTAAAACTTGTGACAGTTCAAGATAACAAATATGCAGATCACGTGAAGATATTCTATCTTACTTTTCTCTGTTACAAGCACGGTATAAATAGCCACTCTATTTTGCAAATCCTATAGTTACATGGAAAGCTATTTCTATCAAGATACAATCACATGTTTACAGGGATTCTAGAATATCTTTCTACAGCTAACATTAGAGATACAATAGGACTTGAATACTGGAGATCCAACTTGGAGATAATTACTCAGAATTATCAGCTGTTCAGAGATTTTCACCTTTTTTTTCTCTTTTTCTCTCTCTCATTAATGCTTTCCTGAGCACAGCTATGATTAACTCTTTCATCTAATACGTGAGAACAGGAAAATGTCAAGATATCTTCTCCAGAATTGTTGAAATAATTGATATGCAAAGAACAGACTTGAGTTTAAATTGATGAAAAAAGAAAAGAACACAGAACTGGGATTTGCAGTAACAAGAACAAGGAGCAGAATGGTTTTGCTTAGGTTACTGCCATCCCTTAATTTTTATTTATAGAAGGAAGCAAACATTACAGAATTAAGAAAGCATAAGAAACGTGACAGCAATCTACTCCTTAACAACTTAGTCTTATCCTAGATAAACTTAAAACAAATTGAAAGACATACTAATCAAGATAATGCTAATAATGCTGTCATTATCAGATAGACACTATGGCAGTAGATCACAACTAATTAATTTTGTTCCAGCCTTGGTGCCATAACTTCAACAAGCATTGTGTTAAATAAATTTCTCAGAATCAAAATGCAAGTACATAAATGACAACACTAAAAAAAAGAAAACCATTTCATGTGAAATGTAAAAAGTATTCCAAGAACACAGAAAGCATGCAAGTCCAACAAATGCAGCAGCTATTCAGAGAAAAACCGATACCAGATTTTCTATCTAGTTAGCTGACGAGATTCCAGAGATTAATTTGAATAAACTAAACTTAAATTCTCCCTTCTTTCCAATTTCATTTATGTAATTTCATTGCAGAACTCTTAAATTAAGAAATCCTATTACACCACTGGTTCTGTACTTGGTAGAACAAAATCTTCTTCGAAACATTGAAACAATAAATTTTGCACTTACCACTTCTTTCAGGATCTGCCAAACTTGACCTTCGTTTTTCCTTGGGTAGAAATAAAGAAATTCAATCTCAAATATTGTTAATGAAAATGTTCATAAACTGATATCTGAAGAATGTAGAAGGAAACTAGCACATAATTTTTATTAGATTACAGACTACATATCTACATAATACAAAAGAATCATCATCATATGGTCAAGCAATAATCCATAATAAAATCCATCCAACTATCCAAAATTTTACATCACTGTTACCCTAAGAACTCGCACCTTGTTAAGCTTTTTCTCAAATGATCTATGGAGTTTAGAGCAATATACGAGAGAGTATTTCTGAAGTCATAGCAGGAATAGAGAGAGGACCTTGTCACCATCTTAATTGCTGAAGGCTTGGAATTTTATATTTTGTTGCATGATTGAGCAGGCAAAATATCCATCGAATGCCAACTGAAGATAGCCTACCGTGCATGTAACTGTGTTACTGTAACTTCATTTGCTGTGTAAGATTGGTGTTTGTTTGATGAAGTATCCTTTTCAGGTGGATTACTTCCCATAAAAAAACCAGGCTGTTTAGGCTGAGGCAATGGATTTTCACTTCCAAGCATTAGAACAACAGATGACATGTTTGGCCTATCTTCTGGCCGTTGTTGCACGCATAATAGAGCCACATGAAGGCATCGTAAAGCTTCTGAAGGTGTGTATGAATCAGCTAAGCATATATCAATTAGTTCCAATGGAATCCCATTACACCAAAGCACCCATGCCTGGAAAGAAAATCATGGCAAAAGGTAAGCAGAATGATTCTACCCTGAGGTGCGCATGGTTATCGCTACTGTTTAACATTTCTGGACTACTACTAATGCATTTCAGAGCAAGGCCAAAAAACTTGTAAAACTAATGCAATATGTCAATTAATCAGATACCTGAGAGGAACCAAACCAGTACATATCACCAGTCTATTTGTTTCTAAACACTTACATGCCCAAGAAGGTTTTGGTTGTAGTCTGGGTGACAAAATCCTCTTTTTTTTTCCACTCACTATCTCAAGGACTAGGACGCCGAAGCTGAAGACGTCAGATTTGACCGAGAAGTGTCCATCCAAAGCATATTCAGGAGACATATAGCCACTGCAAATATATATTACACCATGAAAGGAATCTCTCCAAATACAAAAATGAAAATCAACCAAGTACAGGACACTTACTATGTTCCAACTACCCTCTTTGTATTGGCCTCAGTTTGATCTCCACCAAACATTCTTGCTAGGCCAAAGTCTGAAATTTTTGGGTTTAACTCATTATCCAGCAAAATGTTGCTGGCTTTGATATCTCTATGAATGATCCTCAGTCTAGAGTCTTGGTGAAGATAAAGAAGCCCTCGAGCTATCCCATCAATGATGTGAGTACGTTTACTCCAATCTAGGAATTTGCTTTGTGTTGTGTCTGGCCAATTTGACATACATGTCAGTCTGATAACTAGATGAAACCGAATGAAAATAATGAAAAGGTGATAAAACTAAAATGTGTTGATCCGGAAACTGGACAGGTTCATACCAAAAATTAAGGAGTCTAAGCTGCTTTTAGGCATGTATTCATAAATCAACATTTTTTCATCTTCATGAACGCAACAACCGAGCAGCTTTACGAGATTGCGGTGCTGAAGTTTAGCAATTAATAGAACTTCATTTTTGAACTCATTCAATCCTTGGCCAGAACTCTTCGAAAGTCTTTTCACCGCTATTTCTTTTCCTTCAATCAATGTACCCTAAATCAACGTCATTAACAAAGCTCAGTTAGTTTTTCCATTAGAAGATAGCCTGTTTTCACATGCTGAGTGCTTTTAGCTTACCTTGTATACAACGCCAAAACCACCTTCTCCCAGCTTCTTGGTGCTAGAAAAGTTATCTGTGGCTTGCTCAATTGTGGTTAAATCAAACATTGGCAACTCCATGTCTTCTTCTTTCATATCGTTGAAGTTGTCATTCTTTCTGTGCTTTCTCCTTCGGACACAGAAGACAATTCCTATTATTAGGATGCTTGAGCCGAGTATGGCAGCGCCTCCAATTAATCCTGCGTGGGTTTTCTTCTTTCTTCTCTTTTCCGCACTTACTCCTGAAATCTAAGACTATTAGTTGGTTGGAATATTGCCCTGTTCAATACGATAACTTCAACAGAAGTTGAATGATCTTTGAGTTTTATTTTTGAGAAAAATAGTTGTTGAATTTCTATCAATGTTGGTGCTATGTCCTTGTAATAAATTATTAGCTGCCAGTTGATGCCATACCTGATTCTGAAGCAGCTAGCCGTAAGTAAATATCTTGCCCACCCTCAGGTAATTTTCTTGTGTCAATCAGGTCGCCGAACCACTGCAAGCAGCCACTTCCACGTCCCCTGATATCTAAATTTGCATATGCAAAACAAGAGCAGTTATGAATACACAACCCCTCACATTCCACCAGAGTAGAGCTATTGTCAAACCAGGAAGAAGACGTGTCTGGAAGTTTAACACCTGCATAGCTCTGAAAGCCATCCTCATCAGTGCAATCAAGTGGAGTTCTTCGGATACACCCAGCTGTCCAATTTTGTGAATTCCACTCACTTGGAAACTTGGGAATGAATCCATCCAAGCAAGCACATACAGGAGAGCTATTGCTGTCGCAGAGAGCATTTGCACCACATAAGGCATAATTTTCACACTGATCTACCGGAGCTGTGGCGAAAACTTTCCAATCATTTGTTTGATCACTCCACGTGAAACGCTGCACAAGGCCTGAAGGATTCATTGTAAGCCTGGAGAAAACCGAACTGTTTCGGAGCTCAAACTTGAAATAAACCTCGTTCTGATTAACTACAAACTCAAATGTATAAATTGGATTAGGCTTGAGCTGAGGAAACCCTGTAAAATATTGGCCATTCCATGAACCTACCCGGTACAGTATTCTAGTTCCCGTCCTAAGAACTAGCTGTGGATAACCCTGAAGATCTACGCCGAAAGTAAATTGACCTGGAGCAGGATTTTCTGTGCCTTTCCAGGATGACAAAAACCTGTTAAGACCTGAAAATACTTGTGCAGAATTAGTGAAAAACAGAGAGGCAGAGAGATGAAAGAGTTTGATCTCTACAGTGATTGTTTGTTACTGTAGATAAACACCAGAATTTTGAATTTGAACAGTGAATGTTTATTACGTGAAAACTGGATAATTATCAAGATAAATTGCATGCGTTTACTGCAATCCATTACACTGATTTATAGAAGGGAAATAAACAGAAAATACTGAAATCAAGCAACACTACTGCCACGTATGGCTTACATTTCGCAACTACTAACAAATCACCTAAGGACTTGTTCAATCCTTTATTTTAGCATAAATAAAAACAACACTTAATCTGAAATGGTCTTCAACCCACACGTCAGCAACTTAAGGCAACAATTTCAACACTCCTCCTTGCATTAAGGGCTGCAAACCCCAATCATCCTGGTTAGAAATTCAAACCTATTTGCAGGGAGTGCTTTGGTAAACAAGTCTGCCAATTGATCTTCGGTTTTGCAATAAATCAATTTAACATCACCATTTTTCTGCACATCACGAATGAAGTATAGCTTGATGTTGAAATGCTTGGTTTTCCCGTGGAACACTGGATTGTGGGAGATTGCTATGGCTGCTTGATTGTCAACTGAAATTTCAGTTGCTTCTTGCTCCTCCATCTGTAAATCACATAGCAATTTTTTAATCCATAGTGCTTGATTGACTGCTGCAGTTGCAGCTATGAACTCTGCCTCCGCAGTTGATTGAGCAACAATACTTTGCTTCTTAGAGGACCATGAAAACACAGCTGATCCCAAATTGAAACAAAACCCCGAAGTACTTTTCATGTCATCAACAAATCCACCCCAATCACTGTCAGAGAAACCATGCAACTTCAGCTTTTGACACTGTGTAAATTTGACCCCAAACTTGCATGTTCCTTTGATGTATCTTAAAACTCTTTTGGCTGCCCTCATGTGCAGCTCGCTTGGACAGTGCATGAATCGAGCAAGAAGATTGGTTGCATATAAGATGTCAGGCCTGGTTGCTGTTAAATACAGCAAGCAACCAATTAAGCTTCTGAACCTCTCTTCATCTACCTTGGCAGTACCATCATCCTTGCTGAACTTGTCCTTCTGATTCATTGGAGTTGCAGTTGGCTTGCAATTTTCCATTTGAAATTTCTTCAAAATCTCCTTTGCATATTTTTCTTGTCCAATGAAAATTTCTCCTCTGTCTTGCTTGATCTCCATGCCGAGAAAGAAACTCATAAGCCCAAGATCACTCATCTCAAAAACTTGCATCATATCTTGCTTGAACCTTTCGATTTGCTGCAAATTGCTCCCAGTCACAAGAAGGTCATCAACATACAGTGACACAATTTGAACATCACCTTCAATTTTGTTCACATAGAGAGTTGATTCAGAGGGGCTTTTCTGGAAACCAAAACCTGTCAAGTAGTCATCAATTCTTCCATACCAGGCCCTTGGTGCCTGTTTTAATCCATAGAGTGCCTTCTTCAACAAATACACCTTGTCAGCTTTGCCTTGAACAACAAATCCAGCAGGTTGTTCAACGTAAATTTCTTCTTGAAGAACACCATTCAAGAAGGCTGATTTGACGTCCAACTGGAACACCTTCCAGTTTTTGTGAGCTGCAACAGCAAGTAGCAATCGAATAGTGTCCATCCTTGCTACTGGGGCAAATATGTCTGAATAATCAACCCCATACACTTGAGCATATCCCTTGACAACAAGCCTGGCTTTGAATTTGTTGATTGAACTGTCAGCGTTCAATTTGGTTCGGAAAATCCATTTTACGCCAATGATGTTTTTGTCACCAGGTCTGTCAACAAGTTCCCACGTCTTGTTCTTCTCGATCATGAAGATTTCTTCTTCCATTGCCTTCTGCCATGATGGATTTTGTTTGGCTTCTTCATAGCTGTCAGGTTCGCACACAGCAACATTGCTCCTTTGATAAATTTCTTCAATTGATCGAGTACCCCTGACTGGTTCTTCATCAATTGATTCAGAGTCAATCAATTCGTCTTGCAAGGGCTGAATTGGATTTTTAATCAACATGTTCTCCTGTGAATCAATCCACTCCCACTGTGCATCTTCATGAAATGTGACATCCCTTGTAATAGCAAATTTCTGGGTTTGAGGATGATAAACCTTGTAGGCTTTAGAAATTGTGCTATAGCCAACAAAAATTCCTTTGATGGCTTTCTTGTCAAGCTTGTCCCTCTTAATCTGTGGAACATGTACAAAGCATACACAACCAAAAATTTTAAGGAAACGCAAGGATGGCTTATAATTATACCACATTTCAAAGGGTGTCATTTCTGCCAACACTGTTGTTGGAAGTCTATTCTGGATGAACACTGTTGTGTTAGCAGCTTCTGCCCACAACATTTTGGGTAAATTCTTCTCATGCATCATGCTTCTCACCATCTCCATGACATATCGATTACGCCTCTCACTTACCCCATTCTGTTCTGGAGTATAGGGGGCTGTTAGCTGGTGTTCAATACCAGCATCTTCACAGTAGAGGTTGAATTCGGCTGAGGTATACTCTTTGCCATTGTCAGACCGTATGGCTAGAATGCTGCTGCCACTTTGGTTCTCCACGTTTTTCTTGAATTTCCAGAAGATACCAGCCACCTCTGACTTGAACTTCATGAAGTATATCCAGCACATACGGGAGTAATCGTCAATAAATAGCAGGTAGTATCTGCTGCCATTCAGTGATGGTGTGCTTAAGGGACCAGCTACATCCGTATGAATTAACTGGAGCTTGTGTGTTGCTCGCCAAGTTGATCGTGGAAATGACATTCTATTTTGCTTCCCAAATTGACAAGCATTACAGTTTAATTGGAGATCAGTGAATGATGGTATACCTCTGACAGCTTCATGAACCTTCATGGTGAGCATTCTCTTTTGATGACAGTGTGCCAGCCGTTTGTGCCACAGCTCAGTGTCACTTAGAGTGACTGGAAATGCAGTGTGCTCTCCTTCAAATGGAACAAATGAGAAGCTTTTGCCTCTCATTTTGGCTTGAAGTATTTTGTGCCCAGCAGCATCATAAATACAGCAAATGTGATTCTCAAAAATCACCTTCATTCCTTTCTCAATCAATTGCCCCACACTCAGCAAATTTTGATCAATATCAGGTACATAAAGAACATTAGCTATTGTTTTTGTACCTGAGTTTGTTGTAATGGCAATTGTTCCCTTCCCCTTAGCTTCAATGCATTCACCATTTCCAATTCTGACTTTTGCAACATCTGATGGCTGCAGATTTTTGAAGAGACTTTTATCAAAAGTCATGTGGTTTGTACAACCACTGTCGATTAGCCAATGGTCTGAGGTAGTTTGTACTGAGAAGCATGTTGCCACAAACATCTGGTCTTCATCATCCTGATTTGCAACTTGAGCATCTTCTTCTTGTTTCTGCATTTTGACTCTGCAGATGATTGCCTCGTGCCCAAACTGGTTGCATTTGCTGCACCTTGCATCAGGCCTCTTCCAGCACTTGAATGGTGGATGGCCCATCTTGTTGCAATGTTGACATGGTGGAAAATTTCTTTTAATGAATTTCCCTTTGCCGTGACCTTGACTGGTGGGTTTGGCTGCAACTTGGTGTTTTCTGCCAAATTTCCTTCTTTCAGAATCTGGAAATTTGGCTTGCAAGGCACCTTCAATGACATGATCTTGCCTCATAAGCCTTCTTTGTTCTTGGGCTTGTAAAGCATTCAAAAGTTCTGTCAAGGTAATGCTTGACAGATCTTTTGTGTTCTCCAGAGTGGTGATTGAAGCTTCATATTTTTCTGGTACTGTGACCAGAATTTTCTCAACAATTCTTGAGTCCAAGAATGAAGTTCCCAGCAATTTTACCTTGTTTGCAATTCCCAGCAATCTGTCTGAATATTCCTTGATAGTCTCGGAATCCTTCATCCTCTGCAGCTCAAATTCGCGTATTAAATTGAGACTTTGCATCCCACGAATTTTCTCATCTCCTGCATACTCTTCCTTCAAATATTCCCAGACATCCTTAGCTGACTTCAGGGACATGATCCTGGTGAAGATCGTTGTTGAAACAGCAGCAAATAGCGTGGCTTTTGCTTTTGATTTCTTGGTCTTTCTCTCCTTATGACTCTTGATTTGAGTCATGGTTGGATTATTTGGCAGTGGTAGGATCTCGTAATCCTCTTCAACAGCTTCCCATAAATCCATAGCTTCTAAATATGTTTCCATTCGTACTGCCCAAAGTTGGTAATTTTCTCCATTGAAGATTGGAGTTGAGATATGAGAGAAGTTGGTTTCGGAATCCATCACAGACCCTTCAAGAAAAAAAATGCTCTGATACCAATTGAAAATACTTGTGCAGAATTAGTGAAAAACAGAGAGGCAGAGAGATGAAAGAGTTTGATCTCTACAGTGATTGTTTGTTACTGTAGATAAACACCAGAATTTTAAATTTGAACAGTGAATGTTTATTACGTGAAAACTGGATAATTATCAAGATAAATTGCATGCGTTTACTGCAATCCATTACACTGATTTATAGAAGGGAAATAAACAGAAAATACTGAAATCAAGCAACACTACTGCCACGTATGGCTTACATTTCGCAACTACTAACAAATCACCTAAGGACTTGTTCAATCCTTTATTTTAGCATAAATAAAAACAACACTTAATCTGAAATGGTCTTCAACCCACACGTCAGCAACTTAAGGCAACAATTTCAACAAGACCAATAACTACGTTACTACCTAGTTCCATTCCAGGCAATAAAGTGTCACAAGGATAATCAAAACTTTGCCACAGAAAATTTTCTGATTTATCATCATTAACATCTCTCACGACTAGATTCCCAGACTCCAAGAGATGTGCAACTGGATTCTGTGCTGTTGTTGATGTATTTGATGACCAAACAAGATTTTTTGTGCCACTGAGAAGGACAAGAATCCCTTGGCTAGTGACTTTTAGAGTACCAGAATTATTGGAAATTGGAATTCCTCTGTTGGCCACCCACACAACTGTCCGAGGAGACTTCTTGTACCATAAGCCCAAGTATCGACTTGTTGAATCAACAGGGCTAAAAAATCCAAGCACAAAGCTTCCACTTGCTGAAACTAGAATCTCACCATCTCTTATGGATTGAGTTGTGTTAATACTATCTACTGCAGTGGAGATTTTTAAGGTGGAGAAGAAAAATGAGTACACCAGAATTACTGCAACAATTCCCATTGGACTTCGAGCTTCCATTACAAGAGAAAAAAGAAAAAGAAATGAAAAAGAAGGACGCTAGTTCAGTTCTGATGATGATTCTGCACGTTTCTTATTTGACCAGGCTTCATTGAGGAGCAATGTTAGAGGTGACGAGGAAGTAGAATATATCGACAAGTAGAAAATGTTGAAGATTGAAGAAAATGCTGAATAAAAAATAGTGGATTAGTCAACGTAATAATTCAAGATTGGAAAGTAAATATGAAGACTAGTCTAATGTAATTTGTTTATGAAAATGACTTTCCTATTTAGAGTTAGATTTGAAAATTATTTCTTATTTAATGAATGATATTGTTGTTAGTATAAATAAAATGTATAGTGGCTAGTTTATATATGTCTCTAATATTAATAATAGTGTGAAATGGAAACCGTAAATCTGAATAATAAAGTTCTTTGATGCTTGTTGTAGAACGTTTTGGAAAGGGTTACCTAGTCATGTAGGTAACCCGAGATTTATTTAAGCAACTAGGTTTCGGATAGTGCGTTTTATTCTTTGTTATTGCTTGGGTTTTGCACAATAATGTTTTTTAGCGGTAGCATAAGAATGTCAAAGTGCTAGAGTTGCACGGCTTTTCTTTTCCTGAGACTAGAGTGTGGTTTGGGTTTCGAAATAGTGAAACTCATGAGTTCTTAAAAAATTCAAGAAGCTTGGGGGCAAGAATTATATCTTGAATAATTAATTAATTGTTTGCATTCTTATTTTAAGGTGGTTGATCTCTTATACTTGTACAAAAGGTTTTATTTTTGTGAATTTGAGATCTCTCTGGTTAAGATGGTGACTTTTCAGGAGAAAATGCAATAATATTACAAAGAGCTATTTTGGAAATAAACATGAGGTAAGAAATGGATTTATCCTTCCTTTTCTTTGTGAATGATTCTGTCAAATTTGAATCTTTATTCAAAATCTGATTGATCTTCCTATTACATCTTGTGTGTATATATAGAGTAATTACAAATTAAAAATAGCTATAATACACATCTACTTTAACTGAATATAAGAGACAATTTCTATTTTAAACTAAATGGCAAACTTAATAGCTATCAACAACTCTATTTTAACATAAATGACAAACTTAATAGCTATATTATCAACAACTCTATTTTAACAGATTCACGATCTATTTATCACTAAACTTTAAGAATAACAAACATAAAGTAATAACAATAAACAAAACAACATCCATAAAGGGGGAATACAACATCAATTGTTAAGCATCCCAAACTCTTTTTCATTGCTTTCCAACATAAAGCATCAAAAAGTAAATACATAACAAGAAAAACATACAATGAAAAGGCAAGCCTTATGGCTTGCCTTTTCTTAGAAAAAATACCTAAAAACTACTTCTCTTCTTTTCTTTTCCTTTCCTTTTCCTTATCTTTTATGCTACCGCCCTCTTTCAAACATGCTTGAGGGGGGGCTATTTATAAGGTTTTTCTAAGATCTTGGGGTGTTTTGGATTCAATTCTAACCTTTTGATCTTGATGTAGATATTGTAGACTCCTAATAGAAGGAAAATAGATTGTTGTAGAGTAGAATCAAGTGAAGAAACATTGGTCTTTACCTAGGGGTTCCACCGCTAAGGCTAATCAATTGACCATTTTTTAAGGCTTCGTCGGAGAAAGTACACCGTCGTCATCGGAAAACACAACAACTTGATATAAGAGATGCAAATATGTCATTTGAATCCATTCTTTCTTAATTCTAAGGTCTGTAACTCCATATTCATGCATCCAAACTTGGCAACTAGATTAGTCAAAACTGCCAAAGTAGGATCTGAACGACGTGTCATCCATCTTCTCTTCTTTACATGAGAACGATGCATCGCCTACAAGGATTAGGGTTTTTAGATTGGGACTTTTGGATAATTTCAATGGAGTCTCTACTCTAAACTCTCTTTTGATTACACCCCTAATTGCCTTTTAACTTTCAATTGCTTTCAATTTTACCCCTGTCAAACTAACATTTCCAACCCGTAAGTTGGCCACCTTTTTCATTATAGTCCTTGGTTCTGAATTTGTATAATTTGACCTTTAATTGTCTAACAAACTTCTAATTTCTTTGATTTGGTCCTTGGTTCAAATTAAATCTGGCCCTATGGTTACATGGCTTTTCCAGCTTGGTCCTTGGTTTTGAAATTGTGCAATTTTGGCCCCAAATTGACCAGCAAACTTTCATTTAGTGCAACTAAACCCTTGATTTGAACAAATCATGTTTTAAAATTACAAATCAAACCCAAATATTAAATTTTCATAATTCAAGGCTTAAATTTGACCCAAAAAATCATATTTTTTTTTGTTTAATAGGGCTTTTGATAAGAGAAGAAAAGGAGTCATATAAAAATAAAATTCTAAAAAAAAGGGAAGTCCAAAATTAGGTAACAACATCGGTATTGAAAATGTTCTCAAACATGTTCTTTTCTATATGTATGACATCAAGGTTATGACAAAGAAAATTAATCTTCTAATAGGAAGCTCCTAGAAAATACTTCGTTTTACCCACTTGTGGATTTAACCAAAACCAGGAAATTTTTGTTTACCGGATTGAAAACCATACATGATGTCCCATACTCTGACACCATATGAACAATATCCCTTTCAACTCTTCCAACAGAAAAAGTCTTTTTTTGTTATTTTTGTACATGTGATCCATTGGAAGAATCGTCGGTGATAGTAAAAAAAGAGTTTTGCAGTTGTTCGTCAACATGAATGCTTAATTTTTTTTCATAAAGTATGGATATGCTAGTTTCCCATATGAGTTCCACCTTAAAGGCATTTTGTAAGTAGGAAAATCATTGATAGTGCACATCAAAGTTGTGTTCATCTAAAAATTTTGTTTTCACAATACATCATCAATCAAAGCCTTGGGTGACCACAATTGTTTCAACTCATCAATCAACTCTTAAAGACGAATATCAATTTTATGGTCCAGTCTATAAAGACAACATATGATCATTGATAAAAACATGAACTTCGAACTCATACACATTCCCGATGGCAAGTTGTATATTGTTAGTATCACCAGCCAACAGGAATAAGGAGCGAAATATGACCTAAATGTGTTAAATTTGTCTGTATATAAACCAAGACGCACATTCCTTGCTTCCACTGCAAACTGAGGATGCACATGGTTAAAGTGTTTGAAGGCTTCACCATCATAATGGTGCACCATCACTCCATCAACTGCATCATGTGAATAATGTCATGTCATGTGCTTAACAGTCTTTGGTGACATGAATAATCTATAGGTGTGACTGATAAGTATCTAAGCTTTTTATATGTGACAAGAGTTTGTCCCTTACCATTCTTGTGTTTATAACAAGGATGCCCACATGTTTTGCACTCTATCAACTTTGTATTTTCAAGGTAGTATAGCATGCAGAAGTTTGAACATGTGTTCAATTTTATCCTAGTTCGAAGGATTTCATCATGAATTTAGGAGCAGAGAGGTTCTCTTTCAGTTTATTTCCTTTTAGTAAAATGTTTCTCGCCCATTTGACAATTTTATCATAACCAACCTCACTCAACCTATAATCTGACTTGATGGTGAACACCTGTTCCACAATTGATAAATTACTATGATTTGTGCAACCTCACTTCGAGTAAAATGTTTCTCGCCCATTTGATAATTCTATCATAACCAACCTCACTCAACCTATAATCTGACTTGATGGTGACCACCTGTGCCATAATTGATAAATTATTATAATTTATGCAACCATCCTATAATATTTCATCACAGTATTTTAGAAGATCAAAAAACCTAGTCGCGTTTGCATTGGATTCTTCATTTAAGATTGGGCATTCACTTGTAACACTCTAATTCATTCTCTTCACATCCATAACAATAATCCTATAAGAATTATTATTAGCATCTACAACTCCATACACATTGCTGGAACTAGAAGTTGAATCAACCATCCTTTCTACCATGATCTCGTGAGGAAAAAATTCTTCATCGTATGTATATCAATATAGATATTCCTCCATAAACCCTTTTTGTAGAAGATGTATCGTTACAAAATCTAAATTGGTAAACTTTTTTTTTTGCACATTTTCCAAAGACATCTAATATCGCCTCCACTAATGTTTTTTAAATTAGATATTGAGTAGTTAATAAAACCCTGAATCACATTGCAAGAATTCATCCTATGCAACCCTTGAGGTGATTCACAATACATCCATGAATGATCCTCCATTACTTATATCAAATCTATATACAATAATCATGTATTAATTAAATACATTAACTAAACAAATACAATTTTACATAATCTAAAACAAACCCTAACATGTAGACATCATAAATCCATAAAATAAATTTATATGATAAAAACTATAAAATAAATAGCAAACATCCAAACAAAATCAATATACTTCAAAACTATGCAAACAAATTAACATATTAAAATTAAATTTCAAAAAAATATGGTATATTTTTTTATTTAAAGTGGAGAATCCTAAAAAATATTGAATTGAAACACAAATACTCATAAACTTAGTGTTGTGGTTGTTGGATTTGTTGTGAGAGTTTTATCGTGATGAAATTGGGGAGGAGGGTGGTTGGGGGTTGTAAAGGAAAAAATACAGAAGGAAGAATAAGAACAAGGCGAGGGGAGAGGAAGGTCGATGATCAGGTCATAAACTAAACAATTACCAGCAGATTTATTGATAGAATATATCCGTCAGTAAATCCATAGGTAATTTTGTCGTTAACAATGTAACGTCATTATACTTCATATATTTTTTTAATCCCACTATAATTTTTCCCACTAATCCATCAATATTTACCAACATAATTACTGACAAAATATATTCATCGGTAACTCTGTCAGTTTTATTACCAGAAACAATGTCATAGGTTTTTAATTCCCACTGTAATTCCCTTGGTTTTTACAATCGACATTTACCTATTGAACCATTATGTTGAAAATGGTATCTGTAAAATACCGACAGCAATACCTGTCGGTAAATACCGATGGAAATTGCAATGATAACATTCCGTTGCTAATATTATCAGCCAAATAATAATGGAAAATTTTCGTCGCTATTTCCATATGAATTAGCTTAATTTCCGGGTAGTGAATATTACATGGCAGCGAGAATAGAATTATTCTCTTGCAAGTTCATTCTCTTTATTCTTAACAGACTCAATGAAATGGTGAACTGCATTTCAACCGCTTGTTTTTTAGGTTCAATTCAGAAGGTCAGTCTCCAGATATTGACTAGCGTCCTTGACATTTCATCAAGGAAATAAATTCAACATTACAACCAGTGCTTGTTGAAATACGCAACCAAATACAAGAAAATGAACAGTACTTTAAAGCAGAAAAAAAGATAAAATTCCCGCGAGGAAAATGTACAAAAAATTTAATCTTGATACTCTGTTATTCAATGCTACCTGGTCAATGCCATCTTTGTAACGTAATTTCTTTTCTGACAATGCCATCTTTAGCTTATTGGCTACGAAATATTGTCACCAGGTGCGACTTTTTTGTCAAAGAAATGGAATTATGAGCGTAAGATTTGATTTAAGTTCGTAACTTCAAAGACTCAAGTCTTCCTTGCTTAAACATCTCGTAGAGAGACAATGGAAAGCCTTCCTTTCTTCACCATCTTCTGCTTTTTGTTCATTTTATCTCTCTTTAAGCTGTCATTTGCTGCTGATACCATAACTTCAAAGCTACAAATCATGGATGGTGAGACTTTAACCTCAGCATCTGAAAGGTTTGAGCTAGGTTTCTTCTCTCCTGGGAAATCCATAAACAGGTACCTAGGAATATGGTACAAGAAGAGTCCTGATGTGGTTGTGTGGATTGCAAACAGGAACAGCCCACTCACTGATCTCGATGGAGTTTTAGCAATTGGAAACGGCGGAAATCTTGTTATTATCAACAAAAAAGAGAACGTTATCTGGTCTTCAAATGTATCAAGAATTATAGAATATCCAGTGGCACAGCTCGTAGATTCTGGAAACCTCGTTCTAAGAGACAGCAGCAGCACAAGCAGGGAAAGCTATCTGTGGCAGAGTTATGACTACCCAACAGATACGCTGTTGCCAGGAATGAAGCTGGGATGGAACTTCAAGAATGGTCAGGAAAAATACTTGACATCATGGAGAAGTGCTGATGATCCATCCTCTGGAGAATATATCAACAAACTTGACATTCATGGCTTACCTGAAGAGGTTCTTAGTTCAGGATCAGTGAAGAAGTATCGCACGGGACCATGGAATGGAGTTTTCTATGGTGGAGTTCCTTTAATGCACAATTCCGTATATGCACCGAGTCTAGTGGATAATCAGAATGAATCTTATTTTTCGTACGAGTCTTTGAATAAATCAATTTTTACACGACTAACAATAAAAGAATCAGGTTTGTTGCAACGTTTTATAATGTATGATTGGGATACTGAATGGAAAATTTTGTACTCACTACCCCACGACCAGTGTGACAATTATGGGCATTGTGGTGCTAACACCATTTGCAAAGCTAACGAGAACCCTATATGTAAATGTCTGAAAGGGTTTACAGCGCCTTCAGAAGGAGAATTGGACATTCAAAATTGGTCTGGGAGTGAAAACTGTGCGAGGATATCTCCACTGTGCCAAGGAAAAGAAGGATTTATAAAGATTGTGTGGGTAAAACTACCGGACTTAAAGTTTCGGTTGAACAAGAGCTTGACTCTTAAGGAATGTGAGACCGAATGTTTGAACAACTGTTCTTGTAGTGCTTATGCTAATCTGAAAGTTACCGGAGAAGGGAATGTTTGTTTGTTGTGGTTTGGGGATCTGGTTGATTTGAGAGAGCAATATGAAGGAATGAGAGGAGAGGACATCTATATACGAGTGCCAGCTTCAAGTAAGTATCGTTCTCACTTAATTATGCCATTTCCTTTCCTTTCAGTTCAAGAATATTACTGTAAGATGAGGATTTTTCTTTCTGATTTCATCTGTTGGTCAGAACAAGCAAGTTCATTCCTATTCTCATTGTTTTTGTTTTCTGACATACTGGAAAAGTTTTTATAGATGAAAAAGGAAAAAGAAAAAAAGAGAAGGTATCAAGCAAGCATAAATATAATCTGATTATTTATTATCGTTATTTTTTTGATAGAATTGCAGGATTCAAAGAAGAAATGGCTGAAGAGAATCCTCCTGGGAGTTTCAGTTCCCACTATGTCTGGAATTTTTATCTTCGCCGTGATATTCTGTATAAGATGGAAGAGGAAAAAAAAAATAAGTAGAAACATTCAACCTTTTTTAGTCATTTCTCATCAAGCAGGATAACATCACAAAATTCTATTATCAGGAAATAAGTTTTTATGTCGCTTTTATCATCAGGGAAGGAAAATCAGAAGGAGAAACTGGATGTACCTGTTTTTGATTTGGATGCAATCGTTACAGCTACTAATAATTTCTCTCCAGCTAATAGAATTGGAGAAGGTGGATTTGGTCCTGTTTACAAGGTGAAAATGGGATACTCCAGAAATAGTTAATATAAAGATGCATCTGTGTTGTATCTCCCAACTCCTGCAAATCCTAACTGAGAAGTTATGTGAAATTTGCAGGGCAAATTTTTATCAGGACAAGAAATAGCAGTGAAGAAGCTGTCAAAGAATTCAGGGCAGGGTGCTGAAGAGTTCAGGAGTGAAGTGGTTCTAAATGCCAAACTTCAACACAGGAATCTTATTGGGCTCTTGGGGACCTGTATACACGGAGAAGAAAGGATTCTAATCTATGAGTACATGCCCAACAAAAGCCTTGATTACTTCATTTTCGGTTTGATCCTCTTGACATTTCCCCTTTCCATTTAGTAACACATTTTCCTTAAGCAGGACCAATGCAATTAATTCATCTAAACTAAATCTCTTTGTTTGTCTAAACGGTATTAATCCTTATCTGATTACGTGACTTACAAAGGTTAACGATGTGCAGATCACGAAAGAAGTGCATTGCTCGGATGGAAAGAACGTTACAGCATCATTTTGGGTATTGCGAGAGGACTTCTCTACCTCCACCAAGATTCTAAACTTCAAATTGTGCACAGGGATCTCAAACCCAGTAATATTTTATTAGACAGCAATCTGAATCCTAAAATATCAGATTTTGGCTTGGCGAGAATTTCTGATGCTGATGGCAAAGAATCAAGAACAAGGAGAGTCATTGGAACATAGTAAGCATTATCCCTCTAAATCACCTTCTTATATGAGTTGAAAGAACTTTATAGTTGATTTATTTCATGCAGTGGCTACATGTCTCCCGAATATGCTATTGATGGCAAATTTTCGGTGAAGTCAGATGTTTATAGTTTGGGCGTGGTTCTATTAGAGATTGTTATTGGAGAAAGGAATCGAGGGTATAATCATACAGATCATGACCATAATCTCTTGGGACAAGTAAGTCGAGAAACAACTATATCGACTCTTCTCTTCTGAGTACTTTTTCAATAATTAACTTGACATTTCAGGTATGGCTTCTGTGGAAAGAAGGCAGGGCCTTGGAGTTAATGGACACATGTTTAAGAGATTGTTTCGATGAATCTAAAGCACTAAGGTGTATTCAGGTGGGATTATTGTGTGTCCAAACACACTCTGAAGACAGGCCAGCAATGTCATCTGTAGTTTTTATGTTGTCAAATGAGGGAGTTGCGTTGCCTCAACCTAAACAGCCTGGTTTCTTCGCAGAACGAGGTTCTGGCACGGATACAGCATTGTGCATGAAAGAGCACCATACGGAAAATCAACCTTACATAACTGAGTTAGACCCCAGATAGATAATGTTAATTAGAGAGATTACTGGGAGGAATTCCTTACCGTTCTTATTACAGATACTCAGTACACACACACAATATGCAGTCCTACGCAGCTAATTTTGGAAAGAAAATAATCAGTATCCCATAACAATCAGGATGCTTATAAATAAGAAATATGGAAGCTCTAATTTCCTAATATATAGAGATTTGTACAGCTCACACCAACACTTCCCCTCGAGTTGGTGAAAAAATATCTTTGATACCCAACTTGTCAAGTGAGTTATGAAAGTTTTTGTTCGAGATAGTTTTTGTAAGCATATTAGCAAGTTGATCCTCTAACTTGACGAAGGGACATCGAATCATTCTTTCTCCAAGATTCTGTTTGATAAAATGTTGGTCTATCTCAATGTATTTTGTCCTGTCATGCTAGATCGGGTTCTGAGATATTTCAATTACAGCTTTGTTTATCACAATACAAATTCATTTATGAGTTCTGGATGAAACCAATTTATGAGACTAGTTTTCTTATCCATAGGAGCTCACAAAGTCCCTTAGCCATACCTCAAAACTCAGCTTCTACACTTGATAATGCTATTACTTTCTATTTTTTACTCCATGTAACCAAGTTTTCCTCAATGAATATAAAATATCTAGATGTAGATTTCCTATCAGACACATTCCCTACCCAATCAGCATCGGCATATTCTTCAATGTCTAAGTGAGCATTTTTTAAATACTTGTTGTTCATAATGGCAGTATACTCTTCTCTCTTCTTCTTTTTTCCCAAAACTTAAAAGAAGATTGCATCTTTTTTTCTTACAACATCAAGTTCATATTTTTTCTAATGTATAAAAGAAAAAAAAATTCATTGTTTTGGATAGGTTTTATTTTCAACAAACTTTTGCGATTGCATTTATATATGTTATTTGAATAAGTTTTTTTTTCTTCTATTTTTTTTCTTCTATTTATATATGTTATTGAGTATCTGCAATTATCTTATTCATTTTATGAATTTATTTTGGTTTTGCCTCTTATTCTATAAAAATAAACTAGATTTGACCATAAAAAGTCCAAAAAACCCACTAAAAAACCAACAAGTTTTGCTGATTATTCTCTTTAGAAAACAAATCAAACCAAACCAAAACCGGTCACTTTAAACAAGTTTCTAGTTAAGTTGGGTTATAATGTACACATAATAAAGTTCAGTTTGGTTGATTTTTTTTTTTTTTATCAAAAACTAAACCTAACAGAAAATACTCACCCTACAGTCATGCATTATGAGGTATCATGCCTGGCAGCAAGGTTGACGCCAGTGAACCTCATGAGATGAAAATACACCCAAGTGAATTAATTATTGGAATTTTCAAATTTAGGTGTCGTATAATTCAGGAAACCTGATGGGAACAGCTTCGCTGTCAGTGTTTATGGTCCCTAGTAGCATGGATGGAAAAAACTGCATTGATGTTAACAATTCTTAATTCTTTCAACAATTGTTAAAGAATCCCAGATATTTTAAATCATATTGACTGCTAGAACAAAAGTCTTTGGCCCTGGAAAAAGGTAAGGGTATTGATTAACAAATGCAATTCCTCCGAGAAAATTTGGAAATATTAATTATCAAATACTTGGACCAAGTCAAACTATGAAGACGCACTCTATATCCTTTCATACCTGATCCCATGGCCTTCCCTACTCTTCTACTCTCCGTACAAGAACCCTATTGCTTAATACTTCGTATAGGATGCATGTAATAATATAACAAGAAGCAAGAGCATGGAAAAATCGATTTCTGGCTTTAGAATTCTCTTTGTTCACACATTTCTGTTGATTTCTACCATGAGAGTATCTACTGATACTCTTACTCCTGGTCAGTCCATTAGAGACAGAGATGTTTTAGTCTCAGCCGATGGAAGTTTTGAACTGGGATTTTTTAGCCCAATTAATTCAAAAGGTCGATACTTGGGGATATGGTACCAAAAAATATCTGCTGGGACTGTTGTTTGGGTAGCCAACAGAGAAACACCACTCAACGATAGCTCAGGAGCTTTGATTGTCACTAACCAAGGTATTCTCATTCTTCTTAATAGCTCCAAGGATGCTATTTGGTCTTCCAATGCATCCAGAACTGCCCAGAACCCAGTCATGAAGCTCCTCAGTTCTGGCAATCTTGTTGTAATGGACATAAATGACAACTCGGAGAACTTTTTGTGGCAGAGTTTTGATTATCCATGTGACACCTTACTTCCAGGCATGAAGTGGGGAAGAAATATGGTAACTGGTCTTGATAGGTATTTATCATCGTGGAAAAGTTCAAATGACCCTGCTCAAGGCGAATTCACATTTCGTATAGATCCTGGAGGGAATACACAAATGTTGCTTATGAAAGGGACTAAAATACTTTATAGAACAGGAACATGGAATGGCCTCAGATGGACAGGAACTCCTCAACTGAAACCTAATATGTTATACACATATGGATTCATTTCAACTACAACAGAGATGTATTACAAGTTTGATCTGATAAACAGTTCAGTCTCATCCAGGATTGTGATGAACAGTTCAGGCATAGCACAGCGCTTCTCATGGATCACTGGAACAAATAGATGGGCTCGTTTCTCTGTAGTACTTCTCGACCAGTGTGATGAATATGCTTTGTGTGGTGCCTATGGAAGTTGCAACGTCAATCGCCAACCTGTTTGTGCATGCTTGGAAGGGTTCATACCTGTAGTGTTTTGAAATTTTTAAAAAGGAAAATACATGAATGCCCTTAAGAGCTTAGAAGTAGGTTAAGGGTTTTGTAGTAATTGTATAAGTTTGTAAATATAAATAGAAAAGAAAAGAAAAAAAAAAAAACAAGAAGCAATCTGAAAATTTGAGAGAGAGAATCGGGAAGAGAGAGAAAGAAGAAGAAGAAGAGAGAAGAGGAAAAAAGGGAAGAGAAGGAGAAAAGAAGAAGGAGAAATAGTTGTTAAGGTAATGTGTATGTTTTAATATGTATAAATGTAGTTATTAGTTATGATTTTTGCTTGGATTGATTGTTAGGGTTTGAGGATTTTATTTGGGTTTGATTGATGAATTAAGAGAGATGTTAAGGGTTGAATGTATTGGGTAATGGTTTAATTAGTTTGATTGTAGATGATTTTGAAGTTTTGAGGTGTTTTGTTTAAGAAAATATTGAGAAAAAATGGTGAAAACCCTTGCTGGAAATTCAGGTCTGGAGGTTGAAGATGACGAAAATTCATTTTGGTCCTTTTGGTGAAAATTTCAGTTTAGTCCCTGAACTTTGAAAAATTACAATTTAGTCCCTGAACTTTGGAAAATTCCAGTTTGGTCCCTGGAGTAAAATTGGAGATTCTGGACAGAATTGAGGTTGAATTATGGACAAGATTTTAGTATAATTATGAATTTATGAAGTGTTCAATTTAGTCCTTCAATTTGATAAAATTACAATTTGACCCTAAAAATATAAGAAAATTTCAGAATGGTCCTTAGATGGAATGTAAGTACTTCATATTGGTTTGATGGATAATTGAAGCCTATTCGATGAATTATTATCAATTTTATGAATTGTGTATATTGAATTAGACTTCGGAAGAAACCATTGTTTTAGGTTTTTGTGGAAAAATGGATAGTTGATTAAAAAAAACACATAGGAGTATGAGTTGAACTCTTAGATATGTTATAAAAGCTATTTTACGTTTTTGAGTCATTTTTGAGTATATTTTCTTTTATATGTTCAGATAATCCGATATTCGCGATACGTCGATAGGATTCCGTCAATATTCTACTTTTTGAATTTCGATCACTTTTGAGTCGGTGAGTGGATAATATTTAATATGCATGAGAAATATTATAAATATTTGATTTGCTAGTATTTGGATTATGCTTCTTGATAAGATATACATTGATTACGATTCTTGATACGATAAAGCATAATCAATTGTTGAATATACGTTCTTGATATAAGCCAATATCTGTTTGTGAATTGATAGCTCCTCATTTGATTGATGCCATGAGTTGAGCCTTGAGATATGAATATTTGTTTGATCATGATATATGAATACCTACGGTATGTCAGTCAGAATACCTATGCTAACAGGGTAGTGTTAGCCTTTGTGCACATCGTATCTGAAACCCTAGTTGGTCGGGGGAGTCACCAACCTGTGTGGACTGATCATCCCACAGTACGGAGCCTCATGCTCATTGCATTTTGATTTTCTGACGAGCTTTACCTATTAAATTCTTGTTATGACCTATTTGAGAAACTTCTTGTAAGAACTTCGAACCGATTTGATAATATACTTCTCTTTGTTGTATTATCTCGTATGTGTATATCAGATATTATCTACTCACTGAGTTGTTGAACTCACCCCCTCATTATTTATTATTTTCAGGCTCGTAGCTTGCTAGCAGGTCATTTTTGTCCTACTCTTGGAACCTGCTATTTTGGTTGTAATTGACATTTTGTTCATATGTCTAGTTAGTGCTCCACAATTATAACAGTATGTAATCCACTATTGTATAAAGACAGTTGAATTATGTTATAAAGTTTACTTTGATATTTCCGCTGCGTTGAACTCTGAATAAGAATATTAAGTTTGTGTGTAAGTTTGGGTTCGCATAGGTGTGGAACCTTGGAGGGGGACCATGCCTATGTGCCGGTCACGGATCCGGGAATCGGGTCGTGACAATACCCAAATCTCTAAAAGATTGGAGTATACAAGATTGGTCTGACGGATGTGTTAGAAGGACTAAACTAGATTGTGACAATAGATTTATGCAGCACAAGGGAGTAAAATTGCCAGACATGATCAAATCCTGGGTGGATACTACCAAAAGCCTCATGGAATGTGAGGATTTATGTTTGAAGAACTGCTCCTGTGTGGCTTATGCAAATTCAGATGTTAGAGGAGGAGGGAATGGCTGCATACTTTGGTTCGACGAGCTGATTGACACAAGAGAATTCACTGAAGACGGGCAAGATCTCTACATACGAATAGCTGCTTCGGAGCTTTGTACTTCTCCTTTTTCTGCCTCTGCTACCACTACTTTTACTACTTATTCTTTCACACTTTAATAACATGTTTTAATCTAAAGTTCTTTATTTAAACAGATGGTTTTGAAAAAACCAAAAGCTCCGACAAGAAGCAAGTGGGAATAATAGTTGGCACCATAATTACCATCGTGGGAATCCTCGTACTAGCATTTTTCCTGTATGCAAAGAGAAAGAAACTTAGAAAGCAAGGTAAACTGTCTCAATCACAATTTATTCTTCTTATTTGTGATGTATAAACTGGACAATATTTTCAGACACGAACTAGAAGATATTATAAATAACAAATACAAAATATATAATACAAAAACTGTTGAAAATAAATTAGATTTCTTATTTTTGAAATATAGAGAAACTGGTATACCAATTAAAAGAAACTTGTCGACCAATAGAGTTGGCAGAATTACTATTCTAGTTAGACTAGATTACTTGTTTAGTTCAATTTCTCATTTGTCTAGAATCTTAGACTTATAAATAGACTTGTAATGACAATAATGAAACAAAGAGCGTAGAAAAAAAACTTAGAGAAAAACACTTAATAATATATATCTTCCCTTTAAATTTTTCTTGTTTTTAAACTTTGCAATTAAGCATTATTGGCCATATAAGTTTGAAGTATTTAAGTGAAGAAAGATAAAGACAACAAACACTTGTATATTGTGTTAATGGAATTGAGATGAATTAATTGCTTACTAGTTCAAAGCAATCCTTACCAATATATAGTAAAAAAAAACAAACTGAATTGCTAACTTATAAATCTTTAGATACAATAGATCAACATAACATCACCATTATTTTGCACCTCTAGTGACAAAAAAAAAAGGTTTTGGTGTTTAAGTGTTTGATTTTTCCATGAAACAATGGATTGTGAGAAGTTGTTATTGTTGTTTGATTATCCATTGAGTTTTCTATTACTTGTTTCTCCTCTATGTGCAAATTATACAAAATCTTCTTAATCTATAATGTTTGATTCAATGTTGTTGTTGCAACAAACTCTACTTTTTAATTGGATTGTGCCACAATATCTTGCTTCTTGGATAACCACAAATATATTTCTAATCCTAGTTGAAACCGAATCCAAAAGTACTTTTCATATCATCAATAAATCCACCCTAATCACTGTAAAAAAAGTCATGCAATCTTAACTTCTAACTACTCTGAAATTGAACACCAAAATTGATTATTCCTTTGATATAACTTAGAATTTGGTTGGCTTCTCTCACATGTATTTCACTTGGACAATGCATGAAATGAGATACAAGAATTGTTGCATAAAGTATATCAGGTTTGGTTATTGATAGATACATCAATCAACCAATTAAACTTCTAAACTTCTCTTCATCACCTCTGTCAATTCCATATTTTTTGTTGAATTTGTCTTTTTAATTCATTGGAGTGGTTGTTGATTTTGCAATTCTCCATATGAAATTTCTTCAAAATTTCCTTTGCATACTTCTTTTGGCATATGAATATTTCCATTCCAAGAAAAAATGTTGTGAGACCGAGATCAGTCATTTTGAAGCTTGCATCATCTTCTGCTTGAATTCTTTAACTTGCTATCCATTTCTTCCTATCACTAGAAGATCATCAATAGAGAGTGATATTATGAGAATATCATTGTTAGTCCTTTTTTACATAGAGAGTTGCTTTAAAGAAGCTTTTCTAAAAGCCAGAGTTTATCAAATAATCATCAATTCTAATATATCATGCAAGGTTATTAATGTTGTTCCGTTTCGGCCAAAATGACCGAAACATTTCATACCACTAAAAACACCGAGACAAAACAAGATCAATTTTATCTCGGTTTAAATTTCGGTCCATCTCGGTAATTTCAGCCCAATACTGGCCTAAACATTCTGGATTTATTTCGTTTGTTCCGTTTTGGTTGTATTAAAATATTATTTTACTTTCATCTCTTAAACTAGCACACATCCTAAATACATTGGATGTCACTGACTTAAGATTCGTCCATGCAAGCCAGTTCCACTTGACTTCTTGATTTATTTTTATGGACGTCATTCTTTGACTGCACATCTACTTACTTGATGTGGGATAATCTTTCAGCATTTAAAGCTACAAAGTGTAAGCTTCTTTGATGATTTAAGCGATGTGGGATAGTGTTTGTCTAGCTGGACAAATCTCATTGATTTGTCCGCAGCTGGACAAATATATATATATATATATATATATATATATATATATATATATATATATATATATATATGTGCTAAAAATAAAAAATAAAATTCTTGCATCAACTTTGATTTTATAAAAAATAAAAATTATATTTAATTTTTTATTTTTTATTTTTATATATATAATTAATTAATTAATTATGAATAGTACAACCTCAAAACGGCACGCTGAAACACTCCGAAACCAAAACGTTCCGTACCAATAAAAAAACAAAACGCCAACCGAAATGGTATTGATAACCTTGATATCAGGCTCCAGGTGTTTGCTTTAATCCATAGAGAGCCTTTTTTAGCAAGTAGACTTTATCTTTTTTTATTGAATCATAAGCTGGTGGTTCAACATAAATTTTTTCCTGTCAAATACCATTTAAGAAGGCTGACTTAACATCTAACTAGAATACCTTTTAGTTCTTGTGTGTAGCAACACCATGAAATAGTTTGATGATGTCCATTCTTGCTATAAAAAAAAAGTATCTAAATAATCAATACTAAAAATCTAATTTTACCCCTTAACAACTAGGGTAACTTTATGTTTATTGATGGTACTATTTGCATTTAGTTTAGTTCTGAACACCCACTTTATACTAATGATATTTTTGTGTGGTGGTTTGTCAACTAGTTCCCAGGTGTGATTTTTTTAATCATTGATATATCCTCCTTCATTGCTTTCTACCATTTAGAGTCTTAGAGAGCTTATTCATATCCTTCGAGTTCATGGAGTGTTACATTACTTCTTTGATAAATGTTTATAAGAGATCTTACTTCTTTGATTGGTGAATCATTAATTGATTCATCCTGCCATTGATGTTTATATAGAAATCCAAACAATTCATTTTTTTTGTGATTCTTTCTAGTTCCACTGTTCCTCTTCATGGAAATGAATATGTTTTGTAATGCCCATCTTCTGAGTTTGAGGATGATGTACTTTGTAGGCTTTACAAATAGAACTATAGCCTAAAGAAATACCTGGTATAGCTTTCTTGTCAAGTTTATCCCCCTTGATATGTGGAACATGAATGAAACATATGTTGGAAAAAAAATTAAGAAGGTTTAGTGAAGGTTTGTAATTATATCAAGCTTAAAATAGAGTTTTTTCTTCCAAAATTTTGTTAGAAGATGATTTTGAAAGAAGACAGTTGTGTTAGCTTCTTCTACGTGAAAACTCTTTGGCAAATTATTCTCATGTAGCATGAATTTGAACATCTCCATTATGTATATATTTCTCCTCTCACTGACTCCATTCTATTTTGAAGTGTAAGGAGTTGTGAGTTGATGGTCAATGCTAGCATCTTCACATTATAGAATGAACTACAATGCAATGCATTCTTTAAAATTATTAGATCTAATAGCTTAAATTTTGCATGTACTGTGATTCTCCATATTCTTCTTAAACCTCCAAAATATCCCAACTACTTCTTGTTTGTATTTCTTAAAAAAAAAACATATTCTCAAAAAGTTATCAGTGAAAAGAATGTAATATCGACCACCTTTTAATTAAGGTGTTTTCAAAGGGCTAGCCACATTGTCATGAATTAATTAGAGTTTCTATACTGATCTCCATGTTGATTTGGAAAATAGTTTCTTGTTTTACTTACCAAACTAACAGGCTTTATAGTTTGATAATTGATTAGTAAATAAAGGCACACTTTTACAATATCATTCTTCTTCATGTTAAGCATTGTTGTTGATGACACTCTCCCAGCCTCTTATGTCATACTTCTATGTCAATTAGCTTAGTTGAAAAAGTTGTGTTCCTTTTACATCTCATCTTAGTTTGAAGTATTTTTGCTTAACAAAATCAAAGATATAACATAATTGATGTTCAAAATCCATTTTCTTGTCTTTCTCTATCAATTGCCTAACACTTAACAAATTATCTATATCAAGTATATAGAGAATATCTAAAATTATTTTTGTACCTGAATTTGTCATGATGGTAATAACTTTTTTTTCTTTTAGCTGTTGTACAATCAAAGTTTTGAAATTTTTTTTTGTCAAAAGTCATGTGGTTTGTCCAATCACTTTTAATGAGCTGATGATATTAGGAGTTTTGAACTAAAAAATATGTGGCAATAAAACATTTGACCTTTATCATCTTGACTAGCAACTTGAGCATCTCCTTCTTGTTTCTAAGGTTTAGTTCTGCTTCCTGTCCAAGTTGAATGCATTTGCTACACATTGCATCAAGTCTCTTCCAACACTTAAATGGTTAATGACCTAACTTGTTGGAATGTTGACACGGTGGGAAATTTCTTTTAAAAAATCTCCCCTTGTTCTGAAATTAGTTGGCAGTAAATTTATTGCTGCTTGAAGCTTGGTTTCTCTTGAAAGACTTCTTATCCTTTTCAAAATCTTGATGATTTCCTTCTACAACATGATCCTGCCTCAGAAGATATTCTTGAGCTTTTTACAATCAAATAAATAAAGTCACTGCTTCACTGTGATTGAATGCATATAGAGTTAAAAAAAAATTTCTGAAATGTTGATCCGCCAAGGCCTAATGAATCTCCAACTATTTAGCAACCCCGAAAAGCAGCAACCTGCAGAATTACAAAGATGAAGACCAAAAGGAAGAAGACATGGAGTTGCCAGCATTTGATCTTAGCACTGTAGCATATGCCACAGATAATTTTTCAAGCCGGAATAAGCTGGGAGAAGGTGGTTTTGGATCTGTATACAAGGTAAAAGTTACAGCCTCTTCTAGTTCTAAGTGCAGTCATTCATAGCAGGTTGTAGTAACCATGTTATGATGATTTGCAGGGAACGTTGACAGAAGGACAAGAAGTAGCTGTGAAGCGGCTCTCAAAGAATTCAGGACAAGGGCTTAAAGAATTCAAAAATGAAGTTATATTGATTGCTAAACTCCAGCATCGCAATCTTGTGAAGCTTCTTGGTTGCTGTATTGAGGGAGATGAAAGAATGTTAATTTATGAATACATGCCGAATAAAAGCTTGGACTACTTCATTTTCAGTCTGTTGTACTAAAAACTTGGATATTTAATTATTCTCTTGGAATTCCATTTTGTTATAAATTTAATACAACATCAAACTAACATTTTAAAGGGATTGATCAGATCAAAAAACTAGAGAATCAACAGATTGGGGCGTTTGGATCAATATTATTGGCGGGATTGCTAGAGGGCTTCTTTATCTTCATCAAGACTCTAGGTTGAGAATCATCCATAGGGATCTGAAGGCCAGTAATGTGCTTCTAGATAATGGTATGAACCCGAAAATCTCAGATTTTGGTATGGCCAGAACATTTAGAGGAGATCAAACAGAGGACAACACAAACAAAATTGTGGGCACATTGTGAGTATAATATCTGCACATCTGCAGATATTTTTTTTTCTGCAGATATCCTATTCTGTGCTGACATACTCGTCTCTTTTTGTCACCGAAAGTAAAAGAGGAAATGCTAATCTTCACTGTACTTTCTTTTTTTATTTCTTTTTTTTCAGTGGCTATATGTCTCCTGAATACGCAGTTGATGGGCTCTTCTCACTTAAATCAGACGTCTTCAGCTTCGGTGTGTTAATACTTGAGATAGTCAGTGGGAGGAAAAACAGAGGTTTTAACCATCCTGATCATCACCATAACCTCCTTGGACATGTAAGTCAAATGAAGTTAAGAAAACAAAAATAAGAAAAAAATGATTAAGGTCAGTCTAACAAACTGGCTTTAACATTTTGCAGGCATGGAGATTATGGAATGAAGAGAGGCCTCTGGAGCTAATCAATGAACCAGAACAGGATTCTTGTACTTTATCTGAAATTATAAGATGCATTCATGTGGGACTTTTATGTGTTCAGCAACGACCCGAAGACAGGCCAAACATGTCATCTGTGATTGTAATGTTAAGCAGTGGGATTTGTTTGCCTCAACCAAAGCAACCAGGTTTTTTCACAGAAAGGAATCTACCTGAAGGAGAGTCTTCATCAGGCAACAAAAAATCATGTTGCACAAATGAAATCACTGTTTCATTGCTGGAACCACGGTAGAAGATCATCACTTGCTAGACTACTGGAAATGTTTCTTGTGCAAACATCTGTTATCGAATTCAGAAATGTTTTAGAGTAATGTGTGTACCCTAAAGATGTTTTTGTTCTCAGTCTGCCGAAATCCTTAATTCGATGTCATTTCCATTTTCTGCTTTCTTTTTCGAAAACCACTTTATTTGTTTCCTGAAATTAAGAGGTTCCTTCCTGGATTGGATTTGCAGTCGTAATTTTGTGGAAGGAAAAAGTTCTGTAAAATTAGGTTCTTTAGTGGACAGAGGCCTAATTCAATAGCTTGGTCAGTCTTATTTGTTCCATGAACTGTTAAGGCAGAAGACATTAGATTTTCATTAGACTTAAGAATAGAAGACCCGCAAAGTAGGAAAAAAAAACATTGGAATTGTTATTTGATTCTGTACCAACTCCAGTTAATTTTCAAATATATATATAGTCCTCAAGGGACGTGGCGTAATGACAGAGGGCTTATGATCTGCACAGCAAATCTCGAATTCGAGTTAAGAGGTACACTCCTGTAAGAGTCTAAGACAGCCGGAATTTTACTCTTTTACCTGGGTCTATAAAGTGCGATTTCCAGGGTTTCCGGGGGTAGGGTTTCCTCGCATCCAAATATATATATATATATATATATATATATATATATATATATATATATATCATACAAATAAAAATAACATAGAAAATGAAAAAAAAATGATTTAAAATTAATTATTTTGTATTAAATGTTATGTAAATTGATTTGTTAACCAATATGTCATAACTATCAATCTCATGAATTTTAAATGATTGATTCCTATGAGAAAAAAATTGTTATGTATGTTTGTATGGAGAATTTAAAAAAAAAATGTTTATACAACGTTACTGTTATTTTTTATATGTCTATATAGAAATAATAAAATTATTTGTAATTGAACAAATAAGGTTGGTAGGTCAACCACCACACAAATTATTAAAAGATTAATTGAGTGATTTTAGTTGTTATCTCTGGAGTACAATAAAATTTCTAAATTCATAACCCTAATCATTCCATGCAGGAAAGCGTTGACAATGTCAAAACAAGACTTTTTAGAGTGCCTTCTCCTCTATGCCACTAGCCTATGGTCGGCTGCAGACACCGATTTTTTAATTATCCTACTCAGCCATAGAAAAGTATAATACTATCCATGGATCGCTGATCTTCATTATCACTGCTAACTGGCTCTAACTCGATTGAAATTTGTCACATCTTCAGAAACATTAATCTCCTTGTAAATATATAATATATATGCCTAACAACATACCATCATGTAAAATAAAAATGGTATTAACAGCAGAATTAAATACTGAGGAAAACTTGTTTTTTATATGAACACTTTTATCGTTTGAATGTCTTGTGTCTGCGTTATGAAGTCTACAATTGCAGCTTGAGGTATAGGGTCAATAAAGAAACCTGGTACAAAAAGTTTGAATTTCAGCATATCTAATAATCAATGTAAGATTATATGCTTCGCTAACATTACAAGGAAGAGCAATATATTTCCAACACATTGATGGTCAAGTCAATCTACAGGGAAGAAACGGTGTTTTTTATATATTGATCATAGCGTTTTTCAACATAATGATTTTAGCGTTCATTTTAGACCGGCGTTGTGTAAAATATAGTAGGATATTTCTTGGTGAACACTTGGTTGGTCTATATCCTAGTGCTTATCATGTCTAAAATAGAAAACGATGAAGCAAAATGAACAAACCTACTTGGGAAAATCCATGGAAAGATTTAGAGTTATCTTTGTTTGCATCTTTCTTCTGATTTCCCCTGTAAAAATCTCTGCTATATCGGTGACCCTTACCCCTGGTCATTCGATAAGAGATGGAGAGACTTTGGTTTCAGCTGAGGGAAATTTTGAACTGGGATTTTTTAGCCCAGGTAGTTCAAATAATAGGTACTTGGGGATATGGTACAATAAAACATCCCCTGGAACTATTGTATGGGTGGCCAACAGAGAAACACCAATCGCGGATCGGCTAGGAGTGTTAAATGTAACTGCTCAAGGAGTTCTTGTGCTGTTCAATAGTACTAATTATGCTGTTTGGTCATCTAATGTCTCGAGAGCTGCCCAGAACCCTGTTGTACAGCTCTTGGATTCGGGAAATCTTGCTGTAAGAGATGGAAATGACAACGACCCGGATAACTTTTTGTGGCAAAGTTTTGATTATCCAAGTGAAACCTTACTTCCAGGCATGAAGTGGGGAAAAAATTTGGTGACTGGTCTTGACAGGTATATATCACCTTGGAAGAGTTCAGATGATCCTGCTCGAGGTGATTTTGCTTTTCGGTTGGATCCTCGTGGATATAGCCAAATGCTGCTTATTAGGGGGCTTACAATTCTGTTTAGAACCGGTACATGGAATGGTATCCGTTGGGGGGGAGTTCCTGACACGGTATCGAATACTGTGTACAGAGAACAATTTGTTTCAACTGCCAATGAGTCCTATTACAGATTTGATCTTCTAAACAGTTCGATTCCATCAAGGTTGGTCATAAGCTCAGCAGGCATACCACAACGCCTCACATGGATACCTCAAACGAGTCTTTGGTCACCTTTCTCTCTAGTGCAGATCGATCAGTGTGACACTTATACCTTGTGTGGTGTTAATGGTATCTGCAGCATCAAGGACCAGGCTGTTTGTTCATGCTTGGAAAGTTTCATACCCAAGAATCATGACAGATGGAAAAGTCAAGATTGGTCTGGTGGTTGTGTTAGACGAACTCAATTAGGTTGTAATAATGGAGATGGATTTCTGAAGCACATGGGTGTCAAATTGCCAGACATGTCTGATAACTGGGTGAATACTAGCATGAACCTAAATGAATGTGAGAATATGTGCCTTTCAAACTGTTCGTGTGTGGCCTACTCAAATTCAGATATTAGAGGAGGAGGAAGTGGCTGCTACCTTTGGTTCGGTGAGCTCAAGGACACCAAACAACTACAGCAAGGTGGGCAAGATCTCTACATCCGAATGGCTGCTTCAGAACTACGTATGTTTCCTTCCATCTTCATGTTTTAGTTTTTTCTTCTTTCGAAGTACTTATGATGTGAATGAATATCTGAAACTAATCATAAATGATGTAGAACGAGATGAATTTTGAAATTTCAGAGTCATGCAGTGACAGCTTATATTCGAACTTGTCAGGCTGTCTACTTACTCTTCTTCCAATCTTCCAGGTAGTTATGAAAAGAAAAAAAGTTCTAGCAGGTGGAAGCGCTGGAGAATCATTGTTGGCATATTAATTCCTTCAGTGGTCGTGCTTGTACTAGGATTGATCTTGTACATGAGGAGAAAGAATCCTAGAAGACAAGGTATAATAGATTCATAAAAAAATGCTGTTAAGATAAGCAGGATTAGTATGCAAACAACGATTGAATGAGATCAAATGCCAACCAGAATCATTTCGTTTCAAATAATTTAGTTGTCAATGGCTAACTAATCTTGAACTATTTAGCCTTCACGCCAAGCATTCGCATTGAGAATTACAAGGATGAAAGCGATAAGGAGGATGGCATGGAGTTACCGGCATTTGATTTTACCACAATAGAAGATGCCACAGATTGCTTTTCATTCAAAAACAAACTGGGAGAAGGTGGTTTTGGATCTGTATACAAGGTAAAATTGCAATTTTCTGCTAACACAAGTTGATTCATGAGAGGGCTTATTGACTTTTGTTGATCATTCAGGGAACAATGAGCGATGGACAAGAAATAGCGGTGAAAAGGCTTTCAAAGGATTCCGGACAAGGACTAACAGAGTTCAAAAATGAAGTTATATTGATTGCCAAACTTCAGCACCGCAACCTTGTCAAGCTTCTCGGTTGTTGCATTGAAGGAAATGAAAGAATGTTAATCTATGAGTACATGCCTAATAAAAGCTTGGACAACTTTATATTCGGTTTGTTCTGCTATCAGTATCGATATATTTGTTTCTTATCTTAGCATTACATTTTCAAGAAGTCATGATTTAACTAATTTGTGGAGGAATTTTCCAGATCAAACAAGCGCAAACATTCTTGATTGGCAAACACGCCTCAACATAATTTGCGGCATTGCCAGAGGGCTCCTTTATCTTCACCAAGACTCTAGATTGAGGATTATCCATAGGGATCTCAAGGCCAGCAATGTGCTTCTAGATGATTCTATGAGCCCAAAAATCTCAGACTTCGGCATGGCCAGAACATTCAGGGGAGATCAAATAGAGGCGAATACGAGTAGGATTGTCGGAACATAGTATGTTTACTAGGACTTTGTTGCTTAATTCTTCTGTTTTCCTTTTCATTCTGCTAACTTTTCCAAAGCCAGGAAACAAAATGAAGTGAAGCGTAATTCTACTTTTCAATGTTGTTTTCAGTGGCTACATATCTCCCGAGTATGCGATCGATGGGCTCTTCTCAATCAAATCTGATGTCTTCAGCTTTGGCGTTTTAGTTCTCGAGATAGTAAGTGCAAAGAGAAACAGAGGATTTTTCCACCCAGATCACAATCATAACCTTCTTGGACATGTAAGTATAAGGAATGACATGCATGCAAGGTGTAAAGTTGCATTTCCTCTTCTGCTAAGACCTCAACATGCATAATGGCGTAGTACTCTAGAATGAATCGAGCTAAATCTTCGTAGTTTTGATCACTTTTTCTTGCAATTTCATGCCCTTTACTTTGTTGCCGAACTGGCTCAATTTCATCAAAAAGAAGAGAAATTTGAAGAGCTAATTCTTCTAAATTCTATTATGTGCAGGCATGGAGACTGTGGAATGAAGGGAGGCCACTGGAGCTCATGAATAAAACGATTGATGACTCTTCCTCTTCATCAGAAGTCGTGCGATGCATTCAGGTCGGTCTTTTATGCGTGCAACAACGACCTGAAGACAGGCCAAGCATGTCAACTGTGGTTGTGATGTTGAGCAGCGAGATCTCATTGCCTCAGCCAAAACAGCCTGGTTTTTACACAGAGAGAAATTTCTCTGAACACGAAACTTCATCCAGCAGTATAAGATCAGCTTCTACGAATAACATCAGCTTTACAGTATTCGAACCGCGGTAGAACATCACTTGACTTGTATAATTAAGCTCCTTGCATCTTAACTTCAGTTCTAATTTCTTATGTTATTTTACAGCTCTTATCCTGTTATTTCCCACCACGATTGTGAGAAATCGAATGTGTGTTTGTAAAGGAATGTTCTTAACAATAATGAATGGTGATTAAGGAAAAAGAGATTACGAAGTAAAATGAAGAGAGGACAAGAGATAGAAAGAGACTTCTACAAATACATAAATGGTTTAACTTTATTACTTGTCTTTTATGTTTCTCATTAACTACCTTAGAACTAACTTCCTAACTGTCATTAACTACTTGCTAACTAAATCAGTTCAATAATCATCCTATGTCGATTACAATATACATCACGTGCAAAATGTTATGGTACTGATAAATTTCATGTTACCACTACTTGTTCTATTACATCTTTTTTGTCTTAACAATATCTTTCTTAATTAAACATCACGTGACACATTTCAAGGTTCATGAATCCAATCCTAGCTTGTATAACCTTAATTTAGTTTTACACTAATCTGTAAGTGTTACAGACCAAACTCTTACTTAATCTTTGAGCTTCTGAATCAATCATGTCCTACCACTTTTTAACCTCACCCTAACCTAACCTTTTATGATCTCTAAGAAACTTGGACCCAATATTGTATATTGTTTTGAGTTTGAGGGCACTAAACTAAACTCAAACCCTGCCAAACCTTATCATAATACTGAAGCAACTTGAGCACAATCTTAGAGGGTGTTTGGGAGAGCTGTTGTTGTAGCTTTTCAAAGTGTGTTTCGTGCCGAAATATATTAAAATGATATTTTTTTTATATTTTAAAAATTATTTTTGATATCAGCACATCAAAATGATCTAAAAACACTAACCGTCTGTTTTTAAAATTCAAAAAAAAAAAAGGACCAAAAGCACCCAAAAGCGCTTTTGGGTGGCTTCCCATACACCCCCTTAGTCCAAGTCTGAGGACACCAAGGATTAAACTGCAGGATAATCATTATTTCTCAATATATGATTCTAACATGAAGTCGAGAGTTATAAACTTGATCTTGGTTTACCACAGATAGCCTAAAAACCTTCTTGGTTAGAAAATCAAGCACTTCAAACCTATTACCATCAAACCCTTGAGTGTCCTTTACTTGATCTCACCTTAAATAAAAGCCCCAAACTCGTTTTTGTGTTGACCATATAGTGTCAGGGTCAACCCTAGACATTATTTTGGTTTCAAATTGAGTATCTTAAAACTCAATATACCTAATCATGTTAAAATCCTTAAGCATCTTAGATTCAATCTTGATATGACTTGTTTATCTCAAAGTTCACTCAACCCAAGCCTATCATGAACTTCAAATATAGTAGACACGGTATGAGCTTAACTCTCTGAATCAAACCAATCTCTTTCACCCATTGGTATGTTAGACTTAATCCTTACTTGTAACCTAGAAACCCTATACTCTTTCTACTATTGATCTCATGGCACCTCATACCTAACCCTTTTATGGACCTTAAATTATATCTTAGTCTAACCATAGTGTCAAGATACCCAGATGCTTCATGAGATCGCCATAAATATGATATGCACTAGTATCTTGTTTTTAACTTGATCATATTTCCAAGTAACATGTTATTAGTATGAAAGAATAGTTTAAAAACTCTTAGTAATATTTTATTTTTTATTTTTAAGAAAAAACTAACAAATTTTCATATCATAATTCCAAGAATTTGAAAATAAAAATAAAATGTAGAATGTAACAACTAAAATAGAAAATAAAAAATAAAATGATACCAAATAACCCTTCTAACTTCATTTTTTTCATAATAAGGGTTGATTATTAACTCAATCAATTCATCTTTCCAAATTAAGTTATATCTCTTAATAATTTAGTTGAAAAGCTTTAAAGATAAAATAGTTACTATGGATCCCACAAAAGAATGGTTGTCAAGCATCTAGATTGATCTTATGGCAAAAAGATGTCATGTTGACTTATTTTTAATTTATTATGTTTTAATACAAAATAAAATAAAGAGAAGGGATTTAATCAATATAAAAAAAGTTAAGGGATCTTTCAATTTAAAAAAAATGAAGATAACAAATGAAGCCAGAAAGTCCAGTTTGGATGAACTGCCTATTTGGCTAGTATGGTTTCGTCTAAACTGATTTTGAGATGTTTGACATTAAGTTTTAAAAGTATTTTTAAAATATATATATATATATATATATATATATTATTTTAAATTAAAAACTTTTGGTAGTTTTAGATTATTTTCATGTGTTAATATCAAAAATATTTAAAAATATATATATTTTGATTTATTTTTAAATAAAAAAAACTTTTAAAAACAATCTCAATGTATAAAATAAACAGAGTTGTGCATTAATAATATCTTTTGTAATCTCAATTTTTATACGTAGATGGGCCTCATAAGAGGATAAATTGGGCTCAAGGTTCAAACTGATGTATTGATGGGCTTGCAATGAGAGCCTCTTATGGATTTTGAAAAAAGAAAACAATGCCCTGGCCTTCCTTACAGCTTCTAGGATGCTTGTATTCACCAAAGGCCTAGAAATCAAGGATGGCATAGTAGCATCCAGCTTTGAGAAATTTCATCAGAATTAAAGGTTGAAGATGGTGGTAAATCTGGTGTTTATTATAGACGTACAAGATACGATTAATGATTGTTTTTAGTTTATCGTAACTTAGTTTTATTTTATATGTTTTAGGTTTTAATTGTATTATAGGGGTGTTTGAGAGTTTTTATAAAAAAAATTGAAAATTTTTTATTTTTATTTTTTATTTTAAATTAAATTTTTTTAGTATTTTTAGATATTTTGATATAATAATATTAAAAATAATTATTTTTTATTAAAAAAATATTTTAATATATTTTTAAACGAAAAATATTTAAAAAAAAATGTTGTGATGAATATGTTGCGGCTATTTATTTGACATTAAAACTCTGCATCCATCAATATTTATGCAAAACAAAGAGAGAAATTTCACATAATTTGTTTTCAAAATAAAAGACTTTGACTGAAGAATTTTTTTACATGTTTATTATGAATTATTTATATTTTTTTTCCAAAATAAAGGTTCTTATTAAAAAAATAATTCAAAGTAATTTTTATGTTCAATGTCGTATTTTAATGAATATACAGTAACCTGTCAGTTCGTGCTCTACAAATAAATGGAGGAGTTGGGCATTTGTTTAATGAAATAATCCATTTCCATTGAACTATTCCCCAATAATAATATGCACGAAGGTGGGCTACGGGTAAGCTCCCACCAGCTTATGCTGCCATTTAATAATGGCTACAAAAAGTTATCCCAAGGCACATGTAGCGTATACGGAAATGAGAAGCTAAAATTAAAAAAAGAATTGTTTGATTTTTTATTTAGAGATATAAATACCTCTAGCTAAATAGCAGCTCATGCAGCTGCTGCTATATATATATATATATATATTAGAAAATAATGTAAATATATCAAAATATTTATTTTTATTTTTATTTAAAAATATTTCAACAAAATTAAAAAAATTATATATAAAATTAATAATTATATTGTTGAAGGGTTTTTAAAAATAATTATTTAATTATATAACTTATTCCTATTAATTGTATAATTAAAATACATATAAAATAATTGCACTATATTTAAAATAATATAAAAAAATAAATGGCTCTCCAAAATAACTTTTATTATTAAATCTCACGTCAATAAAAAAATCATATATATATTATTCAAAAATTTATTTTATAAATTTAACTCTCTAAAATATTTATTACCGCTGCAGAGGCTCTAAATGTGATTCCTTGACTTTTCGAGACCGTACACTTTGGATCCGACACATCCAAAGCTCGAAGGTCATGGGAAGTTTTGACACATTTATGATATGGCTCGACGTCTGAGTAATGTTTTATATTAAATTTTAAAACTGTTTTTAAAAAACTTATTTTATTTTTTATTTTAAATTAAAAAATTAAACTATTTTCTATATAAAAAATAATTTAAAAATATTAAAAATATTATTTTAATATATTTTAAAATGGAGAGAAAGGCTGCCGTTTTGCTGAAGTTTCGAGGTATTATGTTGCGTTTTAGGTCTGAAACAAGGTTTGATTTCAATGTCAATGTCCGAAACACTACTACTTTTTGCTTGCAATGAATTCAGATTGTAGTTGGGACGTGGGAGGCAATCAAGGAGTTGAACTTAAAACCCTTGTTGTACACATGTTTTTATTATCTGACGTTGCTGGGTGAGCCAATAGAGACCCCCAAATACGAGTGCTATCATTGGTCGATTGTGGTTAGCAATGAACTAACTAGCTTTATTTAACTAGCTTCAATAAATTCTTTGATGAAGGTTGAAAATTAAAAAATAATATAAAATAAGACATAATAAAACTTTGTGCTTCTACTAGGGTTAACTTATAAAATAAATGACTTGAATAATAAAAATATGATAACCTCTTAAAAAATATATATATATATTATGAAGTCTAATTCATAATTAACTGAATGATGAATATTGAAATAGAATAAATACAATTAAAACAAAACAAAACAAAAACTTGTTAACATGTTTAACCCTCTAAACTTGCAACTCTAATTATTAAATTAAAATAATTTCATAGAAAATAAATCATGAAACATAATTTTCAATCAATTAATTATTAAAAGGTGAAATTAAAAAAATATATTTCAATTAAAAAAAAAAAAAAAAAACTTCAATCAACCCACCAATCTTTCAGTGCAAATTATAAGATCAACTTAATCATATATAAAGCAAATCTCAACAAATAATAGAGCATAATCTTCAATAAATTAAATATTAAAACATAAAATGAGAAGAAAAAATAAAAATATTTTTTTAAGATAGTGCAGCCCCTTTAATAATTTAGTTGTTGGTATAATCCTTGTTAGTAGACCTATACAGATACTAATGATTCATTTCGTAAGAAGTATTAAATACATCACAACTCGTAAACAAAAATAATTTATAGAAATTTCAACTTCTTTTGTTTATTTGAAATAATTTAAAATAAAATATTTTTTATTTTATTTTATTTTTTATTTTTTAGATAATTTTGATATATTGATATCAAAAATATTTTTTAAAAAATAAAAAAATATATCATTTTAATATATTTATAAATAAAATATACTTTGAAAATAAACCTAAGTCACATTTCTAAATGGGTATAAGGGTCTTTTTGGCAGTATGGTTGCGGTTGTTTTTTAAAGTACTTTTCATTTAGAAATGCATTAAAATGATTTTTAAAAAAAATATTGTTGACATTAGCACATCAAAATGATCTAAAAACATTAAAAAATTTTAATTTAAAATAAAAAAAAATCAATTTTTTCGTAGGCAATTTCCGATCATAATGCCAAACAATCCATGAGACTAAAAACATGCTCATCCTGACCTTCCACTGTTCCAGGGTCACTGAGCCTCTGGTCAATTAGTCTGCGGTGAGCCGGCCTACCTCTAAACTGTCTAGAAACCTTTATTTTTATGCAATCCAGTCCCTATCAGTTGTATTTACAACCTTTTCCATGGAATAAATTCTATCAATTTCGTTTTTAATCTTCAGAACTATTACATTTCGGGTCCAATATTGGACGCTCTAGACATAAATACAAAGAAAAAGTTATGTACTGTCAATATTATATAAATAATATTAAATTATTTTATCAAAATGATAAAATATTTATAATGGGATGTAATAAATTCACTGTCTTTGAAGCCAAATCTACATTCCATGGATTCGATCCAATCCGACTCCAATATAATGAAATAGATAATGGTATAAATATTATAAATTTATAATAAATTTGTATTTATATGTATTGAATGTACATGATTCTTGAGTTTAGTCTCTTGGATTTCCATAACCCTTGAGTTCATTTCCTTCTCCTATAAATAGACCACTTGTCTTATATTCTTTATATTCTGGAAAAAAAAAAAAGATTCATATTAAGTAAGGTATTTCTCTCTTATCTTTTTTTATTATATTTTGATGTCTATATTATGCTATGTTAGTTATTTATTCTTTTTATAATACGTTATTAGCACGATGCTCTAACCAACTTATATCAATTTTAATATTTTCACTTTTCATTATTGTAATTTATTTTTGGCAAATTTTCTTTCATTATTATTCATAGAAAGAGACTTATAGTTCCCGAAGAACAATTATTATAAATTCCTGGAAAATTAAATAAATTAAATACAGTTCTTGAAGAAATAGTATTACAAGTTTCTGAAGAATTAAATATAGTTTCTAACGAACTAGTATTTCTAAAGCTAAATAAATAGCAATCTTAAAGGACTAATTTTATTTTCTTTGCATTTATATTCATGATTTTATTTAATAATTTATTTCTTGTTTTCATAAAAAAAGATAGTGTCAAATCTGATGAAATTTGAATTTTCTGCTCTTGATATCTTTGGAAATAATTATTTGTCATAGATCATTGATGCCGAGATTCATCCGTGGTTGGTTACACTTGAGCTTACAAGATTTTAAATTGGTTTGTGAAATTCAGCTTTTTTCAAAAAATACCTCATAACTGAAATTGTGTGGTGAAAATATCATGGATGACCAAATGTTAGAGAAAACTTTATATACTTTTCATGCCTCAAATATTGTTCTGCAATAACAATATAAAGAGTGTAATTTCAAAAGGTCCTCAAAATTAATTTCATATCTTCTTGTGGCTAAACAAAATAATGAGTTTTTAATGAAAAATCATCAATCTCATCCCACTAGTTCTAAATCATTCCCTAAAGTGAATGGAACCTTTGTCCAAAAGACAAGAAACAACAATAGATATAGGTATGGAAAATGTCAATAGAAAATGAGAAGAAATAATCCTTCTAAAAGCAACTCATCATACCATCAGAAGTGGAGATATAATGAACTCAACCAAGGAAAGGGCAAGAATTTGCATAAACCAGAAGATATGTGTCATAGGTGTGGTATGCATGGTCATTAGTCACGTACCTATTGTACACCAAAACTTCTTTCATATTTATATCAAGCCTATCTGAAACAAAATATAGTTGAGACTAATTTCAGTCATAAATATGATTATGAAAATCATAATGCTTGTATTGATATTAATACTTGATGTTTCTAATTTTCTTTGAAAACTCAGAAAAGAAAGTAAACATTCTTAGTGGTGGAATCATGAGAGATAATTAATATTTTTTATTTTTATTAAAATATCTATGCTCTTATGTTTACAATAAATATTTTTCAGTTTGGCTCAAGTTAAATATTAAACTTCAATTATATTTTGAATAGTGACATGATTTTTCATGATGAAGATTTATGTTTAGCAGACAATGCAACAAAGCACAGAATTTTTAAGAATAATAAATACTATGAGCATTTGACATTAACTAAAGTTAATGTCACTATAATATCAGGTCCAACAAACATGATTAAAGGCTCTAGAAAAGCTAATATTGTGTTACCAAATAACATAAGATTGAGCATCAAATATGCATTATATTCACTTGAGTCCAAAAGATTTACTCAGTTTTAAGGATATACATGTTAATTATTATCATATTGAAATAACAGATAAAGATAGAAAAGAATATCTTTATATTGCTGCACGTATTTCCGGCTAGAAACTTGTACTTCAGAATTCTCTTCTGGAATTTATTATATGATCATGAAATCTATTGAATCAAACGTTGTGATACACTAAAAGTGTTCCGACCCAAAATAATTTATTGTTTAGCATGATTGACTTGGACATCCAAGATCAATAATGATGAGATGAATGGTTGAGAATACATATGAGCATCCTTTAAAGAACCTGAAGATTCTTTTATCAAGTGAAAATTCATGTGCTGCATGTTCTCAATGTAAATTAATTACCAAACCATCTACATCAAAGGTTCCTATAGAATCACCATCTTTTCTTGAAAGAATTCAAGGAGATATATGTCAGCTTATTCATCCACCATGTGAACTTTTTAGATATTTTATGATATTGGTTGATGTATAAAGTAAATGGTCACATGTTTGTTTGCTTTCTAGTTGAAATATTGTATTTTCTAGATTAATAGCAAAGATTATCAAACTACGAGTATAATTTCCTGATTATCTTATTAAGAAAATTCGACTAGACAATGTTAGCGAGTTTACTTCTCAAGCATTTGATAGTTTTTTACTTCTATTGGAGTTGATGTTGAACATCCTATTACTCATGTACATACTCAAAATGGTCTAGCTGAATCATTTATAAAACAACTTCAATTAATTGCAAGAGCATTACTTATGAAATCAAAATTGTCTACATCCGTCTAGGGACATTCTATATTACATATTGCATCGTTAGTTAGAATTAGACCAAGTGTTTACCATAATTATTATCCTTTACAACTTGTTTATGGTATACCACCAAATATATTTCATCTAAGAACTTTTGGTTGTGTGGTATAAGTGCTTGTAGCACCCAAACAAAGGATTAAAATGGGTCCACAAAGAAGAGTAAGAATTTATGTTGGTTTTGATTCTCCATCTCTTATTAGATACCTTGAACCTTTGACTGATGATATTTTTAAGGCACGTTTTGAAGACTATTATTTTGATGAGAACATTTTCCCATCATTAGAGAAAGCAAATTTAGTGCCTTAAGCATAAAAAGAAATTACTTGAAATAACTTGAAGTTATCTCATTTTGATCTAAGGACAAATCAATGTGAACTTGAAGTTTAAAGGATAATTCATTTATAAAATATTGCAACTCAATTACCGGATGTTTTCACCAGTAGTGAAAAAGTAATTAAATCTCATATTCCTGCTGTGAAGTAGTGAAAAAATAGTTAAATCTCATATTTCTACTGTAAATGCTCCATTTAGAATTGAAATTCTTTAAGAAAAAATGTAAACATAGCAGCAAATAAATCTATATCATGCTTGAAGCGTGGAAGACCTATTAGAGCCAAAGACAAAATCCTAGAAAACAAAAACTTCAATAAATGGATGATGAGAATCTTGGAGGGTCCATAAAACAAACATCAAATCTTGTGTCCAAATTATCTTCTAATACTGACCCCCTTGAAGAGGGACATCTTGAAGAGATTCATGTACCTGGAAATAATGAGATTTCCATAAACTATGTTCATATAGAAGATATTTTAGAAGAAGATAAAATTATCATAGATGATATATTTGCATTTAAGGCTGGTTTTGACATCACCCAAAATGATTATGAATTTGAACCACAAACTGTTGAAGAATGTTGACATAGAAATGATTGGCTAATATGGAAAGAAATAATCCAAACAAAATTGAACTCACTTACAAAACGTGAAGTATTTGGACCTGTAGTCCATACACTTAAAGGTGTTATAGCCGTTGGATATAAGTGGATTTTTGTTAAAAAAACACAATGAAAACAATGAAATTATACGATATAAGGCATGACTTGTTGCACAAGGTTTCTCGTAGAGACTCAACATTTATTACGAGGAAATTTATTTTCCAGTGATGGATGCAATTACTTTCAGATTTTTAATTGGTTTAGCGGTATCAGAAACATTAGATATGTGTTTATTAGATGTAGTTGCAACATATTTATATAGATCATTAGATAAAGATATCCATATGAAAATCCCTGAAGGATTTACAATGTATAAAGCCTTTTGTAATGAACTCATAAGTGTTTATTCTATTAAATTATAAAAAAAATCTTTATATGGGTTAAAGCAATTTGGTTGAATGTGGTAAAATCGTCTTAATAAATACCTCTTAAAAAGAGGGTTTGAGAATGATGAGATTTGTCCATGTATTTTTATTAAGAAAATAATATTCAGATTTATTATTATTGCAATATATGTTGATGATTTAAATATTATTAGCACTCCTAAAGAGCTCATAGAAACTGCAACCTATTTGAAAAATAAATTTAAGATGAAAGATCTCGAAAAAAAATTGTCTTCGTTTACAGATTGAATATTTTTCAAATAGAATATTTGTATATCAATTGATGCATATAGAAAAAGTCCTACAATATTTTTATATGGACAATGTTCATCTTTTGAGTACAACTATGTTTGTTCGATCACTTGATACGAAAAATTACCCTTTCCGACCTCCAAAAGAGGATGAAGAAATTCTTGGTCTTGAAATGTTGTATCTTAGTGTTATTAGAGCTCTTATATATCTTACAAATTGTACAAGACTAGATATATCTTTTGCAATAAATTTATTGGCAATATATAGTTTCACTCCCACAAAAAGACATTAGAATGAAGTCAAACATATATTTCGCTATCTCCACGGAACAACCAAAATGAGATTATTTTATTGTGGATCAAATTCACAGTTGATTGGATATATAGATGCAAGTTATCTTTTTGATTCCCACAAAGAGAGATCACAAATAGGTTATCTATTTACCTACGGTGGTACTGCAATTTCTGTATTGAATGTCTATGACTCTTGAGTTTAGTATCTTGGATTTCCACAACCTTGAAGTTCATTTTCATTTCCTATAAATAGACTACTTGTCTTGTATTATTTACTCTTTGAAAAAATAGAGGGATTAATATTAAACAAGGTATTTCTCTCTTGTCTCTTTTGATTATATTTTAATGTTTATGTTCTTCTATGTTATTTATTTATTTTATAATAATAAATAAATTTTAGTCCACTAGCATTGCCTCTCATGTTAAAAACTTGGTTTAAGTTAATTAACAGCTAGTAATGGTATAAATCAAATCATAAATAAATATTTCCTCATTAGTTATGAATTATTAAATACTTGCATGTATTTTAAATCACGTGATAAATTGTTCATCATGTGATTGAGAATTTTGCGCTTTAATTATATTTGGATTTTGAAATAATAGTAAATAATTAGTAATTATAAAAAAAAACTAAAGGAAATCATTGATTTACTGTGGACCTGTTTATACACACCCAGATCTACTGTGTATTGAGTTGTATAATCTACTGCGGTTCAAAACGTTGATTGTCCACAGTGGACATCATCAAATGTCCAAAACGTTGATTGTCAAATGTTTTCCAGATGATACTGGATATAAGATATGCCACCTAATTAATATTAACAGGACTTAAAGCCTGCTCGGCAAACATATTTTCTTTTCAGGTAGCAGTGTCCGACACATTTGAGAAGCACACCATCAGTTCACATAATTATTTTCATGCACTATTCATGAAAGACAGATGGATGAACGACTGAATGCATGGAAGCTACGAGGCTGGGTGGATCGAGCAATCTCATGAAAAGTAAAAGAAAAGCTTGACTTTTAGCGAAGAACAAGATATTTATAGCATGTTAGGTTTTTTTTTTTAAAAATAAAATACATTTTAAAAAATTATACAAAAGCTAAATGAGCTTAAGCATTCACAGTAGAGACACATGGAGTTTCTGTTTGGCACTGCGTTCCAACCGATTTTTTTACTGAAATTTATTTATTTTTAAATCATTTTGATATGTTGATATCAAAAATGATTTTTAAAAAATAAAAAAAATATTATTTTAATGTATTTCTAAATAAAAAAACTTTAAAAACACAATTGCAACTACACTTCCAAATACACCTAGAAAACGAAGGTCACATGGATTGACCCTAAAAGAAGGGTCATTGTCCACGTCGATAAAGAATCAAAGCAGCGGTCAAGGATTTCATAATTACCTGTTTAATTAATTATTAATATCTCTTCTCCTGACTTTTGTAATTGCTCTAATTTTTGTAATGTGTTTGCGTGTGAACGTCTTCTCCTGACTTTTGTAATTGCTCTAATTTTTATAATGTGTTTGCGTGTGAACGTCTTCTCCTGACTTTAATGCACATTTTATGTGGTGATAACTCATTTATTTTGTTTTTAATTGCTTTTTTTTATAAATATTTTTAGATATTTAAATTTCTAATTATTATAAATAAGTCATTCAAAATAATAATAATTATTAGTTTTTAATTTTTTTTCTTATCAATATATAAGACTAATTATATATTTATTTAATATTAACATCTTAAATATATATATAGAGATAAAAAAATATCTAGGATTATTTGAAAAAAAAATATAGGTGTTTTGGAATACTTTTAATATAATAATATGAGGAATAAATCTTATAAAATAAAAAAAATATTAATTTTAGATTCTAATTCTAATTTTATCCTTTTTTGTTTCAGTTTATTTCTTAAAAAAATAATTCTTCAATTGTAGGTTGTTTTTGTAAAAAAAAAATTATGTATATTATTTTAGATCTAAGTTAGTGTGGAAAAAAAGACAACTCATAAATAAAATGGGAAGATAAATGTACCCAATTTATATGCAACTAAAAAACATCGTCTTAATTCTTTATTTTTTTAGTATCAAAGTTTTTTTTTCTTTTTAAATTTGTCATTTAAAATTAATTTATTATATGTGTTTTTTAGTCATTTGTCATTTAAAATTAATTTAAAAACATTGTTGTTTGATTTTTATTTTTTTTATTCTTAAGGTCATATTATTTTTTAAAAATTTATCCAGATTATCTACAATTAAAAAATATACAAACGGCTTTCCCTGTATTTTGATTACACTGTTCCTTTTAGGTGGAAAAAAAATTCATTTGTAACAGCTTTTATTTATTACAATTTCACTAATTAAATATTAAAATAATTAATTATAACATGTAAAAAATCAATCAGTTTTCTATACAAAAAAAAAACTCAGCGCAACGCGCAGGTATTCAACTCGTGTTGCCTAAATTAAAACAACATTTCAAATGAGGACTGATGTTTTTCTCTTTGAATAAACAAAATAAATTTATTGGATAATTCGAATTCATTAAAACATGCCCGTTTCATTAAACAAATTGAATCTTTAGGTCATATTTAACATTGCATTTCAAAAATATTTTTAAAAGAAAATGATTTTTTTTAATTTTTTACTTCAAATAAAAAAATTGATGTTTTGAAATCATTTTTATGTACTAATATCAAAAGTATTTTTTTAAAAATAAAAATATATCATTTTAATACATTTATAAATAAAAAATACTTTAAAAAACAACCTTAATCATAATATGTTTTTTAAAAAAACATTTTTATTTTAAATTAAAAAATTAATGTTTTTCAATCATTTTTATGTATTAATATGAAAAATAAATATATTTTTAAATAAAAAATAATTTTTTTAAAAATAAAAAATATATTTTTAAATAAAAAATAATTTTAAAATCAAACTGAATGATATTTCAGGCTACGAAACTGGCAATAAATGTAATGGAAGGTTTAAAAGTCCCGGCCCAGCATAGCAACTACCATGCAATTGCTGTCTTATCAATGCTTCATTTACGTACGCTGCCAGCTTCTGCTAGGTCAACGTAAGCCCATTCTTCTTCTATTTTCATGTCACGTAGTAATGGCGATGAGCTTCCATTTTCCCGTAGTAGTTGCACGCAGTAGACTGCTTACTTCAAGCGTTATCTCCAACCTATATTTGGCTGCATTTATATCCTAAATTATTATTGATGAGATTTCCCACCTCCTCCTCGATCTCTTTTTTTTTTTTTTTTTTTTTCATTTTTTGCTTCAAAAAATATATATATGGTAAACAGCCACCCTTTTTCAAGCACCAAATTAATGCAGGAAATTCACTCTGCTAAGCGATAAGAGTCAGACGTATAAAACCTGTAAGCCCGGGTCTACGATCATTTCCCCAACCAAATCAACAATCTTAAAGTATTTATTTCATTGGAATCGTTTCACTTAACAGGTCCTAGTCCAGACAAAGGAACTAGAACCTTGTCCATGAAAAAATAAAAAAATGGAAGCTGTACTATATCTGGTGGAACGTTAATAGATCATGAAAGCAATGGGTGCAACAATGGCAGCACCTCTAGCTAGTCAATTTGACCTGAATTGCGAGAATGCAATAGCACACAGCCGAAATTAGCCGTGAACATAGTCTGCTTTTGCAAGTTTTAGAGTAGTACGTAGGAGAAGTAGCAGCAAATGCATACAGAAATTTCATGTCATTCTCAGCAGTTACCGAGCCAACACTACAGAAACTTTGGCTGCAGCATAAATGTGGAAGCATATGAATACAGAAGACTAAGTAAAATAAGATGATCTGCAAGACCCTCGCAACATAAATAGGTTACAGGAATGTACATCGATGGAAGGATATACTTTCATTAGAAGTTGTTAACTTCTGAGAGATCCATGCAATGCCATCGTTTCAAGCTTTGGCTGCTTCAGTTTTGATATAGTTACTGTTTGGGAACGTGAATAATATATATATGATTTTTTGGTTGATGTGTGTTTTAATGGTAAAAGCTATTTTGAAGAGCCATTTATTTTTTTATATTATTTTAAATATAGTGTAATTATTTTATATGTAGTTTAATTATACAATAAGTTATATAATTAAATAATTATTTTTAAAAACCTTTCAACAATATAATTATTAATTTTATATATAATTTTTTATTTTTTTGAGATATTTTTAAATAATATATATATATATATATATATATATATATATATATATATATATATAGCAGCAGCTACATGATTTTATACCTCTGTTTTTTACACCCCCGCTGGAGTGTCAAAAACTAAATAAAAGAGGCGAACAATTTTTTTTTAATTTTAGCTTCTCATTTGCCTATGCCGCTACAGATGCCCTGATCGTGGTTAATTTAAAATTTTAAAAATTGTTTTTTTTATTAAAAAATATATTATAATAATATTTTTTATTTTTTAAAATTATTTTTGATATCAACACACATGAAAATAATCTATAACATCAAAAATATTAATCTAAAATAAAAAATAAAAAATTTTTTTTTTCAAAATATTTCTAAAACGCATTAACAAACATCTAAATATCATGTGTGAGGAAGATGGAAGACTTACCTTGAGCTTTAAGACTTCAAGTAGTCTGCTGCATCAAGCTCCTGCTTTAAAAGAACGAGCTTTAAAGTCACTAATTGGAGTTAATCAAATGAATTAAAAATTTCTTCCAGAAACTGTTCTGCCAGGAGTTTCGAGAGGGCTTTTGGTTTGTCTAAGTGGGTAATATTGAAGAAGTAAAGCTTCTTAGAGGACACAAATGCACTTGAGAGGATCTCTTCATCCCTCTACTGATGATGTTTTAAAATCTAAAATATATAAAATAATAGGTGATTTAGTATTTCAAATAAGAATCAATCAATATATTTACATAATTGATTTTTTTTAAATCTTTTTAGACTAAGAAGTTTCATGTTACTGGTAAAAACTTGAGCATCTACAACAATAGTCTCAATCAAAGAAATTTAAAGACTATTCGATGATAAAATCAATATATTTATAAAAAAAACTGTAAAAAAAAAATTAAAAATAGCTTTAAATTCAAGAAACAAATAAGTTGTTCTTGAATTTATAGAATGATTAATGAATGCTCTAAAATCTATGTAAATTTATATTAAGAGATAGAAAGTTCAAAACATTTACCGAGATAGTTTGGGTGAAAGGCTCTTTTAAGAGATCTTTAATATATCTATGAAGATAGAGAGATTATTAGTTTTGACTTAAAAGGATAAATAGACTTGTTATAAGATTATTTATCAGATTCATAGTCACTTTGAATTTAATTGATAATTGAATCTAAATATATTGGGTCTAATAATATGTTAGACTCATGCTAACTTGAGTTCAGATGATGATTGAATTTAAATATATTTGGTCTGATAATACTCTAGATCCATGTTATCTTGGGTTCATTTGATATCTAAATTCAAATATATTTTATCTAACAATGTATTATATCTATTATATATTAACTTCATTTAACTAAACCTAAATATATTAAATATGACAACATATTAGACCCATATTATCTTGAGTTTAATTGATAACTCAATGTACTAAGCCTATATAACCTAAGACTTAGTTGATGATTGAACCAACTATATTGGGTATGACAACATGACAAATCTATATTATTTTGGATCTCTTAAACCATAAAGAGTAAAAATATTTCCACACACACATAATTAAGTGACACTAAATCTTTTCATGAGAGAGATTAAAAACATATACTCTATCAATCCTAGCATATTTAATAAAATTTGTCTTAAAATTTAGAGTAAACCAACTAGTTAGAGTTCCTATTTGAAGTAGTGAAATGGTAAAGATTATATGATAGACTTCTATTATTTCTCCATTGATGGATAAATAAATTCATTCATAAGAAAAGGAAACAAACAACAAATTCATGTAGGTGCAATAGATATATGGGTCAACTTCAGTGAGTTGCAAGGCTTTTACTCCCTACCCCCACTTGCACTTCTGCTCATGGCATATAAAGCCATGTCCACACTACTCTGGCAAGCTTGATAATAATGGAGATCGCTATGCGTAAAGGCCTGATTAAATCATTTACTAACATTACAATGCTTTTGGTTAACATCTTCTTCCTCTTTTTATCAGTAGCCTCTGCTGTACAGGACAGTATCACTTCAAATGGATCCATTAAAGATGGCAAGACTCTAGTTTCAGCAGGGCGAACGTTTGAACTGGGTTTTTTTAGCCCAGGAAACTCAATGAATCGATTTTTCGGCGTATGGTACATGAAGGAATCGTCAGCTCATAAAGAGGTTACGTGGGTTGCCAATAGAGAAATTCCGCTAAAGGATCGTTCTGGATTTCTAAATTTCACCCAGAAAGGAGTTTTGCTTCTTATCAACGGAAACAATCACATAATTTGGTCATCCAACACAACAAAAAATGTTGAGAGTCCAATTCTGCAGCTATTGGATTCAGGAAATCTAGTTGTGAAAGATGGGAAGGATAATAGCTTCATTTTATGGCAGAGTTTTGAATATCCTTGTGATAAGTTTCTACCAGGAATGAAGATCGGATGGAATTCAGTAACTGGTGTGGATAGATACTTGACATCTTGGAAGAGCGCAGACGATCCTGGTCCAGGCCGATTTTCATTCGGGATAGATCATCAGGGGTTTCCACAGCTAGTTGTCAGGAATGGAACTTTGAAGCACTATAGGCTGGGTTCATGGAATGGAAAATATTTCACCGGCACTCCTGACATGCAAGTAGTTCCGTTCTTGAAGGTTGAATTTATTTTCAACAAGACTTATGCACATTATAGTTGTGAAATTGCGAATTCGGCTGTGTTGTTGACGAGGTTAATTCTGAATCCGTCAGGATTCATGGAACGCTCTGTGCTTCAACCTCAATTTAATGATTGGACAAGAGTATTTGCGGCACCAAGCGATCTGTGTGACAATTATTCAGTATGTGGTGCATATATGAGTTGCAAAATGGTCGATCAATCCCACAATTGTACTTGCTTGGAAGGATTTGAACCCAAATCTCTTACAGATTTGAGTAGAGGGTGTACTAGAAGGAGTGCATTGAATTGCACATATGACATCTTTCAGAATTTTTCAGGGTTTAAGTTGCCGGACACTTCCAATTCCTGGTATGATACAAGCATGAGTTCAGAAGAATGCAAGCACATGTGTCTGAAAAACTGCACTTGCTCCGCATATGCAAATTCAAATATCACAGGAGAAGGCAGTGGCTGCGTACTCTGGTTTGGTGAATTGGTTGATATGAAAGAGTTTGGTACTGCGGACCAAGACCTCTACATAAGGATGCCACCACCTCCGAAAACAGGTATTTATCAATATTCTTTCCATGATTCTCATTCCAGGGTTTTTATTTTTTATTTATTCACTCTCTCTAAAAACATTTCTGAATGAGAAGGTTAAATGCTCCTAGAATGTTTTCCAAACTTCGTGTCCTCATTCCCTCATTCTATTCACTAATTAAAATAACCTTTCTGTGTTTATTGTGGATTTCAGATAAGACTACGGAAAAAACAAATTTTGGTAAGAAGAAGCTTGTAGGAATCGCTCTCAGTTCCACAGTCCTTGCTGGATTGCTTATGGTAGGACTAAGCTTCTATATATGGAGAAAGAAACAGAAAAGGCAAGGTAGTGTATTCTGCTAAGAATTCTTCTTATTTCAGAACATGAACCTTGTTAATATATATAGTATCCATGGTAGATTACTAATATTGTATAGTTTTATGTTAGTCATCAATAACAAAATGATCGACATATGAAGCATTTGTTAGATCATGTTGCTAGTCAATTAGCTTTGATAAGGAGAAGTTGTTCGTTTATCGTTACTGACAACTGAAAATCTTCTGCTATTCAGAAATAGAGGAAGACATGGAGTTGCCATCATTTGATTTGGCCACCATAGTGAAAGCAACGGATAACTTTTCAAGCAACAACAAGTTGGGACAAGGTGGTTTCGGGCCGGTATATAAGGTATATAAAAATGTGCTTCTGAGCTGAGAGATCATCAACTACCATATGTTCTAACTTCAATAAATAATGATTCCTAGGGTACATTGGTCGATGGGCAGGATATAGCAGTGAAAAGACTTTCAAAAAGTTCACGGCAAGGATTGACAGAGTGTAAGAATGAGGTTATCTTGATAGCTAAACTTCAGCACAGAAATCTTGTTAAACTTCTTGGCTGTTGCATTGAAGGAGACGAAGTAATGTTGATCTATGAATTCATGCCCAACAAAAGCTTAGATTATTTTATTTTCGGTTTGTACCCCACGAACTTGTTAGAGTTTCTTGCAGTTCGATTGCTTGTTCTATATATGATGCTGCATTTATACATGAGAATAACATAACCTGATGATAAATTGATTAGATAAAACAAGAAGCAAATTCCTGGACTGGCAGAGACGTAGCCTCATCATCGGAGGCATTGCAAGAGGACTACTTTATCTTCATCAAGACTCTAGACTAAGGATTATCCATAGAGATCTCAAAGCCAGCAACATATTATTAGACAAGGATATGAACCCCAAAATCTCAGATTTCGGAATGGCTAGACTGTTTGGAGGAGACCAAACTGAAGCAGACACAAATAAAGTGGTTGGAACATAGTAAGTGTACTCAACACCTATCTTGTTACAATGTTTAATCTCTGCACCATTAAAAATTTTCTTATAATGCTTTTCGGCAGTGGATACATGTCTCCTGAGTACGCTGTTGATGGGCGTTTCTCATTGAAATCTGACGTCTTCAGCTTCGGTGTTCTAGTCTTGGAGATAATAAGTGGGGCGAAAAATAGAGGATTTTCCCACCCGGATCACTTCCATAATCTTCTTGGACATGTAAGGAGAAAAACAAACATGTTAGATTAATGATGCATTAATAATTGTTTCTCATAAAAAGTTTCTGTTTTCCAGGCATGGAAACTGTGGGTGGAAGAGAGGGCATTGGAACTAGTTGAAAATATGTCAGATCGCCCTTATTCTGTTCCTGATGTACTGAGATGCATTCATGTGGGTCTGTTATGCGTGCAGCAAAAGCCGGAAGACAGACCAAATATGTCATCTGTGGTTTTGATGCTGGGTAGTGAGAATTCATTGCCTGACCCGAAGCAACCTGGCTTTTTCACGGAAAGGAATATGCCTGCATTGGACTCTTCAACAGGAAATCATGAATCATCATCTATAAATGACCTAACTATTTCAGTGCCAGAGGGACGGTAGAGAAGGAAAACAGATTTAAAAGAACTGGAGATGAGAGGTCGTGTACACAGATTTGAAGAAGTAATTCCTTGTTCTTGTCTCTACTGTACTGCCAATGTGTAGAATAATATATTTTGAGGAATACATCCTCTATTTAAACATATTCTAGGTTGATGTTCAAAGAGCTAAAATAAAAGGGTTACAATTATTTTCTTATCAAATCCGAGATATGATTCATCTTTGAGATCTCTTGAGTTCTGCAATTCTAGGAAATATCCCAAGATACTCTCTATTGAGATTAATTTCCTTAACTAGTCAAGCTACCATTCTCGCTTAAAGTTGTTGTCATTAATCCTTAAATGTCTCTCCAATATTATAGCATGAGTTGTTGGAGTTTGCAATTTTATTGCTTTGATTGTTATCCTAAGCTTTGTCACTTCTTTGTCTCCCATAATTCATGCCTAGATGATAGGTTGTGCCAATACCCTTCCTCAAACTGTGCCAAGGTTGCCCTTCCTTAAACTGTGCCAAGGTTGAATGCAGAGTTTGGTTCGAAGGTTTTTGAGTGCATCTTTGGATATTGGTTTGGTGAAGACATTTATTACTGCTTTGTAGAGGAGATATGTTCAGTGATGGGTAATCCAAGAACAACTCTTTTAAACATGAAATGATAATCCAACTCGATGTGTATACTTCAAGCATGAAATACAGGATTTATTGTCATATGAAGAATACTTTATCACAGTAGAGGTGCGGGGTAGATGCCAATGGAATACGAAGATCTGCAAGGATAAAGGACTACCATGTGAGTTCAGCAATTGTATTTGCCATGGCATGATATTCTGCTTCGGTGCTTGAGCAAGAGATAGTATGTTGTTTCTTACCACACTAAGAGATGAGATTTCTTCCATGAAATGTAAAATATCTAGTGGTTGATCGCCTAGTGGTGGGACACCCTGCTCAACTCCATCAGAAAAAAAAACAACAAGAATCAAGTGTTGTATTTTTGTAAAATGCAAACTTGCATTAATAATGTCTTTGACATATCTTAAGATCCTTCAAACAATTTTTAAATGCACAATGGTGGGAGCATGCATGAACTGTTATGCATAATTGACATTGTTGGAAAGATCTGGTCTTGTGAGTGTTAAGTATTGTAAAGCACCAACAAATCCTCTAAAGTAGCTTGGATCTTCAAGCAGGACAACATCATATGAGGTCTTTGTTTTGGTTTCAAGAGGTGTGCTCATAAGTTTGCAATTGACTATGTTAGCTTTCTCAAGAATGGTAAGGGCATAGTGAGATTGAGATAGATGTAGACCATCAGGTGTTTGAGCAATCTCGATCCCAAGAAAATGATGTAATTTGCCCGAGTCTGTCGTAGAAAATTCATAGCTTAAGAGATGTATGAAGGAGGATACAAAAGCTACAAAGAAACCTGTGAGAAGTATGTTGTCTACATAAAGAAGAAGAATTAGTGTGCCAAGTTTAGAGTGAAAAATAAACAAGGATGGGTCGACTAAGCTACAAAAGAATCCATATTTAAGAAGAAAAACAGATCAAACCAAGAACGAGGTGTTTGCTTAAGGCCATGGAGAGCATTTTAAAGCTTGCATACATGTCTGGGGTGGTCAGGATCAACCATTCCTAAAGGTTGTTCCATGTATATGTTCTAAGAGTAAGCCATGAAGGAATGCATTTTTTACATCAACTTGATGTATTGGCTGTTTTTTTAACAAGAGTTGTAGTGATGATAATTTGAATGGTTCCAGGTTTGTTGACTAGAGAAATGGTTTTAGTGATGTACCCTTTTGACAACAAATCCAAATTATTCACTTGATGATACCCTTTTTCCATTGCACGTGCTATAAGACAGTCTGAGGAGACATCAATTTTGAGTTTTGGTTTTAGAACCCATTTGGAACTAATAACATGCATGTCCAAGGTTCGTAAAACCAATTTTCAGGTTTGATTTTTGTTTAGAGCTTTGAGTTCTTCATCAATTACTGCCTTGCAACCTGGAAGAGCTAGAACAACTCGTATGTTATGAGGTTCATGAGGGATACCCACTGAGAAGATGGAGGAATTTAAGGCATATTTTGGATTTGGTATAATAATTCTTTTCTGAGATCGAGTGATCATTGAATGTGAGAGTTGTGTTTGTGCTGTTTGTATTTGGAGATGCTGGGTTTGAGGTGCTTATATTTGGGGATGCTGGGTTTGCAGGCCAAGTGGATTGGGTTTGATGTTGTCATGAGAAGTGTGGAAGGACTGCTCATGCATTGCAGCCTTAAAGCGAGATGGTTCTTGGTCAGAAAATTATGAAAACTCAATTTGTGAGGGTTCGTTGGTGGAGGATGGTAATACATCATACACGGGTAGAGTCATGAGTTGTTGACTTTTCATGTTGGTTTGAGGAAGAGTATAATAATGCTAGAGACAAATGTGAGTAATGGTATAGCAGGTAGGGGACTTGAGAATGGTGGTGATAATGTTTGGGACTCAGCTTCGACAGCATGAGTGTTGTTAGTATAAGGCATCCATGAGTTAAAAAGGCTTATGACTTGTGATGTAAATGGTGCAATGCTAATAAATAATATTTGAAGGATGCTCATGCAAAAGAAAATACCAAAGTGATGCCAAATCTTAAAATTATTTCACTGAAATGTTTTACCAAGCCTCTCTTGCTAGTCCTAAATGGAAATAACAAAGGATCCTATTTCGAAGCCTCAATCCAATTTCAACAAATGAATTCATGTCAACAATGAGGTTTATCACATCAAGAGATCTAAAATTCAACTTAAAATATTAATTGATGAAGTCATGAAAAATATTAATTGATGAAGTCATGAAAAATTTCATGTAGAAATTAAGTTATGAAAAACAACAGTGTAGTTTATTTTTACTAGCATTGTTAGCCAAATGCTAACCAATCTTGTTTAGAATATTATTTATTTTAGAAAAAAAAGTATGCATTATCATTAATATAAATGATAAAATTATAAATGTTATATATATATATATATATATATATATATATATATATATATATGTCTTATGTTAACATAAAAATATGTAAATTTTTGAAAAATAATGAAAATATATGATCTTATTATGAGTGGTGGTGATATTAAACCATGCAAAAGTGGCACATCAAAAGATATGACATAGCCTATAACATCATGATGCTTCTAAGATTTCTATAATTAACTTGAAAAGGGTTTATTTGTTAATTTCTTTTGACTTTTTGATATGTCAAAGTAGCATTAATGCTATTATGAAAGTAATAGCTAAACTTGCTTCCGAATTAGAATCGTTAATCAACTGATATAATAATGCCTTTGTTTCAAGGCATCCATGATTTTAGGCTAAAAAAACACCGACTGTTAGATTGACTGATGAATGTTCGACTGATGCGAGAAATCCATGTGAAGTATTAAAATGCATTCATGTGGTGTAATTATGTGGGCAACAGTGAAGTTAGACCAAGCATGTTGACTCTGGTTATTATAGCCGTACAAAATGATTGTATTTTTTACATGTTTATTATGAATTATTTTTATTTTTGCAAAATAAAGGTTCATCTTAAAAAAAATAATTTAATGTTATTTTTATGTTCAATATCGTGTTTAATGAATATACATTAAAAATGTTGACTCTAATATTGGATTAATCTATTTTAAAATCCTATTAAAAAATATAGATTAAATAATGTTTTATTTATGCTCTTCATCTTATTTTTAAGTCAAGTCCTTTCTAAATAAAATTGTCAAATCACATGATATAATCTTTATTACTCTATTAAGTGGAGTGTAATTAAAAGATTTAAATGAATATGCATTGCGTATACAAAATATCTTATATTTGTTTTCTTTTTAATATATATTTTTTTAAATTCTATTACCAAATACCTGTTAAGTCTTTTATGGAAAAATTATATATATATAAACCTTCACCAAATTTGTCCGTCGCCGTTTACCCGAACATCTATGACCGGAATGCGCCGCGACGGAAGAGAGAGGACCTTCCGGCACATCTTCTGGCATGGCGGAAGTTAATTTTTGACGGCGGGAAGACGCTGCAAGCGCCTCATAAAAGACGCGTCAGCGTGGAACGCTACTGGCGGACAGTTAATCCGAAAAAAATAATAAAATATGAGATAATTACCAAGTGGCCCCTGACCCTACTGATATTTATGAAAAAATCTTCAGTGAAAGTACGTAGCTGCCCCTGTTTACTATGCGTTATTTTGTCTTTTACGGGGGCTGTTTTTGTCGATTCACTGTGCAAATAAAATGAAAAAACTAATAAAGCCCCTGGTTCCTGTGCACTATTTTGTCGTTTTCAGGGGGTGTAATTGATAATCCACTGTTCACAAATGGTTAAAGCAAAAAAAAAAAGTGCACGTACACGAGCGAAACACAAATAAAAAATATCCACTCCACGGTGAATACACTCACACTGCACAATGAAACAACAACACGTTTTATATATATCTACTAGTTATATTGCCCGAGCGTTGCCGCAGGCATTCTTGTGTATATAATATGATATAATTAAATTCATAACGATAAACTTATAATATATACTGAATAAAAAGTTAAAGACCAGAACATAAAAGAGTTTGTTACGCAAACATAGGTTACATCTTTTGGAATGTACGCAGTGTGTCACAAAAGATGACAAAAGAGCCCAAACTATACAACTTGTGCATCATTGCAAAATAGAAGGATGTTGGGGTGAAGAACGAAGCAAAAACCCATCCTCAAAATGAGACATCTGATTTTGTTCCTAATCTTCCTGTTTGAAAAAAAAATAATATCGCAAGGTATTAAATGAAATGATTAAATTCAATAAAAAATTACAGCAAATATGCTGTTTGAAAAAACCAGTTATTAACAAAGAAAATTTAGAATGAATGAAGTAAATCAAAAAAAAAAAAATAAAGAACTAAGACCATATGTTGCAAAAATTGTTGCAACCATCAAAAAAAGAAAAAAGGAAGAGAATGCCATAATCGAAGCAAAAACTGGAGCTTTGGAAATTATAGCAAGGGAACACATGAATATATAGTTATAACTGGAAAGCTCAACATCTTGAACAATATCAACTATAATAACAATAGAAACAATTTAGGCAATAATTGCAACAATAGAAGCAAAAATACCATTAGTGAGTAATTATAAAGAAAACAAACATCAACATTAAAAACAGTAGCAACAATATTCAAAAGTAATTGAATGCATAACTTAGTTATGTGGTCAATTATATAGTATATATATTGATTGCAACATGCCTATCTCATTCACTTTACTAACATAAGCTAAGAATGTATATGTTTTTTAAGCATCTTGTTGAACTTGTCTAGTAAAAGAACATGCAGAGTCATGATTATTAAACTTAGGTTTGATACAAACATATGTACAATGCAATATCAAAAGAATCAAAATCCTAGAATTAGAACCGAATAGTGGATGCTGAGCTATGAACTCCATCATTGTTTTGTAAAATGAAAGAGAATTTTACTATGAACAATATAATAGCATATTCAAACATGGTGTCCTGCACAAAATATAGTAAAACAGCTAATACACAATCTTAACAATAACAAACACAATCTAGGCAACAATAGCAACAATAGAAGTAAAAATACCATCAGTATGTAATCATAAGAAATATAAACATCAACTTTCAAAATAGTGGCAGCAACATTCAAAACTAATTGAATGCATAACCCAGTTAAACAACCAATCATATGGCATATATATTGATTGCATTATGCCTTTTTAATTATGTTTAGTAACAGAAAGCAAATCAACTAAATGCATAACCCTATTACAAAGCCAATTATATAGCGCATATATTGATTGCACTATGCTTTTTCAATTAAGTTTAGTAACATAAATTAAGAATGTATATGTCTTTGAAATAGCTTGCTGAACTTGTCTAGCAAAAGAACACGCAGAGCCATGATTATCAAACTTAGGGTTGATGCAAACATATCGACAATGCAATCTCAAAAGAAATAAAAGTCTAGAATGAAGATTAAAAAGTGGATGTTGAGTCATAAACTCCATGAATTGTTTGTAAAATGAAAGAGAATTAACAAAACAGCCAATACGCAAGTTCAACAACAATAGAAACAATTTAGGCAACAATAGCAATAGCATAAGCAAACATACAACCAGCAAGTAACTATAAAAAATATAAACATCAATAGCAACACTCAAAACCAATTGAATGCATAACCTAGTTATACAGCCAATTATATAGTATATATATTGATTGCATTATGCTTCTCCCGTTCACTTTAATAATAGAAAGCAAAAATGTATATGTGTTTTAACCAGAGGCATGATCATCAAACTTAGGTTTGATTCAAACATATCCATAAAGTAATATCAAAGGAATCAAAATCCTAGAATGAAGTTTGAAATGTGGATGTTGAGCTATAAACGCCATCAGCTTTTTGTAAAGTGAAAGCGGATTTTAATATGAACAACATAGTAACATATCTAAACATAGTGTCTTGTATAAAATACAGCAAAACAACTAATATGCAAGTTTAACAATAATAGAGCAGTGTAGGAAACAAGAGCAATAATAGAAGCAAAAATATGACCAGCAAGTAACTATAAAAACACACAAACATCAAGCTTAGAAACAACAACAGGATTATCTAAAATTATTTGAATGCATAATCTAGTTACATGGTTAATCATATAGCTTATACATTGATTGTATTATGCGTATGTCATTCACTTTACTAATAAAAAGTAAGAATGTATATGTTTTCAAGTAGCTTGTTGAATTTGTAACGTAAAAGAAAATGCATAGTGATGATGATCAAATGTAGGGTTGATCCATATATATCAACAAAGTAATATGAAAAAGATCAAAATCGTAGAATGAAACCCTGAAATGTGGATGTTGAGCGACAAACTCCTTTTTTTGGTCAAATGAAAGCGACTTTTACCATGGACAACATAATAACATATTTAATTGTTGTTTAATGATTCAAAATTAACAAAAGATGAATTCACCACTACTTGATTGTTGATCTAATTGTAGGTGGAAACTGAAAGAGGAAAACAAAAAATAGAGAGTGAGGTGCCAATTTTGTATGCTAAGGAGAAAATGCTTAAGAATGATGGTCATTTTGATTAAAATATTATCTTTCTCAACTGCAATTTCTAATCTTTTTTGAGAAAATCCTAAAAGAATAAAAAAAAATCACAGCCTTAATTAAAGATGATGATAAAATATGAAACGAAAAAGCAAAAATAAATAAACATATATAAAATTTAAATAAAATATGAATAAAAGATAAATATTAGGAAATAATTGGTGTGCAAAGTAACCTTTGATGGGGGAGAAAGGTTGCTTTTCTTTCTTTTAGCTGGCAGCTCATGTTTTTCATCGAGAATGATTGCTTTCTGCTTCAGATGACTGTAAAATTGAGGAAAAGAAAACATTAGTTGAAGGAATAAATAACTTTAAAGACAAAAAAAACGCAAGACTGAATACAATTGCAAAGTCAAAAGAAAATATACTATTGTGTCACATTAAGAAAACTCAATTGTTTTAAGAAAAAACCAGTGTCGAAGAAGCATTGCATATGATTGATTTTTATAGAGGTGGAAAAAAAGTTGCAAACGTGTATATGTTAATAGTCTAAGGAATCAATAGATTGAAACACCATAAAGAAACGTAAGCCCAAATAAATGATCGAAGCAAAAATAGATAAAGTGTTAATAAAGATTGAAATAGATTCTGCATTTAATTTAATTTAATTTAATTTCTAATATGATAATACCTTTTCAATGATCATGTGAACCAATAGAATGAAAAACCATAAAGAAATGAAAACCTAAATAAATGATCGAAGCAAAAATAGATAAAAGCGTTAATGAAGATTGAATTAGATTTTGCATTTAATTTAATTTAATTTCCAATACGATAATACCTCTTTAATGACCATATGAATCTAACCTAACTTAAATCCAATCCTTTCTCTTTGTATTTATTATTCATTAAATTTTTTTATTTAATATTGATTTTCATCCTATCCACATTAAAATAACTCCTAAACAGAGCATAAAAAAAAATGAGCATTCTTTGAAGCCGAGCTAGTGTGTTATCATCATAACCATGATCATAATTCGAGTTACAGATTTAGTGTTTATTCTTGAGGACCACATGATTTTTAATATGCAAACAATTGAATCTTGAAATAATATAAGAAAATTTTAAATATCTTGTCAATAGTCTAATTACCTAAAGCATGTTCAGAGTTTCTATGTTTATCCTTGATGATCATCTAAATTTTAAAATGCAACTAATTCAAATTTCAATTGATATAAAAAGATGTTCAATATCTTGCAATTGAATCAAGATTCTAATTATCTTGAGAATGTTTAGAGATGATGTTTGTAAAGATTGTTGCTACCCAAATTTTGACTCACTTATTTTTATGTTTCAAAAAAAGACAAAAAAATATAAAAAAGATAAAAAATATAAAAAAAAAAGACAAAATCCAAAAAATATCATGGTACGGGGGAAAATTTGAACAAATTGAGAATTTAACAGTTAATGCAGGGTCAAATCGCACAAATTAGAAATCAAGGACCAAATTGAAAAGGCGCGCAAGCTGAAGGCTGATTGTGAATTTCACCTTGAAAAAAACTCTATAAATAGAGTGTTAAGCCACAAGAAAAAAAGACAAAAAAAAAGATATACATGCAAAACCCTAAAAAAAAAACTAAACAACCCTAATCTACTATTTCTCTTCTCTCTGCGGGCTGCAGCGGCGGCTGCAGCCCGCCCCACCCCATATTTCTTTTTCTTTTTTTTTCTTCCAGGAGCCCTACATTTCCCCCCGTCCCCATTCACTTTTCCTCTCCATTTTCCCTCACTCTCTCGTCCACTCTCAAACTCCTTTACCCCTGCACCCGTCAACCATAACAGCAACCCCCCTCTCCTTGCTCACCAAGCCTCATCCACGATCTTCAGCCCGTTCTCCAGTCAGCTTTCCTTTTCATTTTTCTGTTTCCCTCTCCCATCCTCACTTTCCTCCTCCGGCTAGCCCCCTTGATCGGCCACGACCGGCCCAGAAATCTCTCTCTCCAAGCCACAGCCTTCCCCTGCCATTTTTGGATTTGGGTTTCAAACCCATCTCTTCGGCATCCAAGCACCCATCACCTCCGTCCCTCTCTTCCTCCACAGCACTCTCAATCACCGGAAGCAGGGAAGAGAATGAGGCCAAAACCAAGAAGAAAATGGCAGATCTGAAGGAAATAATGGACCGAAACGTTGTGGTGCTTAAGATTTGAACCTAAAATTATAGATCGTAAAGGAGAAAAGGGGAAGCTGAAACATTGATTTTGTTGATTTGGTGTGTTTTCTGTTGCGTTTGTGTTTGCTTTGGCTGTGTTTGCAGGTCACCGTTGAAGGTCCTCGCCGGCGACAGAAGAAAAAGAAGATTTCGACAGACCCGAGAACAAACTGATTCTTGTGGCTTTTGCGTTTATGTTGGCTGCTGTTTGTGTGTGTTTTTTTTTGTTCTTTGTAGGTCACCGGAAGGCCATTTCTGGCGAGAGAGGAAGAGAAGAGGCAGATCCAGCCACCCCCTCTGTTCCACTGTTCACGACGGCGGCGAGTGGTTCCACGCGCCGCCAGTGGTGGCGGCGCTTGGGTTGACGCGCCGCCAGCCTTCCAGCCACGGCCACCACTGTTCCAGCACTATTCCTGAAGTATTTTTTGTAATGTTTTTTTATTTTTTTATTTGAATTTATGGTATTTTTATTTTTATTTGAGGAATGTAATTAAAAGAAAATGAAAAAGACAATGTGTGTGTGAGTTGTATTTTTAGTTATAAAAAGGTGATGAAAAATTTAAATGAAAAAAGAGAATGTGTGTGTGTGTTGTGTTGTGTTTTATATTTTCATTTATTTATGTTGTTTTGTTGAAGAAAAAGGAATATAAAGTAAAATATAAAAATGTGTTTTCATTTGCAACGGCCAAAGCGTTTTCCAAAATATATCATAGATTTAATAACAAGTTTATTAAATCTTGTAAATTTGGCTAATATTAAAACAAATCATGAAATTAATTCATGAGAATTAACGATTAACTTTAGGTAGTAATTGCTGGATTGACGCGTAGGTTAACATTTACATATTCGGGAATAACCACTAAAATTGTCAGAATTATTCTGAGCGGTGGTCGATTTCTTTTATGGATCGGTCAACCGTGAAATTAATTCATGAGGATTAATGGTTAATTTCAGGTGGTGAATGAAGAAACTACAAGTAGGTTAGCATTTGCATATCTAGAAATAATCAAAATAATTCATAGAATTATTTTAAGCGGTGACCGATTTCTTTTGCAATCGGAACATTTTTTCATTTGAATAAATACAACTCGTCGAAGCATTGAAAATCACATCAAGGTAGACAATGCAGCTTGTCTCAGGTAAGGCGTATGAGGGGTACTAATACCTTCCCTCTACGTAACCAGTCCCCTACCCTCGAATCTTTAGTCAGACCAGTGCAAATCGGGTGATCCTAGCAACCCTCAACAGCAAGGTGTCGACTCCTCAAAGACTTCATTGTGAGACACCAAAAAGAACCCCCTCGACGGGGGACGCCGCGCGGCGATGTGCGACAAAGATAATAAAAGAAAGCAAAAGCTCAATTTTGATCAAATTCATCAACTTAATTTCCTATTGATTCTAGTTATTTAGAACCCCAATATTTTATAAATTTCTGAATTATATCTTTTAACCTCATTTAAATCCAATCCCTTCTCTTTGTATTTATTATTAATTATTTTTTTATTTAATATTGATTATCATCCTATCCAAACTTAAATAACTGCTAAACAAAGAATTAAAAAAAAAAAAAGAATGAGCATTTTTTGAAGTCAAGCTTATTATCATCATAACCATGATCATAATTTGAGATGCAGATTTAGCTTTTATTCTTGAGAACCACATGAATTTTAATATGCAAACAATTGAATTTTGAAATAATATAAGAACATTTTAAATATCATGCGATTGAGTCAATAGTCTAATTACCTAGAGCATGTTCAGAGTTTCTATGTTTAACCTTGATAACAAAGTAAATTTTAAAATGCAACTAATTCAAATTTGAATTGATATAAAAAGATGTTCAATATCTTGCAATCGAATCAAGAATCTAATCGCCTTGAGCATGTCTAGAGATGATGTTTGCAAAGATAATAAAAGAAAGCAAAAACTCAATTTTGACCTAATTCATCAGCCCAATTTCCTATTGATTCTAGTTATTTAGAACCCCAATGTTTTATAAATTTCTTAACTATATCTTTTAACCTCATTTAAATCCAATTCCTTCTCTTTGTATTTATTGTTAATTATTTTATTTTTATTTAATATTGATTATCATCCTATCCAAACTTAAACAACTACTAAATAGAGAATAAAAAAAAAGGAATGAACATTTTTTTAAATCAAGCTAGTGTATTATCATTATAACCATGATTATAATTTGAGTTGTAGATTTAGCTTTTATTCTTGAGGACGACATGAATTTTAATATGCAAACAATTGAATCTTGAAATAATATAAGAAGATTTTAAATATCATGCGATTTAGTCAATAGTCTAATTACTTAGAACATGTTCAGAGTTTTTATGTTTATCCTTGATGACCATCTATATTTTAAAATAAAACTAATTCAAATTTGAATTGATATAAAAAGATGTTCAATATCTTGCAATCGAATCAAGAGTCTAATTACCTTGAGCATGTCTAGAGATGATGTTTGTAAAGATAATAAAAGAAAGCAGAAGCTCAATTTTGACTTAATTCATCAGTCCAATTTCCTATTAATTCTAGTTATTTAGAACCGCAATGTTTTATAAATTTCTTAACTATATCTTTTAACCTCATTTAAATCCAATTCCTTCTCTTTGTATTTATTATTAATTATTTTATTTTTATTTAATATTGATTATCATCCTATCCAAACTTAAATAATTGTTAAATAGAGAATTAAAAAAAAGGAATGAGCTTCTTTCAAAGTCGAGCTAGTGTATTATCATTATAATCATGATCATAATTTGAGTTGTAAATTTAGCTTTTATTCTTGAGGATCACATGAAGTTTAATATGCAAACAATTGAATCTTGAAATAATATAAGAAGATTTTAAATATCATGTGATTGAGTCAATAGTCTAATTACCAAGAGCATGTTCAGAGTTTCTATGTTTATACTTGATGACAACGTAAATTTAAAATGCAACTAATTCAAATTTGAATTGACATAAAAAGATGTTCAGTATCTTTCAACTTAATCAAGAGTATAATTACCTTAAGCATGTCTAAAGATGATGTTTGTAAAGATAATAAAAGAAAGCAGAAGCTCAATTTTGACCAAATTCATCAACCAAATTTCATATTGATTCTAGTTATTTAGAACCTCAATGTTTTATAAATATCTTAACGATATCTTTTAACCTCATTTAAAATCAATCCCTTCTCTTTGTATTTATTATTAATTTTTTTATTTAATATTGATTATCTCCTATCCAAACTTAAATAACTGCTAAACAGAGAATTAAAAAAAAAAGGAATGAGAATTTTGCGAAGGCGAGCTAGTGTATTATTTTTATAACCATTATCATAATATGAGTTGCAGATTTAGATTTTATTCTTGAGGACCACATGAATTTTAATATGAAAACAATTGAATTTTGAAATAATATAATAAGATTTTAAATATCATGCGATTAAGTCAATAGTCTAATTACCTAGAGCATGTTCAGAGTTTCTATGTTTATCCTTGACAATCAGCACCCTATATCCAAAAACAAACAGCAACATCACACCTGCAATATTAGCTCAAAAGAATATGGTCATTGCTAACAATAAAACAACATCAAAATGAAGCAAACAAATATAAACATTAAAGGAGAAAGCGAAGGGCACCAAGAACACAATGATCAAAGCTTGTCTCAACTTGCTTGGACATGAATAACTCTCCTAGGAATTTTACATGCATTTTTACATGAACTAATACGTCCATTCTTATGGGAACCAATTCTTGGTAAAAGTTTTGTCATATTTTATCATTTCAAAACATAAAGTCTGAGGTCTATGGATATATTCATTTCATGTGAAAATATATTATTTGTATATCGGATCTTTTAGAGAGTCTCCGTTTAGAAAAACAATCCTTGTCTTTGTTTATGTCTCGGGTTGGAGCAAATTATTATAATTCATCCCCGTCGACGTATTAGTCGACATTTTTCATAAATTTTACGAACATAAGCCCTTATTTTCATATTTTTCATTCCTTAATTTTGACAAAAAATACTTTTTGTGACGAAAAAAAGTTTCGTTAAATTTTAAAATGGTAAATTTATAAATTGTATTCCTATAAAATATAAAAAATAAAAGGAATGTTGAAGTTGAAAAAATTACCTAATCATTCGAATTTTTGTTGGGGGGTCTAGAAAATAGATGTTTTCTGGTTGAATTATAAACACTAACTTCTATTTTGACTCTATCTCCTGATGGTATATGTATAAAATCGCCTAGGGCTTTTTCTAAAGCATAATTTAAAACCAGATTTTCATTATCTATCTAATCTAAATGAATCTGTAACATATTATTGCAAAATTATTAAGAAATTTAACCTTTCTGAATCCTTTTTTTTTCCTTTTTGTTTTCTATCTAAAAGTTTGTTGAAATATCAACTAATCTAACGTAGGAGGAATGATATTAGAAATCTCTTCTTTACATTTTTTTTTTCACAAATAAGGGAAGTTTAGATACAATTGCGATCGATGATTATTATGAGCAAAAAAAACACAAACACAAACACAAACAACAACCCAGTAAGCATCCATTAAAAACCATAAACGCAACAAACCTCAAAAGTAGGACGAACAACGTAAAGGACGCAACGTAGCTTTGGCAGCAACAGGTGAAAATGAGCAGGTCAGAACTTCAAGTAATAACAGCCAAGGAATTAGAAGGCAGAATAAGAAAGCACCAGACCAAACCAAAGGCAACTATGCAGACAGTAGCGGAAGAAACCGAAAAAGGCAAATGTAATACATAACTTATCAAATGAAGAATGACGACGTACTACAGTCTACGAACGACCAATAGAGAAGAAGCCAAAATAGGAGCACGTGACCCTGCAAAACACACAGAGAAATGCATTAATGTGAAATGACATGATGCAAAACAATTAATTAAAGTAATGAAACCAGACTGCAACAGTAACACCTAAACGAACTAATTAAAACAAACTGAAACAGGACATGAAGCAATAAAATCGAACGCAAAACAAAACATCAATTAGTTAATTTTAATTAACCTCTAAACCGAGATCAACAAAGGAAGAAGTGATTAACCCGAATGCAAAGAAATCACACCCAATCAAACCAAACCGAGAGCAACAAAGAAAGAACCAACCAAGACCCAAATTAACCCGAGAATCAAATCAGCATAAACCAACTAAGACCCAAATTAACCCGAGAATCAAATCAGCATCAAATCGAAGAGACAATCCAACCATAACCCAATTAAACCAATAACCCACTCCTCAACACACAGAAACTACAAAACGCAAGCAACCCGAACTCAACGAAATCAAATGCCGAGCATCGACCATGAAAAATCAACAAAACTGAGAGCAATACGAACCCAATAAAAGCAATCACTCAACACCCATACCAGAGAAAACATAAATCGAGAGAGAAGATGGCAAAAAAAAGCAAAGAAACCGAACCTATGAACCCAATCAAAACAAACCAAGCAAACCCAGATATTGAACCAAAACAGGGGGCAAAAGTATACCTCATGGAGCCACGAACCGAACCAGCAAACCAAGGCAAAGAAACCACCGCTCGACGGCTGAGATCGATCTGAACACAGGCCATAAACACCCATTTCCACCCACCCTCAGCAAATAGCCACTCGTGCTCTCTGACCGAAAGAAAGAAAGAAAGAGACTCGTATACTGAAAATAGAAAAGGCAAAAGCCAAATAGACCTCAAAAATAAATGACAACAGGTGGCCTCATTAAGGGCACAATGGTCCCGACACTCCACAATCCAAAGTTATTTAACTCAGAATGCACAGTAGATGAAACAGTGAAATGGCCACGGGAATTATATATTAGGTAATAATAATATATATATCTGCCATTGCCCGATGGCTGGGAGGTTTGCTGGCCTGCAACCTTAAAATCCTGTCAGTTAGTGATCTTCGTATAAATGGAGGAGCTGGGCATTTGTTTAATGAAATAATCCATTTCCATTGAACTATTCTTTTATTTTGAAATATTGACTCCACGAATAATAATTTGCGTGAAGGTGGGCTAAGGGTGAGCTTCCACCACCCTTTGCTGGCATTTAATAACGACAACAAAATGTTCCCTCTTGATCCTAAAGGTTAGTCCTTGACTTTGCGGTCCCGCTGGAGACCTGACAATGTATTAAGAATTTACGACATATTCAAAGCTCGAAGGCCATGGGAAGCTGACACATTTACGATATGACCCGACGTATCATTATGATGAATAAGAGCTTCCAACCCCTCACTATGTGGTTGTTTATTTTTGTGGTGCATACTCCCATATTAGTGTTTGGTTTAGATTTAAAATGCAGAAATATTGTATGATCTCATAAAAGAAAAGTGAATGAAACGCCAGTATAAAAAAAGTAGCTAGTAAAAAGTGATGGAACGGCTATGATTATTGTATTTATATTTATTTATTGCATAAATTCGGGCGGTAAGGGAATGAATGGGAGAATGGGTTTATTTGTAATGTTTGAATTATCTAACATGATTCATTAATAGTATTAATGATGATAGTAATAATAATAATAATAACTATAATTATTAATTATATTTTATTATTATGATTATTAATTCTATAATATTTCAAAATACAATATATATATATATATATATATATATATATATATATATATATATATATATATATATATATTTGTGTGTGTGTGGGCGCGCGCGCGCATGTCATTTAAAGTAAATTCACAAGTTGTCAACAATATTAAAAACATGATAACCAAATATACGAAACTGTTTTTTTTTTTATATCTCAAATCCAATCATAGTTTTAACCAAATACTTTAATTTCAGTTATGAACATCAACTAAAAATATTTTTCATGAAATTGTTATTTTTTAACTTCAATCACAATATTAACCACAATACCAAACAATCCTACATGTTTGAGATGGTTTTGCCGAAAGTTTTGAGGTATCATGTTGCTTTGATTATTTAGGTTTGAAACGAGGTTTGTTTTTATCTCAGGTTATTTTCAGTTTCTCATTTAAATCCCAAGTTTATGCTCGAATAAATATTTTAGGGTTTTAAAGTTTCTCGCAACTTGTTGAGTTGTGTTCAGGTCAATGTCCGAAACACTACTAGTTTCTCATTTATAAATTTCTAGTCAATCCATTGTTGAATAATAGAATTGAAAAAAATTATTAAAAATAACAAAAAAAAAATCATAATTCAAGTTAGCATATCAAACTCTTGATCCAAGTTATGATATTGGGATAAACTCATAAAAAATAAACAAACAAAATAACTTGAGTCAACTCAGATTAATCTATCAAATCAACGATTATGGTTATGAAATTATGATAACCCTATAAAAAGCAAAGAAAAAAAAATTATAAATCTTTTTTTTCAATAAACTCATTGTTAAAGGTTGAAAATGAAAAACAAAATTAATTTAAAATAGGACACAATAAAACTGCATGATTCTACTAGGGTTAACTTTCAAAATATATGACCTTAGTAATAAGACTGTGATAACCTCTTACAAAATAAACCAAAATAAATCATGAAGCATAATTCTCAATCAATCAAATATTAAAAAATAAAATTACAAAAATATATCAATTAAAAAAAATTGAATCAACCCACCAAACTCACAGTACAAATTATAAGATCAACTTAATCATATATAAAACAAATCACAAGAAACATAATCTTCAATATATTAAATATTAAAACATAAAATTAGAAAAAAAATTACAATATTTTTTTAAGATAGTGCTGCCCCTTTAATAAGTTAGTTGGTGGTATAATCCTTATTAGTAAACCTGTTCAGATACTAATGATTCATTTCGTAAGAAGCATTAAATACATCACAACTCGTAAACAAATAAAATTTATAGAAATTTCAACTTCTCCTATTTAACACTGTTTTTGAAAAAAAAAATTGTTTTAAATTAAAAAATTGATATGTTTAGATAATTTTAATATGCTATGTTAAAAATAATTTTTAAAAAATAAAAAATATATTATTTTAATATATATACATGAATAAAATATATTTTAAAAAACAATATGATCATATTATAAAATGGGTTTGAGACAAGACTGAAAACATGTTCATCCTGACCTTCCACTATTCCAAGGTCATTGAGCCATCATCGGTCACTTAGTCTAAGGAGAGTCGGCCAACCTCCAAACTGTATAGAAACGTTTATTTTTATGCAATTCAAACCCAATTAGTTGTAATTACATCCTTTTCCATTGAATAAATTCCATCAATTTCGTTCTTAATCTTCAACTATTGCATTTCGGGTCCAATATTGGACATTCTAGACATAAATACAAAGAAAAAGTTATGTACTGTCAAGATTATATAAATAAAATTAAATTATTGTATCAAAATGATAACATATTTATAATGGGATGTAATAAATTCATTGTTTTTGAAGCCAAATATACATTCAATGGATTAGATCCAATCTGACTCCAATATAATGAAATAGATAATGGTATAAATAAATTTTAGTGTATCAGCATTGCCTCTCATGTTGAAAACCTAGTTTAAGTTAATTAACAACCAGTAATGGTATAAATCAAAACATAGATAAATATTTTCTCATGAATTATTAAATACTTACATGTATTTTAAATCACGTGATAAATTGTTTATCATATAATTGAGAATTTTGAGCTTCAATTATATTTGGATTTTGAAATAACAATAAACAATTAGTAATGTTGCCTAAATTAAAACATCATTTCAAATGTGGACGATATCTTTTTTCTTTGAAAAAACATAAAAATATTTAATAAACAATTTGACCTAAACATGGATTGACAACTAGAAAACCTAATTTGAATTCTTTAAGTGACTATTTGGGAGTGTGGTTGTCGTTGTTTTTTAAAATGCTTTTCGTTTAGAAATACATCAAAAGGATTTTTTTTTAAAAAAATTATTTTTGACATCAGCACATCAAAATGATCTTAAAATACCCAAAATAAATTAATTTAAAGTAAAAAATAAAAATAAAATATTTTCAAATTTTTTCATAAGCACTACAAAACACCCCATAAAACATGTCCATTTCATTAAACAAATCGGATCTTAAAGTCATATTTGGCATTACCTTTCAAAAGTGTTTTTAAAAAAAGTTAATTTTTTTATTTTTAGTTTTTACTTTAAATTAAAAAATGGTGCTTTTATATCATTTTCATATATTAATGTCAAAAATATTTTTTAAAAAATTAAAAAAATTATTTTAATATATTTATGAATAAAAAAACTTTAAGAAACAACATCAATCATATTGCGCTTTCAAAAAAATGATTTTTATTTTATTTTTTATTTTAAATTAAAAAAATCAATATTTTTAAATTATTTTCATATACTAATATATATATATATATTATTTTAATATATTTTAAATAAAAAATACTTTTAAAAACAATATCAATCAAACTTAAAATCTACCTCAAACAGACCATACGTGAAATGGAAGGTCTAAAAGCTCCGGCCCACTAAAATATTTTAAATAAAAAAACTTTTAAAAAGAATATCAATCAAACTTAAATTCTACCTCAAACGGACAATACGTGAAATGGAAGGTTTAAAAGCTCCGGCCCACCATAGCAACTGCAATATTATCTACCATGCAATTGCTGTCCTCACAATGCTTCATTTACGTTCGCTGCCAGCTTCTGCTAGTTCACCATAAGCCCATTCTCCATCTATTTTTGAGAGATTTCATATCATGTAGTAATTGCAATGAGTTTTTATTCTCCTGTAGTAGTTGCAGGCAGTAGACTAACTTCAAGCGTTATCACCAACCTATATTTGGCAGCATTTATATCTCTAAATTATTGATGAGATTTCCCACCGACTCTTTTTTTTCATTTTTTGCTTCAAAAAATATATATATGGTAAACAGCCATCCTCTTTTAATGCAGGAAATTCACTCTGCTAAGCGATAAGAGTCATACGTATAAAACCTGTAAGCCCTGGTCTACTATCATTTCCCCAACGAAATCATCAATCTTAAAAGTGTTTATTTCTTTAATCATTAAAAGACAGGAATCGTTTCACTTAACAGGTCCTAGTCCAGACAAAGGAACTAGAACCTAGTCCATGAAAAAATAAAAAAATGGAAGCTGTACCATATCTGGTGGAACGTTAATAGATCATGAAAGCAATGGGTGCAACAATGGCAGCACCTCTAGCTAGTCAATTTGACCTGAATTGCGAGAATGCAATAGCACACAGCCGAAATTAGCCGTGAACATAGTCTGCTTTTGCAAGTTTTAGAGTAGTACGTAGGAGAAGTAGCAGCAAATGCATACAGAAATTTCATGTCATTCTCAGCAGTTACCGAGCCAACACTACAGAAACTTTGGCTGCAGCATAAATGTGGAAGCATATGAATACAGAAGACTAAGTAAAATAAGATGATCTGCAAGACCCTCGCAACATAAATAGGTTACAGGAATGTACATCGATGGAAGGATATACTTTCATTAGAAGTTGTTAACTTCTGAGAGATCCATGCAATGCCATCGTTTCAAGCTTTGGCTGCTTCAGTTTTGATATAGTTACTGTTTGGGAACGTGAATAATATATATATGATTTTTTGGTTGTTGTGTGTTTTAATGGTAAAAGCTATTTTGAAGAGCCATTTATTTTTTTATATTATTTTAAATATAGTGTAATTATTTTATATGTAGTTTAATTATACAATAAGTTATATAATTAAATAATTATTTTTAAAAACCTTTCAACAATATAATTATTAATTTTATATATAATTTTTTATTTTTTTGAGATATTTTTAAATAATATATATATATATATATATATATATATATAGCAGCAGCTACATGATTTTATACCTCTGTTTTTTACACCCCCGCTGGAGTGTCAAAAACTAAATAAAAGAGGCGAACAATTTTTTTTTAATTTTAGCTTCTCATTTGCCTATGCCGCTACAGATGCCCTGATCCTGGTTAATTTAAAAATTTAAAAATTGTTTTTTTATTAAAAAATATATTTTTTATATTTTAAAATTATTTTTGATATCAACACACATGAAAATGATCTATAACATCAAAAATATTAATCTAAAATAAAAAATAATTTTTTTTTTTTCAAAATATTTCTAAAACGCATTAACAAACATCTAAATATCATGTGTGAGGAAGATGGAAGACTTACCTTGAGCTTTAAGACTTCAAGTAGTATGCTGCATCAAGCTCCTGCTTTAAAAGAACGAGCTTCAAAGTCACTAATTGGAGTTAATCAAATGAATTAAAAATTTCTTCCAGAAACTGTTCTGCCAGGAGTTTCGAGAGGGCTTTTGGTTTGTCTAAGTGAGTAATATTGAAGAAGTAAAGCTTCTTAGAGGACACAAATGCACTTGAGAGGATCTCTTCATCCCTCTACTGATGATGTTTTAAAATCTAAAATATATAAAATAATAGGTGATTTAGTATTTCAAATAAGAATCAATCAATATATTTACATAATTGATTTTTTTTAAATCTTTTTAGACTAAGAAGTTTCATGTTACTGGTAAAAACTTGAGCATCTACAACAATAGTCTCAATCAAAGAAATTTAAAGACTATTCGATGATAAAATCAATATATTTATAAAAAAAACTGTAAAAAAAAATTAAAAATAGCTTTAAATTCAAGAAACAAATAAGTTGTTCTTGAATTTATAGAATGATTAATGAATGCTCTAAAATCTATGTAAATTTATATTAAGAGATAGAAAGTTCAAAACATTTACCGAGATAGTTTGGGTGAAAGGCTCTTTTAAGAGATCTTTAATATATCTATGAAGATAGAGAGATTATTAGTTTTGACTTAAAAGGATAAATAGACTTGTTATAAGATTATTTATCAGATTCATAGTCACTTTGAATTTAATTGATAATTGAATCTAAATATATTGGGTCTAATAATATGTTAGACTCATGCTAACTTGAGTTCAGATGATGATTGAATTTAAATATATTTGGTCTGATAATACTCTAGATCCATGTTATCTTGGGTTCATTTGATATCTAAATTCAAATATATTTTATCTAACAATGTATTATATCTATTATATATTAACTTCATTTAACTAAACCTAAATATATTAAATATGACAACATATTAGACCCATATTATCTTGAGTTTAATTGATAACTCAATGTACTAAGCCCAAATAACCTAAGACTTAGTTGATGATTGAACCAACTATATTGGGTATGACAACATGACAAATCTATATTATTTTGGATCTCTTAAACCATAAAGAGTAAAAATATTTCCACACACACATAATTAAGTGACACTAAATCTTTTCATGAGAGAGATTAAAAACATATACTCTATCAATCCTAGCATATTTAATAAAATTTGTCTTAAAATTTAGAGTAAACCAACTAGTTAGAGTTCCTATTTGAAGTAGTGAAATGGTAAAGATTATATGATAGACTTCTATTATTTCTCCATTGATGGATAAATAAATTCATTCATAAGAAAAGGAAACAAACAACAAATTCATGTAGGTGCAATAGATATATGGGTCAACTTCAGTGAGTTGCAAGGCTTTTACTCCCTACCCCCACTTGCACTTCTGCTCATGGCATATAAAGCCATGTCCACACTACTCTGGCAAGCTTGATAATAATGGAGATCGCTATGCGTAAAGGCCTGATTAAATCATTTACTAACATTACAATGCTTTTGGTTAACATCTTCTTCCTCTTTTTATCAGTAGCCTCTGCTGTACAGGACAGTATCACTTCAAATGGATCCATTAAAGATGGCAAGACTCTAGTTTCAGCTCGACGAACGTTTGAACTGGGTTTTTTTAGCCCAGGAAACTCAATGAATCGATTTTTGGGCGTATGGTACATGAATGAATCGTCAGCTCATAAAGAGGTTACGTGGGTTGCCAATAGAGAAATTCCGCTAAAGGATCGTTCTGGATTTCTAAATTTCACCCAGAAAGGAGTTTTGCTTCTTGTCAACGGAAACAATCACATAATTTGGTCATCCAACACAACAAAAAATGTTGAGAGACCAGTTCTGCAGCTATTGGATTCAGGAAATCTAGTTGTGAAAGATGGGAAGGATAATAGCTTCATTTTATGGCAGAGTTTTGAATATCCTTGCGATACGTTTCTACCAGGAATGAAGATCGAATGGAATTCAGTAACTGGTGTGGATAGATACTTGACATCTTGGAAGAGCGCAGACGATCCTGGTCCAGGCCGATTTTCATTAGGGATAGATCACCAGGGGTTTCCACAGCTAGTTGTCAGGAATGGAACTTTGAAGCACTATAGGCTGGGTTCATGGAATGGAAAAGATTTCACCGGGACACCTGATCTACCTACAAATCAGTTCTTGAAGTTTGAATTTTTTTTCAACAAGACTTATGTAGATTATAGCTGTGAAATTCCGAATTCGGCTGGGTTTTTGACGAGGTTAATGGTGACTCAGTCAGGATTCGTGGAACGCCTTATACGTGTAGATCAAAATAATGGTTGGAGACCAATATATGGGGCACCAGGAGATCTGTGTGACAATTATTCAGTATGTGGTGCATATATGAGTTGCAAAATGGTCGATCAATCCCACAATTGTTCTTGCTTGGAAGGATTTGAACCCAAATCTCTTACAGATTTGAGTAGAGGGTGTACTAGAAGGAGTGCATTGAATTGCACATATGACATCTTTCAGAATTTTTCAGGGTTTAAGTTGCCGGACACTTCCAATTCCTGGTATGATACAAGCATGAGTTCAGAAGAATGCAACGACATGTGTCTGAAAAACTGCACTTGCTCCGCATATGCAAATTCAAATATCACAGGAGAAGGCAGTGGCTGCGTACTCTGGTTTGGTGAATTGGTTGATATGAAAGAGTTTGGTACTGGGGGCCAAGACCTCTACATAAGGATGCCACGACCTTCGAAAAGAGGTATTTATCAATATTCTTTCCATGATTCTCATTCCAGGGTTTTTATTTTTTATTTATTCACTCTCTCTCTAAAAACATTTCTGAATGAGAAGGTTGAATGCTCCTAGAATGTTTTCCAAACTTCGTGTCCTCATTACCTCATTCTATTCACTAATTAAAATAACCTTTCTGTGTTTATTGTGGATTTTCAGATAAGACTACGGAAAAAACAAATTCTGGTAAGAAGAAGCTTGTAGGAATCGTTCTCAGTTCCACAGTCCTTGCTGGACTGCTTATGGTAGGACTAACCTTCTATATATGGAGAAAGAAACAGAAAAGGCAAGGTAGTGTATTCTGCTGACAATTCTTCTTATTTCAGAACATGAACCTTGTTAATATATATAGTATCCATGGTAGATTACTAATATTGTATAGTTTTATGTTAGTCATCGATAACAAAATGATCGACATATGAAGCATTTGTTAGATCATGTTGCTAGTCAATTAGCTTTCATAAGGAGAAGCTGTTCGTTTATCGTTATTGACAGTTGGAAATCTTCTGCTATTCAGAAATACAGGAAGACATGGAGTTGCCATCATTTGATTTGGCCACCATAGTGAAAGCAACGGATAACTTTTCAAGTAACAACAAGTTGGGAGAAGGTGGTTTCGGGCCGGTATATAAGGTATATAAAAATGTTCTTCTGAGCTGAGAGATCATCAACTACGATATGTTCTAACTTTAGTAAACAATGATTCCTAGGGTACATTGGTCGATGGGCAGGAAATAGCAGTGAAAAGACTTTCAAAAGGTTCACGGCAAGGATTGACAGAGTTCAAGAATGAGGTTATCTTGATAGCTAAACTTCAGCACAGAAATCTTGTTAAACTTCTTGGCTGTTGCATTCAAGGAGATGAAGTAATGTTGATCTATGAATTCATGCCCAACAAAAGCTTAGATTATTTTATTTTCGGTTTGTACCCCACGAACTTGTTAGAGTTTCTTGCAGTTCGATTGCTTGTTCTATATATGATGCTGCATTTATACATGAGAATAACATAACCTGATGATAAATTGATTAGATAAAACAAGAAGCAAATTCCTGGACTGGCAGAGACGTAGCCTCATCATCGGAGGCATTGCAAGAGGACTACTTTATCTTCATCAAGACTCCAGACTAAGGATTATCCATAGAGATCTCAAAGCCAGCAACATATTATTAGACAAGGATATGAATCCCAAAATCTCAGATTTCGGAATGGCTAGACTGTTTGGAGGAGACCAGACTGAAGCAGACACAAATAAAGTGGTCGGAACATAGTAAGTATACTCAACACCTATTTTGTTACAATGTTTAATCTCTGCACCATTTAAACTTTTTCCTACAATGCTTTTTGGCAGTGGATACATGTCTCCTGAGTACGCTGTTGATGGGCGTTTCTCATTGAAATCTGACGTCTTCAGCTTCGGTGTTCTAGTCTTGGAGATAATAAGTGGGGCGAAAAATAGAGGATTTTCCCACCCGGATCACTTCCATAATCTTCTTGGACATGTAAGGAGAAAAACAAACATGTTAGATTAATGATGCATTAATAATTGTTTCTCATAACAAGTTTCTGTTTTCCAGGCATGGAAACTGTGGGTGGAAGAGAGGGCATTGGAACTAGTTGAAAATATGTCAGATCGCCCTTTTTCTGTTCCTGATGTACTGAGATGCATTCATGTGGGTTTGTTATGCGTGCAGCAAAAGCCGGAAGACAGGCCAAATATGTCATCTGTGGTTTTGATGCTGGGCAGTGAGAATCCATTGCCTGGCCCGAAGCAACCTGGCTTTTTCACGGAAAGGAATATGCCTGCATTGGACTCTTCAACAGGAAATCATGAATCATCATCTATAAATGACCTAACTATTTCAGAGCCAGAGGGACGGTAGAGAAGGAAAACAGATTTAAAAGAACTGGAGATGAGAGGTCGTGTACACAGATTTGAAGAAGTAATTCCTTGTTCTTATCTCTACTGTACTGCCAATGTGCAGAATAATATATTTCGAGGAATACATCCTCTATTTAAACATATTCTAGGTTGATGTTCAAAGAACTAAAATAAAAGGGTTACGACTATTTTCTTATCAAATCCGAGATATGATTCATCTTTGAGATCTCTTGAGTTCTGCAATTCTAGGAAATATCCCAAGATACTCTCTGTTGGGATTAATCTCCTTAACTAGTCAAGCTACCATTCTGGTTTAAAGTTGTTGTCGTTGATCCTTAAATGTCTTTCCAATATTATAGCATGAGTTGTGGGAGTTTGAAATCTTATTGCTTTGATTGTTATCCTAAGCTTTGTCACTTCTTTGTCTCCCATAATTCATGCCTAGATGATAGGTTGTGCCAATACCCTTCCTCATACTGTGCCGAGGTTGAATGCAGAGTTTGGTTTGAAGGTTTTTGAGTGCATCTTTGGATATTGGTTTGGTGAAGAGATCTATTATTGCTTTGTAGAGGAGATATGTTCAGTTATGGGTAATCCAAGAGCAACTCTTTCACACATGAAACAGTAATCCAACTTGATGTGTATACTTCAAGCATGAAACACAAGATTTATTGTCAGGTGAAGAGTACTTTATCACAGTAGAGCTGCGGGGTAGATGCCAATGGAATACGAAGATCTGCAAGGATAAAGGACTACCATGTGAGTTCAATAATTGTATTTGCCATGGCATGATATTCTGCTTCGGTGTTTGAGCAAGAGATAGTATGTTGTTTCTTGGCACACTAGGAGATGAGATTTTTTCCAAGAAATGTACAATATATAGTGGTTGATCGCCTAGTGGTAGGACACCTTGCTCAACTCCAACAGAAAAAAGAACAAAACTTAGGTGTTGTATTTTTGTAAAATGCAAACTTGCATTAATAATGTCTTTGACATATCTTAAGATCCTTCGAACAATTTTTAAATGCACAATGGTGGGAGCATGCATGAGCTGTTATGCATAATTGACATTGTAGGAAAGATCTGGTCTCGTGAGTGTTAAGCATTGTAAAGCACCAACAAATCCTCTAAAGTAGCTTGGATCTTCAAGCAGGACAACTTCATATGAGGTCTTTGTTTTGGTTTCAAGAGGTGTGCTCATAGGTTTGCAATTGACTATGTTAGCTTTCTCAAGAATGGTAAGGGCATAGTGAGATTGAGACAGATGTAGACCATCAGGTGTTTGAGCAATCTCGATCCCAAGAAAGTGATGTAATTTGCCCGAGTCTGTCGTAGAAAATTCATAGCTTAAGAGATGTATGAAGGAGGATACAAAAGCTACAAAGAAACCTGTGAGAAGTATGTTGTCTACATAAAGAAGAAGAATTAGTGTGCCAAGTTTAGAGTGAAAAATAAACAAGGATGGGTCGACTAAGCTACAAAAGAATCCATATTTAAGAAGAAAAACAGATCAAACCAAGAACGAGGTGTTTGCTTAAGGCCATGGAGAGCATTTTAAAGCTTGCATACATGTCTGGGGTGGTCAGGATCAACCATTCCTAAAGGTTGTTCCATGTATATGTTCTAAGAGTAAGCCATGAAGGAATGCATTTTTTACATCAACTTGATGTATTGGCCGTTTTTTTAACAAGAGTTGTAGTGATGATAATTTGAATGGTTCCAGGTTTGTTGACTAGAGAAATGGTTTTAGTGATGTACCCTTTTGACAACAAATCCAAATTATTCACTTGATGATATCCTTTTTCCATTGCACGTGCTATAAGACAGTCTAAGGAGCCATCGATTTTGAGTTTTGGTTTTAGAACCCATTTGGAACTAATAACATGCATGTCCAAGGTTTGTAAAACCAATTTCCAGGTTTGATTTTTGTTTAGAGCTTTGAGTTCTTCATCAATTACTGCCTTGCAACCTGGAAGAGCTAGAACAGCTCGTATGTTCTGAGGTTCATGAGGGATACCCACTGAGAAGATGGAGGAATTTAAGGCATATTTTGGATTTGGTATAATAATTCTTTTCTGAGATCGAGTGATCATTGAATGTGAGAGTTGTGTTTGTGCTGTTTGTATTTGGAGATGCTGGGTTTGAGGTGCTTATATTTGGGGATGTTGGGTTTGCAGGCCAAGTGGATTGGGTTCGATGTTGTCATGAGAAGTGTGGAAGGACTGCTCATGCATTGCAGCCTTAAAGCGAGATGGTTCTTGGTCAGAAAATTGTGAAAACTCAATTTGTGAGGGTTCGTTGGTGGAGGATGGCAATACATCATACACGGGTAGAGCCATGAGTTCTTGACTTTCATGTTGGTTCCAGGAAGAGCCTATAATAATGCTAGAGACAAATGTGAGTAATGGTATAGCAGGTAGGGACTTGAGAATGGTGGTGATAATGTTTGGGACTCATGTAAGGCATCCATGAGTGAAGAATGCTTATGACTTGTGATGTAGATGGTGCAATGCTAATAAATAATATTTGAAGGATGCTCATGCAAAAGAAAATACCGAAGTGATGCCAAATCTTAAAATTATTTCACTGAAATGTTTTACCAAGCCTCTCTTGCTAGTCCTAAAATGGAAATAACAAAGGATCCTATTTCGAAGCCTCAATCCAATTTCAACAAATGAATTCATGTCAACAACAATGAGGTTTATCACATCAAGGGATCTACAAATTCAACTTCAGGGATATAAGATGTTACTCACGGGTGGGGTGGGTTTCTACTATATTTATACCTTGTCTGTTATTAATTGATAAAAAAAATATTCATGCTTTATCTATCCATCATGTCTTGAGATTTGAGTACTTTTTATTATTCAAGATAAAATATAATATTAATTGATGAAGTCATGAGAAATTTCATGTAGAAATTAAGTTGTGAAAAACAACAGTGTAATTTATTTTTACTAGCACTGTTAGCCAAATGCTAACCAATCTTGGCTAGAATATTATTTCTTTTATAAAAAAAAAAGTATGCATTATCATTAATATAAATGATAAAATTATATATTAACAATACACTAAAATGTGTGGGGAAAGTATTGTAACTCCCCATATATTTTACTGTGGATTTCAACAGTGATTTTCTATTTTTTTACTTATTTTGTTTTTACTTCCGGGTTAGGTTTTTCCACTTTTTTTTTTTCATTTTATTTGTTTATTGCTTTTCCTTTTTTTTTATTACTTTTTTTTCTAATTATTTTTTTTGTTTCTTGGCTTTTTTTGTTTCTGTTATTATGTTTTTTTTCTGATTATTTTTTTTCATATTTTTCCATGAAATATTATTTTTGTTGGTTATACTTTTTTTTTCTTTTTCAACTTAGATATATTTATTTTTTATTTATTTATTTTATGTAATCAGAGTGTCTAGCTAGTTAAACGCGTCATGATTAATTCTCGGAATCAATTTTTTATACCTTTTTTTTTTCCTGGTTTTTTTCTTCATTATATTTTTTTTCATTTTTTTTGCATGAACTTTTTCTGGTTATATTTTTTAATTTTTTTTCTTTTTCCACTTATATATATATTATCGAGGTGTCAGGACTAGCTTAAATGCACCGCGATAAATACTCTGGTCCAATTTTTTTATAGTTTTTTTTGTTTTTTCCTGATTATGTTTTTTTTTTTCTGATTATGTTTTTCTGTTTTTTTATGATTGGGGTATCCTGATTAGATTAAATGCGCCACAATTAATTCCCAGATCTAATTTTTTTGTTATAACCAGGGTGTCTAAACCAGCTTATGTATACCAACACTAATCCTCGGACCCTTTTTTTTTTGCTAAAGTGCTTTTCTTATATTTTTATTTTGTTCACTTATATATTTTTTTTATAACCGGGGTTTATAGGCCAGCTTATGTACACCACAACTAATTCCCAAACCGAATTTATTTTTAAAGCAGTATGGATTGTTAAAGTGTTTTCATGCTTTTTTTTTTCTGTAACTTATATATTTTTTTTATAATTATAGTCTCTGAGTCAGTTTATTTTTTTATTATTTTTACTTATATATTTTTTTTATAACCAGGATCTTCGTGCCACCTTAGGCGTACGATAACTAATCCCTAGACCAAGTTTTTTTTATAGCCGGGGTGTCCAGGGCACCTTGCGTGCATCACGACTAATCCCCCGATCAATTTATTATTTTTTCTAAATTTTTTTCCTTATACTTTTTTTTCACTTATACTTTTGTTTTCCCTTATCACCGAACCAATTTTTTTTTTGTAACTGGTATCTCCAAGTCAGCTTAAGCACACCATGACTAATTCCTGGACCAAATTTATTTTTTAAGCAATATGGATTGTAAATGGTGTGAAGAAAGCATTGTAGCTCCCCACACATAGTATTGTTGATTGCAATAATGTTTTCCCTCTACAGTGTTTTTTTCCCTGTTTTTTGCTTCTTCTTTTTTTACCTTTTTTTTTGTTTTTTTCCTTATTGTGTTTTTTTTTTTCTTATTATGTTTTTTTCCCCCAAAATATTTTTTTTTGCCCATTATGCTTTTTTATATTCTTTTTTCTTTTCCACTAATATATTTTTTTAATTTTTTTAACCGGGATGTCTTAAACACACCACGATTAATTCTCATATCCAATTTTTTTTATAACCAGGATGTTCAGACTAACTTATATGTACCATGGCAATTCCTGGACCCATATTTGTTTTTCTAAAGTGCTTTCCCGCTGATACTTTTTTTTCTTAAACTTTTGTTTTGTTCACTTATATATTTTTTTATAACAGCAATCTCTGAACCAGCTTAAGCACACCACGACTAATTCCTAAGCTGATTAAAAAAAAATATATGGATTGCTATAGTGCTTTCATGCTTATACTTTTTTTTCTTTTCACTTATATATTTTTTTTTATAACCATGGTCTCTCAGCCAACTTAAATTTATATACCCCTATAAGACAAAATTCAAAAGTTGGCTATTAATGTGTGTTGGTAATTTATCAATTTTTAATTATATTTTATGTAGCAATGTTATGGACGCGTCTTCGGGCATGTGTTAATTTCAGAGGTCATACACATTTCAGATGACATGTGCGACGTCATAGAACTTCTAAAAATATATAATAGTTTTTTATATATTCATTTTATTATGTAAAACATGTTTAAAATAATGTCATGGTATCAGAGGTATTTTTAATTTTTTTTATTTCTGTGCACAGTACAATAATTATAATACCCTTAAATAAGACAAAAACCAAAAATTAATAGTGGGTGTGTCCTGATAATTTAACTTTTTCAGTGCACAGTAAAACAACTTTTGTAGCCTCATATAAGACAAAACGAAACAGACACCTGCGGTAGTGTTTCAAACATTTTACGGTTAACTACACTTGCATAGAAAAGAATTTCACTCTTAATTTACATCACCAAAAGTTAAACTTACTATGTTTTTTAACGCGAGTTGCATTTAATACAAATAAAAATAACAATAAAAAATTAAAAATCTAAACAAGGAGTAAAGGTGTATAGATACAAATAAAAAATTTAAAACTATCTTAGAAGGACCAAAAAAATCAAGGGATCGAAACTTAAATAAAAAATAAAAGAATAAAAACCAAAATATAAAATACAAAATTATGTGTTAAATCTAGATAAAAAAAAAAATTTAATCCCTGTGACGAAACGCGGGTTTATGGCTCGTGTGTGTGTGTGTGTGTGTGTGTGTGTGTGTGTATAATTTTAACATAAAAATATGTAAACTTTTCAAAAATAATGAAAATATATGATCTTATTATGAGTGGTGGTGATATTAAACCATGCAAAAGTGGCACATCAAACGATATGACATAGCCTATTACATCATGATGCTTCTAAGCTTTCTATAATTAACTTAAAAAAAAAGTTTTATTTGTTATTTCTTTTGACTTTCTGATATGTCAGAGTAGCATTATTACTACAGCTAAATGGTATCACGGTCTGATTACACTGTTCACCCTCACACAAAACACTGTGGATGGTTTTTGTTTTGCTCAATTTTTGTTTTGTTTCGTTTCGGTTTAGTTCGGTTCGATTGGTCTGCTGATTTTTTTCTTTTTGTACAGTAAAATAATAAATTTAGCCCTCCAAAAAGACAAAATAAGGCCACTGGACTTAGAGGTTCGAAAAAAAATGTGGATTTATCCCCAATGGCGCGTCCGCGGGAAACACGACACTCCGATAGTGTCTTAGGAAAAAAAATAATAAAATAATTGTTAATGACCAGCACACCCCTACACCTATTGATATTTACGAAAAAATCGGAGTGGAAAATACAGTGCTACCCCCGGTTACGGCACGCTATTTTGTCTTTATCGGGGGTTAGTTCAGTCATTGCACTGTTCAAATATTTGGGAAAAACTGAAAGAACCCCTGGTCCCTATGTCTATTTTTTGTCATTTTGGGGGTTATTTGCATCATTTCACTGTGCACAAATCCGGAAATGTCATCCGTATCCCGTAAAAAATTCGAAAATACCCACAGTACCGGGGGTTAAAAATTTTCGGACCTGGAGTAAAATGATAATTTTACTGTCGCAATAAATAATAAATTGTATCTATGTGAACAATAAGAAAAGCTACAGTTAATGGGGGACGCAGTTTATATATATACTAGCCAGTGCACCCGTGTCTCGTCGCGGGCAACACTATATTTTTTTACTATAAAAAAATATTAATTGTGTATTTTTTGTTATAATATAAATTTAATCAAAATAATACATTTGTACAGAATTAATGTGAAGTGTAAGTTTTTTTATAAAATATATAAATTTTAAATTGATATAAATTTATTTATTTAGTAGGTTTTAATGAAATACCCAACATAAAATTATCATCATCATTAAAAAAGCAAAAAAGATTCAGGTATTTGAATTATTAAATTCATTGTATTAAGATTAGTTCATATTATAATTTAATTTAAATCACATTTATAAATAAAATATAAATTGTGAGAAGACCTGAAAAAATCAAATTAAAAATAAGTATTAAATTTTTAAATCGATAAAAAGATAAAAATATAAATTGAAAATTCATCCCTACGTTATCGTCATTTTCATTACTATAACAGTTAAAATTATTATCATCATTACTTCTCAAATAATTAAAATTATTAACTTACCTAAAGGAATAAAACATTGTAACAAAAAAAATAAAAAAAAATAATAATCACAAAAATTATCATTATTATTGCGCAAACAATAAAATAATAAAATTATTTATCTGAAAAAAAGATAAAATATCAGAAAACACAAAAAAAAGAGAAAAAAATAGCAATATTAATTTTAAAATTATCACCAACATAAATTAAAATTTTAGAACGAAACCTGATAAAAATAAAACCCTAACAAAAAATGAATTGAAAAAAATAATAATCTAAATGCATAAATATATAAATAAGGAAAAAAAAAACAAACATTGTCTAAACATTGTGTTTTTTAATGTTTTTAGATTATTTTCATGTGATGATGTTAAAAATAATTAAAAAAACAAATATGATTTTAATGTATTTCAAAAAAAAATTTAAAAAAAAATCAATCACATTTCCAAGAAGAATAAAAAATGTTTCACGGAAAAAAAACATAATGAGGAAAAAAAATAAAAAAATGAATTCGATGATTAATCATGGTACACTTAAGTTAATACAAGAATTCTAATTATAAAAAAAAAAAACAAATATATATATATATATATATATATATATACATATATATATATATATATATAAAAGAGGCAAGAAACTTAAAATTATACTGAAAGTGGGATTCAAATTATATATATATATATATATATATATATATATATATATATATATATATATATATATAATTTGAATCCCATTTTCATAATTTTTTGTTCTTTTTTTATTTTCTTTTTTTTACTGGATTTTTTTTCATTTTCTGTGTATATATATATATATATATATATATATATATCTAAAAAAAAAAGTGGGAAAAAAAAGAAGAAGAAAAAGGTATAACCAGAAAATGAAAAAAAATCCAGAAAAAAACGGACAAAAAAAAGAACAAAAAGTAAGGCCAGAAACGTAAAGTTGGAAGTGGGATTCAAACCTCCTACCTCTTCCATAATGGCGCTCAATGTGCACCATCTCGGCTACCTCAATATTATGCTCGCAATTCTCCAAAATATATATTAATATATCTCTACTGTGGGCAAAATTAAAATATGTGTCCAGTGGGATTCTAACCCTCGCACTCTCTCCTTATTTTACTCTCCTTGACCAACTCGGCTACCCCAATAGATCGTCCATGACTCGCGACAACATATATAAATAGTATTTTTACTGTGGATTCAAACAGTAAAAAAACAACGTGGTATACAAGCTAATTGCTCGGACTATGTTGCGGGCGTAGTGTTGGCCGAAAAAATAATTTTTATAATTGTAGAGATTAAAATATCATATTTCAACATGTAAAGTTTGATATAATGAAACATACTCTATCATAATAATAGTAACATTGAAGTCTTAACTTCTAAAACTATCATCACTATTATTGCCAAAAAAAATAAATATTATTAAACAAAACAGAGAAAAAAATTAATAAAAAAGCAAACAATAACAAAAACTAAAATTATTATTATTATTCTTAATATTAATATTACTATTGCGTTGATAACAAGGAAAAAATAAAATTAAATCAAAGGCTAAAAAAAAGCCTAAAAACATTAACAAAAGAGCAAATAAAAAAACTGATAAAAAATTAAAAATTATTGATTGAAAAAAAACTCATTTGATTTCAAAATAAAAAAAAAATATCACACTACATTGTGGGCTGAGTAAACAATTTTTATAATTATTGGAATTGAAGAAATTAATAGGATTTGCTAGTTAAAATTTAAAATATAATATCTATATATGTAAAATTTGATATAATAAAACAGATCATCACACCCTATTATAAAAACAACATCATCGAAGTTTTAACATCTAAAACTATCGTTGTTGTTACTGTGAAAACAAAAAAATTATAAAATTATCCCAAGAGAAAAAAACTGCAAAACATTAATAAAAGAGTAAGTAAGAAAAATAATTAAAATTTTTCATCTTCTTCTTTTTCTTCTTCTTCTTCTTCTTCTTCTTCTTCTTCTTCTTTTTATTATTATTATTATTATTATTATTATTATTATTATTATTATGTTAATAATGAAGAAAAACATAAATAAATAAAAGATTAAAAAATCTAAATAACTTTAACAAATGATCAAAGAAAAAAACTATAATAAAAATTATGAGGTAAAAAAAATTCATTTAACTTGAAATAATAAAAAAAACCAATAAAAAATAAAAGAAAAAGCAAATAAAGAAAAAAATAAAACAAAAAAAAATATTAACTGAAAAAAAAAATTGACTTGAAAATAAAAAAAAATTATAATTGTAGGGATTAAAGAAATTAATAGGATTTGCTAGTCCAAAATTAAAATATAATATCTATATATGCAAAATTTAATATAATAAAAAAGATCATTACACCTTATTATAAAAACAACAAAATCGAAGTGTTAATATCTAAAATTAGCAATGCTATTACTATCAAAATAATAAAAATTATCAAATTATCCCGAAAGAAAAAAACTGGAAAACATTAACAAAAGAGTCAGTAAGAAAAATAATTGAAATTATTATTCTTATTCGTATTCTTATTCTTATTATTGTGCTAAAAATGAAAAAAACCCAAAAATAAATGAAAGGCTAAAAAAATCCTAATAACTTTAACAAAAGATAAAAAAAAAATACAAGGTAAAAAAAATTCATTCGACCTGAAAATAAAAAAATAAAATAAAAGAAAGAACAAATGAAATAAATGATAAAACAGGAAAAAAATCATTTGATTTAAAAATTAAAAAAATTGACCGTACTACGTTGCGAGTTGAGCAAATAATTTTTATAATTGGTGGGATTAAAAAAATTAATAGAATTTGCTGGTCCAAAATTAAAATATAATATCTATATATGAAAAATTTAATGTAATAAAACAAATCGTCCCACCCTATTATAAAAACAGCAACATCGAAGTCTTAACATTTAAAATTATCATTACTGGCAAAATATTTTCTTACTGTCAAAACAATAAAAATTATCAAATTATCCTGGGAAGAAAAAACTTAAAAACATTAACAAAGGAGCAAGTAAGAGAATAATAATAATAATAATAATAATAATAATAATAATAATAATAATTAATATTAATATTATTATTAATTATTATTATTATTATTATTATTAATTATTATTGTGATTGTGTTTGTAGTGAAAAGGAACAAAAATAAATGAAAAACTGAAAAAATCATAAAAACTTTAATAAAAGATTAAACAAATAAAAAATCATGAGGTAAAAAAAATTCATTTGGTTTGGAAATAATAATAAAAAAATCAATGAAAAACTAAAAGAAAGAACAAATGGGGTAAAGAAAAAGAAATATTAATTTTCAAATTATCATAGATACAAAATCAAATTTAAGAGCTATTTTTTTAAAAAAAATATCACCTCAACAAATAAGAAAATAACAAAAATTAAAAATCAAAGCCAAGAGCACACTTATATATACATGGACAAAAGAAGGATTATTCCATAAATATTAAAAAATAAAAGGACTAAAAGAAAAAAATAAAAGTATAAGGGTCGAAATCAAAATCAAATATAAATTGATCAAATTCAAAAATTAAAAGTATAAGGGCTGAAATGAAAATCAAATATATTATCAATTTTAATCAAAGGATAAAATAGAAAAAATTGAAACTTATGTACCGAATTTATTGACCTATTTACATCCAATCCGAAAATTAAAAGGAGGACCGAATTGAAACATTAACATTCAATTGATTTCAATGGAAGGACCCAATCGAACTAAATCAAAACTTATATAAGAGAAATGAGGACCAAACACAAAATTAAAAGTGAAGGGACCGAAGTGAAAAGTCAAGAAACTGGGGGGCCTCTCCTGCACTTTTACGTGCAGGAGAGAGAGAAACCGTTGCAGCAGATTTAAACAGCCACCGTCGCGGCCACAGCCACCGGAGAAGTAAATGCGCCGGACCGAGAGAAAGACCATGCGGGGTCGCATCGACCGAGACGTCGATAGCTCATCTTCGGCCACTATAGGACACCACACGCGCCACATTTACAGGGCGTCAGGCGAAATGCTGTCGGTCGCGTGTCGCGCACGGGCCGACAGTAAATCGAAAATAATAAAAAAAAAGGTCAATGACTGGTGTGCCCCTGTTCCCTATTCATAAATTTTATCTTATTAGGGGTTATATCTGTATTTAGCCATTTCTAGAAAATAATAAAAAATGAAAATCGTGGCGGACCATACCGGTCCGGACCGAAATGCGCAATGAGCAAGAAGCCCCTCCACACATAAGGTTTTCTTTAACTTTTTCGGGGGGTAAAACCGCTATTTCGCCCCGAAAAAGACAAAAAAAAGAGAGAGAATCGGCTACCCGAACGAACCGAACCGAACCGAACCGAAAATTGAGCAACCCTATTGAAATCCACAGTGAAAACAGATACATGCTACAGTGAAACGCTACAATAAACACACACATAATGAACAATAACCGGACCACAGAGCTGTTTTAGTATAGAGGATAATATCTGCCATTGTCCGATCTGGAGATTTTTATAAAAAAAATCATTAAAAAAGAAGCAAAAGCTTTTTATAAAAAAAACACAATTAAAAAATAATGATTAAAATTGTCATTACGATTTCGTAAATAGTAAAACCATAAAAATCATCTAATCCAGATAACAAATAAAAATGACAGAAAACAAAAAAAAAGGTATAAAGGGAAAAAAATATGCAATATTAATTTTCAAATAATTATCAACATAAATTAATATTTTAGGATTGAACCAATTAAAAATAAAACCTGAATAAATAACAAAAGACAAAAACTAAAAGCATAGAAGTATGAATATGAAAAAAAATAAACATTAGCAAACAATCTTTTTTAAAAAACAAATGAATTAATATAAAATAAAAAATTAAAAGAATAAGGACTGAAATGAAAAATAAAATATATAATTAATTTTAATTAAAGGTTCAAATTGAAACAAAACAAAATTTTGGAACCAAAATAAATAAAGAAACAAATAATGATAATTGATGTGTAATATATAAAAAATTAGAAGAAGAGGGACTGAAATAAAACGTTGTAAAAATGACCAATTTTAATTGGAGGATCAAATTAAAAGAAATCAAAACTTTCGCACCGAACAAATTAAAGGAACGAAAAAGAAATCCAAAATCAAAAGAATAGGGACTGAAATGAAACATTCTTTATATAATCAGTTGTAATTGAGGGGAAGAATTGAAAATAATTAAACTTTCAATTATAGAAATTAGTAATCAAACCGAAATTTAAACATCACTGACCAAAATAAACTCTCGTTAAATACCAGGGACCGGACCTGAATTAATGGCGGCAGGAGAGAGAAACCAGATGATCGATACAAAACCGTCCTCCGACGCTCACCGGAAGTTCTATGACATATACGCGCAACGCCGAAAGATAGACAACATGGAGGCGCACCGCCTGATACGACGGAAGGTAATTTTTGACCTCCAGAAGAGGGCGCACGAGCCACCTCAAAGGCGCGTTCGACTCGAACGCCGCTGGCGCGTCTGGACGACACTGCCACCGTGTACTGTATACATATATGTCTTTTTCGGGGCTGTTTTCGTCGATTCACTGTGCAAAAAAGATGGAAAAACCGAAACAACCCCTCGTCCCGGCGTCATGTTTTTGTCGTTTTCGGGGGCAAAACCGCTAATGCACTGTTCACAACCGGGAAAATGAAAAAAAAAAAAAGTGGATGTGCACACGCGATGCACCGGATTAAATATCCAGTCCGCAGTACATCACCTCATAATGAACAGTGAATCTACAGTAGCAATTATATATATTGTAATAATATATCTGCCATTGCCCGATCTGGAGGTTTGCTGGCCTGCAACCTTAAAATCCTGTCAGTTAGTGTTCTTCAAATAAATGGAGTTGGGCATTTGTTTAATGAAATAATCCATTTCCATTGAACTATTCTTTTATTTGGAAATATTGACTCCCCGAATAATAATTTGCGCGAAGGTGGGCTGAGGGTGAGCTTCCACCAACCTTTGCTGGCATTTAAAAATGGCAACAAAATGTTCCCTCTTGATCCTAAAAGTAAGTCCTTGACTTTGCGGTCCCGCTGGAGACCTAACAATGTACTCAGAATTTACTAGGATACGACATATCCAAAGCTCGAAGGCCATGGGAAGCTGACACATTTATGATATGAACCGACGTATCATTATGATGAATAAGAGCTCCCAACCCCAGACTCTGTGGATGTTTGTTGTTTTGGTGCAAACTGTGTTTGAAAAAAATCTTCTAACTTAGTGTTTGGTTTAGATTTAAAATGCAGAAATATTGTATGGGTTCTATAAAAAAAAAACATGAATGAAACACGGGTATAGAGAAAACAGCTAATAATTACTTTTCAGTGTTTGTATACCAGCCTCTTAGCCCGAAAAATGATGGAACAGCTAGGATTATTGTATTTATATTTATTTATTGCAGAAATTTGGGCGGTAGAAGAATGAATGTGAGAATGAGTTTGTTCGTAATGTTTGAATTATCTAACATGATTCATTAATAGTATTAATGATAATGATAATAATAATAGTAATAATAAATAAATATTATGGGTCAGTTTTTTTTAAATTTGGTTAATTTGACTTAACCTATATTATTTGTTTTTAATTTACTTGAATTATTAACTATATTTTTATTATTATGATTATTAAATCTAAAATATTTAAAAAACAATATGTGTGTGTGTGTCATTTAAATTAATTTCATAAATTAAAAATAATATTAAAAGCATGGTAATCAAATACATGAAACTGATTTTCATTAAACCTCAAATTCAACCATAGTTTTAACTAAACACTTTAATTTCAGTTATGAACAGCTGTTAAAAATATTTTTCATGAAATTATTATTTTTTAATCTCAACCACAATAGCAATCACAATATCAAACAACCATACATGTTTGAATTGGTTTTGCCGAAAGTTTCGAGGTATCATGTTGCTTTGATTATTTAGGTTTGAAACAAGATTTGTTTTTATCTCAGGTTATTTTGAGTTTCTCATTTAAATCTCAAGTTTCTGTTCGAATAAATATTTTAGGGTTTTAAAGTCTCTTGCAACTTGTTGAGTTGTGTTCAGGTCAATGTCCGAAACACTACTAGCTACTTTTTGTTTGCAATTAATTCAGAATGTAGTTGGGAGGCATTCAAGGAGTTGAACTTAAAACCCTTGCTGTACACATTTTTTAAAGCTGATGTTGCTATATGAGCCATTAGAGACCACCACAACTGAGTCATATAAAGGTGCTATCATTGGTCGATTGTAGTTATCAATTTAACTAACTAGCTTTATTGCCAGATCAGATAATAAACTATATCGTTTACCCGTCGTGGTATAGTGTTGGCTGAGATCAAATTTAAAAAAAAAAATATTTTGAAATTATTAATATATTTCTAATAAATAAACAAACCATATTGGAACAACACCAAAATATTAAAATGACAAAGGTTAATTCGGATTAATCTCTCAAATTCAAAATGAGATTATAATAACTTTATATAAAATATTTTCTTAAAACAAAGGATGAAACTCACTTTCTGACATATATAAATTATAAGATCAACTTAATCATATATAAAACAAATCACAATAAATAATAAAACATAATCTTCAATAAATTAAATATTAAAACATAAAATTAGAAGAAAAAAATAAAAATATTTTCTTAAGATAGTGCAACCCCTTTAATAAGTTAGTTGTTGATATAATCCTTATTGGCAGACCTGTTCAGACTTCAGATGCTAATTGTCATAACCCAATTTTGGGTCATTCCCCAAAACTATCCAAAATACAAAAATAAAATAAAACAGGCCCGGTGTCAGTAAGAAAATCAAGGCAGAATTTATTGGCATTTCAAGAGCCCGATCATACCTCTTTTGTGCCCAAAAAATGAAGGAACATGCAGATTTAAGGTTAACATAATTTATTATCGGACAAATCTGCGTAAAAATTAAGTCGAAAGATATAATTATATTTTTATGTGCCAATTCGATTTAATCATTGGCCAATTTAAAAATGTAATTATATCCGAGGATTAATTTAGGGTCCAAGCGAAGAATTTAATTAAGCGCAATGACTTAATTTTACTTTAAATTGGTTAAATTTATTAAGGGCTTAGTCAATGAGAAAACAAGTTTTAAATTTAATTCAGGATCAATTGATAAGGATAAAATTTTCGGAGGCCAATTTGAATTTATTCAAGCCAATTATGCGAAATCGGGGACCAATTTGAATAAATTAAGAGTTTAATGTTCGATCGAGGGTTAAATCGCGCAAATCAGGGACCAAAATAAAAAAGACGCGCAAAGCTAAGGCTGATATTGAAATTCTGACGGGGATGCAATTGCAAAAATTAAAAGTTAAAATTTGATTAGGGATGCAATTGGAATAATTATAGGTTTAAGGACCAAATTACACTTTACCCCTAACATCAATTGCATGTTTCCTGCACTGTTCCGACACCTGAACAGTGCAGGAAACACAGAGTACAACATTGCACCTCTGCAACCGCTGAGAATAATGCAGAAGCAGAGGCAATGCAATATGCATGCCCAACGGTCGCATTTTTCTCTATAAATACAACCAGTCGCTGCATGCACAGAGTGGAGAAAAGAGGAGAAAAGGGGAGAAAAGAGGAGAGAAAAAAAGGAGAACAGAGAGGGATTTGAAAACAGAGGAGAGAACACGAAAAACGGGAGTAGTGAGGAAACAAAGAAAAAAATACAACAGAAGAAACAGAGGGAATACAAGTGAATTTTACGCAAAACTTAATCTTCATCCCTCGGCTTCATCTTCATCCTCTCGGTTTCCCTCTCTCTCTCACTAAAACCAGAGAACTCTCTCTCTCCTACCCTCTCGGTTCATCAACGCCGGTAGCCAGCTGACAACCTTGCACCACCTTTGTCCACCTCCGGCCACACGCCAGTCATCCCAGCTTTGGTCTCCGGCGAGGCAAGCAGAAGGAACAGCGACTGCCCCGTCAACAGCAACGAATCCCGTCTACTTCCGACGTCCACTCCGGCCACCACAGGCCACCATTCCCGACGCCACCACGACCAGAAGAACCACCTCGACGTCCTCTACCCAAAGGTGTTAACAGGTACGCCATTCATCACCCTCCAAAATCTACTATTCATCATCTCTATCTATGCATGTGGCAGCGGGAGTGAATGAATTCACTCCTGCTGGGCCGTTTGGTCCAGGCTTTTACACCCGGCCTGTTGCCAAAATAGGGCTTCCAGCCCACTGAGCTGGAAGCCCAAACCGAGAGAAGACGGGCCTACGGCCTGTTTAGACTGAAGCCCAGTCCGATGGTCAATGGGTTTAAAGCCCATATAGAGAGTTAATGGGCCTATCCAAGCCCAATATGCAGGCGGGCTGACAACCCAGCCATGCACAGGTGGGCTGAGCCCAACCCCATGCATAGGTGGGCTGAGCCAGCCCACCCATAATAAAAAAATAAATAAATAAAACATAAAAAAATGAAATAAAATAAAATACAAATATGCTTAAAAAAATATAATTTTTTTTATGAGAAAATAATTTAAACAAAAATGTGTTTTTGTGCATACGGCCAATACACTAGCATATTTTTGAAAATTCTTTTTGTTTCAAAAATATATTATCATGGAGTTTGAAGAAAAATGTATTTTAGCATGGATTTCGCAAAGAAAAATCATTTCTTGCATTTTGAGATTTTACAACACGTTTGTAAAAATCCAAAGGGTATTGGCCAATATTCCAAAAATATTAAAATCTTTTTTTGGGTTTATTTTTCCCTGTTGATATTTGGATAAACAAATCCTAAGGGGTCAATATCCAAAATATTCGGCGGGGATAGTATGCTATTATTCACTGTTCGGAGTTTGGATAAATAAATCCTAAGGGGTCAATATCTAAAATATTTGTCGGGGATAGTATGCTATTATTCACTGTCAGTGTTTGGAAAAATAAATTCAAAGGGGTTAATATCCAAAATATTCAGCAAGGGTAATATACTATCAACATTTAACCAACATATATTTTTGAAATATTGATATCATAGCAATCATAAGACAAACAAAAATACCAAGCAGCTTACCTTAGGTAGGGCGTACTAGGGGTGCTAAAACCTTCCATTTACGCAACCAGTCCCTTACCCTAGAATCTCTGAAAGACCAGCTTTAGGTTTCCTAGTAACCATAATACTAAGTGGCGACTCTCTTTTCATGAAAATAAAAATTAGACCCCTCGACATTTGAATTCCCCCGCTCACAGGGACGGTCGCCGGGACGCTGCGCACATTTTTCGGGGTGCGAGACTAATGATTCATTTCTTAAGAAGCATTAAACACATAGCAACTCGAAAACAAATAAATTTTATAGAAATTTCAACTTCTCTTGTTTAGCAATGTATTTTGAAAGTGTTTTTGAAAAAAAAATATTTTTATTTTTTGTTTGAAATTAAAAAAAATATGTTTTTAGATCATTTTGATATAATGATGTCAAAAATATTTTTTTAAAAAAAATATATCATTTGAATATATTTATTAATAAAATATATTTTGAAAAGCAATATCCCACTATAAAATCAGACCAGATTGAAAACATGCCCATCCTGACCTTCCACTGCTACAAGGTCACTGAGCCACCTGTCAGTTGGTCCAAGGAGAGCCGGCCTACCTCCAAACTGTATAGAAAGGTTTATTTTTATGCAATTTAGTCTCTATTAGTTGTAATTACATCCTTTTCCATTGAATAAATTCTATCAATTTCGTTCTTAATCTTCAACTATTGCATTTGAGGTCCAATATTGGACATTCTAGACACAAATACAAAGAACAAGTGATGTATTGTCAAGATTATATAAATTAAATTCAATTATAGTATCAAAATGATAAAATATTTATAATGGGATTTAATAAATTCATTGTCTTTGAAGTCAAATCTACATTCAATGGATTAGATCCAATCCAACTCCAATATAATGAAATAGATAATGGTATAAATAAATTTTAGTCTACCAGCATTGCCTCTCGTGTTAAAAACCTGGTTTAAGTTAAGTAACAACTAGTAATGGTATAAATCAAAACATAGGTAAATATTTTCTCATGAATTATTAAATACTTACATGTATTTTAAATCACGTGATAAATTGTTTATCATTTAATTGAGAATTTTGAGCTTCAATTATATTTGAATTTTGAAATAACAATAAATAATTAGTAATGTTGCCGAAATTAAAACATCATTTTGAATGTGGACGGTATTTTTTTTGTTTGAAAAAATAATAAATTTAATGAATAATCCAAACTAAACATGGATTGACAGTTAGAAAACCCAATTCCAATTCATAAAAATATGTCCGTTCATTGAACAAATAGGATCTTAAACTACTATTTAACACTATATTTCAAAAATATTTTTAAAAAGTTAAAAAAAATATTTATATTTTTTATTTTAAATTATTTTTATAAGTTCTTAGATTATTTTCACGTTTTATGGCAAAAATAATTTTTAAAAAATAAAAAAAATATTATTTTAATGTATTTGTGAATAAAAACATAATGAATGTTTGAAAGTGTGGTTGAAGTTGATTTTGAGAGTGCGGTTCAAGTTGATTTGGATTTCTTAAACCATAAAGAGTAAAAATATTTCCACACACATATAATTAAGTGATGCTAAATCTTTTAAATCTTTTCTGGAGAGATATTAAAAACATATACTCTATTAATCTTAGTATATTTATAGTTAGAGTTCCTATTTGAAGTAGTGAAATGATAAAGATTATATGATAGACTTCTATTCTTTCTCCATTGATAGATAAATTAATGCATTCATAAGAAAAAGAAAAGAAAAACAAATTCATGTAGGTGCAATAGATATATGGGTCAACTTCAGTGAGCTGTAAGGCTTTTACTCCCTACCCCCACTTGCACTACTCCTCTTGACATATAAGGCTATTTCCACTACCCTACAAGCTTGATAAAATCATTTCCTAGCATTACAATGCTTTTGGTTAACATCTTCTTACTCTTTTTATCAGTAGCCTCTGCTGTACAGTACAATATCACTCCAAATGGATCCCTTAAAGATGGCGATACTCTAGTTTCAGAAGGAAGAACTTTTGAACTGGGTTTTTTTAGCCCGGGAAACTCAATGAATCGATTTTTGGGAATATGGTACATGGGTGAATTGCCAGCTCAAGAAAACGTTACGTGGGTTGCCAATAGAGAAATTCCGCTTAAGGATCGTTCTGGATTTCTAAATTTCACCCAGCAAGGACTTGTGCTTCTTAACAACGGAAACAACCACATAATTTGGTCATCCAACACAACAAAAAATGTTAAGAGTCCAGTTCTGCAGCTATTGAATTCAGGAAATCTAGTTGTGAAAGATGGGAAGGATAATAGCTTCATTTTATGGCAGAGTTTTGAATATCCTTGCGATACGTTTCTACCAGGAATAAAGATCGAATGGAATTCAGTAACTGGTGTCGATAGACACTTGACATCTTGGAAGAGCGCAGACGATCCTGGTCCGGGCCGATTTTCATTCGGGATAGATCATCAAGGGTTTCCACAGCTAGTTGTCTGGAATGGAACTTTGAAGCACTATAGGCTGGGTTTATGGAATGGAAAATATTTCACCGGCACTCCTGAACTGCCTACAGAACAGTTCTTGAAGTTTGAATTTATTTTCAACAAGACTTATGTACATTATAGTTATGAAATTACGAATTCGGCTGTGTTGTTGACGAGGTTAATTGTGAAACAGTCAGGATTCGTGGAACGCTCTATGCGTGCAGTTCAAAATAATGGTTGGAGAAAAATATATTGGGCACCAAGAGATCTGTGTGACAATTATTCAGTATGTGGTGCATATATGAGTTGCAAAATGGTCGATCAATCCTACAAATGTATTTGCCTGGAAGGATTTGAACCCAAATCTCTTACAAATTGGAGTAGTGGGTGTACTAGAAGGAGTGCATTGAATTGCGCATATGACATCTTTCAGAATTTTTCAGGGTTTAAGTTGCCGGACACTTCCTATTCCTGGTATGATACAAGCATGAGTTTAGCAGAATGCAAGAACATGTGTCTGAAAAACTGCACTTGCTCCGCATATGCAAATTCAAATATCACAGGAGAAGGCAGTGGCTGCATACTCTGGTTTGGCGACTTGGTTGATATGAGAGAGTATAGTACAGGGGGCCAAGACCTCTACATAAGGATGCCACCACCTTCGAAAACAGGTATTTATCAATATTCTTTCCATGATTCTCATTCCAGGGTTTTTTATTTCATTTTTTCACTCTCTCTCTAAAATGTTTTTCTGAATGAGGAAGTTGAATGCTCCTAGAATGTTTTCCAAACTTCGTGTCCTCATTCCCTCATTATATTCACTAATTAAAATAACCTTTCTGTGCTTATTGTGGATTTTCAGATAAGACTAAGAAGAAGCTTGTAGGAATCGTTCTCAGTTCCACAGTCCTTGCTGGACTGCTTATGGTAGGACTAACCTTCTATATATGGAGAAAGAAACAGAAAAGTCAAGGTAGTGTATTCTGCTGACAATTCTTCTTATTTCAGAACATGAACCTTGTTAATATATATAGTATCCATGGTAGATTACTAATATTGTATAGTTTTATGTTAGTCATCGATAACAAAATACCTCTTTATATGAAGCATCTGTTATGTTGCTAGTCAATTAGATTTGTTTAGGAGAAGCTGTTCGTTTATCGTTACTAACAGCTGGAAATCTTCTGCTATTCAGAAATACAGGAAGACATGGAGTTACCATCATTTGATTTGGCCACCATAGTGAAAGCAACAGATAACTTTTCAAGTAACAACAAGTTGGGAGAAGGTGGTTTCGGGCCGGTATATAAGGTATATAAAAATGTTCTTCTGAGCTGAGAGATCATCAACTACGATATGTTCTAACTTCAGTAAACAATGATTCCTAGGGTACATTGGTCGATGGGCAGGAAATAGCAGTGAAAAGACTTTCAAAAGGTTCACGGCAAGGATTGACAGAGTTCAAGAATGAGGTTATCTTGATAGCTAAACTTCAGCACAGAAATCTTGTTAAACTTCTTGGTTGTTGCATTCAAGGAGATGAAGTAATGTTGATCTATGAATTCATGCCCAACAAAAGCTTAGATTATTTTATTTTCGGTTTGTACCCCACGAACTTGTTAGAGTTTCTTGCAGTTCGATTGCTTGTTCTATATATGATGCTGCATTTATACATGAGAATAACATAACCTGATGATAAATTGATTAGATAAAACAAGAAGCAAATTCCTGGACTGGCAGAGACGTAGCCTCATCATCGGAGGCATTGCAAGAGGACTACTTTATCTTCATCAAGACTCCAGACTAAGGATTATCCATAGAGATCTCAAAGCCAGCAACATATTATTAGACAAGGATATGAACCCCAAAATCTCAGATTTCGGAATGGCTAGACTGTTTGGAGGAGACCAGACTGAAGCAGACACAAATAAAGTGGTCGGAACATAGTAAGTATACTCAACACCTATTTTGTTACAATGTTTAATCTCTGCACCATTTGAACTTTTATCTACAATGCTTTTCGGCAGTGGATACATGTCTCCTGAGTACGCTGTTGATGGGCGTTTCTCATTGAAATCTGACGTCTTCAGCTTCGGTGTTCTAGTCTTGGAGATAATAAGTGGGGCGAAAAATAGAGGATTTTCCCACCCGGATCACTTCCATAATCTTCTTGGACATGTAAGGAGAAAAACAAACATGTTAGATTAATGATGCATTAATAATTGTTTCTCATAACAAGTTTCTGTTTTCCAGGCATGGAAACTGTGGGTGGAAGAGAGGGCATTGGAACTAGTTGAAAATATGTCAGATCGCCCTTTTTCTGTTCCTGATGTACTGAGATGCATTCATGTGGGTTTGTTATGCGTGCAGCAAAAGCCGGAAGACAGGCCAAATATGTCATCTGTGGTTTTGATGCTGGGCAGTGAGAATCCATTGCCTGGCCCGAAGCAACCTGGCTTTTTCACGGAAAGGAATATGCCTGCATTGGACTCTTCAACAAGAAATCATGAATCATCATTTATAAATGACCTAACTATTTCAGAGCCAGAGGGACGGTAGAGAAGGAAAACAAATTTAAAGAACTGGAGATGAGAGGTCGTGAACACAGATTTGAAGAAGTAATTCGATCCTTGTTCTTATCTCTACTGTACTGCCAATGTGCAGAATAGTATATTTTAAGGAATACATCCTCTATTTAAACATATTCTAGGTTGATGTTCAAAGAGCTAAAATAAAGGGGTAACAATTATTTTCTTATAGCTTGCAGCACCAAATCCGAGATATAATTTATCTTTGAGATCTCTTGAGTTCTGCAATTCTAGGAAATATCCCAAGATACTCTTTGTTAAGATTAATTTCCTTAACTAGGCAAGCTACCATTCTGGTTGGACGTTGTTGTCATTGATCCTTAAAGCATGAGTTGTGGAAGTTTGCAATCTTATTGCTTTGATTGTTATCCTCAGCTTTGTCACTTCTTTGTCTCCTATAATCCATGCCTAGATGATGGGTTGTGCCAATACCCTCCCTCAAATTGTTCCAAGGTTGAAGGTAGAGTTTGGTTCAAAAGTTTCTCGGTGCCGTTTTAGACAATTGTTTGGTGAAGAGATCTACTACTTGCTCTATAGAGGAGATATGTTCAATGATGAGTAATCCAAGAGCAACTCTTTCGCACACGAAATGGTAATCCAACTTGATGTGTATACTTCGAGCATGCAACACGGGATTTATTGTCATGTGATATTGATTTTTGAAGTAAATTCACGTTTTAATTGGAAGAAATTAAAGTTTAGGGTTGAATTGTAATTTTTAGCATTTAATCAAATTAGGAGCTTGATTGAATAAATACTAAAGTTTATTTGACAATTAGGGACTTGATTGTAGAAATCTAAAACCAAGAACAAAACCGAAAAAGATGCATGAATGTAGGGTTGAGATTGACCACATCAAGGGTCAAATTGAAGAAATTAAAAGTTTGTTGGTTAATTAAGGGTCAAATTGTATAAATTCAAAACCAATACTAGAATGGAAAAGATGTTGAACTTTGGGACCAACAATTATGTTTGAGATGGATGCATTTGCATAAAATTAAAAGATGGAATGCAATTAAAAGAAATTGGAACAATTAGCACTTAATTAAGTTTTTCCTATCCCAAAATCAAAATCCGAAATGCTATGTTGTTCAAGCTTAATGAATAGAAGATGAATGGCACATCATTTAGCACGTAAACATCCTTGTTTTAGCAATTTTAGCTAATCAAGTTAGCAGCTCCAAACAAAGAATTATAGAGTTACACACCTCTAAATTGAGCAAGATTCGATCCAAATGAAAGGTTTATATCCCCTCTACCAACTTATGGTGGTTTTCAGGTGACAATGAGATTATAATCCCTTCAACAAGGCCTTGAAAATGGACAACTCGATTACCCCTAATAGTGAAACTACTATACAAAAACCGACTTGCTTTTCGTATGTTCACACTTAAGGACTTTAATGGGTTTGTATCAAGGGGTGAAGATATTTCCCTTCGGATCAATAGGTCATAAATGGATTCCATATCTTTGAAAGCCCTATAAATACCCCCTTCAAGATTAAGGGAAAAAAAGAGAAAAAATGAAAAATATGGAAAATACAAAAAAAAATAAAAATAAAAAAGGTAATACTAATATGTAGGATAAGTGAGAATGGTCTAGTAATCTCATATAAAACAGATAAAAAAAATTATGAAGTCTAGTTCCTAATCAACTAAATATTAAACGATTTATTTTAAAAACAAAATCAATTAAAGACCTAAAAGGTTATAACCCGAGTTAACTGTAAAACTCAAAATAACCCTATGGAAAACAAATTGAAATTCATTAAAATTTATTCCCCAATCATTTGAAACATAAGAATAAAAAATAAATCAGTTAAAAAATAACATAAAAAACAATTTGAGTTAATCCGTCAAACTCATAAAAAGAGTCATTAGATCAAGATAACCCAATAAAAAATAAATTCAATGTAGAATGACTTATAATTTAAGCCATGAGACCAATATAATTTTCTAGAAACAAAATAATATATATATATATATATATATATATATATATAATAATAATTTAAGTGGGGTTAAAATATCAAAACTCATGACCTTGATTGTGAGACTAAGAAATCCCTATGAAAACAAATATTAATTCCTAACTACTCGATGTTGAATGGTGAAATAGAAAAGAAAAAATAAACAACTTGGATGAACTCGGTTTAACTTGTTAAACACTATTCTAATGTCATAAGACCAAAATAAGATAATATAAAGTGAAAATAAATAAACCATACAGTCTAATTATAATGCAATCTAATGAAATTTAAAAAAAAAAAAAACATGAGTCAATTGAGTTAGCTGTTAAATCAGGTTAGGCTGTTAACCCATAATTTATGACATGAGAGTGTATTAACCCAATAAAAAACAAATATAATATTAGAGGATATTATTTAAAAAAATCATTGAAAATAAAAATCAAAGAAGAAAAGGGAAAGAAAAGGTTTTTAAAATATTGATTGGAAAAAAAAAGAGAAAACAAAAGGTGAAACACTATTAAAATGAATGGTGTTTTGTAAAAAAAGTACAATAAAACTCCCTCTTCTATAGTTTATAGCTAGCTTATTGGTCCACGTTACGCTGTGGACTATATCAAATAACTCGAAAGAGTTGAATCATCATTGACCTTAGCTAGCTCTATAAAAAATGCTTCTCCAAGCAATGGTTGTTTCAACTGTCAACTTTCTATTGGACAATTCTTGAATATGTATTTATAATTTAAATATTTATTTTACTCAGTCTAATAATTTCATAATTTTTTCAGCATATATAATAACATCAATTACTAATATAGAGAATATAGCACATATAATTAATAAATTATAGTGAACCGTTGATAGAGCCCCGGCACGGCAATCAGGAGGGTCTTTTCCTTTCCCTTTTCTTTTCGTTAAGACAACACAATAATATTGTCGAGGTTTTATATTATTGCTAATTATTTCAACACATCGTAGGTATAATTCTTTCAATAAAATAATAAATATACAGGATTTTTCAATGTATTTTTTTATTACTTATACAAAAACCAAAATGTTTATATGTGTATCTAATTAATTAAATTAATACTTGATCGAGAGATAACAACGATTAAGATTAAAAAACATCAATAAAAGCAAATTGAATAAAACTTTGAAGCTCCACTATTTATAACCCATTGAATAGCAAAACTGAAAAACAAGAAATAATTTTAAACTAGTTTAATATTGAAAGATGAAATTATTCAAAAAATATCAATTTAAAATTTTATTAAAATAAATTCAGTAAAGAATGATAAATAAAAATAATTGATATAGCTAAGATTGTTTCTAAATTAATAATTTATATATATATTCATTTTCATTTGAATAAATGTAGAAGTATAAAACTAAAAAATTATAAGTGTAAAAAAAGAAGAAGAAAAAAACAGCATGGTGAACCTATTAAACTTGGGTAAATACCAAAAACTCGAATTTCAACAAGATTTTAAACCTTAACTAAAATAAGAAGTTCAATTCCAAATTAATTTAATGTTGAAAGATGAAAATAAAAAAATAATAAAAATTGTCAAAGTAAAATGAAATTATGATAAAAAAAAAATAGAGATCAAATTTAATATTAAAAAATACGAGGATGAGATTTAAAAGGTTAAAAAAAAATTCAAAGTGATAAAAATGGGATGAAATTTGAAAGATATAAAAATTGAGGATGGTGAAATTGAAAAAGATTTGAATTTTATAAATTATTTTAATAAAAAAATTAATAAAAAATAAAGATCAAATCTAAAAAACTAAAAATAAAGGACTACTTTAAAAACTTTATTGGGCAAACATGGAAATTGAGGAGGAAAGAGAAATTAAAGAGGGAAGGGTCACTAATATTAAATTAGATGGTTGTTGGCCATGCACACCATAAAATCAAGGTGTGTGCACCGCGTTGATTCAAACTCAATTATGAAACATAATATTTTATAATTTAACAATTTTGCATTAGCCTTATAATTTGATTTTATTAAATAAAAATAAAAATTTAAATGTTTTTGTTTTGTACATCATTAAGAAAAAAAAATTACAATATACCATGATTTTCTTAATTTTACCATATCAAAACATTTTTTGATGAATGAAAATTGATGAATATTATTAAAGAAAAAACAAAATGTGGATTTAACATCCTTAATTTTTGTTCGAACTTAATTCATGTTTGTCTTTGCAATATTTTAAATACTTGAATTTATTTTAAATACTCACTATTTTTCCTTGAGAAAAATAATATATTAAAAATGAAAAAAAACAAATAAATTATAAATATAGTGCCCTAATAACGTATCTAAAAATTGACGCATCTTTGGCCGTACCTCTCAAGAGTTTGAAAAAGGAAAGGTAGCGTCTCCATCCACTCACGTCTACTTTTTCTTGAGATTTCAAAATCTTATAGAATTTGAAACTCAAATCAATAAATCCAGTTTGATCACTCCAACACCAAAAAGTTTGTGTCTTATCATAAAGGAACGGTCTATGCTGCTTGCTTGGCTTCAAATCAAATCGACATGAGGGCCAGGTTTGTGAGATTTATGTTCTATTCTATTCTTTGATTTGATGACAAAGATTATATTATTAATTATTCAATCTTATTCAATAAACTTTTTTATTAATATGAATTGTCTCTTCATTAAATAGTCGATGGTCACATGCATAAAAAAAATGCATCGTGTTATACGTGTTAGTTGAATATAAACGCCCATATTATTATTAATTATGGGATATTAAATGTACATGCACATCAGTTCCAAGCTCCTACACGGCATGTTATTATCCAATGAACAGAACTTGAGTTATAACATTTAATAATGCCATATCAGCTGTGTAAATATACAATCTTGTAAGCATATAGTTCAGAATCTCTAATGAGCGAAGTGAGCTACCCCCATGGAAGTGGGAGATTATTATGCATTTGCATGCTTTTACTATTAGAATATAGAAACACAATTTTCTATTTATAGAATGTAAATATGTTTCCTGTTTTGTAGCCGAAGGACTCTCCCTTCATACTTGTATAAATCATCAAATTATCAATGCAATACGCAGGCAAAATCATTCCAAAAATCTATCATGGTATCAGAGCAACCCTAGATCATCTTCTACATCTAAACCCTAGCTGCCTCTCTTTTATTTTCCAACTGCAATTATCACCCAACTCTGCTTCCCTCTTTGTTAATCAAGCTCTGCCCAAAAAATCCAGAAAGCCAACAATGACAGAAATCACAACAGACTCCTCAACCACCTCACTTTCTTCTCCTCCCACCAAACTTCATCAATCTCATCCTGCTCTTACGGTGTCCAACATCACCACCTTCATCAAAGTCACCTTAGACATTGAAAAAGGTCAATACATTACATGGTCTGAATTGTTCAAAATACATGCTAGAGCTTATCAAGTTATGGATCATATCATCCCTGCCTCATCAGAAAAGAACAAACAAATTCCCTCAATTTAAGAAACGAATCCTGACCTTTGGTCCCGTGTGGATGCCATTGTCTTACAATGGATTTACAGTACTATCTCCGAAGATCTTCTCAACACAATTCTTGAACGTGATTCTACGGTTGAAACCGCATGGAACATATTAAAAGACATATTCTCAAATAACAAAAATTCTAGGGCACTCTACCTGGAACAAGAATTTTCCAAAGTCCAAATGGAAAATTTCACTGATGCTTCTTCCTACTGTCAGCACCTCAAATCCCTCTCGGACCAATTGGCTAATGTGGGTGCCCCTGTGTCGAATGAACGCCTGGTTCTTCAACTCCTCTCCGACTTGACTGATGCGTATTCCAACATTGGATCGCAAATCCGCCATGGAGATTCTCTCCCCCTCTTTTACAAAGCCCGTTCCATGCTTGTGTTGGAAGAAATGACACGGATGAAAAAAGCTGCCCAATCTCCCCCCAACTCTGCATTTTTTGTCTCTCCGGCTGCACACTCCGGTGGACACTTTTCTGGAAACCCACACCACAGCAACCGTACAAACCCACATCACAGCAACCGCAGCTCCTTCAATCGCAGTGGCAGAGGAGGTGGCCACGGAGCTCGCAGAGGAAAGGGAAGAGGGAGAAGTGGTGGCCGTGGAAACCAATGGCACGGGCACACCACGGCATGGCAGTCGGGATATGCCCCGCAGCACCAGACCCCGCAGCACAACATATGGGTAGGAGAGACCACCGCCATCTACTTATGGGCAGGCCCTTTGGGCTGGGCCGTGGCAGCAATGGGCCAGCCCCCCATGCTCATACCCAACAGCTGGGCAGCCCACTAATCGCCAGCCTAGTCTTCTTGGGCCTAGGCCTCATCAGGCCCATATGGCAGCAGTCACACCACCGATCCACACAGCAGGCCCATTCCTCGTATGCTCTAACTAACATCCAAGCGGCCATGCACACGCTCTCCATTGCTCCTCCTGATGATCAATGGTATATGGACACCGGAGCGACATCTCACATGACTGCAAATGGGGGTAATCTCATATCTTATTTAAATATGAGCAATAATCATAATATTACTGTCGGAAATGGTCATACTATTCCAATTATTGGCTATGGACATGCATTATTACCTGAATCCAAACACCCTTTCACTTTGAATAATGTCTTGCATGCCCCAAAATTGATAAAAAAATCTTGTCTCTGTGAGAAAATTTACCATTGAAAATAATGCTTCTATCGAATTTGATCCGTTCGGTTTTTCTGTGAAGGATTTTCCTACGGGGATAATCCTTTAATGAGATGTAACAGCTCGGGTGACCTCTATCCAGTTACAACAAGACCAACCATTGATTTTTCAACACCATCTACTTTCACCGTTGTTTCTCCCAATTTATGGCATAATCGTTTAGGGCATCCGGGAACTCCTGTTTTAAGTTCTCTTCGTAGAAACAATTTCATTATGTGCAATAAAATTCAGGACAATTTTTTTTGCAATTCATGTCCTCTTGGGAAACAAATAAAATTACCTTTCTATGAATCTCTCTCATTCACCTCTTTTCTATTTGATATTGTGCATAGCGATATTTGGTCATCACCTACCCTTAGTTCGGAAGGTCATCGTTATTATGTTTTATTTCTTGATGATTTTACGAATTTTCTTTGGACTTCTCCAATTGCCAATAAATCTCAAGTGCATTCCAATTTATGGCATAATCGTTTAGGGCATCCGGGAACTCCTGTTTTAAGTTCTCTTCGTAGAAACAATTTCATTATGTGCAATAAAATTCAGGACAATTTTTTTTGCAATTCATGTCCTCTTGGGAAACAAATAAAATTACCTTTCTATGAATCTCTCTCATTCACCTCTTTTCCATTTGATATTGTGCATAGCGATATTTGGTCATCACCTACCCTTAGTTCGGAAGGTCATCGTTATTATGTTTTATTTCTTGATGATTTTACGAATTTTCTTTGGACTTCTCCAATTGCCAATAAATCTCAAGTACATTCCATTTTTCTGTCTTTTCGTGCTCAAATCAAAACACAATTTGAGAGAGATATTAAATGTTTCCAATGTGAAAATGGTGGGGAGTACGACAATAAATCTTTTCACAAATTTTGTCAATTACATTGCATGACTTTTCGCTTTTCTTGCCCACATACTTCTTCTCAAAATGGAAAAGCCGAAAGAAAAATTCATACAATCAATAGTGTCATCCGCACCCTCCTTGCCCATGCCTCTCTACCAGCATCATTTTGGCATCATGCACTTCAAATGGCCACCTATCTCCTTAACATACTACCCAACAAAAAGCTTGCCTTTCAATCACCCACAAAAATTCTCTACCAAAAAGATCCTTGCTACTCTCATCTTCGAGTCTTTGGGTGCCTATGCTATCCTCTTCTTCCATCTACTTCTAGAAATAAATTGCAAGCTCGGTCAACCCCATGTGTGTTTTTAGGGTATCCATCTAACCATAGAGGATATAAATGTTATGATATATCAAGTCGTAAAATACTTATTTCCAGGCATGTAATTTTTTATGAGCATAAATTCTCTTTCTCTACATTAAATACTCCTTCCTCTCCTACTTATGAATTTCTAGATGCAGGTCTCATACCCCTTCTCCACTCACCTGCTCCACCAAATCATCATCCTGGACAACTTGATGATCCACCACCCCAAACCTCGAGTCCTTTTCAGGTCCATCTCCCACCCACCCCCAACCCCATCCCCGATTCTCCAAGCCAAGGGCAGGAGATACCACCAATGGCACCAGTCCAACCCCCTCAAATTGTCCATTCCCTTCACTCTCCACAAATGACTACCAGATCCCAACATGGTATTGTTAAGCCCCGAAAGCTCTTTAACCTTCATACTTCGGCTGAAACATTCATTTCTCCTTTACCCACTAATCCTCTTAATGCATTACATGATCATAATTGGAAAATAACCATGAAAGACGAATACGATGCTCTTATTGAAAATAAGACGTGGGACTTAGTAGCCCGTCTGTCTAATGCTAATATCATTCGAAGTTTGTGGATTTTCAGGCATAAGAAGAAATCTGATGGTTCTTTTGAGCGGTATAAAGCCCGTCTTGTGGGTGACGGTGCAAGTCAGCAAACGGGGATTGATTGTGGGGAGACTTTTAGTCCGGTAGTCAAACCGGCAACCATTCAGACAGTGTTGAGTATTGCTCTATCTAAATCTTGGTGTCTTCATCAACTAGATGTCAAGAATGCCTTCTTGCATGGCAATCTCGACGAAACAGTTTATATGCATCAACCTCCAGGTTTCTGAAATTCAGAGCACCCAGATTATGTTTGTTTGCTAAAGAAATCTCTCTATGGGCTTAAGCAAGCCCCACGTGCTTGGTATCAACGGTTTGCCGATTATGTGGCCGTATTGGGGTTCTCTCACAGTATTTCAGATCACTCACTATTCATTTATCAGCAGGGTAATGATATGGCGTATATTCTTCTATATGTGGATGACATTATTCTTGCTGCATCTTCTACTACTCTTCGGCAATCTATCATATCTAAACTTGGCACTGAGTTTGCCATGAAAGATTTGGGTCCCATCAGTTATTTTCTAGGCATATCAGTTACACGACATTCCGAAGGCCTATTTCTTTCACAAAAGAAATATGCAGAAGAAATCATTGAGCGAGCTGGCATGTCTTCTTCAAAACCATCTCCTACTCCGGTGGACACAAAAGCTAAACTCAGCATTTCTTCAGGAAATCCTTATCATGATCCTACTGAATATCGTAGTCTGGCTGGAGCACTACAGTATTTGACATTTACGTGGCCGGATATTTCCTACGCGATTCAGCAGATATGTCTATTTATGCATGACCCCAGAACACAGCACATGTCAGCCTTAAAGCGCATCATTCGCTACATTCAGGGTACTCTAGATCTTGGTCTTCACCTGTATCCCTCATCAGATCATACTCTTACCTCGTACACCGACGCTGACTGGGGCGGATGTCCAGACACCAGATGGTCTACTTCTGGTTATTGTGTCTACCTTGGGGATAATTTACTCTCGTGGTCTGCAAAAAGACAACCCACATTATCACGGTCTAGTGCTGAGGCTGAATACCGGGGAGTGGCTAATGTTGTTTCTGAATCGTGTTGGATCCGTAACCTACTTCTGGAATTACATTGTCCCATTTCAAAAGCTACATTGGTATATTGTGATAATGTCAGTGTGATTTATCTTTCTGGCAACCCAGTCCAGCATCAACGCACTAAGCATATTGAGATGGATATTCATTTTGTGCGGGAAAAAGTCGCGCGTGGTAAAGTTCGTGTTCTACACGTCCCTTCACGTTATCAGATTGCTGACATTTTTACTAAGGGACTTCCACAGCAACTTTTTGATGATTTCCGGGATAGTCTCAACGTCCAGCAACCTCTCGTTTCGACTACGGGGGTGTATTAGAATATAGAAACATAATTTTCTATTTATAGAATGTAAATATATTTCCTGTTTTGTAGCCGAAGGACTCTCCCTTCATACTTGTATAAATCATCAAATTATCAATGCAATACGCAGGTAAAATCATTCCAAAAATCTATCATTTACTTGTATTATTAAATCTAAGAATCGTATCAATGAATCATTTCACCTAAACATATAGTATTGATTGATATGATTCTTAGATTTAATAATACAAGTAAAAGCATGCAAATGCATAATAATCTCCCACTTCCATGGGGTAGCTCAGTTTTTAGATGAGATCCCAGAATATGATATATATTATTTTCTAATATACCCTCTCAAGTGAAAAATTTTTGGGCTTGAAACTTGCACATATACTCACATTAACTTGTATTTATTTTTTATCAAATAGAATGAGAGATGAGATTCGAAATCGTGACCGTTAGATGAACATGAATCTAATATCATATTAAAAAAACTATCTTATCTAAAAATAATAAAATTTTAAAATATGATTTATATTATTTTATAGCAATTTTTTCGCTTAAAATTAAAGTTAAAGATCGATAAGCAGTAACCTTTCTCTGTAAATTAAAGCTAAAGATCGTGAAGCATGCGTCCCTTTCTTTGCCATCACCAGTGCTGTAATAGAACATCACTCGAGAGGAGTATAGCTAGTTTCCCTCTTGAACCTTATCATTCAATATTCCAACCATTATAATTTGGAGTAGATGAGAGGGCACACTCTAGCATGTGTATACAGAGTGAGGAAGGAAACTTCATTGAAATTTCCTTTCAATTGGAGTGATGCCACAAATTTCAAAATGAATTTTTTTCGTGTCGCATCGCCGTCAATTCCTTCATTTGCAAATTACAAGTGTTGTATCAGAGATAAATGTTTATGTACAGTTTCTCCTTGTCTGTTTCATCTCCATGATCGGCACCTAAAAAGCTTGCATGCATGGTGCCCCTTTTCCCTTTCATTTCACCATCTGAAACGCACACTCACCAGACACTAAGGGATCCACCAGATCGATTGGTGGCGAAGCATTTTAGAAGTTGGAAAGCATCCCACTAATCTCTGTGACGAGATGGATCGATATATTGATGCTTGCATTGTTAACATTTATTGGTCTACAAGGGTATAGTTAGGTGGTTCAAATTTGGAATTCAGGCATTGCTATAGCTTTTGGTGCCAACTTAAAAGTACCGTACATGCATGTGGATTTTATTTCAAGTTAAAACTAGCCTTGATGTCCAAGTTTCTCTGAAGGACGAACTTTTTTTTTTTTATATAAATATAATATTTAGGTGTTGAGAAAGAATTGACAAAATATTACAAAAAACAATTCATAATAAATGTATAACAACACAAATTAAAACTAAGAAAACATTGTTTATTTTTTATCTGTTTGAGGCAGCCCCAAACATGCTAGTATTTTTTTTAAAAAATAAAAATAAAAATATTATTTAAATGCTGGATTACATTATTACCATCAATCAAACTAAAAATTAAAAGGTAAAGGACCATAATACCCTCTTACTCTAATTAATTGCATTTCTTGGACTAAGGGTGCATGTTTAATTTGATTGTTTATCAAAAAAGATAAAAATTACAAAATACTTTTGCCTTGATGTGTTAATTCTTTTATCCTCAAGGTTATTTTTATAATTTTATTGTTATTAAAAATATTGAATAGGTAAAAATATCTCTAACCAAATCTATAATGATCTTATGTATAAAAATAGAAACATCCTTGGCTCCAAGACAAGGTGTGTATTTTTAAGGTCACAAATGTCATTAGATTATTATTGTAAATAATGGATTGTCTATTTGGCTATAAGGAAACCTCTCTCCTTTTAGTTATTTTTTTTTTATCAATTTTAATAATTCTATTACTATTAGTATTAGTATCATTACTACTAGTAGCATCATTATTATTATCATCATTATCATAACCATTACTATAACCAACACCACCACCATCTTTATTATTATTATGATTATTGTTTATAGTAGCAGTAGTAGTAGTAGTAGTTTCATCATTATCACCATTATTATTATTATTATTAAATTATTATAACCAACACCATTATCACTACTATTATTTCGTCATCTTCTTAGCAAAAAGAGATTTTACAATTAGACATGACCATTTGTATTATTATTATCTTTTTGTTTAATATTAACATGAATTACTTAGATTCTATTTGTGAATAGTTACGCAATATATTCTTTTCATGACCATTCATGTTACCTATCTAATTTACTCCTATTATATTTAATTTCTATTATTCTATTTTATTTTAATAGAATTCAAATCTATATTCAATTAGAATTTATAAAAAAAAAATTATGATTTATTAGAATTTATTAAGCTAAATTTGAATTTAGAATGATTTACGAGGTAAGATTACAAAAAAAAAAAAATCAAACTTTTAGGGTCAGTTAAAGGTTAGAATGGATAAATTCACAATCATGAACCAACCTGCAAAAGGAGTTGAACTATGAAAGTTTAATTAATTGTAATTAAGGGTGAAATTGGGGAAAAATGAAAATTTGGTGGTTAATTGAGGGTCAAAATACATAAATCCAAAACCAATCACTATCATGAAAAGACGCACAAATATAAGATTGACATTAAAGTTAATTAAAAGTAAAATTGCATAAATTAAAAGTTTGAAGCAAATCAGGGATGTGATTGAAATAAATTACAAATCAAAGGATCAAATTAAGCCTTGGTTGAACCCCAAAATTAAAACCCTAAAAGGCCAAAACAACATTGTTCAATTGAAATGAAACAACGCATCTTCTGGTATGTTCATCTTCTTCACCAATTTTTCACTTGAAAGTTAAATGGGTGGCCACCTTTGCATGACACTAATGTTTTAATTCTCCACTAAATTTGTGAAAACTTGCATGAAACTAATGTATTGACACTTGAACATACCCCAGTATGGTTATTTATGGCAGATTAACATCACAGAAGTCTTAGTAGTCAGTACAACTCTAAAATAGTCAACTCGTGCAGCTTAAAGTTGTCAGAAATATGGCATTCCAAGATAGCCACTTTGAGCCAATAGTTGGGCTCTTTCTACGTTTAATCAAGGGCAAAAGTATTTTATTTAGAGGTGTAAAACTACATTGTAAAGTACGCTTTCATATATTAAAAATAAAAAAAATATAATTCTAAAATTTGGATTTTAGAACAGTTAGGTTTTGATTTAATAAGATTGAGACTTCGTCACAAACATAAATCTACCTTGAACATTATAAAAGACTTATAAATATAAATTTGACGAATAGAAATAACCAAACAATAATTTAGCTTACCTTAGATATAGTGCACTGTGGTGATTTATTTTTTTCTTGCACAACAAGTCCCTTTACTAAAACTCTTACTAACCATTAGATTTTTTAATAACTGTAATACTAAGTGGCAACTCTTAAAATATATAATTATAATTTAATGATTATACCTAAAACCTCTTTTCCATATACATAGGAGGAAAACCCATTGTTCATGGCACTATGATATCATGATTTATTTTTATTATTTAAATAACAAAAAAAAACATAAGCTTGATTCAAAGGATAAAATTAAAAACCACAAAAACTTCAATAATAAAGACAAAGGAAATAAAAGAAAAGGAAAACGAAAAAGAAAACAAACAAAATTTATATTTATATTTATATTATTCTTATCGGGAAAAAAATCAAAAGCCTAACATGAGAGATAAAATTAAAAACCACAAAAACTTAATCAAAAGAGCAAAGAAAAAAAAATAAAGAATCAAAAATAGAAGGACCAAATTGAAAAACAGTTGCATATTCAAATTAAAATTGAATGATTAGATTGAAAATAAATAAAACTTTAACAAAAAGAAAAGGCACAAAGATAAAAGATCAAAACTAAAAGGACTAACTCTAAAACATCAACAACAATAAGGACTAGAGTTGATTTTATTGGATAGGAGAGAGAAATAAAGTAAAAAAAATCATTAATGACAAAACAATCACCTTAAGATGTTACACACCACCAATATGGGAAGAGGATACAACATAGAATTAAATAAGATGGGGGGACCTTATTTTATATAACTAGAAGATGTCGCCCATAATGTGTGGCATGTGTTACTCATTGGTGTGTATGAGATACATGCAAATATTTTAAAAAACATATTAGAATTTAACATAAAAAAAAACAAAAATTTAAATTAATAATATTCTTATCCAAAAAACAAAATTCAAAAACCTAACAAGAGAGGTAAAATTAAAAACCATAAAAACTTAAACAAAAGAGCAAAGAAAAAAATAAAGAATCAAGAGTAGAAGGACCAAATTGAAAAACAATTCCATATACAAATTAAAATTGAATGATTAAATTGAAAATAAATAAAAGTTTAACAAAAAAAAAATGCACAAAGATAAAAGATCAAAACTAAAAGGACTAATTTGAAAACATCAACAACAATAAGGACTAGAGTTGATTTTATTGGGTAGGAGAGAGAAATAAAGTAAAAAAATCATTAATAACAAACACAATCACCTTAAGATGTTACACACCACCAATATGGGAAGATGATACAACATAGAATCAAATAAGATGGGGGGACCTTATTTTCTATAACTAGAAGATGTCACCCACGGTGTGTGGCATGTGCTACTCATTGGTGTGTATGAGATGCATGTGAATATTTAAAAAAAAAATAGATTTAAATGATAGATTACATTAATACTCTTCGCCAAACTAATAATTACAAAAAAAAAACAAGAGAAAGGACTTCAATACCCCTATCTTGTTGGTTTAATTTTTTTTGTCCCTAAGGTCATTTATGTTATTTTACTGTATTTAAAAATGAGAAGACAATAATACCCACTCCATATAGTTTTTTTTTATTGTTCATAGATATATTGGATTGATAAAAAAAAACCTTTAAACAAATTTATAATGACTAATGCACTGTGTAAAATAATAAAAATATAATTATTGATTTAAAGATAAGCAATTTTTCTTTAAATGAAGAAAAAGTCATTACACTTTTAATCGATGAATAAGAAAATGTGAAGAAAACTACATTATTATTATCATTATTTACTTTTGATTTAGTATTTTGTTACATACCAAATACCAAGTTAATTTTTACAGTGAATCCTTCTTTTCCCCCCCTTGATTTAAAAGGTAAGCAATTTTTATTGAAGTATATAGGTCGACGCAATTGCCAATTAAACTATGGTTTTGGCTCTATTACAAAAGTTCCTACTTTTATTAATTTTCCTACCCTCCCGTTTGTCTCACCATGTGTTTGTAGTTACTCCTCATTACCAAAGCAACATGTCATGTGTGTAAGTTGCAAGAAGCTATAATTCTCTCTCAAACAAACTTTACTTTTAAGAGCCTACGGGGAGATCCTGTGATCCATTGCAGCTTCCAGGAAGAAGAGTTTTCACGTAAACTTTGAAAAAGAACGAAGCAGGAAGCTCACTGCTAACCATAAAAGTTTAGCTGCTTATTTATTTGTTCCCTAGTTACTTATTTGATGCTCACTTTCCACGAAAACCTCCATCTTTCTGTCTTTCTCTCCTTCCTTCTCTTATATAATCCCCCTCCTCCCTCATTTCTCCACCATCCCAGTAGTCACATAACTCTCTCGAGCTTTCGCTATTTGTTTTAGCATTCGATTTCGTTGGATTTTAATTTATTTTTAACATCTTCTTAACCATCAATGGCATTATTAGGTCATGCTTTTGACTTCCAGGACTACTTCCCATCCATGCTGGAGGGACTGGGAGCACAAGGATTTATGTTGGAGCTGTGTAATGGGTTTCGTTTGCTGATGGATTGTGATAAGGGGCTTATCACGTTCGAGAGCTTGAAGAGAAATATGGTGCTGCTAGGGTTGCAGGAGATGAGGGATGATGAACTTGTGTGCATGTTAATGGAAGCTGATTTGGATGGAGATGGGGCTATAAGCCAGATGGAGTTTTGTATTCTCATGTTCAGATTGAGCCCAGGGCTGATGGACGGATCTAAGCAATGGGTGGAAGAACTTTCTGCAAATGAAATGTAGGCATCTCTATATGTGCTGCCCTAATTAGTTTCGTGTTCTTATTGTACCGTTAAGCATTAATGCTGATATTGTCGTGCAAATGAAGCATTAATCAGTTGTATTATGAATAACCTTTCTATGAATAATAATTTAAGATTAATTCTATCGTTGAGAAGAGATTTTAGGGTCGATTTTGGGTTTAGCTTTCCTCCATGTGCATAATAAAATTATCACTAATGTTTTATTCTGCACTGGTACAACGGAGTCAAGCTGCGCCGTTACCCTCTCTACCACGAAAAGATAACTCTTAAATGGGGCTTGCAATTTCTAGGAAACTACCTCGCCAGGAAGACAAAAGGATTCTCAAAATCTGTGGTGGAGGGTGAATACATTGAACTAAAGATTGATTGATGATTTCTTTATGGCACCATGAATAAGCACGGCACATTTTTCACCGTGCATTTGTTGAATTCATGCATGCCAAAACTCCGGGCAATTATATGAGAGTGCTTCCTGATCTTTAATGTCGGATTAAACATAGACAACTCAGAAAAAGCATGTTTCGGGTTATTTTGTAGCTATCTCAATCAATTAAGCGAACTTCAAAGTAAGTATGGGGTTGATTTTTTATTTAAGAGAATATATCTTTCAATTTTTTAGGGTTTTTTTTTTAAAATATATATATAAATTTGCTATATTACAACAAAAACTTCAAATCTATAATTATAAATTTATTTGTATAAATATTCAAAAGTATAATTAAAAGAGACAAGAGAGAAATACATTTCTTATTATGAGTTATTTTATTTTTTTCAAGTTTTCCTTAAATGACCTTGCAAAGAAAAACTCAATGGGAAAAAAAATACATTATTGTATGATTTCTGGATATTTTAGAATTCAATAAAGAACTTTATATAGATATTTCAAGATTTATATTTGAATACTTTAGAATTCATTAAAATAATGTCAAATTACCTCACTAAAATCTTGAAAATGAAAACCCAATGGGAAAAAAACTTAAGCTAAGGAGAAACAGTAATGCTTTGTTTGATAAATCTACTACATTATTACTTGACTTGATTTGTTTGATATCAATTTCTCGTTTTTATTAGAGCTTGTAAGCATACAAGATTTTTGGTGACATATATTTTGTTTTGTCTCCTTTAATATAGTTTCATCATAAATGAATGATGCAAACAACATTATCTTTAAGTAATTTTGTAAGACTATTTTTAATGGTTGACAATCTATATTTTTTCTTTGTATGATGGATAATTGACCTTAGTCCATTATATTCTCGACTTGTTTTATGTATCACGATAATTTTTAAATGATTTGAAGAAGCAAACACCAATGTTCGTTTGACAAATCTCCAAAAAATTACAGTATTGTATAGGTAAATATATATCATGTTTGTGATCTCTGTTTGTGGGAATGAGAAAGATAACTTGTATCTGTATATCCAATCAATTATGAATTTGATACATAGTAAAATAACCTCATTTTTGTTGTTCCACGAAAATAGTGAAATATATGTTTGACATCATTCTAGTGTCTTTTATGGGAGTGAAACCATATTTTGCCAATAAAATTATTGTAAAATCTATATTTTATCTTGTATAATTTGTATATACATAAGTGCTCTAATAGCACTAGATTATGGCATTTTAAGACCAATAATTTCTTCATCCTCTTTTGGAGGTCAAAAACGATCTTTGTTCGTATTAAGTGGTTAAACAACCATAGGTGTACTCAAACATTGAGTATTGTCTATATAAAAATGCTTTAGGATTTTTTTTTGTGAACAATGATTGATATAAAAATATTCCATTTGAAAGATATTTGATTTGTAAACTAAGAGAAAATTTTGTCTTTCCGCAATCTTTCATCTCAAAGTCATTTCTTAAATGGGTTGCAGTTTATGTGAGCTCTTCCAGAGTAGTAATAATATTTAAATCATCAACTTATACAATAATAATACCAAATCTAAATATTAGTTTCATAATAAAATTGCACGGATAAATCTTAACATTCTCAAACCCTCTTTTTAAGAGGTATCATTTAGACAATTATAATACATTTGACCAAATTACTTCAACTCATATAAAACTTTTTGTAGTTTAATGAAATAAACATTTCTAATTCATCATAAAAGGCTTTAGACATTGTAAATCCATTGAGAATTTTCATATGAATATCTTTATCTAATAATCAATATAGATATGATGCAACTACATCCATAAAAGTGTATATCTAGAGTTTCTAAGATTGCTTAACCAATTAAAAACATAAAAGTGATTGTTTTCATAACTGGAGAATAAGATTTCTCATAATCAATGTTAGGTCTCTTTGAGAAATCTTGTGTAACAAGTCGAACCTTATATTACATAATTTTATTGGTCTCATTTTGTTTTTTAATAAAAATTCACTTATATCCAATGAGTACAACACCTTTAGATGTATAGACTATAGGTCTAAATATTTCATGTTCTACAAGTGAGTTTAACTCCATTTGTATTGCTTATTTTGATATTAGTCAATCATTTCTATGTCGATATTTTTCAATAATTTAGGTTCAAAGTCATCATCACTTCTAATGATGCCAAAAACAACCTTAAATACAAATATATCATTGATGATAGTTTTATCCTGTTCCAAAATATCTCCTATATGAACCTTGTTTATGGGGACTTTATTATTTCCAAGTTTTTTATTCTCTTCGAAAGGTCTTTCTTCAAGGGGATCGATATTAGAAGATGATTTAGACATGTAATTTTTTTTTATTTTTTTTTGTGGGTAAGGAATCCAAGAGTACCATCATCTATTCATTGAAGTTTTTATTTCCTAGGATTTTTTTCTTTAACCAATAGGTCTTTTATGCTTTAGGCGTAGTATATATTCATTTGCTGCTATGTTGACTTTCTTTCCTTTAGGGATTTCAATTGTAGATTGAGCATTTGCAACAAGAAAACGACATTTAACTATCTTTTCACTACTAGTAAAAACATCAAGTAATCGATTTGCAATATTTTATGATGGAATTATCTTTTGAACTTCAAATTCACATTGATTTTTTCTTGGATCAAAATAAAATAACTTTACACTATTCCAAGTAACTTTTTATCGTGCTTCAAGCACTGATTTTTTTCCTCTAATGATGGAAAAATGTTTTCATCAAAATAAAAATATTCAAAACATGTGTTAAAAACATCATCAATCAAAGGTTCAAGAATCTAATAATAGATGAAGAATCAAAACCAACACATATGCTTATTCTTTGTTGTGGACCTGTGTTAGTCATTTATGAGGGTGATACAAACATATATACCGCACAACCAAAAGTTCATAGATAAATATATTTGTTAGTGTACCATAAACAACTTGCAAAGGAAAATAATTATTGTAATCACTCGGTCTCATTCTAGCTAATGATATAACATGTAATATAACATTTCCCCAAACATATATAGACAATTTTGATTTCATAAGTAATAGTTTTGCAATTAATTGAAGTCACTTTATAAACAATTCTATTAGACCATTTTAATTATGTACATGAGAATTTTAAGTTTGAACATGAGCAACAGGATGTTTAAAATCAATTCCAGTACAAATACAAAAAATTATCAAATATTTGAGAAGTAAATTCACCAATATTTTCTAATTGAATTTTCTTCATAAGATTATAAAAAATTTGCACTCATCACATGATAATATGTGTTATTAATCTAGAAAATACAATATTTGGATTTAGAAAGCAAACAAACATGTGATCATTTACTTTATGCATCAATTCATACCATAAAAAAATATTTAAAAGGCACGCATGGTGGATGAATAAGCTCAAATATATCTTCTTGAATTCTTTCTAGAAAAGATGATAATTAATAAGAACTCTTAAAAGAGATGGTTCGGTAATTAATTTACCTTGAGAACATGTAACACATCAATTTTCACTTGGTAAACGAATATCCATATGTTCTTTAAAGGATACCCATGTCAATTCCCAATAATTTGCCTTATCATTATTGATCCTGGATTTTCAAGTTGATCATGCCATAACATATATTATTTTGGTTCAGAATATTTATAATATACCACAACATTTGATTCAATAGATTTCATGATTGTATAATAAATTTTAAAAAAAAATAAGTAATTTTTCAAGCACAAGCTTCTAGCCTAAAATACATGCAATAATATAAAGATATTTTTTTTATTTTTTTATTTCAATGCTATAACTATTAGCATGTATATCTTTAAAAATGAGTAAATCTCTTATAGACTCAGGTTAATATAATGCATCTTTGATGCATCTTTGATTAATGTCAAATATTCAAAATATTTATTTTTCCTTAAGAGTTGTATGTGTTGTTACATTGTCTGCCAAACATAAATCTCCTTAATGAAAATTCATAATGTTATAAAATATAATTCTAGTTTATTACTTAACTTAAACCAAACTGATAATATTTATTGAAAATATAATAAAAAAAATATGTTTATACAAATAAAAACCACTAGTCATCTCTAATGATTTTACCTCTAAGCATGTTTTCTGTATTATCTGAGTTTTTAAATAAATCAAAAACATGAATATAGGTATTAACATCAAGATAAGCAATATGATTTTAATAATCCTTTTTATGAATAAAAGTAGTCTCAACTGTATTTTATTTCAAAAAGGTTTGATATAAATCTGTAAAATATTTTTATGTGTGACTGATTTGCGACCAATGACCATACCTCTAACACTTATCTTCCGGTTTATACAAATTCTTATCTTCTTTTTTTTTTTTGTCTAAGTTCATTGTGTATCAATTTTTGGTAGTATGATGGGTTGTTTTTGGAAGGATTATCTCTTACCCTTTTCCATATATTTTTTTCCCATACTGATATCCTTGATTCTTTCTTGTCTTTCGGACAAAGGTTTATTTAACTTTAGGGAATTATTTAGAACTTGTGGGATGTCATTGATGATTTTTCATTGAAAGTTCATTATTTTGATCAGTCATAAGAAGACATGAATTTAGTTCCGAGTTACTTTTGAAATTACGCTCTTTATATTATTGATGCAGGACAATGTTTAAGGTATGAAAGTGGAGAATATTTTCTCTAACATATGGTTTTTTGTGATATCTCCACCATACAATTTCAACTATGAGGTGATTTAAAAAAAATTTATATTCACTAACCGATTTAAAATCTTGCAATCTCAGGTGCAACCAATTATAAGGAGTTTGAAAAGGTATGGTAAACTTTTAGTGGTCATATCTTTCATTTAGACTTCACCACATAATAACAAGAGAGTCTTTTATTATAAGATATTTACTTTTAAATCCTTCATGGAGATGGAAATAGTTCTTTAAAAATTGCATCTAATTTATTTAATTCTCCAAGAGCTATAAATCTCTTTCTTTGAATAAAAGTAAAAAAAAATTGCCAAAAAAAAATTATATTATGAAAAGAAAAAATATTAAAATTAGTTTAAACCACGTAATAATCATGTTAATAATGATTTGTAAAAGAAAGCAATTAATATTAAAAGTATAAATATTCAAAGTATAATTAAAAGAGATAATAGAGAAATATTTTTTATTATGAATTTTTTTTTTTCAAGTTCTAAGAATATAAGACAAATGAATGTACTTATAAGAGAATAAAATGAATTCAATGGTGATGGAAATTGAAAAGACTAAACTAAAGAGTCATAGAAATTCAATACATATAATTATAGATTTATAATAATTGTCTATTAATTGCATTTATTTTTTGAATACGCAAGTTGAAGTTAATTGCCATAACAATTTATTCATTTTATTTTATTCAAAGTAACTTCTTTATTAATTTTAAAGATTTTATTTCACATAGATTTTTATTTTATTTTTTTTATAATCAACATTCAAGAATGAATTTTATTACAATGAAATTTGATATATTCGTTATAATCAAAGACAACTCTTAAATCAATCTTGAAAAAAATCAATAGTTTTGATGTTTGGTTATTTTACAACCTTATCTACAATTGATATAGGACCCACACAAAAATACTTTCTGACCGCGGTTTGCAAAAAGCAAAATCAAGCTGCTTTGCCAACTTCTAATTTGCACAAAAAGCAATCATCAACAGGACAGGAAAAAAATGAAATAATTATCGTTGAAACATTTATGTCAAATTAACTCTCAGATAGGCGCCCTCACCATTCATCACTACTAAGACGTAATAAGAAGTGTAAAGGATAATAAGAAGTGAAAAGGACAAAGACACTTCCCAACTAGAAAGCAAAAACCTTTCATTTATGTCAAATTCCCCGCTTATGAAATTGCTTTCATTTGTTCTTTTATATTTTTTAGTGAAATGTTGCTCCTGTTAGTAGGTCTGGGTATGCGCACATTTATCTTGAATAGTTTATATATATATATATATAAAAATGATAACTGAAATATTGAAAAAATTATAAAAACAAGAATAAATAATTCAAATAATAAATAATGTATAAAAAATAATAAATAATAAATGAAATCTTGAATAATTTATAAAAAAATAATTGTTTATATATTTTATATTTATATCCTTTAAGGTCATTTTAAAGCCAAACTTCAATGTCAAAAGTATGATAACCAAACACAAGTAACTGTTTTTCATCAACTTTAAATTCAATCATAGTTTTAACTAAATACTTTAATAATTATTATGAACCGTAATTAAAAATATTTTTCCCAAACCTATTTTTTAAAAACTTTAAGTGCAAAAACAAAAGTAATATTAAATACTCATTTAGTATGTCATTGCCAACAGATTTCCTTCGGTAACTATTCGTGGCCTTGAAAAGATGACTAAAGTGTAATAAAGATAATTGTATGAGCCTACAGTAATGTCTTTGTCTAGAGGAAGAAAGGATTTGTTTTTTTTCTTTGTATCAAGGTTCAAGTCTAACTATGCATGATGTTACTCTCGTGATATTTTACTTGTTTATTGGACTTGCAGAATAGTCAATGGATTCAAGGATTAGTTGTAATACGTGTAAACTAGTGTAGATATCCTAATTATAAAATAAAATAAAAAGATAAGTGTAAAAGCCCCTTCAGGGCTCCCAATTAACTTTGTTATAAGATAAAAATTTGAATTAAAATCTGCAGAGAAGAATGAAATAACTTTCTTATAAAGTATTAGCTCATGTCTGTAGTAGCATGCGCCCATAATACCTGTTTCCATCACCAAATTATAGATAAAGAAAATTAACATGGAGAAGCTATTGATAGCCCGGCCAAGGAAAGATAGCCCTTGAGCTGATACAGATGAATTCGTATTTTAGAGAGGTTGAGAAGAAGAAACCCTTTACTTTAAAAGGATTTGGCAGCCATTTCGATTGTTTATTAGCAAGCTGAACGGTGGAGAGAGATTCAATTCACTGTTTCCTCCATTACTGGAGCTCCAGCTGACGATCTCGCTTCGGAAACAAAAAAAGGTTTGTGACAAGTGCCAAGATTGGTGATAGATGTTCTTCTTCCATCGAACCATGGTCCTTAGTGGATTTGGGAACCTTCTTCACCCCACACTATATTAGGGGGTCGGTGAAGCCATTACTTAATTATTTCTAGCAAAACTTGGATGCACTTGTTTTATTAGAGATTTAAAAGCAAAGAATTGGTTATGACCATAAAAATATTAACATTATATTGTGTAATTTGATATAGTATAAAGATTTTAATGGGTATAGTTTATTTGGGTGAATAGATTTGGGTTTTCTTTATATTTTATTGTGGGTTTACGTTCCCAAAATAAACTATTATTGAAAAAATAATAATGTAGATGTCCTATCAAAGCGGGTGAGTTTTTTACCACGTGTTGTTGTGAAAAAAAATATATATATAATGAACATTTTGAAAAATATAATTGGCTAAGAACATTTTTATGATACTTCATGGGCATGCTTCTTCTTTTTTTTTTCATTTGTTTGATCTTTCAAAGTTATTTTTTACTTCTATTCATGTTTTTTATTTATTTTTTAAAATCTTATATTTCATGTGGTATTTTTTTTGTTGGGTTTTAAGTGTTTATAAAATGGTATTTTGAGTTAAAAATAGACTTATTGAAGATTATAAGATGTTTTAATGGGTGTTTTTTTAATTAAAGTATATTAAAAACAGAGTTTTTTTTTATATATATATATAGTTGGCAGAGGCGTCATCATCAGCATTAAAGATAAAATGAAAAAGAAAAGGCAGCACGCCGAGGCTTTCTTCTATAAGAAGGCATGCGTGCCGGTCATTTTTATATTATTTTTTTTTTATCTTTCTAGATGTGAAGCTCAAAAATCGAGGAATTATTTCCTGCCATAGTGTGGCTGGAAATAAATAAGTCAAATTATATGATAGAATTTTTTTGGATTCTCATCAACTCTATTTATATAAAATATATTTTATGAATTTAGATGAAATAGTAAAATTCTGGTTATTTTATATTTTTATATAAAATATATATCTTGACCTGAATTTAAGATTTACTGTATAAATTTTAAATTTTTTATACATATTAGAACCTCGTTTAATAGCTTATATTAGTGAGTTGGTTACCTGAGAATCTTCAATATTTTTAGTAGGCCAAATGTTTCTAAAATGTTTGGAAATTTCATTATGATTTTAGTCTTCCATTCCATGAATAAAATTAGTATTGACCGAAACAAAGCATTACTCCACGAAAACTCACGAGTTTTTATTATTGAATTTTGAGCTTAAATAAATCTAATAGTTTGCACCTAATTTTGATCATCATTAATATTATAAATAAATAAAAATATCTGTAAATCATCAATTACTTTTTTAAAACGTGAAAATTACTTTACACGATGTTCAATGACACCTAATTGTGGAACACTTTGTTCATAAGACCCCAAAACAAAAACACACTCGATTTTCAATAAACATCAGTGCTGATTTGATCTATCGATACATAGGAATTGACTGTTTGGTATTGTGGTTAAATTTATTGTTGGTTATGTTTTGGTTTTTTTTCATTTTAAATAGTTGTAGTTTGGTGTTTTTAGATCATTTTGATGTAGTGATGTCAAAAATAATTTTTTAAAAATAAAAAGTATCATTTTAATGAATTTCGATAAGAAAAATAATTTAAAAAATAACCACAATCACACTCTCAAATATTCCTTAAGAAGCTGATGAGAATCCTTCCACTCGGCAGTGGAAAAATCATTAACTATATTTTCTGAAAAGAATATTTTTATTTTTTATTTTAAATTAAATAAATTTAATATTTTAAAATCATTTTTATATATTGATGTTAAAAATAATTTTTAAAATATAAAAATAATTTATTTTAATATATTTTTGAATAAAAATTATTTTTAAAAATAAATAAGAGCACACTCAGAAAGCACTAAAAGTTTGATTTTAATGTAGTTTTAGATTTGATTCTTGCTTTTTTTAATAGGATAATTATTCAAAATTTATATACTTATTAATTTAAAAAAAATTAATCAAATTAAACGAAAGCTAATTTGAGACACCAAAAGTTAAATAAAAAATGAGTTTTATTTGAACGATCACAGGATTCATCCCCCACCTCCACATTTGGTTGGAGGGCTGCTGTGTGGGGCTCACAGAACATCTCTGGAAGCCCCACGTGTCACTATTATTGTGGTTGGAATTGGATTTGAATGGGCACACCTCAACCCGGGCAGAGTCTCGATACAGAGAACCCTAAATCTTTTCTTTCCCTCCGCGTATTCCCCTCCTAGTGGCTGCATTTATCCAAAAAGATAAAGATTTCCCTCACTCCACCCTCTGCCACGTCGGATACTTATAATTTATTATTTTTAATAAATTACAATAATCTTTAAAAAAAACCTATTTTTATATTAATATATTAAATAATTTACAGAAAACAAAAACTTTTTTTTCAAAAGTTTTTTGAAACGAAAAAACAAACAGCCCTACAATAATTATATAATTAAAAAAAAAACTCTCATACTAAATCTTTTTATTAATTTTAATTTGAAAATATTAATGAAAAAAATATGTTGATATTCATTAACAAACTAGTTAGTGACAAAATGAAAACCAAACAGCACAAAACACTAAAAACTTATCTTTATTGAGTACATAAATTAATTTAAATAGTAAGTAAATGTCTAGGAATGTTATTAAAAAAAATTAAAAAAATTCGTTAAAAATATATTAAAATAATTTTTTTGTTGAAAATTTATTTTTGATATCAGCATGATCTAAAAACACTGATTTTTTAAAATTTAAAATAAAAGATAAAAAGAAAATTTTAAAAGTATTTTTCAAACATAATTTCAAACACCCCATAAGTGAATTTATTATAATTTTTATTTTATAACATTTTTGAATTTAAAAATATTTTTCATATTTACACATTAAAATAATTAATCAATTCTAAAAAATAATTTAAATAAAAAACTAAAAAAAACACTTTTTTTAAGAAAAAACAAACAGTTATAAAAAAAAATGCTGGAGGGATTGGATTGAACTGGGCCCACAAGAAACGTCAGCCGTAGCTTATGAAAAGGGCAGGTGGTCATCACGTGGGTTAGTAGCTATCGTGGACCAGGTTTGTCCACGAAGGATAGATTGGAATCTGCCGGCCCCTGAGTGTTCTTGACACCTCATCATTTCATCCAAAGAAACCAGAAAAATATATTGGGGGACTAAACTAAATTTTAATTCTCTTAATTAATTGCCCCTACAAAAGCAAGCTATATTATTAGCTCCTTAATTCAAGGGAAACATGGCAGACAAGTAGGCATGATACAGAACTGTTTTTGTTTTGTTTTTCTGGCTTTTAAAAACAATGTTTTTATTAAAATTATTTTCTTCATATTTTTAAATTATTTAATATGATGAAAGATAAATATTTTTAAAATATATATTCATAATTATACTAGCAGTTTAAGAAAATTGGGTTTCGAGCCACTGACTCAAATAAATTCAATAAGTTTCGTTTTAATAATATATTTATAAAAAATAATGATAATAAAAAAATTAATGCTTGCTGGTATTATAAAAATACCTTCTATATATTCTTGAAAAAACTTCAGCCAACTTTTATTAACTCAATTAACCACGTGATATTAAAATAACGCTATAAAAAAATTATAAAATTTCAATACCCAATAATATAATGTCAATTAATAAAATTTAAAAAATAATTTAAAACAAATCTAAATTATATTAATTTTTAAAACTCGTGTTATGAGACCAAGATCACAGTATAAGAAAAAAATACAAAAAAATCACAAACAAAATTTTAAATCATTCAAATATAAGGGATTAATTAAAGTTTAAAATCAATCAAGTAAATGTTTTTTTTTTAAGGATGAAATTAAAAAATTAAAAAGGATAATAATAAAAAACAATCCATAGAATTAAGATAAAATCAAATAACAAGTGTAAATCCGATGAGAGAGAAAAGTCAATTGAAGCCACACCATACAAATGAAAAGGGGAACCAACGGGCTAAGACTTTTTGTTGGCAAGTTGGCAGTCAAATCAAGCTTCGTGTTCAAAGGTTGTTGGAATTTGGATTCGAAATGCATGTCTACTTTTTATTATAATATTTTAAATGTAAATTATTTTTTTAGATTATTTTAATGTATTAATATTAAAAATAATTTTAAAAAATAAAAAAATCATTTTGACACTTATTTGAACAAAAATATATTTTAAAAAGTAATATCAATCATACTTTTAAACAGTCTCTCTTGATTTAAATTATATTTAAAAAAAAATTATTTATTTTAGTTTTAACTTATTTTAATATGATGATATAAAATTATTTTTGATGTATTTTAAGTATTTATTAAAAAAAAAAAAACATCATAATATCTTCAAATTCCAGAAAATAAAATTTAAAAAGATTTTGGGAAAATAATTAAACTTTAGGTTTGATTATATTTTCCTTAAAAGAAATAAATCCTCTTGAATAAAAATTCTCAATGCCCCCATGGAAATTTTGTAGCCTCTCTTTTTTTTTTATGGCATGAAATACCTCACAAGTAACTTTGAGTGCATGAACCCTAAAGACCAAATTAACCAAAGGTATACTTTGAAAGTCAACTTTTAGAATCAAGGGAGACTTTATAGCTTCTAATTCTAGCTCACGCTTGAATATTGTGTGGACATGCTTCTTCCAAGAAATGGCATCTATTAAAGTAGATTAAACAATTCAATGACTACGTGTGTACTGACAATATTTGTTTAAAAATATATTAAAATAATATTTATTTTTTATTTTTTTAAATTATTTTTACATCAACCTATACAAATTTTAAATTAAATTAAAAATATTTTTTAAAAAAATATTTTTAAAATATAATAACAAATAACTTCGTGGTAACTTCATTGGAAAAGCAAATTCCTACCCGAAAGGCGAAGTCTTTCGATAGATGCTAATTGGTGGGCAGCAGCCAGTTAGATTTTTTATTTTTATTGTTTTTTTATAATCTCACATCAATCATAAATTCCCGATGAAACACCCAAAATACCCCCTCGTGGAAAAAATATCCATAATTAAATGCAAACAATTAGGGTAGTTTCCGATATTTACTACAACTTGCATACCTCTCCTCTCGCTCCTCTCTCTCAAAACTCCTTTCCCCTTCCCTTAAAAATCACAAACCCAACAAAACAAAAGAAACCAACGAAGGCATAGATAGAGAAGCGAGAGGAGAGAATGGAAGGGTGCGAGCTATGTGGGAGGTCAGCAAGAATGTTCTGTGAATCAGACCAAGCTAGTTTATGTTGGGATTGTGATGAGAAAGTACACTCCGCCAACTTTCTTGTTGCAAAGCATTGTAGAACCCTTCTCTGTCAAGTGTGTCAATCTCCAACTCCTTGGAAATCCTCAGGGTCTAAACTTCCCCCCACTGTTTCTGTATGTGAATCTTGTTTTGCTATCCACAACAATAAAAATAATAATCTCCAAGCTCAGAACGCCATGGCTAGTAATCAAGAAAGCCGAGAAGCCGGAAATGATTTAGAAGAGTCTGAAAACGATCAAGAATCCGACGGCGACGGCGACGGCGACACTGATGATGATGGCGATGAATATGATGAAGAGGAAGACGAGGAGGAAGATGGAGACAACCAGGTGGTGCCATGGTCAGTTCCTACTGCATCGTCTTCCTCATCACCTGCGCCACCTGTGTCTAGCTCTTCTAGTAGTGATGAGGAGATTTCTTGTGCTGGTAGAAATGGGTTCTTGAAACGGATGCGAGACTGTAATGTTGATCTTGATTCTGATGCAAGTCTCTTTTTCTTGCTCTTCATTTCTCTGCCTTTTTATATATATATATTAGTTTTAGAGGGCACATTTCAATAATAGAATCTGTAGATCTTAGGAAATATTGGATCTTCTTCTTCTTCTTCTTCCATTTTAGGTTATATACTTTGGGTTTGTTTAATTAAATTTAATGTTGGATAAATGCAGGATGAAATTGGATGTTCCTCTTCCCATAATTTAAGAGGTGGAATCATGAGCAATGATGAAGGGAATTCTTCGAGTTCATCAAGGCCATGGAAGCAAGCAAGAACAAGCGTGAAGGTAGAAGAAGATGGTCAAGCAATGTCAAGATCAACGGCTATCATAGACTCCCTGAAGAGACTCCAAAAAGACTTGGTCACGAAGGGAGAAAACGCGTCTGCTGCTATTCTTGGGATCTGCAAATTGAGCAGAGATCAGAGCCTTTGATTTCTGTCCCTACTAACTTTTTTTACATGATTAATTAATAACCATATATTTTGTCTTAAGTTTTTGAACGTTGACTAATTACTCTTTCATTTTTTTTCTAGCCGCTGGTTGTGTTTTACCTCCATGGTGTCTGTAAATGAGATCTTCTGAGATGGCTTTGGTTCTATGGTTTATACTATATCACTTTCTGCTACTTACCCATCATCATTTCCCTTGATCTAAGGCCTTGATTGTTTTGTTTTTGCAATTGCAAAGTGATTTTGCGAGAGAAAAATATCTTCTTTGCTTTAGATTAATTTTCTCTGACATGCTAATGATAAAAAACAAGTTTATACATGGAAAAAATGAGTATCTGTGTGCTGTCATGAAATCCTCGACTTGCTATTTGTCAATTATTCAGGAGTGGGAGTGATTATTGTCCCAACTGGTAGATGATTTGCCATTCCACCATTCTTATAACCCTAGTGATGTTACAATAATCTGCACTAGAGAAATAAGATAATAAAAGAATTCGTCTCTGATTCCTGAAAATTAATTTTCAAGCCGGGAGTCTTGACCAATGCTGACTGAGGTGGGCTATGAACTCGATGCTAAAATATAAATGGTAGTTACATTTTGGCTTATATGAAAATATCAGTAGCTTTTATCAAATGCTCATGCTCCCCCTACTTCTCTTTAAGAAGAGAGAAGGGAAACACGACTTGTTTAACTCTAGTTAATTCACTGTAAAAAGATTATTATATTTGTAATTTGTTCTTTTATTAGATTTTTATTATCAAAATTAAAAAAAAAAAACATTCCAACTTCTGTTATAAAATTGTCGCCATGATAGATTAAAGACTTTTTAAAGATAAGTTTGATTAATTAAACATGTAAGAATAGAATGGAAATAACTTTTAAAATAAGATATAAAAACCTATTTTTTCCATGAAAAATGTTTAGAGGAGAATAGAATATAGTTTTTAACATGGGATTCCTAGCTAGCTAGCTCATGTACCAGGTCAAGTTGATGGTGTGATTGTCAAGGAACAGTATGAAACGTAGGTGGGGAGGTGGTTCGGCCTTCACGTTGCAAAATTCATCGCCCAAGGAACCTATATTAGGGCTACTTTCCCTTCAGACCACAAACTGGTAACATGTCTAGCAAAAACAGGTCAGCAGTCACATATCAGCTGCTAGAGTCCAATGCTGACATAGCTTCTCTCTTTGAGGATAAATGGGATGGCATTGTAGCTTAGATGAAATGAACATGAGCAAAGGAAGATACCCAGAAAGAGAAAGTTAATATGTGGTTTTAATTTGGACTAATGTTTTTCATCTTGGTAGCACGCAATGAACAAGGACTACAAAAATGGTAATAGAGGTATGTGGTTCGCATGAAACGAAACCCCACTAGAATTTAGCATTAAATATGTAAAAATCACAGGAGTCCACTTGAGTGGCTTTAGACGGTTTTGGTGATGATTTTCCTTAATTTAATACAGGACATTGAAATTTTTTTTATTAACTTCGCTTTTGTATTAGTTTATGTATTTCTTAACTAATTTTATATATTTTAAAATTAATAATTATATAAATCTTCAATGATCATCGTATTAATAATACTTAAGACTATAAATAAAATAAACTTTTTAGTCTTAAACTCTTACTAGTATACTATCTACTTGAATGATAGCGACATTAAACTTTGATTCGTGGAAGATATTTTTGGCGTTGAGTGTTCCCCTTGTTGAAGATTAATATCTAGGTTTTGCCTTGTCATTTAAGCTTGGAATGAAGATTAAAGAACTAATTATATATATATATATATATATATATATATATATACGGCCTCCCATCAGGTTGAATCGAGGAAGCATGGTATAGTGGGTCCAACGATATGATACGCATATTGTATTCTGCCTATAGAATTTATAGACCGAATTTACTTTGAATGGTTGGAAAGGACCACCAAGTTTGACAGGAAAATATTAGATAAACAGGAAATGTTAAGACCACATCTCAACCATAACACCGACCCCGCTCTAAAATCCCAACAGCATGGTTAGGAATCTCTCAGATCCCATGAGAGGAAAAAAAAAAAAAAACTCAAATTTTGGCCACCATTGACTCGGTATCAACATGTTTGGAACTTCTCAACGATTTTGTTGTTTGGATGAATCGATTGACCATCTCCTTATGGGTAGCTCAGGATGACAAGCTATTCATAAGCTGGCATGCTGGCCTTGCATGGCAGGAGAACATAATCTAAAAAAACTTCAGAACAAAAAGTTCTAAAAACGCATCAATCAAGCTCAGTTTCTGGTACGAGCATTGATTCTCTTCCATGACGCTAAAATCCCTGTCAAGATTTCAACATGTCAGCATGATCTTTTCCACACCCGGTTTTCATATTTACAAACACTTGCAAATTATACTATCCCAACACTGTCACTGTTACAAAACCCGGAGCTCTCAAGTAACCCGAATATTTTTGCCCAGGAGCAAATTCACCTGGATTCTTTGTAAGTTAGCACTGGGCTTGAACCCTCACCAAGTTATACTCCCATATATCCTTCATAATTTTATGTGGACCCAAGTACAAACTCCAAAATGGCAAAGATCAAGTTTTTTGTGGGAGGGTATCTGGGAAGAAGTTCGCGACCTGTCTTCAATTCTTTTTTACACACAAATTTGTACTTCAGCTTATTGGGTTTGCTTGATTTCAATTTACAAGTTCAGTTGTGATTAACTCATTCATGAACAGCAAATAACCAACTTCGTAACTAGGAATAGAAAGGTAGAGAGAAGCAATCTTGAACACCAAAATGATGTGCATTATAATCCAATAAAACATATTTCTAAAAGCCTACAAGAATATCCAGAAACCTAACGCCAATGAACAGCCGTACAAGTGTAACAAATCCTCCAAGTTTCATATATGAGAAACTTTTGATGAGTCGCAGGGAAGAAAAGAGCATCCTACAAATCTGTCTATTAGCACAAACACGAGACCCGAACATTTATTAACTCCTCAGCATGTTCACCTAATCTCTGCCTGCTGACTGACACCTCCATCAATCTACAAAGACAGACGGCCAAATAGCAAAATTGGATCCCCAAAACAATTCAAGTGTAGAAACATCATGGAAATTGCACACAAAAAAGAAGAAGAAGAAGAAGAAGAAGAAAAAGGGAATAACAGCGGTTATGGTGACTGCGCCATGTGTAATGCATACATGTGACCAAATAAACAAGGACAACACTGTGTACATATGAACATAGACCAGGAAGGAGCATGACAAGACAACAATGGACAGTTAAATGCAAAATGAAAAACAAAAAACCAAGTTCTGGCTGCGTACCTGCTGTGGAGATGGATCAGTTACAATATAGTAGTTCACACTAGGCATCTGTCAAGCAACAAGCAACAAATAGAGACATCATTTAAAAATTTCCATATTGAAACCCACTATTTTTTACTAAAATAGCTGTGAAACAATAGCAATTCAGCCTTCAGCATCTAGTCTAAGGAAATCACTTCTTGAAAAGAAACAGCACAGCTGACACGATTATTCAGAGTTAAAGGATTTGTAACAAAATATTAGGATAAAGTTGCAATATTAGTCCAGCAAAATATCATTCCTTCTCCTTTTACAAGCGACTGAAGTTTCACTAAAAGAACTATGTGATAAAACAGTAGTGCAGTAGTTTCAACGGAGTATACCTCTTCTTGAATATGGCTTTATGTTACATCCCAATCTAAAACAACGACAAAAATCATGAGCCAAATACAGTATACCTGTTTTCTTTCAGCTATGCTAAACAAGAGACACTATGAAACAAAAATCTGTCAACTGTGTTGATAAACAAGTTTTATAAGCACCTATTCTGAATGGGTAGAAGTATTACAAAGCATAGCATAAAATCTTATTTCAAACACCATTGAGGAGCTAGCCTATAACCTCACAGAGCCAAGGGAGGAACAATAAATAGAATGTGACAGGGAGCAGAAAACAATCTTCTAGACAGTCGAATTGTACATTGTCCTGTTTAAGCACTGCCAAAGCTATCCAAGGCCAAAGAAAAAAAAACTAAGGAAAAAACTCCATCATATTGCATTGATGAAATGCAAAAGTGTTTCATCAAGCATCAGACGTCAAATTTAGTGCTTAGTATTCATCAATAAGCCTTATCAATTGCCATCAATAACTTGGTCAAATCATTAGCAAGCTCCGCCGTAATTCAAACCAATAGCAACACAGTTGCAACGAGCTCAACACTGCTTGCACTTTACATTTGATATGAAATATCTCTCTCTCTCTAACCCAAATCAACCACATCTCTAACAAATTATACGAGTACCTTAGGCTCCAAAGTTATGCTTACAATTCAGCAAGCATGTCAATTATTTAATGCATCTTTACTACAACATCACAACAACTCTCTCAAATCCAGCCATGTAAAATATCATGCACCCATAAGAAGATGAATCTCACATATTCACAAGCATTCTGTTTGCACTATTTATACACAACATCAACCACTAAGGAAATGCTCTCGAAACCGATAGAAATTCCCAAATTTCTAATGCTGCATAGTCTCCTACATATTGTTTTAACTATGATTAATTCACTCAGCTGATAATCAAAAATTCAGGATGATGTGTCTTATTCATATGAACTGTCATTTGCGCCATTGATCTCATTAAAAAAACTCCTAAACCTAGTATGACTATGCATTATTGGTCATCACATATTGGAATAAACATAACCATATTAGCCAATATCTAACAATGCAGAAACCAGGCCTGGCAATCAATAATACCAGCAATTGACAAATTCCACCATTTAACAAAATAACAAAACACAAGCAACAGTCAAATCAGCTAGTTTAGTAAAAAAATTCCCACCAACCAATATAGATTACAATTAGAAGACCACAATGAGAAGTAACCAATCAATATAGATTACAATTAGAGGACCACAATGAAGTGAAGTAAGTGAAATCATCTTTCTATAGTCATGAAATGGCCAATACCCATCACCATTTAAGTATAGCAGATTAGCCTGCAAATTTTAGATGCGAACTCCAACTCAAATCAACCCTAGTTTCATCGCCACAGCTTGTTATTTTACAAGCATCATTCAAATTTTCAGCTTAGGATTCATAAACCAACTAATCTATTTAATGCATCTTTAATGCAATATTTCAGAAACTCTCCAAAACCCAACAATCTCAAGATCACAAGTCATCCATCAGAGGACTAATAACATCCAAAATCAAAATTAGTACATCCTATTTATAAGAACTTTAATCACTTAAAAAATGCTCTTGAACCTAAGACACGATGTACACATTTCTTTTACATCCACATTGGGTTTTACATTGATACAATCCAGAGCATTTCGATTAGATATTCCATATGCATAACTATCTCTTACATTTTCCCTTGGATAAAACTACCAAACTCGCAATCTAGGAAAAAGAAAATGGCTCCACAACCAAATCCTCCTCCTATACATTTCCTTCATTAGCATACACTAGCAAACTTATAAGATAAAAATAACATCATAAACAAAAACCAGCAGTTATTGAAGGGAAAAAAGGGGGGAAATCAAAACTTCGAAATCAACAATAACAAAAATGAACGGTCACGTTATAAATCCTAACCTTTAGTTTTTTTCCCCGCAGACCCCTCCACATCCTCCGGAACATTAACAGCTGCCTCCGGCTCAGCCCCACCACCATCCTTATCCTCAGGATATCTAACAACAACGACAGGACAAACACAATGATGAACACAGTAATCACTCACACTGCCCAATCTCTCATCGCTCCCACGTATCGCCGCACCAAACCCTCTACTCCCCATAATAACTGCACTCAACCCTAACCTCTCAATTTCCAAACACAACCTTTCCTTCATATCATGATCTTTCACAATATGAATCTTATACGGAATCTGCGCTTCCTTCAACGGCCTCGCAATATCCGCCGCTTTCGACGCAGTGAAAGCATCGAAATCTTCCTCTTGCTGTGGCTGTGGCTTCTCACTATTCTCATTTTTAGTTTTACTATCAATTTCACTATTGAATTTGCTATTATTGTTCAGAAGATCGAGTTGGGATTGCGTGGGAGTGGAGAGCGGGAGTGGGCCCCAGTCAGCGCCAAAAAGGACGGAGGTGGGGCTGACGTGAAGGAGGATGACAGCGTCGCCAGGACGGATATAGTGGTGGACAGACCAGCGGACAGCGTAGGAGGATTCGTCAGAGAGGTCGACGGCAACACCAATCTTGCGGCGAGTGGAAGAGGTTAGTGTAGGAATGGGGGCAGGTGGGTGAGGGTGGCGTGGGGGAGAAGGGTGGTGGTGGATCTTGATTGTCGGGAGTAGTGGGTGGTCAGGATCTACCGGGTTTTGTTGTCGTTGTTGAGGATTCATGGCTGCTGCTGCTAAGGTTTCGATGCTTGCTTGGGTAGTTTGTTGATATCTTGATTGGAAATATAAAAAAATAGGATTTGTCAAATGTCTCTGTTCCTTGTGTGGAGAGAAGGGAATGCTGACAAGTGTTGGAAGGAGAGGGGGTGTGTGGTGGGGACAGTAAATGAGATTTATTATGATATGAAAAAGATTTTTGGAATAAAGGTTGGTTAGATTTATTTCCAGGTGTCGGGTATGCTTTTCATGGGAATAAAGGTCGTTCTCGCGAAGATTTTTTTTTTAAGATATTAAAATAATAATACATTAGATTAATTTGTTAAATTTATTATATAGATGATGAGTTTTTAAAAATTAAAAATATTATCAAATTTAATTTTTGCTTAGTCTAATATTAAACAATAAAATTAAAAATGAAATTTGACTCAAAAAAATATTTGATTTAAGTAAGATTACTCTATCAAACCTAGGTCATATGATTGAAATAATTATATACAAAATGAATCAAAATAAATTATAAAAATAAATTTTCATTCAATTTAATGTTAAATGATAAAAAAAATATCAATTAAAAAGTATAAAAAAATAATCCATCTCAAGTGACCAAAATTGTGACTAGGGTCAAGAGATCTAGATAACCTCATAAAACGCAAACCAATATAAATTATAAAACTTAATTCCAATAAAGCCAATATTGAAAGATAAATTAAAAAAAAAAAGCAACAACTAGAAAAGAATAACAAAAAAAAAAAATTGAGTTAGTCTAACCCATGATCCAGGTCATAAGACCATGATAATCACACACACAAAATATATATTCCCACATATATATATATATATATATATATATATATATATATATATATATATATATGAATTCAAGGTCAATCTAAAATTGAAGGATTAAATTAAAAATAAATGGGAACCACATAGGAAAAAAAAAACAAGAAAATATTATCATATATATCAATTCTCGGTCAATCTAAAATTGAAGGATTAAACTAAAAATAAATGAAAAAGAACAAAAATTAACTTGAGTCAATCTCGAATAACTTGTCCAACCCAGGTCAGTAAACTAGTATAACTTTATATAAAGCAATATTATTTAAAAAAATATAAAGTTTAATTCTCGATTAATTCAATGTTAAAAAGTTAATTTTAAAAAAATCATAGTCAACTAAAAAAAATAAAAATGATGAAAAAACTCAAGTAAACTTGGGATAACTTGCCAAACCTAGGTTAGTATATTGGGACAACTTCATATAAAATATTTTTTAAGAAAATAAATTAAAATTTAACTTTCAATTAAAGATAAATTTTAAAAAACTCGTAGTCAATTTGACTAACCTGTAAAACTCGCGACTTGAGTCATCAAATTATGAAAATCCAATAAAAATAAAAATATTAATTATGGATCTCAATTATCAATCAATTTATTGTTGAAGGATGAAGTTGAAAATAAAATTTATTTGAGCCAATATAATTAATCCACAAAATTGGCAACTTGAATTATGACAACTCTAAAAATTAAACTGAAATAAATAATGAAATCCAATAAATTCTAAAATCAATACTAAAATAAAATTATTTAAAAAAAAATGCTTAAAAATCTTGAGGGCCAAAGTCTTAATAACTTCATGTTAATACAATGATTATTTTTTATATCTTTCTTTTCGATACTCTCATTGAGATTAACGAAAGATGTATCCAATTATTTAATAAATTATTTTAAATTTAATTCTGTATTCATATTCATAAAATTATAAATAAAAAAAATCAAACAAGTAACTTAATAACGAGATAACATAATATATACATCAATTTGACTATAATTGTTGGAGCCACTCGTCAAAGCAGACTCCTCAAAAAATTGGCGTATGCCACTATATGCGGCGAGCACACGGTATTCTTTAGTAAAAGGCGAAAGAATAGTTCGCTCTGTGCTCACCGCGCGGCTGCGTGATTTACTGGGAAGGTTTACTTGTAGATATATAGCGGATTTGCTGATAAGTCAATTCCTTTGTTTTCGATGTGGGATATTTTAAAACCCAAATGCAATGGCCCCTCTTATCCATTCCTCCTCTTGCATTTTCACTTCAAAGTGCCTTCTCCTGGCCTCTCGATTTACATATGACAATCACAGAATATTTGTGATATGCTGCCTGTTTGCCCTACTATCAGCCATTCAGGTGTGATCTTCCATTAAAGAGTTAGAGTGAGCTGCCATGACAGGAAGTTGAGATGGAGGATGCTGATAGGCATAGGGATTAAGAACTTCACCATTTGAGTTTTTTATTTTATTTATGAATGGTTAAAAACTCCCTTGCAGTTGAGATAAATTGTTCCTCTGTTTAATGGTGTTGCCTTGGAAACAAGGAGGGCTTTGATTTTGATTGCATCTGGAAAGCCTGGATTGAAAGGATTTATTTTGCTTCTTTACCACCCCAAGGTGCTCTCATCATGCAGTTGCTGGACAGGCACAGGTCGTTGGTTTTGATTTTGAATTTCACAAGATAATTATAGCTCAGAGGAGAAATCATCAAAGCTCATGGATTATTCAGTAAGACAAAACCCATAGAGATTGAAAAAGAAGAGTTCAAACCACAGAGAAAGTGATGGATTTAATCATCATCCTCTACAGGTTGTCCGGCTACAGCAAATCGATCTGCCCATGACTTTAAATCCTGAAGATATTCCCTGCAACTTTTTCCTTCCTGATTCAAATATTGCAGCTGATGCTTCAGGCAATTAATACAAGAACGGGAGTACTGTGAGGCATAGCTGGTAGCCAAGGAAAGCCAGGCTGCACGAGTAGTGTCAAAGCCAAAAGTTACTGACATAACCTTTTCATCCAAAGGGCCATCTAAGAACAAATTAATATTTCTTAGCTAGTCCAGAGAAGAAAGGCTGGATTAATTTTAGAGGTAGAGGTAGAAGCTGCAGCGCTGTGAGTGGCTGGAAGAAAGCTAATTAGCCGGGCACGATTCAATACCATGCACGAAAACCAGCAAATCATTACTATGTAAAGCTTGGAGTAATCGAGAAACCCAATTTAATCTGTTTGTTCCATCCATTCGTACAGAAATCAGTTGCCTGATATTCAAGGGACTAAAGATGATGGACGAGGAAGACGTTCTTACAAGCATGTACAGGTACGCAGTAAAAAATTAAAGGCGTCGGCCTATAGGCTCTGATACCATGAAAGATTATACAAAATAGTATAGCAATCGATACGGGTAAGAATCAGTATGTCTATTGGCTATAAATCATCAGCTGGAGAGAAATTAGGACAGTAAATCTTCACAATATGATTACCCAATATTCCTCGAGCTGCCTTGTTTAACAGTTCATTCCTTAATGTTCAACCTCGTACGTACTCCTACAAGATTCATGGTGGATCCATGCACATGGCTATTTAGTTTATGGCACAAAATCTTGAAGCTAAAACCATCAAATTAAAAAAAAAAAAAATGTATCAAAATAATATCTAAAACAATCTATTAAATTCTTTTTGAATATATCAAGTTGATATTGATAGAATAATGTAAATCATACTGGAAAAACTTAATTTTAATTAAAATATAAGATGGTCTAAATTAAATATCGTTACGGTTAAACAAAATGATGAGAATGATAAGCAACAACACAATGGCTTTTTTTTTTTCCTCTCTAACAACAACTTACAGGTTTGAAGCAGCAAAACAAATAAAGGAAACTGAAGAGGAAATTATCCGTTAGAGGAATAAAGGAAGCAAATGAAAAGTATAATATTAGTAGTGATAATAAGTGTAAAGGGCTTTTTGCCCGAAATTAAATAAAAATTGAGGGAAATAAAAAGGAATAGCTAGGCCATGACAAAGGAGATCACTGATCATAAACCAATCAATAAGATGGGAAAAAGCTTCCACAGTCTTAATACATACACTGAGACTGATACAGACTAGCAGTCTCCTTCTCTACATGCATATACTTATTGCAGATTTCGTACTATTGTAAAAAAAATGTGTTGTAGCTGGATCTTTACTCACTTGAAGCCACTCACTGACCACATATACAGCAGTGACCACAATGTGTCTGCTAAGGAGGGAGGAAGGCTAGCTTTTTTATGGCTAGCCTTTTGTCTATCTTTTTCACGTTTTTTAAAGCATGCCCTAAAAGGTTGCTCGACTCCCATAAACAGTAATGCAGAGATGCCCTCCTTGTGTTTCAGCACATAAAAGACGTAATCTATGTTTAGAAGAGAAATCTCTCACCTCTCTTCTAGCATAAACAATAAAGAGGAGAGAGAGAGAGAGTTGCTACTTGCTAGGGTTTTGAGCCTCTTGTGAAGTTACCAGATTATACAAGAGTCTAATATTTATCTTCATATAATATTGAAGTGCATCAAATCACATATAAAACAAGAGATGTAGTTAAACTTCTATATGACATTTGTAAGCATTGTGGAAATGGTTAGAAGTTAAGCAGATCAAACCAATATATACAGATCATGTGTGATCTGCCCCACTTTATTTCACAGTTAGGACAAGCCACCATGTGACAACTGCATAATTGTATATTGCTATTGTAATGACCAAATGCCTTGAAATAACCCAATTCGTTTGTGGCTATGTTTCTCAATTCTTGGTAAGGAACAAGATGGATCATAAGCAAAAGTGCAAAACAATGTCAGGATCATGAAAGCAGGGAAATAATGTTAAAGCACTGACACTGATCAGAGATAGATTAAATAAACAAGAACAAGAATATGCTCTGCACTGTTTTCTCATTGATATTAATTAATTAGTTTAAGGAAAAAGGGAAATTATAAGAAGCTGTGTTTAGGTTTAGGCAATCACACATATATCACGAAAAACAGCAAAACCAAAACTAGACATGTTTCTTGGTTCTAATATGAAAGCTTCAGAGACAAATCAATAGAATTAGAAGCATCAGATGCACTGTAAGCACTGTAATCAGAATAAGTTGTGACACAAGAAGCTTCACCAGTACCCACTGCAACTGAAGCTTCAGCGTTAGGAGATTCCATATCCTTGAAACAAGTGCTTTTACCATTTCTCCCAGGGAAAAACTCATATTCCATGATAACTTTTCTACCCATTGCGTTATTACCCTTCCCGTGAACTGCCATCGACTCTACACCCTACAAAATCCACATGAATTACCAACCAATCAAGATTCAAACAAATTATAGCACAACTAGCTAGATATATATAGTATTTATAGGAAGCATGGTTCCAAAATATTATAATTAACCACTTGAAAGAAAGATGGAGATTTACCTCATTGCTGTTGTGGTTGTGATTGGCATAGAAAGCACTCGTTGCAGCTCTGGCACTGAATCCTCCCATCTGTCCATAGAAATTAAAATAGTAAATATTAAATATTTTTATCAAACAGTGAGTTTTACAATATTGAAATCCCAGACTGCGAAAATATATTTCTTGATAACCTATATAATTTCTCAAGAAGCGAACAGGAAAAAAGAGAGAGGCTAGCGTGCATAGAACATCAAGAAAATCAACAACCCTTGAAAACACAAACCTTAAAGCAAAGATCACAACAAGTAGGCTCATATTTCTTCTGCTTCTGCATTGCTTTTGGGACTGAAGAGAGCTCTTTCGAAGCCTCACGCACAGCAGCTGCAGGAGCCCCAGCCAGATGAACCGGAGATGATCCAACCATGTACGGGTTATCCAAAACCTGACCCGACCCAAACCCACCATTATTATTTGCATTAAACTCATTAACCCTCTTAACCGCCACACCATCCTGGTGATCCCAGCCAAAGAACCCATTAAAAACAACACCATTACTTCTCATTGGCACACCATAGTTAACTGCAGTACCATACTGCACCATTTGATTATCATTATTATTAAACGGGTCAAAAACAAGCAGCTGCTGGTCGGGTTGGAGATTGAGAGACCCAATCTGGTTAGTCTCAGTAATTGCCTTCCATCTTTCTTGAATCCTTAGATTCTCAAGTTGAGCTACCCCCATGCCTCTTCGAGGTTGTTTCTTGCGAGTTTGACATTTGTTGGTAGCAGTAGGCTTTCTTGTTCGAGTACTAGTAGTTCTCGTGGGTTCAGCTGGTTTGGTACTTATGGTCAGGGTGGGTTCTTGTTTTTTATCATCGCTAGGCATGAGGAAAAGCGAAAGTGAAGTAGCCATTGAGAGGTTTTTCGTTAGAGAAAGATCAAAGAAAAATGAGTGAAGCAAAGGGGAGTTATGAAAGAACGGTGGGTTTTAAAAGAGAAAAAGTAACTGATCGACCAGAATATATATATAGAAAAATGGCACTGTTACATTGGAAGCTTAGACCTAATAGAGAAATCGTGTGCAGAAAAGAAGAAGATGGGTTTATAGAGAGTGGCGAGAGCTAGGTCGCTAGCTTCGATCTTGTCGAGATGATGAAGAGAGAATTTGGGGTTTGAGATTGAAACAGAATATTGTTGGATACGAGTTTATGTGTTGTTTTCGTATGAGAAGAGATAGAGAGAGAGGGGTGAAGAGAGAAGAAGTGGCAGTGTGAACTGTGAAGCAGAGTGAAACGCCAAAAGGACATGGCCATGTCTATGTAATTGTATGGGTGTTTGTTGGGTTTGCCATTTGTCTTTTTCTATCTATAATAATATGGAAATTAATAAATAAATAAATAATCATCTATGGAAGGAGAGGTTTGCTCAAATTGATCACACAAGCCACCCAAGTTGATCCATAGTCCTTGGAATTAGTCAAGAATGGGTGTGGAAAATAAAATTAGTTTTCCCAAGACAAAGGCTAAAGCCACACTATATCGATTGCTATAGTTGTCTTTAATTTCCTCATGTGTGTATATATATATATATATATAACAACTTATAGGATCGAAAAGAAAAATACATACATTTGTAAGAATCTGTTTTTTTATTATTATTTCAATGTTATTTTAATTACTAGAATAAAAAAGATATTTTACGATATAAATATTCTATAAATCTTGTCAAGTTGATATAGAAAATCAAAATAAAAAATAAAAAAACTATATTATTTCAATAACAAAAACTTGTTTTTTCATATGAATTATGTTATTATATATACAAAGTAGAGAAAACAATTATTTTTTAATAATTTCTCTAAACATTTAAATCATACCTAATCCCATATAAGTGAATCAAATCTAACCCGATAACCAATACAACTAAACTAACAACATTATGTAAAACTAATAAAGCATTTTAATAATTAATTATTGCTTTGTTATTTTATTAATCACAAATACATATTAATTTACAAGGGGGTTTTAATTTAAAAATTAACAAGCATCATGGGTTTCAAAGATAAGATGATAGAGTGGTGAATGTGCATGTATATATGATGAAAATAATAATAATAATAATAATAATTAAAAAAAAAAATTAAAGCTCCTTCGTAATTTCATGATTAACCTAAAATTTCTTCTCTTTCACCACCGTGTAAGCACAGAAGGAGAAGTGTAGAGGTCTCCGAATCATAGTATGGTCCCACGAACACGAATCAAGATCTGAGAAAACTCAGCCGATTGCATCAGGCATGGTCGGAGCTGAAAGGATTATCCTGCAGAGAAGATGTTAAAACAAGCAAAACAGGTGGATGGAGCGCTGTGTCAGTTTTGTCTAAAATAGCAAAAAATCATTACTGTCATTTAAATTTCTTACAAAAAGAACAATAAACATTGCTTTTGTAAGAAAATAAATTAATTAATTAATTAATTTTTGCCTGCTATACTTCAATGGTTATGATCTTCTCTGATCATGGGGTAGCTAGCTAGGGTTTGGACTCACCAGGTGATGCATGGTGGGGTGACTACCTACAGTTTTTACTGGTCCACATGATGAACAACTTTAAGAGAGCAGTCTCTGGGCAATCATACACAGTAAGATTTGGTCATATATATGTATAGGCTTGCAATGATGTTTTCTTCATATTTGGAAATATAAAAAAGCTGACTCCATGTGGTGTGGTTTTTCTTTGAATAAATAATAATATCCCGTGATGTTCAAGTTTAACCAATGCTTGATTACTTTTTGTAGCAATTAATATTGTTTTTTTCTTAATTATCTTTAATTCATGCCTAACTATTAAACATCTTTAATTATTATTTTTAATTCAGTTTCATCTTTCTATTAGCAAGCCTAGCCCGACTATATATTTAAAAAAATTAAGAACTTTCATTTCAGGATTATAAAAAAATATATATTTTGTTAAATTGTATTTTTTTTCCATGTTTTAAAAGCCAAAATTAGGATATCATAACTAATTTACGAGTATCCATTAGGGTTCAATCAAAATATCAAAAATCTCTCGATAATTATTTTGTTCATTTTATTAATAGAATTTAGTTGTAAACTTTAATATTTTAGATGTAAAACTGTATTATAAAGTTCGCCTTAAATATTAAAAGTACAACAAATACAATACTAAAATTTGAACATTAGAATGATGAGGTTTTACACCAAAAAAAATAAGGTAAAGACTCTCTTATAAAGAAAGATTTGCTTCAAATCTTAGAAAATACCAACAAATAAAAATCTGAACTCAAAAGAAAAAACAATCAAATAACAAAACAACTTATCTTAGGTAGGGTATATTGGGAGTAATATATTTTTTTTTATATATAAAACAAGTCTCCTTATCCAGACTCTTACAAACCATTATATTTTTTAGTGACCTTAATATTAAGTGGCGAATCCTGAAAATTATAATCATAATTTTATGATTATAGAAATACTATTTTTCCAATGCACCTCTCCCATCTTGGGGATGGTCGTCTGAAAAAAATATTGTCAATAGAAATTTCTTGTGACTCCATTGGCAAAAAAATTCAGAAGCCTTTTTATCTCTTGTTTTTTATGCTTCTAAGTTTATTTCTGATTTTGTTTTTATGCAAGGTTAATAGATGAAGTGGAAAAAAAATTAATAGGATCTATAAATGAGAGTTTATCTACATCAAGAAAGGGGTCTTCATCTTTTAATACAAGTGGAGGCGAAACTGGATAAGAGATAAAGAATAACCCTATCGATATAGAAGAACTTATTATTATCCATGAATAATAGAAGATATCACTTCTTATAGAAAGAAAGAAAAAACCAAGAGAAGTCATCCTCTTTTGGCTAGGGGTCAAACAGAGTTGACTCTCATGAAGTAATTATGAGTATTGTTGTCAGCTTTAATATAAAAAAGATATTCACCTCGTGAAAACTGATATTACACCTTTAACCATAAAGAGTTTTTGTATAATGGAAGTTTTTATGCCTCTACACTTGATTTTGGTTGTAGATACTTTTTTGTTCATGATATTTATAAGAAAGATGGACAAAGTGGGTTTAAGAACGCTTGCTAGCCTAGTTTTCAGTCGAGCCCCTTTTACTTTTTCTACCTTGATTAAGGAGGTGAGGCAAGTCATGAAAGTTGTCATTGATGAGAGGTTTAACCTTGAGAAAATTGATTTAGAGGTGAGAAAACACTTAAAATGAGTTGTCACTATTCATTTAGACATTCTAAGGATGTCTGATGATATTTACAACCATCATGTAGCTTTGACCAGATAAATGCCCTTCAATGTAAGAAATGTTTTTGTGTCACCTTGTTATTTAATTTAATTTATCATTATTGTTTTTAACAATCATTTATTTTTTAAAATATTTTGATGATGTGCATCTATTTAAAAAGATGTTGGATGATTAAAAAAGTTATATAAAAAAGGTTATTGTCAAACTAGGGTAGACCAAATTGCCTTTTAACAACTAAGGGGGAAAAAAGGTTATTGTGAAGACTAAACTAAGGTTATCATTTTACATTATATTACTTCAAAGACCAGATTGTCTTTTAACAAGCTGTAATTTTTCAAGCAGAGAAGAGAAATATAGATGGACTTCATTGCTGTCTTTCATCCAATTCTTGTACCTGACTTTATAAGTCAGATGTATTTTTTACTAGCGTTGCAACTGTCTTAGATAGAGAATACCTTGTTAAAGAGCCTAACTTGTATATATTAGCCTTAGCCCCCAATCTCCTCATAGTATTGTAATTAACCTCAGTCCTATGAGGGAATCATGTTCCAATATGTTCCAATACATTTTATTTAATTATTCATTTCTGTGTTTTCATTGATACATATTTGGTTTGCAAAGTATCAAAGAAAGAAAAACTTGGATATTATAAAATGAAACACCAGGACACTAGTTATGTTTTGAAGAACAGATTCAACTCTTAATTAGTTGCGATTAACATTCATATAACTCGAATGAAGGTATGCGTCTAGGGTCTTCCAAATACCCGAACCGCATGACCAAACCAACAACCTAACCTTCTAAGGATGATAGGATTGTGGTGAAGATCAGAATGCCATCCAAAATTGAAAAAGGAATGTGATAGGGTGTACGGAACGCCGTCCTAGTGAGTAGAAGAACCAGCCATATTTAGCCATGTAACCAAGCGGGCTCTGCTCCTTTTCTATTTATGGAAGTGGAAGCTTGTGCTCTCTCTACACTCTGAGGCCATCAACGCCCATGATATCACATGGACAGGAATATGTATCATATCATCAGGACCATCAAATTCATTTTGAAGGAAGAAGAATCTTGGGAGATTGCTTGGCCTGTGGTCCCATTCCAGGTGGGAAATGGGCCCCACATTTGGATGCTACAGTAGGTAGGTCTGGTATATGGTATAGGAGCTTTGTACTTCGTACGAGCGTAGCTAGCTAGGTATGCTGCAAGGTAGAGAGAGTTTGTGCTGTGCTGAGGAAATACTGCTGGTTAGACGGCCAGGACAAGGACTGGGAGAGAGGGCTGAGATGTGAGGGACACGTGTAATGGGTTTGGAATTAGCTGGGTTTGGGCAGACATGGTGGATTCTTGGGTTCTGAGAAGCAGATTGTGCCCTGCATGGAATGATTAGGGATGTGGGCATTATATGTAGGTGTACATATAAATAATGGATCATGTGTCTATATACAGCCTGTGTGTGTATTTATACACACCTGCAGGAAGGGAGGTGGCTTAGGGTTTGTTTTCATGAGACTAAGGGACCACATAAAACTTCTTATATACTGCATAAAAATTATAATATACCCAATATGTTTCCAAGAACTAGTCGATTTTCATGGTTGGGGTGTGAAAGATGCTGAAGATTTTGATTAGACCATGTTCAAATTTGGAGATCAAGACTGCCATACTCCATGAGTAGTTTTGACAATTGGCACAGGAATTTCCCTATCACCACAATGATTTTGTCTGGTTAGTGTATTTTCACAAAATCATCAATATTTGTCAAGGAGATTCGTTTTAAAAAATCAACAGCAAATAAATTAACTTGTAACAGTCTTCACTTTTCATGTGTCTCTCTTCTACAATTTACTTCCTGTATATTTTGTAGGAACCATACTAATTCAAGATTCATTCAAATTCAGTTGCATAGTTGCCTTGACCATGACGTGGAAACACTTTCAGAAAGTGTAAAATCATGCCTGAAATCACTCTCTTTACTGTAGATAAGATTCGGCAAGAAAAATACTCAGATTCAGAGAAGAAAACGAAACAAAACCACCCAAAAAATAATAAGTTGTGTATCAGTCTTCACAAACACCCTAATGATTCAAAATATGAGTGTATATAATATTCAAACTAGGAAGATCACAGAGGGAGTTGAAAATTTTTCTGGGTTCTTTGCTTCGATGCCATAGTCGTTCGTGTTTTTTTTGAAGAAAATATTCTGCGGACTTTGGCTGCTCGAGGAGGGGTTTGGGGTTTCGATGGGGGCGTATGAATGATCAAACTAGGTTGTAAGCATTGTTGTTTCCTAGTGGTTGTTAAAAGGAAACCTGAAGTTAGAGTAACTGTTCGTTTTGGCTTTATGCAACTTGTGAAAGATCTAACTATTTCAGGACAAAATAGGCCAAAAGATCCCTTCCCCTCTTCACATTTTCCATACCCAAAACTAAGTACTGAACAAGGACCACAAGGACTGATGTAATAATTTAGATCTCAATCTGAACTGAGATTTGCTCTCTGTGTTTCCCCTCTCATTATCACCCTTATCCCCTCCTTCATCTACCCCCACAAGGACCCTTTTGTCCCAGAACATCAATATGAGGTCAGGGCAGGGCGGTCCCTGCAAAATATGGTTACATGGTGCACTACATGTCTTGCAATATTCGAGACAAAAATCAGTGTTTTCTTTTTTAAAAAAATTAACATAGTAATTAAAAAGTTTTGATAGAGTTATACAGTTTTAAAATCTTTGTAATGAGATGATACGCTTTCTAAATGTAACTAGCAGGAACAAGAGAATTATGGTGTCAAAAGCATCTCCAACAGGTTGCTAAGAAAAAACTAAAACTCAATGACTGATTTTTAAAACCTTTTGATTCTGTATGCGAGCTTACTGATTTTTCCACAATCAGTGGGCAAAGCATCCATATGTTAGGGAGGTTAAATCTGCGCATCAAATACCGGGTGTTCTCTGGAATTCATGTGCAGATTGTTGTGTGGAATGCATCCAAAAGGTCGCTATCATCTGTTAGTTGTGTTGGTACTGCCAGAAAAATAAATAACAATACAAAGCAAGGACAGAGACATAAAAGCAACACATGTCTGGGAGACGTGGTGGTGGTGGTGGTGGTGGTGGAGCAAAGGAGGACCATACTAAAAACTCGAGACACAGCAGTATCAAGTTTTGTTTTTCCCTTCCTGTAGATGACAAGAAGGTTCATGTTTGAAATTTGAAGTAGGAACTGGTTCGCGTTGTGAAAGATGGGTCCCAAAAGTGCAAAGAATTTGTGATAATACAGTAAATTTCATATTTGAATGCATTTATTGTAAAAACACAAGCCAACCAAAGTTTTTTCACTCAACTAAATTCATAAAATAAAGATAGGGTTTACTTGTTAAAATTTAAATCATCTTGAATTATCAAGAATATATAAATAATAAAACAAAAACATATCTGAATTTATATTCAAAAGTCGTTTTCTAGAGTCACATGATGACCTTCAAGATTAGCACGTTCTCCTTTAAAAAACCCTTTGATTCTCTCTATTTTAACCTTATTTTCTATCCGATAACGGTATGTCAGAAATGAGAATAAAATAACATACATAATCTGGAGACCATAACCCTATATAGAGGTAACCAAATACCTTTTGGTATTCATGTCTTTTAGCATTCTCACCCTTTAGTATTCTTATTTTAACTCATTACTAAAATAGGAATAACTTTTTAATCTCTACATATTAAAAGTTTATATCTTATTAGATATACCAAAAATACAATTGTCTAAAAATACTTAGCAAATTATTTTTAATTAAGTTTTATTTTATTTAACAATTCATAAACATATAATTATTTTCATATAAACCCAACATTTTACGAGTTATCCAACATTTCTTGCATGAAAACGAAAGCTCAAGTCAAAGTCTTTTTGGGTATCCTTCTCTCCCCCAATTCGGCTGTATGGTTTTTTGTGATTTTGGTTATATGTTCTGGGTTTTAACTCAAATTTAAGAACAGAAAAATGCCCCGTCTGCCAAGGTGGAGGAGGCCGAAAAGTATGTCCAAATTCAACATGCAAAAGACCAGGTCAACTTCAAACTTTGAAGACTTGGAAGCCGAAACTGAATGTCTTGCTTGGAAACTTGCTTCATTCATTAGTACCATTTGCAAAGACTAACAAGCTAGCGAGGTCCCATGTTGCAGAAGAGAATAAGTGATTATTTAGGAGTTATTTTTAAAAATATTTTTTATTAAAAATATATTAAAATAATATTTTTTTATTTTTTAAAAAATTATTTTTGACATAAATATATGAAAATAATTTAAAAATACTAAAATTTAATTTAAAATAAAAAATAAAAAAATATATTTTCTTTTTAAAAATATTTTTGATATAAAGTATCATATAAGACGAATGTGGATCGCAAAAAATGTTTCCACCTCATGTCCTTAATTATTATGAAATGGAAAATGTTTCAGAACGCGTTTTCCCTAATTATAAAGTTTCTTTGGCTTGAAGATAACGCGGTGAAGCATTTCTTTTTGGGGTATGAGGACAAAAAATAAATAGATAGATCAAGTAATTATAAATCAAGCATAAAATATTAGATATTTCACGATACATATGTGAGTGAATTCCATATGACATTTACATCGAAAATATTAGATATATATAAAATTAATTCTAATTGAATAAAAAAATGCAACAAATCAAAATATTGGTACAGAAAAATAATAAAGAGATTTAAAAAAAATACAGTGTAACCAATAAAATTAAAATTTCATAACCGAACCAAATAAAAATAAAACTCTAACAAAAAATAAAATGACAAAAATTAAAAATAAAAACTAAAAACATAAAACATAATACATAAACATGGATGAAAAATAAACAATGTCCAAGAAGGACCAAAAAACCAAAGAAATTAATAACAAATAAAAAATAAAAAGAATAAGTGACAAAAATTTATATATATAAAAATTCCAATTGAAAGACAAAAACAAAAAAAAATCAAAACTTTGGGATCGAAAATAATAAAGAGATTTAAAAAAATAACTATTGAAACAATTAAAAGAATAAGGACCGAAATTCAAAGGCGCATATATTACCAATTTCAATTAAAAGACCTAATTAGAACAAATTAACACTTGCATACCAAAATTAATAAACGAACCAAAAACAAATAAAAAATCAAAAAAGTAAGGACTAAAATGAAACATACTATATATAATCAATTTAAATTGAAAGGCATAATTGAAAATTCCATTGAAAAAAAAAAGGAACTAAAATGAAACCAATAGAAATGTTAAGGACTTACCCCAACTTCCTGCAACAGGAAAGAGAACGTAGGCAAGGAAGGGATAAGCTCGTCCACCAGCGATTCTTCAATCTAATTCAGAGAACACGCACCGCTCCTAGAGACAAAGCACATGGGGGTGCCTCTTCTGACACGACGGAAGCTCAAATTTAACCGCCGAAAGACTCCGCACGCGCCACCTAAAGGACGTGTGCGGGCGGACGATTGCTGGCGCGTCCATACCACGCACCAGTAATGCCTCGGATACAGAAATATTAAAAGATTGGTCAATTATCTATACACCCCATTACCTAGCGATATTTACGAAAAAATCAGGGTTGAAAATTTGTAAATACCCCCGATTCCAACTGTTGGTTTTTGTCGTTTAGGGAGGTTATTTTCGTAGTTTCACTGTGCAACAAATCCAGAAATATCATCCATGTCCCATTAAAAAATCAAAATTATCCCCAATCCAGGGGTTAAAATTTTTCGATCTTAGAGTGAAATGATAATTTTACTATAGCAATGAATAGTAATCTGAGTCTGTGTGAACAATAAAAAAGTCTAAATGCCAACATGTTTTATTTTATAGTTAATGTATGGGATTTCTCAAGGTATTTTTCACAACTGAGTTTTTGTATCTTGGGTCAACATATATAGAAGTCGTTATCAACATATATGAAGCTTAGTTCAACTAAACAAATCCCCGACATGGTCACTATTCTATCATGACATGCACAATGTCTAATGGTGAAGCTTCTTTCTATAATTAAGAGGTTTTAGGTTTAATCATAAAATTATGATTTGAGAGAATCATTGCTTAGTATCATAATTACCAGAAAACTTATGTTCTGTAAAAAATCTAGGTATAAAAAATGGTTGTGCAATAGAAAAACACAAGACCCCAATGCACTTAATCTAAGATAAGTTGTATTATTGATTGACTCTTAATTTAAGTCATGTTTATTTTCCTTGTTCTTGCTATAGCTTCAAGGAAAATCTCCCTTTAAGAGAAAAATTCTACTATATCAAGTTAAATCATAATTATTTTAAGGCTTAAATTTAGCATCATATTTATTTTATATATCTTTGTCATCTAAAGGTATACTCAAAGATGTAATTTTATACCCCTAAATATTAAAATCTTCTATTAAACTTAACACTCTAAATAATCAAGTAACTAAACAAAATAATTGTTATGGTATTTTAGCCAAGTTGTAATAGATAATTATAAATTGATTACAATATTAATTTTATATTTTTAAGACATGATAATATATAATTTTATGTTTTAGAAAAATAAACATAGAAAACCTTTAGGATTTTTCTATATTCATGAAAACAAAATATTTTTTTTGAAGTGGGGATTTGTTTTTTTTTTTTTTTTTTGAAATTGTAGAGAAAATTGAGTATTTTAATAACAAGTCTATATCTTAAAATATAAGTCTACTATCCAATATTAATTAAAATTCTTGAAGAAAAATATTTTTTGTGCTTTATAAAACAAAGGAATTTGTCTTGAAGCTTTGAATTTTTGAAGAAAATACAATATTTTCTTAATACCAAGATAGTATCTTATAGTATAAGTGTACAACATGATATTAGTTAAAAAAATCATGGGATAGACTCACAAATATTTTTAAGATGGTCTCTAAATTGTTTTTAGAATTCTTTAATTTTTTTAGGACATGTTTAGCTAAACATACAAATATAGACAAATTAAAATTAAAAAAAAAAGATTTAGGGTGTGTTTGTTAAACTCACCCTTAACCTAAAATTAGAATCATTAAAAATATCTTAAAAGGTGTATTTGTTAAACATGTTTTGAAGAGCTAAATAAGGACTTACTGTTTAAAAAAAACATGGCAAGTCAATTATAAATAGGGTTTGGCCTTGACATAGCCACATGGGCTAGGCCTATTGAGGTTAAGGCCGAAACCCATATGTTATGTTGGAATCGAGCGTATCCCAATTCATTTTGTTAGGCTGACAAACGATCCAACTAGCTTTTTTTTTTAAATAAAAAACAGGCTAGACTTAGGTTCAACTCGTGCTACACGGTCACTAACCCAACCTAGTAGCCATTTCTGTTCTTCCTTTGCTGCAGAATTATGTGCTAATATATCATTAACTTGATGTCATTAATTTGTCTTTGATTTTGAATTTTGGATTTTCTATCAGATTAGCAGCGAAGTGCCAGGTAGTGCAAAGTTAGGTGGGTAAGATATTCCTGACATTAGTAGAAGAAGATGCACGCTTGTCGATGTTCAGGATTGGTAATGAGAAAAATCTTCAGCTTTTTTGCCCAAAATATCAATCATCCCATGATTCTAGCCAAAGGAGACAAACAGAAGAAAGTGTTTCGATGAACAATGCATATACGTCTGTTTACATATCACATGACTGTATTTTCAATTTCTTAGATAAAAATGATAATTATGTCGTATGATTACAAACCATATGTTAATTCATCTAAAATCTTAACCTTTTAAATAAGATTCTAGAATATGATTTATATTATTTTTTAAAATTTCTTATCAAGTGAAAACCTTTTGAACTTGAAACTTATATAAATTTATATTATCTTGTGCTTGATTTTTATCAAATAAAATGAGATAAAAACATAAGTTTTTTTAAGTGAAATTACAAAATATAATTTTTATTATTCTTTGACATCACAAATGAAAATATATATAAATATAAGAGGGAATAGCGAAAACAAAACAACAAAATCACAAGACCCTCCATAGCTGGCATTCTTGAGACCAGCTTTATGTCATTAATTGTTTTGTTTTTTTAAAAAAAAATACCTGAATCTAAACATTCTTGAGACCAGCTTTATGTCATTAATTGTTTTGTTTTTTTTTTTAAAAATACCTGAATCTAAATGTACACAGAAGGCAGCAACATGGAGCCTCGAAAATTATTTAAATCTCGTATCCTTCACCCCTTTAGGCAGGATCCAATGCTAATTCTATTAATTACTGCTTGTCAAAAAGGTTAAAGAACATGATTACGATTCCTTTCCAGTAACCCCTCCATTATAATCTTCTTCTTGTACTCTTTTGAATCATAAAATATCTTTTGCGATGAGTTATTCCTGGCTTTCGAGCAACGGGGCACCAAGAAAAGCCATGTTGAGGTGCATAATATAGCACATACCTTGCCCCATAAGACCAAAACCATGAGACTTATAAGAAACAGACACAGACCAATAGTAGAAGTAAACCCTTTTCCATTCCCCTGCTTACTGTCCTGCTTCGGTTTGAATTCGGATGAATTTGATCGAAATAACGGGGTTGCATCAGACATTGACCTTGAAGAATTTAAAGAAAGCGACGAAGAACTCAATGACCATGAAGAAGAATGTGAAGAACTAATCATGTTGCTGCTAGAGTTATTTCTTCCCTCTTCTCTCTTGGCAAATTCTTTATTCTTGGAATCTATTGAGTTTTTTTCTGGGTTTGAATCTTTCTCAACCTTTTCTGACTGTTTCAGCTTTTGCAGAAGTTTCCTTCTCTTAATCTTCTTGGCCTGTCGATGAAATAAATAAATTGCGCAAGACTCAGTATCGTGAAACAGTGGGAAATTATTTCAAGCTACATGTTGTATTAGGAAAAGAATATGTATCCTATCACTGTTTGATTGAGAGAAGTAGAATTGATGGACTTTTCATTGATCAATCATATAGTTTAGATTAAACCAATAGCAGGTCAAAAGAATGGAGCAACAATTATACGACCTCAGCAGAAAAGCAAACAGATTTAGTCCATCGATAGTTTCATCATTACAATTATATATATATATATATATAAACATTGTCTGGATCAAATTGGGCGGTCAAAACCGGAGGGATAATAATGCTAAGAAAAGCAAGAGTCAGGAAGGCAGAAGGTACAGTAATATTCAAAATTCAAAGAATAACTTTCAGGGGAAAAAAACAGGATCAGAACTTGAATTTCTGAACATGGTAACGAAAAAAGAAGCAAAGTCAATCAATTCGTTTGATCAAACAACAAACAACACACACCAATTACGAAATAACAAGTAAGACTCTGTATGAAATTAAAGATAACATGTAATGAATCAAACATCATCGTTAAAAACAGGGGGACAACTACAACGAAAGTCAAAGTCAATGGAAGAAGATACTAACCAGTGATGTCTCAAACAGAATTCCCTTCAATAAGCGAGAAAGATTCTTCTTGTGGCCTTTCTTTTCCGTGCAAGCAATTGATTCCCTGTTTAACGATGGTAAATTGCTGGGAAATACCCGAGGGAAAACTTCTCCGTCTTTGTGCTCTAACTTAACACACTTGAAAACTGGGTCTCCGCCACCACAGCGGCCCCCGCCCTTCCCAAGGCCTTGTCGCTCTAGACCGTCCATAACCACAGGTCTAAAACACAACAAGAACTTGTTCTGGTTCTTCTTTTTTCTGTCTTGCTCAGTGTTGCTGCTGGTTTTTATGGTCGTGGTCGACTGCATGGGGATGTTATTAGATAAAAGATTGTGGTGTTGGTAGTTTGCAGATTTTTATGTGTACATGCGGGAATTTAGGGGGTGTTTGTGGGGAGTGAAAATCTGAGAAAACGAGGGAAAGTGTGCGTCTTTTGTTTTGCGTTTTGTTAAGAAGAAGGTGGTGGCGTTTGGGTAGTTTATTGATGGCTGTTGGTGTCGCGCTTTGTACGCTCCGTTTAGAGCAGAGACAAATGCTCCAAGAAAGTATAGAATTAAAGGGAGGGTCTTTTGGTCTTATATATCCATATGGGAGTCCATGCTCCGGCAATCCTTGCAAGTTGGAGGTCCAAGTTGAAATGATCTGACTGCTGAGAAAAGTCATAAAATTAATTGAGATTAATCATAATTAAATGCAAATAATATTTATTTATTTATTTATTGAGTTTGCTAGTTTTCACCGGCCATTTTCAAGTCCTTAGGTTTCTGAAGTTTGGTTGTGATTATTTTATAAGTTTTTTTAATTTAAAAATACATTATATAATTTTAAAAAATATATATTTTTCAAAATAATCTTAAAATACTAAATTTTTTTTTTAAAAAAAGCACTTTTCGAGTGGCTGCCAAACACCTCCTAAATATTTTTTTTTTAAATAATGCAATATGTTAAAAATAAATTTTAAATAATATTTTATTTGTATTTAAAATATAAAAAAATATTTTAAAAAGTATCGAAACAACCCTACTTACTTAATTAGACTTAGAGGAGGAGAAACAAAATAAATTGAAGAGCATTTTCTTTTGACAATGAGAACCAATCACGTATCATTTGTGTGAGTGAATGGTGTAGAGAATAGATGCTGATCTTTCGTTCACCGGATATCTAAGATCATCCTCACGCTTCTAGGGTTTTGAATCATCTACCGATCATTCCGTTGACTTGGACTTTGAAACCATGGATTGCTTTTTGACCGGCGATAAGAGAGGAGGAATGGCCCTCCAAAAATTCCTGCAATGCCCATCACGCACGGCAAAGTAATATTATTGTCCAAAACATAAAGGAAAATTAAAATTAAAATTAAAATTATGATTTTGTGTGGCCTTTTTCTTTCCTTTCCTGGTCAAAGTCTTGGGAATATCCCTCGACAGGTTAATAATTATTTGTGTTTATATGAGAATGTAGTTAAAATTATTTTTTAAAATATTTTTCTTTCATGAATATATTAAAAGAATATTTTTTATTTTAAAAAAATTAATTTTCATATTAGTACATAAAAATAATATAAAAATATCAGATTTTTTTAATTTAAAATATTTTTTTTAATATTTTAAAAATACTTTTAAAATAGAACGCCAAATAGAGCCTTGATTTCCCTGGATTAGTTTAATTCTTTTAACACTAATATGATTAATAGAGTCATTGAATTACATATTCATTTAATATCCAAGACTTTGTGTTTGATGGGATACCATGATCAAGGTTTTCAAAATTATCGGTTAACTTGTAAAAATTTACGAGTTAATTTATGTTTAAAGTATAAAATCATATGAAAAATTTAATAGCTAGTAAAATTATACTTGATTCGGGTAAACTCAATGAAAACTCATAATTTTGGATTGATTTTGAGTTTTTATAGAGTATAAATACTATCATAATTAACTCTCTTTTTTTCAAATTAAACCCTAAAAGAGAAAAAACGTAGCCCACTCCTCTCCCTTTCTCAAACCAACCCAGTGCGTGTTTAAGAATATAGTTGAGATTACTTTTAAATAAAAATAATTATTCAAAAATACATTAAAATAATATATATTTAAAAAAAATAATTTTTGATATCAACACATGAAAATGATTTAAGAACATCAAAATATTATAATTTAAAATAAAAATAAAAATATTTTTTTTTCAATTTTTCTCAAAAGTTTTTTTAAAAACGCAGTGTTAAACATTTCTTTAAGAGATAAAAAAAATTAAATATTTTTAACTTAAAGTAAAAGTAATTAAATATTGTGAAAACATGAATCATATTATGGTGGTAAAATGGGTTTTTTGGTTTGAGTCAAGTTTGTAATTAAATATTCTCAAGAAAAGTGAAGACATTTTGTGAAAGTAATTAAATATTTTTTTAGTTTGAGTCAAGTTTGTCATTTTTATTTTACTTTTGAGAGGTGGAATTTAGCACCTTGATTCCACTTCAAGTTATTTGCATGCTTGTAATTATTGCAACATGTAAGAGTGAAGAATTTAGTGGAGCTAATCCAACTTGATGGTGTTATGTATTAATGATTGAGTTTTAATATTATTTATTTCAATTTTAACTGTATTATATTATTATTTAACTTAAATTATCCTGGTATGATCTCATAATTTGAATTTGCACGAATAAAAAATAAAAATAATAAAAACCCAATATTACCCCTTCGTACTATCTCTGCTCTGGCAAGGAAATCAAAAAAATTCACAGGTTAAATATATTTTAAATAAAACAATACTGAATTGAACATTAGATAAGTAACCGGCTAGTTAATTAGTTTTGGAAATTTGTGAATTATTTAAATTTGTTTTATAAAAACTAGAGGGACTGATTTGTAATATTCTCCTTAAAACTAGGATGCTTAATGCCAAAAAAAAAATCGTTTTTTCAACTTTACTAATACTTCGATGATATAATCATCAATTAACAAAGCAAAATTTATGTTGACTCCTATAAGAAAAACATTAAATTTCTAATTTCTTTCTTTTTTCAATAAACTCTATAAACTTTGTCTTTACATTAATTTTTAATAATATATATATATATATATATATATATATATATATATAGAGAAACAAACTATTTTTTATGATTTTTGTATTTATATTTTCAAATATAAACTTTTTAATTGAAAATATAAGATTTTATCTCATCCAATTATTTATATAAAAAAAATGATTTGATCGATTTTTAAATTTTATGAAATTGAGTTTTTTTTTAGTTGATTTCATTTTTGTTTACACTAGTTAGATTGTTCGCACTGTGTTGCATGCTGAGCAAATAATTTTTATAATTATTAAAATTGAAGCAATTAATAGATTTTGCTTGTTCAAAAATAAAATATAATATTTATACATGCAAGGTTTGATATAGTGAAACACGTCAACATATCTTACTATAACAACCGCTGAATTAAAGCCTTAACATCTAAATTATTTTTTATAAAAAAAAATAGTTTGATCTTGCAATGAAGTGTGGACACAAAATCTGGTTTTCTTTGAATAAATAATTTTGGCTCACAAAAATGAATTCTCCTTCACTTTCATCCACTTCTTGAATAAGTAAAAGAAACATCTTGGCCAGCAGGGTCTTAGCTTGGCAGTCAAAAATAGCTTCTCCCTTCCTCTAACTCCTAGGTTCGAGTTTTGTCAGGCATATCTGTCACCCCCACGGTACCTTACATGTTTATTGGGCTTGCAGGATGTTTAGTGGACTTGAGAATTAGTTGTAATGGGCGCAAGTTGACCCGAATATCTTGGTTATAAAAAAACACCTTAAAGTTTGTTTTTCTATGTGGTTGGCTTTCTTTTTCAATGATCTTCCACAATGTGGTTGGGAAAGGAGGCACGGGAGGGGCAAGACATGAGGGTGTTGATAATTTTTGGTGATTGGAAAGGAAAATATGAAGAAATTGAGAGATACTCTTTATCAATTTATTTCTGATCATTTATTGTTATAATAACAACAATAATATTAAAACATTAACATCTAAAATTATTATTACTGCTAACACAATAAAAATGATTAAATTAGCCCAAGAAAAAAAATTCAAAAATATTAACAAAAGAAGAAGTAAGAAAAAAAATTCTAAAATTATTATTGTTGTTGTTGTTGTTGTTGCAGCGTTAATAATGAAAAAAATAAATTAAATCAAATAATTAAAAAAACCTAAAAACTTTAATAAAAAAATAAAATAAAAATAAAAATTATTAGCTTAAAAAATCATTTGACTAAAAGAAATAGAAAAAAAAACCAAAAGAAATATCAATTTCAAATTATCATAAACACAAACTAAAATTAAAGAACTAAATTTTTCAAAAAAATATCACCTCAACAAATAAGAAAATATAAAAATTAAAAACCAAAGCTAAGAGCACACACATATAAACATGGATAAAAATATGAAATATTTTAGAAATATAAAAAATAAAGAAATTAAAATAAAAAATTAAAAGAATAAGAGCTAAAATGAAAATCAAATATATTATCAATTTCAATTAAAAGATAAAATTGAAAAAATCAAAACTTTTATACTAAATATATTAAGGGATTGAAAACCAATTCCAAAACTAAAAGAACAAGGACTAAAATGAAATAAAAAAAATATATAATCAATTTTCATCAAAGTACACAATTGAAATATATCAAAACTTATACAAAAGAAATCAAGACCATACAAAACAATTAAAAGCTTATGAACTGAAATGAAAATACCATAAACATAGAGATCAGCCTTGTAATTTAGCATGCAAGAGAAAGAGAGGGAAAATTTGTTAACCTACCATTATCACGACTTCGTCCACCATGAGGGGCTACGAGCTACACCATGAGGAAGAGTACATGGTGATGTTTCGATTAAGATGTCAAATGGACATTCTTGATCATCATACAACGCTGCACGCGCCGCCCGAAATGGATGTGAGGCTAAGTACATTTTGTATGTGTCAAATGTGCATATAGTATTTGGTAGAAAAGAATAATAAAAAAAATAGTCAATTACCTAAATACCCTTATATCCAACTCTTTTATTTGTCTTATTTGGTGGTAGATACATATTTAGATATTTTAAAAAAATATATAAAATATCCAAAATACCCCCATGGGTAACCCTTTTTTTTTTTTTTTTTTATCTTATTAAAAACTAAAAAAATTATTTATTATAATGAAATATGAATTACCGTGACATGACAATGGTTGTTATTTTTTTTATCTTACTTAATGGCAGAATGTTATTTAACTACGTAAAGAATTGTAAAAAAATTAAAAAAAAAAATACAGGTTTAACCTGAACCTAACCAGCCCAAAAGTCGAATAAACTCGAAAATACTCTTAAAATCCACCCTGCAATGTACAGTTTTTTAGTATATGTTATATTATAATATCATACTGGGCCAAGAATAACGGATCCTAAGTTGTTAAAGTCCAATGGAAGTATCCAAATGCAGCCACAAGTCTGACAGTGTCACCTCTCCCTCACTTGGTGACACAACTGTGCTCTCTTCTCCCTCTCCTCTCCCTCTCCAAGTCAGAATCAACTTTACAGTTTGTATTTGCTCAGGGCAAACCACAAATTCTCTCCTGCTATATCCATATATACATTAAATAAACCCTCTCTATAAATATCTCTTCAAAAATTAAGTTAAAAAAAAGGTTTCGAGACGATAAACCCGATGGACCTGCTCCGATCGAATCTCTCTCGGGTTCGGATACCCGAACCAACTCATCGCAAATACAACCAAGAGTGCTGCGTCTCTTTCGAAACTCCGGTATTCTTTTCTTTCTTTCTTTCCGTTTGGTCTCCAAGAAAGTTCAATTTTAAGTGAGGAAAATAAACCCGAATATTTCTTTTTGTAAAATAATCCAAATAACCAAAACTTTGCTTCAGGTAGATAATAACTAACTAAGTCTTAACAGTTGCTTGCTGTGACGTGGTTCTGGCTTGGTAAAAGTATTTCTGTTTGGTTCACGATAGAATGAAAGAAAAAGTTTTTTTTTTAGTGGCCACCTGTTTTGGTTTCTTATTAAGTGAATGAATACAATATATATATATATATATATATATGATGATGATGATGATGATGATGATTTTAACTTTTGAAAAAGCATGGAAGTCAGGAAAATACTAGCAAGACTTTAATTTTTTTATATATATAATTTAATTGTTTTATGTTCTTTCATTTTGATGCATTTGCAGTTATTGAATATATATATATATATCTTATGCTGCTGGCTTTTTCTTTGATGAATTCCAGAGGTCTGAAGGCGGGTTGTTTGTTGACATGACTGCATTTCTTTCTTTTGGGAAAGATTATGTGGGTTGGAATTATGAGAAGACTTGAAACCCGGTTTATTTACACATAAAGCAAACAAGAAAGGTGGTCCCTGAAGATAGGCCTTTGAAGAAACCAACTCATTTGCCTATAGGTAATCAAATATTTATCATGGTCTGCGCATGTAATTCAATTGGTTTCATGATTGTTTAATGGTTATGATTAATATTAGGGTGCTCTTAAAGAAGATTGTAAGATTCATCGTTGAGAACTGGTTATGAGTTGGTTTGAGTTGCAATCACCGTGACCACAGCTTGTTGAAAGAGATAATGCATCTGCATGGATGTGGTATATTGGTTAAAGAGTGATTTTGTAATACATGTATTTATATTGTAATGAAACTTACAGTCTAATATTTAAGCCTTGGGTGTGATGTGGTTCTGCTTGCGTTTAGAATTTTTTTTCTTTCAATTCTCTCAAATATATAGATTTTCTCAAAAAATCTTTTGGAAACCGAAAAAAGCTCCCTAACCAGATTCATTCTGAAGTCAACATAGATATGCTGAAGTTGATGTTTTGGAATCTTCAAAACTACAATTTTCCACTGTGGTATAACTTCTACACTATGAACTTCTAATCTTAGATACAAACTGACGTGGCCTTTGGAGTTTTGTATGCCATATTCAGTTTTTGCATGTGAGCCACTTGATTTTAGGGTCAAATTTAAAAGTACAAAAAGGATAGCAGCTCCAACCTGTCTGTGCCTGTCCCTAATACTTTATCTGTTATCATACGAAAGCCTAATAATTCTTAACGAAGTTACTATTTTTCTTTTAATTATTGGCAAGCTGAGAATAATACTTGAATGATTTTTTTTATTTGTAGGTGTTGATGAGGGATTTGACAACAATGAACCTGAACATGAAGAAACTCACAATATAGTGATATTACCTGATTAAATTACTTTACCATTCCCTTCAGTGGAGTTGCCAGAGAAGGTGCATTGTTATATTTGTTTTAGTTTTTCAATCTTAATAATATCTTACCACCAGGAGGAAGACCTTGTTATGACTACCATTTTTCTAATACCGCAGGTTAGGTTGGCAGTTGATGCTATAATAATGGCTGAAGGTGCTGAGAGGAAAGAGCAACTTGCTGCCTGGATAGCTGATAAGAAGCAAGTTAGTGCATATGCAATGAGTTTACCACAGATTGACAATGGTGTTTTTATTCCACCATCCAGGTGGAAATGTGCCAAATGTGACCAAAAATATAATATGTGGTTAAATCTTGCTGATGGAATAATTCTTTGTGGACGAAAAAATTGGGATGAAACTGGAGACAACAACCATGCCATTGAACATTACAAGGAAACAAGCTACCCTCCTACTGTGAAGCTTGGGACAATTACTGCTGATCTTGAAGCAGCAGGTAATGCCAACTTGCATTGAGGAGTAGGAAGTATTTTCTTTACTTATTTATGTGCTTAAGTGTATGTAAATCTTGTCAAAAACATACATCTTTTGAATGACGTGTACAAAGACAAGTTTCTATTTGTTCATTTCTGCATCGGTCAAGCAGTTTTATTAGCATTACTGTTTAAAGTTTAGTATGTAAACACATGAATCTTGTTGTTAAAACATGGATAATTGTATTTGGATGGGGTTTTTGGTTAAAATTTAGAATGTACACATTTTCGGAGAATTTATTTGCCTCCATGAAAAGAAGCCAGGTTTTCCTTAGACAGCTTCAATCTGCTTTGCTTTGTTGCAGTCATGTTTCTATTAAAATTGGAAAGAATTAAGATGGCATGTTGTAGAGAATTAGCTGCCAAGCTGCGAAATATGAAGCTGTTGAAGGATAGAATTAATGCTTGTTATTAATGCATGGCTATTAATTCTGGAAAATGAATCCATGCTATATGGTTGCTTAAAAGGAAGAGTTCCTAGTTTAGCATTGAAGGAAACACATAAAACTCCTAAAGTAAGATAGAAAATACACAAAATGTGCAAGTGCCGGTGGAGACATGGCCAGGAAAACTCGGAACTCTGCTTGCTTTTCATAGTTAATTCTGCTCACATGGATGAGAAACCAAACTGTCTTTGGTTTAATATTTGTGAGATTTTGAGAAATAGAGAGACTGATTTTCTCTTATTATTCATGTAGGGTACACCTTTGCATATATATATTACAGCATTGGAGACTAAATAGGAAATAACAAGATAGGAAATAACACACTAGGAAACAGCTGCATCTTTCCTAACTAGTATATGCATATTATGACAGATTTCCTATACTAATATTTACTAAGAATATCCTAGGAGATGCTTAACTTTGAGCCGGATTTCAACAATATTCTTCACATGCCAGATTCTTTTCAACTATTCTCAGAGGATTTGTTTTACAGAACCTGAGAACTAACCATGGGTACACATTGTGGCAGCTCAGATGTTCTCTTATACAGAGGTCTATAGTATTGTGGACCCACTTTTAGCACAACATCTAGCTTTTTTTGGCATAGATTTTTAAGCCTTACAAAAGATTAGTTATCTCTACTAAAATGTATTTGTAGTCTAGTAACATGTAGTCTACTAAAATGCATCTGGTAGAGTTTTTGAAAACAGTGAATAGAAAAATAACGGTGTAAGATGTCCATCTATATGCATTTGCAGCCTACCAACTGTGATTGGAACCGAATTCAAGAAAGTGGACAGTACGGGGAAGCCATTTTGGACCAGGTTATACAGGAGTTGTGAACAGGTAACATTTGGTCTTTGTAAAGCACTGTCGTGAAACCATGCATTTGTTTGACATTCTTGTTTCCTATATTTTTTTTTCTGGCAGCTGCTACATGGCAACAATGCAAGTTGTGTTTTCAACTCAGTCCTTCAATTCACGGTCAGTGTACATCAAATATGGGTAAAAATGCAGAAGCTCTTTGACAGACATGTTTGTGTGTATATAAATGTCTTTGTGCAATGAAATGCTTATGTTTTCATGTGTTTTGTACACAAATATTAGACATTCACTAGTAGTTCAGACATTTTACTTGTTTGCTCATATATTTGGTGTAATTGTGTCTTCAGATGCTACATTAACCACAGCTTGAAAATGGCATTTGAGATGGCTCCTGCTGATCCAACTGTAGAGTAAATATTCAACTGTGAGTGTCTTGCGCATTTAAAATACCTTGAAAATCCCTCACTTCAAATATTTTCATTTCTTTCATGTTTCTAACTGCATTTCCTGCTATTAATCTCTGATGTTTATTCTAAGCCTCAAGTTTATGTGGCAGTACAAAGCTGGCACATGGTATGCTTTCTGGCAAGTACTTGATTCCAGCACTGGAGGTATAGCAAATGGGCAATATGATGTGCTTTGATACAATTGCTTTCTTTTTATGATTAATTACTGTTTTTCTTATTTGTTGTCCAGAATGATGATAAAGCTAATGCCATTACCTCAACAAGCAATGTAAGTTTTCTATTTATTAGCTTTGGGTTTTGTTTATGGAGATTCTTAAATCGCATTATGGGATGAATAATCTGTTCATGATTCCTTACTAGAATTTTAAGTTATTGAATGTCTTAGATATAGTGACCAAATACTTATTTCATTTCAAATACAAATTTCTGATTATTATGCAATGTATTGTCAAGTTGTTACTGTTTTTAAAACATATAGATTATAGCTCAATGAGTACGTTATTTTTGTACCTTTCATGCCTCCTTTTCTTGTTGCTCAGATACATGTCTTTGTTGTTTTTCTTATATGACTTTAACCCTCTTATATTCTCTCCTTTTCTTTTACCCATCAAATATTAGAAACAGGAAGGTGCACCCCCTCGAATGTTCAAAGCAGTTATTGCTGCCAGCCATCCTGAGTTCTCTTCCATGAGGCAACAGGTATATGAATCAATGGAAACTACAATTTTCTTCTATTTCATGAAATTTATGAAGTGTTCCGTCCAAGCTATTTGAAAACTATCCAACTTGAGCTATGAGATCATGAATGAAATTTTCCTTCTTTTAGTTGACAAAAATAAGAGTAAAGAAGAGTCGAGTTATCGTATAACTGAGTTTATGACCATGTATCTATTTGACATCCAGAATTTTCTCAGGTGCAAGGGGATAAAACTTCTTGCATATCCCTTTTGTATTATTTTTTTTTTGAAGGGGGTGGGGCTTCTTGTCATCTTTGCATGCATCATTGCAATTTTGTTTGATCCTAAAGTGTAAGAAGAGGTCTTGGAATACTTAGTTTTTATGCTCAGGAAAGAACAAAGGATGTATATAAAATGCTTGCTTGAAAAATGTACTCAACCTACATGAAAACTCCATAGCACAAATAGGCTTGTAAAAAATTATAGGAGAGAGGAATTGAATGGTGAAAAAAAAAATCCAATGTAAAAAAACTAAAGAAAAAAAAAAAACTCAAGTCAATCTTGATTAACTTGCCAAGGAACATGAGGTTAAAATAACCTCACCATGATATAAAAGAAAACAAATCACGAAGCTAATTCCAATCGAATTTAATATTGAAAGATAAAATTGAAAAAAAAATTTTAATTTTTTTAAAAAGAACTTGGAAAAAAACCAAAGTCAACTCAAGTTTATCTTTGAAACTTGTCACTCGAGTCATAAGAACGAGACTAACACTATTAAAATCAATCTTGAAAAAATTATGAAGTCAAATTCTCAATCAATAAAATGCCATAAAATGAATTCAATAAAAAAAGTAGAAACAACAAATAAAAAATAATGATTTAACTAAACATAAAAAAATAATGAGGGGATGGAGTTGAAAAAAATCATTAATATTTTTGAATCTGCAAAACTTCAATATAAAACTTGTATACCAAGAAGCTTAAATGAATTTTATTTTTGATGAGTTTTTGAGTGGTAGCATCACAGCACGATTTTGTAACAGTGTAGCTATTGTTTTATCTCTTAGTGTATAAAATTTTAACTCTTGGAATTAGGAGCAATTTAGATTTTTTTGATGGGATAATTGACATTCTCTAATTGTTTGGGAGTATTTAAGTTTTTTCTGGGTAGTTTTGCATAGCATATGTTTTTACTCTTGCTAGCAAATAACAAATAGTTAATTATCTAAGAGTATTTTTGATTTTTTACACTAATATAAACAGTAAAATAACTATAATATCCTCTAATAAAACAAAATCAAGAATTGTTGGTGATGGTGTTTCTGGTATTTTAAATTTTTTAAAATAAGGATATGCCATTAAAGAAAAGACAAAATGCAAAAGTTTATAATTTTTTTAATAATTTTTAATAGAATATATTTGGTGTGTCTGACTGAAACCCATTTTTATTGAATATCGATGCTCCTGGGGATGTCGAATCTCAATGGACATCGACTTGGAACTGCAGTGCCGATCCATCCCTCTCATCTTGAATGCTGCCATTGACATAAGTTGTGGCCGAGAATTGCAAGAGAATTTTGGCAACTAAACTTGGTGCGTTACGAGAAAGTCTTTCCAAAACTGGCTTTCATTAGACGAGGCTTCATTTAGAAATTGAGTGCTTGTGTTTTTTTCAAAGCTTTAATGAGTTGTCAAAAAGAAAGAGAAATCTTTACCAGTTATCTGATACACGCCAAATTATTTCAGTTCTTTTTTAGAGCAAGAGAAAAGTCATAAATATGTTTTATCATAAATCATTTTTACTTAAATAAAAAATTGTTATAAGATTTATGAAGTTAAAAAATTTTAACTTATGAATTGTAACGTATATTACATTATTTCTTTTTAAAAGACTTTTAAGTCATTTTTATTAAATATATTTCTAACCTCAAGTTAATATAACATATATTTTTTTTTATTATAAACCATTTATAAAAAAATATATTATAATTCAAACTTAAAAAAAAAAACATCCCAAACATAATCTAAATTTTATATATATATATATATATATATATATATATATATATATATATATATATATAAAAGCAGCTAAAAAAGCAAGTGTAAAGGGATATATGATCATGGATGCTCACATGATTAGATATGTGATATTCGCAAGTATATATATTACCATGCTAGACAAGGTGCCTGTTTGGCATACCGATGTAACTGGTGTTTTGTCAAATTTAAATATTTTTTTGTATTTTAAATGAATTTTTTTAGTGTTTATAGATTATTTTGATGTGCTAATGTCAAAAATAATTTTTAAAAAATAAAAAAATATTATTTTGATGTATTTCGGCACGAATAACACTTTAAAAAACAATAGTAATCACACTTCCAAATACTCCCAAAGGATTCGCAACGTTAAATATTAATTAAAATCATATTCTGAGGAGGAATTATTTAAAATAAATAAATTATGCTATACTAGTTAATTATAGCTTTTATTATATTATTATAGCTAAATGTTAGTCTTCTTATAAATATAGGGTCAATATATTCAATATTTAAAAACGAGAGATTAAATTCTGTGTTTTGAGCTTGTGAGGTTTTACTAGGCCTACCTTCTACCATGTTCAGATAAACTTTTTTAAAATAAAAAAAAAATTAAAATCCCGAAGAGTTTTTCTTAAAAGTTATTAAAACTAGTTAAATGCATCAATAAAAAAACCTCCCATTTAATCTTTTTATTTAACTTAAGTTTATAATTAAATTGCATTGGAGCTGACCTGATCTAAATTAATGAATTTTATAAATTAAAAAATAAATTTGAATGACCAGTAAAAACATGATAACTGAAGCTATGAGCTACATTGATATTATAATTTGTTTTTAAACTATTTTTTTATTTCACTATATAATAACAAAAATAAATTATTGTAAAATCAAACACTAACTCAATATTGAGACAATTTTTGAGATCATAATAACGTAAAAACACAAAATGAAACCGATTATAAAACTACATTCCCAATTTATGCAATATGTATAGATAAAATAGAAAAACAATTATACTCTATAACTTTGAACCATGTCAACCAACTAAACTTGTGAACAAACCCGTGTATTTATAAAGTTTAATAAAATGTTTTTTCTTCCAAAATTATACTTTATAACTACATGAAAAAAAATAAAAGATAACAAAGTCAAGTTCAATTCAAAATAAAAAAGTACATCTAATCCAACTTGTAAATTAGGGTAACTTGAGTTATCTTCTCAATCTCGTAAATCATTTTAATCCTATAAAGGATAAAAGATAACAATAAGAATAAATTAATTATAAATATCAATTCTTAATTAATCACTCTAATATTTAAAAAAAAAAAAATAACCTTTTTAAGAAAACAAGAAATTAAAAAGAAAAAAGAAAAAGCATTGCATCGTGGATTACTAATCTATGGAGCAAGGGGTATGGCTGAACAATAGTTTCTCTATGGCCTTTAATTTTCCTGTAACTAAGCGCAAGCCTAACTTTCTAGTAACAATTTAAATAATCATCAAAAACTAATCTTAACAAATATATATATATATATATATATATATATATATATATATATATATATATATATTCTTTTTTGCAATAAATATTTAATAAAAAAATAATATTATATCTTTTTAAAAATGTCTATATTTTATGCCATTTTAAATAGATACAAGGATCCTTGTAACAAGAACAAATGATTTCTATAACAAACATTAAATCAAGAGAAAAATAATTAAGATTACTAATTCAATTAATTTCCATGAATATTTCAAACAATGTAATTAGATTTAATGTTTTATTTGAAGTAGAAATCATAATTTATTTGAAATAAGTAATTAGCTAGCTTCAACAAACAGAGTATTATTGTAGCTTAGTTCAATTCAATAAGATGTGGACATGGGTTTGATTGTATAGACTATGAAAAAAGTATGTTAACATAAATAATCCAGGAATCATTTAGTTTGTCATCATCAATCAGGACTGCAACATCATTCTAGTGACAAATCTCCTCAATCCTCATTCTCAATCGTTCCCCAACCAATATATACTTGTGGGTTATATATATATGTAATTTCTAGGGTTTCTATACATATAATTATGTACTTGTTATTTTATTTTTTATTAACTTGATAGTGTTCTTGAACGTAACCCTTGTAAGAAGAAACTATATCTAGTTTGACTAAGAAATATACATGTTTAATAATAATAATAATAATAAACATATCAAAATACAATAAGAAATCCAGGCATCAGAAAAGGGAATCTAGTTCTGGAAAGATAGAACATCAATCAACATGTAACATTCCATCCTTTGTCTAAATGAGCCTACTGGCATCCAAGCTGCTGGGAATGCCGAACACCAGCATGTTACTGCAGTAACTATCCTTCTCATCTTCTGTGCTGACATTGACGCAAGTTGTCGATGAAGAACGCAAGGGAGTTGTACTAGATGAAGGTGTAGACAGAAATGAGCTAAAACTCAAACCCGGTAGTGTCTCGAAGGAAATATCGTTGGTGATGGGTTTATGATTAGAATCATGATACACGTAGTTTGACATGAAACTTTCACAAATATCGGGAGTGCTCTCTCCGCTAGTGTGCCACGAACTCTGTAATGAGTTTTGACAGCTAAAGTTGGTAGGGTTACAAGAAAGTTGTTCCAAATTGGCATCACTAATTTGGGTTTCATATAGAAACTGAGCAGTTAATGTATCTGGACAAGCTTGGATTTGGTTTGGGAGCTCGTTTGGTTGTAAGCATTGGAATTGGTTGTTTTCGACCTGGCCATCTTGGAAGTTTTTTGGACTAACATCTTGGCTAATGTAGTCGCCTTGGCATGACAAATAAGAAGTGGCCAGATTTAAGAGATCTGGGTTCAAAATGGGCCCAATATTGCCAAGCAAACTCGAAACATGAAGCTGAGATGAGTTGTGGACAGTCGAGTTGAGAACCGAGTAGAGTTGAAGAAGATCAAGGCGTGGCTTATGAGTCACAGGATCAATTCCCATCCTCAGCAGCCTTTTCCTTATGTGGGTGTTCCAATAGTTCTTGATCTCGTTATCAGTTCGTCCAGGCAAGCGAGTAGCAATTGCAGACCACCTAACACAGTGTGAACAGAAGAAAAATTTAGTCATCGAAGAAATAGTGCAGAAAATGTTAACCAGGTGACAAGTCCTAGTGAAGTAAAACAATCACCTCAAACTGTTACAGAATATTTTACAGTCGAGGATGTAAAAACCCTCCTCACTACCAAATAAATATAGTCTACTAGTCAAACAATGAAAAAAAAATGCACCCACTTATTTCCCAAAACACTATGCAACTGAATTATTGTCTCCTCTTCTTCAAATGAGAGCTTTCCTCTCTTGATGTCAGGCCTCAAGTAATTAGTCCACCGAAGACGACAACTCTTTCCACATCTTTTGAGTCCTACAGATGAAAATGATATCACAAAAGCATCAGTCAAGTTATTATAAGAGTAGAGATGGTGAATAAAATGATAGTTCTAAGCCCTAACACCACTCAACCGAAAGTTTTATGCATGCCACAAAAATGGAGAATTGGCTTGTGTACCTGCATTTTTTGGTAGGAGTCGCCATCTTCCATGCCCATGTTTCTGAATATAATTAATCAATTTCTTATCTTCCTCTTCTGTCCATGGACCCTTCTTTAGCCCATTTTTCTCACAGCAAGGAGATTTTCCCATGATATTGTATGCTCACAAATTTGAAGAAGCTAGTCTTATTTGGTGAGAGAGAGGAGGGTGAGAGGAAGAGGTTAGGCAAATTCACTCCTTTCGAGAAACATGTGCCTTGGTATATATAGGGTAGAGAATTCAAGCTGGAGAAGCAAAGGAGCTGAAGAAGTCAATGCGATTTGATACCGTCTTTCTACATCACGTAATATATTATACGTGTCTTGTTATAACCCAGATAATAATAATAATAATAATAATAATAATTGTAATGTAAGTGTCTTGTTATGAAGAAAATCACAATATAAAAAAAGGGGATAATTGTAATTAGTAAAATGACACAAGGACCATCACAAACTATGGTAAACAAATAATTAAGGGGTGTTGCTAGATCCATTAACATGGTTAGAATTAAAATCATTCGGTCCAAATTACCTTGAAAATTTGACATCATAGAAATTTGGAAAAATTGTCAGCATTATTTGTTGTGTATTTTTTAATATCATACACACAATATAAAAAAATAAAATAAAATTATTTAAAAGTCTTGTTGATCTCATTAGAGTGATTTAGAGTTGCTTGAAATTTTTTTACTTGAAGATTTGATTTTCTTTGACTTTGAATAATTCTTTAAAATCTGAGTTGTCTGGTTGTCCAACCTCCAATAGTAATTCATATATATCATTAATCATAAATCTCTTAAATCTTTATTTATGAGAGAGAGATTGATATACCTAAAATGTTAGCTCTTTATTCCATAAATTGCATAGTTTTTCTATCTAGCAAACAACCCTCTTTTTATTAAAACAAGAGGCAAAGTTTAATATTTATAAAACAAATTCTATAAATTGGAAAAGTATCAATTTGCTCCTAAATTCTAGGAAAATTTTAGATATTAACCAAATAAAGTCCTTGAAACATAATCCATGTATTAATTATATTATAGTTCTTAATTTCTAAAATATATTTTAATCAAGTCATATTTAATTTTTGAGTAATGGTTCTTAATGTGTGCGACCCACTATGCTACTAGTATGTTGCCCCAAACATAAATTATAATTATAATTAAATATAATTAATTAAATAAGACAATTTAAGTTATTATCAATTCAATAATTGATTAATTTATATCTAAAAATCATGTGCATTGTTTAACAATGTGTCATAATCCTTTAAATATTATAAAAGTTATTAGTAATTTGACTTAACCTTTCAATAACCAGTTTTTTAAAATAATTTATATCCTTAATAATGTTGCAATTTAAAATTAAAATATGAAGTACATTTTTTATGTTAAAATCATGTTTGTTCTTTGTATCATAGTCATTAATTGTTTGCATAAGATTTGAAGCTCTTTGATGAATGGTGTCATGTCATGTGCTTAATAGTCTTTGGTAATATGAATAACGTTTGCAGTTTAATTGTGATTGAAAAGTATCTAAGATTTTTTTTATGTGTGATAAGAACTCATCCCGTGCTAGTTCTATATTTATAATGAGGATATCCATATGCTATATACTCAATCAACTATGTATTTTCAAGGTAGCAAGTTTGGACATAGGTTAATTTTCTAGTATTCTATCTAGATGAGTTTCATCATGGATTTGGCAACATAGAAGTTCTTTTTCATCATATTCGTTTCAGGTAAAATGTTTTTCACCTATTCGACAATTCTATTATAATTGGTCTCACTCAACCCATAATCTGACTTGATGGTGAAAATATGCCATGATCGATAATTTACTATGATTTATGCAATCATCCTATAATGGTTCATCATAATCTTTTAAAAGATAAAAAAAACCTATCAGCATCTACATTAAGTTCTTTATCTAAGACTTGACATTCACCTGTATAACTTTGATTTATTCTCAGTATATCCATAACTATATTTCTATAAGGATTAGTATTGGCATCTATACACGTTGCTGGAACTAGAAGTTGACCCAACCATCCTTTTCATCATGATCTTATGAGGAATAAATTCTTCTCCGTGTGCATACAAACACAAATATTCCTCTATGAACTTTTTTTTTGTAGAAGATGCATCTTTACAGCATTTAGATGATAAACTTTTGTTTTTTTGCATTATTTACATGGGTATCTAATATCACTTCCACTAATATTTCTCATATTAGATATTGCGTAGTTAATAAAATCCTAAACACCATTGTAATAATGTATCTAACCCAATAATCTACCTTAGGGTGATTCACGATACGTCCATGAACGATCCTCCATTATTTATAAATCCAACCTATATACAATAATCATGCATTAATTAAATACATCAACCAAACAAATAAAATTTTACATAATATAAAACAAACCCTAACATGTACATATCATAAATCTATATAATAATTTTAGATGATAAAAAGCTTTAAAACAAACAGGAAAACACTCGATCAAAATCAATACACTTCAAAAATATGCAAAAATAATAATAAAAAATTAAAATTAATTTTTTTTTAAAGTAAATTTGCTTACTTAAAGTGGAGAATCCTCAAAAAATTGAATCATGACACATATGCTTCTAAACTTGGTGTTGAAGTTGCTAGATTTCTTATGAGAGGTTGAACAATGTTGAAATCATTGGGGGGTGGCTAAAAGGTTGTAGAGAAAGAATTGCAGAAGGAAGGAGAGAAAAAGAGGGGAGAGAGGGTCGATGAACGAGTCATAAATTAAAAAATTACTGATAGAAATACAACAAACATATTATATTGGTAATTCTATCGGTAAAACATGTCACGTCATCATACCGAAATGTTTTTGAATCTCATTGTAATTTTAATTAAAAATTCATCGATGTTTACTAATGACATTTACTGATGGAATAATTACACTGTATTTCTGTCGGTAAAATATGCCACATCATCATAATAGAATATTTTTGAATTCCATTGTAATTTCATTTGAAAATATGTTAGTTTTTACTACTAGCATTTACCGATGAAATAGCCATCACTGTATTTTAATCGGTATTTGCCGAAGGAAATTTCCTATATAATCAATCTCTCATCTAAAAATCTCTAAATACCAACTAGGATCTCTAATTATCATAAACTAGACGGTGATTTCTTATTTAGTTTCTAATTTCACTACGATGTCAGGTGCAACATGTATATTAAGAGACTAAAATATATATTTGGTTAAGACCGTCACAAAATATGTTTTTTGCATAAAATATAAATAAAAATCAATCACCATGACTGAAAAATAGATTATGTTAGCTTATCATAACTAAGATTTGAAATGTATATGTGTGGGGCATAGGAAAAAAAAAAGAGAGAGGTCATTTTATTCTTTTAGTGAGAAAAAAGAAAAAATGATGTTATACCACATAGCCTTTGTACTGCATATTTTGTATCTATTTAAAAATATGATTGATATCATGTTTAAAAGTTTTTTTCGTTTAGAAATATATTAAAATGATATTTTTTTATTTTAAAAATTATTTTTAATATCAGAATATGAAAATAATTTAAAAATATTAATTTTTTTAATTTAAAATAAAAAATAATTTTTTTTAAAAATATTTTTAAAATACAAATACAGTACTAAATACTTTGACACCTAACTGAATGACTTAAACCCACTTCAAGGTGGAAATATGTCTGGCCCTTTCGAGTAGGCCCCCCCAATCAATCTCCCCTGCTGTCTCGTATTCCAAAACAGTTGTCTGAAAGAAAACAAGAAGATCGTTATCTTTGGGTTTTATTGGTTGTCACTGCCACGTATCTTTTCTGATGTACGCGTGGCATTATGGATTTGACCTTGCTACATAACCAGAGCATGTGCATGGCTCCATGGCTTGAAGGATCCATTCCGCTGGCTAGCTATTTTTAGCCGCCATTTCTTTCAAAACGTGGTCGCCTGTCATCACTCAGTCCTCATGATTAACCTGGTTGGTTACCCTATAGATAAATCTCATCTAACTCTCGATTTCATTCCAGTGTTTTTCATTCCATTTTAACAGTATTTAAAAAAAAAAAGTTAATTTTTTATTTTAAATTAAAAAAATTCTGATATTTTAATATATATATATATATATATATATTAAAATATCAGAATTTTTTTAATTTAAAATATATATATATATATATATATATATATATAAAAAAAATAAAAGGCATGATGTTTTTGCTATAGCTTCTTTTATTGTGCATATAAAAACAAATTATTGTGGATTATACCTATAAAATTACTATTTTATCTTTGGGACTGGGGTTATTTTATGCATTTTCAGGGAACATAAATGATATATTTGTATACATTGAACCATGTAAATAACCCCCCCAAGACAAAACAAATAAGCTCTGAAATCGGGGGTATTGTGGTACTTTCCAAACATGTTTTTTCATGGTTATCACTGAGTCCATGACTGTATAGGTAATTTGGTTTTTTTGTTAATTGTTTTTTTAAACACTACATGCACGTCGTACGAATGCACCGGTAGTGTTCCACGTGCACTAGCCATTCAGGCGACGCGTGTGGAGTCGTTGGGTGATGGAAATTGTCATCCCGTAGTGTCACTTTGTGTGTCGCTTTATCTTCTGCCTCCCGGTCAGCGCGTGTCAGTAACTGGTGGTCAGGTAATCTTCAGTGAAGTATTTGTGGTTTTCTCTCTCTCCTGCCGCTTGATATCACAGGCAAGTCCTTCATGTTTCTTCTTGTTTTAGTTTAATATTTGTTCTTTTAATTTTATTTTTTAGTTAATTTCTTCAATGAAAATTTTAATTTTTTTCAATTGTGTCTTTCAATTGAAACTGATTATATATGTTGGTTTTCATTTTAATTTTTATTCTTTTAATTTTTGATTTGTTATTGGTTCCTTTAATTTTTTTCAATATGCATGTTTTATTTCGGTTTAATTTTGTCATCCAATTGAAATTTGTCATGTATGCTATTTCTCATTTCAGTCCTTATTTTTTATTTTTTTTAACAAAATTACATTGCAATTTCCTTTAAAAATACTTTTATTTGTTTCAATCCCAAGGTTTTATTTGTTTCAATTTTGTTCTTCGATTGGAATTAATTATATATTTTATTTTTCATTTCGGCTCTTATTTTTTGAATTTTTTATTTGGTATTAATTCCTTTTTTTTTGTCTTTTTTACAGTGTTTTGTCATTTTATTTTTTATTGGGGTTTTATTTTTAGTTGGTTAAATCCTAAAATTTTAATTTATATTAGTGATCATTTTAAAATTAATATTTCTTCATTTTACCTTTGTTCTTTTTTTTTTTTTATGTTTTATATTATTTTGATATGTTCTTCGGGTCAGATGATTTTATTATTTACGTAATAATAATGATAATTTTAGTGATTTTTTTTTGTAAAAATATTTTACTTTTTTTTAGGGAAATTTAATGATTTTAATTTTTTAAACAAAAATATTGATAGTAATTTTAACTGTTATTGTCATGATAATGACATTAACGCAGAGATGGATCTTCAATTATTTTTGTTCTTTTAATAGATAGAAAATTAAATATTTTTTATATGATTATTACAAGTGTTTTCACAATTTATATTTTGTTTATTGTATTTAATTTAAATTGGATTATAAAATAAAGTAAACCTAATACATTGAATTCAATAATTCAGATATCTGAATTTTCTTTCTTTTTAAATAATGATGATAATTTTATACTGTCGATTTTGTTAACATCTACTATACAAATAAATTTATATTAATTTAAAATTTATATATTTTATAGAAAACTTACATTTCATAAAAATTCTATATAAATTTATTATTTTAATTAAATTTATATTATAATAAAATAATTTACATAATTAATATATTTTATATTAAAAAAAATATAGTTCTAGCCAGTATGAAACTGGTGTCGGTGGCCAATAAACATTTGTTGATTCACGGTTTTTATTGGATCAATTTCCAAATAATCGATACCCCATGTTGTTATCTTGCAATCAGGGCCGCAGACGCTGCATAAAGTGAAAGAGAAATGATAAGGAGACACGTTGCAAGTAATTAATACAGTAAAGAGATAGTGACGCCCGGGTCACCTTGTAACGCTACCGAATTTTGCATTTTATAGACAGACTATTTTGTCCGTAGTTAGATACTATTTTTGTCTGTAATAATTTTATCGACCAGGTTATAAATAATAATTGTTTATCAAATAAATTATTTTTGATGATTTTTATTACATCGATTATATCATCGGTCATATAATCACCAATATATTTATAAAAAAAAAACCATACTAGACAAAAAAAAAATATTCACATTATTATGTTAGTATTATCATTTATAAAATTAGCATATGATAAAAAAATTGTTTGTGATCTCATTAGTGATTTAGTTTTATATTACCAATGAAACTAACTTGCCAGTGAATAAATTTAATGCGATTTTTTTCTAACTATCTAGAAGTTTTAAATAAACTTATTTTGTTAATAAGTAGGTTAGTAAGTTGTTTATTTTTAAAATATATTAATAAAAAATAAAAAAAAAACATTAATACAAATTAAATAAAGATAATTCCAGTTGTCTTTGTGCTAAATCATTATATCTCAACAGTAAGATAAGTCATTTGAGATTTCACTTGTTTGTTTAAAATCATATGGAACTTCAAAGATTAAGTGCTAAGAATTGATTGCCAACATCGAATGATTGAAACACTATAGACCATACATAATTACTTGGTTATAGTGTTTGAGATACCATAAATGTAATTTTTATTAGATCTACCAAACAATCTTACCTCCAACCACAAATACGGAGTGAGTTTAGAATGATTCTTTGCCTAAGAGTGATATTGTTTGAAATTTATAAGTTATATAAGAACTCAACACTCAACCAATGTAAAATATTGTTTTAATTATTATACTTTCTTTAGCTTAAGAGCTTTGAGTTAGGAGCACATAATGTTAGAGAATAATATAAACCATATTTTAGAGCCTCACCTAACAGCTTAAATTTTTAGGTGAGATGATTTCTTAACATAGTATCAGAATCTTGTTGACTTGGTGGTCACGAGTTCGAATTTTACCATCCCCATTTTATTTGATAAAAATCAAGCAAAAATTAGTGTGAGTTTGTGCAAGTTTCAAACCCAAATAGTTTTTACTTGATGGGGTGTGTTAGAGAATAATATAAATTATATTCTAAATCTCATCTAATAGCTTAAACTTTTAGATGAGATTGTTCTTTAATACATAACTCACATCTTCATAGACGACACCAATATTAATATTGGTCTAAATTCCTTGCATGATTGGTCTCTTAAAAAGCATTGTTTGGTATTGATATTATCACTTATACTAATTGTAAGTTCTAGTCATATCACTTATGGTTAAAAATAACATTCCATGTTAATTCTCATACTAAAAGCTCATGGAGCTTTAAATAAAACTTTTACACACCAAATAAATAGTCATATATATATAATATTTTTTTTATTATATCATCTTTGACCTAAATATTTTTTTTCTTCAGAACTACTCTATTGGGGCTCTAATAGAAGCTGTATTCCACGTTTAATCGGTTGCCAAAAACCCTTAACAAGTTGCGGGCAACATGGCTTCTTACAGGGATCAAGTTAAAACACTTGCATTCTCCGAAGGGAAAATCTACAGCGGATGGACGCCGTTTATCATTAATTTTTTCTCAACTGCTGATAGATTTGGTCAAACAGAAGATTTTGAGGTCTGTTTCCGATTCAAAATCACAACATGACAAAATTTATTGGGTGATTAGACTTCTTATGGGGTTGGGGAGATGCAATTTCTTGAGTCGCACATGTCGTATACATGGCATGCCAATCACCATTGAGTTGGCTTAAAGGTATCTTGACTTTGGAAGGTAAAGTACAAAATGATTTGAGAGAATTTCAGACTTAAGTTTGAATACTGTTGCTGATAATCTATCCGGTTGAAATACACAGTAATCCATACAATCTGTACACGTATACCTTCTTAAATACATCATGCCCATACCATCCGTCTCTATTGGTCTAATTCGTCTCATCACAACCAACTGGCAAGGATAGTCCATTGTATGACCTAGTTGCCCTACAAATTGCAAGTCTTGGATTGGGAGAAGGGTTTTTTTTTCCCTTTCTCATCTGACTTTAATTTTGTTTATTATTTTAGCGACCATTTTAAGATGTTTTTTAATTTAAAATATATCGAAATAATATTTTTATTTTTATTCTAAATACTTTTAAAATGAAAAGCGTATGTAATTATATATTTTAAATTGGTTACTCAGCGACTCAATTAATTATCGGTATCAATTATCTCTCTAAATTTAAATATAAATGGAATAATAAAACTTGTCTATCAAATTTAGATCTAACAGTGTAATTCACGTTAACGTTATCATTTTAGCATTGCTGGCATTTTAGTGCACCTTTTGAGCAAGGAATGATTCAGATAAGAGCTTAGCTTTTTCTTGAACAGAAAAAATAGCTGAAAGAACACAGTCCTTTGAGATTTTAATAAATTCATGGCAATGGACCGCAAACGACCAAATTCAGTTCTGTATGAGTGGACAATGATTACATGGGAATCCTTTTACATTCAGTGCAAGTTTGACCGACAGGTCGTCAAACGATGCACATTAGAAGTTTGGTACAAAAGATTTGATTGCACAAGGATCAAAAGAGCATACTACGTTAACATGATCCTTCCTCGTGTCCTAGCCTAGGTGTGGGTGTGACCTAGGGCTGCAGCCGTAGCTTAATTTGGAGGTGACATAGCACCCCTCAAGCTTTGAAACATTAAGAATACACCCTTGAGCTTAAGGATGGATTTGAAGAAGTTTCATAATGGTCCCCAAAAAAACTTTCATGTTTCAACTCTACCCCTGTATTCTAGTTTTGCATTTAAATACCCTTTGTTTATTATTAGCTTCCCCCCTCCAAACTTAAATTTCTATCTACCAGGCTCTCTAAATACCTATTTAAAAGTATAGTCGAGATTGTTTTTTAAAATATATTTAATTCAAAATGCATCAAAAAGATTTTTTTATTGTTTAAAAATTATTTTTGATATCAATACATGAAAATGATTTAAAAACACTAATTTTTTTTTAATTTAATATAAGAAATAAAAGAATTTCAATTTTTTTTTGACACAAAATAAAAAAAAATCTAAGTAATCAATTTTGTTAATCAATAGCACTAAACATACCTATCGTTTCCCATCATATGTAGATATAACTTTTAGGTAGCTTTCTTTTCAAAGAAAATTAGGATAAATTCGACACATGACATGGAAATTAATGAGGCTCGTGTCACCCTAGCTATGTGACATGCCACCTCGCAGTCAAACATAAGGAACATGGATGAACAAATTTCAAGCTAAGAGTTAAAGTTACTCCTTCAATGTAGCCTATCAGCATGAAAAAGACGTGAGATTTAGTGACCATCTCATGGATTCCAGCTACTACGTATATTATCAAGTTTAAAGAGTATTAATTACTATCAATTATTTTTGGGCAAGAAAAAACCGGCGGTTCTGGCCTAGAATTAGGCATGCTTTGAAATTGTATTTTAAAAATATTTTTCAAAAAAAATGATTTTTTATTATTTTAAATTAAATTTTTTTAATCTTTTTAGATTAATTTCATGTGTTGATATCAAAAATATATTTTAAAAAAAATATTATTTTGATGCAAAATATTTTCAAAAGCAACCCTAATCATACTCTTAAATAAACACTAATCAAAGAAATGATAGTTACTTTATATAATCAAATGTTAAATATACGTAATAGTGAAAAAATAGATTATAAATACCTTCGGTCATCGTTGCTCAAACTTTGAAAGATTCTCAACATTGTAGATGAACAGTTTCAAGCAATTTCAAAATAAATTTATCTAAATTTTTTTTTCCTGATCTGTGCCTACCAATAATCACAGATGGAGTTTATAGGTTATTTTTATAAGTAAATCAATGAACTCTCTCATCATTTGTTAGTTGATTTTTCTCCTTCTATAAAAAAAAATCAGCTATTTGATCCCTATAATCAACGCAGACTATGTAGTTGGAATAAATCAGAGAATAATGGGGTATTGTCAGGGATTATTAACCAAAATAAGTAAAAGTAAAATAACTAAACAGTTAGATAATCTTGCACGTTATTGAAAAGGTAAATTTCGATAAAAGAAAGTTAATCCAAACTAAAGTTGTCAATACTGTTCCGGTCACCGTTCCGGTTTTTCTATTGGTACGGAACGTTTCGGTTTTGAAGCATTTCGGCATGCCGGTTCAGGGTTGTACTATTCATATATAATTAATTATATATATATATATATATATATATATATATATATAAATTAAAATATTAATTTAATAAGCATAATTAAAATTCAAGATAAATTAACTTTAAATTATACAATAAAAACACAAAGCCAAACAAAGATAATCTCAAAATTAGAAGAAAAAAAAAAGTCACAAGTTAATCAAAATAAAGAGGATTTTAAGGCCGAAACGGCATACTTGGAATGGTACCAAGATGTTCTGGCCGGAATTTTCAAAATAGACCGGAATTATAATCGAGAAAAAAACAATATCGTTTTATTTTGATTTTTTAAATGGAACAAAATATTCCAACTATTTCGATTAAAATAGAATAATATTGACAACCCTAATCCAAACCATAAACAAAAGAAACCACAAAACCCCAATTCAAGACTCGTATATTTTTAGCCTCTGAGAAGGTCAAAGTGCTATTGGCCTTGGAGACCAAGCAGCTATAAATGGCAGGTGAGCTTGAGCTTATCCATTACTCGTAAAACAAGTGATCTGATGGGACCCTCTGATAGTTTGTAAGGAGGAGAGGAGCTTTTTTGAGCTGTACTCATGGAGAGAGGTCCTAAGAAATGATGTCCGGAGAAGAAAATATAATTTGGTCGTATACATCTACGTATGTTCATGTAGAGGATAAAACCTAGACCAGAGGAGCGAACTGCGCTAAATTTTTATTTATATGAAAAATTAATTGATTTTATATTTATTATAATTAGTTATTTTAATATTTAATTAGTAAAATTATTATATCAAACTTGTTGATGGTTGATTTTATTTTAACGGTAATAAATGATTAACTAGCACATAATAGAAGTGCAACCATTGAAATCTATCAAAGATGAATTATTTCTAGTTGGTTGCTATTGCGTGTTGATTTATTTAATTCATAGATTGCAAAACTGCAATTGATTGATTGTTTAGTGTGTTTTAATTGTTTTGATAATTATATAATCGATTGATGAAAAAATATAATCGATGAAATCAATTAGAGATAATGTTTTTTTTTTTGTAGTTAATTGGGCATTCGTTGGCGGTTGGGTGTGTCGTAATTGTTTAGCATATTATTCTATTTTTTCTTTTTTATTCTTCAAGTCAAATAATTTTTTAAAATCTAATAATATTTATTTTTGTTTTGTCATTTATTTTATTTTTAATTGCTTTTTTTAAAAACATTAGTAGGTGTTGAAATTTCTAATTATTGTAGATAAGACATTCAAAATAATGATAATAATTATTTGTCAATTTTTTTCTATAAATATGTTAGACTAATATATATTTTGCTATTTATTTCATATTAACGCCTTAAAAATAATGATAATAATTATTTGTCAATTTTTTTTTATAAATATGTTAGATTAATTATATATTTTACTATTTATTTCATATTAGCGCCTTAATATATATATATATATATATTCATTACTTTTTGGAATTGCGATCTTCTTTAGGTATTCTATAAAATAATAATAGTCGTGGTCCATGTAAGCTGATCCGGACACCCTGATTGTATAAAAAAATATATAAGTGGGAAAAAAAAGAAAAAAATATTAAAAAAGTGAGTCCAGGGATTATTCGTGGCGCGCTAAGGTAGCCCGAAATAAAAAAAAAATATACTTGGGAAGAAAAAATCATAATACACTTAAGTTGTTCCGGACACCTAGGTTATAAAAAAACAAAAAAAAAATTGTATAAGTGGCAAAACAAAACAGGGAAAAAATATATAAAAAAAACATGAATCCGGATATTAGTCGTGGTGCGCTTAAACTGGCCCGGACACCTCAGTTATTTAAAAAAAAAAACTAGTTATTAAAAAAACAAATCCGGTTTAAAAAAAACAGTTATTAAAAAAAACAAAACCGAGCTTATATAGGCGCGAAGCAGCAGATCAAATGTCCAATGAATAAAAAATAATTATTAAAAAAATTATGGTTCTTTTTTTTTAAAAAAAAAACCTGTTTTATTCCTTAAAAAAACCGGTTATTGGTTTTTTTTAAAAAAAAACCAAGTTCATGTTAGCTTGAAGCAGCAAAACAAATATCCGGTAAACAATACACAGGAAATAACCGATATCTTTTAGTTATATTACTAATAATAGCATTGAATACTGTCTGCGAGTGGAGAACCCTGGACCCTAACCCGGACCCATTAATTTAAAACTGGATACTAGCAAGGCAGGCAAGAGCTATTTCCCCCAGAACCCATCACCAACAAAACCAGATTCTCGCAAGCAAAGAATAGAGCAAAATTCTATGCTGATATGATATGAGGTTTCAAATCATTCATTCACTCATCCATCGCTGGCAATCCAAAACAAATTACCGACTGGAAAAGTCAGAGAGGGTTAGATTAAAGGGAGCTGATGCAGAAGCTAGGAGCTAAATTGTACTCAGCAATTTTGTCATCTGGATTCCAGCACAGGCCATTAAAGCACAATTAGCACGGAAGTCAACACAAATTGTTAAAATTAAGGTCAGCTATTATCATTTAAAACGAATATCGGCCCGTACTTTTCCACAAAAGTAGTTAAAATGGAATTGTGTTTATGTATATAAAAAGGGTTTCTGTGCTACTTTAGAAAATGTCTCGCAGGCGACATTAATTAAGGCGCGAGGAGGAAAAGAAATCTAACTGCTCTCATCCCTTCTCTTCAACGAAAGCCTTGACATAGTGGCTACTTGGCTTATGCGCTAAAGTCATTTCAAATTCTGACGCCCAGACTCTCTCTTTCAGTTTTAACCAAGTTAGTGTTATCTATAATTGCAGGGCATTTGGTCAACTAATAGCTGAGCACCCAACTGGGATACATGCTGGGTTTTTTGTGAACAATGATGGATCGATCTGAGCAACCCCCATATTTTATATGATCATTTATATTTATTCAAATATATATATATGAATTAAGTGGCATAAAGAGAGAAAAACGAAACCCCACTACCTCATCTGCTTGTTGATTCTTCTCAGCCTCATTTCAAAATTATAAAACTGGAATGAGAGGGGTCAGTGATGAGAAGATTTATTGACTTGAACACTTGGGAGGAGGTGTCTGTAATATTCCATGCTTGCTGATGTTAATTACAGTAACGACTAAGCATTTTAACCTCGGCATCATGGGTTTATCTGGCGGGGGTGGAATACATGTTAATATCACTCATTATGATAATGGGGACTCATGATTGTGGTCCAATCAGCTTATTGATTTGTCGAACAGCGCAGATCTCTATGCATTCATTTCAAGTGCTACCCGCAGTTGTAAAAATATGAAGGGTAAGTAACGGAAATAGAAAAATCGAAGCGTGTTTGGTTACTGTTTTTAAAGATATTTTTTTAACAATAAAGTATGTTTTAGGATTTAATAAGTTTTTTTCTCGGTAAAAGAGAATAATAACTTGGAAAGAAAAAAGACCACCAATGAATAGAAGGGAAAAATATTTCAGGTTGTCTCTTGTTTGAAAAAACAATATTTTATTTATAGATAGTCATGATGTAGCAATTATATATCAATTTATTATCAAAGTAAAATACATGTTACAATAATTTAAAATATAGTTGTTAAAAAATTAAATAATAATGATAGTTATAGCTACTAGAAAAAATTATTGAAAAATGTTTTAAATTTGTATGGTATAAATAAATTTTCAACCGTTACAAATATTATGATTTCAGTTTAAGAGTCTTCAAAAAATATTTTAATAAAATAACAAAAAGTTCTAAGAGTATAGGTGTTTCTTTGTGCGCAGAGGAAGGTGAATAAGAGGTTTTTCTCTGACGCGGTTCATCGTTATGTGCATGACCTCACTCTAATTTCTTTATTGATTACAATCTCATCTCAAGTTTTATTATATAAATATTCAATAAAAATCTTTCTATTCCAATGTGGGATTATAAATCCTATACACACACACACACACACACACACACACACACACTCAAAAGGTTAGTTGTGTTTTTTCAATGTGAGATAAACTTTTGAAATAGTTTTTAATATCTTATAACTTTTACAACACCCGTTGGGTTAAATTTATTTTTTATTTTTTAAAAAAAGAGTTGCAGTAAACATGTTTTAAAAATCAATCTATGTTTATAAATCTCATTGAATTAAATAAATTGGTTTTGTTAAAAAATAGATAATGATATTAAATGAACCAGATGTATTTTGTTTTTAAAAAAATCATGATAACTTGAAAAAAAAAAATCTTTTAAAAGAGAATGAATAATGTAGCTTAATTCTCACTACATCAAATACAAAATAATCAAATAAACTAAGAAAAAGAATTTGAGAAAATCAATCTTGGTCAACCCAAGTTAGTATGACAAACAAATAATCTCATATAGTCAATATCAAGTCAGCACAGATTATCTCGTTAAACTCATGACTCATATCATGTAATTAAAATTATAAACAAATAAAATTTATGCAAAATATACACAAAAAATTAATAATAATAATAATAATAATAATAATAATAATAATAATAATAATAATAATAATATATGATAAATTAGAATTAAATAATGAAATTGAAAATAAATAAAACATTTAGAAAAAAGTTAAGCCCAAAATTAAAAATCAAAAGAATAAAAATTAAATTTAAAATATCAACAACAAAGATTATCAAGTTAAAAGGGGGCAAAGAAAAAAAAATATTCACCACCAACAAGCTACTCATCTAACACTAACATGCCCAACTTGAAAAGAAAGAAGAGGCAATGACACCTATAACAATATGATAGAAAGTCATATTTTGGATGCTAGGATGCACAACAAAAAAATATTGGTGCCTCTCACATGTTAGTGTATGTGTAATGATACTTTTTATTTTTATTATTTTTTTATTTATTAAAAGACTTAATTGCCTCTCAACTAACTTGATAATAACAAAAAAATTGAAAAGCCAGACGAGAACAATTTTAACTATTTAGCATCCAAAGGAATTCTAACAGTTTTAGTGTGTGTTTTTTAAAGTCTAGTAAAATATTAGATCTTCTCTCATCTAACATGATAACTATGAAGAAAAAAACTATTGTAAAAATACAAAATTAACCCTTGACTTTAGTTTTAGATTCTTTTTGTATTCTAATAATATTTTAGTTGTTTCACTGCATAACTAAAATAAAATATAAAAATTTATTTATTCCCAATCAATTTGATAATAATTAATAGGTTTGGTAAAATAGATTTAATACCTCCAATAATCAATTTTAGATCTTGTTTAGTGTGAAGAGCAAAACCATAAAACCATCATTCTAGTAAACAATATTTTCACTCACAAATTACAATAGAAATCTCTCTTGTTTTAGTTTTGGTTAATGTGGAGGAGGTGTTTAGTTAAGTAATTATTTTTTGAGGGGGTGTTTAATTAAGTAATTAGATTTTTAGGGAGGTGTTTGGAATCGACCATCTTACTCCACAAAATCATTTAAAATCTAGTTTTTTATGCTTATTACTGGTTTCATGCCTTGCTACATGCAATAATGTAAAGGGAACTTCTAGAAAATTAGCTATCCTGGTTTGTCAATGCATTTCAAAAGTATTTTTAAAAAAAGTTGATTTTTTTTAAATTTTATTTTACTTTAAATTAAAAATAATAATAATTTAAAATTATTTTCATATGCAAATATTTAAAATAATTTTTTAAAAATAATTAAAAATTAATTTAATATATTTCTAAATAAAAAATACTTTTAAAAATAAACTCATCAATATCTATAAACAATCAAATAGTAATTAGAGGGTATTTTATTTAAATACACAATGACGCCATCGGGGAATGTTCCCAATGCTCATAGTCAAAATTGCACCTCCAAGTTTCCCACAAGCATATAAATCGTCAAAAAAAACAAGTCATATACAAAATGCTGTCAATCATATGTGCCATGCTGTTAGTGGGAATAAGACATTGATTTGATTAATTTTTCATTAAAAAAAACAGAAGGTAATTATCGGGAAATATTTAACAGAAATCCTCGCATGTAATATATAGCCCCGTTTGTTTGCTGGAAAGTGGTTTTCTTTTAGAAAGTGAATTCCGGGGAAAGTGAATTTCTGGAAAATGAATTCCTAGAAAGTGAATTCCGATGTTTGGCAGTGTTATGAAAAATGAATTGGAAAACACTTTCCAGTGTTTGTTTATGTTATGGAAAATGATATGGAAAATAATTTATTAATAAATTAATTTTTTTTTTCAAGTTTATTAAAATAATGAGGAACAAATCTTACAAATTAAAAAGTTGAATGAGAATGAAATTGAAAAAAAATATAATTTCATAAATTATCTCAAATAAAATAAATAATAATCAAAATAATAGAGATCAAATCTAAAAAAAAATTAAAAAATAAAAGGTGAATAAATTAAAATAATAATAATTAACATTTCATAAATTATTTCAAATAAAATAAGTAACAATAAAAAAAAATGAGGACCAAATTTGATAGATAAAAAATTTCAATAAAAAAATGATAAGAAAAAAGCAAATAGCAATTATAAAAATAAGAACCAAAATTAATATAAAAATTAAATTTTAAGAGATGGAATTGAAAAATAAATATTCAAAACAAATTATATATAGCAATCAAAAGTTTGAGGATCAAATTTGATATAATCAGCAAATAATGACATTTCTAAATTTTTCACAACTTCTGGAAAGTGTTTTCCGTCTAAATTTTCCGGAAAATACTTTCCTGAAAACCAAGCCAAATTGTTCTTTGATTGGAAAGTGTTTTCTGTTGACCGGAAAGTGTTTTCCGTTTACCAACTTTCCGGAAGACAAACAAACACAGGAAAGTTTGGAAAGTGGTTTCCCGGAAAATGAATTCTGGGAAACAAACGGGGCCGAAGCTCCCTTTTCTTTATTATTATTATTATTATTAATGTTATTATTATTATCGGATAATCAGTGAATAGCAATCATTATTTGCTGGGCTTCCAAATTATGTTCCAGAAGAAGGCCTACTGAATTAATAATGTTTTGTAAAATTTCAGGGCCGGAAAGCTACCCGGCCCATTGTTTGGTGGTCTGAACTTGGTAGAGCGACGTGGCCACTCTCAGTTGACACGTCATTGCTTAATGGATAGTTTGTTGGGGTTTTAAAGAGGGAAATAGATGGAGAGAATGTTTGGATATTATTGCCCTGATTTATATGTGTGTGTGTGTGTGAATTTCGATGCCAATGAGAAGACAGAAGATGCCTAGATGCTTTTAAAATATTTATATAGCGAAATATTGAATTATATATTTTTAGAAATATTATTGAGATGATAATATATTGGGTTGGTTTATACCACCCATGGTTAACTTGAAAAACCTGCGATCTAGAGTATAAAATCATGATAAGAACATAGATCTCATATTTAAAAAACTTAATAAGATCAATTATAATAAATAAAATATTAGACCACAAAAAATAACTCGATAAACTCGTATTGGTAGTTGACATTACATCATGGGTCATGCCAACTTCTTTTCAACATAAAAAGAAAAACATTTGGGTGACACTAGGATCTCTAAACAAGTAAAATAAAATAAAATTAGGTGATTAAGTTAATGGGATTCAATGAGTTTAGTTAATTTAATAATATAAAAAATTACTACTATAATTTAATAAAATGAAAAGTCTAGCAATGTTAGGCTACCTAATTTAATAAAGTGAAAAGTCAAGCAATCTCAGTTAAATTTTCTAATATTGAATTAATATTTTAAATAGATAACTTTTCAAATCATATAATCAAGTTTAATTAAGTAGTGAGATTATCACTCGATTTAATATTGAAGGATAAAATCAAAGAAAATAAACTTAATCTAAAATATCTACCAATACAAAAGTTTTACAAACACAAATTTCAACCAATTTAATTTGAAATATAAGGACCTAATCTTGCAAAATAAAAATCAATGGAGGGTAATTTTTTTTTTTTAAAAAAAGGTTTGATTTTTTAAATTAATTACAATAAAACAAATAGGAATAAAAGAAGGGGTCAAATTAAAAGAAAAAAAATATAAAAGGCTCATATGCACATTTAGAGAGCTAGGCATGAACTTATAGTAGGAAAGAGAAAATAAAGGGAAAGAAAAGTTATGAATGTCAAACCAAAGGTTCTTTAAATATTCAAATTATTAAAACCATAAAGAATTTAATTTCATTTAACTCAAAAATATCCATCAAAGTCCAAAAAAAAAAAAAAGGAATTATATATTAAACTCTTGTTTGGTTGTGTTTGTTAAGAGAATCGAAGAATAACTTCTTTCTTTTTGTCTTTATAATTTATATTAAAGGATTGTGACAGTTTATTTATTTATTTAAGAATGCTTTGGATTCAAATTCTTTGTGGTGGGTAGGGCTACCTATTGGCTATTAAAACGTGGGGCTTCGCAAGGCACACATACACAAGGGATGTACTAATTATGTTTATTTATTTAAGGATGCTTTGGATTCAAAGTCTTTGGAGTGGGTAGGGCTACCTATTGGCTATTAAAAAAAAAAAAAAGTTGAAAGAGTTTTTATCTTTTTGAATGGACTAATTATATATATAAAAAAAACTTTAAGATTTTGAAAATTAAACCCAAATAATATATGCACCCAAAAACAAATTCCAATGTAATATCAATTCTTGTTGGAGTGATATTATAGGAATGAGAAAAGAATCAAAGTAATAAATATAATAGGGGTGTTTGTAAATGCGTTTGGAAAACGTTTTTGAAAAAAAATAAATTTTTTTTCAAATTTTTAATTAAAATTATTTAGGTGTTTTTATATCATCTTGATATGTTGATGTCAAAAATAATTTTTTAAAAATAAAAAAAATATTATTTTGATATATTTCTGAATAAAAAATATTTTAAAAAATAACCGCGACCACACTTTCAAACAGACATATAATATAAGAGAGTTTTTGAACAATATATTACAAAACTCGAAGTAATCGCAAAACTTTAATTTTATTCTTAGGTTATGAATCAGTGAATTTGAGGGTAATAATTAAAAAAATGCGACTTCTCCTTTATTTTCTTACTGATTTCTCTTAAATCTGCAAAAGGAATATAAATGGATTAAATAATGGCTACCTTAGCATGGTTTTCTTTGGGGGGGTTTGGGAGTGTGGTTGCGGTTACTTTTCAAAGTGTTTTTTGTTTAGAAATATATTAAAATGATATTTTTTTTAAAAAAAATATTTTTGACATCAGCACATCAAAATGATCTAAAAACACTAATTTTTTTATTTAAACTAAAAAAATCAAATGTTGCTGAAACGCGGTTGGAACCGCTCAGCCAAACAGAGGCTTCATAGACCAACTAGCCGTAGAATACCTTGACAAGTGATTGTCCAGATTATAGTTGAGATTGTTTTTGAAAGGTTTTTTTAATTTAAAAATATATTAAAAAATATTTTTTTTATTTTGTAAAAATTATTGTTGATATTAATATATAAAAATGATATGAAAATATCAAAACATTATTTTAAAATAAAAAAATTATTTTTTTCTTAAATATTTTTAAAACAAAATAGCATAGGTCTAAATTTCCAAGTACGTCGATTTTCTATGAAAAATGAAAAGTACAAAAGTGGGGAAAAAACGGCATGTCATACGGAATAATTAGTTATTATAAGTCCACACAAAACCCACTTAGCCAACTTCTCCTTGACTCTTGACTTAATTTAATCATATAGCATGGGCTCAAAGTCAAAATTAAAGGCAATCCTCCAGATTCTGAAGACCAAACTAGCTTGATGCTTATCTCACCCCTTTACCCAACAATTTATAAATTGAACTCTCTCTCTCTCTCTCTCTCTCCCCCCTTCTCCCTCTCCCTCTCCCTCTCTCACATAGTTAGGCTTAATGTTTGATTGCATGTGTCTTATGAATTTTCTACGGGGTGTTTGTTTGCGTGGTTGGAATATATTTTTTAGTTTTAGTTTTTAATTAAAGATTTTGTGTTTGAAATTTATACAGTAATTCAAGAAATTGATTAAAGGAAAAAAACACTATTCAGATAATTTTTAGATATTTTTAAAGAACATGACATGATGATAAAGAGTTTGAGATCTATATAGCTAGTTTCTAGTTCGAGTCAAGACATGCACCTCTTATATAAATATAAAATAACCAGAATTTTATTCATTTATCTAAATCCACAAAATAAATTTTTATCCGGTAGGGTTTTTTTCTAATAGAAAAATAATTTTTTGTTTTTTGAAACTTAACATAGAAGCTTACGAGGGGGTGTTAAATTAAGGACAAACAGGAAGCTTACACATCCTTTCTCCTGTCAAAATCAATCACGGCGGATCCTCTCGTTGAATTAACGACCCAACAGATCACGTCCCCGGTCACCCCCTACCGGCTCTCCAAGTCAGCTGATTTTTCCTATTGACTGGAAACCTGCGTGTTGAAAAGCAAGAAACGATAGAAGGAATAAAATAACTTCTCGGTTCATAAATAGCATTAAAAGATAACTCGAAGGGAACTCGACGTTTTAATCTTTAACAGCTTTACGAGCAAGTTTTATTACTAGAGAAAATGTTAAACCAAGCATAGAGTACAAACAAATACTTAAACTTCCTACCTTAAACCAAATGTTTTCGCAGTTAGCTAACCCTAGGATCCAAACAAACACCGAACGAAGTTTCAAGAACACATCAGGCCTTAATGATTTAGTTATTGTATCATCAACTTACGCTTCCATGTGACAATGAACCATCTTCACAGCATCAATGTGTTTGTCGTAATCATACATCACTAGATTCATAAAAAGTTTGATTGTCCAACTGTTATGATAATAGATTGTTGTGGAATCATGTTGAGCGTGGTTGAGACCTTCTAATAGCCTTGTTATTAGCCATATTGCTTCTTCATGACTCTTATTCCAATCCATTTTTTATTTATTTAAACTTTACATTTTCATTTAGTATTGTATTTTAAGAGATTTAATCATACAATCTATATGTATTTGACACATTAGCTTTTTCTAGAGTCATGTATTTTACTACTAGAATTGGATTTCAATTTAGAACATAAAAAGAAATCCAACTAATTGTTTAAAGTTAGAAAGTTTTCAGAGTTTTTCTTCTTGAAATCATGCTTTAAATCATATTCATAATAGTTTGATTGTTTCTATTTCGAAAATTGTTTTATTATACAGTACATGTATTTGTTAGTTATCTGTGTATATTATTTTTCTTACAAAAATATATGAATGTGTGTGATCTACATTATCCTTTATGATCAATGTAAAGACATCTTATGTATGAACTAGTTTTTTGTAATCTTAACACAACCTTTATAATTATTGAAAGTGATGAAATCTTTTGACTTCTCTACTAAGAAATAAAACTAAGCTTTGCAACTAAAATCATTTATAAAAGTGATCATGCATTTTGTTTTTGTTTTTTGCTATTTGAAGTGGGGTAATAAGTCCATAAAAGTTGATATACAGTAATTGAAGGATTGAAGAAGTCTTATATGTGATTTTTTTTAAAGGAATTTCTTTGTTATTTTTCTATTCAACAATATTCATAAACCTTTGAAAAAGCTTGACTTTTTTAAACTATTGAAGCTTAAATATTCATATCTAAAGTGTCAAAACCAAGTTTGATCATTTGTAAGATAATAAAACAAATTTCTTATTTTGGCAATTTCTAATTAGGAAATATAAACATTATGTTGAAGAATATTACAGCCACCATTAATATTTTCTCTAGATGATATTACATTTCCCATGTTCTATGAGAATCACATGCCCTTTGTTTTATAGATGTTTTATATTTAGCAAATTAGTCATTAGTCCTATGATATAAAAAACCTTAATGATAACATGAACAATTCCATTCACTTTTTGTTGACTATAGTAAGGTTCGAGCAAAATGCTCATTCATAAATTCTCATTTCATTCATGTTAAACACCTCAAGCTCATTCTAAAAAGTTTATTGTTATGCATGTTGAACTCATGTCTTCCTCTAATACTTTTTTGTTAGGAACCCTAAATGCTCCTTATTGTATCTTTATTCATAAGGGTTTATAGTATTGATCAATCAATGGCATGGACCGTGGTTTTGCTTTGAGGATCCATTACACTATCAAGTTATAGTATTCCTTGGATCATAAAAAAATTCCCCATAGGCTTAGATCATAAAAAAATTCCCCATAGGCATACTTAATGATCATAGTGTCTATCAAGCTTTGGGATTGTTGGTTGCACAAAATTATTTTTGGCTGTCATCTTTAATACTACATGCTTAGAAGACTATTATTTTTCAAGTTTTGATATACAACTGTCATATAAGAGAAACTTAGTTCGGACACTTTAGAACAATGAAACTTATGTTTGGTGTTTTAATTTGTATATCATGGCCTCTAGAATTTGGAAATGAGGTTAGGTTGATTCTAATCTCACACATTTATCTAACCCAATAAATAAAACTTTATCATATCATAGTTTTTAAATCTGTTAGAGGGTTTACCTAACCAAGGAGTTAGGATTTTGGTCATATAGGTTGACCCGAGTCAATCTAAGAATTTTTCTTAAAAAAATATGTGTGATATTTTAATATCTAACATGTAAAAGTTTTGAAACAATACATATAAATGTAAATATATTGATAAAAAAAGAAATGTGAGGCATGAAATGTAGTATAATCATTTTGTATTGAAAAATTTATAAATAATTCATTTGGATATAGACTATAAAAAGAAATATGAAGTGTAGTGTACTTATCCCACATCAAAAATTTAAAAAAAAAAATCACGTGTATATAATCAATATAAAAAATAAGATATAATACATGTGGATATAAGCTATAAAAAATATGATGTATGAAGTGTAATATAGTTATCAAACATTAAAAAAATAAAAAATATATTTCATGTGAATGTAGGATATGAAAAGAAATGTGAAGTGCAGTATAGTATAGTGTAGTTACCCCACGTCAAGAGGTTGAGAAAAAATTCATGTGAATTTAGGCTATATATAATTATCTTATATTAAGTAGTTATCCCGTATTAAAAAGTTAAGAAATAATCTAGATAGATATAAACTAAAAAAAATATAAAATTAAGTATTTATAAATTAATTTAGATATATTAAAATAAAATTAAGTATCAAACAAGTCATGTTGGGTCACCAAGTTTTCGAGTTGAGATGGTGGGTTACCAAGGCTTGATCATATCAATTCCAATACTTGGTTTTACTAATTTGAAACCCAACTAAGACTCTAAATCGCTCTCGAGTAAGCAAGTCATGTCGAGTTGGGTTTTGTAATTATTTTTTATGTATATAAGAAAGGTTTATAGTCTGTTTGGAATTGTAATAGAAATTATATTTCAAAGTGTTTTTTATTTGGAAATATCTTAAATTAATATGTTTTTATTATATTTTTAATACTTATTTTTTATATCTGCATATCAAATAATATATTTAAAAACACAAAAAATAATTTTTTGTTAAAAAATAAATTTTAGATGAACAATATTGTAGACACCCTGACAAACACCCCTTTAATGCTGGAGATAATGTCGTGTGCTGAGCTTTGATGAAACCTGTTCTGGAAATTCACCCCTAACACAACCAATAAAAATTCTCTTCTAATCCATTCAATAATCCAATCAGATACGCCCAATCCAACCCAGGTCGCCTTTTTTTGGTCCTTTTCTGGGAATAAAAACACCCACGCCATATGAACAGGAAACAAATCAGGTTCCCCCAGTTCCATCGCAGGGGACCCATGACAATATCATAAAAGAGCCGTTGGCTGCCGCTGTCCCTGTCAGAGCAGGGAACCCACTACGTTTCAATAAACCAATTCCTCCAATCACCCTGCACCACATCACCGCACAATCAAAATGGAACCACCGGCCTTTCCTGACCTGGCATCTCTTCTTATCATCTCCACCGTAAAACCTTACACTCTCCCACACAATATAACAACTCCCCCGAAGCAGAACCTCCTCGCCGCTTTCGTGTTCATGAAACAAGCAAGGAAAGCAACAGAAGAAAAACAAATCCTTGTTTCTTCCTCGTTATAACCTGTTGAAAAGGTGAACTACCAAAACCAGTCGATCACATTTATAATGATTTTTTTATTTAATGCTCCTGCACATTTATTTTCTTTATAACTATAAAAAACGCGTTTCCGTTATTTGAAAATTTAAGAATTTTCTGGATTTTCACCCTTAACGACTCCTCCTTCTCTTTCACTTTTCAAGATTCTATATAATCCCTCCCTTCTGACTTTAAACTTCATTTATTTTTGGTGTTTTGATTTTTCTGTTTGGTTGGCGACAAAATCAAAGAGAAAAGGGCATTTTGATTTTGATGAGAGAAAAAATGGGAAGAAAATTTCTTCGTGACAAGTTATCTTCTGGTTCTGGAGGAATGAATGGAATAAAGAATTCTCTTTGTACTTTTGTTTCTAAAAGGTTTTATTTTATTATTTGCCACGTATTGTTTAGTAATTATTGCTGCTGAATTGCTAATTTGTAGAGTTTTTTTTTTTTTGGAATTTGCAGTAAGGAGTTTGCTATGAGAGATGAGAAATCGGAGAAAGTAATGAAGGAGTTTTATATTCCTGATTACATTGTTGTACCCGAAGAATCAAATTCTAGTTCAGGTCCAGGTACTTCCGATGATGAGGATGATGCACCTTCATGTCCTGTGATTGTCTTTATTAATTCAAAAAGTGGCGGTCAATTAGGAAGCCAACTCTTAATTACTTATCGCTCACTTCTTAATCAAAATCAGGTGATTGTGATTGTGATTGTGATCGTGTGTTTTTTCAGTTTTTTAATTGTAAATTCTGAAATTAGGAATATGTGTGTGTTTGGTTGCAGGTTATTGATTTGGGAGAGAAAAAGCCTGATAAGGTGTTGCATCAAGTTTATGCAAGGTTGCACAAATTGAAGTGTAATGGTGATCAATTTGCTGCTGAAATTGAGAAGAGATTGAGAATTATAGTGAGTTAGCTAATTGCCTGATAATTAGTAATGCTGTGATTAATTTGGTTTTGTTTTTGTTGTTTGTTAATTTTCTGATTGGATGATACTCTTGTAATATATTAGGTTGCAGGTGGGGATGGCACAGCCGGATGGTTACTTGGTGTGATTAGTGATCTTAAACTACCGCAACCTCCGCCGATTGCTACTGTACCTTTGGGGACTGGAAACAACCTCCCTTTTGCATTTGGATGGGTAGGCTTCATGGGTCTTAATGAATAAAGTATCGATGCTAGTTTAGCATGGTTTTTTTTTAATCTCTACAGATCACTGAAGCTGAACTGAATCTGTTTTCATGCAAATTAGCTCACTTAAGATGTTAATCTGCTTATAAATGAATGTGGGGGGCATTTCTTCAGTTGTATGTTTTTGCTCGGCATTCGAAACAGTGGCATCATGTGTTTTTCTTTTTCTTTTTTAGGGGAAGAAAAATCCTGGCACAGACCGCTTATCCGTGGAGGCATTCTTGGAACAAGTAAGGACTGCCAAAGAAGTGAAAATTGATAGGTAATACAACATTTGGTATGTTTTATTTTAGGCTTCCATTTGATACATATTCACTAACCAGAAATCCAGAGACAGACATGGAAGTGAGCTCTTGACTGCAGATGTTTCTGGTACTATTACAGAGTGAATATTGAAACCTTTTTGGTTTCTTTTATTGTCTTGCTAGAGTTCATGTACTCTAGCTGAGTAAACCTGAAAATAGAGAGGACTGAGAGCCCAATTCTTGAGGGGAAAAGAAGTAGAATTCATTTGTATAATGGCCAGAACATTTAAAAGTCTTTTTAGTAAACTGCTTAATTCTGTTTGTAAATATTATCTGAAAATATGCATAACCTTTTCCTAGCAACAACGATATTGCAGAATATATGATATGTTGGTTAAAAACATCAGTATTATACTTTTTACGTGTGTTTGCCTTCCTGTCCCTTAAATGAATTATGCATTGGGAGTTTAAGAGCAACTTCAGACAATCTCAAAATGTGAAATCGTACTGCTGAATCTTTTAGCCTGGCCTTGATTTCGTAAATAGCTCCATTCTGCTTCATTATACTTGCAGATGAAATTCACACCTGTTTGTGTTTCTCTTTTCTCTTTGTTTTAATTTTTCCCGTAAGTATTACCAATTCTGTTTTTTCTTGTCAGTTGGCATATTATCATGAGAATGAGAATTCCAAAAGAAGGTTCTTTTGATCCTATTGCGCCACTCGAACTACCTCATTCTTTGCATGCATTCCATCGGGTCTCTCATTCAGATTCATTGAATATGGTAAGGATGACGGAACTATCCTTGGTGTTTATTACCAGATACTAGAAGGCTAAGTAGACACCAAATTAATATCAATGGTGGATTTACGTGCCACTTAACAATTGCAACACAAACATACTGGAAAGAACATGACTGGATTCTGAAATGTGAATCTGAGAACTTATATAATCTATTTCTGACTATTGCTTGATTTCTTGTGGTGCGCGCGCTTCACATTAGAAATTGTTTGCTGATTTGAATTTTTTTTTTTTGGCTATTGTCAGGATGGTTATCATACTTTTCGAGGGGGATTTTGGAACTACTTCAGCATGGGTAAGAACTTTAAGAATGTCTTGAAGACATTCATGCAAGTTTCTTATTATTTCTATCTGTCTCTGAGGGGCAGATAAAGTTCATTTAGTCTTGAGGAGAGGTGTGGGATGGAAAATACAAACAAACAGAAAAAGAATGTGGAGATATTTAGGAACGCATAAGAAAATGATATATGAAAGTGAATATTTTTTCTTGTTTGTAGCAAGTGGTCTTTACACATTTCACGTTGCTGACTGCTTTTAAAATTAACTTTTTTATCCCGCTCAGGAATGGATGCTCAAATATCATATGCCTTTCATTCTGAGAGGAAGTTACACCCAGAAAAATTTAAAAACCAATTTGTTAATCAGGTATGTTGGATGTTTCAAATTCTGTTTGGTTGGCAAGCATGAAAATAACATATTGTGGTCTTATCTATGGCCACTTTGGTTTCCCCTCTATGTTGTAATCAAAATTGGATCATTAATTCATGTTATCCTTATATACGGAGCGTGATTAGTGGCTTGCGTGAATATGATAATGCCATAGTAATTATATTTGTAAAGAACAAATGCTAGCAGTGCTTATGATCACTTCAACAATGGGGGCTTTTTTGTCTTTTCATTTTATTGGGAGTGGTAGTGGGTTCAGGTTTTGTCATTGTTATTGAAATTGGTGAGCTCTGTGTTAGTAAACATTTATGAAAATGGTCTACATATTCGTTACCATTTATTCTCCGGAAAGAGATGATTTTTATGTTGCCATTTTCTTAGGAAATGGAGTATCCAATTTGTCATCTTTAGTTGATGATACCCTCCTTTTATTAATTCAAATCAAGGAGCATCTATAAAATCTAAGTTGAGTACCCGTAAAGCAGAGAAGCATTTCCAATATTCAGTGATTTGATTTCTTTTCTCTGACTTCCAATATACATTTCATAGTATATTCAAATCATCTCGTCATTATGAAGTAGCCATGTATATGATTGACACTGAAACATCCTAGAAAGACCATGTCTTTCCGCACCTCATGGGTCTATACTTCACATGGAATAATAATAAGCATGAATATAAGTGGGGTTTCTTCCTCCATCTCTAATTCATGCCCTCGTATTTAACACACACACGCATATATATTATTGGAACAATTTCATTTTTACAATGTATACTCTGATATATTTCTACCATTAAAATCCTTGGGCAAATGGAATTAATTATTACCCCTCTTATTTTTCTTGGCTGAGTCAGAGAACTTACCTGAAGCTTGCATGCACTCAGGGATGGTTTCTTGCTTCTGTTTCTCATCCTTCTTCACGGTGAGTCTATATATAGATAGAAAGGTTTTCCTAAACTGTAGAGATTGTTTTACTTTTTCCCCTGTTAATATTATCATCAACGTTATGAAGAAGAATATACTCTTATTTTTCTTAGCTATCCCCATGGTTAGGGTCTTTGCATACTTTGGTATAATCTAATTATAAAGCTATATTTCTGATGTTCACAAGAACGAAAGTTTCTGTTCTAAGATACCTTTTTTAGGCACTGGTCGCAGTTTCCAGTTCACAACTCTTAAAATTTCCTGTTTATTATGCTATACTTCTGAATATCCTTTTCCACTCTGAGTTTAGTATGAGAAGAACTTGGGTATATTGGCCCACTTTTAAAGTGTTTCCTTTCTCAAATATTATTTGGTACTTCAAAAAAATTATCCCAAGCTAATTTAACAAGTTATGTTATGAGCTAATTTAAATTATGTGTATTTACTCTCTGTTAATTTTTTTTTCCAGTATACAGTTTTTCTCTTCCTTTTCTTTCTTTTTTTTTGGATTTGCATGTTAAAGTGGAAATTTGATATTTGATGCCAATAATAGGTGGATTTATATTCTGGTGGTTTATTACCATGGACCCATTGTTTAGCTGTAATATTATACACTTATCGCCCCCCTACATAACTTGATATCTGATCTTAATGTCGAAGGCTTGGGTTGGCTATTTGAATCCTGTCATTGCATACTGAAGTTTTAGCTTGATCTTCAATTTAGTTAAAAACATTTTGCATTAACATTTTGAGATCTGTGGCGAGAAGTGTTCTTTAAATTGATGTTTCTGTTTGTAACAATGACGTAGTTTCAATGCAGGAACATAGCACAGTTAGCACGGGTTAAAATCATGAAAGTAGGACAAGGTCAATGGGTGAACCTCGATATACCTCGCAGGTGAAATAAGATGTTCATTTTCCCTTACAATCCAGCCTTCTGCCCATTATCCACGATTCCAGTTAGCCTGTACAGTCATGTCACCTATGAAGTTAATCATGAACAATACATGAGTATTCTTAATTTTACTTTGGAGACTTGGTATCTAAGTTCTCATTCTTTTTATCCTTTTCAATTTAAATAATTAGCATGGTGAAAGTCTACATCTAGCTGATTTCATCAGATTTAGGTTTTGTGAAATGGTTTTCTTTGAGAACTTACTCAACTTACCTCAACTACAATGAATTGCTAAATTTAGCACTTAAGTAGCATCGATTGTTTAATTCAATGCTTTGGTAGAAGAAATACATGGTTCTTGTGCCATTGAGATTGGTTCCCTGTAGTTACAAGGGAATGTTGTATGACTGCATTCTTTGCATAACCATTTGAAGCTTAACACTTAATCAAAGAGATGTAACATCATGCATGAGTTTCTGGTCAGTAAGCAAATTTCATGAATAATTTTCATTCATTGCCTTTAAAACTTAAAGATTGGTTCGTCAATTTTTCCTTAATCTCATGATTGTTCTGGGATAGCTAACCGAGCATTATGGTGATTGGGATTTGGGAATATCATGGTTTCATCTGATAAATTTAAAGTATTTTCTGGCAGTAAGAATTCAAAGATTTTGGAATTTTCTTTCTCTAGCTAAATGCATTTTTCGATGCTTGGATGTGCCCATTTTTCTTATTTAATTTAATTTGAAATCTCACTGGCTTTTGAGCTCTCTGCATTGTAGTGCTTGGAAGTTTAGTATTTCTGAGATCGCCTGTAATGTATATTTTCAAATGTGGAATCATAGTTTATATAACATGTTCTCTTCTCAAACCCACTCCTTTTGACGTTGGGTTCCTTACATAATGGCTGTGGAGATGGACCAAGGACTTTCAAAATATGAAACAAAAGATTAAATGGAATATCAGAATTTGGAGAGTAATATTTCAAGATCCTGGATGTTCTTGTGGGGCCTTTTATTTTTGTCATTCCCTTTCTAATTGTGTTGTACTACTATCTTATTCTTCATAGAACCTGGATAAACTATTCTAATTCCAATCAGAATTTGGTCTCATTTATCTGATAATTTTTTGATATACAGCATTAGGTCTATTGTTTGCCTCAACTTACCTAGCTTTTCTGGTGGACTGAATCCTTGGGGAAATCCCAGTCACAAGAAACTTCTTGATGTTAGTTCTGATCTCTCTCTCTCTCTCTGCACCTCTCTCTACATTGCGTACGTGCACATTCCCATCTATAAATGTATTATGCTTATATGCATGTGAATGTATCTGTTCTGATACATGACCAGATGCTGAGTTCTAATCCAAGTATTTCTTAATTCTTATTTACCTTTTGAAAAAATATGCATGAATTGTTGCTAACTCGAGATGTTTTTTTGTGTAGAGGGACCTGACACCTCCATATGTAGATGATGGATTTTTTGAGGTTGTTGGTTTCAGAAATGCTTGGCACGGGCTGGTTCTGTTTGCTCCAAATGGACATGGGACTCGTCTTGCACAGGTAGCAAAATAATTTTTCCCTAGCAAAAGAGTTTGAATTCTTGCATTAACGAGTTTTAGGCCTGGGGTCACAGAGCATAACAAGGGAGATAGAGATGCTCTGAGAAAATTACGGTGCAAATTTCTGTCGGCGGTTTTGAACTATTTATCTGCTGTCTTGCACATGATGTATTGATGAGAGGCTGACTTTTCTTTTTATCTCACCTTGTTCCAATCCATTTTAACTCTCTTGTCTATCTCTTCTTCTATGGTTTGGGTTCTATTTTTCATTCTTCTCTTTTTGTGCAGGCACATAGAATACGCTTTGAGTTCTGCAAGGGTGCAGCTGACCATACATTCATGAGGATGGATGGGGAGCCCTGGAAACAGCCTCTCCCTGCTGATGATGACAAGGTGGTCGTAGAAATCTCTCATCGTGGCCAAGTGACCATGCTTGCCACTCCAGCATGCCGAACCAGAAGTGTGCGTGACCCATCTACCTGTTTCCACGAGGAGGGCAGTGACATTGATGAAGAAGATGAATCATCGGCTGAAGATTGGGAAGAAAGGAGGAAATTTGGAGCTGCAGGCACTTTCAAAATCCCAGATGGGTTTGATATTGCACAACTTAGTTAATACATATCATCATGTTCATCGTTCCTTGTGCAAGTGAGTCACCATCTCTTCCCCTCAGATTCTTTGGTTCTTTTAGTGGATTACCGCAGCTATAGCTGACTAGTTTTCCTTCTAGGCTTGGACAAAAATCTATTTTCAGTGTCAAAGTACATGCCATAGGATTCCATATCAGATTTATAAGAACTCGATCCTGATCATCAACACCCCGGATCATGTAAATGGAAGTACAATGCGGTGATTATAAACCAAATACTGAATTAGGGTATAGAGACATTTCGGTGTGTATTGAGTGTAGATGTTTATACTTTATCTTTCAGAGTATGAGATCCAAGTTTTGATACAAAGACGCCTTCTTCATGGAAACTGATGCATACCACTGCATACCCTATGGTGACGTTCTGTAAAAAAGGCACCTAACAAGAGATTTTTCAAAAACAATTGAAGAGATAAAGAAATGTTTCAGGAAAGAACAACTAAGATTTTGAAGGGTGCCCGTGAACCAAAAACTTGTAATGCATAAATCAAGAACCAGAAAACCTAATTCATTATATTTTATGACCATTGAATCTTTAATGGTAGCTCTATTAGCAATCTCTCTGTATCGCTGGCTCCTCTCTTCCACATCCGTTATCCGAGTTCAGATTTCAACTGCTGGTTCCACTGCATAATTGTTTTTTTTAAAAAACTTCTAGCCTTGGCATAAATGATCTGTTTTTAACAGCACTGAAGAGAAAGATTTATACATAATAATTTAAAAAAAAAAACTAATCATTTTAAATAAGCTAATCATTTTAAATAAGAAAAGAAAATCTTTCATCAGTGTACAAAGGCTAAGGCTAACCCTAGAGTACCATAAATAAAAAAAGAAAATCTCCTACCTTATATGGAGTGTGATTACCTGCTCGTAAAAATCTTGGGACAACATTTATATTTTCTTGTTCGCTAATTTTGTTATTGTTCCCCTAACGTCAAACGTAGCACAACGTTTTGAAATTGGTAGTTATTTACGAAGCTTATTGGCGAGCCTGCCTATGGTTTTTCGTTAACCTCATGGAAAAATACCAACATTGATATGAGAAAGAAAGACCCTTTTAGAGATCCAAAACCCACATTTCTCTGCTTAGCTTCCAGAGATCCTATGCGCTCAGCTCTCTGTGTCCAAAGAAAGACCAGAACGCAATGAGGGCAGCAGGTGGAACATGGATTGTGGCGGCTGCTGTTGGTACAGCTGAAACACTGAAAGACCAACTAGGAATCTGCGGATGGAGTTACTATACTGTAAGGTCATCTGAAGAAGGAGCCAAGAAAAGTCTCAGATCATTTGCTCAGGCCAACATACTCTCTTCTTCTAATTCTTCATCCACATCAACGATGATTGATCAGGTTGAGATGAAGAAATCGGAGCTATATGCAGACAAAGTTATGCATTTGGGCTGCTGGGGTCCCAGTACAGTAAGGTTTTAAATGAAATAATCAAAGAATGTTTCGCTTGCCAAAAAAAAAAGAGAGTATTATTGTGAGCATCTGCAATTTTAATTTTGTCAGCAAAAATCAGTAAGGATAGTTGTTGCTGTTTATTTTATATGCACTCCAGCCGCATTTCATAAAAAAAATAGAATATTTTCTGTTTAAAATTTAGTTTTAGATTTTTAGAATTTTAAAAAAATATATATTATTTTGATATATTTTTAAGCAAAAAAATACTTTAAAAATCAATTGCTAGCATGTGGGGTGTTTTAAAATATATAATTTTAATATATATATATATATATATATATATATATATAATTTTCTTAAAAAAAACATTTTTAAAGCACAGAAAGAATCGGTATCTTCATGTCATCTTCTCTGGATCCCATGAAGGTCTAAAATAAATTAAAGAAATCAAGAAGATTTGTCAAGACCAACCATGATACTGCGATGTCAATTAAAGATATCATACAGGCTGTCTGTACGAGAGAAAATTATGATTATGATTGTTTTTTAAAATATTTTTATTTAAAAATAAATTAAAATAATATTTTTTTTATTTTTTAAAATTATTTTTGATATTAAAAGTAATCTAGAAAAATAATTTAAAAGTATATAAAAAATTAATTATAAAAAAATTGATAACAGCAAGCTTCCATAAAGAATGCAGTGTACTATTTAAATAAAACTCAAATTTATTGTCATTTCTCTTTCGGCCCGTCTGGAACATGTAGATTTGGGCTGGAAATGACATGTTCTTTCTGTCGGACCAATGCCAGCGTTTGAAAAGAATTATGAATTCTATGGATGTTGTCTGTGATCGCTTATTTTTAATTTATTTGTTAAATTTAAAATTAATATATTTTTTATAAATTAATTTTGACATCAAAATTTTACAATAATCTAAAAATATAAAAAAATGGTTTATACTTTTTTTATTTTTTTTTAAATTACTTTTAAAACACACTCTCAAACACATCATGATTAGCACTTTCTGTTTTCTTCTTATTTTTTTTTTATTTAAGAAAATGTTCTCAAATTTTGTTTTTCCTTTCATTTAATTACTTTTATGAGTTAAATTTTTTTAATTTTAGTAGAAATAAAAAATTTAAAGTGAGAGGACAATAATATAAAAAAAAATACATGGTCAATCTCAAAGTTTTTAAAATTTTATTTTAATTCAAAATATTATTTTTTATTTATTTATCAATCTCTAAACTGGAGAAAATAGAGAAAAACTCTTCAAAAAATATCAACAAGAAAGAAAATTGTTCTTTGGTCACAATTTAACCACAAAAAAAACTTTTTGTCAATGAATTTTATTTGAAGAAATGAGTTCAATGAAAATGATTTTTTACTATTAACATGACAAGAAAAGTATCTTGGGGTTGGTTTTTATATTCTATTTTGTTCCATTTTTATTTATTTTCTTTCAGTAATATTTTCAGTGTTTTGAGATTGATAAATGGTTTGTATATATTTTTATGGTATTTTGAGGCTTTTTAGGTGAAAATGGATGGAAATTTAAATTTTTAGGCCAAAACTCTCTCTTGAGTTTTGGCTTGGTGGCTCGAATTCATCGGGTTCTAATTTATATATTTTAATTATCAGGTATATGTCTTATTGTAGTTTAGCATGCTAACTTGAATTGGCTTAGGTTGATTAAATTGTTATAGTTTCAATATTTGAGAAAAATTATCCTATCCATAATGAATATGAGACAATTACAAAGTCATGGGTAAAAGAATTGAACGCATATACTTGAAAATATGGTATTCATATCTTGACGATGAACAAATGAAAAGATAGTAAACACATTTATTTCTTTTTTGTATTTGGTGAATATCACAAAATAAAGACCAAACAATACCAATAAAAGTTATTTATAAACAAGATTTTTATACCATTTTTTAGTTTATAATTTTGATTCTTTTAGTCATAATTAAACATTGAATTGATATTTGTTTTGTCATTCTCTATCTCAAGCGAGCTACTGGTATTGCTTTTGACAACTTGGTTAATTATGCTAGATTGCATCATTTATTACTCTAGATTTTTTTAAATAAATTGAGCAATAGTATTGATGCATCGATATATTTCATATTAAAAACTATTTTTTTCATAAAATTTATTATAAAAAGAAATCAAGTGAAATAAGATCTATTGTAAAAGTTTAGTGGAGGTCAAAACTCGTGGTGAAATGATTTAACAAGATATTATGCTCAATTTTTCTAAACTTGATTACCTGTGAGGCCTAAATGCTTATAAATCTAGTAGAGTGTCAAACTTAATTTTTTTGGATTCAATTGTGTGTCAAGTCCAAGTATTTATGAATCTAATAAGATGTCAAATGTAATCTCATTAGGCTTTGTTATTCTTTGGATCCAAACACTTATGAGTCTAGAAAACTATCAAGGTCAAAGCATTTTTAGGCAAATGATTCCTTCAAATAATCTAGGGTTATAATCACTCTACATTTTGGTTGTACAAAAAGTTTTTTAAAGACTGTCTATATGTCAATCAATATTAATGTTGATTATATGAGATGATCTCATTTATATTAATATTGTATACAAATTATTATATGACCATATTCTATATGTACATGATGCTTCCATCAATATTATTATTGATTGTTAGGGTTTTCCCTTCCACTTGGATATAGAAAATCAAAACGTGTGAACCATCGAGTTGGGAAAAAATAAAATTTCAAGGTTATAAATACACTTTAAACAACTCTAGTAGATAGTTTACAATTTTCACTCTCACAATTTTTTTCCTCAATATTTGTTCATAGTTTTATGATTCTAAAAATAGTTTCTTATAATATTTATCATTAGTAAAGAGTTCACAATTTTTACTAAAATAATTTCTTATCAATTTATAATATTTTGAAATTTGAAGGGTTATCATCACATTGTTTGTGAAAACTTTAGTCATGTGCAATTATATAAACTCATCATCTAAAGAACTATAATGATTTCATCAATCCTATATTGGTCAGAAAACAAACAAGGGTGTTGATCGCTTATGAAGGTAAAAAAATATATCGTTTTTAAGAGATTTTTGTTTTTTTAAATGGTGTATGGTAGTAAAACAATAATGTTTAGACAATTATTGATCTCCTTTACAAGGAATTAAATTTCAAGTAATTATTGGTTTCTACTTGACATAAGACTTGTTATTAATTTGTTATTAATCCCTATTAAAGTAGATTTTCTATTTAATTTCGATCTTGTTTAACACACAACTTTTATAAATATAGGAGATTGAATCTTGTTTTAGGTGTGTCTAGAGGGAAAACAATTGCCAGAAAATATCATGTTGTGTGGGCTAAGTTATTCTTAAAATATCCATATTTGTGCTTCTTTGTATACACACAAGTCAAGTTGGTACATTTTTATTGAAAAGTTTGGAGGTTGGAAAGGAAATGCTCGACAGATTATGCATTAGGCTACTGAATTTGTGGGAAGAAGAAGAAGCATTATGCTAAAATATTCTTGAAAATTTTAATCCTCGAAGACAAGAATAGCCCTATAATTTGGTCACAAAGGGTAGATTGTCACGTTACCTTTTCTTATATTCAATAAATTCAATCTTTAATGACTATGATCTCATCACATTCCATAATAAATTAACATATTAATGAGTAACTAACTAACTTACATATTAAAGGGGTGTTTGATATTGTGTTTTAAAAATATTTTTTATTTTTTTTAATTTCAAATTAAAAAAAATTAGCGTTTTTATATCATTTTGATGTGCTGATGTTAAAAATAATTTTTAAAAAATAAAAAAAAATATTTTGATATGTTTTTAATGAAAAACACTGTAAAAAACAACCGCAATTACAATTTCAAACGGTCACTAAGTGCCAAGATAAAAAAAAATAATGATAGCATGTCCTATAATTACAACTTTTTCTAATAAATGCATGTTGAAAGTACATGTTTGGTAGAGTGGTTAAAATTGTTTTTTTTAAATATTTTTTTATTTAAAAATATATCAAAATAATTTTTTTTATTTTTAAAAAATTATTTTTAACATCAATACATGAAAATGATTTAAAAATACTAAAAAATTATAATTTAAAATAACAAATAAAATTTTTAATTTTTTTCAGAAACGTTTTTGAAATGCAATGTCAAACAATGTTGAAGTATGGTTAAAATTGTTTTTCAAAGTGACTTTTGTTTAGGAATATATTAAAATGATATTTTTTTTAAAATTTTTTTGACATTAGCACATGAAAATGATCTAAAAACATTAAAAATATTTAATTTAAAATAAAAATAATTTTTTTTTTAAAACACAATGTAAAACAAGTTTTAACCCTTTAAAAAAAATCATGAATAGTACTTATCTTTCATTGTTAAGAAATTCCCACCTTTTTTTGCGCATTCTATGTTTCGATGTGTATAATTAATTGAACTTTGAACTCTTATAACGTTATCTTATAAACATCCTATTCGCTATAAGATTTTATTTTAAGTTTAAATTATTTGCTCTAATTATGAGTGTAATTATATATTTTATAAATTAAGGCACCAAAACATATATTTAAATAAATGTAATCTCAAAAGGGAAAAAAATTAGAGAGTAAAAAGAGTGAAAGTTTCAGGAATGTTCGAGACTTATAAGAGTTGGGGGACCATAATGTTTTTTTTTTTTCCGTGGCTTATGAAACATGGTCTGAGTTGGCGTCGGTTTATATTTCCCAGATTTACTGTCCAAAAAAACCATGGGTAGTCTTCCCTCTATTGGTTTTCCGCCACTGGTTTTTGTCATTTTGCCAGAAACCACGACCAACTCCCACAATATATATAGCATTTAGCCCTCCATGGCAGTAACCCCACACCAAGAACTAGTCAATCATCGCCCTTTCATTTCGCATCTCTCTCTTAAGAAAGATCAGCAACCCAAGAAATCAAAACCTGAAAATGAGTGCCTCGGCGAGCAAAGCTTGGATTGTTGCGGCTAGTATCGGAGCGGTGGAGGCACTGAAAGACCAAGGCATTTGCAGGTGGAATTACACTATAAGGTTACTACAACAGCATGCCAAGAGCAATATCAGATCATTTACTCAGTCCAAGATCTTGGCCTCTTCTTCTTCTTCTAGTTCATCATCAACAGCAGCAGCAGCAGCAGCGTCTAATGAGATCAGAAAAGCCAATATGAAGAGGAAGAAATCTTTGGAGAAAAGTATGAATCTGAGCTGCTGGGGTCCCAATACTGCTAGATTTTAGGTATCCAGAGTGTATTAGTCATTCTACTACTTTTGCTATGAGCATATCAGGTGTTTGATAAGCTTCTAAGATTCGAAGGTTGTCAATTAGCAATGTCATTGCAGACCAGTTGATCCAAGTTAATGGCATGATGGAATGAATTGTTGCAGTATAATTGTTTAATTTCTTAGGCCCAAATGTTGATAATTTCTGATAATCATCCCGATGGAGAAGCTTTTGCAGCTCATGAGTCATAACAGCGACGGAACATGAGAAAATTACTCGATCTAAAACAATTACAGCAGCATTGTTATATTTTTAAATTGAACCGGTTAGATTTGTTTGTATCAAACCAAACCGGAAGTTTTTTAAAATATTCTGGTCAGTTTTTTTTTTTATTTTAGTAGTTCGGATTTTTCAATTAATTTTTTTCTAACTTTTTTCTGGTTTAATTACTTTTTCTAGTCACCCCTAGATCTATGGCTATGCTAGGTCTACCAAGTATTCAGCTAACCTGCTACCAAGCCAACGCAAGTTCCAAAAAAATCAACCATGACTCTTCCTTTCAAAGACTCAAGTGCATTGGGCCTTGCATATATATATATATATATATTAAACCCCATTGAGTTTATGATCCAAATCATAGGCTTTACAAGTTAAATCACATTATTTAGACTATTTTTCCTTAAAGTATTTTATGTTCCTTAATTTAAATTAAATACAATTTAAGCCTTTGTTTTATATGTTTTTTTTTTTTTTAACTCAAAACTAATAAAAATACAAGATTACCATTTATTGTTCATGATTTACTTTTGTCATCTCAATCCAATACACCGATCATATTACTTCTCTCTTTTTTTTAAAAAAAATAAAATATTCTATGCAAAAAAATATTATTAACTTTATTGTCATGTACTTGAGTTAAAATTAATCTTTTATAATTAGGAATTTATTGAATTCAATGACATGCATGACTTGCATTGCATGTTTAGATGGTTGATCTTAAATTATTAATTTTTAATTAAGTATTTTTTTCATCAATTTCATTCTTTAATATTGAATTAATTAGGAATTGAGTAGTTTTTTCAAGATTATCCCTAACCTGAATTGATTCGGGTAAATTCAATATGTTTTTGTCTCAATATTAAATAAAAATATCTTTTAATATAAGACTAATTTTTAATTCATGATTAAAATTTAATTTTTTAAGAGAAACTTTGACACACACACCCCCTCTCTGTGTATATAGAAAAAATATATAACCGGAGCCTAGTGTCATATTGACCTTCTAACTATGGTATAGCACAATAACATTATAACTTGTACTATATTTATTTTATTTTTAAAAAAATGTTTTTAATTTTTTTACCAAATATATCTCAAAATTAAAACAATTTCAATTTATTTTTCCGTAAGTTATTTATGAAAAATTAAAAAATTGATTTTAAAATAAAAAAAAATCATAACTATGAAATCATATGTAATGGTTTGAGATATTTTTTTTGTTTTCTTTGGAATCAAAATTCATATATATGAAAAAGTTTATGATTTTTTATACTGGAAGTATCATAAATTAGTCTCTATCTAATTTACTATTGGCAGTCCTCGATGAAGATTGGGCATATAATTTGTTAAGTTAAGCTACATTTTGGTCCAAATTGAGATTAATATTTATCATGACACCACCAACCCATAAGAAAATCATATGTATTCATGGTCATTTAATAATCTGAATACCAACTTCAACTCAGAGAGAATCTAATATAACTTAACGGAATGACTACTTTTTTATATGGATTATTTATGCTGAATAATTGGATATAAAAACATTTTCGATTTGACAAAAATTTAGAAGTTTGACACATTTTATATATAAAAAAGATGGTTTATTGTAAATATTTTAAAAAAATATATAATAATTAAAAATTAACAAAAAAACAATTACTAGGGTTAAAACGATCTTTTTCTTATGATTCAGAAGTCATTTTTAATTGATTTTTTTATATCTTGTTATTATAATAAAATAATTTAATCACTCTTAAACATATTTTTCCAAACTTGGTTCAAGAGAATTTTTTGTATTTTTTTTAAAGAACATTAAAATATGTAATTATCCTTGAAAGCAAAATTTTTTGAGTTATAGTTCAGGGTTTTTTGCGATTATTGAAAAAGGTGTTGCACTCCAAAATAGACCCAACATCACATAAAAAAAACTTAACTTAGATAATGTTTAGAATTATAGCAGTAATTATTTTTTAAATTTTGTTTGGAAATATATTAAAATAATATTTTATTATTATTATTATTATTATTATTATTATTATTACTACATATATATATATATATATATATATATATATTAACACACTAAAACGTAAATATATATATTAACACACTAAAACGTAAAATCATAAATAAAGAACTTTTCAACCAAAAGCAACTAATTAGCCACCCGCAGTCCCTCACCCCTTGGAATATTAAAACCACTACCCACAAACCTGGGAGCCTAACGCCATTAAGCCCATAGGAAATCTCACTTACCCTCACGGCTCACGCTTTCCAAAAGCTGGAAAAATCATCAATTTCAGCGGCCAGGGTTAACCGCAGTTTTTCTGTTTAGCTTTGGCTTTATTCTTATATGACGGTTTGAGAATATAGTTTAGATTATTTTTAAAAATATGTTTTATTTAAAAATATATTAAAATAATATTTTTTAAAAAATTATTTTTGATATTAGTATATAAAAATAATTTAAAAATATTAAATTATTTTAATTTAAAATAAAAATTAAAAAAATTTCAAAAACGTTTTTAAAAGAAGTGACAAACACCCCAAATTTTATGTTTCTTTATGATTTGATTTGAAGCAGGCGATTTCTTCATCGTTTTTAAATTTCTTTTTTCTAAAAATTACAGAATATATTTATTTATCAATTAGATCATCTGCAGTCGTAAGAGGCATTCTAGAAAGCCAAATCTCTAAAATGGATATTTGAATAATGTATATATGGTTTTTTTTGTTGATGTGTGCTTCAATGGTAAAAGCCATTTAAGAGAGCCATTTGTTTTTTTATATTATTTTAAATATAGTACAATTATTTTATATGTAGTTTAATTATACAATTAATAGGAATAAGTTATAAAATTAAATAATTATTTTTAAAAACCCTTCAACAATATAATTATTAATTTTATATATATATTTTTTTATTTTTAAATAAAAATAAAAATAAATATTTTTGATATATATATATATATAGCAGCAGTTGGAGACATTTATGCCTCCATTTTTTACACTATCGCTGGAATGTCAAAAACCAAACAAATAAAATAAACAAATAAATTTTTATTTTTAGCTTCCCATATCCATGGCCGTCACAGATGCTCTCAAAAGCTGCGGGGATTCATTGGCTATAGCTAAAAAAATAATATAATTTAAAAAGTATTTAGAGAAATAATACAGTTTACGAATTAAATGTGACATCACGACTCACAAATTACATGTCTTATCTAGAACTCAGTGAGCCACATGCGACTTCAAATAAATTAAAATCCCGGCTCCCATTTATCTCCCACCACCCTCCTCCCCCGCGGCGACACTCCATGCACCACCACTATTTGAGTATGAATAACCTATGATTTTTAATATGAATAATATTATTTTTGAAAGAAAAAACACAGCCAAAAAAGAAGAAGAAGCTTAGAGATCATAGAAATCTTGTATAAAGGAAAGAAGGAAATCAGGGGGGATTTAGGGCTTACCAGATGAAGGAGAAGCAACATCAGCCGGAAATCTGGCAACATCCTTTGCCTTTAATTCATGACCAGTTGACCACCACCAATTAGGTGTCTGTTGCTACCTTAATAATTAACCTAAATAGGTGAAGCAGGAGCTGTTTAAAAACGTGTCGAAATTTTAAAAAATAAACATAGCCAGCTGTTATTTTAATGTTTTGAACCCAGTTTTTGGGAAAGGAATGCGAAGCATGCCGTCACCACTTGACCGCAAAATATCATTTTATAGTATCAGCTAAACTGCAGCCGCCCATCAGCTTTTATAGCTTGTTTGTTATTGCTATAGCAATATTAAAATATATTTTTTAAAAAAACATTATATATATAGTTTTAAAATTTTTATCTTTTATATCAAATGAAAGTACTAAAAAAATAAATTTAAAACAAAATAATAATAATTATCTTAAAATATTTTTAAAATACAAAAATAATAACATTTAACCATCAACAGTAAATTCCATAACATTAACCTTTACGTACTGTACCAATTTTTTTTAATTTGTTTTTTAAAATTCACCATTATTTTCTGTACCAAACTACCCTTCGTATTTATTTTATCCCATATTTACCCTTAAGTAAGTTCAGCCCAACAAAGAACGGACTCGAAAACTAAAATATGAAACCCAAATTTAGACAAAACCATTTCAAATCCGACAACGATATATAAATCTCGAGACCACTTACTTTCGTTTTTCTCGAAACAACATAACTAACTGATGCTAATCTATTTACTAAACGGCAACGTGGAATTCCCGGTAAGAGATGGCGATATCTGACCGACATAAAACCAACGGCGACCACAGCATGAAGCTGTTTCGGCTCTGTCCTTTCTGGCAAAAGGCAACTGACTCTTCCTCCTCGTCCTCTACACAAAACCTTAACCACAGTCATAAGGGTAACAGCAACAGTAGCAGAAGCGTGGCGGTTAATAGTGGCGGTTTGAAGTCAACGACAATTTCTTCTGTTGCACGATCGCTTTTACCTTCTCGGCGAAGGCTCCGGCTTGATCCTTCTAATAATCTCTACTTCCCTTGTACGTTGTCGTTTTTAATTTTCTCCCCGTTGACTCTTCACTTTGGTCAACTCCTTTTTTAGCTATTTTATTATCGTCGTTATTTTTTTTTATATATTTTTTTAAGATGAACCCGGGAAGCAAGTTAGAAGCGCAGTGAGCTTAAAAAACACAAGCAAGTCTCATGTTGCTTTTAAGGTATAATTATTTTTTAATTTCTTTTTTATACTTTTTGTTTAGAATTCATAATAACACGGAGCCTAATTACATTAATTAATAATATGAGCAGAATTTAGGTTGGAGGTTTGCATTTTAGTTGTAAAGGGGATTGCTATTTTAATGTTAGTATTGCATTGGTTATGTTTTTGTCTGTTCTAAATATTTAGCAAGTACACTGAATGATGCCTTTCTTTTGGTGTCCTATCTGTACTAATTTGTTATTCTGAGTTGGTTTTTTTTAGTATTTGTTATAAAATAATTGTAGTTTTTTGTTTTAGAAAAATAAAACAACCTATGCTTGTTAGTGCTGTGACTTGTGATGCAATCTTATCGAACCATCTAACTGGGTTTTTTATGTGATGTTATAGTTTCAAACAACTGCTCCGAAGAGCTGTTATATGCGTCCGCCCGGTGGTATTCTTGCTCCTGGAGAGAGCCTTATTGCGACGGGTAGTTTGGTCATGATGATTCTGTCTTTTTGTTCTTAGGGGTGTTTTATTTGTTAGCTCTTGGTTGTTTTAACTGCGTGACTTGTGTATTTTATTTGTTGTTTTGAATTCTATATTTTCATGGACAGTTTTCAAGTTTGTGGATACACCGGAGAACAAAGAAAAACAACTGGACCAGAAGAGCAAGGCTAAATTCAAGATTGTGAGTTTGAAAGTGAAGGGAGGATTGGAGTATGTGCCTGAGCTAGTAAGTCATATTGACTTGTGCTTTTCATATCACTCTCCTTTGAGGAATACTTGTTCCCATTGATATTTTTTGTTTCGCTTTTGAATTTTGAGATAAATTGAAATGAAAATTCAGATGATTTTGTTTTTTTTTTTGGAGAAATGTTAATCTTTAGTCATCGCTGTAATGTCATAGGATAAACATTTTCAGGGCTCAGACATTCTATTTTGGAGGTTTTAGCATCGAAAAACTTTGGTTATTGGATTTGTGGCGCTTGATGGGTTTTCAGATACTCTCACGAGCTTGTGGGATTCAAAGATGTTTAGTGAACTTTAATTCCATGGTACCGGCACATTATTGATTTACATTGTCTTTTTCCATTTGTGAAAAAGAAACTAATAACAGAGAGATAGAAGCAGTAAGTTAAGGTTCTATTTTCCATTTTCATGCTAGAATATGCCAAATGATTGCAAGCAAAGATCGAGGAACGTAATTCAAAAAAATAAAAAAGGAAAGAAAGTTTTTAGCCATGAGCATGGGCAGTCAAGTAGTGTGCTGGCAGGAGTTGAATTTCCTAACTATTTTAGTACGCGTAAACTGCGGCTTATTTGGACAGCTCAGTTTGATTGGAGATAATGATTTTTAGATAGTCTTCATTCATACTTTGACATTGAATCTAGATCCTGCAAAAGCTGTATTTGTCAGGTTTGTTATGGTTGTTGGGTGAAAACTATGTAGTTGTTGTGCAATATTGTCATGGATGAAGAACTCCAAATATGAAAAGATTTTATTTGTTTCTTATCGTATTTTGCATTTGTCTACTTTTGCATTAAGTGTAATTAAACAAACATGATAATTCTGGAGATGCCGGAGAATAATAATATATTTTTTTCTTTCTACTTATCCTATGCTGAAATTCTGTTTCTTAACACCATTTGTAACTAAGGTTAATCCAACTTCTCATGGCAATAACCGTTAGTACAATGTTTTTATACCAAGATGATAAACTAATTTGAACCAAAATTTACCTTGTTTTATGTAGTTTGATGAACAAAAGGATCATGTGGCAGTTGAGCAAATATTGCGGGTTGTGTTTTTAGATGCAGAGCGTCCTAGTCCTGTAAGTAAATTTTATTGTTCTGTTTTCAGTTGTTGATTATGAGAACAATAAACAGATAAAATTAAGATTGAATTGTTTTCTCTGAAGGCAATGGAGAAGTTGAAGCATCGTTTGGCTGAAGCAGAAGCTGCTCTTCAAGTACGCAAGAAATCTCCACCAGACACAGGGCCCCGTGTTGTTGGTGAAGGTCTCGTTATTGATGAATGGGTATAAATATTCTGTCTGATTTCCCTGAAACTTTTTTTTTTTTATAATATATGTATCAGAATATAATTTCTTCTCCTTCATTACTATTATTCTTCAGAAAGAGCGGCGAGAAAAGTACCTGGCTCGACAGCAGGTTGAAGCAGCAGTACAGTAGTTGTGAGATGTGGTTTTGATCTTGCCGCAAATGTAGATAGTGGATTTGTTTTGAATTGAAAATATAGTAAGCTTATTTTTGTATAATTTAGGGATGGGTGCTCAGATTTGTGCCTGCTTTTTTAAGGTTTGTGTATTGGAATTGTATTTGATCAATAAGGCAGCTCATGCATTTGCTGGGACATCATGATTCATCATGGAATTGTGTGCGCGTGTGTATGTTTCTTTTTTTCCTCGTTATGAGTAAAGTTGTCAATACTATTCCGGTCGCCGTTCTGGTTTTTCTATTGGAACGGAACGTTCTGGTTTCGGAGCGTTTCGGTGTGCCATTTCGGGGTTGTACTGTTCATATATATATATATATAAAAAAAAAATAAAATTTTAATTTATCAAGTATAATTAAAATTCAAGATAAATTAACTTTAAATTATACAATACAAACACAAAATCAAACAAATTTAATCTCAAAATTAGAAACACAAAAATAGGTTAATCAAAATAATTTTAATTATAATCTAAAAAAAAAAAAGGGTCGGAACGGAACCAAGACGTTCCGGCCGGAATTTCCGTAACGGACCGGAATTTAAACCGAGATGAAAACGACGCCGTTTTGTTTCGGTTTTCTTAATGGAACAGAATAGAATTAATAACTATACTTGTGAGCAGCAGCTAATTTTGAAGTTTGGCTCTTCCATTTTTCGCAACAGCAAATGTCATAGGATCATTTACCCGATGCCATTAGATTATCTTGTCATGGTGTGGCAATAACACCGGACAAATTTTCCGGCCAGGAGGTGGTTCTCTTGTTATTGTTAAGATGGTCACTGCAACACCTGCTCAACCTACTCTAGCATCCCTCTTCAAATTAAAATTTTGTACTTGAAATTTACATATATATTTATATTATTTATGTTTGATTTTTATTAAATAAAATTAGGTTAATGAAATTAAAATTCATGATCGGTTGATATGATATTATATTAAAAATATTATTTTATTTAAAAATATAAATTTATAAATAAAATATTAAAATATAATTTATATTATTACTGATACGAGCAGTTATCCGTATTTTTCACGGTTTTGCTGGACTGGCGTCATTCCTCAATTATGGATTCTAGCCATTTGGTTTATCCCTCTGGCTAGGGTGGAAGATATTGTATATATTATTATCTCATCACAGGCCAGCAATCCGTTGTAGTCTAGTTGGTCAGGATACTCGGCTCTCACCCGAGAGACCCGGGTTCAAGTCCCGGCAACGGAAAACCTGTTTTTGACAGGTTTTTACTATCCTGTCCTTGGATGATGAATTCAGTGGGAAAGCTCCATTTTAAGGGAATTTAACTGGCAAGTGATGGAATATTATAAGGACCTTTTTTTTGGCAGAAACACAAGGGGTACACTGAGAAATGCCTAATGACTAGTTGAACCAAAACTGGAAATAAGAAAAAAAGAACAAGACAACATGGGAAGGAAGATACTGATGCAGTAGTTCATGTACACAGAACAGCATATGTTCCTCTCCAAATTGAGCCTCAACTATGCCATCACAGGTCTATATAATTCATTTTTCTCACTTACAGAAGAACCCTGCACTAAAGCCTCAATTCTTAATCTAGAGTCTCACTTTGACAATGAGGTTTACCGACAAAGCCTGCATTGTTTTCACTCTAGGAGCTGCATTTGGGCTCCAAGATCATATGATCTTACCCAAATCACCAGCTCTTTTAGAGAAATGGAGTTCTGCAGTAGGATCATCAGCTATGCAAGTTAAACCCGTCTCCGTTTCTTTTGATCCAAGAAGGGAAGCTGGCAAAACATCTAGTGAGAAGTATCAGGCAGCAGAGAGATCAATGAGGATGGTTTTTTATTTGAGTTGTTGGGGCCCTAATTGAGTGCACTATATATTCAATTAAAAAAAAAAAAAAGGCTATACACCACAGGAGACGGACTTCCATGTAAATTTAAGCCCTTCAAGGGAACATCCAGATTTACACAAGCACTTTCTAACAATCTCCCTGTAAAGAAACTAGCGATCTTGCTTATGTTCAAGAACATGAAAATAAAAATTGTATCGAGTTCATTGCGTGCATATTTCTAGCACTGCAATTCAAGACCATTACACACGGCCTTTGTGTGGTTCCTACCAAGAAACAGCAAGCTTATGGCGCTATTATCTATAAACATACTTGGAAGGACAATGCATTCAACTTGTTCTGAATTCCCACTTCCGTTTCCCCACAAAGACAAAGATATCAAGAAGGTGAAATCCAAGTCTATAAACGCAATTTATGCCATCAAACCAGAAAAATGTCTTTGGTTATCTTCTATTATAAAGCAACCAAGCGAAAAACAATTAGAAATTAAGACCAAAAACTGAAAGAAAATAAATTATTGTTTAGCACAACCTGTACACAAGTGTCATATCGATCATATCCAACATTTAGTCTTTGTTTCAATCTGAATGTCTCAAATAGTAAACGGCAACTGAATGCTCTGTTACCCAAAAATGTGATGGGGGCTGTCTTCAATAAAGACAGCAAGACCACATTTGCAGCTATTAAAGCCTTCCCGTAAATCAAAATTAACATTTCCTGAAACTGTATTCTTGGCAGAGATTTTTTTTCCTGATAAAGAAACTTGTAAGCAATATAGAGTCGTGATGCGAACCGGCTCAAAAACACTAGCAAGGACTCATTACATTTCAAGAGCTTGATTCGTGGTTTTGAAGGTTTCAACCAAGTCAAAATTGCAAGGATCATTCAATTATTAAAAAGAGACCCTAGTACATCTTATTTATGTGCAGAGGAGTCCAATATAATTTTATTTGGGCCATGAAGTGAGGACAACATATAAGCCAAAAGAAAACTCCTACAACTTGGACACATGGGATTAATGAGTTGGATGGAAGGCTGTATATAAGCCTTATGAACTTTATTTAATTTTATTAGCTATAGTTGAAGTCTTATTTTGGCTTAATTAAGTCTTTGTTTCCAGCTACGATTCAAGGCTTGTTTAGTTTAAGTCATAGGCTTTCCAATTTAGTGTTTTGGGTAAGTTTTGAGTATAGCTCATTTAAGTCCACATAAGGGTTCTGTTAGGGTTATTTTTTCAAGAACTATTTAAACTCATGTAACCTAAATTTCGGTAGTCATCGATGAATAGTACTTATGAAATTTTCAATTTTATGTGTGAGAGTGATTTTTGTATTCTTTAGTTCATGTTCTTAAATGAACTAAATTTGACTTATTGAAGATTAAATGATTTTATGGCATGATTCTACTCATTCCAATAGTATCGGTGTCTTAGGGTAGGTTTCCATTGTGGTCTAAATCAGGTTTAAACGTTTAGCTGTGCAAAAACTCGAGAAGTATAGTTTATATCTCTATAAAGTAAGAATTATCAATTTACGCCATGCACCAAAATTACAGCTTTCGTCTTCTTGCTAATATTCAAGGGTAAATTAGAAGTTTTACAATGCAAATAAAACTAGAAAAGACTAGGCCACCCTAAACAATTTGCAAATATCACATAGGTTCCCTAGAAATGTCCAAAATACCCCCGACACTGGTGTTTAAATTTTACAGCCCAATATGCAAAATGATAATTTCACTGTTGAAATTCATAGTTATATGTTTATGGGACACAGTAAAACTGCAACGCCTTTTTTTAAATATATATAAATTGCAAATTTGTCTTCTTTATATGTCGCAATGCAGTGATCAATTGAACTGTCCAGTTTAGCTGGAACAACTTCAAAATGTCTCCCAATCACTGTCGTCCATAATAACCTTTTTAAAGTTTGCTAAACAACTAGATATTGTGACTTAGGAATAAGTCAAATGTTGTATATAAAACTTGAGTCCACATTTAGGTGTCATTGATTTTGTGTTTTAGGTGTGATATGGTCATGACACTATTTATTATAGCGCAACAAAACTTGGTTGGATCTTAGTCCTTGAAAATTAAGAAAACACTAAAGCTTGCTCAAGTATCCAACTCATGTTCTTGCTTCATGATTCAGGGACTCTCATTTACCCTTTACTGCAGGATTCCTTGTGTGAGCCAAATGTTGCCAACTCAAAAGTGATAGAACTTGATGTGTGTTTGATTGTTTAATTTCATGTGTGGCATGGGTTTATAACTAGCACCGTTCCATCTTTGTCAACTAGAAAATTATATAAAAAAGCTAGCTAACTCCATAAAATTTAGAATTTTTTTCTAGATAGTCCTATCATCACATTGCATATTAATTCTCTTAAATATTGCTCAACTCATGACAAGACTTGAGTTCACAAGAATCATTAGACCTGGATATTTTTTCTACTCAACCATCACTAACATTTTTCACTTGACATTTCATCTATTATATAATCCTAGTAGCTTATACTGCTTTAGTTTCTTCATTGCCTTCCTTTTGTAGCTCTTTAACCCAAGATTTTCAGTGTTTTCAGCAAATTTCTTCACTAGAAAAACACATTGCATGATGTTTTTTTCTCGAGGGGAGGGCCATTACACACAATTACAACTGTACTGATCCATAGATAAATTGTTTTGAAATATAAATTCAAAGTGTTGTATTTATTTCCTGAGTCTCTTGATTTATCCTCACACTAGAATAAATACTTTTGCCGAGTATAGCAATCCAAGTTCAAGTTCATTAGTACTTGCTCTCCCATGAGAGTGGTATTACATGAATGAGACATGTTTTTAGTTTTCACAATGCCTCTCTCTTTTTTCATTTCAATATTTTTTATCATATACAAAATATTTATATAAAAGAACATATTAGGAAAACAAAAAATACATCAAAGCAAAATACTAAAAGATATTATAGTATTCTCTTTAAGATTCTATGATTATACTTCTTAATATTAGTTCTATTATAGTCTATATTACTTGAGTTTATCTTGTTGAAGCTTTTTGCTCTTGGTTAGTTAATCATATTTAACATTACCCTAGCATTCATTTTTGTTAAATAAATAGAGTCGTTATTCTTGTATTTAATTAGAAATAGGAGTTGTTTAAGTAGTAAAAGATGGATTGTATTATAGCTAGAATTATATTGTATTTTCTATTTAAATGTCATTGTAGCAGCTAGAGAAATACATAAGAATATACAGAAATTATTTGAATTTGAATTCTTACATGGTATCAGAGCAAAACTCGAATTTTCATATTTTTTTCCTCTTCTTTCTGGTTTCAAAACCCAAAAATTAATTGCTAAAGTAATTGTTTGTTCATTGGAGTTATTGTTAATCAGAGTTATTGTTCAACACTCATTCAACCCAGAAATCAACACCCATTCAACCTATAAATCCACACCCATCTGTTCATCAAACCTAGAAATTCATAACACCCAAAAACACCCATCTGTTCATCAAACTCATTCATAAGAAATCCAGAAATCAACACCCAGATATCAACCACTGGGAGCTAAGGGTCACTGTGAGAAAGAACACTGGTATCTGCATGTTCTTCCCTCTTCAGCAACCCAACAAAATCCAACTCGTAAACCTAGAAGACTTCGTTCAATCCGTAAACCTAGCTCTAGCAACTGGGTTAAGCAATGTCTGTCGTGGTTGAGTACATGTGCTTTGTTAGCGGCTTTGCTTGGGTCACCACTGACCAGATCCTCAAAGAGGCTTTTAGCTAGTACGATGAAATTCTTGAATTCAAAGATTATAAATGATGGTGAAACTAGGAGATCTCGAAGTTTTGGATTTGTGACTTTCAACAATGAGAAGGCAATAAGAGATGTTGTTGAAGGGATGAACAAGAAAAATGTCAATGGCCGTAACATCACTGTGAACAAGGCTCAATCTCCTGGAAACGGTGGAGGAGGTGACATATAGATGGGTCATGGAGATGAGAGAAATGAAAGTGAGAGTCAGAGGCTTAATTCGGGTTATAAAAAACCAGGTGGGCTGGTGTGTTCTCATTGCGGTGAAGCGGGTCATTCAAAACAAAAATGCTATGAAATTATTGGCTACCCTGATTGATGAGATTTTAAGGAAAACAATCCAAAAAAAAATAAAAAAAAGTATGGTAAATTTTACAAAAAATGAACAAGTACAACCTTTGATGAATGTCATTCATCCAAGCATAAATGGTAAAACTTCTGCAAACTCTGTCATTACTAAAAATAGTACATGGATTATTGATATAGGTGCATCTGATCATATGACCAGGGATTTTAGTAATTTAAAGTTCGTGAAACCCTCCTCTTAGTCACTTATTTGCAAAACTAATGGTAGTACCTCCTTTGTTACAGGGGAAGGGTCTATAACCTTGATTGATTTTGTAACTTTAGATACCATTCTCATTGTTACATCTCTTGCATACAATCTCTTTTCAGTTAGCCAAATTACTTTTGACCTTGTGTGCACTGTCATTTTTTGGCCTCTCTTTTATGTTTTTTAGAATATTCTAACCTGGAAGATTCTTGGTTATGGTGTTAGATGAGAAAATCTGTATTACCTAAAGTTAACATAAAAGGAAGGATCAAAATTGAGTCAAGCACATCAAATAGAAAATCAAGACCACAAACATGTTCTTTTATGGTTGTGGCATCGAAGGCTAGGGAATTTCTCTTTTGGGTATCTCAAGAAGCTTCAACCATAGTTATATTCAGGTTTAAGATTTTGAATTTTCATTGTGCAATTTGTGAACTGGCCAAAAGTCATCATATTATCTATTTACCAAGTTTGCATAAAATCTAAAACCTTTCACAGTCATTCACTCAGATATTTGGGGCCCTATAGAAATTCCATCATTTTCTAATACTTGTTATTTTATTATATTTATTGATGAATATACTCGCATGACTTGGATATCTCTTCTTCAAAATAAAAATGATGTATATATAACTTTTTGGGGAATTTCATAAAATGGTGATGGCCCAATACCAAAGGTAAATTCGTACACTTCAATCTTACAATGATAAAGAATTTATGTATCATTTTTTATGGGATTTATTAAGCCATCATGGAATTAGACATCAAACCTCATACACATATACTCCATGAAAGAATGGACTAGTAGAATAGGAAAATAGACAGATTATAGAAATCATTCAGGCTTCTCTTTTTATTATGAATATGCTGAAATTCTATTAGAGTGAGGTAGTAAAATCCGTTGCTTATTTAATTAATCAAACATCATCTAGTGTGACCCCCAACAGGAAATGGAATCCCTACTTTACGTCCTTTATCTACCAAATCTAGAGCCAAGGATATTTGGATATACGGTGTATGTTTGCATTCTTAAAGTCCTACTAGTAAACTTGATCTGTGTGCAAAACGATGTGTTTTTATAGGGTACTCCGAATTCCAAAATAGGCACAGGTGTTATGATCCCCAAAGTCATAAGATGCATGTGACCTTGGATGCGTCATTTCAGGAATGAGAACCATACTATTCTGGGGGAGCTTATGGACCTTCTCTTGAGGGAGAGAGTAACAATGAAGCGAATGAAGGGGTATTTGAGTTGGAAGAAAATGGAGGACTTATTGAAAGAAATATTGGGGAAATTTTTATGGTTTCCAATATCTAAAACCAGGATGTTGATTTGGAATTCTACACAAATCAGAGTATTTTCAGTAACGACCCCCATTTGACTATAGAGGTGCCTACATCTACATCATTAACAGAAGAATCAACCTAGAATATCCCTCCTCAATCTTCTTAGATATCTCTAAACCCTGTTATTAATGAAATTCTTGTCCTTGTAGAAAATACAGAAAATAAATACCCACAGAGATCAAATAGAGGAGTCCTGAGAAAACAATATGAACCTGATTCAAAAACCAAGACTAAAAACCCAATAAATAATTATGTGTCTTCCCATATATTGTCATAATCGTATGTATTTTTTGTTAATTAATTATCCACTGTATCTATTTCTAGTAATGTATAGGATGCATTAGCAGATCCAAAATGGACTAAGACGATAAACAAAGAAATGGAGGCACTATAGAGAAATAACACTTGGGAGTTGTGTGCACTACCTAAAGAAAAGAAGACAATTGGTTACAAATCAGTGTTCACAGTTAAACTCAAAGTAGATAGCAGTATTAGTAGGTACAAAGCAAGGTTAGTTGCGAAGGGGTATATACAAAAATATAGAGTAGATTATCAAGAGATATTTGCTCTAGTAGCAAAGATCAACACTATCCGCATTCTCATATCTCTAGTAGTGAATTGAGACTGAGTCTTGCAACAATTTGATGTCAAGAATGCCTTCCTTAAAGAAGAGGTATACATGGAGTTACCACCTCAAGCTAAAGACAAGTCCTTGATTGAAGTTTGCAAGTTGAAGAAAGCATTATATGGTCTTAAACAATCATCTTGAGCTTGGTTCGGAAGGTTCTCATCTACGATGAAGGAATTTGGCTATAAGCAAAGCAACTAGGATCACACCTTGTTTATAAAACATAGAGAAGGAAGAATTACAACATTAATTGTGTAGATAGATGATATGGTCCTAATAGGAGATGACTTAAAGGAAAGAATAGCACTACAAAAGTTTATGAAATCCAAATTTGAAATGAAAGATCTCGGACAACTAAAGTATTTCTTAGGAATTGAGGTTTCGAGATAAAAAAGCAGGTTTATGTCTATCACAAAGAAAATATATGTTAAATTTGTAAATAGAAACTGGAATCTGACATGCAAACCTATTGACATACCTATGGAAATTAATCACAAGCTTGGAGAATTGAAAAACTAGATGCCAATGGACAAAGGATGTTATCAGCAGTTAGTGGGGAGACTAATATATTTATCTCATACTAGGCCAGATATAGCATATGCAATGAGTATGATGAGCTAGTTCATGCACTCATCATGAGAAGAACACATGAAAGCAGTATATCGAATCTTAAGATACTTGAAGAGTGTACTGGGAAGAGGACTACTATTTTTTCAAAAAAGAGGTTCATGAGATTGAAAGGTATACAGACTCACACTGGGTAGGAAATCAAATTGATAGAAGATCGACAACATGTTACTTTACTTTTGTAGAAGGTAATCTCATCACATGGAGAAATAAAAAGCAGAAAGTAGTCACTAGATCAAGTGCAGAGGCAGAATACAGAGGTATGACTCATGGTGTGAGTGAGTTATTATAGATTAAACAGGTATTATAGGACTTAAGAATTGATTATGGAACATTCATGGGTTTACAGTGTGATAATAAGGTAACTATCGAAATTACACACAATCCGGTGCAATGTGATTATACCAAACACGTTGAAATTGATCAATTTTTTTATTAAGGAGAATCTTGATTGGAAAATTATACAATTATCGTTTATTCAATCTGAAGATCAATTGACCGATATGCTCACAAAGACAATTTCATAAGGGTGTTTTATAACGCATTTAGCAAGTTGAGCATGATAAATATCTATGCTCCAACTTGAGAGAGAGTATTAAATAAATAGAGTTGTTATTCTTGTATTTTACTAGAAATAAGAATGGTTCTATTAAATAGCAAAAGATGAATTGTAATATAGCTAGAATTATAATGTATATTTTTTCTATTTAATAACAGCCAGAGAAATACATAAGAATATACAGAAATTACTCGAATTCGAATTCTTACCGTTTTAAAAGCAACACCAATTAACAATCAATCTCATTCTTCCGTCCTGGAGATATACACTGCTGGAGAACTCGACAAAAAATCAGCATGAGCTAACATCTTGTCACAAGACACATTGCCAAATCCCATTGACAGGCCACAAATAACCGCCCACCTGTCGGAGATTGAAAGGGGCCTAGAATTTTTGTAACCTTGCATGAATTCTGTCTTTTATCAACCCCCCCTGCATCTCTAGAACTAAGTTTGAGCCATTTACCATTCATTGAGCTTATCAGGATGATATACACCAATAGCATTAGTTACAGACCACAAAGAAAGGATCCTTTACGTGGCTGACCCACTAGCACCACCCCTTTATTCCTCTAATCATTATGATTCTCCATCATCACCACCTCCTGCACTTCATCCAGAACTTAGTCCCATATCCAAAACTATCCGTTTTGCTTCTTCAATTCTTAGTTACCAACATCTCTAGCTCTCAAATTTTTCTTTTCAGGAAAGCCTTAGATTGAACAACAATCATAATAGCCATGCTAGAAGGCAAGGCAGTTATTTGTGAGACCGATATGCTTCAAACAATGCAAGAAGATGCACTTGATCTTGCAGCCAAAGCCATTGGCTTCTTTGATGCCGCTGACTCTACTGACATAGCTCGTTTTATTAAGAAGGTGAGCTATATGTAATATGTATATACATGGATGCTATTAAATTCCAGGCATATTGAAGTGGTTTCGTACTTGTGCTTGATGCAGGAATTTGATAGGATGCATGGACCAGGGTGGCAATGCATTGTGGGAAGAGATTTTGGTTCATTTGTGACTCACTGCTTTGGATGTTTCATATGTTTTCAGATTGAAAGCCTTTCAATCTTGCTCTTCAGGGGCTCTGCTGGTTATCCAGAACCAGAGGAAAACCAGTTTGAAGCCTTGGAGTCCTTAGAGACCTTGGAAACAATGGAAGCCTAAACATTTCATTTCAAGCTCTACTTTTCGTGCAACCTGCCTTGTGTGGTATAGAAAATAAAAAAAGAAGGTCCATTGCTCTTAGTCTCTTGTGTTATACACATTTTCTACTTTAAGCTTGTTTCTATTAAGTTATTTGAGTTGATTTTTTAATTGTGTTAAACACATTGTTTTCAAGTTAACAAGTGGTTAATTGTAAACCGAATTCACCAATTAATAAGAGCAAACCGTCCATATAATTTCCTTTTTTAATGTGTTTGAGCTTATTAGAAATCATTTTATGAGTTTGTACTTGATCTCCGTTTATGAAATGGTATGTCACAAGCTGCTAGTATTTTCATTTTTGAACTAATTCGGGGGGCCTTATTGCTACAAAGCAGCCAAATAATACAATGCAGCAAATGAGTTACTGCCTTTCAACAACGAAATGTACCATGGTGTACAGCATTTGATCATTTTCAAAAGTCAAAATCATCTTGATTTGGCTTCGGTGAAGTTAAGAGAGCAGTATAAAGCCTAAGTCTATCCTCTCCCAAAGAAGAACACCTTGATAAAGGTCTTCTAGGCCTTATAAATGACAACGAGGTAAGCGTTAACCGATGCTTATACCTTCTCCAAGCCAACTGAATAGCCACAGCAGCCCAAGTTCTCCATCCTGGTGAATAATACCTCGCACTTCTCTTAACTCTTTCCTTCACAAATGTGTACCTGAAATGTTGCGTCACATATTTCACATCTTCAGCTTCCAGGCCAAATGCCTCGGTTGTTTCGAGAGTGACCAATGTTGATGAAGATGGTGGTAAACGTTCTATAAAGGGTCTTCTTAGACACCATGACAGGAGCTCATCACCACTGAAATTTCCAGGTCCTAGCATACAGCAACTTTTGACACCATCTCTGAGAACTTGGCTACTTTGTAGATGTCCCCTAACCACGAATAACATTCTTTGAACAGGGTCACCCTCTCTTGTAATCTACAGGAAATCCGGATAGGAATGTTATATTTGTACAAGAAAATGATTTATTACGCATTCTGCCCCGCTCATGCTAACGTTTCTCATGTAATAAATTTCTGCTTCGGATCATAGGAGGAACTTACTGTTTCTCCTTTTGTGAAGATGAGAGACTTCACACGGTCACAGATGTTCTCGAGGACCAAATCATCCATATGTTGGAACAGTGGTACCTGAAACAGATTTTTGAAACAATCCCTCGATTGGGAGTGAAAATTATAATTTGAAACCAGAAAATATGCAAATCCCGAATCAAATTGGAATGAACACGAAGGCAGTGGTTGGACTTGAGTCACGGGGCAATAAATGGAAGCTCAGCAGTCTTTTCTTTGAAAAATGTGCATGGACTCGAAGCCCATTGTATGATAGAAAGAAGATATAGTCAATATAATAATAATTAAAAGTAATTTTTGTTTTTCTCAACTTCATTGGACCCATTAGACCCCAGAAAAGAAAAAAACAAACTCGATAGCTTGTTACACTGGCATTTACCTGTCTCACTAAATCCAGGCAAAGATGGTACTTGATGTCCCTCCGAAGGCCCTCAGGGAGGTTCCGGATCATCTCACATTCATCAACACCCCTCATCGCTGCCCAACGTTGCCGCTCGTAGTTGCGCACTCGCTGCCGGAAGCCCGTCGGCAAGTGCCTTTTCCTCATCCACCACTCTATATTCCTCATCTTCAATTGCATTGCTTGTTTCTTTGAAGTAGTTGCATGCAAGAACACCTTCATGCACAATTAATGGTGTAAAAATGCATATATTAAAGATTAATACAAATAAAAATGAAGTTTTGTTTTAATGATTAATACAAATTAATTTTTCTTAATCGTGCATGTTGGACTGTCCAATAAAACAGCCTGTCCTTTGAAATTCTTATCAAGAGAGTTAAATGGATTCCTTGCAAAAATTGGACTGTGTCATGCCCTTTCCGAGTGGCCATTATCAAGCACAGAAAATACGGAGTCTGTTCCATCAATCATGGGGGAAGCACCTGCCACTGTCACCTATCTATGAAGCATTAAAAAATAATATAGTTGAAAGAAATAAGATTACCTTGATATTTCCAATCAACATGGTGACCAAGAGTAGTCCACTCGTTAGAACAATGATGTTGAAAACAACCTCTAACCATTCAGTTGTGCTCTCCAGGTTCCCGAAAGTGCTGTGTTCAAAGCACATAATTGTCAGTAAATTGAGAGGATGAACATCTATCGATGATAGTTTAATTTTTAATTTCTTTCTCACAAGTGTTTTTTGGTTTACTTTACGGTGAGCAACCAGATAGAATTGTCGGACACAGCGTCCATGTTGAGGACTTCCGATCAAATTTATATAATTAAAGGTGGGAAAAAAGTCACCTGAGAGTCATTAGGCCCCAAAAGATAGGAAAGAGTATCTTCTCTAATCTGCTGTCATTGGTAACAAGTTGAACAGTCCATTTATATGCACCATAATCATATCCATCAGGGCTGTCCAAGCACATAGATCTTGCTTGCTTGTTATCTGCCCATGCCCATCTTGCGTTCTCCATCACTTTTCTTGTTGTTCCATAGTAGATAGGCTCCTTGCAGGACAGTAATCTCAGGCCACAACCCGGTGTTTCCATGCACTGTTCTTTCAAACATTTTGCAGCCCTTTGAATTCCCAGTAAGTACCAACATGCTCCTGCTGCCTGCACACATGCATTTGAATAAAAAGGGAAAATACAAATTATATATATATATATATATATATATATGTTAAATACACACACACACACTTTGGATCATTATCTGTCATCGAAATCAATTATCGTGCTGTTTTCCTCTCATCTAAAGATGAAAATGATATGATTAAGGGGTACTTCTTTATAATTATTTATTCAATGAAGAATCCCACTTTTCGTTACTTCCGTGACACTAAAACCCGTGGCCTAAATAATTAAAAGCTCAAAAGAACCATCAAGGGATTGCAAATAAAAGTTGATAAATTATTTCCTTTCAGAATCCTTTTTAGGACTTTCTAGGTTTTTTTTTTTTTTTTTTGTTAAAAAAATATTTTTTTAAGTTTATTTTGATATGTTAATGCTAAATTTTTTTTATTTTTATTTTCAAGCAGAAATATATTTTAAAAAACAACTATTACATTTCTAAATACTGTTTATTCTGCTATGAGGCATCAAAGATGATAAAATTATTTTTAAAATCAATGAAGAAGGTTAAAAACATTAAAATACCTTTCATCAATACTTACGTTTTTCTTAAGAAATATATTAAATCAATTTTTTTAATGTTTCTAATTAATTGTCTATAAGTTGATTTTAAAAACAAAACAAATATGAAAAAAAAATACTTTAATATATTTTCAAGAGAAAAATATTTTTAAAAAGTATTAACCACAATATCAAACACAAATTAGGAATTGTCCATTAAAAAAACTAAAAAAAAAAAAAACAAGCTTTTTTATTATATAGTGGGAAAGTAGAAAATTAAAAACTGTAGAATTAACTTTGAAACATTTAAAGCTATAAGTGGAACAATGAAGAATAAATAAGGAAACAATATAGACTACCTTAATATATACAACTACATATATAACCCGTCATTGGCTATATATGAAACTTACTGCTCCTCTTCACATGCATATCCATTAACGATGATGTAAATTTTCCTTTGTGTCCCATCTTTTAACTTTCTGTCACTGATCAGAACTATTTATATTATAATTGAAGGTCGGGAACACTGCACGACTGAATTCTGATATATCTGATATATGTGTCTGTGTGTGTATCTTATTTGGGTTGTGTGTGGGCAAAAGCATGCATTAGTGATCTGACTTTAAATAACATTCCATAAAGTAATTTACAAAAAACAAAAAAGGAGACAAAACTAAAGCACGTACAAAAAGAAAGGCTTGTAATAACCATATTAAAAAGATTTAGGATATATATATTAGAGAGATAGATAGATAGATAAAGGAAACTTACATGTGATGCAACAAAGTATGCAATCATGTTGAGAGCAATTCCCCACCAAACAGTTCCAAATATATAACCAGAGAGATTTTGCATGCGTCGAAGGAGGCAGACGGAATAATATATTTTTGGGAGATATTGGAAGAGGAAAATGATCAGAAACACGTTCATCAGCAGCGTTACTGATCCCTTGTGCAGTAAAGCTGGAATTGCCACCCACAATACAATCTGTAAAGATGAAAGCATACTATGTCAGCTTGAGCAAATCATGGACACATGCTATGGCGTTTCAAGCAAATACTTTTCATGTATAGTTTCAACACAGTATTTATCTTATCAACTTTAACTGATATATCTTTATAACAGCAATTTTGTCAAATTCCATTAACATCTTGCTTAAATATGTCGGAGTCAATATCACTGAAAATGTACCTTAAACACCGCTAAAGATAACACAAATGCGCTACTGTGTATCTGTGAAATGCCAAGATAAAATAAATTTACAGTATTGTTTAATTCCTGTAATCAGTTAACATATGCTTAAGAAATCTAAAATTAAATTAGTAGAATATTTTCATTCGTTCAGTTAGCTAGTATTATTATTTATATTTTGTGTTAATTATATCTATGAGGTTTTGAAAAGCATTTGCATCATAATATCAAGCACGCTTAATGTATAATTTTAATGATCTATAACAAATCATTAAATAGCTACTGAGGTGTGTAAGCATATATAAAAACCTGGGAAAAAGGTTCTTTTATTATATAAACATGGCTCGAAGTCAACTTCCTAACAAGCGTAATTAGGAAAGTGAAAGCCATGGAGCTCCTTCCAAAACCTAAGCATCAAATTGATCAACAGACCGTTCTGTTTGTTTTCCATTACCCATTTCATCCTGTTTTTTTTTTTTTTTTTTTTTTTTTTTATCTAAATTGAAAAAACGACAGGGCTAGATCACATGGTGACACTGCACCCTATATAGAGAGTTGGCCTGCATGCCAAAAGCAACCATGGCTAAGAGCAATGAATAGCATGCATTTGCACCTGTCACCCTCTGAAACACTAGCGTACAAAAAATGTACTGAACAAGTATGAACACGCCTCTTGTGACTTACATGGTGTTATATATCAGTTGTCATGACATAACAGATTGAATATGCTGATGATAGTTAATTACTTGAATGATAATTGTTAATTAATGTTGTCATTGCTGAAAATTTTACCTGGGGCAGGGGGAGAATAACGAAAAGATCAAAGAAAAATCCTTTCTTGGCCTTCAAGTACCTCAAAGCCGAGGAGCAATGGGTGGCAAGTCCGGACCCTCCTCTTTCTCTATCTCCACCACTTTCACCACCACCATGTGGTCTCTTGGCAATTTTCAGCTGCAACCACATGTTCCACAAGTGCAAAATATCAGTCATGCACCGGAGAGCTGTGACAGTGATGGCAAACCACCCGTCGACGAATAGGCACATGCACGTGTCGCTTATTGAGAGGACATAAAAGAAGAGAGGGTCCACAAAAAGTCCGGTGGCACACACGAGGAGGAAAACTCTATTCCATTCCTGAACCCATTTGGCTCTGGGGTCTAACACCTGCCCTAGAGACCACCCTCTTCTTTTAGAGCCACCACCGCACAGATTCAAGAACATGCTCTTGCAATCATGTGGGCTTTCCTCCTCCACTTCTTCTTCATCTTCATCTTCTTCACCTTCATCTTCACTTTTGCCGCTCTCATCTGAAAAATACTGCAAGTACTGTGCAGCATTTGAGTTCTCTCGGTTCTCACTAGCCATGAAAAGAGGTGAGGAGAGGGAGGGAGAGGTGAGGAGAGGGAGAGGGAGGAGGTGTTTAGTTGGTAAGGGAAGCGCAATGCATGTATGATTTTCTTTGGAGGCTTGAACATGTATGTATAAGAAACAAGGACACACTGTAGACTGTTGAGATGGAACTTGAGAGAAACAAAGTTCTTTTATTAAAGTACCAAAATACCCTTATGCTGCTGTTCTGCTCTCCATCATCTGCCTCTAATCATTCACTTAATCAAATGCGTGGTTATTAGTAAATGAGTTAAAGGTAGCCAGTCAGCATTAACCCTTGATAATTGATTGATTCAACAACAACTGTAATCACCCAACACGTTTTTGACATGTCTCTTTAATTATGCCATGAATTGTCGAAAAGTGTTTCGGTGCGTAAATACAATTATATTGCAATGTATTAATAAATATCACTTCTTTACATTTCTGATATTATTATTTTTTTAAATGTGGGTGTCAAATTAGTTTATAGTTTATATATATTTCGATTAATCATACGAAATTTAAAATTAATAATTATATAATACTTGAATAACCGATATTTTGAAATTAAATTCAAGAAAAAAGGAGTTTGCAACGCTTTTGTCTTAAGATGAGAATTCGATGAACATAGAAAATCTATCCAATTGTGAAGAAAAACTATTCCCAAGAGAACGATACAGTATAAAATTTATTAAATCATTGCTTAGTTTTTCCTCTTCTTCTGTACACGTGATTCCCTCATTTGAAGGGAAATATCTCATGCACTGGTGGCCATGAGATTCTACAGAGAAAAAGTTTGATAGAAATGGAAATCTAGAACAAGGAAATTAACACTCATCTTGCGAGACTCTTGATTCTACAAGCTTTTCTCAGAAATGTCTGCGTTAATTAGAGATCATGTGTCAGAATCCTTACATATATAGATAGATATATTGAGAATTAGAATCTTAGTTGTTGTTGTTTCATGATTTGTTAACGATTTAGTGAATTATGGATTAGAATTAAGGGCGGAAAATACAACCTATTCATCAACTCAGTAAGGAACTCAAAATAAATAAAAGGGGTGAGAAGAAACTGTGCAGCAACTGTTTTGGTATTGATTTATCAGTAAGCAAGAAGATAATTGATATATATAACTCAGCGGGACCAGCGGTAAATCAAGAGAAATGATATATAGCTACTACAATGCTTTATTCATCTAATCTTTTTATCGCTTGATTGTTTACTGCTGCGCCGAGGCAAGAGTGTGGATGAAGGCACTCCTGTCATGTCAGAACTTTAGAATAGAGAGCAGCTGACGTTTCTGCATGTGTGCCAAAATGTTGGGAAACCCAAGTTCTCACTTTAATTACCACTACCATGTCTTTCCCCGACCCTGTCTAAGAAGTAGTAGCAGCTGAAAGGCTTCGCGCTGTAGAAAACACCGTAAAATTGACCGACTGTTAACGAGATTTGCGCCTTCTACTCCCGTCAGCCATGGCTGCTACACACACACACACACATCACAGATTAATTTGGATCGAATTATTGATCTCTTTCTGAGATTATAACGGGTAGAAATTAAAGGGACTGTGGGTTATGCTCTTTTTTATTAGAATAATAATAATTAACTTGTGGGTTATGCTCTGATTAATCCAATCTCTCAAGGATGAGCACAAGGACATTTTAGGAAACTTCAAAGAGAGAGAGTATGTGAGGGAGGCGAGAAGGTATAGACTAGAGAAAGGGACTGGGAGACGGTCGTTGTGTTATTCACAAATAAGTTTGAATAACGCAGGTTCCATGCAGCTTCGTCCCTTTTGTCTCTTTGTTCATTAATTATCTTTTGGATTTCTAGGAATTCATGGACGTAAACGACACAGCTTCTTCTCCAGCTAGCTACCAAGGACTACGAGGTACGTGGTGGTGAAGAGCCGTTAGCCATTCGAACACGCCACGGCTATTTTTTATTTTTAGCGTACTTTAAAAAAAAAAATATTTGCTAAATAACATGGTTATAGAAAATCATCAATGGTGACACAAGTAAATTACACTTGTCATTCAAAGATAGTGTGACTAGCTTATAATCAATTTAGATCATTATTAGTGATTTATTTTATATTTATTTTGTTGAGGTTTTTTATGATCTGGTGATTTCATAACTAGAGTTTTGATGTGTTTATGAGTTTTTTTTTATCTAATCTCTCTCAGCTTTATGCCCATTTAATTTTTTTTATTGGATATTATTATTCTAAATATATAAAAATTATGTTTTTCAGTCGCAGCATATGCAAGCTATGTATTTCAATAATTGTTTAACTTGTTATTCTGATAATATTCTTAATTAAATGTGTTAAATAAAAAATAAATCACACACCACATCCCTTAGCATATACAGAACAAAACATACTCATTTTCTCTCAATATTCTTCCTCTCATTTTATACACCTAACAAGAAGTATGATTATTGGAGAGTACGACTGATGATTCATAAGGCAAGTGAATGATTGCAGAATTGATGCAAGAAAATGGACCAGACTTATTGCAATTGTACAAACCTGGTCATGGCCCTCATATAATTCCATGCCACATGCTTGAGCTCTTATTCATACAAGTAAAATCAGCTTCAATGTTTTTAATATATATATATATATATATATATATATATATATATATATATATATATATATAAATTAAAAAATGTAATTGTGAGTCAAAAAGTTTATTTTTACATATTATAAAATATAATAAAGATTGTATATGCTAATAAAAACATATAAGATCTCAAGTTAATTTTTAATGTAGTAGAATATTAGAACAATGTTGCAATTCCTACCGTAAGATATTATTTTCTTAGTTTTTATATATATATTTTATTTAAATGAATTATTGAAGAATAAATATAACAAAAAGTGATATAAATACGCATAAGTATTCAAAGTACAAAAAATAGAAAATAATTTTTTTATAAATGTAAATTAAAAAAAATTACAAAGAAATAAAGATAAGAAAGAAAAAAGGTGAAGAGTAGGCCGAGTAGAAGATGATAAAAATACCAATCATTAAAAAAAAAAAAAAGAACCTTATTTTAAGAAAAGAAACCATTACAATTTTACCACGACTACAGTAAAACACAATTAGTAAAATTTATAATTATATCATTTCTATAGGAAATCATTATTATTATTATTATTATTAGTATATGTATAACAATTGTATTTCGCATATAAATGATCAGCATCAAGAAAGGTTGTCATATTAGACTTCATTGATGGGGAATTCAATTTTGCTGATTGGCATCAATCTTCTCTCTATCAAGCTATAAAAACCACAAGTCTTTTAATATATATATATATATATAGATATATATATATATATATAGATATAGATATGACGAGCGAGAAGATCACCGAATCAACCTGTCTGTTAATCAAAATTAAATTGCTCTCGAAATAATTCCAAAAGCACACCCCCCACATCAACTTCATATATTTAGAGAAATTTGCAGTCTTTGACTTGAGGAAAAAAGATTTATATACTGTGAAAGGAACCAAATCTTAGACGATAAGATGGAGATCTTTCCATCCAGCAATGAGATTGTAATGTGGCTAGCTTCCACAAGACAGATAGAAGATGCCCCTTCTTACTGGTTTATACTTTGTTGCATTCACCCAGATACAGACATCTCGCTCTGCACAGCTCGGCTGGGATCTCTGGCCCATGTTGCTGGGGGTGGCGTGTTCGTTTCAGCTTCAAACACAGCATGAGCAAGCGAAACTATGGTGCTGATTGATTTGCTGGGGTCTTCAATCTCGTCGCTGGATGCTCTGGGTGCCTTTCTAGTACCAATAATAGTCATCAATTAATGAAGTTTTTGAGCCAGTTCCGTGCAGTTTGTATCAATTTTGATGCCTCTGGTCTTGTTTATTATCAACTTTGAAGTTCACAATGTTTTCAATCCGGTCACATCACTTTATTTATTTTCAATCGCATCCCTCAAAGTTATGCTTATGTAGTTTTATGAGCTCGAATATGTTGTGCTCTTTTTTCGCTCCTTTTCTTAATGTGTCGATAAATGTTTTGGTATTAAATTGACAGTTAATTTTCTAAAATATATTTTGGCTTCCTTTTAAAACAAGTTCGAGATTGACATGAAAGGGAAGATAGGGCCCTTTTCCATAAAGAGCACACAATATTCCATTTGATCCCTCAAGTTTTAATTTTTTTTCCCTTTTCTATCCCTATTCTTCAAGGTTATTATTTTTTAATTCTAAATTTTATTTTTATCATATTTCACTCCTTGAAAGTTGAGTGAGGGAAGAAAGAAATATTGAAAAAATCAAAGAAAAGAGAAAGGTCTTTGGTGACTGGATTATGAACACTAGTAACTTTGACTTTGGAGTTTATGGTTTTGTCTTGAAGAGTGAAACTCATTGGAGGTGTTTTTCACCTTCAATTACGCAAAAATAGAGCATGAAAAGTTTATTCTCTTAAATTGTGAGTCTTAGGATATATAGGATGATATTTTAGGTTATTTACTAGTTATCGATCTATCTATGATAATTCTTATAGGTAGTTTGATAACTGAGCTTTTAGTGTTCAAATATATTATATCTTGATTTTTCAGTTATCTCTAATGGTCAAAGTTTAAAGAAAAAGTCATGTTGTCACCTAATTTATATATATATATATATATATATATATATATATATATATATATATATATATATATATATACAAGGAATAATAAAAGAAAACATACACCTAGGTTTGGTTCGCTAGGCTCAATCACCTAAGGTTTTGTTTGAATGCCAAACTTGCGGGTTTAGCTTTAAATGGTCGTAGGCGTGGTCTTAAAATTTTTATTTTTATTTTTTTTCTTAATTTTGTTTTAAAAAAGGAAACATTACCTTGATCATCTATAATTAATTTTATTTCACATTTACCTTCCATTGATTTGAGAACCAGCAAAAAAATCATCAGTCAATGAAAAAAAATCCAAATTAATCAAGATGACTAAAATAATATCATACATATTATATCAGAAAACCTAAAAGCCCCATCCTTATCTCTCTTCATCTTACGACTTGTTCTCTATCTATCTATCTATCTATCTATATATATATATATATATATATATATATATATATATATATATATATAAACTCTTATATATAAAAACTCTCATCTGATTGAGTTACAAGGATGTCATGATCTATCAAGAAATCAATTTCCCTGTTGAGATAAATGATGTGTTAAGTGAGGAAGGTTTCTTGAGTGGCTAGTGACTAGAGATTTTTTGTGGTTTTATGGTGTTTTCATGTTGAAATATTTTAGGAGAAATATATGGCTTTTGATTTTACAATCAATCTAACCTTTCATGTGAGTTGAGGGTTTCTTTGCGGGTGGATTAAAGTCAAGTTGATGTGTATAGATAAGGGTCATGAAAGAGGCTATGCAACCAGTAGGGAGAAATGTGTTATGTAGGTTGGCTTTTATTGTTGATTAACTTACTCAATTTGGAAAGGGTTTGAGTTGTTCAACAATGATGGTGAAAGGTTGTGTTTTCATATCTGGTTGGCTTACTCAATATAGAGAGAGGTTTGAGTTGTTTGATATAATGATGATATGTGTCAATAAAGGATACTCTTTCATTTATATTAAAGTTAAGGTTAACTTTAGATTTAAAAAAATAGATACAAGGAAAGGTCAACTAATGTTTGAATAAATACAAAGTTTATATGAAGCTAGTTTGTTGTTTTTGCTTCTTTGGAGAATTAAATGGCCACATAGATTCTAACAACATATATGGAGGATATGAGGTTATGTGAGGGAACAAGTGGTTAGCTACAAAAAAAGATGAGACAAAAAAAAAAGGAAATATGGTGATTTTATGTTCATTTAAGGGTGGTTAGAGTTGTTGTGGTTGTTCAAAAGGAGGTTGTAATGACAACTAGAATAGTAGTCAATTGAGAAGAGAAAAGGTTTAAGGTAGGATGGTATTATGGTTGTTGTTCTATGATTTTGGTTTGAAAGGTGAAGGATATGAGATGGGTTACAAAGTGGTGTTGGGAAGAGAAAGTTTAAAAAAATTAAGGACGGGTGGATTTTTATGGTAATTTTATAATTTTAACTCTATAAGAGCAACTCTAAAGAGAAAGCTAAAAGAAGAAAAAAATAGTTTTCATTATTTATTTTCATAACTTCAAGGGGAGAGCTAAAATAGCATTTCTAAGTTGAAGAGTTATTTCTACGTATTGATCAAAAGAGCAAAGAAATTGTTTAATATATTTTTATGTAAAGAAAGTGGTTTTGATTGTAGTTGTATTAGTTAGTACTATTGATAAATAATTATATCAATATTATATATATAAAAATAGAATTGATTTTTCTAAATGACTTTTTTCCACTGGAGTACAAATATAAAAATGTTATATTTACATTATTGAAAAGGCCATATTACTAATTTGGCTTCTTTAAATATATTTTTTTCCTTTTGGAGATGTTGTGAGAGCTTTTTAGTTATTAGTTGAAATATATTGACACTATTGTAAATAATTCAATTTTTTTAGTGTTTTTTTTTTTTTTTTTGCACATGTAAAGTATTATATACTTATAAACTACAGGATGTAAATTGTAATTTCTAAAAAAATCAATGCAGGGTGAGAAAATAACTAAATTATAGAAGGATAAAAGTAATTTTTCTAATTAAAATCATTACAATACAATCTAAGAACTCATCCAATCTCACCTTCCTTTAGAAACAAGATCGAAGCTTTCTATTCAATGTTGTAAATTAATTAATAAAAAACTATAATATGAAGAATATTTTTTAAGAAAGTACTCATGAATATTTAATAAATGATATTTTATTATTATTTTTAATGTATTTTTTTCAAATTAATTATTTTTTTATTCTTCTATCTTATTGTGTTAGAATTATCATGGTATTGTATTTTTCAATTTTTTATTTATTTTTCTAGGAAGAAATGAAAAGGCCAGGAGAGTTTTGGTTGGAGAAATATTTGTTTTCTCATTGGTTTAAATCATTTGAACTCTTGTAAATATTTATTTAATTTTATTAGGTTTTCATTCTAAATTGTTATTTAAAAAAATATCTGTGTTTTTCTGTCCAAAAAAAAAGGAAATACATTTATATAAAAATAAATTTAAACTAAAAAAAATCTTCTCCATAATTTAAATCGTTTAAATTTTTAAAAGTATTTATCTCGATTATTGCAGAAGTTAACAGAAACAGGATGTGGGTATATGGCTAGCCGAGTCCCATAAAAGAAGAACTGGATCAAGTAATTACATAAAAGAAGAACTGAATCAAGTAATTACTTGATTCCAAAAACTTCTACTTAGTATTGTGTGATTCTACATATATATATATGTATGTATGTATGTATGTATGTATGTATATCTTCAGCCACAGGAGAAGAATGAAAGGAACTTCCTGCATATTCTCAGAATTCTCCCTCATGCTAAACATCATCATGGTGAACGTAAGAACAACTTTAGAAATCTCGAAGATATTGTAAGATAGCTAGGATCATCAGCACTTCAATTATACATGTTCTTCGCTATTTCAAGATTCCTCATGTCTCTTCGAAAATGAAATAACTTTAACCCAGAAAGCCCATGTAATAATCACAACCACCTTCTGATTTGAGAGCAATGTCCAAGTCCAACTTAATTTGTCTGAGACAATTTCATATCATTAACAAATGGACAAAAAATTACTCCTACAATTATATATATTAGTTTCGACTTTACAATAATTAAGTTGATTCCTACAATTAAATTATTATATGGATCATATATATATATATCCTCAGACAAAAAACTATTAGTGTTTCGTATTAATGGAGTTAAGTTGACAGAATAACAGAGGAACAAAACGTACTCATCGTACAATTAAACTCCTCTAATTTTTCCTGCTTTAATTATTGATTTACTGATATGGCCCAAACTCTCAACTTTCTTTGTACAAGACATCATAGAAAAGGACTTCTGGTCTGTGTGGATTGACACCACAAGCAAGAGATTTACGGTATCCTTTGTAATAAAGACTTTTGATTCGAGTTTCCATCGGTGGTAAGAGAGTGAAAATGTTTGGCTTCATCTGCTTTTGTACATATTCTTCTTTGATGTGAGATGACAGCATGCTCTGTCTCTCTCGCTGTACATGAATTATTTTAGTTTTAAGTCGCGTTTCAAAAATTATTAATTTACAAACAATTTTAAGTTGATTGAAAAGGGTCACCTCATAGCAACTCTCTTAAGGAATACAGATTTTATCTTCAGATTAAACCAACGTTTCCTCTCAAATATTGCGGCAAATTTCTTTTTCAAGTTTAAATCAATTTGCAAATTGAAAAGACACCCTAATTTTATCATTATAATTCCTTCCAATGATCAACAAAATATGACAATATTGTCTAGTCCTAGCACTCCCTTGGAAATGAAGTTTAAGTTGCTTGAAAATCATCAACAGGCACAGGACCAGTTCTTGAAAAGATGCATGAAATGTCTGGATATGAAAAGAGTAAGTTGCTTGAAAATCATCAACCGGCACAGGACCAGTTCTTGAAAAGATGCATGAAATGTCTGGATATGAAAAGAGTGATTTGTCCTATCAATTCCTTGCCCTCAACACCCGGAAGTACTTGTGCATTGCAAGTGGAATTCATTCATATATATCAATCAAATTCATTGAAGCACCAAAAGAAAAGTCAAAGCAAAAAAGAGAGAGTACAGTGGGGATACAGGAGACACCCTGTAGAAGCAGAAAAAGAAAAGAGATATAAATAAATAATAATAATAATTTTGATTTATATTTATACCTTAAATTAACTAAATAATGTCAGCCAAAATTGCAATTTTTTTCCCTTTCTCACTACGATTATTAATAAAACCTTGTGTGTGATGTGTTTGCATATATAATGTGTTACAATAAATCGTCCCAGGAAATGTAGTGTGATAACAAAAGATTTGAAATTTACAGAGCATATCACAAGTTCGAGTCAGGACGTGTATCTCTTATAAAAGCATGGGACAACTGAGATTTAACTCGTTCACCTATATTCACAAAGTATGTTTTTAAGGGATTCATTGAATCCAAAAAAAAAATGTTACAATAAATTATTTAAATAGTTTGGGAATTTTAAAATACCTTGCATTTGGTGAGGAATGCCAAGAGCATAGAGAAAAGGATAGCCATTTAAGAGCATGTAATTTATTTGTTGAGATAAGAGAAAGAAACCTTTAATTAATATATATAAAAAACAAGAGAGATTTTGATGGCTAGAAAGACATAGCTACTGAATATGAAGTTTACATAAGATACGATTACATGTTTGATAAAATTGATGGAGTCATGAAAACTTTTAACTTTGTATCAGTATTTAAGCTCTTCATTGCTAGCTACTTTTAGATTGTGGTAAGTGGATTTAGTTGTTTCACGCTATCTTACAAAAAAACAATTTTTTTTTTTGTCGTCAGCCCAAGTATCCAGGTTGCCTCGACTAATCTGGCAGTCGCCCCGGGTCGCATGTCTGGTAGTGGCAGGTGAGGCTACCAATGGGTGTTGTTGTGTATATGGGGACTTAAAACCAAGACCTCGCTTAAGCGAAACAAGCTACTTACCACTTGAACCATCCTCCAATGGTAAAAAAACAAGTTATTTATCATAATAAACGACTCTATGATATTTAAGCCACTAAATTATAAAGAGAGAAAAAGGTTGTATAACAACAAGAATGAGAGTGTGGAAGAGTGCAAGTTCTAATTATCATGTGTTGTTCTTGTTATTTTACATGGTTACTTGGTGACCTAAGATATTTACATAACTTAATCATATAAAATTATCTTATGAAGCATGAAGTTGCAGATATATTAAATGGAGTAATGGTGAAGAATAATTATCCATACCATCAAGGTAAAGTTTTGTAAATGTCATACTAAAAGGTTAGACACCACAACCATTGGTTAGAAAGGTTCACACCTTCAGATAATTAGGAGGAGAGGTTAGTGTCATACTAGTAAGGCATGTATTATACTTACTGTTGGTAATAGTTATTAAAGAGAAAGTCAGGTGTTGCATTAACCTCTTAAAGGTCATAATACCTCAATTTTATATGTTTTAATGTTGACTTTTTTTATGGAATGAACATTGGATTAAAATTCAGTCATAATAATGATTAAAGCTACATAGTGATTATTTACGATTTGTTATTAGGTTATCATAACTTCATAGACAACCAAATTGTTTGTTTATATTAAAACTTATTAGCATGCAAGTTTGTCCAAATGGATAGCCAAGTTAGCCTAAACGAATAAGCATATTTGTTCTTCTATATTTTTGGCTTATTATTTGTTCATAATCTTTGAGATTATAAGCAATTAGAAAGAATCTTGAATGTCTTCTTATCAAGTTGTAGGTCATAACATAAAGAATAACTTATGACTAGATAATTTAGATAGTGATAAGAACTATTTAATATGAATCCATACTCTTTTTTCTTTTTGTGTGAGTGATATTTAAAAAAAATATTAGAGATAACTTATAGTGATCAACCTTTTTATTTTTTATGATATAATAGTACTTGATATCATACTTATTATTATGGTTAAATGAGAATATATATTGTACAAATTTGTTTTCTAATATGACAATCAAAACCTCAATATGTGTGGTGGTTAAAGGTTTGGCTATGAGCTTAGAAATTATCAATTGATCACGAATGGATACTAGAAGATCAATGGAGTCTAGGATATTCTTCTTTATTACTAAAATTAAGGGTGTTAATATCTAGTTATACTTATTTATTCTACATGAATATGGTTTTTCATTGACTATTTCACTATGAGTAGAGTCTAATAAAAAAAACATTATATGGTTATTTTTATATAAAAAAGAATCCATTAATTAGTCTTTTAAGGGGACAATGAGTTCAAGCACACTTTTCATATTAAGTATTTCTTAATCAAATCTTTAGACATATGTTATAGTATTCTTATCTTTTCATTATATGATGATGAAGAGCATACTTATGCCCTATTTAGCTAGTATATTTATGCTAAAATAGGAAATGAGTTTGGCACTCATATTATAAAAGTCATTGATGTAGCCAGGTTGTATGTTATAATATTATGCTCGGGCATATCCGTTGAATGTTGTTAAAAGAACTTACACATAACATCATTATCTTATGTTACAAGCTTTAAGTTATCTTGTACATTCTGTTTATTCTCTCTTGGATTATAAGTTTATTTTATCTTATTAAGTTGGCTTTAATAAATACACAATCTTTGAAAAGATGAATGTTCAACACTCAACGATAAAGTATAAAATCTTTGATATTTCTCCTTAAAAGCTTGCTTTTTTTATTAATCAAGAGAAGGCTTGTTGAAGGGAAAGATTGTTGAAGGCTAGAGAGGGTTATAGCCCAAGTCAAAAATGAATGTAAGAAAAAGCTATAATGCTTATTTGGTTTGTTCTTTTAATTAGGATTTTATTGTTATCAAATTTCTATAACATTTAATTTTTGTATCAGAATATAAATACCAAATTCTATTTGATGTGTTGGGTGTTTGCCTATTTTATTTACAGGTTCTATCTTAGTTCTCAACTACAAAATTTTCTTTATCAAAGCTAAAAGCTTTTCTTTATAAAATCTTGCTCTTGCAAATCTTAAGCAATAAACATGAGAACCATATTTTTTTCAAAGAAAAACAAAGAATATTCTTCATAATTCTTGAGGTTGATCATGCTACCTAGTATGAATGGGAGGAGATTTTAGATACCATATTATTCTCAAGTCAAATAAATTATCAAGCAAAATTGAAAGGTTTGCCTAATGTATCACTTTTTTGCTCATAATTGAGGAGAACACATGTTGAGGTTTTATCATTTCATCAATGTTCCATATATTCAAGAACATGGTATTGATAAACAAGCTATAAATGTTTTGTCCACCATTAGACAATTTTGCATTATCAGGCTAGTTATGGCCTTAGTCCTTTTATAAAAGGATTTGATTTTCATTTTGCACATGTGCAATTTGTTTGCACACAATATGAAATTGATATATTCTATATAAATATTTCATACAAAAGACAAAAAGGAGGCCGTCAAGGGACAAAAGCTAAAAAGAAATGGGTTTCTTATGTCAACAACAAGGATCAATGATAGTTTACCAACAGTTTCATTATGATATATTTAACTTACCAATAATTTTTTTGTTGGAAGAGGTAAGTTATAGATTCATTTATAGGACAATGTAATTCTTTGTTCTTAACTCTACTTTAGAACCTAGTAACAACTTTAAATCATTTACAATTAATGTTATTTGCCATCTTAGGCGGAAATTTTACCCTATAAGTTTCAATGAACTAGAGATGTTTTATTTAAGATCTCAACTGAAACATTATTATATTGATATGATTCATCATGAAAGCTTCAGAATGTCCATCATTTTTTAATTAAGTTGAGGATTATTTGAAACAATAAATTGCAACACTATCATTTGATTGATAGGTTGATTCATCTTATTTTGACTTTGCTTGTACTCATTGTCACCACAACGAGTATTTTCAGGTATACTGTTTGTCGAAATTGTGCTTCACAATAAAATAAAAATGAAATTTTTAGTACATTTTATGATGATTTGCATTGAATGAGAGCTTGATAGATATCAAATTGAATTGCATCATAGATGAATTTTATTCCACAAAAAATCAAAGAGTGCAACTTCGATAGTGTAGCTTATTTTTTTATTGTTTCTTTAGTTTTATGTGCTTTGAATTAAAATTTTATTTTATGTTATGTATTTGAATTAAAGATTTATTTTTAATTTTAAAAATATATACATATAAATTAATGATTAATATGAGGAAAAAAAAAGCATTATTAGTTATATCCTTGTCGGGGCCTCAACTAGTTTCATATTTAAATTAAATGTTATTTCTTGTTCGTCTTCTTCTCATTTCCTTGCAAGGTCAAAACAAGACTTCTCCATTTTTGTTCCTTCAATGTTTCCTTGTTTCAATACAGAGAGGTAAATTCATCTTTCTTCGTCTATTTTATTCCCTTTACTCAACTTTTTTTTTTTTCATTCTTTTTTCCTTCCACCAACCACTCATGTTTTTAAAATCCCATAGTCAAACATGAGTTTCTTACAAGATCACAAAGTCAACCTAAACGTTTTTGGATTATTTCAGTTCTTAGTGTAAAATACCGAATTGGATCTTGTTTTGGCAATAAATTCAGTGGATTTAGCGTATTGGGTTTCACTTGCCTCCTCTAAAAAACAGAAAATATTCTACTGGCCCCATTATATGACATTGAATATTTGATAGAAAAAGACAGAAAAGAAAAGCAAAGACAGCTTAGACCCACAACATGCATATATCACGCCAAAATTCCTTGCATGTCTTGTGTCCATAAACGTAGGTATATGCAAATAAATATAAAAAACCATAGTAAAAACATATTATTTTTTAAGGAAAACAATCACTATAAAAACTAATTAAATGGTTTCAACAACATGTAAATCACTAATTAGCGAGATTCAAAACAACCCCACATATACATTTTTAAAGCTTGAAATTCCTTTATTTTGCTAGGTGGACAATTCGTAGCAAATACACTGTACTTCCCATGAATATGTTTTCGAGTCTGGTATACGAGGCTTCCTCGAGTCTACGACACCTCCCAAATCTCCATATTTTAGAGCTGTCACTTCTCTTTTCAAAAGAAGAAGCTTAATTATTTATATTTCCTCCATGAAAGTTTTTTGGAAAGCATCGGATGCCCAAAATATGTCAACGGATTCCATCTTATCACTCCCTATAAAGGGAGATGAGTTAGCTATATATACATGAACACATTCCATCATATCAGCTTTCCTGTAATGACCGATGGGTTGCCATATAGGATGGATATATCCTTTCGTTTTCCATATCAGCCAAGACATTGAGTAGGTTTCAGCAACAAAAGTTACAATTCTGAAAGCTTTTTTTTCTGAACTGGGGCTTCGCGTTTTAAATCTGCAATTCTGCATTCATGTAGCAACTTTGAAAACAGGTCACAGCTAGCTGCTCTCATGTCTTCAGGAAAGAAAAAAAACAATTATTAGCCCAGATCTAATCACACATTTCAAAGAATTCAAACTACGATGGATTGTTGAAATGATGGTAAGAGGACAAGCAATTATGATTGCAAGACATGAAATAGCATGGAGAAAATGGAAACTCTGCAACATGCATAAAGCCTAATCCACGAAGAATTAAAAATCAACGTGCAGCTAGATTAGAGTTTCCTTTACCTAGGTAAAGAAAGTGGAAGAAAAAATAAACTTCTGACTTGGACTTACAAGCTGTAGTCAAATCATATAAATATATATAACCCTAATGAGCTCAAATCAAAACAAATCATTTAGACGTGTGACCCCTCAGCATTTATTATTAGTATGACATTTCAACCGGTATATTATTATTTGTAATATGTCAAAGCAGACATGAGAGAACCGGTCTCTATGCTGTCAAAATCTTTATGAAAGTCCACACAAAAGTAGACCAAACTTGAAATTCACTCAAGGAAGCATGAGTCCGATGACTACTTGTTATGCTATTTGTTTTTTGTTTGAATGTTTATGATTAGTTGATATATGTTTTCGTTAGAGGACAGTGGTGAGCTCTTTTACACTCAAGCATGACGAGAATAATGAATCTAAATCTTACAATATTTTATCAAACTCGGAAATAAATGAATAAGCTAGGGTTCTTGGTCTTGTTGCCTTTCAGCTATATGTGTTGTTGGTACGTATGCATGGGGAGAGAGGAGCCAGCGGATGCTTCCAGCGTCTACAAGACTACACCATCCGAATGTTTAGTGCTTGTTTCATAGTCTAATTGTATTATTTTTTAAAGTATTTTTTATTTAAAAATATGTTAAAATTATGATTTTTTTATTTTTTAAAAATTATTTTTGACATCAACACATCAAAATGATCTGAAAATATTAAATTTTATTAATTTAAACTTAAAAATAAAAATAAAAATAAAAATAAAAAATTTTCAATTTTTTCAAAAATACTTTCAAAAAGCTCTCCCAAACACCCCTTTAAAGAATTTCATTTGCGATCATGTGAAAAATAATTCAGCAGAAATTAAAAATCTTAATTCCATTACCAAGTCTAGCTACTACTGATTTTTTTAAGCAGTACCCCACATATACTTTGTGTTAGGTCATATGTATTATTTTTCGATTCTTTCTGCTTGGCAGAATCAGCCAAAGGTATATAATCCCTTTATTTAGTTTATCAGTCAATTCAAACTACTAATGTCAAATGCAAGAAGTTAAGGTAATTTTAACCTATTTATATCACATGTTATGTTATGTTATGTTATCTATATACATACACACATGCGCGCACGCGCGCACACACATAAAAAAATAAAAAAACTTTAACAGGATTAAAAAGTGAAATTTTTTATTGAGCACACAGTATTTTTTTTTTTTTTTTTCTGGGGCTAAACCCAAAAGAAAAGCAACTTGAAGAAATACAGAATCTGAGAATAACAATCCAAGGACCTCTTGATGCAAGAGATCACCAATGCCATCAGGAGGGAGGAAGGTCGAAATACTGCACTCCTAGTTGAAGCTTGAAACTAGTGTTTAGCCGATTGACACGCAATTAATTGAGGCTAATTTCTGTTTGTTTGCTTAAAAGTAATTTTTAAAAAAGAAATAGTTTTCATGGAAAATAAATTTCTCAACAGTAGATTATTTTAGGTATTATCATGGAAAATGAGTTGAGAAACATTCTCGATTGTTTGCCTATGTTATGCAAAATAATCTGGACAATAACTTTTTTAATTTTTTTTTCAAGTTTATTAAAACAATAAGGATCAAGTTTTACAGATAAAAAGGTTGAAGGATAAAATTGAAAAACATATAATTTGATAAATTATTTTAAATAAAATAAATAGCAATTAAAATAATAAAAACTAGATTTGATGGATAAGAAAGTTGAAATATGATGAAATTATATATATATATATAATTTCATAAATTATTTCAAATAAAAATAACAATAAAAAAATCAGGACCAAATTTAATAGTTAAAATAAAAGAGAGGCAAATAACAATAAAAAAAAATAAGGACCAAATTTGATATAAAAATAAAATTAAATAAAACTTTAAGGGATGAAATATAAAGAATATATATATATATATATCAAAAGACTAACCAAACTTTAAAGGATGATATTTATGAATTTTTCACAATTTTTGTAAAGTATTTTAGTTCAAAATAAAAGGAAAATACATATCTTTCTAAAAACCAAGTCAATCATTTTTACTAGAAAAAGTTTTTTGTTGACCAATTTTCCTAATGATAAAAAAAAAAAAAAAAAACACAAGAAAGTTTAGAAAGTAGCTTTCTGAAAATCATTTTCCATGCAACAAACGGGCCTAAAAGACATGGTAGTTTCATACATGTTTTTATCCTCAAAATTTATTACAATTAAATAACTAAAATGTAGATGATTTAATTCTTTGGTATATCTAGCTCTTAATCTATTTTACCCATTAGAAGTTCCAAGTATAATTGACTAGTCAGTTTAGTCTGGTTTCTGATTTGTTATTAGAATGTCATGTTTTAGGTGACTTATATGTCATTTTCTATTAAAGGTGATTAGACATATAAAGGGAATGAGCTATTGTTTTTAATAATATAATTATTTATCTCTTCTTTGGACTTGGTCTATAACTTTAGAGATTGAGATAGTTTTGTTATGTTGCAGATTTTCTTTTTCATTTTCTTTCCTTGTTTTTTGAAGCTTTTATTTTGTTTCCCAACCTTTTTTTCCTTTTTGGATATACTTAATATGTGTCTTTATTTTATTTTATTTTGTTTTGTTGGTTTCTTTATATTTTTTTAATTTTCAGGATTGTTTTTTACTTTGGTCCTAGACGATGATTTTTCTTTGGATTAGTGTTACTTGCATTTATATTTGGTTTGTTTCAAATTAGTTCTTCATGTTGTTGTGTCATGGTCTATTGGAAAGGTTTATATCAATTGATAGTAGTTTATTCTTTATGTAGCTATTATGTCTTTGATCATATGTTTGAAATCTTGGAAAAGCATGTGTTTTCTAATAGTTATGGTTAGATCTTTTTAATGAAAGAGCTAAGTGAACGTAAGATGGGAGGGTAATTAAGTATCTAAAATATATAACACAATATAGTGATCAATCTAAAAAAAAAAAAACTCAAACAATAGTAGAGACAAACTTAAAAAGCAACACTTCAAAACAATCACAATTAAAAAAAAAATAGAATTAAAAGAGTGTGCACCAAGATTTTTATAGATTTTCATACACTCAGCTACTTCTATTCTTGAACCAGCATTCAAGATTTCTACTAACACTTAGTGTGGTCCACTTCACAAATATAACCAAACTTTTTATATGTCAAAGATTGAAACCTTTATCAAATTTTTTTTAGTCTCAATACCAAACTCAATCTTTTTGCACAGGTTAAGGATCAAACTAACACCTAATATTCAGGTACAATATTAGCAAACATTTTCTCAACAATGCTTGTAGATGGATAAGGATTAAATACCTTTCAGAAGGCTTCCCCAAGTGTTTAAGTATCACTTACACTTTCCATAATATTATTCTCATAATAGAGTTAAATAGAATACAAATAACGTACTGTAAGTGATTTTCTTAATAATAATTCAACCTTGTTTTTGGATGAGTCAAGAGTGGAACTAAGGTTGTTAAGAGTGAGAATATGGTCAAATTTTACCTTAGATGTTCTTTATCATTTATTGAAAAGAATAGTATTTATAAGGCTAAAATATTAAATTAATTGCTAGGAACACTTATCAAATATATTCATATCCATTAAAATATGGTTACATCATTGCTTGATCTGGTTAAAATGTCTTAAAGTATTGGGTAAATTCAAGAATTTAAAAAAAACTAGTAGAGCATTTTACAAAATGGTCAGATTGTTTAGATAAATAGTTGTTTTGGTATTTCTTGTATTTTTATGGATTTGTTTAGGTTATGTATGTTTCAAAATTGATTTCTAAACAAATTGAGAGTTATTTGGAAAATTCTACTTACAAGATCTTAATTCTTGAAGTTATAGATTATTATGGCATCAAGTTTCTTTTATTGAACTTCATGTATCCATTTCTTGTTCTTTTATGATTTCCTTGATTTTTTTTATTCTCTTACAGCTTATTTAAGTAATAAATGAGAGAGTAAGCATTACATTTTAGGAACTAGAGTGTTTATTCTAGTTTTTGTATGATAAATACTCTTAGAATGTATGATCATTTAATAAAAATGTGAACCATTTACTTGGATGCTTAAGAGTCCTTAAACTTTATTGCTTTGTTAAACTGATGGAGAGTCATTTCCTTTTAAAAAAATTCATGAAAAAAAATATCCTTTACATCATATTAATATTAATTGAAATAACTCTTACATCAATATTAATATTGATGAAAATATAACATGCTCTAGAAGACCTTTATATGTTTAGAGATATAGAAAAATGATTATCCTGAATTCTTATAATCATATGGATAACCTTGTGATCGATATAAGGCTCATAAAGACAGTCATTTCCATATTTATTTAGTCCTAGAATGACTTCAATTACAAGGATAATAGGTTTGGATATCTTATTATACTCATATGCATTTAGTTTTAGTACTGCGTTATTGATCCTAAGAGTGTTGGATTTAGTATACAATTAGACCCATGGGTACTTTGGCTTAATACATAGTTAAACTTAAGGTAACATTCGATGACTAGGTAGACAAGGCTTTTCAATTTGCATAAACAATGATTTTGCTTTGTCATTTTTTTTATGTTGAGAAAACAATTTACTTCATACCACAACATAACATGAGGAATCATATGAACTTACAAGCACTAGTGAACTTCGGCTATCAATTTGTTTTTTGTCTATAAGTAAAAATATATTATACTACAAAGTTATGAAAAATAAGGGGGAGATATATATATTTATATAATTTTGATTTTGCATTTATATTTTTTTTGTTTACCACATAAAAAAATATAGCGGAGGAAGATTTCTAATTTTAAATTAACTAAATCATAAGTCTCTTAAAATATTTAAAAATTAATGAAAATGTAAAAATCAAATTATGTGAACCCTTGTTATTTTTCAGTTAAACCCCCTACTAATAAGATTATGAAATAATATAATGTGATTTTATAATTTTTCTTTCAAATATTAATAGCAATTAAAATTTTAAATTGAATATCTACAATATACATATTTTGTATATACATATTTTAGAATTACTTAATTTTAAATTTTATTTTATATGCACTTTTATTTGCTTTCGCTTAGACCATTAATAAAGATATGGTGTGAAATTAAGAATTTAACTTTATTTAAAAAATCAGGAATAATTAAAAATCTAAATTGAATATCCACCTACAATGTAAAATATAAATCTTATTCATATTTGTTTTCTTTTATTTAAATATATGTTTTTTTAATATAGATAAGTAGTGTTTCAGTCACTTTAATCTGATAAATTGTCAAATAATCATTTTTTTTTCCCATTCAATAACTTTGTTATTATTTGGAGATGGAAGGGAGGAACTTTTTATGATCTCATGAAAGCATAAAAAAAAATGTTATTATAGAAACCATTTTTTTAGGAAATGAATGATAAAATTGACTCATGAAGCCACAAAAACTTCTATAAGAATTCGAGGTTTTCCATAATGATTGTTTGGGCTTGTATTTGGATTATGATATTTGAAACCAATTATATAGAATGGAGCCTTTTAATGTTTAAATCAGTCATTAGATGAGAGAAAAACATAGACTAAAAAAAATAAAAGTGTATTATTGATGGTTGATATCCATTATTTGAAGAATTAGATAAAACATAATTCCTTATGAAGTATTATTGAGCACAAATTAACATCATCATTTTATGTTTTTATAAAAAATAAATTAACCCACCAAATTTATAATGTATAATAAAAACAAATCTCTCATCTAACATGTCACAATTTTATAAAACATTGTTGGTGATATATATTTAATAATTTTGTAATTTATGGCGAGTTATTAAAGATAACTTATGCACTCCTCTAACATATGTCTCATTTTTCTTATAATATAATTATAATTTAATAAAAAAATTAGTTTTGATTCTTTTTAATAAAATACAAAACTAAGATTTATGATGGTAATGTTATTGAATTTTATTCATGCTAGAGAGTGTCATTGATATATTTTAAACTATCATATTTCTAGAAAAAAAAATATATCAGAGCTCGAAAAAATGAGTTTATTGAGGTTCTTAAGATTTTATTTTTTGGTTTTTTAACAAAAAAAAATAATTCAGAAAAATGGGTTTATGAGGACTAAACACTTAAGAAGTCTTTGACACTATGTTTCAAAAGCACATTGAAAAAAATATATTTAAATTAAATATTTTTGGTGTTTTTAAATTATTTTCATGTTCTGATGTCAAAAATAACTTTTAAAAAAATAACATTTTGATGTATTTTTTAATAAAAAACACTTTAAAAAAAAATTTCGACCACACTGTCAAACATGCCCTTATACTCAGACTTTTCAGCCACCATCATCCTTAATAGTAAACGACATGTCATTTACTATAACAAATTATGCATATCATCTACTTAAATAAATAAAAAAAATTAAAAAGGTCATGTTTTATAGAACATTGTTGGTGATATATATTTAAGAATTCTGTAATTTATGGTTTGTATTATTTTAATAAAAAAATAACATGTCATCTACCTAAATGAATAAAAAATTAAAAAGTTCAAATGTGTAGACCTAGCTTTGTAGCCCCATGTTTTTCTACTATTTTTTATTAGTCCATGCGTAAGGGCTTAACCCTTGAAGCCTCACACCTCGACTTTTTTTGTATACTCCTTCAATATTTTTTTATTAAAAAAAAACTTATGTTAGCATTATGGCTACAATGATGATTTAATAAAGTTTTTCATTGTGTTTTAATAATAACATAAACATAAGGATATTGACGTTATTAAATAAGAAATACGTTATTTAGCAATTATAAAACATTGACTTGATATAGTTTTTAGGAATACATGCACATGTTCATACATTCATGCACATCATATTGATAAATCATAATATATTACATAGAGCTTTTATATTTCATACTTAAATAACTTAATTAGTTTATGTCAAAATGTTAGATGAAACATGTTTGTGTGCCTTAAGATTAATACATGTGGCACACAAACATGTCTACATGCTCTTGCAATTATTTAAATAAATTTACAATATTCAAAAAATCATCAACAAGCAAGGAAAGGATTCACGAAAGTTAAGAATAAACAACTTGTAAATATAAAAATTATTGACTTTGTCAATCAAGATTTTGTAAAAGTGTTTCCTGATAGCACTCAAGTTATTTATGACACCTTGTAATATTCATACAACCTAAACCCTAAATCTAAACTAACCAAATAAAATGAAAACAAAAAATAAACAAGACATTTTTTAACAATAATCAAAATAATCCAATTGTTCTGAAGATAATCTAATTATTTCTTAAAATAGTCCAACTATTTTGAGAAACAGTCTAATTATTTCTCATAACAGCCACTATAATTCTGGAAAATTTTCAGAATTTTTTTAGGTTCTAAACATAGTCTAATCGGTTCTCCAAAAAATAAAAAAAAAAACTAAATCTAACAACTAGTCTTAATTCAAAGACCATAAATAATTATTCCCTTGTCCAAAGTTTGGAATATTCGATATATTAAAATAATTTCAAAAAATATCACAAAAAAAAATTAATTTAAAAAAAACAATAAAAAATAATACTCTTAATATACAAAAATAAATAATATTTTAATTATACAATATGATTTTTAGATTATCCTGAAGTGATTAGTCTTCTGGGCCTCGCAATCTTTTGGTAGCCTGTCATGGCATGGGGCGATGGGCTATGGCTTATTAAAGTCTAACTTGGAAAACTTTACAGCCCACATAATTTATACTATTTCCAGATAACTTTTTTTTTTGGACTCTTTAAAACCGATCTCTTGTGAAACCCATCTTCACTTCGAAAATACAATGAAACGTATTTATCCCATGATTTTTAGAGGACCTAAGCTTGCTGCTGATTTGGTTGTTCCTCTTCTGGGAGACATCTCCCCCTTAGCCTGCTCAGCGTGTGGCATAAAATTATGTACAACTCCTGGAATGACTCATATGCTATTTTCACAAATAAACAGACCCAAATCACGGATATGATGCAGCCCAGAATTGGATCGAGAACTGATAGAAGCAAAATTGCAGCCAAGCCACCGGCAAAGAGCCGGATGTTGCCAACATGTGTATGGTAATTTGATCCGGAAGCTCGGAGCATAACCTCGACCACCAGTGCTGTGGCGTAGGTAAATAGAGCCAGGAGGAAAATGAACATGGCAAGATGGTGGGCGTCCATGGGAGCCGCTTGAGTTGATTGGTACTTCACTTGGATATGGTCGTTTAACGTCTTGAGGAGAAGGGCAAAAACCTCATTTTGCACCATAAGGATGCTGTCATCACAGCAAAATAAAATTGTTTTAGAAACGGTAATTTTCAAAATTATATTTTTTGATGTTGGGTGAGGTCAGTAAGAGTAGGGTTTTTTTACTAATAAACATTCAATATAATTCACTTTCAGAGGCTTATTGTAGCCAATAATGTGTCCTTTGTTTAGGCCTTGGAGCAATGATTCTTCATAAACCCTACACCTTGTTTACTGGGCAGGCTTTGACAAAGTGACAAAGTCATGTCATTAGCCCAGAAAACAACTTTCAAAGGGGAAATTTTGACTTCGTTTCCTACAGTCTGAGCAAACGAAACAAAGACGAGATGGATCACACTAAGCGATAACAATGAAATTTAAAGACAGCACAAGGCTAGTTTTGTTATTGAAACTTGAACAGGAATAGATATCATCACTGGAAGAAAACATCATAGTCAGTGAAGATCAATAGACGGAAATGGAAATTAAACCCAAAATAGAAAGAGCAAACCAAGAGGATTCAAACTGTAAACTAACCTTTCTATTTCAAAAGCAAGAGTTAGGCTATGGCTGTCAGACATTTCCTCTTGTGTTTTCCCCTCTCTAGTCTCTACCGAGGCTATACAACTCTGTTCTTGGTGGGGTGGTGCGATGGGAGTTCAATTTGGTTGTGAGATGACGCCCTCTCTGTTTCACTATATATATAGATAAATATAAATGGTGGGCTTTCTTGGAAGCTTGATGAAAAGAAGTGTGGGGTCAAAGGTACGTCCTCCGTTTTTGTCTAAGACGCATTGGAACCATACTTATTGATCCCGTTCCGTTCCGGCCGGAACGGCCCGTTCCAATACAAAATCCAGGACAAAACGGCGACGTTTTTATCCCGGTCAAAATCCCGGCCCGATCCGGGCGTTCCGTTCCGGATTCAAAAAAAAAAAAAAAAAAAACTCAACCCATAAATTATATATTAGTAAAAATAAAAAATTAAAATCATAAAAGTTAACATATCAAATACAACAATAAGTAACATTAATTAATTTCAAATACAACAACCATAAAAAAACATTGAATTACTTGAAAAACATACAATAAGTAACTTAAATTTCAAATATTTTGGATCTTTTAATTATAATTAAATTCATTCTTTATTTTTTATTTTTTAAAAAATAATTTTATTGTTGGAATTTTAGAGATGTTTCTAATTTTGAGATTATGTTTGTTTGATTTTGTGTTTGTATTGTATAATTTAAAGTTAATTTATCTTGAATTTTAATTATATTTGTTAAAATATTTTTTTTCATATATATATATAATTAATTTATATGAACAGTACAAAACCGGAACGGAACGCCGGAATGCACCGAAACCGGAACGTTCCGTTCCAAACAAAAAACCGGAACGGTACCCGGAACAGATTTTACAACATTGATTGGAACGAAGTAGGACGTCTCAAAAGAGGTCGGTTGAGGGGTTTTTCCCCATCTAAAAACTTGGACTTAAACAGCAGTCAATGCCATTTGGGTACTATCTTACTTGTCTATACAATTCCATTTTGGTCCTATATAGTGTCTGAACAAAAAAAAAATCTAACTTTCTTTGTCAATCATAAAATGCTTTTTAACACAAATAATTATTTTAGTTGAAAACATTGTATCCACTAAGAAAAATAATTGATCATTAGCAAGAAAGTTAATTTTAAACTTCAAAAAATATGTTTTGTGCTTATTTAAAATAATTTATATTTTTAACAAAAAAAATAATTGTTGTTCTATAACTAGATTTAAAACATATGAAAGTTACACACGATATGAGATCAATTATCTTAATATAAACATTTGTCAAGGTTTATTGACAAAATCTTTGGTTTAGGTCAACATATTTCTCATCATTTATTAACACATATAATTCTCGATTTATTTTATTAAGCATAAATGTTAGATTTTTACTTTACAATGAAAATCTTTCTTATTGGACAAGAGTTTTTTAATATATTTTCAAATTCAATAACAATACCTTCCCCAATAACTAAAACATTGCCTTCAAATAATTATAAAAATTATATAAATCATTTTATTTTTTTTCCTTTATACAATGACTTTTCAAAAATCTAACATGGTTTTTTTAAAAAAAATAACATAATTTTAAAAAATTGATGAAATAACATAATTTGTACATGTACGCAAAATTAGAAAATTCAAACTTGTTGCTATATAGAAATGTGAATGTGATATTTCAAATAAATTGTGAAATGGTTTGCATAAATTATGGTGAGGAGAGCCCAGAGAGGAGGAGAGAAAAGAAAGAAAGAAAGAAACCATAAAGATGTATTGAAACTCCGATTAAAATACCACTAGTACTATAAAAAAGCAATGAGATAAATCTAACCACATTGAGAAGGTCACCAATGATCATTGAAAATATATAATCCTTTTATTTAGTTTATCACTCAATTTAAGCTGCTCATATGTCAAATGCAATAAGCTAAAGTCATTTTAACTTATTTCTATCATATATATATATATATATATATATATATATATATATATATATATATATTGGTATTATAATTCAAAGTAAGAAATTATAATTCAAAAATGAGAACTTTAATTCATTTAACATCATTAATAAAGAGAAGATGCCTCAAGCCTATCACTATCCCACAACATTTATCAAGAGAAATATGGATTAGAAAGGGGCTATATGAAAAACCCAATAAGATGAACCTAATTATTTTTCTAATAATTTGAGATGTTTTGTAATGTCATGTTTTTCAATAATAACAACTTTGAATTTCATGTTTTCAATCGTGACATGTACAAATTATGTTATTTCACTGAAAAAATTAAGTTATGTATTTTGCACATTTCTTAAAAAACAAGTGTTAAGAAAAATAGTTCTTATTAAATCATGGGCACGCACTAAATTGCAAGTTAGGTGAAATTATTTTTGGAAAGTGTTTGTGTGTGGGTGTAAGTATTGAAAAGGTTTGTTCTACTAAAAGAAAAGATTGATCCTACAGTGGTAGATTTAAAAGGTTCAAAACATATCAAACTATTAATAAGAATATAGTTTGTTTAAAACAATTTAAGACAACATCTTTTTTTAATAGAGAGAGATCAACATATTAGATAGACATAAGTTAACCAACCAAATCCACTATTAAAACATGAGACCATGATAACTTGATATAAAGTAAATCTTAATAAATTATGATGTTTAATTCTTAATCAACCCAATATTGAAGATGAAATTGAAATAAAAAATATATAACATGAGTCAAGTTGGGTTAACTTGTCAAACTCATAACCTCGGTCATGAAAGCAAAATAACACCTTAGAAAATAAATCAAAATGAAAACTATGAAGTTCAATCTCCAATCTTTTACATTGAATGATGAAATTGAAAAATATTATTAAAAAATAACAAAAACTAACTTGAGTCAACACCTGTTAACTTGCAAAACCATGAACTTAGTCATGAGACCTTTATAACATTATAGAAAACAAGCTAAAAACAACCAAAATAAACCTGAGCTAACCCATAAGACCTCTTACTTGGGTCTTGAGACTAAGATCATACAATAAAAAAAAATCAAACAATTTTAAATCTTAATTCTCAATTAACTCATTGTTGAATGATAAAATAAAAAAAAATCAATATAAAAAATACATAATAAAATGAATCAAAACTCATAGCATGAATCATAAGATGATGATAATCTCATTAAAAACATAACAAAACAATCAAGAAACTTAAAGGTCACAACACGCAGGCCTTTGCTAAATGGGTATACAGGTTGATATAAGCTTTTTTTATAAAAAATTTTTTATTGTTTTGTCTAAAGCTTTTTTGGTATGTATTTCTTACAAGTTTTTGGTCATGAAAGCAAAATAACACCTTAGAAAACAATCAAAATAAAAACTATGAAGTTCAATCTCCAATCTTTTACATTGAATGATGAAATTGAAAAATATTATTAAAAAATAACAAAAAATAACTTGAGTTAACACCTGTTAACTTGCAAAACCATGAACTTAGTCATGAGACCTTTTTAACATTATTGAAAACAAGCTAAAAACAACCAAAATAAACCTGAGCTAACCCACAAGACCTCTGACTTGGGTCTTGAGACTAAGATCATACAATAAAAAAAATCAAACAATTTTAAAGCTTAATTCTCAATTAACTTATTGTTTAATGATAAAATTAAAAAAAATCAATATAAAAAATACATAATAAAATGAATCAATTCAACCCTCAAAACTTATAACATGAATCATAAGATGATGATAATCTTATTAAAAGCATAACAAAACAATCAAGAAACTTAAAGGTCACAACACACAAGCCTTTTGCTAAATGGATATGCAAGTTGATATAAGCTTTTTCTATAATAAAAAAAGTACTGTTTTGTCTAAAGTTTTTTTGGTATATATTTCTTACAAGTTTTTATAATTATATTTAAATTAATATAACCCTTAGAAATTTGATAGAAGAGAGAGAAAGTGATTGGATTTCAAACGTAGAGAGAAAATCATCATTTATATCAATTTTGACCATGAAAAATAGTGATTTTAGTGTAAAATGCTCCTTTTAATCAAAAGAGTTTATCTTAGGTGTTTTTTTTACCCTTAACTTACATGATATAATAGATTTTAAACTTAAAAATAATTTTGACTTCAAATTGATTATGAGTTTTTGAGCTATTTTTTAGGGGTCATGAACATTATAGATATATATAAAATACACCCCGGTTTTACTATGCATGATTTTACTGTTCACATAGTGACATCATTATGGATTCGAGCAGTAAAAATTACTTTTTTGCCCTCAAGGTTGAAATTTTTAACACGCGGGGACAAGGGTATTTTTGATTTTTCCATAGGACATGGATGGTATCCCTGAGTTTGTTACACAGTAAAACTATAAAAATAGCCCCCGGAAACGATAAAATTTAGCCCCAGACCCGGGGGTGTTCTTGTTTTTTCCAATTTTTTTGTGCAATAAATCTATTGAAATAGCCTCAAAAAGACAAAATAGAACACTGTAGCGAGGGGTAGCGAGGGGTTTTCCTCTCCGATTGTTTTGTAATTCTGATTCGCTTTAAGGGTGTAAATGTAATTGGCCAATATTTTATTATTTTGTTCTAAAACACTCCTCTAAGGCGGCACGTGTGGGGTATATAAGTAGTTAAAACTGTACTTTCGCGTGTATCTTGGTTCGCCTCCCTGTCCATTGTCCACCGGTGTCACGCATGTCCATATACAGTGTTCTAACAATCACCGATGAATGATTTTAGATGCTTACTCTCTCCTGCCACCTCAACTTACGTATAAATCCTTCATGTTTGTCATTTATTTAGTTTAGTTCCTGAGATATTGATTTCGTTTTTATTCTTAATTTCTTTAATTAAAATTTTGATTGTTTTCAATTGTTCCCTTCAATTAAAACTGATTATAAATATTGGTTTTCATTTCATTTCAATTCTTATTCTTTTGAATTTTTTATTTTTTTTGACTCCTTTATTTTTTCGGTACATAAGTTTTTTATTTTTTATTTTTTTCTATAATTGAAATGGATTATATATGCTTACTTTTCATTTCAATCCTCATTCTTTTAATTTTCTTAACAAAATTAAACAACAATTACCTTTAAATTTTTCATTATTTATTTTGATCCCGAAGTGTTTATTTGTTTCAAATTTATCCTTATATTGGTACTATATATATATATATATATATATATATATATATATATATATATATAATTTGTTTTAATTATTGAAATTGATCATATATACTACTATTCATTTTGGTCCTTATTCTTTTAATTTTTTTTAACAAAATTACACAGTATTTTTTTTAAAATACCTTTATTTGTTTTAATTTTATCGTTAGATTAGAATTAATTATATATTTTATTTTTCATTTTGGTTTTTTATTCTTTGAATTTTTTATTTGATATTAATTCATTTGGTTTCTTTTTGTCATTTTTTTGGATAATGTTTATTTTTTATCTGTATTTATGCATCTATGCTTTTAGTTTTTATTTTTAATTTTTATCTTTTTTTTATTGGGGTTTTATTTTTAATCAGTTTAGTCTTAAAATTTAAATTTATATTGGTGATCATTATAAAATTATTATTGCTCCCTTTTTCTCTTTGTCCATTTTTTTTTTGGATCAAATGATTTCTATGATTTTATTATTTGTGCAATAATAATGATAACTGAAGTGATTATTTTTTAATTTTTTTATAAAAATATTTTTCTTTTTTAGTTTTTCAAGACAATTTAATGATTTTAATTGTTTTGGTAGTAATGTTAATAATAATTTTAATTATTATAGCAATGATAATGACGGTAACGTAGGGATAAATTTTCAATTTATGTTTTTATCGTTTTGTTGATGGAAAATAAAATATTTATTTTTGTTATTTTATTATTGCAGGTATTTTCACAATTTATATTTTGTTTGTGTCTGCTTTAAATTAAATTATAAAATATAATTTTAATACAGTGAATTCAATAATTAAAATATCTGAAACTTCTGTTTTTTTTAATGATGATGATAATTTTATATTGGTTATTTCATTGAAACCTACAAAACAAATAAATTTATATCAATTTCATATATATATATATATATATATATATATATATATATATATATATATATATATATATATATATATATTCTAGAAAACTTATTATTTTGACTAATAAATATTAGTTCTTGATTTTTTATAATAATAAAAAAAATTTTGTACAAGAAGGTTTTCAACTTAACCATACAAATGATGTGTATGGTATTATGGTGTAATATGTTTTTAACTCAACCATACAAATAAGCTTTTGACTCAAATTTATAGCCACATGATATCCTATATTTAAAAAATTTCCCCCATTTTCCTTTATTTACAATACACCCCTATAATTTTAAAAAAGTAATATTAAGGGCAAGTCCAACGGGAGTAGCTATCCCGGGAGCCAAAGCCAAAAATTTAAAAATATGGCTGTTTTTATCAATTTCTACTCTCCAACGGGAGAGCCATTGCAGGAGCAATTTTGCCTCTTCTTCTCTTCCGTAGCCATTCCTTATGTAGTCATCCAGGAGCAAAAATAAAAAAATAGCCGTTGGAAATTTTGACATAATTTAACGCTGCAAAAATCTAAAAATCACAGCAGCAATTCACAACAAAATCAAAGCAAATTCACAGCAAAATCACAGCAATTAACAAAACTTATTTTACCCAGATAATCGAAAATCACAATCCAGCCAACACAGCAGCAGCATCTGTACTTCAATCAACATACATTCAAGGTTTGTTCTCCAAACTTATTCTATTTTTTCAACAACACAATAGAGGGAGGGGAGGGGAGTAAACGAGGGGATCATAGACAATGGTTTTGCCCCTGGATTGTCGGTCAGAGGACGACAAAACGGGGGGGAGGGGTGGCTAGAGGCTACAAATGGATTGTGAGTTAAAATCGAGTAACAGGGGGGCTGGAGGGTGCTGAGGAAGGGGGGCTGGAGGGGAGTAAACGGGGGGAGAGGGAGGGTGGCTGGATGATGGACGGAGAGTGCAGATGGAGAGGGAGGGGGCGACGCTGTGTGGAAGGAAGGTAGGGGGTGTGGAGTAAACGGGGGGAGGGGGCTGGAGGCTGTAAATGGAGAGGTGGGGCACAGGAAGGGTGGCTGGACGGTGGCCGGAGAGTGCAGAGGGAGAGGGAGGGTGGCAACGCTGGTTTGGAAAATTAGGGTTAGCAAAAAATTAGGGGGGGGGGACGGGTGAGAGGGTGAGAAGGGGTTTATATTATTATTATTATTATTATTATTATTATTATTATTATTAATTATAATAATTATAATAGTTAACATAAAATAATAGTTAGCACAAAGAAATAAATATGCGAAATTCATTAATAACAATATTTTGTAACAAAATAATTACGTTAAATTGAAAAATGACAAATTGTGTAATTATTTAGTTTAATTATATGTGTTTAAATTTGTTGTTAGATATAAAAACTGTGTAAATTTTGTGTATTGAATTGTTGTGGAGGTAATTAATAATAATATTTAGGAAAAATAATTAATAATAATATTTAGTACAAAAATAAATATGTTAGATTGAAAAATTATGAATTTTTTGATCAATTAGCGTAATTAACACAATATATTTTTTATGCAGATGGACTCAAATTTGTCAAATTCATTCACTGATTTTCTTATAAGTGAGATTGAACATATTGTTTATCAACAAAGTGATCATAATGTTCGTACAACTAAAAAAGCACAAAGAAGTAAAAACTTCTCGCCAGAAGAAGATTGTTTACTTGTATCTGCGTGGTTAAATACTAGTAAAGATCCAGTAACAGGAGTTGATCAACAAACAAGACAATTTTGGGCTCGAGTACATGCTTACTTTGTCAACCTGAATAATCGTTCTCAAATAAGCATTTCAAATAGATGGCAAGAAATAAATAGAGAAGTTGGAAAATTTGTTGGCTTTGTTACCCAAATTGAAAATCGTCAACAAAGTGGAACGACTGAAGAATCAAGGGTACTTTTTTTTTTTATCATTTACATGTTAAATTATGTGTTTAATATATTAATTATATAACATAGTTTTATTTATTGAATTTGATTTACCAGATTAATGATGCTCGGCAAATGTATGCTTCAGTCGTTGGCAAAAGATTTCAATTGGAACATTGTTGGGTTATCTTAAAAAATGAACCCAAGTGGCAATTTGAACGTGCAAGTCTTCATCAGAAGTCAAACAAGAAATAAAAAAATCATGGAAATGCAAGTCCAGCTTCCTCAACTCCATCAACAGCTGATTCTGTTAGTTTAGGAGAAGACAATGACGCATTTATTTACCAAAATAGACCAATTGACCAGAAAGCTGCAAAGGAACGACTTAAACGTAGACAAGGAAAAGAGACAGTTGAGGAAACAAGTGTAACAAATATCTTACAAGAATTGAAGGATAGGTTTGTTGAAATTGAGGTCGAAAAAAAACTAGACAGAAAAATGTTGTTAGAGCAACAAGTTTTATTGATTAAACAGAAGCAAGAAATGGAGATTATGAAGATGGATACTTCTACAATGGATCCAATTTCTGCAATGTATTTTGAAGAAAAAAAGTTGGAAATTATGACAAAAAAGAGTACTAATTTGTAAGTAATTTCATTGAATTATTTGTAATGGATTGTATGTTGATGAATTATGTAAGAACTTATTGGTTATTTGTTAATGTGTTAAATTTATTTTTTAAATTTTTTTAACACTTAAAGACAATAAGTAACATTAATTTACTGCAAAAACAACAACAATTATTCTGGATCTTTTAATTATAATTAAATTTATTTTTTATTTTCTTATTAAAAAAATAAATTTTATTGTTGGCGGGTTTTTCGAAAATAATTATTTAATTATATAATTTATTCATATTAATTGTATAATGAATTATATAATTACACTATATACAAAATAATTGAATTTAATTTAAAACAAGATTAAAAAAAATGGCTCTTAAAAATGACTCTTTACCATTGGAGACCACATCAACTCAAGAGCCATTTATACACTATTCAGAGAGTCATTTATATAATTTAGCTCTTAAAAATGACTCCTCCCGTTGGACTTGCCCTAATCTCTTGATTATATTTGTCTTTAGAAAAAACTTTTTGCATAGAGAAAGAATTATCTAAAACTTATAACTAGTTAGTGAATTCCTAGCATCATCAATAAGAAGATTGTAATTTTACCTTAATTCTGAAAATATATTAAAATACAAACAAATATATGTGTGTGCCTGGTGCATGTGATGGGCCTTTCTTGGAAGCTCGGCACCATAAGAAAAGGAAGGGCGGCGTCGACATCCATCTTCTGTTCTGCACACGACGAGAGTGAACACAATATAAGACGTCTTGGAAAGAGATCTATTGAGGGTTTATTTATTTATTATAAAAAGTTTACTATGAATTGTTTATTTTTATATTTTAAAATTAATTTTTAAAAAATTAATTTTTTGTAGGAATTTTTTTTACTTGCTATATTTAAAAATAAGCGAGTAATTTTGAAAAGTTGTTTATACCATTTAATAAAAACTAGTAATTATCAGCATTGTGCTGCAATTTGTCAGAAATGTCAAGTTTTGCACTGTTTTTTTAAAATGTTTTTTTTAAAAGTTTTTTTTTATTTTTTTATAAAAAAATTTTGTGTTTTAAATTATTTTCAGTTTCAAAAATAATTTTTAAAAATTAAAAAAAATTATTGTTGTAAATATAAAAGAATTCAAGTATAAGTAATATCATCAAACACTTGAGGTTAAATAAATCATTATAATTATAATAACAAAATACTATTAATTAAAATATTTTCTTATTTTAAAAAAATAATTCTTTATTATTGGATTGTTTTGAAAATTATATTCTATATATTTTTTTTTTCTATTTGCTTATATAATGGTCTTGTAATTTTATTTTATTTTGATTTCATCTTTCAACATTAAATTTGTTGCAAATGAGCTTTCAAATATTTTTTATAATTATTTTTATGAATTTATCTCAATCTCATGATTCAAGTTACGAGTGTAACAAGCTAATTTGAATTGATTCAAGTTTTTTTTTTTTTTTGTCTTTCTAATTGATATTTTTTATTTTATCCTTTAACATCTCAATTTGTTGGAAACCGTGTTTCATACGTTTTTTCTCTCTCTAGGATTATACTAGTTTTATGACTTGTGTCACATGTTTAACAAGTTGATTTGAGTTAACACTGTTTAATTTTGTCTTGATTCCTTTTTAACTTGAATAATTTTTAATTGAACTTCATTTTTTTTCAATTTACTTTTCTTAAAGTTATCCTGATCTTCTAATCAAGTCATGTACTTTACAGGTGGATCCAATTTATCTTTTTTGTTTTTTTAATTGATTACATATGTATTAATCTAAATCTTTAACAACTCAATTTTCTCTTTTTATTTTTATTTTTTTTAATTCTATATTTCGATATTAAGTTTTCTAAGAATTGAGTTGTGTAGTTTTCTTCAATTTTCTTTTTATGAAATTATCTTGGTATCATAAATTTATATTTTTCCTCTCCTGATTTCAACTTTTAATTTGTTAGAAATAGAGTTTTGTAATTTTTAAAATTTATTTCTCATAAAATTATTATGGTTTTATGACCTAGATGATGAGTTTAACATGTTAACTCGAATCGACTTGATTGTTTTTTTTTTTTTGTAATTATTTTTTTAATAATTTCATTCTTTAACATTTAGATGATTGGAAATCGAGCTTTGCATTTTTTTCTCAATTTATTTTATATAAGTTTATTTCAATCTCATAACCAATATTGAAGGTTTGATAAGTTAATTTAAGTTGACCCATATATTTTTTTTTTTGTTATTTTCTAATGTTGGGTTAACTAGAAATTAACTTTTACAATTTTTCTTTTATTAAGATATTATGTTCTAGTGATCAAATTATAGATTAAATAAATTAATATAATATGTATTGATTTTAATATTTTAAAAACAATTGTCCGATAATATATTATCCACTAATAATTTTTTTTAAATACCCATTATATTTTAAAATTTTAAATATTTTTTTATCTAAAAAAATTCATTTATCCAGCAGCTTGCCACTGATAAAAAAAACAAAGCAAACCCAGTAAAAAAAAAACAGTGAGAGAAAAGTGTGGAACTATTTTCTGCCCATCTCTGAGTGTTTTCCTTCCTTCTTTGAAATTCCCCGCCACCGCAAAACCCTTTCTACTCTTTTCAATCCCGAAATCAAACGGTAAAAAATGTCTCTCTGTAATGTTTTTCTTTTCCCGGGAACCAAACAGCGTGTGCCTCCTTGCTTTTTAGCCTTTTCATTCTTGTTTGTATTTCCTTGCTATATATCCTTAGAAGTCCTGATTTTTTGACCTTTTTTTTATATAAATTTAAGTGATTTTGAGTTTCATATAGGACTTCATTTATTATTTAAATTTACATTAATGTTGTTTTTATTTGTTCTTCGTGTTTTTAGGTTTTTTAAGAGGAAGGACAATGGGAGACTTGTCAAGGTGTAATTCTCTCTCTATTTATTTTTTAATTTAATATCTGATATCAAGTTAGAGAGAGAAATAAATTAATAGTATTTAAAAAAAGATGAAATTTTAAACCAAAGAGGCTTAGATTGGCAAAAAAATTTGATATCTTCTTCTTCTATATTATTATTATTTCCAATCTCATTATACTGCACTGTTAGCAAGTCGTGGTAGCTGGATTTTTTTTCCATTTATTTTAGAATTTTGTTTTTGCGATTATATTGAAATGGGTTTCCCAGGGACGACATTGCAAATACGCTTCGAATACTTGTTGCAACGGATTGTCATTTAGGGTATATGGAGAAGGATGAGATACGGCGTCATGATTCTTTCCAGGCTTTCGAAGAGATATGCTCCATAGCTGAGCAGAAGAAGGTAATTTTGTTTGTGTGCAATTGATTTGCATTTGTAACGTGCCTGCTGGTTTGAAAGTTCTTGCTATATCTTGTATAGATAGCAGAAGAGACTTATGCTAATTTTCTTAAATTCTGAGCAATGATCTACTTTGTGATGGCTAAGGTGTTGAGAAGCATGTTCTCTTTAGACCGAGGGGCAGTAATGCTCATATTAAGTCTGCATCAAACTTCATGCTCATAGTGATGAGGCTTACTGCGTGACTTCTATTTGGTAACAGGTGGACTTCGTACTCCTCGGTGGTGATCTTTTCCATGAGAATAAGCCCTCAAGGTCGACATTAGTTAAGGCTATTGAGATTCTTCGTCGTCATTGCCTCAATGATCAACCAGTTCAGTTCCAAGTTGTTAGTGATCAGACTGTAAATTTTGCTAATGTGTAAGAATTTAATCCACTGGTATTTCATTTCTTTTCTCTGGCTGGAAAGTATTTTTCTGTTTCCAAATCATTTTGAAAGAGAGCTAATGATTTCATGTATAAGTTGACCTCTGGATTCTTATCCATGTTGTCACCATGACTTAGTTCAGTATTCTAATAAGTTGAATAAATGTAAAGGCGGACAATATTTTTAGGATATCCATATTATGATTTTGTGTTTTTTTAGGTTGTAACATTTTTTTTTTCTTTATATGTTCAATGATAGAAACATTATTCAGGCTATATGTATGGAGACACAAACACCCTTGATTCTTTGCAGAAAAATCAAGGTGCAACTCTTCAAATATACTTGGTAGTGCTTAAAAACCTTCATTGTGTTGTATCAGATTTGGCCATGTAAATTATGAAGATCCACACTTCAATGTTGGCTTGCCAGTGTTCAGTATTCATGGAAATCATGATGATCCTGCTGGAGTGGTATGGATTTATGGTAACATTGTTTTCCTAAATCAATTTAGAGCGCAGATAACTATTGCTGCGTGTGTTCACTTTTAATTGGTGCACAAGGATCTGCTGGCTTTTTTATTCTATGCTAGTTTAAGAATTTTTTTTGCTGTCTGTTCTGGCAATGGAAATAAACTTTTTTAAACAAATTTGATGACTTTATTCAATTATATATCTTAACTGCTCTTAAGTACAGCACATCTTGTGCTCCTTTGGTCATTGGTGCAGGACAACCTTTCTGCAGTAGATATACTTTCAGCATGCAATCTAGTGAACTATTTTGGAAAAATGGCACTCGAGGGTTCTGGAGTGGGTCAAATCACACTTTACCCTATCCTTGTTAGGAAGGTATGTTTGTGGATAAAATTAGCAGGACAAATGGGATGTTTTAAATACTTTAGAAATGACCTGCAGTTAATTTGATTTGCAGGGTTCAACAGCTGTGGCTCTTTATGGTCTTGGGAACATTCGGGATGAAAGGCTTAATAGAATGTTTCAGGTATTTAGTTTGAAACTTTTTCTGCTGTTTAATTTCTGATTAAAGTTACTCACCTATCTGTTTGGTTTGTCTTTAATTTCTCAGACACCACATGCTGTGCAGTGGATGAGACCTGAAGCCCAAGAAGGCTGTCTAGTGTCAGACTGGTTCAACATGCTGGTACTTCATCAGAACAGGTTGTGTGTGAGTGAAACAGTATTAGTGTGTACAAGTGTGTGAAAGTGTCTGTATGTGTTTTTGCCTGTTTTTCTTGAAGATGAGATGTCTAGGTTTGTCTTTGAAATTTTACCTAACCTTGACATTTTGACATTCTCATTGTCTTTTGGAATTATTTAAAATTATATCTTGTATTGCAAGTTTTTTTATTCTGAATCTTCTGCTGTGGTCTGCAGAGTGAAAACAAACCCAAAAAATGCTATAAATGAACATTTTCTACCAAGGTTCCTGGACTTTATAGTGTGGGGTCATGAACATGAATGCCTTGTTGATCCACAGGTGCCTCTAGAATTTTTTTCTTCAACTAGTTTTTGTCTGCATCTCACTGAACTGAAGATAGGTTTTGATTTAAAAGGAAGTTCCAGGGATGGGTTTTCACATAACGCAACCAGGTTCATCAGTTGCAACATCACTGATTGATGGAGAATCAAAGCCGAAGCATGTGCTGCTTCTAGAAATTAAGGTAGCTTATAGGAAAATCTTGGAGAAAACATCCTTTTAATTGATGTGGGGCTGTTAGTCTTACAGTGTTTTCTTGATGTGTTTGCCTTGTAGGGAAATCAGTATCGCCCAACCAAAATACCTTTGACTTCTGTGAGGCCTTTTGAATATACAGAGGTAACCTAATGACTTTTTACTTCATCTGCGAAAGAACTTTACTAACTTGTTGAAGTTCATCATGCAGATTGTGTTAAAGGATGAATCTGACATTGATCCCAATGATCAGAATTCAATTCTTGAACACTTAGACAAAGTGGTAAGTCATGTATCCTACAATTAGCAAGGGCAATTTAGGGTATTTTAGGTTACCAATGCCATCTTACTAGTTTATCATAGACTTCATTGGTGCAGTGCATTTGCTAACTATATCATCATAACTTCTTTTGTAGGTCAGAAATCTGATAGAGAAGTCTAGCAAAAAGGCTGTTAGCATGTCAGAGGTCAAGCTTCCCTTAGTTCGAATTAAGGTAACATCCACCTATACTTACAGATAATATTATTTATTATAAGCCATTCCCATCATCATCTGTGGGGCCCTTCTCTTAAGTCTTCACAACACCATATATTAAACAAAAAGCTTAAATAATATTTCAACTAATCATACTCATTGCTATGAGGGACAAGGTGCATTCCGCCATATTTTCTTGTTCAACTCAAATAACTTTTCCGAACTCTTTTTTTGGCCTTACAATCAAATTATTTGACTCATTTTGCAATTCTTGTGACTTTGAGGTTAAAAAGCTTTTGGTGCTTATTTTATCAATCAAATTAGGGAATTTGCAACTTCAAATAGATTGCATGTCTCCAGTTAAGCAGAGGAAATGACAGCTAAGCCTTCTAGTAGGGATGACAAAAGGTGTTGATAATGGATACTTTACTCATGGACAATTTTAATACACCAGCTGACCGCTTCAGTTAATTTGACAGGTAGATTACTCCGGATTCATGACAATAAATCCTCAAAGATTTGGACAAAAGTATGTGGGAAAGGTATACTGCCTATTACTCCTCTCATTCAGGGAGTTAAGCTCACTGTATTTTGAGTTCATTTGAGCATTGATCTGTAATTTCTTGAACTTTTTTCAGGTTGCAAATCCTCAAGACATACTTATTTTCTCAAAGGCTTCTAAAAGGGGGCGGAATGAAGGTATTTTGAAACCTCAAATCGATGCTGTTTACTTTCTTTGTATTGATAGTCTGATTATTATATTTGTGCACATTTAAGCCTCATTGCAATTGAATTTGCACTTGTAATTGCATGTCTTTTGGTGATGGTTTTATTTTGAATTCCAATGAGTATTGCATGTATGATATCTGGGGAGGTCTAATGGATGAAGTGTGAACAATTGACTTGTTCTTGCCACATAGTTTGGACCTTGGTCAAAAGATTGTTCAATTGTTTTTGAAATATTGAAAATAAATATTTAAACTTTTTTTTTACATTTCTATAATATAATAATTCTTACAATTTTTTCCAATAAAAAAACACTTGTATCACATTACTGCTACAAATGCTGAAAAATAAATTGAACTACATTTATAATGTGTAATTGTTCAATTCTAAATTTAAATTTTTTTGACTCGTGCCCTAATACTTGACACAAAATAATCAACAACACATTCCTAAGTAATTTGAAATGCATAATATGAAGTGGTGAGCTCAACACATTCCTTTACCCTCAAATATTTTTCTTTCTCTCCTCCCTCTTTTTTGTTCTCTTCCTTGCTCAACATTACATGGGGTCTGGGATGTTTGAGCTTTAGGTACTTTCCAGATGAACTTCATCAACATGAAGCTCATCTTTTAACAATTGCCTTTATGTTGTGGCTTGATTTATAAACTTTTCTTTTCTTTTCTTTTATAAAAACGTTTTCCAATCATCTAGTGTAATAAAGCAGTATAGTCTCTTAAAGGAACTAACATCGCTTTTAAGTGAAGCTCAAACTTTGGTTTTTCATCTCATGTACTTTAAACTATATGCTTGCAAGAAACCTTCAAGGCTTAAACTCGGGTTTTTCATGTCAAGTACTTTAAGCTATATGCTTGCAAGGAACCTTCAAGCTGGTCTTTGCACTGCCTGTGACCTTGTAGTTGTCAATAGATTAGTCAATAAATTATGTTAATAGCTATTAATAGTTGTCAATAATCTAGGTTGTATAACAAAATTAGGAGAGGATATTTAGTTTACCATGTATAACTTTCTAAGATCACTCTATGTAATTAGTATAAATTTTAGTTTCCTTGTAAAACTAGTAGCCTTGTCTATATAATGGAAGACCAGAGAGGGCATTCAAAACATTCTGTTATGGTATCAAAGCCTCTCTTAGAAATCTCAATACTAGTTGCCTTAGTCATAACCATAGTCTCAGCACTTATGGAAAAGTCAGATAATGTTTGTGTTAGATTCACTAATACAAATAATGCTACTTGAGAGTTTTAGTTAGAGACCTTTCTCAAGAGGAAAGAGTTGTGGGGACATGTAGATGACAACAACAAATGGGGATCTACTGTAGAAAATCCAGTGGCAGATAAAGTAGCTGGTGAAGCCAAAGATAATCAAATAATGTCCTAGATTCTTGGTTATATGGAGCAACATTTGATTCTTCATCTATGTCCTTATAGGTCTGTAAAGGCCATGTAAAATTATCTCAAAAAAGTCTATAAGCAAGACAACAATGTTAAAAGATTCCAACTTGAGTTAGCCATTACTAATTATACTCAAGGGGATCTATCGGTTCTAGATTGCTATGATTTTCTGACTTTGTGGAATGATTATTTTGACCTTGTTGCAACCATAGTTTTTAAAGAAGGCTTGGAGGTAGGATTGGCAACAATATACCATGTACACAAATTAGCCAAAGAGATCAATTTCTCATGAAATTGAGGTCTAATTGCGAATCCATTTGTGCTTCACTAGTAAATAGAGATCTTGTTCCCAACCTAGAGGTCTGTTTTGAAGAACTCTTTTGTGAGGAACGTCTTAATACTCAAAATATCATGGAGCAGTCTTGTGTTGCATTTAATTTTGTCTTAGTTGCCTATGTTGCCTATAGAAAAGGAAAGGGGAAGGGACGTGACATGAGCACTACCCAATGCTACAGTTGCAAGAAATATGGTCATATTGCCCCTAACTGTTCTTTGAAATTTTGTACTTATTGCAAGCAACAAGGACATATTATTAAAGACTACACTATTCATCCTTCACACTCCAACAAGGTCTATCATGTTGTTATTGGTGACTTAACCAATTATGCCTATTGCTACTGCTACGTCTCTGTTGATGTGTCACAACATGCAACTTCTTTCCTAACTCGAGAAATGGTACAATAAGTGATTGTGAGTGCATTTTCAGTAGTGGGTCTTCAAGATATTGGTTCTTCATCTTCCGCTTGGATTTTAGACCAGTGTGCATCTAATCATACGATCAATTCTCTTAATGGTTTAAGCAATATCAGAGAATATTGTGGGTCATCACATATTCAAATTGTCAATGATTATGTTCTATCCATTGTGGCAGTTGGAGATCAATCTTTATGAATATTCTTGTATCAATTAAACTCTATGAATTTAGCTTTTATTGGCCAACTTGTGGACTAAAATTGTGATGTACATTTTACTCATGGTGTTATGCTGTACTTGATCAAATGTTAGGGCAACTTGTGGTTGGGTCATCACATATTCAATTTGTCAATGGTAGTGTTCTAACCATTGTAGCAGTTGTTGATCAATCTTCTTCTCTGAAGATGTTCTTGTATCTCCTAAACCCTATCAATTTAGCTTCTTTTGGCCAACTTGTGGATCAATATTACAATGTACATTTGACTCATGGTGGTGGTGTTGTACAATATCAAATGTTAGAG